>JAWQEG010001185.1:0-1265000 GCA_033782935.1 Petrolisthes cinctipes
ACACGGAGTAGTTCTGGGACACCTAAATATCGAATGTTCGGGTGTTTTGGGACTGAATTTGAGATATCGACTTTTAGGCACCTAAAAGATCGATTTTTAGCATGTTTTTAGCCTATATTTTGAAAATATTCTAGCACTGTACAGATTGCTTCTGAGACCCCAAAATATTGAATTTTCGGGTGTTTTGAGCCTGAATTTGAGATATAAACGGGTACAGAAGATACATGCACATATTGACTTTGGGCACCAAGTATATCGATTTTCAGCATGTTTTGGGCCTGAATTTTGAAAATACTCTAACACGGAGTAGGCATGTACAGATCGCTTCTGGGACCCCAAAATATCGAATTTTCGGGTGTTTAGGGCCAGAATTTGAGATATAAACGGGTACAGAAGATGCATGCACATATCGACTTTTGGGCACCTAAAAGATCGATTTTCAGTATGTTTTTGGCCTGTATTTTGAAAATACTCTAACACGGAGTAGGCATGTACAGATACCTTCTGGGACCTCTAAATATCGAATTTTCGGGTGTTTTGGGACTGAATTTGAGATATCGATTTTTTGGCACCTAAAATGTCGATTTTTAGCATGTTTTTAGCCTATATTTTGAAAATATTCTAGCACTGTGTAGGCATGTACAGATTGCTTCTGGGACCCCAAAATATTGAATTTTCGGGTGTTTTGAGCCTGAATTTGAGATATAAACGGGTACAGAAGATATATGCACATATTGACTTTGGGCATCTAAAATATCGATTTTCAGCATGTTTTGGGCCTGTATTTTGAAAATACTCTAACACTGAGTAGGCATGTACAGATTGCTTCTGGGACCCCAAAATATTGAATTTTCGGTTGTTTTGAGCCTGAATTTGAGATATAAACGGGTATTGAAGATGCATGCACATATCGACTTTTGTGCACCTAAAAGATCGATTTTCAGTATGTTTTGAGCATGTATTTTGAAAATACTCTAACACGGAGTAGGCATGTACAGATCGCTTCTGGGACCCCTAAATATCGAATTTTCGGGTGTTTTGGGACTGAATTTGAGATATCGACTTTTTGGCACCTAAAATATCGATTTTTAGCATGTTTTTAGCCTATATTTTGAAAATATTTTAGCACTGAGTAGGCATGTACAGATTGCTTCTGGGACCCCAAAATATTGAATTTTCGGGTGTTTTGAGCCTGAATTTGAGATATAAACGGGTACAGAAGATACATGCACATATTGACTTTGGGCACCAAAAATATCGATTTTCAGCATGTTTTGGTCCTGAATTTTGAAAATACTCTAACACGGAGTAGGCATGTACAGATAGCTTCTGGGACCCCAAAATATTGAATTTTCGGGTGTTTTGAGCCAGAATTTGAGATATAAACGGGTACAGAAGATACATGCACATATTGACTTTGGGCACCAAAAATATCGATTTTCAGCATGTTTTGGGCCTGAATTTTGAAAATACTCTAACACGGAGTAGGCATGTACAGATACCTTCTGGGACCTCTAAATATCGAATTTTCGGGTGTTTTGGGACTGAATTTGAGATATCGATTTTTTGGCACCTAAAATGTCGATTTTTAGCATGTTTTTAGCCTATATTTTGAAAATATTCTAGCACTGTGTAGGCATGTACAGATTGCTTCTGGGACCCCAAAATATTGAATTTTCGGGTGTTTTGAGCCTGAATTTGAGATATAAACGGGTACAGAAGATACATGCACATATTGACTTTGGGCACCTAAAATATCGATTTTCAGCATGTTTTGGGCCTGTATTTTGAAAATACTCTAACACTGAGTAGGCATGTACAGATCGCTTCTGGGACCCCAAAATATTGAATTTTCGGGTGTTTAGGGCCAGAATTTGAGATATAAAAGGGTACAGAAGATACATGCACATATCGACTTTTGGGCACCTAAAAGATCGATTTTCAGTATGTTTTTGGCCTGTATTTTGAAAATACTCTAACACGGAGTAGGCATGTACAGATACCTTCTGGGACCTCTAAATATCGAATTTTCGGGTGTTTTGGGACTGAATTTGAGATATCGATTTTTTGGCACCTAAAATGTCGATTTTTAGCATGTTTTTCGCCTATATCTTGAAAATATTCTAGCACTGTGTAGGCATGTACAGATTGCTTCTGGGACCCCAAAATATTGAATTTTCGGGTGTTTTGAGCCTGAATTTGAGATATAAACGGGTACTGAAGATGCATGCACATATCGACTTTTGTGCACCTAAAAGATCGATTTTCAGTATGTTTTGAGCATGTATTTTGAAAATACTCTAACACGGAGTAGGCATGTACAGATCGCTTCTGGGACACCTAAATATCGAATGTTCGGGTGTTTTGGGACTGAATTTGAGATATCGACTTTTTGGCACCTAAAAGATCGATTTTTAGCATGTTTTTAGCCTATATTTTGAAAATATTCTAGCACTGTACAGATTGCTTCTGAGACCCCAAAATATTGAAGTTTCGGGTGTTTTGAGCCTGAATTTGAGATATAAACGGGTACAGAAGATACATGCACATATTGACTTTGGGCACCAAGTATATCGATTTTCAGCATGTTTTGGGCCTGAATTTTGAAAATACTCTAACACGGAGTAGGCATGTACAGATCGCTTCTGGGACCCCAAAATATCGAATTTTCGGGTGTTTAGGGCCAGAATTTGAGATATAAACGGGTACAGAAGATGCATGCACATATCGACTTTTGGGCACCTAAAAGATCGATTTTCAGTATGTTTTTGGCCTGTATTTTGAAAATACTCTAACACGGAGTAGGCATGTACAGATACCTTCTGGGACCTCTAAATATCGAATTTTCGGGTGTTTTGGGACAGAATTTGAGATATCGATTTTTTGGCACCTAAAATGTCGATTTTTAGCATGTTTTTAGCCTATATTTTGAAAATATTCTAGCACTGTGTAGGCATGTACAGATTGCTTCTGGGACCCCAAAATATTGAATTTTCGGGTGTTTTGAGCCTGAATTTGAGATATAAACGGGTACAGAAGATACATGCACATATTGACTTTGGGCATCTAAAATATCGATTTTCAGCATGTTTTGGGCCTGTATTTTGAAAATACTCTAACACTGAGTAGGCATGTACAGATTGCTTCTGGGACCCCAAAATATTGAATTTTCGGGTGTTTTGAGCCTGAATTTGAGATATAAACGGGTACAGAAGATACATGCACATATTGACTTTGGGCACCAAAAATATCGATTTTCAGCATGTTTTGGGCCTGAATTTTGAAAATACTCTAACACGGAGTAGGCATGTACAGATACCTTCTGGGACCTCTAAATATCGAATTTTCGGGTGTTTTGGGACTGAATTTGAGATATCGATTTTTTGGCACCTAAAATGTCGATTTTTAGCATGTTTTTCGCCTATATCTTGAAAATATTCTAGCACTGTGTAGGCATGTACAGATTGCTTCTGGGACCCCAAAATATTGAATTTTCGGGTGTTTTGAGCCTGAATTTGAGATATAAACGGGTACAGTAGATACATGCACATATTGACTTTGGGCACCAAAAATTTCGATTTTCAGCTTGTTTTGGTCCTGAATTTTGAAAATACTCTAACACGGAGTAGGCATGTACAGATAGCTTCTGGGACCCCAAAATATTGAATTTTCGGGTGTTTTGAGCCAGAATTTGAGATATAAACGGGTACAGAAGATACATGCACATATTGACTTTGGGCACCAAAAATATCGATTTTCAGCATGTTTTGGGCCTGAATTTTGAAAATACTCTAACACGGAGTAGGCATGTACAGATACCTTCTGGGACCTCTAAATATCGAATTTTCGGGTGTTTTGGGACTGAATTTGAGATATCGATTTTTTGGCACCTAAAATGTCGATTTTTAGCATGTTTTTAGCCTATATTTTGAAAATATTCTAGCACTGTGTAGGCATGTACAGATTGCTTCTGGGACCCCAAAATATTGAATTTTCGGGTGTTTTGAGCCTGAATTTGAGATATAAACGGGTACAGAAGATACATGCACATATTGACTTTGGGCATCTAAAATATCGATTTTCAGCATGTTTTGGGCCTGTATTTTGAAAATACTCTAACACTGAGTAGGCATGTACAGATTGCTTCTGGGACCCCAAAATATTGAATTTTCGGGTGTTTTGAGCCTGAATTTGAGATATAAACGGGTACTGAAGATGCATGCACATATCGACTTTTGTGCACCTAAAAGATCGATTTTCAGTATGTTTTGAGCATGTATTTTGAAAATACTCTAACACGGAGTAGGCATGTACAGATCGCTTCTGGGACACCTAAATATCGAATTTTCGGGTGTTTTGGGACTGAATTTGAGATATCGACTTTTTGGCACCTAAAAGATCGATTTTTAGCATGTTTTTAGCCTATATTTTGAAAATATTCTAGCACTGTACAGATTGCTTCTGGGACCCCAAAATATTTAATTTTCGGGTGTTTTGAGCCTGAATTTGAGATATAAACGGGTACAGAAGATACATGCACATATTGACTTTGGGCACCAAGTATATCGATTTTCAGCATGTTTTGGGCCTGAATTTTGAAAATACTCTAACACGGAGTAGGCATGTACAAATCACTTCTGGGACCCCAAAATATCGAATTTTCGGGTGTTTAGGGCCAAAATTTGAGATATAAACGGGTACAGAAGATGCATGCACATATCGACTTTTGGGCACCTAAAAGATCGATTTTCAGTATGTTTTTGGCCTGTATTTTGAAAATACTCTAACACGGAGTAGGCATGTACAGATCGCTTCTGGGACATCTAAATATCGAATTTTCGGGTGTTTTGAGACTGAATTTGAGATATCGATTTTTTGGCACCTAAAATGTCGATTTTTAGCATGTTTTTAGCATATATTTTGAAAATATTCTAGCACTGTGTAGGCATGTACAGATTGCTTCTGGGACCACAAAATATTGAATTTTCGGGTGTTTTGAGCCTGAATTTGAGATATAAACGGGTACAGAAGATACATGCACATATTGACTTTGGGCATCTAAAAGATCGATTTTTAGCATGTTTTGGGCCTGTATTTTGAAAATACTCTAGCACTGAGTAGGCATGTACAGATTGCTTCTGGGACCCCAAAATATTGAATTTTCGGGTGTTTTGAGCCTGAATTTGAGAAATAAACGGGTACAGAAGATACATGCACATATTGACTTTGGGCACCAAAAATATCGATTTTCAGCATGTTTTGGGCCTGAATTTTGAAAATACTCTAACACGGAGTAGGCATGTACAGATCGCTTCTGGGACCCCAAAATATCGAATTTTCGGGTGTTTAGGGCCAGAATTTGAGATATAAACGGGTACAGAAGATACATGCACATATCGACTTTTGGGCACCTAAAAGATCGATTTTCAGTATGTTTTTGGCCTGTATTTTGAAAATACTCTAACACGGAGTAGGCATGTACAGATACCTTCTGGGACCTCTAAATATCGAATTTTCGGGTGTTTTGGGACTGAATTTGAGATATCGATTTTTTGGCACCTAAAATGTCGATTTTTAGCATGTTTTTCGCCTATATCTTGAAAATATTCTAGCACTGTGTAGGCATGTACAGATTGCTTCTGGGACCCCAAAATATTGAATTTTCGGGTGTTTTGAGCCTGAATTTGAGATATAAACGGGTACAGAAGATACATGCACATATTGACTTTGGGCATCTAAAATATCGATTTTCAGCATGTTTTGGGCCTGTATTTTGAAAATACTCTAACACTGAGTAGGCATGTACATATTGCTTCTGGGACTCCAAAATATTGAATTTTCGGGTGTTTTGAGCCTGAATTTGAGATATAAACGGGTACTGAAGATGCATGCACATATCGACTTTTGTGCACCTAAAAGTTCGATTTTCAGTATGTTATGAGCATGTATTTTGAAAATACTCTAACACGGAGTAGGCATGTACAGATCGCTTCTGGGACACCTAAATATCGAATTTTCGGGTGTTTTGGGACTGAATTTGAGATATCGACTTTTTGGCACCTAAAAGATCGATTTTTAGCATGTTTTTAGCCTATATTTTGAAAATATTCTAGCACTGTACAGATTGCTTCTGGGACCCCAAAATTTTGAATTTTCGGGTGTTTTGAGCCTGAATTTGAGATATAAACGGGTACAGAAGATACATGCACATATTGACTTTGGGCGCCAAAAATATCGATTTTCAGCATGTTTTGGGCCTGAATTTTGAAAATACTCTAACACGGAGTAGGCATGTACAGATCGCTTCTGGGACCCCAAAATATCGAATTTTCGGGTGTTTAGGGCCTGAATTTGAGATATTAACGGGTACAGAAGATGCATGCACATATCGACTTTTGGGCACCTAAAAGATCGATTTTCAGTATGTTTTTGGCCTGTATTTTGAAAATACTCTAACACGGAGTAGGCATGTACAGATACCTTCTGGGACCTCTAAATATCGAATTTTCGGGTGTTTTGGGACTGAATTTGAGATATCGATTTTTTGGCACCTAAAATGTCGATTTTTAGCATGTTTTTAGCCTATATTTTGAAAATATTCTAGCACTGTGTAGGCATGTACAGATTGCTTCTGGGACCCCAAAATATTGAATTTTCGGGTGTTTTGAGCCTGAATTTGAGATATAAACGGGTACAGAAGATAAATGCACATATTGACTTTGGGCATCTAAAAGATCGATTTTTAGCATGTTTTGGGCCTGTATTTTGAAAATACTCTAGCACTGAGTAGGCATGTAGAGATTGCTTCTGGGACCCCAAAATATTGAATTTTCGGGTGTTTTGAGCCTGAATTTGAGATATAAACGGGTACAGAAGATACATGCACATATTGACTTGGAGCACCAAAAATATAGATTTTCAGCATGTTTTGGGCCTGAATTTTGAAAATACTCTAACACGGAGTAGGCATGTACAGATCGCTTCTGGGACCCCTAAATATCGGTTTTTCGGGTGTATTGGGACTGAATTTGAGATATCGACTTTTTGGCACCTAAAAGATCGATTTTTAGCATGTTTTTAGCCTATATTTTGAAAATATTCTAGCACTGTACAGATTGCTTCTGGGACCCCAAAATATTGAATTTTCGGGTGTTTTGAGCCTGAATTTGAGATATAAACGGGTACAGAAGATACATGCACATATTGACTTTGGGCACCAAAAATAACGATTCTCAGCATGTTTTGGGCCTGAATTTTGAAAATACTCTAACACGGAGTAGGCATGTACAGATCGCTTCTGGGACCCCAAAATATCGAATTTTCGGGTGTTTAGGGCCAGAATTTGAGATATAAACGGGTACAGAAGATGCATGCACATATCGACTTTTGGGCACCTAAAAGATCGATTTTCAGTATGTTTTTGGTTTGTATTTTGAAAATACTCTAACACGGAGTAGGCATGTACAGATACCTTCTGGGACCTCTAAATATCGAATTTTCGTGTGTTTTGGGACTGAATTTGAGATATCGATTTTTTGGCACCTAAAATGTCGATTTTTAGCATGTTTTTAGCCTATATTTTGAAAATATTCTAGCACTGTGTAGGCATGTACAGATTGCTTCTGGGACCCCAAAATATTGAATTTTCGGGTGTTTTGAGCCTGAATTTGAGATATAAACGGGTACAGAAGATACATGCACATATTGACTTTGGGCATCTAAAATATCGATTTTCAGCATGTTTTGGGCCTGAATTTTGAAAATACACTAACACGGAGTAGGCATGTACAGATCGCTTCTGGGACCCCAAAATATCGAATTTTCGGGTGTTTAGGGACAGAATTTGAGATATAAACGGGTACAGAAGATGCATGCACATATCGACTTTTGTGCACCTAAAAGATCGATTTTCAGTATGTTTTTGGCCTGTATTTTGAAAATACTCTAACACTGAGTAGGCATGTACAGATTGCTTCTGGGACCCCAAAATATTGAATTTTCGGGTGTTTTGAGCCTGAATTTGAGATATAAACGAGTACTGATGATGCATGCACATATCGACTTTTTTGCACCTAAAAGATCGATTTTCAGTATGTTTTGAGCATGTATTTTGAAAATACTCTAACACGGAGTAGGCATGTACAGATCGCTTCTGGGACCCCTAAATATCGAATTTTCGGGTGTTTTGGGACTGAAATTGAGATATCGACTTTTTGGCACCTAAAAGATCGATTTTTAGCATGTTTTTAGCCTATATTTTGAAAATATTCTAGCACTGTACAGATTGCTTCTGGGACCCCAAAATATTGAATATTCGGGTGTTTTGGGACTGAATTTGAGATATCGACTTTTTTGCACCTAAAAGATCGATTTTCAGTATGTTTTGAGCATGTATTTTGAAAATACTCTAACACGGAGTAGGCATGTACAGATCGCTTCTGGGACCCCTAAATATCGAATTTTCGGGTGTTTTGGGACTGAATTTGAGATATCGACTTTTTGGCACCTAAAAGATCGATTTTTAGCATGTTTTTAGCCTATATTTTTTTTAAAAATATTCTAGCACTGTACAGATTGCTTCTGGGACCCCAAAATCTTGAATTTTTGGGTGTTTTAAGCCTGAATTTGAGATATAAACGGGTACAGAAGATACATGCACATATTGACTTTGGGCACCAAAAATATCGATTATTAGCATGTTTTGGGCCTGAATTTTGAAAATACTCTAACACGGAGTAGGCATGTACAGATCGCTTCTGGGACCCCAAAATATCGAATTTTCGGGTGTTTAGGGCCAGAATTTGAGATATAAACGGGTACAGAAGATGCATGCACATATCGACTTTTGGGCACCTAAAAGATCGATTTTCAGTATGTTTTTGGCCTGTATTTTGAAAATACTCTAACACGGAGTAGGCATGTACAGATACCTTCTGGGACCTCTAAATATCGAATTTTTGGGTGTTTTGGGACTGAATTTGAGATATCGAATTTTTGGCACCTAAAATGTCGATTTTTAGCATGTTTTTAGCCTATATTTTGAAAATATTCTAGCACTGTGTAGGCATGTACAGATTGCTTCTGGGACCCCAAAATATTGAATTTTCGGGTGTTTTGAGCCTGAATTTGAGATATAAACGGGTACAGAAGATACATGCACATATTGACTTTGGGCATCTAAAAGATCGATTTTTAGCATGTTTTGGGCCTGTATTTTGAAAATACTCTAGCACTGAGTAGGCATGTACAGATTGCTTCTGGGACCCCAAAATATTGAATTTTCGGGTGTTTTTAGCCTGAATTTGAGATATAAACGGGTACTGAAGATGCATGCACATATCGACTTTTGTGCACCTAAAAGATCGATTTTCAGTATGTTTTAAACATGTATTTTGAAAATACTCTAACACGGAGTAGGCATGTACAGATCGCTTCTGGGACACCTGAATATCGAATTTTCGGGTGTTTTGGGACTGAATTTGAGATATCGACTTTTTGGCACCTAAAAGATCGATTTTTTGCATGTTTTTAGCCTATATTTTGAAAATATTCTAGCACTGTACAGATTGCTTCTGTGACCCTAAAATATTGAATTTTCGGGTGTTTTGAGCCTGAATTTGAGATATAAACGGGTACAGAAGATACATGCACATATTGACTTTGGGCACCAAAAATATCGATTTTCAGCATGTTTTGGGCCTGAATTTTGAAAATACTCTAACACGGAGTAGGCATGTACAGATCGCTTCTGGGACCACAAAATATCGAATTTTCGGGTGTTTAGGGCCAGAATTTGAGATATAAACGGGTACAGAAGATGCATGCACATATCGACTTTTGGGCACCTAAAAGATCGATTTTCAGTATGTTTTTGGCCTGTATTCTGAAAATACTCTAACACTGAGTAGGCATGTACAGATACCTTCTGGGACCTCTAAATATCGAATTTTTGGGTGTTTTGGGACTGAATTTGAGATATCGATTTTTTGGCACCTAAAATGTCGATTTTTAGCATGTTTTTAGCCTATATTTTGAAAATATTCTAGCACTGTGTAGGCATGTACAGATTGCTTCTGGGACCCCAAAATATTGAATTTTCGGGTGTTTTGAGCCTGAATTTGAGATATAAACGGGTACAGAAGATACATGGGCATCTAAAATATCGATTTTCAGCATGTTTTGGGCCTGTATTTTGAAAGTACTCTAACACTGAGTAGGCATGTACAGATTGCTTCTGGGACCCCAAAATATTGAATTTTCGGGTGTTTTGAGCCTGAATTTGAGATATAAACGGGTACTGAAGATGCATGCACATATCGACTTTTGTGCACCTAAAAGATCGATTTTCAGTATGTTTTGAGCATGTATTTTGAAAATACTCTAACACGGAGTAAGCATGTACAGATCGCTTCTGGGACCCCTAAATATCGAATTTTCGGGTGTTTTGGGACTGAATTTGAGATATCGACTTTTTGGCACCTAAAAGATCGATTTTTAGCATGTTTTTAGCCTATATTTAGAAAATATTCTAGCACTGAGTAGGCATGTACAGATTGCTTCTGGGACCCCAAAATATTGAATTTTCGGGTGTTTTGAGCCTGAATTTGAGATATAAACGGGTACAGAAGATACATGTACATATCGACTTTTGGGCACCTAAAAGATCGATTTTCAGTATGTTTTTGGCCTGTATTTTGAAAATACTCTAACACGGAGTAGGCATGTACAGATACCTTCTGGGACCTCTAAATATCGAATTTTCGGGTGTTTTGGGACTGAATTTGATATATCGATTTTTTGGCACCTAAAATGTCGATTTTTAGCATGTTTTTAGCCTATATTTTGAAAATATTCTAGCACTGTGTAGGCATGTACAGATTGCTTCTGGGACCCCAAAATATTGAATTTTCGGGTGTTTTGAGCCTGAATTTGAGATATAAACGGGTACAGAAGATACATGCACATATTGACTTTGGGCACCAAAAATATCGATTTTCAGCATGTTTTGGGCCTGAATTTTGAAAATACTCTAACACTGAGTAGGCATGTACAGATCGCTTCTGGGACCCCAAAATATCGAA
Organism: Petrolisthes cinctipes; assembly: GCA_033782935.1. Classification (NCBI taxonomy): domain Eukaryota; kingdom Metazoa; phylum Arthropoda; class Malacostraca; order Decapoda; family Porcellanidae; genus Petrolisthes; species Petrolisthes cinctipes. The sequence goes on from JAWQEG010001185.1 coordinate 11,082, forward strand.
TTTTCGGGTGTTTAGGGCCAGAATTTGAGATATAAACGGGTACAGAAGATGCATGCACATATCGACTTTTGGCCACCTAAAAGATCGATTTTCAGTATGTTTTTGGCCTGTATTTTGAAAATACTCTAACACGGAGTAGGCATGTACAGATACCTTTTGGGACCTCTAAATATCGAATTTTCGGGTGTTTTGGGACTGAATTTGAGATATCGTTTTTTTGGCACCTAAAATGTCGATTTTTAGCATGTTTTTCGCCTATATCTTGAAAATATTCTAGCACTGTGTAGGCATGTACAGATTGCTTCTGGGACCCCAAAATATTGAATTTTCGGGTGTTTTGAGCCTGAATTTGAGATATAAACGGGTACAGAAGATACATGCACATATTGACTTTGGGCACCAAAAATATCGATTTTCAGCATGTTTTGGGCCTGAATTTTGAAAATACTCTAACACGGAGTAGGCATGTACAGATCGCTTCAGGGACCCCAAAATATCGAATTTTCGGGTGTTTAGGGCCAGAATTTGAGATATAAACGGGTACAGAAGATGCATGCACATATCGACTTTTGGGCACCTAAAAGATCGATTTTCAGTATGTTTTTGGCCTGTATTTTGAAAATACTCTAACACGGAGTAGGCATGTACAGATACCTTCTGGGACCTCTAAATATCGAATTTTCGGGTGTTTTGGGACTGAATTTGACATATCGATTTTTTGGCACCTAAAATGTCGATTTTTAGCATGTTTTTAGCCTGTATTTTGAAAATACTCTAACACTGAGTAGGCATGTACAGATTGCTTCTGGGACCCCAAAATATTGAATTTTTGGGGGTTTTGAGCCTGAATTTGAGATATAAACGGGTACTGAAGATGCATGCACATATCGACTTTTGTGCACCTAAAAGATCGATTTTCAGTATGTTTTGAGCATGTATTTTGAAAATACTCTAACACGGAGTAGGCATGTACAGATCGCTTCTGTAACCCCTAAATATCGAGTTTTCGGGTGTTTTGGGACTGAATTTGAGATATCGACTTTTTGGCACCTAAAAGATCGATTTTTAGCATGTTTTTAGCCTATATTTTGATAATATTCTAGCACTGTACAGATTGCTTCTGGGACCCCAAAATATTGAATTTCGGGTGTTTTGAGCCTGAATTTGAGATATAAACGGGTACAGAAGATACATGCACATATTGACTTTGGGCACCAAAAATATCGATTTTCAGCATGTTTTGGGCCTGAATTTTGAAAATACTCTAACACGGAGTAGGCATGTAGAGATCGCTTCTGGGACCCCAAAATATCGAATTTTCGGGTGTTTAGGGCCAGAATTTGAGATATAAACGGGTACAGAAGATGCATGCACATATCGACTTTTGGCCACCTAAAAGATCGATTTTCAGTATGTTTTTGGCCTGTATTTTGAAAATACTCTAACACTGAGTAGGCATGTACAGATTGCTTCTGGGACCCCAAAATATTGAATTTTCGGGTGTTTTGAGCCTGAATTTGAGATATAAACGGGTACTGAAGATGCATGCACATATCGACTTTTGTGCACCTAAAAGATCGATTTTCAGTATGTTTTGAGCATGTATTTTGAAAATACTCTAACACGGAGTAGGCATGTACAGATCGCTTCTGGGACCCCTAAATATCGGTTTTGCGGGTGTTTTGGGAGTGAATTTGAGATATCGACTTTTTGGCACCTAAAAGATCGATTTTTAGCATGTTTTTAGCCTATATTTTGAAAATATTCTAGCACTGTACAGATTGCTTCTGGGACCCCAAAATATTGAATTTTCGGGTGTTTTGAGCCTGAATTTGAGATATAAACGGGTACAGAAGATACATGCACATATTGACTTTGGGCACCAAAAATATCGATTTTCAGCATGTTTTGGGCCTGAATTTTGAAAATACTCTAACACGGAGTAGGCATGTACAGATCGCTTCTGGGACCCCAAAATATCGAATTTTCGGGTGTTTAGGGCCAGAATTTGAGATATAAACGGGTACAGAAGATGCATGCACATATCGACTTTTGGCCACCTAAAAGATCGATTTTCAGTATGTTTTTGGCCTGTATTTTGAAAATACTCTAACACGGAGTAGGCATGTACAGATACCTTCTGGGACCTCTAAATATCGAATTTTCGGGTGTTTTGGGACTGAATTTGAGATATCGATTTTTTGGCACCTAAAAGATCGATTTTTAGCATGTTTTCAGCCTATATTTTGAAAATATTCTAGCACTGTGTAGGCATGTACAGATTGCTTCTGGGACCCCAAAATATTGAATTTTCGGGTGTTTTGAGCCTAAATTTGAGATATAAACGGGTACAGAAGATACATGCACATATCGACTTTTGTGCACCTAAAAGATCGATTTTCAGTATGTTTTGAGCATGTATTTTGAAAATACTCTAACACGGAGTAGGCATGTACAGATCGATTCTGGGACCCCAAAATATTAAATTTTCGGGTGTTTTGGGACTGAATTTGAGATATTGACTTTTTGGCACCTAAAAGATCGATTTTTAGCATGTTTTTAGCCTATATTTTGAAAATATTCTAGCACTGTACAGATTGCTTCTGGGACCCCAAAAAAATTGAATTTTCGGGTGTTTTGAGCCTGAATTTGAGATATAAACGGGTACAGAAGATACATGCACATATTGACTTTGGGCACCAAAAATATCGATTTTCAGCATATTTTGGGCCTGAATTTTGAAAATACTCTAACACGGAGTAGGCATGTACAGATCGCTTCTGGGACCCCAAAATATCGAATTTTCGGGTGTTTAGGGCCAGAATTTGAGATATAAACGGGTACAGAAGATGCATGCACATATCGACTTTTGTGCACCTAAAAGATCGATTTTCAGTATGTTTTGAGCATGTATTTTGAAAATACTCTAACACGGAGTAGGCATGTACAGATCGCTTCTGGGACCCCTAAATATCGAATTTTCGGGTGTTTTGGGACTGAATTTGAGATATCGACTTTTTGGCACCTAAAATTTTAGATCGATTTTTAGCATGTTTTTAGCCTATATTTTGAAAATATTCTAGCACTGTACAGATTGCTTCTGGGACCCCAAAAAATTGAATTTTCGGGTGTTTTGAGCCTGAATTTGAGATATAAACGGGTACAGAAGATACATGCACATATTGACTTTGGGCACCAAAAATATCGATTTTCAGCATGTTTTGGGCCTGAATTTTGAAAATACTCTAACAAGGAGTAGGCATGTACAGATCGCTTCTGGGACCCCAAAATATCGAATTTTCGGGTGTTTAGGGCCAGAATTTGAGATATAAACGGGTACAGAAGATGCATGCACATATCGACTTTTGTGCACCTAAAAGATCGATTTTCAGTATGTTTTGAGCATGTATTTTGAAAATACTCTAACACGGAGTAGGCATGTACAGATCGCTTCTGGGACCCCTAAATATCGAATTTTCGGGTGTTTTGGGACTGAATTTGAGATATCGACTTTTTGGCACCTAAAATTTTAGATCGATTTTTAGCATGTTTTTAGCCTATATTTTGAAAATATTCTAGCACTGTACAGATTGCTTCTGGGACCCCAAAATATTGAATTTTCGGGTGTTTTGAGCCTGAATTTGAGATATAAACGGGTACAGAAGATACATGCACATATTGACTTTGGGCATCTAAAATATCGATTTTCAGCATGTTTTGGGCCTGAATTTTGAAAATACTCTAACACGGAGTAGGCATGTACAGTTTGCTTCTGGGACCCCAAAATATTGAATTTTCTGGTGTTTTGAGCCTGAATTTGAGATATAAACGGGTACTGAAGATGCATGCACATATCGACTTTTGTGCACCTAAAAGATTGATTTTCAGTATGTTTTGAGCATGTATTTTGAAAATACTCTAACACTGAGTAGGCACGTACAGATCGCTTCTGGGACCCCTAAATATCGAATTTTCGGGTGTTTTGGGACTGAATTTGAGATATCGACTTTTTGGCACAAAAAATTTTAGATCGATTTTTAGCATGTTTTTAGCCTATATTTTGAAAATATTCTAGCACTGTACAGATTGCTTCTGGGACCCCAAAATATTGAATTTTTGGGTGTTTTGAGCCTTAATTTGAGATATAAACGGGTACAGAAGATACATGCACATATTGACTTTGGGCACCAAAAATATCGATTTTCAGCATGTTTTGGGCCTGAATTTTGAAAATACTCTAACACGGAGTAGGCATGTACAGATCGCTTCTGGGACCCCAAAATATCAAATTTTCGGGTGTTTAGGGCCAGAATTTGAGATATAAACGGGTACAGAAGATGCATGCACATATCGACTTTTGGGCACCTAAAAGATCGATTTTCAGTATGTTTTTGGCCTGTATTTTGAAAATACTCTAACACGGAGTAGGCATGTACAGATACCTTCTGGAACCTCTAAATATCGAATTTTCGGGTGTTTTGGGAGTGAATTTGAGATATCGATTTTTTGGCACCTAAAATGTCGATTTTTAGCATGTTTTTAGCCTATATTTTGAAAATATTCTAGCACTGTGTAGGCATGTACAGATTGCTTCTGAGACCCCAAAATATTGAATTTTCGGGTGTTTTGAGCCTGAATTTGAGATATAAACGGGTACAGAAGATACATGCACATATTGACTTTGGGCATCTAAAATATCGATTTTCAGCATGTTTTGGGCCTGTATTTTGAAAATACTCTAACACTGAGTAGGCATGTACAGATTGCTTCTGGGACCCGAAAATATTGAATTTTCGGGTGTTTTGAGCCTGAATTTGAGATATAAACGGGTACTGAAGATGCATGCACATATCGACTTTTGTGCACCTAAAAGATCGATTTTCAGTATGTTTTGAGCATGTATTTTGAAAATACTCTAACACGGAGTAGGCATGTACAGATCGCTTCTGGGACCCCTAAATATCGAATTTTCGGGTGTTTTGGGACTGAATTTGAGATATCGACTTTTTGGCACCAAAAAGATCGATTTTTAGCATGTTTTTAGCCAATATTTTGAAAATATTCTAGCACTGAGTAGGCATGTACAGATTGCTTCTGGGACCCCAAAATATTGAATTTTCGGGTGTTTTAAGCCTGAATTTGAGATATAAACGGGTACAGAAGATACATGCACATATTGACTTTGGGCATCTAAAATATCGATTTTCAGCATGTTTTGGGCCTGTATTTTGAAAATACTCTAACACTGAGTAGGCATGTACAGATTGCTTCTGGGACCCAAAAATATTGAATTTTTGGGTGTTTTGAGCCTGAATTTGAGATATAAACGGGTACTGAAGATGCATGCACATATCGACTTTTGTGCACCTAAAAGATCGATTTTCAGTATGTTTTGAGCATGTATTTTGAAAATACTCTAACACGGAGTAGGCATGTACAGATCGCTTCTGTAACCCCTAAATATCGAATTTTCGGGTGTTTTGGGACTGAATTTGAGATATCGACTTTTTGGCAGCTAAAAGATCGATTTTTAGCATGTTTTTAGCCTATATTTTGATAATATTCTAGCAATGTACAGATTGCTTCTGGGACCCAAAAATATTGAATTTCGGGTGTTTTGAGCCTGAATTTGAGATATAAACGGGTACAGAAGATACATGCACATATTGACTTTGGGCACCAAAAATATCGATTTTCAGCATGTTTTGGGCCTGAATTTTGAAAATACTCTAACACGGAGTAGGCATGTACAGATCGCTTCTGGGACCCCAAAATATCGAATTTTCGGGTGTTTAGGGCCAGAATTTGAGATATAAACGGGTACAGAAGATGCATGCACATATCGACTTTTGGCCACCTAAAAGATCGATTTTCAGTATGTTTTTGGCCTGTATTTTGAAAATACTCTAACACTGAGTAGGTATGTACAGATCGCTTCTGGGACCCCAAAATATCGAATTTTCGGGTGTTTAGGGCCAGAATTTGAGATATAAACGGGTACAAAAGATGCATGCACATATCGACTTTTGGCCACCTAAAAGATCTATTTTCAGTATGTTTTTGGCCTGTATTTTGAAAATACTCTAACACGGAGTAGGCATGTACAGATACCTTCTGGGACCTCTAAATATCGAATTTTCGGGTGTTTTGGGACTGAATTTGAGATATCGATTTTTTGGCACCTAAAATGTTGATTTTTAGCTTGTTTTTAGCCTATATTTTGAAAATATTCTAGCACTGTGTAGGCATGTACAGATTGCTTCTGGGACCCCAAAATATTGAATTTTCGGGTGTTTTGAGCCTAAATTTGAGATATAAACGGGTACAGAAGATACATGCACAATATATATTGACTTTGGGCATCTAAAATATCGATTTTCAGCATGTTTTGGGCCTGAATTTTAAAAAAAATACTCTAACACGGAGTAGGCATGTACAGATCGCTTCTGGGACCCCAAAATATCGAATTTTCGGGTGTTTAGGGCCAGAATTTGAGATATAAACGGGTATAGAAGATGCATGCACATATCGACTTTTGGGCACCTAAAAGATCGATTTTCAGTATGTTTTTGGCCTGTATTTTGAAAATACTCTAACACTGAGTAGGCATGTACAGATTGCTTCTGGGACCCCAAAATATTGAATTTTCGGGTGTTTTGAGCCTGAATTTGAGATATAAACTGGTACTGAAGATGCATGCACATATCGACTTTTGTGCACCTAAAAGATCGATTTTCAGTATGTTTTGAGCATGTATTTTGAAAATACTCTAACACGGAGTAGGCATGTACAGATCGCTTCTGGGACCCCAAAATATTGAATTTTCGGGTGTTTTGGGACTGAATTTGAGATATTGACTTTTTGGCACCTAAAAGATCGATTTTTAGCATGTTTTTAGCCTATATTTTGAAAATATTCTAGCACTGTACAGATTGCTTCTGGGACCCCAAAATATTGAATTTTCGGGTGTTTTGAGCCTGAATTTGAGATATAAACGGGTACAGAAGATACATGCACATATTGACTTTGGGCACCAAAAATATCGATTTTCAGCATGTTTTGGGCCTGAATTTTGAAAATACTCTAACACGGAGTAGGCATGTACAGATACCTTCTGGGACCTCTAAATATCGAATTTTCGGGTGTTTTGGGACTGAATTTGAGATATCGATTTTTGGCACCTAAAATGTCGATTTTTAGCATGTTTTTAGCCTATATTTTGAAAATATTCTAGCACTGTGTAGGCATGTACAGATTGTTTCTGGGACCCCAAAATATTGAATTTTCGGGTGTTTTGAGCCTAAATTTGAGATATAAACGGGTACAGAAGATACATGCACATATTGACTTTGGGCATCTAAAAGATCGATTTTCAGTATGTTTTTGGCCTGTATTTTGAAAATACTCTAACACGGAGTAGGCATGTACAGATCGATTCTGGGACCCCAAAATATTGAATTTTCGGGTGTTTTGGGACTGAATTTGAGATATTGACTTTTTGGCACCTAAAATTTTTAGATCGATTTTTAGCATGTTTTTAGCCTATATTTTGAAAATATTCTAGCACTGTACAGATTGCTTCAGGGACCCCAAAATATTGAATTTTCGGGTGTTTTGAGCCTGAATTTGAGATATAAACGGGTACAGAAGATACATGCACATATTGACTTTGGGCACCAAAAATATCGATTTTCAGCATGTTTTGGGCCTGAATTTTGAAAATACTCTAACACGGAGTAGGCATGTACAGATTGCTTCTGGGACCCCAAAATATTGAATTTTCATGTGTTTTGAGTCTGAATTTGAGATATAAACGGGTACTGAAGATGCATGCACATATCGACTTTTGTGCACCTAAAAGATCGATTTTCAGTATGTTTTGAGCATGTATTTCGAAAATACTCTAACACGGAGTAGGCATGTACAGATCGCTTCTGGGACCCCTAAATATCGAATTTTCGTTTGTTTTGGGACTGAATTTGAGATATCGACTTTTTGACACCTAAAAGATCGATTTTTAGCATATTTTTAGCCTATATTTTGAAAATATTCTAGCACTGAGTAGGCATGTACAAATTGCTTCTGGGACCCCAAAATATTGAATTTTCGTGTGTTTTGAGCCTGAATTTGAGATATAATCGGGTACTGAAGATGCATGCACATATCGACTTTTGTGCACCTAAAAGATCGATTTTCAGTATGTTTTGAGCATGTATTTTGAAAATACTCTAACACGGAGTAGGCATGTACAGATCGCTTCTGGGACCCCTAAATATCGAATTTTCGGGTGTTTTGGGACTGAATTTGAGATATCGACTTTTTGGCACCTAAAAGATCGATTTTTAGCATGTTTTTAGCCTATATTTTGAAAATATTCTAGCACTGTACAGATTGCTTCTGGGACCCCAAAATATTGAATTTTTGGGTGTTTTGAGCCTTAATTTGAGATATAAACGGGTACAGAAGATACATGCACATATTGACTTTGGGCACCAAAACTATCGATTTTCAGCATGTTTTGGGCCTGAATTTTGAAAATACTCTAACACGGAGTAGGCATGTACAGATCGCTTCTGGGACCCCAAAATATCGAATTTTTGGGTGTTTAGGGCCAGAATTTGAGATATAAACGGGTACAGAAGATGCATGCACATATCGACTTTTGGGCACCTAAAAGATCGATTTTCAGTATGTTTTTGGCCTGTATTTTGAAAATACTCTAACACGGAGTAGGCATGTACAGATACCTTCTGGGACCTCTAAATATCGAATTTTCGGGTGTTTTGGGAGTGAATTTGAGATATCGATTTTTTGGCACCTAAAATGTCGATTTTTAGCATGTTTTTAGCCTATATTTTGAAAATATTCTAGCACTGTGTAGGCATGTACAGATTGCTTCTGGGACCCCAAAATATTGAATTTTCGGGTGTTTTGAGCCTGAATTTGAGATATAAACGGGTACAGAAGATACATGCACATATTGACTTTGGGCATCTAAAATATCGATTTTCAGCATGTTTTGGGCCTGTATTTTGAAAATACTCAAACACTGAGTAGGCATGTACAGATACCTTCTGGGACCTCTAAATATCGAATTTTCGGGTGTTTTGGGAGTGAATTTGAGATATCGATTTTTTGGCACCTAAAATGTCGATTTTTAGCATGTTTTTAGCCTATATTTTGAAAATATTCTAGCACTGTGTAGGCATGTACAGATTGCTTCTGGGACCCCAAAATATTGAATTTTCGGGTGTTTTGAGCCTGAATTTGAGATATAAACGGGTACAGAAGATACATGCACATATTGAATTTGGGCACCAAAAATATCGATTTTCAGCATGTTTTGGGCCTGAATTTTGAAAATACTCTAACACGGAGTAGGCATGTACAGATTGCTTCTGGGACCCCAAAATATCGAATTTTCATGTGTTTTGAGCCTGAATTTGAGATATAAACGGGTACTGAAGATGCATGCACATATCGACTTTTGTGCACCTAAAAGATTGATTTTCAGTATGTTTTGAGCATGTATTTTGAAAATACTCTAACACGGAGTAGGCACGTACAGATCGCTTCTGGGACCCCTAAATATCGAATTTTCGGGTGTTTTGGGACTGAATTTGAGATATCGACTTTTTGGCACCTATAATTTTAGATCGATTTTTAGCATGTTTTTAGCCTATATTTTGAAAATATTCTAGCACTGTGTAGGCATGTACAGATTGCTTCTGGGACCCCAAAATATTGAATTTTTGGGTGTTTTGAGCCTTAATTTGAGATATAAACGGGTACAGAAGATACATGCACATATTGACTTTGGGCACCAAAACTATCGATTTTCAGCATGTTTTGGGCCTGAATTTTGAAAATACTCTAACACGGAGTAGGCATGTACAGATCGCTTCTGGGACCCAAAAATATCGAATTTTCGGGTGTTTAGGGCCAGAATTTGAGATATAAACGGGTACAGAAGATGCATGCACATATCGACTTTTGGGCACCTAAAAGATCGATTTTCAGTATGTTTTTGGCCTGTATTTTGAAAATACTCTAACACGGAGTAGGCATGTACAGATACCTTCTGGGACCTCTAAATATCGAATTTTCGGGTGTTTTGGGAGTGAATTTGAGATATCGATTTTTTGGCACCTAAAATGTCGATTTTTAGCATGTTTTTAGCCTATATTTTGAAAATATTCTAGCACTGTGTAGGCATGTACAGATTGCTTCTGGGACCCCAAAATATTGAATTTTCGGGTGTTTTGAGCCTGAATTTGAGATATAAACGGGTACAGAAGATACATGCACATATTGACTTTGGGCATCTAAAATATCGATTTTCAGCATGTTTTGGGCCTGTATTTTGAAAATACTCAAACACTGAGTAGGCATGTACAGATTGCTTCTGGGACCCGAAAATATTGAATTTTCGGGTGTTTTGAGCCTGAATTTGAGATATAAACGGGTACTGAAGATGCATGTACATATCGACTTTTGTGCACCTAAAATATCGATTTTCAGTATGTTTTGAGCATGTATTTTGAAAATACTCTAACACGGAGTAGGCATGTACAGATCGCTTCTGGGACCCCTAAATATCGAGTTTTCGGGTGTTTTGGGACTGAATTTGAGATATCGACTTTTTGGCACCTAAAAGATCGATTTTTAGCATGTTTTTAGCCAATATTTTGAAAATATTCTAGCACTGAGTAGGCATGTACAGATTGCTTCTGGGACCCCAAAATATTGAATTTTTGGGTGTTTTGAGCCTGAATTTGAGATATAAACGGGTACTGAAGATGCATGCACATATCGACTTTTGTGCACCTAAAAGATCGATTTTCAGTATGTTTTGAGCATGTATTTTGAAAATACTCTAACACGGAGTAGGCATGTACAGATCGCTTCTGGGACCCCTAAATATCGATTTTTCGGGTGTTTTGGGACTGAATTTGAGATATCGACTTTTTGGCACCTAAAAGATCGATTTTAAGCATGTTTTTAGCCTATATTTTGATAATATTCTAGCACTGTACAGATTGCTTCTGGGACCCCAAAATATTGAATTTTCGGGTGTTTTGAGCCTGAATTTGAGATATAAACGGGTACAGAAGATACATGCACATATTGACTTTGGGCACCAAAAATATCGATTTTCAGCATGTTTTGGGCCTGAATTTTGAAAATACTCTAACACGGAGTAGGCATGTACAGATTGCTTCTGGGACCCCAAAATATCGAATTTTCGGGTGTTTTGAGCCTGAATTTGAGATATAAACGGGTACTGAAAATGCATGCACATATCGACTTTTGTGCACCTAAAAGATTGATTTTCAGTATGTTTTGAGCATGTATTTTGAAAATACTCTAACACGGAGTAGGCACGTACAGATCGCTTCTGGGACCCCTAAATATCGAATTTTCGGGTGTTTTGGGACTGAATTTGAGATATCGACTTTTTGGCACCTAAAATTTTAGATCGATTTTTAGCATGTTTTTAGCCTATATTTTGAAAATATTCTAGCACTGTACAGATTGCTTCTGGGACCCCAAAATATTGAATTTTCGGGTGTTTTGAGCCTTAATTTGAGATATAATCGGGTACAGAAGATACATGCACATATTGACTTTGGGCACCAAAAATATCGATTTTCAGCATGTTTTGGGCCTGAATTTTGAAAATACTCTAACACGGAGTAGGCATGTACAGATCGCTTCTGGGACCCCAAAATCACGAATTTTCGGGTGTTTAGGGCCAGAATTTGAGATATAAACGGGTACAGAAGATGCATGCACATATCGACTTTTGGGCACCTAAAAGATCGATTTTCAGTATGTTTTTGGCCTGTATTTTGAAAATACTCTAACACGGAGTAGGCATGTACAGATACCTTCTGGGACCTCTAAATATCGAATTTTCGGGTGTTTTGGGACTGAATTTGAGATATCGATTTTTTGGCACCTAAAATGTCGATTTTTAGCATGTTTTTAGCCTATATTTTGAAAATATTCTAGCACTGTGTAGGCATGTACAGATTGCTTCTGGGACCCCAAAATATTGAATTTCCGAGTGTTTTGAGCCTGAATTTGAGATATAAACGGGTACAGAAGATACATGCACATATTGACTTTGGGCATCTAAAATATCGATTTTCAGCATGTTTTGGGCCTGTATTTTGAAAATACTCTAACACTGAGTAGGCATGTACACATTGCTTCTGGGACCCCAAAATATTGAATTTTCGGGTGTTTTGAGCCTGAATTTGAGATATAAACGGGTACTGAAGATGCATGCACATATCGACTTTTGTGCACCTAAAAGATCGATTTTCAGTATGTTTTGAGCATGTATTTTGAAAATACTCTAACACGGAGTAGGCATGTACAGATCGCTTCTGGGACCCCTAAATATCGAATTTTCGGGTGTTTTGGGACTGAATTTGAGATATCGACTTTTTGGCACCTAAAAGATCGATTTTTAGCATGTTTTTAGCCAATATTTTGAAAATATTCTAGCACTGAGTAGGCATGTACAGATTGCTTCTGAGACCCCAAAATATTGAATTTTCGGGTGTTTTGAGCCTGAATTTGAGATATAAACGGGTACAGAAGATACATGCACATATTGACTTTGGGCACCAAAAATATCGATTTTCAGCATGTTTTGGGCCTGAATTTTGAAAATACTCTAACACGGAGTAGGCATGTGCAGATCGCTTCTGGGACCCCAAAATATCGAATTTTCGGGTGTTTAGGGCCAGAATTTGAGATATAAACGGGTACAGAAGATGCATGCACATATCGACTTTTAGGCACCTAAAAGGTCGATTTTCAATATGTTTTTGGCCTGTATTTTGAAAATACTCTAACACGGAGTAAGCATGTACAGATACCTTCTGGGACCTCTAAATATCGAATTTTCGGGTGTTTTGGGACTGAATTTGAGATATCGATTTTTTGGCACCTAAAATGTCGATTTTTAGCATGTTTCTAGCCTATATTTTGAAAATATTCTAGCACTGTGTAGGCATGAACAGATTGCTTCTGGGACCCCAAAATATTGAATTTTAGGGTGTTTTGAGCCTTAATTTGAGATATAAACGGGTACAGAAGATACATGCACATATTGACTTTGGGCATCTAAAATATCGATTTTCAGCATGTTTTGTGCCTGTATTTTGAAAGTACTCTAACACTGAGTAGGCATGTACAGATTGCTTCTGGGACCCCAAAATATTGAATTTTTGGGTGTTTTGAGCCAGAATTTGAGATATAAACGGGTACTGAAGATGCATGCACATATCGACTTTTGTGCACCTAAAAGATCGATTTTCAGTATGTTTTGAGCATGTATTTTGAAAATACTCTAACACGGAGTAGGCATGTACAGATCGCTTCTGGGACCCCTAAATATCGATTTTTCGGGTGTTTTGGGACTGAATTTGAGATATCGACTTTTTGGCACCTAAAAGATCGATTTTTAGCATGTTTTTAGCCTATATTTTGATAATATTCTAGCACTGTACAGATTGCTTCTGGGACCCCAAAATATTGAATTTTCGGGTGTTTTGAGCCTGAATTTGAGATATAAACGGGTACAGAAGATACATGCACATATTGACTTTGGGCACCAAAAATATCGATTTTCAGCATGTTTTGGGCCTGAATTTTGAAAATACTCTAACACGGAGTAGGCATGTACAGATTGCTTCTGGGACCCCAAAATATCGAATTTTCGGGTGTTTAGGGCCAGAATTTGAGATATAAACGGGTACAGAAGATGCATGCACATATCGACTTTTAGGCACCTAAAAGGTCGATTTTCAATATGTTTTTGGCCTGTATTTTGAAAATACTCTAACACGGAGTAAGCATGTACAGATACCTTCTGGGACCTCTAAATATCGAATTTTCGGGTGTTTTGGGACTGAATTTGAGATATCGATTTTTTGGCACCTAAAATGTCGATTTTTAGCATGTTTCTAGCCTATATTTTGAAAATATTCTAGCACTGTGTAGGCATGAACAGATTGCTTCTGGGACCCCAAAATATTGAATTTTCGGGTGTTTTGAGCCTTAATTTGAGATATAAACGGGTACAGAAGATACATGCACATATTGACTTTGGGCATCTAAAATATCGATTTTCAGCATGTTTTGTGCCTGTATTTTGAAAGTACTCTAACACTGAGTAGGCATGAACAGATTGCTTCTGGGACCCCAAAATATTGAATTTTTGGGTGTTTTGAGCCAGAATTTGAGATATAAACGGGTACTGAAGATGCATGCACATATCGACTTTTGTGCACCTAAAAGATCGATTTTCAGTATGTTTTGAGCATGTATTTTGAAAATACTCTAACACGGAGTAGGCATGTACAGATCGCTTCTGGGACCCCTAAATATCGATTTTTCGGGTGTTTTGGGACTGAATTTGAGATATCGACTTTTTGGCACCTAAAAGATCGATTTTTAGCATGTTTTTAGCCTATATTTTGATAATATTCTAGCACTGTACAGATTGCTTCTGGGACCCCAAAATATTGAATTTTCGGGTGTTTTGAGCCTGAATTTGAGATATAAACGGGTACAGAAGATACATGCACATATTGACTTTGGGCACCAAAAATATCGATTTTCAGCATGTGTTGGGCCTGAATTTTGAAAATACTCTAACACGGAGTAGGCATGTACAGATTGCTTCTGGGACCCCAAAATATCGAATTTTCATGTGTTTTGAGCCTGAATTTGAGATATAAACGGGTACTGAAGATGCATGCACATATCGACTTTTGTGCACCTAAAAGATTGATTTTCAGTATGTTTTGAGCATGTATTTTGAAAATACTCTAACACGGAGTAGGCACGTACAGATCGCTTCTGGGACCCCTAAATATCGAATTTTCGGGTGTTTTGGGACTGAATTTGAGATATCGACTTTTTGGCACCTAAAATTTTAGATCGATTTTTAGCATGTTTTTAGCCTATATTTTGAAAATATTCTAGCACTGTACAGATTGCTTCTGGGACCCCAAAATATTGAATTTTTGGGTGTTTTGAGCCTTAATTTAAGATATAAACGGGTACAGAAGATACATGCACATATTGACTTTGGGCACCAAAAATATCGATTTTCAGCATGTTTTGGGCCTGAATTTTGAAAATACTCTAACACGGAGTAGGCATGTACAGATCGCTTCTGGGACCCCAAAATATCGAATTTTCGGGTGTTTAGGGCCAGAATTTGAGATATAAACGGGTACAGAAGATGCATGCACATATCGACTTTTGGGCACCTAAAAGATCGATTTTCAGTATGTTTTTGGCCTGTATTTTGAAAATACTCTAACACGGAGTAGGCATGTACAGATACCTTCTGGGACCTCTAAATATCGAATTTTCGGGTGTTTTGGGAGTGAATTTGAGATATCGATTTTTTGGCACCTAAAATGTCGATTTTTAGCATGTTTTTAGCCTATATTTTGAAAATATTCTAGCACTGTGTAGGCATGTACAGATTGCTTCTGGGACCCCAAAATATTGAATTTTCGGGTGTTTTGAGCCTGAATTTGAGATATAAACGGGTACAGAAGATACATGCACATATTGACTTTGGGCACCAAAAATATCGATTTTCAGCATGTTTTGGGCCTGAATTTTGAAAATACTCTAACACGGAGTAGGCATGTACAGATTGCTTCTGGGACCCCAAAATATCGAATTTTCATGTGTTTTGAGCCTGAATTTGAGATATAAACGGGTACTGAAGATGCATGCACATATCGACTTTTGTGCACCTAAAAGATTGATTTTCAGTATGTTTTGAGCATGTATTTTGAAAATACTCTAACACGGAGTAGGCACGTACAGATCGCTTCTGGGACCCCTAAATATCGAATTTTCGGGTGTTTTGGGACTGAATTTGAGATATCGACTTTTTGGCACCAAAAATTTTAGATCGATTTTTAGCATGTTTTTAGCCTATATTTTGAAAATATTCTAGCACTGTGTAGGCATGTACAGATTGCTTCTGGGACCCCAAAATATTGAATTTTTGGGTGTTTTGAGCCTTAATTTGAGATATAAACGGGTACAGAAGATACATGCACATATTGACTTTGGGCACCAAAAATATCGATTTTCAGCATGTTTTGGGCCTGAATTTTGAAAATACTCTAACACGGAGTAGGCATGTACAGATCGCTTCTGGGACCCCAAAATATCGAATTTTCGGGTGTTTAGGGCCAGAATTTGAGATATAAACGGGTACAGAAGATGCATGCACATATCGACTTTTGGGCACCTAAAAGATCGATTTTCAGCATGTTTTGGGCCTGAATTTTGAAAATACTCTAACACGGAGTAGGCATGTACAGATACCTTCTGGGACCTCTAAATATCGAATTTTCGGGTGTTTTGGGAGTGAATTTGAGATATCGATTTTTTGGCACCTAAAATGTCGATTTTTAGCATGTTTTTAGCCTATATTTTGAAAATATTCTAGCACTGTGTAGGCATGTACAGATTGCTTCTGGGACCCCAAAATATTGAATTTTCGGGTGTTTTGAGCCTGAATTTGAGATATAAACGGGTACAGAAGATACATGCACATATTGACTTTGGGCATCTAAAATATCGATTTTCAGCATGTTTTGGGCCTGTATTTTGAAAATACTCAAACACTGAGTAGGCATGTACAGATTGCTTCTGGGACCCGAAAATATTGAATTTTCGGGTGTTTTGAGCCTGAATTTGAGATATAAATGGGTACTGAAGATGCATGCACATATCGACTTTTGTGCACCTAAAAGATCGATTTTCAGTATGTTTTGAGCATGTATTTTGAAAATACTCTAACACGGAGTAGGCATGTACAGATCGCTTCTGGGACCCCTAAATATCGATTTTTCGGGTGTTTTGGGACTGAATTTGAGATATCGACTTTTTGGCACCTAAAAGATCGATTTTTAGCATGTTTTTAGCCTATATTTTGATAATATTCTAGCACTGTACAGATTGCTTCTGGGACCCCAAAATATTGAATTTTCGGGTGTTTTGAGCCTGAATTTGAGATATAAACGGGTACAGAAGATACATGCACATATTGACTTTGGGCACCAAAAATATCGATTTTCAGCATGTTTTGGGCCTGAATTTTGAAAATACTCTAACACGGAGTAGGCATGTACAGATTGCTTCTGGGACCCCAAAATATCGAATTTTCGGGTGTTTTGAGCCTGAATTTGAGATATAAACGGGTACTGAAGATGCATGCACATATCGACTTTTGTGCACCTAAAAGATTGATTTTCAGTATGTTTTGAGCATGTATTTTGAAAATACTCTAACACGGAGTAGGCACGTACAGATCGCTTCTGGGACCCCTAAATATCGAATTTTCGGGTGTTTTGGGACTGAATTTGAGATATCGACTTTTTGGCACCTAAAATTTTAGATCGATTTTTAGCATGTTTTTAGCCTATATTTTGAAAATATTCTAGCACTGTACAGATTGCTTCTGGGACCTCAAAATATTGAATTTTTGGGTGTTTTGAGCCTTAATTTGAGATATAAACGGGTACAGAAGATACATGCACATATTGACTTTGGGCACCAAAAATATCGATTTTCAGCATGTTTTGGGCCTGAATTTTGAAAATACTCTAACACGGAGTAGGCATGTACAGATCGCTTCTGGGACACCAAAATATCGAATTTTCAGGTGTTTAGGGCCAGAATTTGAGATATAAACGGGTACAGAAGATGCATGCACATATCGACTTTTGGGCACCTAAAAGATCGATTTTCAGTATGTTTTTGGCCTGTATTTTGAAAATACTCTAACACGGAGTAGGCATGTACAGATACCTTCTGGGACCTCTAAATATCGAATTTTCGGGTGTTTTGGGACTGAATTTGAGATATCGATTTTTTGGCACCTAAAATGTCGATTTTTAGCATGTTTCTAGCCTATATTTTGAAAATATTCTAGCACTGTGTAGGCATGTACAGATTGCTTCTGGGACCCCAAAATATTTAATTTCCGAGTGTTTTGAGCCTGAATTTGAGATATAAACGGGTACAGAAGATACATGCACATATTGACTTTGGGCATCTAAAATATCGATTTTCAGCATGTTTTGGGCCTGTATTTTGAAAATACTCTAACACTGAGTAGGCATGTACACATTGCTTCTGGGACCCCAAAATATTGAATTTTCGGGTGTTTTGAGCCTGAATTTGAGATATAAACGGGTACTGAAGATGCATGCACATATCGACTTTTAGGCACCTAAAAGGTCGATTTTCAATATGTTTTTGGCCTGTATTTTGAAAATACTCTAACACGGAGTAAGCATGTACAGATACCTTCTGGGACCTCTAAATATCGAATTTTCGGGTGTTTTGGGACTGAATTTGAGATATCGATTTTTTGGCACCTAAAATGTCGATTTTTAGCATGTTTCTAGCCTATATTTTGAAAATATTCTAGCACTGTGTAGGCATGAACAGATTGCTTCTGGGACCCCAAAATATTGAATTTTTGGGTGTTTTGAGCCTTAATTTGAGATATAAACGGGTACAGAAGATACATGCACATATTGACTTTGGGCATCTAAAATATCGATTTTCAGCATGTTTTGTGCCTGTATTTTGAAAGTACTCTAACACTGAGTAGGCATGTACAGATTGCTTCTGGGACCCCAAAATATTGAATTTTTGGGTGTTTTGAGCCAGAATTTGAGATATAAACGGGTACTGAAGATGCATGCACATATCGACTTTTGTGCACCTAAAAGATCTATTTTCAGTATGTTTTGAGCATGTATTTTGAAAATACTCTAACACGGAGTAGGCATGTACAGATCGCTTCTGGGACCCCTAAATATCGATTTTTCGGGTGTTTTGGGACTGAATTTGAGATATCGACTTTTTGGCACCTAAAAGATCGATTTTTAGCATGTTTTTAGCCTATATTTTGATAATATTCTAGCACTGTACAGATTGCTTCTGGGACCCCAAAATATTGAATTTTCGGGTGTTTTGAGCCTGAATTTGAGATATAAACGGGTACAGAAGATACATGCACATATTGACTTTGGGCACCAAAAATATCGATTTTCAGCATGTTTTGGGCCTGAATTTTGAAAATACTCTAACACGGAGTAGGCATGTACAGATTGCTTCTGGGACCCCAAAATATCGAATTTTCATGTGTTTTGAGCCTGAATTTGAGATATAAACGGGTACTGAAGATGCATGCACATATCGACTTTTGTGCACCTAAAAGATTGATTTTCAGTATGTTTTGAGCATGTATATTGAAAATACTCTAACACGGAGTAGGCACGTACAGATCGCTTCTGGGACCCCTAAATATCGAATTTTCGGGTGTTTTGGGACTGAATTTGAGATATCGACTTTTTGGCACCTAAAATTTTAGATCGATTTTTAGCATGTTTTTAGGCTATATTTTGAAAATATTCTAGCACTGTACAGATTGCTTCTGGGACCCCAAAATATTGAATTTTTGGGTGTTTTGAGCCTTAATTTGAGATATAAACGGGTACAGAAGATACATGCACATATTGACTTTGGGCACCAAAAATATCGATTTTCAGCATGTTTTGGGCCTGAATTTTGAAAATACTCTAACACGGAGTAGGCATGAACAGATCGCTTCTGGGACCCCAAAATATCGAATTTTCGGGTGTTTAGGGCCAGAATTTGAGATATAAACGGATACAGAAGATGCATGCACATATCGACTTTTGGGCACCTAAAAGATCGATTTTCAGTATGTTTTTGGCCTGTATTTTGAAAATACTCTAACACGGAGTAGGCATGTACAGATACCTTCTGGGACCTCTAAATATCGAATTTTCGGGTGTTTTGGGAGTGAATTTGAGATATCGATTTTTTGGCACCTAAAATGTCGATTTTTAGCATGTTTTTAGCCTATATTTTGAAAATATTCTAGCACTGTGTAGGCATGTACAGATTGCTTCTGGGACCCCAAAATATTGAATTTTCGGGTGTTTTGAGCCTGAATTTGAGATATAAACGGGTACAGAAGATACATGCACATATTGACTTTGGGCACCAAAAATATCGATTTTCAGCATGTTTTGGGCCTGAATTTTGAAAATACTCTAACACGGAGTAGGCATGTACAGATTGCTTCTGGGACCCCAAAATATCGAATTTTCATGTGTTTTGAGCCTGAATTTGAGATATAAACGGGTACTGAAGATGCATGCACATATCGACTTTTGTGCACCTAAAAGATTGATTTTCAGTATGTTTTGAGCATGTATTTTGAAAATACTCTAACACGGAGTAGGCACGTACAGATCGCTTCTGGGACCCCTAAATATCGAATTTTCGGGTGTTTTCGGACTGAATTTGAGATATCGACTTTTTGGCACCTAAAATTTTAGATCGATTTTTAGCATGTTTTTAGGCTATATTTTGAAAATATTCTAGCACTGTACAGATTGCTTCTGGGACCCCAAAATATTGAATTTTTGGGTGTTTTGAGCCTTAATTTGAGATATAAACGGGTACAGAAGATACATGCACATATTGACTTTGGGCACCAAAAATATCGATTTTCAGCATGTTTTGGGCCTGAATTTTGAAAATACTCTAACACGGAGTAGGCATGTACAGATCGCTTCTGGGACCCCAAAATATCGAATTTTCGGGTGTTTAGGGCCAGAATTTGAGATATAAACGGGTACAGAAGATGCATGCACATATCGACTTTTGGGCACCTAAAAGATCGATTTTCAGTATGTTTTTGGCCTGTATTTTGAAAATACTCTAACACGGAGTAGGCATGTACAGATCGCTTCTGGGACCCCAAAATATCGAATTTTCGGGTGTTTAGGGCCAGAATTTGAGATATAAACGGGTACAGAAGATGCATGCACATATCGACTTTTGGGCACCTAAAAGATCGATTTTCAGTATGTTTTTGGCCTGTATTTTGAAAATACTCTAACACGGAGTAGGCATGTACAGATACCTTCTGGGACCTCTAAATATCGAATTTTCGGGTGTTTTGGGAGTGAATTTGAGATATCGATTTTTTGGCACCTAAAATGTCGATTTTTAGCATGTTTTTAGCCTATATTTTGAAAATATTCTAGCACTGTGTAGGCATGTACAGATTGCTTCTGGGACCCCAAAATATTGAATTTTCGGGTGTTTTGAGCCTGAATTTGAGATATAAACGGGTACAGAAGATACATGCACATATTGACTTTGGGCACCAAAAATATCGATTTTCAGCATGTTTTGTGCCTGAATTTTGAAAATACTCTAACACGGAGTAGGCATGTACAGATTGCTTCTGGGACCCCAAAATATCGAATTTTCATGTGTTTTGAGCCTGAATTTGAGATATAAACGGGTACTGAAGATGCATGCACATATCGACTTTTGTGCACCTAAAAGATTGATTTTCAGTATGTTTTGAGCATGTATTTTGAAAATACTCTAACACGGAGTAGGCACGTACAGATCGCTTCTGGGACCCCTAAATATCGAATTTTCGGGTGTTTTGGGACTGAATTTGAGATATCGACTTTTTGGCACCTAAAATTTTAGATCGATTTTTAGCATGTTTTTAGCCTATATTTTGAAAATATTCTAGCACTGTACAGATTGCTTCTGGGACCCCAAAATATTGAATTTTCGGGTGTTTTGAGCCTGAATTTGAGATATAAACGGGTACAGAAGATACATGCACATATTGACTTTGGGCACCAAAAATATCGATTTTCAGCATGTTTTGGGCCTGAATTTTGAAAATACTCTAACACGGAGTAGGCATGTACAGATCGCTTCTGGGACCCCAAAATATCGAATTTTCGGGTGTTTAGGGCCAGAATTTGAGATATAAACGGGTACAGAAGATGCATGCACATATCGACTTTTGGGCACCTAAAAGATCGATTTTCAGTATGTTTTTGGCCTGTATTTTGAAAATACTCTAACACGGAGTAGGCATGTACAGATACCTTCTGGGACCTCTAAATATCGAATTTTCGGGTGTTTTGGGAGTGAATTTGAGATATCGATTTTTTGGCACCTAAAATGTCGATTTTTAGCATGTTTTTAGCCTATATTTTGAAAATATTCTAGCACTGTGTAGGCATGTACAGATTGCTTCTGGGACCCCAAAATATTGAATTTTCGGGTGTTTTGAGCCTGAATTTGAGATATAAACGGGTACAGAAGATACATGCACATATTGACTTTGGGCACCAAAAATATCGATTTTCAGCATGTTTTGGGCCTGAATTTTGAAAATACTCTAACACGGAGTAGGCATGTACAGATTGCTTCTGGGACCCCAAAATATCGAATTTTCATGTGTTTTGAGCCTGAATTTGAGATATAAACGGGTACTGAAGATGCATGCACATATCGACTTTTGTGCACCTAAAAGATTGATTTTCAGTATGTTTTGAGCATGTATTTTGAAAATACTCTAACACGGAGTAGGCACGTACAGACCGCTTCTGGGACCCCTAAATATCGAATTTTCGGGTGTTTTGGGACTGAATTTGAGATATCGACTTTTTGGCACCTAAAATTTTAGATCGATTTTTAGCATGTTTTTAGCCTATATTTTGAAAATATTCTAGCACTGTACAGATTGCTTCTGGGACCCCAAAATATTGAATTTTTGGGTGTTTTGAGCCTTAATTTGAGATATAAACGGGTACAGAAGATACATGCACATATTGACTTTGGGCACCAAAAATATCGATTTTCAGCATGTTTTGGGCCTGAATTTTGAAAATACTCTAACACGGAGTAGGCATGTACAGATCGCTTCTGGGACCCCAAAATATCGAATTTTCGGGTGTTTAGGGCCAGAATTTGAGATATAAACGGGTACAGAAGATGCATGCACATATCGACTTTTGGGCACCTAAAAGATCGATTTTCAGTATGTTTTTGGCCTGTATTTTGAAAATACTCTAACACGGAGTAGGCATGTACAGATACCTTCTGGGACCTCTAAATATCGAATTTTCGGGTGTTTTGGGAGTGAATTTGAGATATCGATTTTTTGGCACCTAAAATGTCGATTTTTAGCATGTTTTTAGCCTATATTTTGAAAATATTCTAGCACTGTGTAGGCATGTACAGATTGCTTCTGGGACCCCAAAATATTGAATTTTTGGGTGTTTTGAGCCTGAATTTGAGATATAAACGGGTACAGAAGATACATGCACATATTGACTTTGGGCATCTAAAATATCGATTTTCAGCATGTTTTTGGCCTGTATTTTGAAAATACTCAAACACTGAGTAGGCATGTACAGATTGCTTCTGGGACCCGAAAATATTGAATTTTCGGGTGTTTTGAGCCTGAATTTGAGATATAAACGGGTACTGAAGATGCATGCACATATCGACTTTTGTGCACCTAAAAGATCGATTTTCAGTATGTTTTGAGCATGTATTTTGAAAATACTCTAACACGGAGTAGGCATGTACAGATCGCTTCTGGGACCCCTAAATATCGAATTTTCGGGTGTTTTGGGACTGAATTTGAGATATCGACTTTTTGGCACCTAAAAGATCGATTTTTAGCATGTTTTTAGCCAATATTTTGAAAATATTCTAGCACTGAGTAGGCATGTACAGATTGCTTCTGGGACCCCAAAATATTGAATTTTCGGGTGTTTTAAGCCTGAATTTGAGATATAAACGGGTACAGAAGATACATGCACATATTGACTTTGGGCATCTAAAATATCGATTTTCAGCATGTTTTGGGCCTGTATTTTGAAAATACTCTAACACTGAGTAGGTATGTACAGATTGCTTCTGGGACCCGAAAATATTGAATTTTCGGGTGTTTTGAGCCTGAATTTGAGATATAAACGGGTACTGAAGATGCATGCACATATCGACTTTTGTGCACCTAAAAGATCGATTTTCAGTATGTTTTGAGCATGTATTTTGAAAATACTCTAACACGGAGTAGGCATGTACAGATCGCTTCTGGGACCCCTAAATATCGGTTTTGCGGGTGTTTTGGGACTGAATTTGAGATATCGACTTTTTGGCACCTAAAAGATCGATTTTTAGCATGTTTTTAGCCTATATTTTGAAAATATTCTAGCACTGTACAGATTGCTTCTGGGACCCCAAAATATTGAATTTTCGGGTGTTTTGAGCCTGAATTTGAGATATAAACGGGTACAGAAGATACAAGCACATATTGACTTTGGGCACCAAAAATATCGATTTTCAGCATGTTTTGGGCCTGAATTTTGGAAATACTCTAACACGGAGTAGGCATGTACAGATCGCTTCTGGGACCCCAAAATATCGAATTTTCGGGTGTTTAGGGCCAGAATTTGAGATATAAACGGGTACAGAAGATGCATGCACATATCGACTTTTGGGCACCTAAAAGATCGATTTTCAGTATGTTTTTGGCCTGTATTTTGAAAATACTCTAACACGGAGTAGGCATGTACAGATACCTTCTGGGACCTCTAAATATCGAATTTTCGGGTGTTTTGGGACTGAATTTGAATTATCGATTTTTTGGCACCTAAAATGTCGATTTTTAGCATGTTTTTAGCCTATATTTTGAAAATATTCTAGCACTGTGTAGGCATGTACAGATTGTTTCTGGGACCCCAAAATATTGAATTTTCGGGTGTTTTGAGCCTAAATTTGAGATATAAACGGGTACAGAAGATACATGCACATATTGACTTTGGGCATCTAAAATATCGATTTTCAGCATGTTTTGGGCCTGAATTTTGAAAATACTCTAACACGGAGTAGGCATGTACAGATCGCTTCTGGGACCCCAAAATATCGAATTTTCGGGTGTTTAGGGCCAGAATTTGAGATATAAACGGGTACAGAAGATGCATGCACATATCGACTTTTGGGCACCTAAAAGATCGATTTTCAGTATGTTTTTGGCCTGTATTTTGAAAATACTCTAACACTGAGTAGGCATGTACAGATTGCTTCTGGGACCCCAAAATATTGAATTTTCGGGTGTTTTGAGCCTGAATTTGAGATATAAACGGGTACTGAAGATGCATGCACATATCGACTTTTGTGCACCTAAAAGATCGATTTTCAGTATGTTTTGAGCATGTATTTTGAAAATACTCTAACACGGAGTAGGCATGTACAGATCGCTTC
Organism: Petrolisthes cinctipes; assembly: GCA_033782935.1. Taxonomy (NCBI): domain Eukaryota; kingdom Metazoa; phylum Arthropoda; class Malacostraca; order Decapoda; family Porcellanidae; genus Petrolisthes; species Petrolisthes cinctipes. The sequence continues at coordinate 36,282 of JAWQEG010001185.1, forward strand.
TGGGACCCCAAAATATTGAATTTTCGGGTGTTTTGGGACTGAATTTGAGATATTGACTTTTTGGCACCTAAAAGATCGATTTTTAGCATGTTTTTAGCCTATATTTTGAAAATATTCTAGCACTGTACAGATTGCTTCAGGGACCCCAAAATATTGAATTTTCGGGTGTTTTGAGCCTGAATTTGAGATATAAACGGGTACAGAAGATACATGCACATATTGACTTTGGGCACCAAAAATATCGATTTTCAGCATGTTATGGGCCTGAATTTTGAAAATACTCTAACACGGAGTAGGCATGTACAGATCGCTTCTGGGACCCCAAAATATCGAATTTTCGGGTGTTTAGGGACAGAATTTGAGATATAAACGGGTACAGAAGATGCATGCACATATCGACTTTTGGGCACCTAAAAGATCGATTTTCATTATGTTTTTGGCCTGTATTTTGAAAATACTCTAACACGGAGTAGGCATGTACAGATACCTTCTGGGACCTCTAAATATCGAATTTTCGGGTGTTTTGGGACTGAATTTGAGATATCGATTTTTTGGCACCTAAAATGTCGATTTTTAGCATGTTTTTAGCCTATATTTTGAAAATATTCTAGCACTGTGTAGGCATGTACAGATTGCTTCTGGGACCCCAAAATATTGAATTTTCGGGTGTTTTGAGCCTGAATTTGAGATATAAACGGGTACAGAAGATACATGCACATATTGACTTTGGGCATCTAAAATATCGATTTTCAGCATGTTTTGGGCCTGTATTTTGAAAATACTCTAACACTGAGTAGGCATGTACAGATTGCTTCTGGGATCCCAAAATATTGAATTTTCGGGTGTTTTGAGCCTGAATTTGAGATATAAACGGGTACTGAAGATGCATGCACATATCGACTTTTGTGCACCTAAAAGATCGATTTTCAGTATGTTTTGAGCATGTATTTCGAAAATACTCTAACACGGAGTAGGCATGTACAGATCGCTTCTGGGACCCCTAAATATCGAATTTTCGGGTGTTTTGGGACTGAATTTGAGATATCGACTTTTTGACACCTAAAAGATCGATTTTTAGCATATTTTTAGCCTATATTTTGAAAATATTCTAACACGGAGTAGGCATGTACAGATTGCTTCTGGGACCCCAAAATATTGAATTTTCGGGTGTTTTGAGCCTGAATTTGAGATATAAACGGGTACTGAAGATGCATGCACATGTCGACTTTTGTGCACCTAAAAGATTGATTTTCAGTATGTTTTCAGCATGTATTTTGAAAATACTCTAACACGGAGTAGGCACGTACAGATCGCTTCTGGGACCCCTCAATATCGAATTTTCGGGTGTTTTGGGACTGAATTTGAGATATCGACTTTTTGGCACCTAAAATTTTAGATCGATTTTTAGCATGTTTTTAGCCTATATTTTGAAAATATTCTAGCACTGTACAGATTGCTTCGGGGACCTTAAAATATTGAATTTTTGGGTGTTTTGAGCCTTAATTTGAGATATAAACGGGTACAGAAGATACATGCACATATTGACTTTGGGCACCAAAAATATCGATTTTCAGCATGTTTTGGGCCTGAATTTTGAAAATACTCTAACACGGAGTAGGCATGTACAGATCGCTTCTGGGACCCCAAAATATCGAATTTTCGGGTGTTTAGGGCCAGAATTTGAGATATAAACGGGTACAGAAGATGCATGCACATATCGACTTTTGTGCACCTAAAAGATTGATTTTCAGTATGTTTTTGGCCTGTATTTTGAAAATACTCTAACACGGAGTAGGCATGTACAGATACCTTCTGGGACCTCTAAATATCGAATTTTCGGGAGTTATGGGACTGAATTTGAGATATCGATTTTTTGGCACCTAAAATGTCGATTTTTAGCATGTTTTTAGCCTATATTTTGAAAATATTCTAGCACTGTGTAGGCATGTACAGATTGCTTCTGGGACCCCAAAATATTGAATTTTCGGTGTTTTGAGCATGAATTTGAGATATAAACGGGTACAGAAGATACATGCACATATTGACTTTGGGCATCTAAAATATCGATTTTCAGCATGTTTTGGGCCTGAATTTTGAAAATACTCTAACACGGAGTAGGCATGTACAGATTGCTTCTGGGACCCCAAAATATTGAATTTTCGGGTGTTTTGAGCCTGAATTTGAGATATAAACGGGTACTGAAGATGCATGCACATATCGACTTTTGTGCACCTAAAAGATTGATTTTCAGTATGTTTTGAGCATGTATTTTGAAAATACTCTAACACGGAGTAGGCACGTACAGATCGCTTCTGGGACCCCTAAATATCGAATTTTCGGGTGTTTTGGGACTGAATTTGAGATATCGACTTTTTGGCACCTAAAATTTTAGATCGATTTTTAGCATGTTTTTAGCCTATATTTTGAAAATATTCTAGCACTGAGTAGGCATGTACAGATTGCTTCTGGGACCCCAAAATATTGAATTTTCGGGTGTTTTGAGCCTGAATTTGAGATATAAACGGGTACAGAAGATACATGCTCATATTGACTTTGGGCATCTAAAATATCGATTTTCAGCATGTTTTGGGCCTGTATTTTGAAAATACTCTAACACTGAGTAGGCATGTACAGATTGCTTCTGGGACCCCAAAATATTGAATTTTCGGGTGTTTTGAGCCTGAATTTGAGATATAAACGGGTACTGAAGATGCATGCACATATCGACTTTTGTGCACCTAAAAGATCGATTTTCAGTATGTTTTGAGCATGTATTTTGAAAATACTCTAACACGGAGTAGGCATGTACAGATCGCTTCTGGGACCCCTAAAAATCGAATTTTCGGGTGTTTTGGGACTGAATTTGATATATCGACTTTTTGGCACCTAAAAGATCGAGTTTTAGCATGTTTTTAGCATATATTTTGAAAATATTCTAGCACTGAGTAGTCATGTACAGATTGCTTCTGGGACCCCAAAATATTGAATTTTCGGGTGTTTTGAGCCTGAATTTGAGATATAAACGGGTACAGAAGATACATGGGCATCTAAAATATCGATTTTCAGCATGTTTTGGGCCTGTATTTTGAAAATACTCTAACACTGAGTAGGCATGTACAGATTGCTTCTGGGACCCCAAAATATTGAATTTTCGGGTGTTTTGAGCCTGAATTTGAGATATAAACGGGTACTGAAGATGCATGCACATATCGACTTTTGTGCACCTAAAAGATCGATTTTCAGTATGTTTTGAGCATGTATTTTGAAAATACTCTATCACGGAGTAGGCATGTACAGATCGCTTCTGGGACCCCTAAATATCGAATTTTCGGGTGTTTTGGGACTGAATTTGAGATATCGACTTTTTGGCACCTAAAAGATCGATTTTTAGCATGTTTTTAGCCTATATTTTGAAAATATTCTAGCACTGTACAGATTGCTTCTGGGACCCCAAAATATTGAATTTTCGGGTGTTTTGAGCCTGAATTTGAGATATAAACGGGTACAGAAGATACTTGCACATATTGACTTTGGGCACCAAAAATATAGATTTTCAGCATGTTTTGGGCCTGAATTTTGAAAATACTCTAACACGGAGTAGGCATGTACAGATCGCTTCTGGGACCCCAAAATATCGAATTTTCGGGTATTTAGGGCCAGAATTTGAGATATAAACGGGTACAGAAGATGCATGCACATATCGACTTTTGGGCACCTAAAAGATCGATTTTCAGTATGTTTTTGGCCTGTATTTTGAAAATACTTAAACACGGAGTAGGCATGTACAGATCGCTTCTGGGACCCCTAAATATCGAATTTTCGGGTGTTTTGGGACTGAATTTGAGATATCGACTTTTTGGCACCTAAAAGATCGATTTTTAGCATGTTTTTAGCCAATATTTTGAAAATATTCTAGCACTGAGTAGGCATGTACAGATTGCTTCTGGGACCCCAAAATATTGAATTTTCGGGTGTTTTAAGCCTGAATTTGAGATATAAACGGGTACAGAAGATACATGCACATATTGACTTTGGGCATCTAAAATATCGATTTTCAGCATGTTTTGGGCCTGTATTTTGAAAATACTCTAACACTGAGTAGGCATGTACAGATTGCTTCTGGGACCCCAAAATATTGAATTTTCGGGTGTTTTAAGCCTGAATTTGAGATATAAACGGGTACAGAAGATACATGCACATATTGACTTTGGGCATCTAAAATATCGATTTTCAGCATGTTTTGGGCCTGTATTTTGAAAATACTCTAACACTGAGTAGGCATGTACAGATTGCTTCTGGGACCCCAAAATATTGAATTTTCGGGTGTTTTGAGCCTGAATTTGAGATATAAACGGGTACTGAAGATGCATGCACATATCGACTTTTGTGCACCTAAAAGATCGATTTTCAGTATGTTTTGAGCATGTATTTTGAAAATACTCTAACACGGAGTAGGCATGTACAGATCGCTTCTGGGACCCCTAAATATCGAATTTTCGGGTGTTTTGGGACTGAATTTGAGATATCGACTTTTTGGCACCTAAAAGATCGATTTTTAGCATGTTTTTAGCCTATATTTTGAAAATATTCTAGCACTGTACAGATTGCTTCTGGGACCCCAAAATATTGAATTTTCGGGTGTTTTGAGCCTGAATTTGAGATATAAACGGGTACAGAAGATACATGCACATATTGACTTTGGGCACCAAAAATATCGATTTTCAGCATGTTTTGGGCCTGAATTTTGAAAATACTCTAACACGGAGTAGGTATGTACAGATCGCTTCTGGGACCCCAAAATATAGAATTTTCGGGTGTTTAGGGCCAGAATTTGAGATATAAACGGGTACAGAAGATGCATGCACATATCGACTTTTGGGCACCTAAAAGATCGATTTACAGTATGTTTTTGGCCTGTATTTTGAAAATACTCTAACACGGAGTAGGCATGTACAGATACCTTCTGGGACCTCTAAATATCGAATTTTCGGGTGTTTTGGGACTGAATTTGAGATATCGATTTTTTGGCACCTAAAATGTCGATTTTTAGCATGTTTTTAGCCTATTTTTTGAAAATATTCTAGCACTGTGTAGGCATCTACAGATTGCTTCTGGGACCCCAAAATATTGAATTTTCGGGTGTTTTGAGCCTGAATTTGAGATATAAACGGGTACTGAAGATGCATGCACATATCGACTTTTGTGCACCTAAAAGATCGATTTTCAGTATGTTTTGAGCATGTATTTTGAAACTACTCTAACACGGAGTAGGCATGTACAGATCGCTTCTGGGACCCCTAAAAATCGAATTTTCGGGTGTTTTGGGACTGAATTTGATATATCGACTTTTTGGCACCTAAAAGATCGATTTTTAGCATGTTTTTAGCCTATATTTTGCAAATATTCTAGCACTGTACAGATTGCTTCTGGGACCCCAAAATATTGAATTTTCGGGTGTTTTAAGCCTGAATTTGAGATATAAACGGGTACAGAAGATACATGCACATATTGACTTTGGGCACCAAAAATATCGATTTTCAGCATGTTTTGGGCCAGTATTTTGAAAAAACTCTAACACTGAGTAGGCATGTACAGATTGCTTCTGGGACCCGAAAATATTGAATTTTCGGGTGTTTTGAGCCTGAATTTGAGATATAAACGGGTACTGAAGATGCATGCACATATCGACTTTTGTGCACCTAAAAGATCGATTTTCAGTATGTTTTGACCATGTATTTTGAAAATACTCTAACACGGAGTAGGCATGTACAGATCGCTTCTGGGACCCCTAAATATTGAATTTTCGGGTGTTTTGGGACTGAATTTGAGATATCGACTTTTTGGCACCTAAAAGATCGATTTTTAGCATGTTTTTAGCCAATATTTTGAAAATATTCTAGCACTGAGTAGGCATGTACAGATTGCTTCTGGGACCCCAAAATATTGAATTTTCGGGTGTTTTAAGCCTGAATTTGAGATATAAACGGGTACAGAAGATACATGCACATATTGACTTTGGGCATCTAAAATATCGATTTTCAGCATGTTTTGGGCCTGTATTTTGAAAATACTCTAACACTGAATAGGCATGTACAGATTGCTTCTGGGACCCCAAAATATTGAATTTTCGGGTGGTTTGAGCCTGAATTTGAGATATAAACGGGTACTGAAGATGCATGCACATATCGACTTTTGTGCACCTAAAAGATCGATTTTCAGTATGTTTTGAGCATGTATTTTGAAAATACTCTAACACGGAGTAGGCATGTACAGATCGCTTCTGGGACCCCTAAATATCGAATTTTCGGGTGTTTTGGGACTGAATTTGAGATATCGACTTTTTGGCACCTAAAAGATCGATTTTTAGCATGTTTTTAGCCTATATTTTGAAAATATTCTAGCACTGTACAGATTGCTTCTGGGACCCCAAAATATTGAATTTTCGGGTGTTTTGAGCCTGAATTTGAGATATAAACGGGTACAGAAGATACATGCACATATTGACTTTGGGCACCAAAAATATCGATTTTCAGCATGTTTTGGGCCTGAATTTTGAAAATACTCTAACACGGAGTAGGTATGTACAGATCGCTTCTGGGACCCCAAAATATAGAATTTTCGGGTGTTTAGGGCCAGAATTTGAGATATAAACGGGTACAGAAGATGCATGCACATATCGACTTTTGGGCACCTAAAAGATCGATTTTCAGTATGTTTTTGGCCTGTATTTTGAAAATACTCTAACACGGAGTAGGCATGTACAGATACCTTCTGGGACCTCTAAATATCGAATTTTCGGGTGTTTTGGGACTGAATTTGAGATATCGATTTTTTGGAACCTAAAATGTCGATTTTTAGCATGTTTTTAGCCTATATTTTGAAAATATTCTAGCACTGTGTAGGCATGTACAGATTGCTTCTGGGACCCCAAAATATTGAATTTTTGGGTGTTTTGAGCCTTAATTTGAGATATAAACGGGTACAGAAGATACATGCACATATTGACTTTGGGCACCAAAAATATCGATTTTCAGCATGTTTTGGGCCTGAATTTTGAAAATACTCTAACACGGAGTAGGCATGTACAGATCGCTTCTGGGACCCCAAAATATCGAATTTTCGGGTATTTAGGGCCAGAATTTGAGATATAAACGGGTACAGAAGATGCATGCACATATCGACTTTTGGGCACCTAAAAGATCGATTTTCAGTATGTTTTTGGCCTGTATTTTGAAAATACTTTAACACGGAGTAGGCATGTACAGATCGCTTCTGGGACCCCTAAATATCGAATTTTCGGGTGTTTTGGGACTGAATTTGAGATATCGACTTTTTGGCACCTAAAAGATCGATTTTTAGCATGTTTTTAGCCAATATTTTGAAAATATTCTAGCACTGAGTAGGCATGTACAGATTGCTTCTGGGACCCCAAAATATTGAATTTTCGGGTGTTTTAAGCCTGAATTTGAGATATAAACGGGTACAGAAGATACATGCACATATTGACTTTGGGCATCTAAAATATCGATTTTCAGCATGTTTTGGGCCTGTATTTTGAAAATACTCTAACACTGAGTAGGCATGTACAGATTGCTTCTGGGACCCCAAAATATTGAATTTTCGGGTGTTTTGAGCCTGAATTTGAGATATAAACGGGTACTGAAGATGCATGCACATATCGACTTTTGTGCACCTAAAAGATCGATTTTCAGTATGTTTTGAGCATGTATTTTGAAAATACTCTAACACGGAGTAGGCATGTACAGATCGCTTCTGGGACCCCTAAATATCGAATTTTCGGGTGTTTTGGGACTGAATTTGAGATATCGACTTTTTGGCACCTAAAAGATCGATTTTTAGCATGTTTTTAGCCTATATTTTGAAAATATTCTAGCACTGTACAGATTGCTTCTGGGACCCCAAAATATTGAATTTTCGGGTGTTTTGAGCCTGAATTTGAGATATAAACGGGTACAGAAGATACATGCACATATTGACTTTGGGCACCAAAAATATCGATTTTCAGCATGTTTTGGGCCTGAATTTTGAAAATACTCTAACACGGAGTAGGTATGTACAGATCGCTTCTGGGACCCCAAAATATAGAATTTTCGGGTGTTTAGGGCCAGAATTTGAGATATAAACGGGTACAGAAGATGCATGCACATATCGACTTTTGGGCACCTAAAAGATCGATTTACAGTATGTTTTTGGCCTGTATTTTGAAAATACTCTAACACGGAGTAGGCATGTACAGATACCTTCTGGGACCTCTAAATATCGAATTTTCGGGTGTTTTGGGACTGAATTTGAGATATCGATTTTTTGGCACCTAAAATGTCGATTTTTAGCATGTTTTTAGCCTATTTTTTGAAAATATTCTAGCACTGTGTAGGCATCTACAGATTGCTTCTGGGACCCCAAAATATTGAATTTTCGGGTGTTTTGAGCCTGAATTTGAGATATAAACGGGTACTGAAGATGCATGCACATATCGACTTTTGTGCACCTAAAAGATCGATTTTCAGTATGTTTTGAGCATGTATTTTGAAACTACTCTAACACGGAGTAGGCATGTACAGATCGCTTCTGGGACCCCTAAAAATCGAATTTTCGGGTGTTTTGGGACTGAATTTGATATATCGACTTTTTGGCACCTAAAAGATCGATTTTTAGCATGTTTTTAGCCTATATTTTGCAAATATTCTAGCACTGTACAGATTGCTTCTGGGACCCCAAAATATTGAATTTTCGGGTGTTTTAAGCCTGAATTTGAGATATAAACGGGTACAGAAGATACATGCACATATTGACTTTGGGCACCAAAAATATCGATTTTCAGCATGTTTTGGGCCAGTATTTTGAAAAAACTCTAACACTGAGTAGGCATGTACAGATTGCTTCTGGGACCCGAAAATATTGAATTTTCGGGTGTTTTGAGCCTGAATTTGAGATATAAACGGGTACTGAAGATGCATGCACATATCGACTTTTGTGCACCTAAAAGATCGATTTTCAGTATGTTTTGACCATGTATTTTGAAAATACTCTAACACGGAGTAGGCATGTACAGATCGCTTCTGGGACCCCTAAATATTGAATTTTCGGGTGTTTTGGGACTGAATTTGAGATATCGACTTTTTGGCACCTAAAAGATCGATTTTTAGCATGTTTTTAGCCAATATTTTGAAAATATTCTAGCACTGAGTAGGCATGTACAGATTGCTTCTGGGACCCCAAAATATTGAATTTTCGGGTGTTTTAAGCCTGAATTTGAGATATAAACGGGTACAGAAGATACATGCACATATTGACTTTGGGCATCTAAAATATCGATTTTCAGCATGTTTTGGGCCTGTATTTTGAAAATACTCTAACACTGAATAGGCATGTACAGATTGCTTCTGGGACCCCAAAATATTGAATTTTCGGGTGGTTTGAGCCTGAATTTGAGATATAAACGGGTACTGAAGATGCATGCACATATCGACTTTTGTGCACCTAAAAGATCGATTTTCAGTATGTTTTGAGCATGTATTTTGAAAATACTCTAACACGGAGTAGGCATGTACAGATCGCTTCTGGGACCCCTAAATATCGAATTTTCGGGTGTTTTGGGACTGAATTTGAGATATCGACTTTTTGGCACCTAAAAGATCGATTTTTAGCATGTTTTTAGCCTATATTTTGAAAATATTCTAGCACTGTACAGATTGCTTCTGGGACCCCAAAATATTGAATTTTCGGGTGTTTTGAGCCTGAATTTGAGATATAAACGGGTACAGAAGATACATGCACATATTGACTTTGGGCACCAAAAATATCGATTTTCAGCATGTTTTGGGCCTGAATTTTGAAAATACTCTAACACGGAGTAGGTATGTACAGATCGCTTCTGGGACCCCAAAATATAGAATTTTCGGGTGTTTAGGGCCAGAATTTGAGATATAAACGGGTACAGAAGATGCATGCACATATCGACTTTTGGGCACCTAAAAGATCGATTTTCAGTATGTTTTTGGCCTGTATTTTGAAAATACTCTAACACGGAGTAGGCATGTACAGATACCTTCTGGGACCTCTAAATATCGAATTTTCGGGAGTTTTGGGACTGAATTTGAGATATCGATTTTTTGGGACCTAAAATGTTGATTTTTAGCATGTTTTTAGCCTATTTTTTGAAAATATTCTAGCACTGTGTAGGCATGTACAGATTGCTTCTGGGACCCCAAAATATTGAATTTTCGGGTGTTTTGAGCCTGAATTTGAGATATAAACGGGTACAGAAGATACATGCACATATTGACTTTCGGCATCTAAAATATCGATTTTCAGCATGTTTTGGGCCTGAATTTTGAAAATACTCTAACACGGAGTAGGCATGTACAGATTGCTTCTGGGACCCCAAAATATTGAATTTTCGGGTGTTTTGAGCCTGAATTTGAGATATAAACGGGTACTGAAGATGCATGCATATATCGACTTTTGTGCACCTAAAAGATCGATTTTCAGTATGTTTTGAGCATGTATTTTGAAAATACTCTAACACGGATTAAGCATGTACAGATCGCTTCTGGGACCCCTAAATATCGAATTTTCGGGTGTTTTGGGACTGAATTTGAGATATCGACTTTTTGGCACCTAAAATTTTAGATCGATTTTTAGCATGTTTTTAGCCTATATTTTGAAAATATTCTAGCACTGTACAGATTGCTTCTGGGACCCCAAAATATTGAATTTTCGGGTGTTTTGAGCCTGAATTTGAGATATAAACGGGTACAGAAGATACATGCACATATTGACTTTGGGCACCAAAAATATCGATTTTCAGCATGTTTTGGGCCTGAATTTTGAAAATACTCTAACACGGAGTAGGCATGTACAGATCGTTTCTGGGACCCCAAAATATCGAATTTTCGGGTGTTTAGGGCCAGAATTTGAGATATAAACGGGTACAGAAGATGCATGCACATATCGACTTTTGGGCACCTAAAAGATCGATTTTCAGTATGTTTTTGGCCTGTATTTTGAAAATACTCTAACACGGAGTAGGCATGTACAGATACCTTCTGGGACCTCTAAATATCGAATTTTCGGGTGTTTTGGGACTGAATTTGAGATATCGATTTTTTGGCACCTAAAATGTCGATTTTTAGCATGTTTTTAGCCTATATTTTGAAAATATTCTAGCACTGTGTAGGCATGTACAGATTGCTTCTGGGACCCCAAAATATTGAATTTTCGGGTGTTTTGAGCCTGAATTTGAGATATAAACGGGTACAGAAGATACATGCACATATTGACTTTGGGCATCTAAAATATCGATTTTCAGCATGTTTTGGGCCTGAATTTTGAAAATACTCTAACACTGAGTAGGCATGTACAGATTGCTTCTGGGACCCCAAAATATTGAATTTTCGGGTGTTTTGAGCCTGAATTTGAGATATAAACGGGTACTGAAGATGCATGCACATATCGACTTTTGTGCACCTTAAAGATCGATTTTCAGTATGTTTTGAGCATGTATTTTGAAAATACTCTAACACGGAGTAGGCATGTACAGATCGCTTCTGGGACCCCTAAATATCGAATTTTCGGGTGTTTTGGGACTGAATTTGAGATATCGACTTTTTGGCACCTAAAAGATCGATTTTTAGCATGTTTTTAGCCAATATTTTAAAAATATTCTAGCACTGAGTAGGCATGTACAGATTGCTTCTGGGACCCCAAAATATTGAATTTTCGGGTGTTTTAAGCCTGAATTTGAGATATAAACGGGTACAGAAGATACATGCACATATTGACTTTGGGCACCAAAAATATCGATTTTCAGCATGTTTTGGGCCTGAATTTTGAAAATACTCTAACACGGAGTAGGCATGTACAGATCGCTTGTGGGACCCCAAAATATCGAATTTTCAGGTGTTTAGGGCCAGAATTTGAGATATAAACGGGTACAGAAGATGCATGCACATATCGACTTTTGGGCTCCTAAAAGATCGATTTTCAGTATGTTTTTGGCCTGTATTTTGAAAATACTCTAAAACGGAGTAGGCATGTACAGATACCTTCTGGGACCTCTAAATATCGAATTTTCGGGTGTTTTGGGACTGAATTTGAGATATCGATTTTTTGGCACCTAAAATGTCGATTTTTAGCATGATTTTAGCCTATATTTTGAAAATATTCTAGCACTGTGTAGGCATGTACAGATTGCTTCTGGGACCCCAAAATATTGAATTTTCGGGTGTTTTGAGCCTGAATTTGAGATATAAACGGGTACAGAAGATGCATGCACATATCGACTTTTGTGCACCTAAAAGATCGATTTTCAGTATGTTTTGAGCATGTATTTTGAAAATACTCTAACACAGAGTAGGCATGTACAGATCGCTTCTGGGACCCCTAAATATCGAATTTTCGGGTGTTTTGAGACTGAATTTGAGATATCGACTTTTTGGCACCTAAAAGATCGATTTTTAGCATGTTTTTAGCCTATATTTTGAAAATATTCTAGCACTGTACAGATTGCTTCTGGGACCCCAAAATATTGAATTTTCGGGTGTTTTGAGCCTGAATTTGAGATATAAACGGGTACAGAAGATACATGCACATATTGACTTTGGGCACCAAAAATATCGATTTTCAGCATGTTTTGGGCCTGAATTTTGAAAATACTCTAACACGGAGTAGGCATGTACAGATCGCTTCTGGGACCCCAAAATATCGAATTTTCGGGTGTTTAGGGCCAGAATTTGAGATATAAACGGGTACAGAAGAAGCAAGCACATATCGACTTTTGGGCACCTAAAAGATCGATTTTCAGTATGTTTTTGGCCTGTATTTTGAAAATACTCTAACACGGAGTAGGCATGTACAGATACCTTCTGGGACCTCTAAATATCGAATTTTCGGGTGTTTTGGGAGTGAATTTGAGATATCGATTTTTTGGCACCTAAAATGTCGATTTTTAGCATGTTTTTAGCCTATATTTTGAAAATATTCTAGCACTGTGTAGGCATGTACAGATTGCTTCTGGGACCCCAAAATATTGAATTTTCGGGTATTTTGGGCCTGAATTTGAGATATTACGGGTACAGAAGATTCCTGCACATATTGACTTTGGGCATCTAAAATATCGATTTTCAGCATGTTTTGGGCCTGTATTTTGAAAATACTCTAACACTGAGTGCGCATGTACAGATTGCTTCTGGGACCCCAAAATATTGAATTTTCGGGTGTTTTGAGCCTGAATTTGAGATATAAACGGGTACTGAAGATGCATGCACATATCGACTTTTGTGCACCTAAAAGATCGATTTTCAGTATGTTTTGAGCATGTATTTTGAAAATACTCTAACACGGAATAGGCATGTACAGATCGCTTCTGGGACCCCTAAATATCGAATTTTCGGGTGTTTTGGGACTGAATTTGAGATATCGACTTTTTGGCACCTAAAAGATCGATTTTTAGCATGTTTTTAGCCAATATTTTGAAAATATTCTAGCACTGTGTAGGCATGTACAGATACCTTCTGGGACCTCTAAATATCGAATTTTCGGGTGTTTTGGGACTGAATTTGAATTATCGATTTTTTGGCACCTAAAATGTCGATTTTTAGCATGTTTCTAGCCTATATTTTGAAAATATTCTAGCACTGTGTAGGCATGAACAGATTGCTTCTGGGACCCCAAAATATTGAATTTTCGGGTGTTTTAAGCCTGAATTTGAGATATAAACGGGTACAGAAGATACATGCACATATTGACTTTGGGAATCTAAAATATCGATTTTCAGCATGTTTTGGGCCTGTATTTTGAAAATACTCTAACACTGATGTACAGATTGCTTCTGGGACCCCAAAATATTGAATTTTCGGGTGTTTTGAGCCTGAATTTGAGATATAAACGGGTACTGAAGATGCATGCACATATCGACTTTTGTGCACCTAAAAGATCGATTTTCAGTATGTTTTGAGCATGTATTTTGAAAATACTCTAACACGGAGTAGGCATGTACAGATCGCTTCTGGGACCCCTAAATATCGAATTTTCGGGTGTTTTGGGACTGAATTTGAGATATCGACTTTTTGGCACCTAAAAGATCGATTTTTAGCATGATTTTAGCCTATATTTTGAAAATATTCTAGCACTGTACAGATTGCTTCTGGGACCCCAAAATATTGAATTTTCGGGTGTTTTGAGCCTGAATTTGAGATATAAACGGGTACAGAAGATACATGCACATATTGACTTCGGGCATCTAAAATATCGATTTTCAGCATGTTTTGGGCCTGTATTTTGAAAATACTCTAACACTGAGTAGGCATGTACAGATTGCTTCTGGGACCCCAAAATATTGAATTTTCGGGTGTTTTGAGCTTGAATTTGAGATATAAACGGGTACTGAAGGTGCATGCACATATCGACTTTTGTGCACCTAAAAGATCGATTTTCAGTATGTTTTGAGCATGTATTTTGAAAATACTCTAACACGGAGTAGGCATGTACAGATCGCTTCTGGGATCCCTAAATATCGAATTTTCGGGTGTTTTGGGACTGAATTTGAGATATCGACTTTTTGGCACCTAAAAGATCGTTTTTTAGCATGTTTTTAGCCAATATTTTGAAAATATTCTAGCACGGAGTAGGCATGTACAGATCGCTTCTCGGACCCCAAAATATCGAATTTTCGGGTGTTTAGGGCCAGAATTTGAGATATAAACGGGTACAGAAGATGCATGCACATATCGACTTTTGGGCACCTAAAAGATCAATTTTCAGTATGTTTTGAGCATGTATTTTGAAAATACTCTAACACGGAGTAGGCATGTACAGATCGCTTCTGGGACCCTTAAATATCGAATTTTCGGGTGTTTTGGGACTGAATTTGAGATATCGACTTTTTGGCACCTAAAAGATCGATTTTTAGCATGTTTTTAGCCAATATTTTGAAAATATTCTAGCACGGAGTAGGCATGTACAGATCGCTTCTGGGACCCCAAAATATCGAATTTTCGGGTGTTTAGGGCCAGAATTTGAGATATAAACGGGTACAGAAGATGCATGCACATATCGACTTTTGGGCACCTAAAAGATCGATTTTCAATATGTTTTTGGCCTGTATTTTGAAAATACTCTAACACGGAGTAAGCATGTACAGATACCTTCTGGGACCTCTAAATATCGAATTTTCGGGTGTTTTGGGACTGAATTTGAGATATCGATTTTTTGGCACCTAAAATGTCGATTTTTAGCATGTTTCTAGCCTATATTTTGAAAATATTCTAGCACTGTGTAGGCATGAACAGATTGCTTCTGGGACCCCAAAATATTGAATTTTCGGGTGTTTTGAGCTTGAATTTGAGATATAAACGGGTACAGAAGATACATGCACATATTGACTTTGGGCACCAAAAATATCGATTTTCAGCATGTTTTGGGCCTGAATTTTGAAAATACTCTAACACGGAGTAGGCATGTACAGATCGCTTCTGGGACCCCAAAATATCGAATTTTCGGGTGTTTAGGGCTAGAATTTGAGATATAAACGGGTACAGAAGATGCATGCACAAATCGACTTTTGGGCACCTAAAAGATCGATTTTCAGTATGTTTTTGGCCTGTATTTTGAAAATACTCTAACACGGAGTAGGCATGTACAGATACCTTCTGGGACCTCTAAATATCGAATTTTCGGGTGTTACGGACTGAATTTGAGATATCAATTTTTTGGCACCTATAATGTCGATTTTTAGCATGTTTTTAGCCTATATTTTGAAAATATTCTAGCACTGTGTAGGCATGTACAGATTGCTTCTGGGACCCCAAAATATTGAATTTTCGGGTGTTTTGAGCCTGAATTTGAGATATAAACGGGTACAGAAGATACATGCACATATTGACTTTGGGCATCTAAAATATCGATTTTCAGTATGTTTTGAGCATGTATTTTGAAAATACTCTAACACGGAGAAGGCACGTACAGATTGCTTCTGGGACCCCTAAATATCGAATTTTCGGGTGTTTTGGGACTGAATTTGAGATATCGACTTTTTGGCACCTAAAATTTTAGATCGATTTTTAGCATGTTTTTAGCCTATATTTTGAAAATATTCTAGCACTGTACGGATTGCTTCTGGGACCCCAAAATATTGAATTTTTGGGTGTTTTGAGCCTGAATTTGAGATATAAACGGGTACAGAAGATACATGCACATATTGACTTTGGGCACCAAAAATATCGTTTTTCAGCATGTTTTGGTCCTGAATTTTGAAAATACTCTAACACGGAGTAGGCATGTACAGATCGCTTCTGGGACCCCTAAATATCGAATTTTCGGGTGTTTTGGGACTGAATTTGAGATATCGACTTTTTGGCACCTAAAAGATCGATTTTTAGCATGTTTTTAGCCAATATTTTGAAAATATTCTAGCACGGAGTAGGCATGTACAGATCGCTTCTGGGACCCCAAAATATCGAATTTTCGGGTGTTTTGAGCTTGAATTTGAGATATAAACGGGTACAGAAGATACATGCACATATTGACTTTGGGCACCAAAAATATCGATTTTCAGCATGTTTTGGGCCTGAATTTTGAAAATACTCTAACACGGAGTAGGCATGTACAGATCGCTTCTGGGACCCCAAAATATCGAATTTTCGGGTGTTTAGGGCCAGAATTTGAGATATAAACGGGTACAGAAGATGCATGCACATATCGACTTTTGGGCACCTAAAAGATCGATTTTCAGTATGTTTTTGGCCTGTATTTTGAAAATACTCTAACACGGAGTAGGCATGTACAGATACCTTCTGGGACCTCTAAATATCGAATTTTCGGGTGTTATGGACTGAATTTGAGATATCGATTTTTTGGCACCTATAATGTCGATTTTTAGCATGTTTTTAGCCTATATTTTGAAAATATTCTAGCACTGTGTAGGCATGTACAGATTGCTTCTGGGACCCCAAAATATTGAATTTTCGGGTGTTTTGAGCCTGAATTTGAGATATAAACGGGTACAGAAGATACATGCACATATTGACTTTGGGCATCTAAAATATCGATTTTCAGCATGTTTTGGGCCTGAATTTTGAAAATACTCTAACACAGAGTAGGCATGTACAGATTGCTTCTGGGACCCCAAAATATTGAATTTTCGGGTGTTTTGAGCCTGAATTTGAGATATAAACGGGTACTGAAGATGCATGCACATATCAACTTTTGTGCACCTAAAAGATCGATTTTCAGTATGTTTTGAGCATGTATTTTGAAAATACTCTAACACGGAGTAGGCACGTACAGATCGCTTCTGGGACCCCTAAATATCGAATTTTCGGGTGTTTTGGGACTGAATTTGAGATATCGACTTTTTGGCACCTAAAATTTTAGATCGATTTTTAGCATGTTTTTAGCCTATATTTTGAAAATATTCTAGCACTGTACGGATTGCTTCTGGGACCCCTAAATATTGAATTTTTGGGTGTTTTGAGCCTGAATTTGAGATATAAACGGGTACAGAAGATACATGCACATATTGACTTTGGGCACCAAAAATATCGTTTTTCAGCATGTTTTGGTCCTGAATTTTGAAAATACTCTAACACGGAGTAGGCATGTACAGATCGCTTCTGGGACCCCAAAATATCGAATTTTCGGGTGTTTAGGGCCAGAATTTGAGATATAAACGGGTACAGAAGATGCATGCACATATCGACTTTTGGGCACCTAAAAGATCGATTTTCAGTATGTTTTTGGCCTGTATTTTGAAAATACTCTAACACGGAGTAGGCTTGTACAGATCGCTTCTGGGACCTCTAAATATCGAATTTTCAGGTGTTTTGGGAGTGAATTTGAGATATCGATTTTTTGGCACCTAAAATGTCGATTTTTAGCATGTTTTTAGCCTATATTTTGAAAATATTCTATCACTGTGTAGGCATGTACAGATTGCTTCTGGGACCCCAAAATATTGAATTTTCGGGTGTTTTGAGCCTGAATTTGAGATATAAACGGGTACAGAAGATACATGCACATATTGACTTTGGGTATCTAAAATATCGATTTTCAGCATGTTTTGGGCCTGTATTTTGAAAATACTCTAACACTGAGTAGGCATGTACAGATTGCTTCTGGGACCCCAAAATATTGAATTTTCGGGTGTTTTGAGCCTGAATTTGAGATATAAACGGGTACTGAAGATGCATGCATATAGCGACTTTTGTGCACCTAAGAGATCGATTTTCAGTATGTTTTGAGCATGTATTTTGAAAATACTCTAACACGGAGTAGGCATGTACAGATCGCTTCTGGGACCCCAAAATATTGAATTTTCGGGTGTTTTGAGCCTGAATTTGAGATATAAACGGGTACTGAAGATGCATGCACATATCGACTTTTGTGCACCTAAAAGATCGATTTTCAGTATGTTTTGAGCATGTATTTTGAAAATACTCTAACACGGAGTAGGCATGTACAGATCGCTTCTGGGACTCCTAAATATCGAATTTTCGGGTGTTTTGGGACTGAATTTGAGATATCGACTTTTTGGCACCTAAAAGATCGATTTTTAGCATGTTTTTAGCCAATATTTTGAAAATATTCTAGCACGGAGTAGGCATGTACAGATCGCTTCTGGGACCCCAAAATATCGAATTTTCGGGTGTTTAGGGCCAGAATTTGAGATATAAACGGGTACAGAAGATGCATGCACATATCGACTTTTGGGCACCTAAAAGATCGATTTTCAGTATGTTTTTGGCCTGTATTTTGAAAATACTCTAACACGGAGTAGGCATGTACAGATACCTTCTGGGACCTCTAAATATCGAATTTTCGGGTGTTATGGACTGAATTTGAGATATCGATTTTTTGGCACCTATAATGTCGATTTTTAGCATGTTTTTAGCCTATATTTTGAAAATATTCTAGCACTGTGTAGGCATGTACAGATTGCTTCTGGGACCCCAAAATATTGAATTTTCGGGTGTTTTGAGCCTGAATTTGAGATATAAACGGGTACAGAAGATACATGCACATATTGACTTTGGGCATCTAAAATATCGATTTTCAGCATGTTTTGGGCCTGAATTTTGAAAATACTCTAACACAGAGTAGGCATGTACAGATTGCTTCTGGGACCCCAAAATATTGAATTTTCGGGTGTTTTGAGCCTGAATTTGAGATATAAACGGGTACTGAAGATGCATGCACATATCAACTTTTGTGCACCTAAAAGATCGATTTTCAGTATGTTTTGAGCATGTATTTTGAAAATACTCTAACACGGAGTAGGCACGTACAGATCGCTTCTGGGACCCCTAAATATCGAATTTTCGGGTGTTTTGGGACTGAATTTGAGATATCGACTTTTTGGCACCTAAAATTTTAGATCGATTTTTAGCATGTTTTTAGCCTATATTTTGAAAATATTCTAGCACTGTACGGATTGCTTCTGGGACCCCTAAATATTGAATTTTTGGGTGTTTTGAGCCTGAATTTGAGATATAAACGGGTACAGAAGATACATGCACATATTGACTTTGGGCACCAAAAATATCGTTTTTCAGCATGTTTTGGTCCTGAATTTTGAAAATACTCTAACACGGAGTAGGCATGTACAGATCGCTTCTGGGACCCCAAAATATCGAATTTTCGGGTGTTTAGGGCCAGAATTTGAGATATAAACGGGTACAGAAGATGCATGCACATATCGACTTTTGGGCACCTAAAAGATCGATTTTCAGTATGTTTTTGGCCTGTATTTTGAAAATACTCTAACACGGAGTAGGCTTGTACAGATCGCTTCTGGGACCTCTAAATATCGAATTTTCAGGTGTTTTGGGAGTGAATTTGAGATATCGATTTTTTGGCACCTAAAATGTCGATTTTTAGCATGTTTTTAGCCTATATTTTGAAAATATTCTATCACTGTGTAGGCATGTACAGATTGCTTCTGGGACCCCAAAATATTGAATTTTCGGGTGTTTTGAGCCTGAATTTGAGATATAAACGGGTACAGAAGATACATGCACATATTGACTTTGGGTATCTAAAATATCGATTTTCAGCATGTTTTGGGCCTGTATTTTGAAAATACTCTAACACTGAGTAGGCATGTACAGATTGCTTCTGGGACCCCAAAATATTGAATTTTCGGGTGTTTTGAGCCTGAATTTGAGATATAAACGGGTACTGAAGATGCATGCATATAGCGACTTTTGTGCACCTAAAAGATCGATTTTCAGTATGTTTTGAGCATGTATTTTGAAAATACTCTAACACGGAGTAGGCATGTACATATCGCTTCTGGGACCCCAAAATATTGAATTTTCGGGTGTTTTGAGCCTGAATTTGAGATATAAACGGGTACTGAAGATGCATGCACATATCGACTTTTGTGCACCTAAAAGATCGATTTTCAGTATGTTTTGAGCATGTATTTTGAAAATACTCTAACACGGAGTAGGCATGTACAGATCGCTTCTGGGACTCCTAAATATCGAATTTTCGGGTGTTTTGGGACTGAATTTGAGATATCGACTTTTTGGCACCTAAAAGATCGATTTTTAGCATGTTTTTAGCCAATATTTTGAAAATATTCTAGCACGGAGTAGGCATGTAAAGATCGCTTCTGGGACCCCAAAATATCGAATTTTCGGGTGTTTAGGGCCAGAATTTGAGATATAAACGGGTACAGAAGATGCATACACATATCGACTTTTGGGCACCTAAAAGATCGATTTTCAGTATGTTTTGAGCATGTATTTTGAAAATACTCTAACACGGAGTAGGCATGTACAGATCGCTTCTGGGACCCCTAAATATCGAATTTTCGGGTGTTTTGGGACTGAATTTGAGATATCGATTTTTTGGCACCTAAAATGTCGATTTTTAGCATGTTTCTAGCCTATATTTTGAAAATATTCTAGCTCTGTGTAGGCATGAACAGATTGCTTCTGGGACCCCAAAATATTGAATTTTCTGGTGTTTTGAGCTTGAATTTGAGATATAAACGGGTACAGAAGATACATGCACATATTGACTTTGGGCACCAAAAATATCGATTTTCAGCATGTTTTGGGCCTGAATTTTGAAAATACTCTAACACGGAGTAGGCATGTACAGATCGCTTCTGGGACCCCAAAATATCGAATTTTCGGGTGTTTAGGGCCAGAATTTGAGATATAAACGGGTACAGAAGATGCATGCACATATCGACTTTTGGGCACCTAAAAGATCGATTTTCAGTATGTTTTTGGCCTGTATTTTGAAAATACTCTAACACAGAGTAGGCATGTACAGATACCTTCTGGGGCCTCTAAATATCGAATTTTCGGGTGTTATGGACTGAATTTGAGATATAAACGGGTACAGAAGATACATGGGCATCTAAAATATCGATTTTCAGGATGTTTTGAGCATGTATTTTGAAAATACTCTAACACGGAGTAGGCATGTACAGATCGCTTCTGGGACCCCTAAATATCGAATTTTCGTGTGTTTTGGGACTGAATTTGAGATATCGACTTTTTGGCACCTAAAAGATCGATTTTTAGCATGTTTTTAGCCTATATTTTGAAAATATTCTAGCACTGAGTAGGCATGTACAGATTGCTTCTGGGACCCCAAAATATTGAATTTTTGGGTGTTTTGAGCCTGAATTTGAGATATAAACGGGTACAGAAGATACATGCACATATCGACTTTTGGGCACCTAAAAGATCGATTTTCAGTATGTTTTTGGCCTGTATTTTGAAAATATTCTAACACGGAGTAGGCATGTACAGATACCTTCTGGGACCTCTAAATATCAAATTTTCGGGTGTTTTGGGACTGAATTTGAGATATCGATTTTTTGGCACCTAAAATGTCGATTTTTAGCATGTTTCTAGCCTATATTTTGAAAATATTCTAGCTCTGTGTAGGCATGAACAGATTGCTTCTGGGACCCCAAAATATTGAATTTTCGGGTGTTTTGAGCTTGAATTTGAGATATAAACGGGTACAGAAGATACATGCACATATTGACTTTGGGCACCAAAAATATCGATTTTCAGCATGTTTTGGGCCTGAATTTTGAAAATACTCTAACACGGAGTAGGCATGTACAGATCGCTTCTGGGACCCCAAAATATCGAATTTTCGGGTGTTTAGGGCCAGAATTTGAGATATAAACGGGTACAGAAGATGCATGCACATATCGACTTTTGGGCACCTAAAAGATCGATTTTCAGTATGTTTTTGGCCTGTATTTTTAAAATACTCTAACACAGAGTAGGCATGTACAGATACCTTCTGGGACCTCTAAATATCGAATTTTCGGGTGTTATGGACTGAATTTGAGATCTCGACTTTTTGGCACCTAAAAGATCGATTTTCAGCAAGTTTTTAGCCTATATTTTAAAAATATTCTAGCACTGTACAGATTGCTTCTGGGACCCCAAAATATTGAATTTTCGGGTGTTTTGAGCCTGAATTTGAGATATAAATGGGTACAGAAGATACATGCACATTTTGACTTTGGGCACCAAAAATATCGATTTTCAGCATGTTTTGGGCCTGAATTTTGAAAATACTCTAACACGGAGTAGGCATGTACAGATTGCTTCTGGGACCCCAAAATATTGAATTTTCGGGTGTTTTGAGCCTGAATTTGAGATATAAACGGGTACAGAAGATACATGGGCATCTAAAATATCGATTTTCAGGATGTTTTGGGCCTGTATTTTGAAAATACTCTAACACTGAGTAGGCATGTACAGATTGCTTCTGGGACCCTAAAATATTGAATTTTCGGGTGTTTTGAGCCTGAATTTGAGATATAAACGGGTACTGAAGATGCATGCACATATCGACTTTTGTGCACCTAAAAGATCGATTTTCAGTATGTTTTGAGCATGTATTTTGAAAATACTCTAACACGGAGTAAGCATGTACAGATCGCTTCTGGGACCCCTAAATATCGAATTTTCGGGTGTTTTGGGACTGAATTTGAGATATCGACTTTTTGGCACCTAAAAGATCGATTTTTAGCATGTTTTTAGCCTATATTTTGAAAATATTCTAGCACTGAGTAGGCATGTACAGATTGCTTCTGGGACCCCAAAATATTGAATTTTCGGGTGTTTTGAGCCTGAATTTGAGATATAAACGGGTACAGAAGATACATGCACATATTGACTTTGGGCACCAAAAATATCGATTTTCAGCATGTTTTGGGCCTGAATTTTGAAAATACTCTAACACTGAGTAGGCATGTACACATTGCTTCTGGGACCCCAAAATATTGAATTTTCAGGTGTTTTGAGCCTGAATTTGAGATATAAACGGGTACTGAAGATGCATGCACATATCGACTTTTGTGCACCTAAAAGATCGATTTTCAGTATGTTTTGAGCATGTATTTTTGAAAATACTCTAACACGGAGTAGGCATGTACAGATCGCTTCTGGGACCCCTAAATATCGAATTTTCGGGTGTTTTGGGACTGAATTTGAGATATCGACTTTTTGGCACCTTAAAGATCGATTTTTAGCATGTTTTTAGCCTATATTTTGAAAATATTCTAGCACTGTACAGATTGCTTCTGGGACCCCAAAATATCGAATTTTCGGGTGTTTTGAGCCTGAATTTGAGATATAAACGGGTACAGAAAATACATGCACATTTTGACTTTGGGCACCAAAAATATCGATTTTCAGCTTGTTTTGGGCCTGAATTTTGAAAATACTCTAACACGGAGTAGGCATGTACAGATCGCTTCTGGGACCCCAAAATATCGAATTTTCGGGTGTTTAGGGACAGAATTTGAGATATAAACGGGTACAGAAGATGCATGCACATATCGACTTTTGGGCACCTAAAAGATCGATTTTCAGTATGTTTTTGGCCTGTATTTTGAAAATACTCTAACACGGAGTAGGCATGTACAGATACCTTCTGGGACCTCTAAATATGGAATTTTCGGGTGATTTGGGACTGAATTTAATATATCGATTTTTTGGCACCTAAAATGTCGATTTTTTGCATGTTTTTAGCCTATATTTTGAAAATATTCTAGCACTGTGTAGGCATGTACAGATTGCTTCTGGGACCCCAAAATATTGAATTTTCGGGTGTTTTGAGCCTGAATTTGAGATATAAACGGGTACAGAAGATACATGCACATTTTGACTTTGGGCACCAAAAATATCGATTTTCAGCATGTTTTGGGCCTGAATTTTGAAAATACTCTAACACGGAGTAGGCATGTACAGATTGCTTCTGGGACCCCAAAATATTGAATTTTCGGGTGTTTTGAGCCTGAATTTGAGATATAAACGGGTACAGAAGATACATGGGCATCTAAAATATCGATTTTCAGGATGTTTTGGGCCTGTATTTTGAAAATACTCTAACACTGAGTAGGCATGTACAGATTGCTTCTGGGACCCTAAAATATTGAATTTTCGGGTGTTTTGAGCCTGAATTTGAGATATAAACGGGTACTGAAGATGCATGCACATATCGACTTTTGTGCACCTAAAAGATCGATTTTCAGTATGTTTTGAGCATGTATTTTGAAAATACTCTAACACGGAGTAGGCATGTACAGATCGCTTCTGGGACCCCTAAATATCGAATTTTCGGGTGTTTTGGGACTGAATTTGAGATATCGACTTTTT
Organism: Petrolisthes cinctipes; assembly: GCA_033782935.1. Lineage (NCBI taxonomy): Eukaryota > Metazoa > Arthropoda > Malacostraca > Decapoda > Porcellanidae > Petrolisthes > Petrolisthes cinctipes. The sequence continues at coordinate 60,950 of JAWQEG010001185.1, forward strand.
GGCACCTAAAAGATCGATTTTTAGCATGTTTTTAGCCTATATTTTGAAAATATTCTAGCACTGTGTAGGCATGTACAGATTGCTTCTGGGACCCCAAAATATTGAATTTTCGGGTGTTTTGAGCCTGAATTTGAGATATAAACGGGTACAGAAGATACATGCACATATTGACTTTGGGCACCAAAAATATCGATTTTCAGCATGTTTTGGGCCTGAATTTTGAAAATACTCTAACACTGAGTAGGCATGTACACATTGCTTCTGGGACCCCAATATATTGAATTTTCGGGTGTTTTGAGCCTGAATTTGAGATATAAACGGGTACTGAAGATGCATGCACATATCGACTTTTGTGCACCTAAAAGATAGATTTTCAGTATGTTTTGAGCATGTATTTTGAAAATACTCTAACACGGAGTAGGCATGTACAGATCGCTTCTGGGACCCCTAAATATCGAATTTTCGGGTGTTTTGGGACTGAATTTGAGATATCGACTTTTTGGCACCTAAAAGATCGATTTTTAGCATGTTTTTAGCCTATAATTTGAAAATATTCTAGCACTAAGTAGGCATGTACAGATTGCTTCTGGGACCCCAAAATATTGAATTTTTGGGTGTTTTGAGCCTGAATTTGAGATATAAACGGGTACAGAAGATACATGCACATATCGACTTTTGGGCACCTAAAAGATCGATTTTCAGTATGTTTTGAGCATGTATTTTGAAAATACTCTAACACGGAGTAGGCATGTACAGATCGCTTCTGGGACCCCTAAATATCGAATTTTCGGGTGTTTTGGGACTGAATTTGAGATATCGACTTTTTGGCACCTAAAAGATCGATTTTTAGCATGTTTTTAGCCAATATTTTGAAAATATTCTAGCACGGAGTAGGCATGTACAGATCGCTTCTGGGACCCCAAAATATCGAATTTTCGGGTGTTTAGGGCCAGAATTTGAGATATAAACGGGTACAGAAGATGCATGCACATATCGACTTTTGGGCACCTAAAAGTTCGATTTTCAATATGTTTTTGGCCTGTATTTTGAAAATACTCTAACACGGAGTAAGCATGTACAGATACCTTCTGGGACCTCTAAATATCGAATTTTCGGGTGTTTTGGGACTGAATTTGAGATATCGATTTTTTGGCACCTAAAATGTCGATTTTTAGCATGTTTCTAGCCTATATTTTGAAAATATTCTAGCTCTGTGTAGGCATGAACAGATTGCTTCTGGGACCCCAAAATATTGAATTTTCGGGTGTTTTGAGCTTGAATTTGAGATATAAACGGGTACAGAAGATACATGCACATATTGACTTTGGGCACCAAAAATATCGATTTTCAGCATGTTTTGGGCCTGAATTTTTAAAATACTCTAACACGGAGTAGGCATGTACAGATCGCTTCTGGGACCCCAAAATATCGAATTTTCGGGTGTTTAGGGCCAGAATTTGAGATATAAACGGGTACAGAAGATGCATGCACATATCGACTTTTGGGCACCTAAAAGATCGATTTTCAGTATGTTTTTGGCCTGTATTTTGAAAATACTCTAACACAGAGTAGGCATGTACAGATACCTTCTGGGACCTCTAAATATCGAATTTTCGGGTGTTATGGACTGAATTTGAGATATAAACGAGTACAGAAGATACATGGGCATCTAAAATATCGATTTTCAGGATGTTTTGAGCATGTATTTTGAAAATACTCTAACACGGAGTAGGCATGTACAGATCGCTTCTGGGACCCCTATATATCGAATTTTCGGGTGTTTTGGGACTGAATTTGAGATATCGACTTTTTGGCACCTAAAAGATCGATTTTTAGCATGTTTTTAGCCTATATTTTGAAAATATTCTAGCACTGAGTAGGCATGTACAGATTGCTTCTGGGACCCCAAAATATTGAATTTTTGGGTGTTTTGAGCCTGAATTTGAGATATAAACGGGTACAGAAGATACATGCACATATCGACTTTTGGGCACCTAAAAGATCGATTTTCAGTATGTTTTTGGCCTGTATTTTGAAAATATTCTAACACGGAGTAGGCATGTACAGATACCTTCTGGGACCTCTAAATATCAAATTTTCGCGTGTTTTGGGACTGAATTTGAGATATCGATTTTTTGGCACCTAAAATGTCGATTTTTAGCATGTTTCTAGCCTATATTTTGAAAATATTCTAGCTCTGTGTAGGCATGAACAGATTGCTTCTGGGACCCCAAAATATTGAATTTTCGGGTGTTTTGAGCTTGAATTTGAGATATAAACGGGTACAGAAGATACATGCACATATTGACTTTGGGCACCAAAAATATCGATTTTCAGCATGTTTTGGGCCTGAATTTTGAAAATACTCTAACACGGAGTAGGCATGTACAGATCGCTTCTGGGACCCCAAAATATCGAATTTTCGGGTGTTTAGGGCCAGAATTTGAGATATAAACGGGTACAGAAGATGCATGCACATATCGACTTTTGGGCACCTAAAAGATCGATTTTCAGTATGTTTTTGGCCTGTATTTTTAAAATACTCTAACACAGAGTAGGCATGTACAGATACCTTCTGGGACCTCTAAATATCGAATTTTCGGGTGTTATGGACTGAATTTGAGATCTCGACTTTTTGGCACCTAAAAGATCGATTTTTAGCATGTTTTTAGCCTATATTTTAAAAATATTCTAGCACTGTACAGATTGCTTCTGGGACCCCAAAATATTGAATTTTCGGGTGTTTTGAGCCTGAATTTGAGATATAAACGGGTACAGAAGATACATGCACATTTTGACTTTGGGCACCAAAAATATCGATTTTCAGCATGTTTTGGGCCTGAATTTTGAAAATACTCTAACACGGAGTAGGCATGTACAGATTGCTTCTGGGACCCCAAAATATTGAATTTTCGGGTGTTTTGAGCCTGAATTTGAGATATAAACGGGTACAGAAGATACATGGGCATCTAAAATATCGATTTTCAGGATGTTTTGGGCCTGTATTTTGAAAATACTCTAACACTGAGTAGGCATGTACAGATTGCTTCTGGGACCCTAAAATATTGAATTTTCGGGTGTTTTGAGCCTGAATTTGAGATATAAACGGGTACTGAAGATGCATGCACATATCGACTTTTGTGCACCTAAAAGATCGATTTTCAGTATGTTTTGAGCATGTATTTTGAAAATACTCTAACACGGAGTAGGCATGTACAGATCGCTTCTGGGACCCCTAAATATCGAATTTTCGGGTGTTTTGGGACTGAATTTGAGATATCGACTTTTTGGCACCTAAAAGATCGATTTTTAGCATGTTTTTAGCCTATATTTTGAAAATATTCTAGCACTGAGTAGGCATGTACAGATTGCTTCTGGGACCCCAAAATATTGAATTTTCGGGTGTTTTGAGCCTGAATTTGAGATATAAACGGGTACAGAAGATACATGCACATATTGACTTTGGGCACCAAAAATATCGATTTTCAGCATGTTTTGGGCCTGAATTTTGAAAATACTCTAACACTGAGTAGGCATGTACACATTGCTTCTGGGACCCCAAAATATTGAATTTTCAGGTGTTTTGAGCCTGAATTTGAGATATAAACGGGTACTGAAGATGCATGCACATATCGACTTTTGTGCACCTAAAAGATCGATTTTCAGTATGTTTTGAGCATGTATTTTTGAAAATACTCTAACACGGAGTAGGCATGTACAGATCGCTTCTGGGACCCCTAAATATCGAATTTTCGGGTGTTTTGGGACTGAATTTGAGATATCGACTTTTTGGCACCTAAAAGATCGATTTTTAGCATGTTTTTAGCCTATATTTTGAAAATATTCTAGCACTGTACAGATTGCTTCTGGGACCCCAAAATATCGAATTTTCGGGTGTTTTGAGCCTGAATTTGAGATATAAACGGGTACAGAAGATACATGCACATTTTGACTTTGGGCACCAAAAATATCGATTTTCAGCTTGTTTTGGGCCTGAATTTTGAAAATACTCTAACACGGAGTAGGCATGTACAGATCGCTTCTGGGACCCCAAAATATCGAATTTTCGGGTGTTTAGGGACAGAATTTGAGATATAAACGGGTACAGAAGATGCATGCACATATCGACTTTTGGGCACCTAAAAGATCGATTTTCAGTATGTTTTTGGCCTGTATTTTGAAAATACTCTAACACGGAGTAGGCATGTACAGATACCTTCTGGGACCTCTAAATATGGAATTTTCGGGTGATTTGGGACTGAATTTAATATATCGATTTTTTGGCACCTAAAATGTCGATTTTTTGCATGTTTTTAGCCTATATTTTGAAAATATTCTAGCACTGTGTAGGCATGTACAGATTGCTTCTGGGACCCCAAAATATTGAATTTTCGGGTGTTTTGAGCCTGAATTTGAGATATAAACGGGTACAGAAGATACATGCACATTTTGACTTTGGGCACCAAAAATATCGATTTTCAGCATGTTTTGGGCCTGAATTTTGAAAATACTCTAACACGGAGTAGGCATGTACAGATTGCTTCTGGGACCCCAAAATATTGAATTTTCGGGTGTTTTGAGCCTGAATTTGAGATATAAACGGGTACAGAAGATACATGGGCATCTAAAATATCGATTTTCAGGATGTTTTGGGCCTGTATTTTGAAAATACTCTAACACTGTGTAGGCATGTACAGATTGCTTCTGGGACCCTAAAATATTGAATTTTCGGGTGTTTTGAGCCTGAATTTGAGATATAAACGGGTACTGAAGATGCATGCACATATCGACTTTTGTGCACCTAAAAGATCGATTTTCAGTATGTTTTGAGCATGTATTTTGAAAATACTCTAACACGGAGTAGGCATGTACAGATCGCTTCTGGGACCCCTAAATATAGAATTTTCGGGTGTTTTGGGACTGAATTTGAGATATCGACTTTTTGGCACCTAAAAGATCGATTTTTAGCATGTTTTTAGCCTATATTTTGAAAATATTCTAGCACTGTGTAGGCATGTACAGATTGCTTCTGGGACCCCAAAATATTGAATTTTCGGGTGTTTTGAGCCTGAATTTGAGATATAAACGGGTACAGAAGATACATGCACATATTGACTTTGGGCACCAAAAATATCGATTTTCAGCATGTTTTGGGCCTGAATTTTGAAAATACTCTAACACTGAGTAGGCATGTACACATTGCTTCTGGGACCCCAAAATATTGAATTTTCGGGTGTTTTGAGCCTGAATTTGAGATATAAACGGGTACTGAAGATGCATGCACATATCGACTTTTGTGCACCTAAAAGATCGATTTTCAGTATGTTTTGAGCATGTATTTTGAAAATACTCTAACACGGAGTAGGCATGTACAGATCGCTTCTGGGACCCCTAAATATCGAATTTTCGGGTGTTTTGGGACTGAATTTGAGATATCGACTTTTTGGCACCTAAAAGATCGATTTTTAGCATGTTTTTAGCCTATAATTTGAAAATATTCTAGCACTAAGTAGGCATGTACAGATTGCTTCTGGGACCCCAAAATATTGAATTTTTGGGTGTTTTGAGCCTGAATTTGAGATATAAACGGGTACAGAAGATACATGCACATATCGACTTTTGGGCACCTAAAAGATCGATTTTCAGAATGTTTTTGGCCTGTATTTTGAAAATATTCTAACACGGAGTAGGCATGTACAGATACCTTCTGGGACCTCTAAATATCGAATTTTTGGGTGTTTTGGGACTGAATTTGAGATATCGATTTTTTGGCACCTAAAAGATCGATTTTTAGCATGTTTTTAGCCTATAATTTGAAAATATTCTAGCACTAAGTAGGCATGTACAGATTGCTTCTGGGACCCCAAAATATTGAATTTTTGGGTGTTTTGAGCCTGAATTTGAGATATAAACGGGTACAGAAGATACATGCACATATCGACTTTTGTGCACCTAAAAGATCGATTTTCAGTATGTTTTGAGCATGTATTTTGAAAATACTCTAACACGGAGTAGGCATGTACAGATCGCTTCTGGGACCCCTAAATATCGAATTTTCGGGTGTTTTGGGACTGAATTTGAGATATCGACTTTTTGGCACCTAAAAGATCGATTTTTAGCATGTTTTTAGCCTATATTTTGAAAATATTCTAGCACTGTACAGATTGCTTCTGGGACCCCAAAATATTGAATTTTCGGGTGTTTTGAGCCTGAATTTGAGATATAAACGGGTACTGAAGATACATGCACATATTGACTTTGGGCACCAAAAATATCGATTTTCAGCATGTTTTTGGCCTGTATTTTGAAAATACTCTAACACGGAGTAGGCATGTACAGATTGCTTCTGGGACCCCAAAATATTGAATTTTCGGGTGTTTTGAGCCTGAATTTGAGATATAAACGGGTACTGAAGATGCATGCACATATCGACTTTTGTGCACCTAAAAGATCGATTTTCAGTATGTTTTGAGCATGTATTTTGAAAATACTCTAACACGGAGTAGGCATGTACAGATCGCTTCTAGGACCCCTAAATATCGAATTTTCGGGTGTTTTGGGACTGAATATGAGATATCGACTTTTTGGCACCTAAAATATCGATTTTTAGCATGTTTTTAGCCTATATTTTGAAAATATTCTAGCACTGAGTAGGCATGTACAGATTGCTTCTGGGACCCCAAAATATTGAATTTTCGGGTGTTTTGAGCCTGAATTTGAGATATATACGGGTACAGAAGATACATGCACATATTGACTTTGGGCACCAAAAATTTCGATTTTAAGCATGTTTTGGGCCTGAATTTTGAAAATACTCTAACACGGAGTAGGTATAAACGGGTACAGAAGATGCATGCACATATCGACTTTTGGGCACCTAAAATATCGATTTTCAGTAGGTTTTAGGCCTGTATTTTGAAAATACTCTAACACGGAGTAGGCATGTACAGATACCTTCTGGGACCTCTAAATATCGAATTTTCGGGTGTTTTGGGACTGAATTTGGGATATAAACGGGTACAGAAGATACATGGGCATCTAAAATATCGATTTTCAGGATGTTTTGAGCATGTATTTTGAAAATACTCTAACACGTAGTAGGCATGTACAGATCGCTTCTGGGACCCCTAAATATCGAATTTTCGGGTGTTTTGGGACTGAATTTGAGATATCGACTTTTTGGCACCTAAAAGATCGATTTTTAGCATGTTTTTAGCCTATATTTTGAAAATATTCTAGCACTGAGTAGGCATGTACAGATTGCTTCTGGGACCCCAAAATATTGAATTTTTGGGTGTTTTGAGCCTGAATTTGAGATATAAACGGGTACAGAAGATACATGCACATATCGACTTTTGGGCACCTAAAAGATCGATTTTCAGTATGTTTTTGGCCTGTATTTTGAAAATATTCTAACACGGAGTAGGCATGTACAGATACCTTCTGGGACCTCTAAATATCAAATTTTCGGGTGTTTTGGGACTGAATTTGAGATATCGATTTTTTGGCACCTAAAATGTAGATTTTTAGCATGTTTCTAGCCTATATTTTGAAAATATTCTAGCTCTGTGTAGGCATGAACAGATTGCTTCTGGGACCCCAAAATATTGAATTTTCGGGTGTTTTGAGCTTGAATTTGAGATATAAACGGGTACAGAAGATACATGCACATATTGACTTTAGGCACCAAAAATATCGATTTTCAGCATGTTTTGGGCCTGAATTTTGAAAATACTCTAACACGGAGTAGGCATGTACAGATCGCTTCTGGGACCCCAAAATATCGAATTTTCGGGTGTTTAGGGCCAGAATTTGAGATATAAACGGGTACAGAAGATGCATGCACATATCGACTTTTGGGCACCTAAAAGATCGATTTTCAGTATGTTTTTGGCCTGTATTTTGAAAATACTCTAACACAGAGTAGGCATGTACAGATACCTTCTGGGACCTCTAAATATCGAATTTTCGGGTGTTATGGACTGAATTTGAGATCTCGACTTTTTGGCACCTAAAAGATCGATTTTTAGCATGTTTTTAGCCTATATTTTAAAAATATTCTAGCACTGTACAGATTGCTTCTGGGACCCCAAAATATTGAATTTTCGGGTGTTTTGAGCCTGAATTTGAGATATAAACGGGTACAGAAGATACATGCACATTTTGACTTTGGGCACCAAAAATATCGATTTTCAGCATGTTTTGGGCCTGAATTTTGAAAATACTCTAACACGGAGTAGGCATGTACAGATTGCTTCTGGGACCCCAAAATATTGAATTTTCGGGTGTTTTGAGCCTGAATTTGAGATATAAACGGGTACAGAAGATACATGGGCATCTAAAATATCGATTTTCAGGATGTTTTGGGCCTGTATTTTGAAAATACTCTAACACTGAGTAGGCATGTACAGATTGCTTCTGGGACCCTAAAATATTGAATTTTCGGGTGTTTTGATCCTGAATTTGAGATATAAACGGGTACTGAAGATGCATGCACATATCGACTTTTGTGCACCTAAAAGATCGATTTTCAGTATGTTTTGAGCATGTATTTTGAAAATACTCTAACACGGAGTAGGCATGTACAGATCGCTTCTGGGACCCCTAAATATCGAATTTTCGGGTGTTTTGGGACTGAATTTGAGATATCGACTTTTTGGCACCTAAAAGATCGATTTTTAGCATGTTTTTAGCCTATATTTTGAAAATATTCTAGCACTGAGTAGGCATGTACAGATTGCTTCTGGGACCCCAAAATATTGAATTTTCGGGTGTTTTGAGCCTGAATTTGAGATATAAACGGGTACAGAAGATACATGCACATATTGACTTTGGGCACCAAAAATATCGATTTTCAGCATGTTTTGGGCCTGAATTTTGAAAATACTCTAACACTGAGTAGGCATGTACACATTGCTTCTGGGACCCCAAAATATTGAATTTTCAGGTGTTTTGAGCCTGAATTTGAGATATAAACGGGTACTGAAGATGCATGCACATATCGACTTTTGTGCACCTAAAAGATCGATTTTCAGTATGTTTTGAGCATGTATTTTTGAAAATACTCTAACACGGAGTAGGCATGTACAGATCGCTTCTGGGACCCCTAAATATCGAATTTTCGGGTGTTTTGGGACTGAATTTGAGATATCGACTTTTTGGCACCTAAAAGATCGATTTTTAGCATGTTTTTAGCCTATATTTTGAAAATATTCTAGCACTGTACAGATTGCTTCTGGGACCCCAAAATATCGAATTTTCGGGTGTTTTGAGCCTGAATTTGAGATATAAACGGGTACAGAAGATACATGCACATTTTGACTTTGGGCACCAAAAATATCGATTTTCAGCTTGTTTTGGGCCTGAATTTTGAAAATACTCTAACACGGAGTAGGCATGTACAGATCGCTTCTGGGACCCCAAAATATCGAATTTTCGGGTGTTTAGGGACAGAATTTGAGATATAAACGGGTACAGAAGATGCATGCACATATCGACTTTTGGGCACCTAAAAGATCGATTTTCAGTATGTTTTTGGCCTGTATTTTGAAAATACTCTAACACGGAGTAGGCATGTACAGATACCTTCTGGGACCTCTAAATATGGAATTTTCGGGTGATTTGGGACTGAATTTAATATATCGATTTTTTGGCACCTAAAATGTCGATTTTTTGCATGTTTTTAGCCTATATTTTGAAAATATTCTAGCACTGTGTAGGCATGTACAGATTGCTTCAGGGACCCCAAAATATTGAATTTTCGGGTGTTTTGAGCCTGAATTTGAGATATAAACGGGTACAGAAGATACATGCACATTTTGACTTTGGGCACCAAAAATATCGATTTTCAGCATGTTTTGGGCCTGAATTTTGAAAATACTCTAACACGGAGTAGGCATGTACAGATTGCTTCTGGGACCCCAAAATATTGAATTTTCGGGTGTTTTGAGCCTGAATTTGAGATATAAACGGGTACAGAAGATACATGGGCATCTAAAATATCGATTTTCAGGATGTTTTGGGCCTGTATTTTGAAAATACTCTAACACTGAGTAGGCATGTACAGATTGCTTCTGGGACCCTAAAATATTGAATTTTCGGGTGTTTTGAGCCTGAATTTGAGATATAAACGGGTACTGAAGATGCATGCACATATCGACTTTTGTGCACCTAAAAGATCGATTTTCAGTATGTTTTGAGCATGTGTTTTGAAAATACTCTAACACGGAGTAGGCATGTACAGATCGCTTCTGGGACCCCTAAATATCGAATTTTCGGGTGTTTTGGGACTGAATTTGAGATATCGACTTTTTGGCACCTAAAAGATCGATTTTTAGCATGTTTTTAGCCTATATTTTGAAAATATTCTAGCACTGTGTAGGCATGTACAGATTGCTTCTGGGACCCCAAAATATTGAATTTTTGGGTGTTTTGAGCCTGAATTTGAGATATAAACGGGTACAGAAGATACATGCACATATTGACTTTGGGCACCAAAAATATCGATTTTCAGCATGTTTTGGGCCTGAATTTTGAAAATACTCTAACACTGAGTAGGCATGTACACATTGCTTCTGGGACCCCAAAATATTGAATTTTCGGGTGTTTTGAGCCTGAATTTGAGATATAAACGGGTACTGAAGATGCATGCACATATCGACTTTTGTGCACCTAAAAGATCGATTTTCAGTATGTTTTGAGCATGCATTTTGAAAATACTCTAACACGGAGTAGGCATGTACAGATCGCTTCTGGGACCCCTAAATATCGAATTTTCGGGTGTTTTGGGACTGAATTTGAGATATCGACTTTTTGGCACCTAAAAGATCGATTTTTAGCATGTTTTTAGCCTATATTTTGAAAATATTCTAGCACTAAGTAGGCATGTACAGATTGCTTCTGGGACCCCAAAATATTGAATTTTTGGGTGTTTTGAGCCTGAATTTGAGATATAAACGGGTACAGAAGATACATGCACATATCGACTTTTGGGCACCTAAAAGATCGATTTTCAGAATGTTTTTGGCCTGTATTTTGAAAATATTCTAACACGGAGTAGGCATGTACAGATACCTTCTGGGACCTCTAAATATCGAATTTTTGGGTGTTTTGGGACTGAATTTGAGATATCGATTTTTTGGCACCTAAAATGTCGATTTTTAGCATGTTTTTAGCCTATATTTTGAAAATATTCTAGCACTGTGTAGGCATGTACAGATTGCTTCTGGGACCCCAAAATATTGAATTTTCGGGTGTTTTGAGCCTGAATTTGAGATATAAACGGGTACAGAAGATGCATGCACATATTGACTTTGGGCATCTAAAATATCGATTTTCAGCATGTTTTGGGCCTGTATTTTGAAAATACTCTAACACTGAGTAGGCATGTACAGATTGCTTCTGGGACCCCAAAATATTGAATTTTCGGGTGTTTTGAGCCTGAATTTGAGATATAAACGGGTACTGAAGATGCATGCACATATCGACTTTTGTGCACCTAAAAGATCGATTTTCAGTATGTTTTGAGCATGTATTTTGAAAATACTCTAACACGGAGTAGGCATGTACAGATCGCTTCTGGGACCCCTAAATATCGAATTTTCGGGTGTTTTGGGACTGAATTTGAGATATCGACTTTTTGGCACCTAAAAGATCGATTTTTAGCATGTTTTTAGCCTATATTTTGAAAATATTCTAGCACTGTACAGATTGCTTCTGGGACCCCAAAATATTGAATTTTCGGGTGTTTTGAGCCTGAATTTGAGATATAAACGGGTACTGAAGATACATGCACATATTGACTTTGGGCACCAAAAATATCGATTTTCAGCATGTTTTTGGCCTGTATTTTGAAAATACTCTAACACGGAGTAGGCATGTACAGATCGCTTCTGGGACCCCAAAATATCGAATTTTCGGGTGTTTTGAGCCTGAATTTGAGATATAAACGGGTACTGAAGATGCATGCACATATCGACTTTTGTGCACCTAAAAGATCGATTTTCAGTATGTTTTGAGCATGTATTTTGAAAATACTCTAACACGGAGTAGGCATGTACAGATCGCTTCTGGGACCCCTAAATATCGAATTTTCGGGTGTTTTGGGACTGAATTTGAGATATCGACTTTTTGGCACCTAAAAGATCGATTTTTAGCATGTTTTTAGCCTATATTTTGAAAATATTCTAGCACTGTACAGATTGCTTCTGGGACCCCAAAATATTGAATTTTCGGGTGTTTTGAGCCTGAATTTGAGATATAAACGGGTACTGAAGATACATGCACATATTGACTTTGGGCACCAAAAATATCGATTTTCAGCATGTTTTTGGCCTGTATTTTGAAAATACTCTAACACGGAGTAGGCATGTACAGATCGCTTCTGGGACCCCAAAATATCGAATTTTCGGGTGTTTAGGGCCAGAATTTGAGATATAAACGGGTACAGAAGATGCATGCACATATCGACTTTTGGGCACCTAAAAGATCGATTTTCAGTATGTTTTTGGCCTGTATTTTGAAAATACTCTAACACGGAGTAGGCATGTACAGATACCTTCTGGGACCTCTAAATATCGAATTTTCGGGTGTTTTGGGACTGAATTTGAGATATCGATTTTTTGGCACCTAAAATGTCAATTTTTAGCATGTTTTTAGCCTATATTTTGAAAATATTCTAGCACTGTGTAGGCATGTACAGATTGCTTCTGGGACCCCAAAATATTGAATTTTCGGGTGTTTTGAACCTGAATTTGAGATATAAACGGGTACAGAAGATACATGCACATATTGACTTTGGGCATCTAAAATATCGATTTTCAGCATGTTTTGGGCCTGTATTTTGAAAATACTCTAACACTGAGTAGGCATGTACAGATTGCTTCTGGGACCCCAAAATATTGAATTTTCGGGTGTTTTGAGCCTGAATTTGAGATATAAACGGGTACTGAAGATGCATGCACATATCGACTTTTGTGCACCTAAAAGATCGATTTTCAGTATGTTTTGAGCATGTATTTTGAAAATACTCTAACACGGAGTAGGCATGTACAGATCGCTTCTAGGACCCCTAAATATCGAATTTTCGGGTGTTTTGGGACTGAATATGAGATATCGACTTTTTGGCACCTAAAATATCGATTTTTAGCATGTTTTTAGCCTATATTTTGAAAATATTCTAGCACTGAGTAGGCATGTACAGATTGCTTCTGGGACCCCAAAATATTGAATTTTCGGGTGTTTTGAGCCTGAATTTGAGATATATACGGGTACAGAAGATACATGCACATATTGACTTTGGGCACCAAAAATTTCGATTTTAAGCATGTTTTGGGCCTGAATTTTGAAAATACTCTAACACGGAGTAGGCATGTACAGATCGCTTCTGGGACCCCAAAATATCGAATTTTCGGGTGTGTAGGGCCAGAATTTGAGATATAAACGGGTACAGAAGATGCATGCACATATCGACTTTTGGGCACCTAAAATATCGGTTTTCAGTAGGTTTTAGGCCTGTATTTTGAAAATACTCTAACACGGAGTAGGCATGTACAGATACCTTCTGGGACCTCTAAATATCGAATTTTCGGGTGTTTTGGGACTGAATTTGGGATATCGATTTTTTGGCACCTAAAATGTCGATTTTTAGCATGTTTTTTAGCCTATATTTTGAAAATATTCTAGCACTGAGTAGGCATGTACAGATTGCTTCTGGGACCCCAAAATATTGAATTTTCGGGTGTTTTGAGCCTGAATTTGAGATATAAACGGGTACAGAAGATACATGCACATATTGACTTTGAGCATCTAAAATATCGATTTTCAGCATGTTTTGGGCCTGTATTTTGAAAATACTCTAACACTGAGTAGGCATGTACAGATTGCTTCTGGGACCCCAAAATATTGAATTTTCGGGTGTTTTGAGCCTGAATTTGAGATATAAACGGGTACTTAAGATGCATGCACATATCGACTTTTGTGCACCTAAATGATCGATTTTCAGTATGTTTTGAGCATGTATTTTGAAAATACTCTAACACGGAGTAGTCATGTACAGATCGCTTCTGGGACCCCTAAATATCGAATTTTCGGGTGTTTTGGGACTGAATTTGAGATATCGACTTTTTGGCACCTAAAAGATCGATTTTTAGCATGTTTTTAGCCTATATTTTGAAAATATTCTAGCACTGAGTAGGCATGTACAGATTGCTTCTGGGACCCCAAAATATTGAATTTTCGGGTGTTTTGAGCCTGAATTTGAGATATAAACGGGTACAGAAGATACATGCACATATTGACTTTGAGCATCTAAAATATCGATTTTCAGCATGTTTTGGGCCTGTATTTTGAAAATACTCTAACACTGAGTAGGCATGTACAGATTGCTTCTGGGACCCCAAAATATTGAATTTTCGGGTGTTTTGAGCCTGAATTTGAGATATAAACGGGTACTGAAGATGCATGCACATATCGACTTTTGTGCACCTAAATGATCGATTTTCAGTATGTTTTGAGCATGTATTTTGAAAATACTCTAACACGGAGTAGGCATGTACAGATCGCATCTGGCACCCCTAAATATCGAATTTTCGGGTGTTTTGGGACTGAATTTGAGATATCGACTTTTTGGCACCTAAAAGATCGATTTTTAGCATGTTTTTAGCCTATATTTTGAAAATATTCTAGCACTGAGTAGGCATGTACAGATTGCTTCTGGGACCTCAAAATATTGAATTTTCGGGTGTTTTGAGCCTGAATTTGAGATATAAACGGGTACAGAAGATACATGCACATATTGACTTTGGGCTCCAAAAATATCGATTTTCAGCATGTTTTGGGCCTGAATTTTGAAAATACTCTAACACGGAGTAGGCATGTACAGATACCTTCTGGGACCTCTAAATATCGAATTTTCGGGTGTTTTGGGACTGAATTTGAGATATCGATTTTTTGGCACCTAAAATGTCGATTTTTAGCATGTTTTTAGCCTATATTTTGAAAATATTCTAGCACTGAGTAGGCATGTACAGATTGCTTCTGGGACCCCAAAGTATTGAATTTTCGGGTTTTTGAGCCTGAATTTGAGATATAAACGGGTACAGAAGATACATGCACATATTGACTTTGGGCACCAAAAATATCTATTTTCAGCATGTTTTGGGCCTGAATTTTGAAAATACTCTAA
This sequence comes from Petrolisthes cinctipes, assembly GCA_033782935.1. Classification (NCBI taxonomy): domain Eukaryota; kingdom Metazoa; phylum Arthropoda; class Malacostraca; order Decapoda; family Porcellanidae; genus Petrolisthes; species Petrolisthes cinctipes. Next base: position 76,134 of record JAWQEG010001185.1, read on the forward strand.
CACGGAGTAGGCATGTACAGATTGCTTCTGGGACCCCAAAATATCGAATTTTCGGGTGTTTAGGGCTAGAATTTGAGATATAAACGGGTACAGAAGATGCATGCACATATCGACTTTTGGGCACCTAAAAGATCGATTTTCAGTATGTTTTTGGCCTGTATTTTGAAAATACTCTAACACGGAGTAGGCATGTACAGATACCTTCTGGGACCTCTAAATATCGAATTTTCGGGTGTTTTGGGACTGAATTTGAGATATCGATTTTTTGGCACCTAAAATGTCGATTTTTAGCATGTTTTTAGCCTATATTTTGAAAATATTCTAGCACTGTGTAGGCATGTACAGATTGCTTCTGGGACCCCCAAATATTGAGTTTTCGGGTGTTTTGAGCCTGAATTTGAGATATAAACGGGTACAGAAGATACATGCACATATTGACTTTGGGCACCAAAAATATCGATTTTCAGCATGTTTTGGGTCTGAATTTTGAAAATACTCTAACACGGAGTAGGCATGTACAGATCGTTTCTGGGACCCCAAAATATCGAATTTTCGGGTGTTTAGGGCCAGAATTTGAGATATAAACGGGTACAGAAGATGCATGCACATATCGACTTTTGGGCACCTAAAAGATCGATTTTCAGTATGTTTTTGGCCTGTATTTTGAAAATACTCTATCACTGAGTAGGCATGTACAGATACCTTCTGGGACCTCTAAATATCGAATTTTCGGGTGTTTTGGGACTGAATTTGAGATATCGATTTTTTGGCACCTAAAATGTCGATTTTTAGCATGTTTTTAGCCTATATTTTGAAAATATTCTAGCACTGTGCAGGCATGTACAGATTGCTTCTGGGACCCCAAAATATTGAATTTTCGGGTGTTTTGAGCCTGAATTTGAGATATAAACGGGTACAGAAGATACATGCACATATTGACTTTGGGCATCTAAAATATCGATTTTCAGCATGTTTTGGGCCTGTATTTTGAAAATACTGTAACACTGAGTACGCATGTACAGATTGCTTCTGGGACCCCAAAATATTGAATTTTCGGGTGTTTTGAGCCTGAATTTGAGATATAAACGGGTACTGAAGATGCATGCACATATCGACTTTTGTGCACCTAAAAGATCGATTTTCAGTATGTTTTGAGCATGTATTTTAAAAATACTCTAACACGGAGTAGGCATGTACAGATCGCTTCTGGGAACCCTAAATATCGAATTTTCGGGTGTTTTGGGACTGAATTTGGGATATCGACTTTTTGGCACCTAAAAGATCGATTTTTAGCATGTTTTTAGCCTATATTTTGAAAATATTCTAGCACTGTACAGATTGCTTCTGGGACCCCAAAATATTGAATTTTCGGGTGTTTTGAGCCAGAATTTGAGATATAAACGGGTACAGAAGATGCATGCACATATCGACTTTTGGGCACCTAAAAGATCGATTTTCAGTATGTTTTTGGCCTGTATTTTGAAATTACTCTAACACGGAGTAGGCATGTACAGATACCTTCTGGGACCTCTAAATATCGAATTTTCGGGTGTTTTGGGACTGAATTTGAGATATCGATTTTTTGGCACCTAAAAGATCGATTTTTAGCATGTTTTTAGCCTATATTTTGAAAATATTCTAGCACTGTGTAGGCATGTACAGATTGCTTCTGGGACCCCAAAATATTGATTTTTCGGGTGTTTTGAGCCTGAATTTGAGATATAAACGGGTACAGAAGATACATGCACATATTGACTTTGGGCATCTAAAATATCGATTTTCAGCATGTTTTGGGCCTGTATTTTGAAAATACTCTAACACTGAGTAGGCATGTACAAATTGCTTCTGGGACCCCAAAATATTGAATTTTCGGGTGTTTTGAGCCTGAATTTGAGATATAAACGGGTACTGAAGATGCATGCACATATCGACTTTTGTGCACCTAAAAGATCGATTTTCAGTATGTTTTGAGCATGTATTTTGAAAATACTCTAACACGGAGTAGGCATGTACAGATCGCTTCTGGGACCCCTAAATATCGAATTTTCAGGTGTTTTGGGACTGAATTTGAGATATCGACTTTTTGGCACTTAAAAGATCGATTTTTAGCATGTTTTTAGCCTATATTTTGAAAATATTCTAGCACTGTACAGATTGCTTCTGGGACCCCAAAATATTGAATTTTCGGGTGTTTTGAGCCAGAAATTGAGATATAAACGGGTACAGAAGATACATGCACATATTGACTTTGGGCACCAAAAATATCGATTTTCAGCATGTTTTGGGCCTGAATTTTGAAAATATTCTAGCACTGAGTAGGCATGTATAGATTGCTTCTGGGACCCCAAAGTATTTAATTTTCGGGTTTTTGAGCCTGAATTTGAGATATAAACGGGTACAGAAGATACATGCACATATTGACTTTGGGCACCAAAAATATCTATTTTCAGCATGTTTTGGGCCTGAATTTTGAAAATACTCTAACACGGAGTAGGCATGTACAGATTGCTTCTGGGACCCCAAAATATCGAATTTTCGGGTGTTTAGGGCCAGAATTTGAGATATAAACGGGTACAGAAGATGCATGCACATATCGACTTTTGGGCACCTAAAAGATCGATTTTCAGTATGTTTTTGGCCTGTATTTTGAAAATACTCTAACACGGAGTAGGCATGTACAGATACCTTCTGGGACCTCTAAATATCGAATTTTCGGGTGTTTTGGGACTGAATTTGAGATATCGATTTTTTGGCACCTAAAATGTCGATTTTTAGCATGTTTTTAGCCTATATTTTGAAAATATTCTAGCACTGTGTAGGCATGTACAGATTGCTTCTGGGACCCCCAAATATTGAGTTTTCGGGTGTTTTGAGCCTGAATTTGAGATATAAACGGGTACAGAAGATACATGCACATATTGACTTTGGGCATCTAAAATATCGATTTTCAGCATGTTTTGGGCCTGTATTTTGAAAATACTCTAACACTGAGTAGGCATGTACAGATTGCTTCTGGGACCCCAAAATATTGAATTTTCGGGTGTTTTGAGCCTGAATTTGAGATATCGACTTTTTGGCACTTAAAAGATCGATTTTTAGCATGTTTTTAGCCTATATTTTGAAAATATTCTAGCACTGTACAGATTGCTTCTGGGACCCCAAAATATTGAATTTTCGGGTGTTTTGAGCCAGAATTTGAGATATAAACGGGTACAGAAGATACATGCACATATTGACTTTTGTGCACCTAAATGATCGATTTTCAGTATGTTTTGAGCATGTATTTTGAAAATACACGGAGTAGGCATGTACAGATCGCATCTGGGACCCCTAAATATCGAATTTTCGGGTGTTTTGGGACTGAATTTGAGATATCGACTTTTTGGCACCTAAAAGATCGATTTTTAGCATGTTTTTAGCCTATATTTTGAAAATATTCTAGCACTGAGTAGGCATGTACAGATTGCTTCTGGGACCCCAAAGTATTGAATTTTCGGGTTTTTGAGCCTGAATTTGAGATATAAACGGGTACAGAAGATACATGCACATATTGACTTTGGGCACCAAAAATATCGATTTTCAGCATGTTTTGGGCCTGAATTTTGAAAATACTCTAACACGGAGTAGGCATGTACAGATTGCTTCTGGAACCCCAAAATATCGAATTTTCGGGTGCTTAGGGCCAGAATTTGAGATATAAACGGGTACAGAAGATGCATGCACATATCGACTTTTGGGCACCTAAAAGATCGATTTTCAGTATGTTTTTGGCATGTATTTTGAAAATACTTTAACACGGAGTAGGCATGTACAGATACCTTCTGGGACCTCTAAATATCGAATTTTCGGGTGTTTTGGGACTGAATTTGAGATATCGATTTTTTGGCACCTAAAATGTCGATTTTTAGCATGTTTTTAGATATTTTGAAAATATTCTAGCACTGTGTAGGCATGTACAGATTGCTTCTGGGACCCCCAAATATTGAGTTTTCGGGTGTTTTGAGCCTGAATTTGAGATATAAACGGGTACTGAAGATGCATGCACATATCGACTTTTGTGCACCTAAAAGATCGATTTTCAGTATGTTTTGAGCATGTATTTTGAAAATACTCTAACACGGAGTAGGCATGTACAGATCGCTTCTGGGACCCCAAAATATTGAATTTTCGGGTGTTTTGAGCCTGAATTTGAGATATAAACGGGTACAGAAGATACATGCACATATTGACTTTGGGCACCAAAAATATCGATTTTCAGCATGTTTTGGGCCTGAATTTTGAAAATACTCTAACACGGAGTAGGCATGTACAGATCGCTTCTGGGACCCCAAAATATCGAATTTTCGGGTGTTTAGGGCCAGAATTTGAGATATAAACGGGTACAGAAGATGCATGCACATATCGACTTTTGGGCACCTAAAAGATCGATTTTCAGTATGTTTTTGGCCTGTATTTTGAAAATACTCTAACACGGAATAGGCATGTACAGATACCTTCTGGGACCTCTAAATATCGAATTTTCGGGTGTTTTGGGACTGAATTTGAGATATTGATTTTTTGGCACCTAAAATGTCGATTTTTAGCATGTTTTTAGCCTATATTTTGAAAATATTCTAGCACTGTGTAGGCATGTACAGATTGCTTCTGGGACCCCAAAATATTGAATTTTCGGGTGTTTTGAGACTGAATTTGAGATATAAACGGGTACTGAAGATGCATGCACATATCGACTTTTGTGCACCTAAAAGATCGATTTTCAGTATGTTTTGAGCATGTATTTTGAAAATACTCTAACACGGAGAAGGCATGTACAGATCGCTTCTGGGACCCCTAAATATCGAATTTTCGGGTGTTTTGGGACTGAATTTGAGATATCGACTTTTTGGCACCTAAAAGATCGATTTTTAGCATGTTTTTAGCCTATATTTTGAAAATATTCTAGCACTGTACAGATTGCTTCTGGGACCCCCAAATATTGAGTTTTCGGGTGTTTTGAGCCTGAATTTGAGATATAAACGGGTACAGAAGATACATGCACATATTGACTTTGGGCATCTAAAATATCGATTTTCAGCATGTTTTGGGCCTGTATTTTGAAAATACTCTAACACTGAGTAGGCATGTACAGATTGCTTCTGGGACCCCAAAATATTGAATTTTCGGGTGTTTTGAGACTGAATTTGAGATATAAACGGGTACTGAAGATGCATGCACATATCGACTTTTGTGCACCTAAAAGATCGATTTTCAGTATGTTTTGAGCATGTATTTTGAAAATACTCTAACACGGAGAAGGCATGTACAGATCGCTTCTGGGACCCCTAAATATCGAATTTTCGGGTGTTTTGGGACTGAATTTGAGATATCGACTTTTTGGCACCTAAAAGATCGATTTTTAGCATGTTTTTAGCCTATATTTTGAAAATATTCTAGCACTGTACAGATTGCTTCGGGGACCCCAAAATATTGAATTTTCGGGTGTTTTGAGCCAGAATTTGAGATATAAACGGGTACAGATGATACATGCACATATTGACTTTGGGCACCAAAAATATCGATTTTCAGCATGTTTTGGGCCTGAATTTTGAAAATACTCTAACACGGAGTAGGCATGTACAGATCGCTTCTGGGACCCCAAAATATCGAATTTTCGGGTGTTTAGGGCCAGAATTTGAGATATAAACGGGTACAGAAGATGCATGCACATATCGACTTTTGGGCACCTAAAAGATCGATTTTCAGTATGTTTTTTGCCTGTATTTTGAAAATACTCTAACACGGAGTAGGCATGTACAGATACCTTCTGGGACCTCTAAATATCGAATTTTCGGGTGTTTTGGGACTAAATTTGAGATATCGATTTTTTGGCACCTAAAATGTCGATTTTTAGCATGTTTTTAGCCTATATTTTGAAAATATTCTAGCACTGTGTAGGCATGTACAGATTGCTTCTGGGACCCCAAAATATTGAATTTTCGGGTGTTTTGAGCCTGAATTTGAGATATAAACGGGTACAGAAGATACATGCACATATTGACTTTGGGCATCTAAAATATCGATTTTCAGCATGTTTTGGGCCTTTATTTTGAAAATACTCTAACACTGAGTAGGCATGTACAGATTGCTTCTGGGACCCCAAAATATTGAATTTTCGGGTGTTTTGAGCCTTTATTTGAGATATAAACGGGTACTGAAGATCCATGCAAATATCGACTTTTGTGCACCTAAAAGATCGATTTTCAGTATGTTTTGAGCATGTATTTTGAAAATACTCTAACACGGAGTAGGCATGTACAGATCGCTTCTGGGACCCCTAAATATCGAATTTTCGGGTGTTTTGATACTGAATTTGAGATATCGACTTTTTGGCACTTAAAAGATCGATTTTTAGCATGTTTTTAGCCTATATTTTGAAAATATTCTAGCACTGTACAGATTGCTTCTGGGACCCCAAAATATTGAATTTTCGGGTGTTTTGAGCCAGAATTTGAGATATAAACGGGTGCAGAAGATGCATGCACATATCGACTTTTGGGCACCTAAAAGATCGATTTTCAGTATGTTTTTGGCCTGTATTTTGAAAATACTCTAACACGGAGTAGGCATGTACAGATACCTTCTGGGACCTCTAAATATCGAATTTTCGGGTGTTTTGGGACTGAATTTGAGATATCGATTTTTTGGCACCTAAATTGTCGATTTTTAGCATGTTTTTAGCCTATATTTTGAAAATATTCTAGCACTGTGTAGGCATGTACAGATTGCTTCTGGGACCCCAAAATATTGAATTTTCGGGTGTTTTGAGCCTGAATTTGAGATATAAACGGGTACAGAAGATACATGCACATATTGACTTTGGGCATCTAAAATATCGATTTTCAGCATGTTTTGGGCCTGTATTTTGAAAATACTCTAACACTGAGTAGGCATGTACAGATTGCTTCTGGGACCCCAAAATATTGAATTTTCGGGTGTTTTGAGCCTTAATTTGAGATATAAACGGGTACTGAAGATGCATGAAAATATCGACTTTTGTGCACCTAAAAGATCGATTTTCAGTATGTTTTGAGCATGTATTTTGAAAATACTCTAACACGGAGTAGGCATGTACAGATCGCTTCTGGGACCCCTAAATATCGAATTTTCGGGTGTTTTGATAAAGAATTTGAGATATCGATTTTTGGCACCTAAAAGATCGATTTTTAGCATATTTTTAGCCTATATTTTGAAAATATTCTAGCACTGGACAGATTGCTTCTGGGACCCCAAAATATTGAATTTTCGGGTGTTTTGAGCCTGAATTTGAGATATAAACGGGTACAGAAGATACATGCACATATTGACTTTGGGCACCAAAAATATCGATTTTCAGCATGTTTTGGGCCTGAATTTTGAAAATACTCTAACACGGAGTAGGCATGTACAGATCGCTTCTGGGACCCCAAAATATCGAATTTTCGGTGTTTAGGGCCAGAATTTGAGATATAAACGGGTACTGAAGATGCATGCACATATCGACTTTTGGGCACCTAAAAGATCGATTTTCAGTATGTTTTGAGCATGTATTTTGAAAATACTCTAACACGGAGTAGGCATGTACAGATCGCTTCTGGGACCCCTAAATATCGAATTTTCGGGTGTTTTGGGACTAAATTTGAGATATCGACTTTTTGGCACCTAAAAGATCGATTTTTAGCATGTTTTTAGCCTATATTTTGAAAATATTCTAGCACTGAGTAGGCATGTACAGATTGCTTCTGGGACCCCAAAATATTGAATTTTCGGGTGTTTTGAGCCTGAATTTGAGATATAAACGGGTACAGAAGATACATGCACATATTGACTTTGGGCACCAAAAATATCGATTTTCAGCATGTTTTGGGCCTGAATTTTGAAAATACTCTAACACTGAGTAGGCATGTACAGATCGCTTTTGGGACCCCAAAATATTGAATTTTCGGGTGTTTTGAGCCTGAATTTGAGATATAAACGGGTACTGAAGATGCATGCACATATCGACTTTTGTGCACCTAAAAGATCGATTTTCAGTATGTTTTGAGCATGTATTTTTGAAAATACTCTAACACGGAGTAGGCATGTACAGATCGCTTCTGGGACCCCTAAATATCGAATTTTCGGGTGTTTTGGGACTGAATTTGAGATATCGATTTTTTGGCATCTAAAATGTCGATTTTTAGCGTTTTTAGCCTATATTTTGAAAATATTCTAGCACTGTGTAGGCATGTACAGATCGCTTCTGGGACCCCAAAATATTGAATTTTCGGGTGTTTTGAGCCTGAATTTGAGATATAAACGGGTACAGAAGATACATGCACATATTGACTTTGGGCACCAAAAATATCGATTTTCAGCATGTTTTGGGCCTGAATTTTGAAAATACTCTAACACGGAGTAGGCATGTACAGATCGCTTCTGGGACCCCAAAATATCGAATTTTCGGGTGTTTAGGGCCAGAATTTGAGATATAAACGGGTACAGAAGATGCATGCACATATCGACTTTTGGGCACCTAAAAGATCGATTTTCAGTATGTTTTTGGCCTGTATTTTGAAAATACTCTAACACGGATTTGGCATGTACAGATACCTTCTGGGTCCTCTAAATATCGAATTTTCGGGTGTTTTGGGACTGAATTTGAGATATTGATTTTTTGGCACCTAAAATGTCGATTTTTAGCATGTTTTTAGCCTATATTTTGAAAATATTCTAGCACTGTGTAGGCATGTACAGATTGCTTCTGGGACCCCAAAATATTGAATTTTCGGGTGTTTTGAGCCTGAATTTGAGATATAAACGGGTACAGAAGATACATGCACATATTGACTTTGGGCATCTAAAATATCGATTTTCAGCATGTTTTGGGCCTGTATTTTGAAAATACTCTAACACTGAGTAGGCATGTACAGATTGCTTCTGGGACCCCAAAATATTGAATTTTCGGGTGTTTTGAGCCTGAATTTGAGATATAAACGGGTACTGAAGATGCATGCACATATCGACTTTTGTGCACCTAAAAGATCGATTTTCAGTATGTTTTGAGCATGTATTTTAAAAATACTCTAACACGGAGTAGGGATGTACAGATCGCTTCTGGGAACCCTAAATATCGAATTTTCGGGTGTTTTGGGACTGAATTTGGGATATCGACTTTTTGGCACCTAAAAGATCGATTTTTAGCATGTTTTTAGCCTATATTTTGAAAATATTCTAGCACTGTACAGATTGCTTCTGGGACCCCAAAATATTGAATTTTCGGGTGTTTTGAGCCAGAATTTGAGATATAAACGGGTACAGAAGATGCATGCACATATCGACTTTTGGGCACCTAAAAGATCGATTTTCAGTATGTTTTTGGCCTGTATTTTGAAAATACTCTAACACGGAGTAGGCATGTACAGATACCTTCTGGGACCTCTAAATATCGAATTTTCGGGTGTTTTAGGACTGAATTTGAGATATCGATTTTTTGGCACCTAAAAGATCGATTTTTAGCATGTTTTTAGCCTATATTTTGAAAATATTCTAGCACTGTGTAGGCATGTACAGATTGCTTCTGGGACCCTAAAATATTGATTTTTCGGGTGTTTTGAGCCTGAATTTGAGATATAAACGGGTACAGAAGATACATGCACATATTGACTTTGGGCATCTAAAATATCGATTTTCAGCATGTTTTGGGCCTGTATTTTGAAAATACTGTAACACTGAGTAGGCATGTACAAATTGCTTCTGGGACCCCAAAATATTGAATTTTCGGGTGTTTTGAGCCTGAATTTGAGATATAAACGGGTACTGAAGATGCATGCACATATCGACTTTTGTGCACCTAAAAGATCGATTTTCAGTATGTTTTGAGCATGTATTTTGAAAATACTCTAACACGGAGTAGGCATGTACAGATCGCTTCTGGGACCCCTAAATATCGAATTTTCAGGTGTTTTGGGACTGAATTTGAGATATCGACTTTTTGGCACTTAAAAGATCGATTTTTAGCATGTTTTTAGCCTATATTTTGAAAATATTCTAGCACTGTACAGATTGCTTCTGGGACCCCAAAATATTGAATTTTCGGGTGTTTAGGGCCAGAATTTGAGATATAAACGGGTACAGAAGATGCATGCACATATCGACTTTTGGGCACCTAAAAGATCGATTTTCAGTATGTTTTTGGCCTGTATTTTGAAAATACTCTAACACGGAGTAGGCATGTACAGATACCTTCTGGGACCTCTAAATATCGAATTTTCGGGTGTTTTGGGACTGAATTTGAGATATCGATTTTTTGGCACCTAAAATGTCGATTTTTAGCATGTTTTTAGCCTATATTTTGAAAATATTCTAGCACTGTGTAGGCATGTACAGATTGCTTCTGGGACCCCCAAATATTGAGTTTTCGGGTGTTTTGAGCCTGAATTTGAGATATAAACGGGTACAGAAGATACATGCACATATTGACTTTGGGCATCTAAAATATCGATTTTCAGCATGTTTTGGGCCTGTATTTTGAAAATACTCTAACACTGAGTAGGCATGTACAGATTGCTTCTGGGACCCCAAAATATTGAATTTTCGGGTGTTTTGAGCCTGAATTTGAGATATCGACTTTTTGGCACTTAAAAGATCGATTTTTAGCATGTTTTTAGCCTATATTTTGAAAATATTCTAGCACTGTACAGATTGCTTCTGGGACCCCAAAATATTGAATTTTCGGGTGTTTTGAGCCAGAATTTGAGATATAAACGGGTACAGAAGATACATGCACATATTGACTTTTGTGCACCTAAATGATCGATTTTCAGTATGTTTTGAGCATGTATTTTGAAAATACACGGAGTAGGCATGTACAGATCGCATCTGGGACCCCTAAATATCGAATTTTCGGGTGTTTTGGGACTGAATTTGAGATATCGACTTTTTGGCACCTAAAAGATCGATTTTTAGCATGTTTTTAGCCTATATTTTGAAAATATTCTAGCACTGAGTAGGCATGTACAGATTGCTTCTGGGACCCCAAAGTATTGAATTTTCGGGTTTTTGAGCCTGAATTTGAGATATAAACGGGTACAGAAGATACATGCACATATTGACTTTGGGCACCAAAAATATCGATTTTCAGCATGTTTTGGGCCTGAATTTTGAAAATACTCTAACACGGAGTAGGCATGTACAGATTGCTTCTGGGACCCCAAAATATCGAATTTTCGGGTGATTAGGGCCAGAATTTGAGATATAAACGGGTACAGAAGATGCATGCACATATCGACTTTTGGGCACCTAAAAGATCGATTTTCAGTATGTTTTTGGCATGTATTTTGAAAATACTTTAACACGGAGTAGGCATGTACAGATACCTTCTGGGACCTCTAAATATCGAATTTTCGGGTGTTTTGGGACTGAATTTGAGATATCGATTTTTTGGCACCTAAAATGTCGATTTTTAGCATGTTTTTAGATATTTTGAAAATATTCTAGCACTGTGTAGGCATGTACAGATTGCTTCTGGGACCCCCAAATATTGAGTTTTCGGGTGTTTTGAGCCTGAATTTGAGATATAAACGGGTACTGAAGATGCATGCACATATCGACTTTTGTGCACCTAAAAGATCGATTTTCAGTATGTTTTGAGCATGTATTTTGAAAATACTCTAACACGGAGTAGGCATGTACAGATCGCTTCTGGGACCCCAAAATATTGAATTTTCGGGTGTTTTGAGCCTGAATTTGAGATATAAACGGGTACAGAAGATACATGCACATATTGACTTTGGGCACCAAAAATATCGATTTTCAGCATGTTTTGGGCCTGAATTTTGAAAATACTCTAACACGGAGTAGGCATGTACAGATCGCTTCTGGGACCCCAAAATATCGAATTTTCGGGTGTTTAGGGCCAGAATTTGAGATATAAACGGGAACAGAAGATGCATGCACATATCGACTTTTGGGCACCTAAAAGATCGATTTTCAGTATGTTTTTGGCCTGTATTTTGAAAATACTCTAACACGGAATAGGCATGTACAGATACCTTCTGGGACCTCTAAATATCGAATTTTCGGGTGTTTTGGGACTGAATTTGAGATATTGATTTTTTGGCACCTAAAATGTCGATTTTTAGCATGTTTTTTAGCCTATATTTTGAAAATATTCTAGCACTGTGTAGGCATGTACAGATTGCTTCTGGGACCCCAAAATATTGAATTTTCGGGTGTTTTGAGCCTGAATTTGAGATATAAACGGGTACAGAAGATACATGCACATATTGACTTTGGGCATCTAAAATATCGATTTTCAGCATGTTTTGGGCCTGTATTTTGAAAATACTCTAACACTGAGTAGGCATGTACAGATTGCTTCTGGGACCCCAAAATATTGAATTTTCGGGTGTTTTGAGACTGAATTTGAGATATAAACGGGTACTGAAGATGCATGCACATATCGACTTTTGTGCACCTAAAAGATCGATTTTCAGTATGTTTTGAGCATGTATTTTGAAAATACTCTAACACGGAGAAGGCATGTACAGATCGCTTCTGGGACCCCTAAATATCGAATTTTCGGGTGTTTTGGGACTGAATTTGAGATATCGACTTTTTGGCACCTAAAAGATCGATTTTTAGCATGTTTTTAGCCTATATTTTGAAAATATTCTAGCACTGTACAGATTGCTTCGGGGACCCCAAAATATTGAATTTTCGGGTGTTTTGAGCCAGAATTTGAGATATAAACGGGTACAGATGATACATGCACATATTGACTTTGGGCACCAAAAATATCGATTTTCAGCATGTTTTGGGCCTGAATTTTGAAAATACTCTAACACGGAGTAGGCATGTACAGATCGCTTCTGGGACCCCAAAATATCGAATTTTCGGGTGTTTAGGGCCAGAATTTGAGATATAAACGGGTACAGAAGATGCATGCACATATCGACTTTTGGGCACCTAAAAGATCGATTTTCAGTATGTTTTTGGCCTGTATTTTGAAAATACTCTAACACGGAGTAGGCATGTACAGATACCTTCTGGGACCTCTAAATATCGAATTTTCGGGTGTTTTGGGACTAAATTTGAGATATCGATTTTTTGGCACCTAAAATGTCGATTTTTAGCATGTTTTTAGCCTATATTTTGAAAATATTCTAGCACTGTGTAGGCATGTACAGATTGCTTCTGGGACCCCAAAATATTGAATTTTCGGGTGTTTTGAGCCTGAATTTGAGATATAAACGGGTACAGAAGATACATGCACATATTGACTTTGGGCATCTAAAATATCGATTTTCAGCATGTTTTGGGCCTTTATTTTGAAAATACTCTAACACTGAGTAGGCATGTACAGATTGCTTCTGGGACCCCAAAATATTGAATTTTTGGGTGTTTTGAGCCTTTATTTGAGATATAAACGGGTACTGAAGATCCATGCAAATATCGACTTTTGTGCACCTAAAAGATCGATTTTCAGTATGTTTTGAGCATGTATTTTGAAAATACTCTAACACGGAGTAGGCATGTACAGATCGCTTCTGGGACCCCTAAATATCGAATTTTCGGGTGTTTTGATACTGAATTTGAGATATCGACTTTTTGGCACTTAAAAGATCGATTTTTAGCATGTTTTTAGCCTATATTTTGAAAATATTCTAGCACTGTACAGATTGCTTCTGGGACCCCAAAATATTGAATTTTCGGGTGTTTTGAGCCAGAATTTGAGATATAAACGGGTACAGAAGATACATGCACATATTGACTTTGGGCACCAAAAATATCGATTTTCAGCATGTTTTGGGCCTGAATTTTGAAAATACTCTAACACGGAGTAGGCATGTACAGATCGCTTCTGGGACCCCAAAATATCGAATTTTCGGGTGTTTAGGGCCAGAATTTGAGATATAAACGGGTACAGAAGATGCATGCACATATCGACTTTTGGGCACCTAAAAGATCGATTTTCAGTATGTTTTTGGCCTGTATTTTGAAAATACTCTAACACGGAGTAGGCATGTACAGATACCTTCTGGGACCTCTAAATATCGAATTTTCGGGTGTTTTGGGACTGAATTTGAGATATCGATTTTTTGGCACCTAAAATGTCGATTTTTAGCATGTTTTTAGCCTATATTTTGAAAATATTCTAGCACTGTGTAGGCATGTACAGATTGCTTCTGGGACCCCAAAATATTGAATTTTCGGGTGTTTTGAGCCTGAATTTGAGATATAAACGGGTACAGAAGATACATGCACATATTGACTTTGGGCATCTAAAATATCGATTTTCAGCATGTTTTGGGCCTGTATTTTGAAAATACTCTAACACTGAGTAGGCATGTACAGATTGCTTCTGGGACCCCAAAATATTGAATTTTCGGGTGTTTTGAGCCTTAATTTGAGATATAAACGGGTACTGAAGATGCATGAAAATATCGACTTTTGTGCACCTAAAAGATCGATTTTCAGTATGTTTTGAGCATGTATTTTGAAAATACTCTAACACGGAGTAGGCATGTACAGATCGCTTCTGGGACCCCTAAATATCGAATTTTCGGGTGTTTTGATAAAGAATTTGAGATATCGATTTTTGGCACCTAAAAGATCGATTTTTAGCATATTTTTAGCCTATATTTTGAAAATATTCTAGCACTGGACAGATTGCTTCTGGGACCCCAAAATATTGAATTTTCGGGTGTTTTGAGCCTGAATTTGAGATATAAACGGGTACAGAAGATACATGCACATATTGACTTTGGGCACCAAAAATATCGATTTTCAGCATGTTTTGGGCCTGAATTTTGAAAATACTCTAACACGGAGTAGGCATGTACAGATCGCTTCTGGGACCCCAAAATATCGAATTTTCGGGTGTTTAGGGCCAGAATTTGAGATATAAACGGGTACAGAAGATGCATGCACATATCGACTTTTGGGCACCTAAAAGATCGATTTTCAGTATGTTTTGGGCCTGAATTTTGAAAATACTCTAACACGGAGTAGGCATGTACAGATCGCTTCTGGGACCCCAAAATATCGAATTTTCGGGTGTTTAGGGCCAGAATTTGAGATATAAACGGGTACAGAAGATGCATGCACATATCGACTTTTGGGCACCTAAAAGATCGATTTTCAGTATGTTTTTGGCCTGTATTTTGAAAATACTCTAACACGGAGTAGGCATGTACAGATACCTTCTGGGACCTCTAAATATCGAATTTTCGGGTGTTTTGGGACTGAATTTGAGATATCGATTTTTTGGCACCTAAAATGTCGATTTTTAGCATGTTTTTAGCCTATATTTTGAAAATATTCTAGCACTGTGTAGGCATATACAGATTGCTTCTGGGACCCCAAAATATTGAATTTTCGGGTGTTTTGAGCCTGAATTTGAGATATAAACGGGTACAGAAGATACATGCACATATTGACTTTGGGCATCTAAAATATCGATTTTCAGCATGTTTTGGGCCTGTATTTTGAAAATACTCTAACACTGAGTAGGCATGTACAGATTGCTTCTGGGACCCCAAAATATTGAATTTTCGGGTGTTTTGAGCCTTAATTTGAGATATAAACGGGTACTGAAGATGCATGAAAATATCGACTTTTGTGCACCTAAAAGATCGATTTTCAGTATGTTTTGAGCATGTATTTTGAAAATACTCTAACACGGAGTAGGCATGTACAGATCGCTTCTGGGACCCCTAAATATCGAATTTTCGGGTGTTTTGATAAAGAATTTGAGATATCGATTTTTGGCACCTAAAAGATCGATTTTTAGCATATTTTTAGCCTATATTTTGAAAATATTCTAGCACTGTACAGATTGCTTCTGGGACCCCAAAATATTGAATTTTCGGGTGTTTTGAGCCTGAATTTGAGATATAAACGGGTACAGAAGATACATGCACATATTGACTTTGGGCACCAAAAATATCGATTTTCAGCATGTTTTGGGCCTGAATTTTGAAAATACTCTAACACGGAGTAGGCATGTACAGATCGCTTCTGGGACCCCAAAATATCGAATTTTCGGGTGTTTAGGGCCAGAATTTGAGATATAAACGGGTACTGAAGATGCATGCACATATCGACTTTTGTGCACCTAAAAGATCGATTTTCAGTATGTTTTGAGCATGTATTTTGAAAATACTCTAACACGGAGTAGGCATGTACAGATCGCTTCTGGGACCCCTAAATATCGAATTTTCGGGTGTTTTGGGACTAAATTTGAGATATCGACTTTTTGGCACCTAAAAGATCGATTTTTAGCATGTTTTTAGCCTATATTTTGAAAATATTCTAGCACTGAGTAGGCATGTACAGATTGCTTCTGGGACCCCAAAATATTGAATTTTCGGGTGTTTTGAGCCTGAATTTGAGATATAAACGGGTACAGAAGATACATGCACATATTGACTTTGGGCACCAAAAATATCGATTTTCAGCATGTTTTGGGCCTGAATTTTGAAAATACTCTAACACTGAGTAGGCATGTACAGATTGCTTCTGGGACCCCAAAATATTGAAATTTCGGGTGTTTTGAGCCTTAATTTGAGATATAAACGGGTACTGAAGATGCATGCAAATATCGACTTTTGTGCACCTAAAAGATCGATTTTCAGTATGTTTTGAGCATGTATTTTGAAAATACTCTAACACGGAGTAGGCATGTACAGATCGCTTCTGGGACCCCTAAATATCGAATTTTCGGGTGTTTTGGGACTGAATTTGAGATATCGACTTTTTGGCACCTAAAAGATCGATTTTTAGCATGTTTTTAGCCTATATTTTGAAAATATTCTAGCACTGTACAGATTGCTTCTGGGACCCCAAAATATTGAATTTTCGGGTGTTTTGAGCCTGAATTTGAGATATAAACGGGTACAGAAGATACATGCACATATTGACTTTGGGCACCAAAAATATCGATTTTCAGCATGTTTTGGGCCTGAATTTTGAAAATACTCTAACACGGAGTAGGCATGTACAGATCGCTTCTGGGACCCCAAAATATCGAATTTTCGGGTGTTTAGGGCCAGAATTTGAGATATAAACGGGTACTGAAGATGCATGCACATATCGACTTTTGTGCACCTAAAAGATCGATTTTCAGTATGTTTTGAGCATGTATTTTGAAAATACTCTAACACGGAGTAGGCATGTACAGATCGCTTTTGGGACCCCAAAATATTGAATTTTCGGGTGTTTTGAGCCTGAATTTGAGATATAAACGGGTACTGAAGATGCATGCACATATCGACTTTTGTGCACCTAAAAGATCGATTTTCAGTATGTTTTGAGCATGTATTTTTGAAAATACTCTAACACGGAGTAGGCATGTACAGATCGCTTCTGGGACCCCTAAATATCGAATTTTCGGGTGTTTTGGGACTGAATTTGAGATATCGATTTTTTGGCATCTAAAATGTCGATTTTTAGCGTTTTTAGCCTATATTTTGAAAATATTCTAGCACTGTGTAGGCATGTACAGATTGCTTCTGGGACCCCATAATATTGAATTTTCGGGTGTTTTGAGCCTGAATTTGAGATATAAACGGGTACAGAAGATACATGCACACATTGACTTTGGGCATCTAAAATATCGATTTTCAGCATGTTTTGGGCCTGTATTTTGAAAATACTTTAACACTGAGTAGGCATGTACAGATTGCTTCTGGGACCCCAAAATATTGAAATTTCGGGTGTTTTGAGCCTTAATTTGAGATATAAACGGGTACTGAAGATGCATGCAAATATCGACTTTTGTGCACCTAAAAGATCGATTTTCAGTATGTTTTGAGCATGTATTTTGAAAATACTCTAACACGGAGTAGGCATGTACAGATCGCTTCTGGGACCCCTAAATATCGAATTTTCGGGTGTTTTGGGACTGAATTTGAGATATCGACTTTTTGGCACCTAAAAGATCGATTTTTAGCATGTTTTTAGCCTATATTTTGAAAATATTCTAGCACTGTACAGATTGCTTCTGGGACCCCAAAATATTGAATTTTCGGGTGTTTTGAGCCTGAATTTGAGATATAAACGGGTACAGAAGATACATGCACATATTGACTTTGGGCACCAAAAATATCGATTTTCAGCATGTTTTGGGCCTGAATTTTGAAAATACTCTAACACGGAGTAGGCATGTACAGATCGCTTCTGGGACCCCAAAATATCGAATTTTCGGGTGTTTAGGGCCAGAATTTGAGATATAAACGGGTACTGAAGATGCATGCACATATCGACTTTTGTGCACCTAAAAGATCGATTTTCAGTATGTTTTGAGCATGTATTTTGAAAATACTCTAACACGGAGTAGGCATGTACAGATCGCTTCTGGGACCCCTAAATATCGAATTTTCGGGTGTTTTGGGACTGAATTTGAGATATCGACTTTTTGGCACCTAAAAGATCGATTTTTAGCATGTTTTTAGCCTATATTTTGAAAATATTCTAGCACTGAGTAGGCATGTACAGATTGCTTCTGGAACCCCAAAATATTGAATTTTCGGGTGTTTTGAGCCTGAATTTGAGATATAAACGGGTACAGAAGATACATGCACATATTGACTTTGGGCACCAAAAATATCGATTTTCAGCATGTTTTGGGCCTGAATTTTGAAAATACTCTAACACTGAGTAGGCATGTACAGATCGCTTTTGGGACCCCAAAATATTGAATTTTCGGGTGTTTTGAGCCTGAATTTGAGATATAAACGGGTACTGAAGATGCATGCACATATCGACTTTTGTGCACCTAAAATATCGATTTTCAGTATGTTTTGAGCATGTATTTTTGAAAATACTCTAACACGGAGTAGGCATGTACAGATCGCTTCTGGGACCCCTAAATATCGAATTTTCGGGTGTTTTGGGACTGAATTTGAGATATCGACTTTTTGGCACCTAAAAGATCGATTTTTAGCATGTTTTTAGCCTATATTTTGAAAATATTCTAGCACTGAGTAGGCATGTACAGATTGCTTCTGGGACCCCAAAATATTAAATTTTTGGGTGTTTTGAGCCTGAATTTGAGATATAAACGGGTACAGAAGATACATGCACATGTTGACTTTGGGCACCAAAAATATCTATTTTCAGCATGTTTTGGGACTGAATTTTGAAAATACTCTAACACGGAGTAGGCATGTACAGATCGCTTCTGGGACCCCAAAATATCGAATTTTCGGCTGTTTAGGGCCAGAATTTGAGATATAAACGGGTACAGAAGATGCATGCACATATCGACTTTTGGGCACCTAAAAGATCGATTTTCAGCATGTTTTGGGCCTGTATTTTGAAAATACTCTAACACTGAGTAGGCATGTACAGATTGCTTCTGGGACCCCAAAATATTGAATTTTCGGGTGTTTTGAGCCTGAATTTGAGATATAAACGGGTACTGAAGATGCATGCACATATCGACTTTTGTGCACCTAAAAGATCGATTTTCAGTATGTTTTGAGCATGTATTTTGAAAATACTCTAACACGGAGTAGGCATGTACAGATACCTTCTGGGACCTCTAAATATCGAATTTTCGGGTGTTTAGGGACTCAATTTGAGATATCGATTTTTTGGCACCTAAAATGTCGATTTTTAGCATGTTTTTAGCCTATATTTTGAAAATATTCTAGCACTGTGTAGGCATGTACAGATTGCTTCTGGGACCCCAAAATATTGAATTTTCGGGTGTTTTGAGCCTGAATTTGAGATATAAACGGGTACTGAAGATGCATGCACATATCGACTTTTGTGCACCTAAAAGATCGATTTTCAGTATGTTTTGAGCATGTATTTTGAAAATACTCTAACACGGAGTAGGCATGTACAGATCGCTTCTGGGACCCCTAAATATCGAATTTTCGGGTGTTTTGGGACTGAATTTGAGATATCGACTTTTTGGCACCTAAAAGATCGATTTTTAGCATGTTTTTAGCCTATATTTTGAAAATATTCTAGCACTGAGTAGGCATGTACAGATTGCTTCTGGGACCCCAAAATATTGAATTTTCGGGTGTTTTGAGCCTGAATTTGAGATATATACGGGTACAGAAGATACATGCACATATTTATTGACTTTGGGCACCAAAAATTTCGATTTTAACCATGTTTTGGGCCTGAATTTTGAAAATACTCTAACACGGAGTAGGCATGTACAGATCGCTTCTGGGACCCCAAAATATCGAATTTTCGGGTGTGTAGGGCCAGAATTTGAGATATAAACGGGTACAGAAGATGCATGCACATATCGACTTTTGGGCACCTAAAATATCGATTTTCAGTAGGTTTTAGGCCTGTATTTTGAAAATACTCTAACACGGAGTAGGCATGTACAGATACCTTCTGGGACCTCTAAATATCGAATTTTCGGGTGTTTTGGGACTGAATTTGGGATATCGATTTTTTGGCACCTAAAATGTCGATTTTTAGCATGTTTTTTAGCCTATATTTTGAAAATATTCTAGCACTGTGTAGGCATGTACAGATTGCTTCTGGGATCCCAAAATATTGAATTTTCGGGTGTTTTGAGCCTGAATTTGAGATATAAACGGGTACAGAAGATACATGCACATATTGACTTTGGGCATCTAAAATATCGATTTTCAGCATGTTTTGGGCCTGTATTTTGAAAATACTCTAACACTGAGTAGGCATGTACAGATTGCTTCTGGGACCCCAAAATATTGAATTTTCAGGTGTTTAGGGCCAGAATTTGAGATATAAACGGGTACAGAAGATGCATGCACATATCGACTTTTGGGCACCTAAAAGATCGATTTTCAGTATGTTTTTGGCCTGTATTTTGAAAATACTCTAACACGGAGTAGGCATGTACAGATACCTTCTGGGACCTCTAAATATCGAATTTTCGGGTGTTTTGGGACTGAATTTGAGATATCGACTTTTTGGCACCTAAAAGATCGATTTTTAGAATGTTTTTAGCCTATATTTTGAAAATATTCTAGCACTAAGTAGGCATGTACAGATTGCTTCTGGGACCCCAAAATATTGAATTTTCGGGTGTTTTGAGCCAGAATTTGAGATATAAACGGGTACAGAAGATACATGCACATATTGACTTTGAGCATCTAAAATATCGATTTTCAGCATGTTTTGGGCCTGTATTTTGAAAATACTCTAACATTGAGTAGGCATGTACACATTGCTTCTGGGACCCCAAAATATTGAATTTTCGGGTGTTTTGAGCCTGAATTTGAGATATAAACGGGTACTGAAGATGCATGCACATATCGACTTTTGTGCACCTAAATGATCGATTTTCAATATGTTTTGAGCATGTATTTTGAAAATACTCTAACACGGAGTAGGCATGTACAGATCGCTTCTGGGACCCCTAAATATCGAATTTTCGGGTGTTTTGGGACTGAATTTGAGATATCGACTTTTTGGCACCTAAAAGATCGATTTTTAGCATGTTTTTAGCCTATATTTTGAAAATATTCTAGCACTGAGTAGGCATGTACAGATCGCTTCTGGGACCCCAAAATATCGAATTTTCGGGTGTTTAGGGCCAGAATTTGAGATATAAACGGGTACAGAAGATGCATGCACATATCGACTTTTGGGCATCTAAAAGATCGATTTTCAGTATGTTTTTGGCCTGTATTTTGAAAATACTCTAACACGGAGTAGGCATGTACAGATACCTTCTGGGACCTCAAAATATCGAATTTTCGGGTGTTTTGGGACTGAATTTGAGATATCGATTTTTTGGCACCTAAAATGTCGATTTTTAGCATGTTTTTAGCTTATATTTTGAAAATATTCTAGCACTGTGTAGGCATGTACAGATTGCTTCTGGGACCCCCAAATATTGAATTTTCGGGTGTTTTGAGCCAGAATTTGAGATATAAACGGGTACAGAAGATACATGCACATATTGACTTTGGGCATCTAAAATATCGATTTTCAGCATGTTTTGGGCCTGTATTTTGAAAATACTCTAACACTGAGTAGGCATGTACAGATTGCTTCTGGGACCCCAAAATATTGAATTTTCGGGTGTTTTGAGCCTGAATTTGAGATATAAACGGGTACTGAAGATGCATGCACATATCGACTTTTGTGCACCTAAAAGATCGATTTTCAGTATGTTTTTGGCCTGTATTTTGAAAATACTCTAACACGGAGTAGGCATGTAGAGATACCTTCTGGGACCTCTAAATATCGAATTTTCGGGTGTTTTGGAACTGAATTTGAGATATCGATTTTTTGGCACCTAAAATGTCGATTTTTAGCATGTTTTTAGCCTATATTTTGAAAATATTCTAGCACTGTGTAGGCATGTACAGATTGCTTCTGGGACCCCAAAATATTGAATTTTCGGGTGTTTTGAGCCAGAATTTGAGATATAAACGGGTACAGAAGATGCATGCACATATCGACTTTTGGGCACCTAAAAGATCGATTTTCAGTATGTTTTTGGCCTGTATTTTGAAAATACTCTAACACTGAGTAGGCATGTACAGATTTCTTCTGGGACCCCAAAATATTGAATTTTCGGGTGTTTTGAGCCTGAATTTGAGATATAAACGGGTACTGAAGATGCATGCACATATCGACTTTTGTGCACCTAAATGATCGATTTTCAGTATGTTTTGAGCATGTATTATGAAAATACTCTAACACGGAGTAGGCATGTACAGATACCTTCTGGGACCTCTAAATATCGAATTTTCGGGTGTTTTGGGACTGAATTTGAGATATCGATTTTTTGGCACCTAAAATGTCGATTTTTAGCATGTTTTTAGCCTATATTTTGAAAATATTCTAGCACTGTGCAGGCATGTACAGATTGCTTCTGGGACCCCAAAATATTGAATTTTCGGGTATTTTGAGCCTGAATTTGAGATATAAACGGGTACAGAAGATACATGCACATATTGACTTTGGGCATCTAAAATATCGATTTTCAGCATGTTTTGGGACTGTATTTTGAAAATACTCTAACACTGAGTAGGCATGTACAGATTGCTTCTGGGACCCCAAAATATTGAATTTTCGGGTGTTTTGAGCCTGAATATGAGATATAAACGGGTACTGAAGATGCATGCACATATCGACTTTTGTGCATCTAAAAGATCGATTTTCAGTATATTTTGAGCATGTATTTTAAAAATACTCTAACACGGAGTAGGCATGTACAGATCGCTTCTGGGATCCCTAAATATCGAATTTTCGGGTGTTTTGGGACTGAATTTGGGATATCGACTTTTTGGCACCTAAAAGATCGATTTTTAGCATGTTTTTAGCCTATATTTTGAAAATATTCTAGCACTGTACAGATTGCTTCTGGGACCCCAAAATATTGAATTTTCGGGTGTATTGAGCCAGAATTTGAGATATAAACGGGTACAGAAGATGCATGCACATCGACTTTTGGGCACCTAAAAGATCGATTTTCAGTATGTTTTTGGCCTGTATTTTGAAAATACTCTAACACGGAGTAGGCATGTACAGATACCTTCTGGGACCTCTAAATATCGAATTTTCGGGTGTTTTGGGACTGAATTTGAGATATCGATTTTTTGGCACCTAAAAGATCGATTTTTAGCATGTTTTTAGCTTATATTTTGAAAATATTCTAGCACTGTGTAGGCATGTACAGATTGCTTCTGGGACCCCCAAATATTGAATTTTCGGGTGTTTTGAGCCTGAATTTGAGATATAAACAGGTACAGAAGATACATGCACATATTGACTTTGGGCATCTAAAATATCGATTTTCAGCATGTTTTGGGCCTGTATTTTGAAAATACTCTAACACTGAGTAGGCATGTACAGATTGCTTCTGGGACCCCAAAATATTGAATTTTCGGGTGTTTTGAGCCTGATTTTGAGATATAAACGGGTACTGAAGATGCATGCACATATCGACTTTTGTGCACCTAAAAGATCGATTTTCAGTATGTTTTGAGCATGTATTTTGAAAATACTCTAACACGGAGTAGGCATGTACAGATCGCTTCTGGGACCCCTAAATATCGAATTTTCGGGTGTTTTGGGACTGAATTTGAGATATCGAATTTTTGGCACCTAAATGATCGATTTTTAGCATGTTTTTAGCCTATATTTTGAAAATATTCTAGCACTGAGTAGGCATGTACAGATTGCTTCTGGGACCCCAAAATATTGAATTTTCGGGTGTTTTGAGCCTGAATTTGAGATATAAACGGGTACAGAAGATGCATGCACATATTGACTTTGGGCACCAAAAATATCGATTTTCAGCATGTTTTGGGCCTGAATTTTGAAAATACTCTAACACGGAGTAGGCATGTACAGATCGTTTCTGGGACCCCAAAATATCGAATTTTCGGGTGTTTAGGGCCAGAATTTGAGATATAAACGGGTACAGAAGATGCATGCACATATCGACTTTTGGGCACCTAAGAGATCGATTTTCAGTATGTTTTTGGCCTGTATTTTGAAAATACTCTAACACGGAGTAGGCATATAGAGATACCTTCTGGGACCTCTAAATATCGAATTTTCGGGTGTTTTGGGACTGAATTTGAGATATCGATTTTTTGGCACCTAAAATGTCGATTTTTAGCATGTTTTTAGCCTATATTTTGAAAATATTCTAGCACTGTGTAGGCATGTACAGATTGCTTCTGGGACCCCAAAATATTGAATTTTCGGGTGTTTTGAGCCAGAATTTGAGATATAAACGGGTACAGAAGATGCATGCACATATCGACTTTTGGGCACCTAAAAGATCGATTTTCAGTATGTTTTTGGCCTGTATTTTGAAAATACTCTAACACTGAGTAGGCATGTACAGATTTCTTCTGGGACCCCAAAATATTGAATTTTCGGGTGTTTTGAGCCTGAATTTGAGATATAAACGGGTACTGAAGATGCATGCACATATCGACTTTTGTGCACCTAAATGATCGATTTTACGTATGTTTTGAGCATGTATTTTGAAAATACTCTAACACGGAGTAGGCATGTACAGATCGCATCTGGGACCCCTAAATATCGAATTTTCGGGGGTTTTGGGACTGAATTTGAGATATCGACTTTTTGGCACCTAAAAGATCGATTTTTATCATGTTTTTAGCCTATATTTTGAAAATATTCTAGCACTGAGTAGGCATGTACAGATTGCTTCTGGGACCCCAAAATATTGAATTTTCGGGTGTTTTGAGCCTGAATTTGAGATATAAACGTTTACAGAAGATACATGCACATATTGACTTTTGGCTCCAAAAATATCGATTTTCAGCATGTTTTGGGCCTGAATTTTGAAAATACTCTAACACGGAGTAGGCATGTACAGATTGCATCTGGGACCCCAAAATATCGAATTTTCGGGTGTTTAGGGCCAGAATTTGAGATATAAACGGGTACAGAAGATGCATGCACATATCGACTTTTGGGCACCTAAAAGATCGATTTTCAGTATGTTTTTGGCCTGTATTTTGAAAATACTCTAACACGGAGTAGGCATGTACAGATACCTTCTGGGACCTCTAAATATCGAATTTTCGGGTGTTTTGGGACTGAATTTGAGATATCGATTTTTTGGCACCTAAAATGTCGATTTTTAGCATGTTTTTAGCCTATATTTTGAAAATATTCTAGCACTGTGTAGGCATGTACAGATTGCTTCTGGGACCCCAAAATATTGAGTTTTCGGGTGTTTTGAGCCTGAATTTGAGATATAAACGGGTACAGAAGATACATGCACATATTGACTTTGGGCATCTAAAATATCGATTTTCAGCATGTTTTGGGCCTGTATTTTGAAAATACTCTAACACTGAGTAGGCATGTACAGATTGCTTCTGGGACCCCAAAATATTGAATTTTCGGGTGTTTTGAGCCTGAATTTGAGATATAAACGGGTACTTAAGATGCATGCACATATCGACTTTTGTGCACCTAAAAGATCGATTTTCAGTATGTTTTGAGCATGTATTTTGAAAATACTCTAACACGGAGTAGGCATGTACAGATCGCTTCTGGGACCCCTAAATATCGAATTTTCGGGTGTTTTCGGACTGAATTTGAGATATCGACTTTTTGGCACCTAAAAGATCGATTTTTAGCATGTTTTTAGCCTATATTTTGAAAATGTTCTAGCACTGAGTAGGCATGTACAGATTGCTTCAGGGACCCCAAAATATTGAATTTTCGGGTGTTTTGAGCATGAATTTGAGATATAAACGGGTACAGAAGATACATGCACATATGGTCTTTGGGCACCAAAAATATCGATTTTCAGCATGTTTTGGGCCTGAATTTTGAAAATACTCTAACACGGAGTAGGCATGTACAGATCGTTTCTGGGACCCCAAAATATTGAATTTTCGGGTGTTTTGAGCCAGAATTTGAGATATAAACGGGTACAGAAGATGCATGCACATATCGACTTTTGGACACCTAAAAGATCGATTTTCAGTATGTTTTTGGCCTGTATTTTGAAAATACTCTAACACGGAGTAGGCATGTACAGATACCTTCTGGGACCTCTAAATATCGAATTTTCGGGTGTCTTGGGACTGAATTTGAGATATCGACTTTTTGGCACCTAAAAGATCGATTTTTAGCATGTTTTTAGCCTATATTTTGAAAATATTCTACCACTGTACATATTGCTTCTGAGACCCCAAAATATTGAATTTTCGGGTGTTTTGAGCCTGAATTTGAGATATAAACGGGTACAGAAGATACATGCACATATTGACTTTGGGCACCAAAAATATCGATTTTCAGCATGTTTTGGGCCTGAATTTTGAAAATACTCTAACACTGAGTAGGCATGTACAGATTGCTTCTGGGACCCCAAAATATTGAATTTTCGGGTGTTTTGAGCCTTAATTTGAGATATAAACGGGTACTGAAGATGCATGCACATATCGACTTTTGTGCACCTAAAAGATCGATTTTCAGTATGTTTTGAGCATGTATTTTGAAAATACTCTAACACGGAGTAGGCATGTACAGATCGCTTCTGGGACCCCTAAATATCGAATTTTCGGGTGTTTTGGGACTGAATTTGAGATATCGACTTTTTGGCACCTAAAAGATCGATTTTTAGCATGTTTTTAGCCTATATTTTGAAAATATTCTAGCATGTAGAGATTGCTTCTGAGACCCCAAAATATTGAATTTTCGGGTGTTTTGAGCCTGAATTTGAGATATAAACGGGTACAGAAGATACATGCACATATTGACTTTGGGCACCAAAAATATCGATTTTCAGCATGATTTGGGCCTGAATTTTGAAAATACTCTAACACGGAGTAGGCATGTACAGATCGTTTCTAGGACCCCAAAATATCGAATTTTCGGGTGTTTAGGGCCAGAATTTGAGATATAAACGGGTACTGAAGATGCATGCACATATCGACTTTTGTGCACCTAAAAGATCGATTTTCAGTATGTTTTTGGCCTGTATTTTGAAAATACTCTAACACGGAGTAGGCATGTACAGATACCTTCTGGGACCTCTAAATATCGAATTTTCGGGTGTTTTGGGACTGAATTTGAGATATCGACTTTTTGG
Organism: Petrolisthes cinctipes; assembly: GCA_033782935.1. Taxonomy (NCBI): domain Eukaryota; kingdom Metazoa; phylum Arthropoda; class Malacostraca; order Decapoda; family Porcellanidae; genus Petrolisthes; species Petrolisthes cinctipes. Next base: position 103,696 of record JAWQEG010001185.1, read on the forward strand.
CACCTAAAATGTCGATTTTTAGCATGTTTTTAGCCTATATTTTGAAAATATTCTAGCACTGTGCAGGCATGTACAGATTGCTTCTGGGACCCCAAAATATTGAATTTTCGGGTGTTTTGAGCCTGAATTTGAGATATAAACGGGTACAGAAGATACATGCACATATTGACTTTGGGCATCTAAAATATCGATTTTCAGCATGTTTTGGGCCTGTATTTTGAAAATACTCTAACACTGAGTAGGCATGTACAGATTGCTTCTGGGACCCCAAAATATTGAATTTTCGGGTGTTTTGAGCCTGAATTTGAGATATAAACGGGTACTGAAGATGCATGCACATATCGACTTTTGTGCACCTAAAAGATCGATTTTCAGTATGTTTTGAGCATGTATTTTGAAAATACTCTAACACGGAGTAGGCATGTACAGATCGCTTCTGGGACCCCTAGATATCGAATTTTCGGGTGTTTTGGGACTGAATTTGAGATATCGACTTTTTGGCACCTAAAAGATCGATTTTTAGCATGTTTTTAGCCTATATTTTGAAAATATTCTAGCACTGAGTAGTCATGTACAGATTGCTTCTGGGACCCCAAAATATTGAATTTTCGGATGTTTTGAGCCTGAATTTGAGATATAAACGGGTACAGAAGATACATGCACATTTTGACTTTGGGCACCAAAAATATCGATTTTCAGCATGTTTTGGGCCTGAATTTTGAAAATACTCTAACACGGAGTAGGCAGGTACAGATACCTTCTGGGACCTCTAAATATCGAATTTTCGAGTGTTTTGGGACTGAATTTGAGATATCGATTTTTTGGCACCTAAAATGTCGATTTTTAGCATGTTTTTAGCCTATATTTTGAAAATATTCTAGCACTGTCTAGGCATGTACAGATTGCTTCTGGGACCCCAAAATATTGAATTTTCGGGTGTTTTGAGCCTGAATTTGAGATATAAACGGGTACTGAAGATGCATGCACATATCGACTTTTGTGCTCCTAAAAGATAGATTTTCAGTAAGTTTTGAGCATGTATTTTAAAAATACTCTAACACGGAGTAGGCATGTACAGATCGCTTCTGGGATCCCTAAATATCGAATTTTCAGGTATTTTGGGACTGAATTTGGGATATCGACTTTTTGGCACCTAAAAGATCGATTTTTAGCATGTTTTTAGCCTATATTTTGAAAATATTCTAGCACTGTACAGATTGCTTCTGGGACCCCAAAATATTGAATTTTCGGGTGTTTTGAGCCTGAATTTGAGATATAAACGGGTACAGAAGATGCATGCACATATCGACTTTTGGGCACCTAAAAGATCGATTTTCAGTATGTTTTTGGCCTGTATTTTGAAAATACTCTAACACGGAGTAGGCATGTACAGATACCTTCTGGGACCTCTAAATATCGAATTTTCGGGTGTTTTGGGACTGAATTTGAGATATCGATTTTTTGGCACCTAAAAGATCGATTTTTAGCATGTTTTTAGCCTATATTTTGAAAATATTCTAGCACTGTGTAGGCATGTACAGATTGCTTCTGGGACCCCAAAATATTTAATTTTCGGGTGTTTTGAGCCTGAATTTGAGATATAAACGGGTACAGAAGATACATGGGCATCTAAAATATAGATTTTCAGCATGTTTTGGGCCTGTATTTTGAAAATTCTCTAACACTGAGTAGGCATGTACAGATTGCATCTGGGACCCCAAAATATTGAATTTTCGGGTGTTTTGAGCCTGAATTTGAGATATAAACGGGTACTGAAGATGCATGCACATATCGACTTTTGTGCACCTAAAAGATCGATTTTCAGTATGTTTTGAGCATGTATTTTGAAAATACTCTAACACGGAGTAGGCATGTACAGATCGCTTCTGGGACCCCTAAATATCGAATTTTCGGGTGTTTTGGGACTGAATTTGAGATATCGACTTTTTGGCACTTAAAAGATCGATTTTTAGCATGTTTTTAGCCTATATTTTGAAAATATTCTAGCACTGTACAGATTGCTTCTGTTACCCCAAACTATTGAATTTTCGGGTGTTTTGAGCCAGAATTTGAGATATAAACGGGTACAGAAGATACATGCACATGTTGACTTTGGGCAGCAAAAATATCGATTTTCAGCATGTTTTGGGCCTGAATTTTGAAAATACTCTAACACTGAGTAGGCATGTACAGATCGCTTCTGGGACCCCAAAATATCGAATTTTCGGGTGTTTAGGGCCAGAATTTGAGATATAAACGGGTACTGAAGATGCATGCACATATCGACTTTTGGGCACCTAAAAGATCGATTTTCAGTATGTTTTTGGCCTGTATTTTGAAAATACTCTAACACGGAGTAGGCATGTACAGATACCTTCTGCGACCTCTAAATATCGAATTTTCGGGTGTTTTGGGACTGAATTTGAGATATCGATTTTTTGGCACCTAAAATATCGATTTTTAGCATGTTTTTAGCCTATATTTTGAAAATATTCTAGCACTGTGTAGGCATGTACAGATTGCTTCTGGGACCCCAAAATATTGAATTTTCGGGTGTTTTGGGACTGAATTTGAGATATAAACGGGTACAGAAGATACATGCACATATTGACTTTGGGCAGCAAAAATATCGATTTTCAGCATGTTTTGGGCCTGAATTTTGAAAATACTTTAACACTGAGTAGGCATGTACAGATTGCTTCTGGGACCCCAAAATATTGAATTTTCAGGTGTTTTGAGCCTGAATTTGAGATATAAACGGGTACTGAAGATGCATGCACATATCGACTTTTGTGCACCTAAAAGATCGATTTTCAGTATGTTTTGAGCATGTATTTTGAAAATACTCTAACACGGATTAGGCATGTACAGATCGCTTCTGGGACCCCAAAATATTGAATTTTCGGGTGTTTTGAGCCTGAATTTGAAATATAAACGCGTACAGAAGATACATGCACATATTGACTTTGGGCACCAAAAATATCGATTTTCAGCATGTTTTGGGCCTGAATTTTGAAAATACTCTAACACTGAGTAGGCATGTACAGATCGCTTCTGGGACCCCAAAATATCGAATTTTCGGGTGTTTAGGGCCAGAATTTGAGATATAAACGGGTACAGAAGATGCATGCACATATCGACTTTTGGGCATCTAAAAGATCGATTTTCAGTATGTTTTTGGCCTGTATTTTGAAAATACTCTAACACGGAGTAGGCATGTACAGATACCTTCTGGGACCTCTAAATATCGAATTTTCGGGTGTTTTGGGACTGAATTTGAGATATTGATTTTTTGGCATCTAAAATGTCGATTATTAGCATGTTTTTAGCCTATATTTTGAAAATATTCTAGCACTGTGTAGGCATGTACAGATTGCTTCTGGGACCCCAAAATATTGAATTTTCGGGTGTTTTGAGCCTGAATTTGAGATATAAACGGGTACAGAAGATACATGCACATATTGACTTTGGGCATCTAAAATATCGATTTTCAGCATGTTTTGGGCCTGAATTTTGAAAATACTCTAACACTGAGTAGGCATGTACAGATTGCTTCTGGGACCCCAAAATATTGAATTTTCGGGTGTTTTGAGCCTGAATTTGAGATATAAACGGGTACTGAAGATGCATGCACATATCGACTTTTGTGCACCTAAAAGATCGATTTTCAGTATGTTTTGAGCATGTATTTTGAAAATACTCTAACACGGAGAAGGCATGTACAGATCGCTTCTGGGACCCCTAAATATCGAATTTTCGGGTGTTTTGGGACTGAATTTGAGATATCGACTTTTTGGCACCAAAAAGATCGATTTTTAGCATGTTTTTAGCCTATATTTTGAAAATATTCTAGCACTGTACAGATTGCTTCTGGGACCCCAAAATATTGAATTTTCGGGTGTTTTGAGCCAGAATTTGAGATATAAACGGGTACAGAAGATACATGCACATATTGACTTTGGGCACCAAAAATATCGATTTTCAGCATGTTTTGGGCCTGAATTTTGAAAATACTCTAACACGGAGTAGGCATGTACAGATCGCTTCTGGGACCCCAAAATATCGAATTTTCGGGTGTTTAGGGCCAGAATTTGAGATATAAACGGGTACAGAAGATGCATGCACATATCGACTTTTGGGCACCTAAAAGATCGATTTTCAGTATGTTTTTGGCCTGTATTTTGAAAATACTCTAACACGGAGTAGGCATGTACAGATACCTTCTTGGACCTCTAAATATCGAATTTTCGGGTGTTTTGGGACTGAATTTGAGATATCGATTTTCTGGCACCTAAAATGTCGATTTTTAGCATGTTTTAAGCCTATATTTTGAAAATATTCTAGCACTGTGTAGGCATGTACAGATTGCTTCTGGGACCCCAAAATATTGAATTTTCGGGTGTTTTAAGCCTGAATTTGAGATATAAACGGGTACAGATGATACATGCACATATTGACTTTGGGCATCTAAAATATCGATTTTTAGCATGTTTTGGGCCTGTATTTTGAAAATACTCTAACACTGAGTAGGCATGTACAGATTGCTTCTGGGACCCCAAAATATTGAATTTTCGGGTGTTTTGAGCCTGAATTTGAGATATAAACGGGTACTGAAGATGCATGCACATATCGACTTTTGTGCACCTAAAAGATCGATTTTCAGTATGTTTTGAGCATGTATTTTGAAAATACTCTAACACGGAGTAGGCATGTACAGATCGCTTCTGGGACCCCTAAATATCGAATTTTTGGGTGTTTTGGGACTGAATTTGAGATCTCGACTTTTTGGCACCTAAAAGATCGATATTTAGCATGTTTTTAGCCTATATTTTGAAAATATTCTAGCACTGGACAGATTGCTTCTGGGACCCCAATATATTGAATTTTCGGGTATTTTGAGCCAGAATTTGAGATATAAACGGGTACAGAAGATGCATGCACATATCGACATTTGGGCACCTAAAAGATCGATTTTCAGTATGTTTTTGGCCTGTATCTTGAAAATCCTCTAACACGGAGTAGGCATGTACAGATACCTTCTGGGACCTCTAAATATCGAATTTTCGGGTGTTTTGGGACTGAATTTGAGATATCGATTTTTTGGCACCTAAAATGTCGATTTTTAGCATGTTTTTAGCCTATATTTTGAAAATATTCTAGCACTGTGTAGGCATGTACAGATTGCTTCTGGGTCCCCAAAATATTGAATTTTCGGGTGTTTTGAGCCTGAATTTGAGATATAAACGGGTACAGAAGATACATGCACATATTGACTTTGGGCATCTAAAATATCGATTTTCAGCATGTTTTGGGCCTGTATTTTGAAAATACTCTAACACTGAGTAGGCATGAACAGATTGCTTCTGGGACCCCAAAATATTGAATTTTCGGGTGTTTTGAGCCTGAATTTGAGATATAAACGGGTACTGAAGATGCATGCACATATCGACTTTTGTGCACCTAAAAGATCGATTTTCAGTATGTTTTGAGCATGTATTTTGAAAATACTCTAACACGGAGTAGGCATGTACAGATACCTTCTGGGACCTCTAAATATCGAATTTTCGGGTGTTTTGGGACTGAATTTGAGATATCGATTTTTTGGCACCTAAAATGTCGATGTTTAGCATGTTTTTAGCCTATATTTTGAAAATATTCTAGCACTGTGTAGGCATGTACAGATTGCTTCTGGGACCCCAAAATATTGAATTTTCGGGTGTTTAGGGCCAGAATTTGAGATATAAACGGGTACAGAAGATGCATGCACATATCGACTTTTGGGCACCTAAAAGATCGATTTTCAGTATGTTTTTGGCCTGTATTTTGAAAATACTCTAACACGGAGTAGGCATGTACAGATACCTTCTGAGACCTCTAAATATCGAATTTTCGGGTGTTTTGGGACTGAATTTGAGATATCGATTTTTTGGCACCAAAAATATCGATTTTCAGCATGTTTTGGGCCTGAATTTTGAAAATACTCTAACACGGAGTAGGCGTGTACAGATTGCTTCTGGGACCCCAAAATATTGAATTTTCGGGTGTTTTGAGCCTGAATTTGAGATATAAACGGGTACTGAAGATACATGCACATATCGACTTTTGTGCACCTAAAAGATCGATTTTCAGTATGTTTTCAGCATGTATTTTGAAAATACTCTAACACGGAGTAGGCATGTACAGATCGCTTCTGGGACCCCTAAATATCGAATTTTCGGGTGTTTTGGGACTGAATTTGAGATATCGACTTTTTGGCACCTAAAAGATCGATTTTTAGCATGTTTTTAGCCTATATTTTGAAAATATTCTAGCACTGTACAGATTGCTTCTGGGACCCCAAAATATTGAATTTTCGGGTGTTTAGGGCCAGAATTTGAGATATAAACGGGTACAGAAGATGCATGCACATATCGACTTTTGGGCACCTAAAAGATCGATTTTCAGTATGTTTTTGGCCTGTATTTTCAAAATACTCTAACACGGAGTAGGCATGTACAGATACCTTCTGGGACCTCTAAATATCGAATTTTCGGGTGTTTTGGGAGTGAATTTGAGATATCGATTTTTTGGCACCTAAAAGATCGATTTTTAGCATGTTTTTAGCCTGTATTTTGAAAATATTCTAGCACTGTGTAGGCATGTACAGATTGCTTCTGGGACCCCAATATATTGAATTTTCGGATGTTTTGAGCCTGAATTTGAGATATAAACGGGTACAGAAGATACATGCACATATTGACTTTGGGCATCTAAAATATCGATTTTCAGCATGTTTTGGGCCTATATTTTGAAAATACTCTAACACTGAGTAGGCATGTACAGATTGCTTCTGGGACCCCAAAATATTGAATTTTCGGGTGTTTTGAGCCTGATTTTGAGATATAAACGGGTACTGAAGATGCATGCACATATCGACTTTTGTGCACCTAAAAGATCGATTTTCAGTATGTTTTGAGCATGTATTTCGAAATTACTCTAAAACGGAGTAGGCATGTACAGATCGCTTCTGGGACCCCTAAATATCGAATTTTCGGGTGTTTAGGGCCAGAATTTGAGATATAAACGGGTACAGAAGATGCATTCACATATCGACTTTTGGGCACCTAAAAGATCGCTTTTCAGTATGTTTTTGGCCTGTATTTTGAAAATACTCTAACACGGAGTAGGCATGTACAGATACCTTCTGGGACCTCTAAATATCGAATTTTCGGGTGTTTTGGGACTGAATTTGAGATATCGATTGTTTGGCACCTAAAATGTCGATTTTTAGCATGTTTTAAGCCTATATTTTGAAAATATTCTAGCACTGTGTAGGCATGTACAGATTGCTTCTGGGACCCCAAAATATTGAATTTTCGGGTGTTTTGAGCCTGAATTTGAGATATAAACGGGTACAGAAGATACATGCACATATTGACTTTGGGCATCTAAAATATCGATTTTCAGCATGTTTTGGGCCTGTATTTTGAAAATACTCTAACACTGAGTAGGCATGTACAGATTGCTTCTGGGACCCCAAAATATTGAATTTTCGGGTGTTTTGAGCCTGAATTTGAGATATAAACGGGTACTGAAGATGCATGCACATATCGACTTTTGTGCACCTAAAAGATCGATTTTCAGTATATTTTGAGCATGTATTTTGAAAATACTCTAACACGGAGTAGGCATGTACAGATCGCTTCTGGGACCCCTAAATATCGAATTTTCGGGTGTTTTGGGACTGAATTTGAGATATCGACTTTTTGGCACCTAAAAGATCGATTTTTAGCATGTTTTTAGCCTATATTTTGAAAATATTCCAGCACTGTACAGATTGCTTCTGGGACCCCAAAATATTGAATTTTCGGGTGTTTTGAGCCTGAATTTGAGATATAAACGGGTACAGAAGATACATGCACATATTGACTTTGGGCACCAAAAATATCGATTTTCAGCATGTTTTGGGCCTGAATTTTGAAAATACTCTAACACAGAGTAGGCATGTACAGATCGCTTCTGGGACCCCAAAATATTGAATTTTCGGGTGTTTTGAGCCTGAATTTGAGATATTAACGGGTACTGAAGATGCATGCACATATCGACTTTTGTGCACCTAAAAGATCGATTTTCAGTATGTTTTGAGCATGTATTTTGAAAATACTCTAACACGGAGTAGGCATGTACAGATCGCTTCTGGGACCCCAAAATATCGAATTTTCGAGTGTTTAGGGCCAGAATTTGAGATATAAACGGGTACAGAAGATGCATGCTTATATCGACTTTTGGACACCTAAAAGATCGATTTTCAGTATGTTTTTGGCCTGTATTTTGAAAATACTCTAACACGGAGTAGGCATGTATAGATACCTTCTGGGACCTCTAAATATCGAATTTTCGGGTGTTTTGGGACTGAATTTGAGATATCGATTTTTTGGCACCTAAAATGTCGATTTTTAGCATGTTTTTAGCCTATATTTTGAAAATATTCTAGCACTGTTTAGGCATGTACAGATTGCTTCTGGGACCCCAAAATATTGAATTTTCGGGTGTTTTGAGCCTGAATTTGAGATATAAACGGGTACAGAAGATACATGCACATATTGACTTTGGGCACCAAAAATATCGATTTTCAGCATGTTTTGGGCCTGAATTTTGAAAATACTCTAACACGGAGTAGGCATGTACAGATCGCTTCTGGGACCCCAAAATATCGAATTTTGGGGGGTTTAGGGCCAGAATTTGAGATATAAACGGGTACAGAAGATGCATGCACATATCGACTTTTGGGCACCTAAAAGATCGATTTTCAGTATGTTTTTGGTCTTTATTTTGAAAATACTCTAACACGGAGTAGGCATGTACAGATACCTTCTGGGACCTCTAAATATCGAATTTTCGGGTGTTTTGGGACTGAATTTGAGATATCGATTTTTTGGCACCTAAAATGTCGATTTTTAGCATGTTTTTAGCCTATATTTTGAAAATATTCTAGCACTGTGTAGGCATGTACAGATTGCTTCTGGGACCCCAAAATATTGAATTTTCGGGTGTTTTGAGCCTGAATTTGAGATATAAACGGGTATAGAAGATACATGCAGATATTGACTTTGGGCATCTAAAATATCAATTTTCAGCATGTTTTGGGCCTGTATTTTTAAAATACTCTAACACTGAGTAGGCATGTACAGATTGCTTCTGGGACCCCAAAATATTGAATTTTCGGGTGTTTTGAGCCTGAATTTGAGATATAAACGGGTACTGAAGATGCATGCACATATCGACTTTTGTGCACCTAAAAGATCGATTTTCAGTATGTTTTGAGCATGTATTTTGAAAATACTCTAACACGGAGTAGGCATGTACAGATCGCTTCTGGGACCCCAAAATATCGAATTTTCGGGTGTTTAGGGCCAGAATTTGAGATATAAACGGGTACAGAAGATACATGCACATATTGACTTTTGTGCACTTAAAAGATCGATTTTCAGTATGTTTTGAGCATGTATTTTGATAATACTCTAACACGGAGTAGGCATGTACAGATCGCTTCTTGGACCCCTAAATATCGAATTTTCGGGGGTTTTGGGACTGAATTTGAGATATCGACTTTTTGGCACCTAAAAGATCGATTTTTAGCATGTTTTTAGCCTATATTTTGAAAATATTCTAGCACTGTACAGATTGCTTCTGGGACCCCAAAATATTGAATTTTCGGGTGTTTTGAGCCTGAATTCGAGATATAAACGGGTACAGAAGATACATGCACATATTGACTTTGGGCACCAAAAATATCGATTTTCAGCATGTTTTGGGCCTGAATTTTGAAAATACTCTAACACTGAGTAGGCATGTACAGATCGCTTCTGGGACCCGCAAATATCGAATTTTCGGGTGTTTAGTGCCAGAATTTGAGATATAAACGGGTACAGAAGATGCATGCACATATCGACTTTTGGGAACCTAAAAGATCGATTTTCAGTATGTTTTTGGCCTGTATTTTGAAAATACTCTAACACGGAGTAGGCATGTACAGATACCTTCTGGGACCTCTAAATATCGAATTTTCGGGTGTTTTGGGACTGAATTTGAGATAACGATTTTTTGGCACCTAAAATGTCGATTTTTAGCATGTTTTTAGCCTATATTTTGAAAATATTCTAGCACTGTGTAGGCATGTACAGATTGCTTCTGGGACCCCAAAATATTGAATTTTCGGGTGTTTTGAGCCTGAATTTGAGATATAAACGGGTACAGAAGATACATGCACATATTGACTTTGGGCATCTAAAATATCGATTTTCAACATGTTTTGGGCCTGTATTTTGAAAATACTCTAACACGGAGTAGGCATGTACAGATCGCTTCTGGGACCCCAAAATATCGAATTTTCGGGTGTTTAGGGCCAGAATTTGAGATATAAACGGGTACAGAAGATGCATGCACATATCGACTTTTGGGCACCTAAAAGATCGATTTTCAGTATGTTTTTGGCCTGTATTTTGAAAATACTCTAACACGGAGTAGGCATGTACAGATACCTTCTGAGACCTCTAAATATCGAATTTAGGGTGTTTTGGGACTGAATTTGAGATATCGATTTTTTGGCACCTAAAATGTCGATTCTTAGCATGTTTTTAGCCTATATTTTGAAAATATTCTAGCACTGTTTAGGCATCTACAGATTGCTTCTGGGACCCCAAAATATTGAATTTTCGGGTGTTTTGAGCCTGAATTTGAGATATAAACGGGTACAGAAGATACATGCACATATCGACTTTTGTGCATCTAAAAGATCGATTTTCAGTATGTTTTAAGCATGTATTTTGAGAATACTCTAACACGGAGTAGGCATGTACAGATCGCTTCTGGGACCCCTAAATATCGAATTTTCGAGTGTTTAGGGCCAGAATTTAAGATATAAACGGGTACAGAAGATGCATGCACATATCGACTTTTGGGCACCTAAAAGATCGATTTTCAGTATGTTTTTGGCCTGTATTTTGAAAATACTCTAACACGGAGTAGGCATGTACAGATACCTTCTGGGACCTCTAAATATCGAATTTTCGGGTGTTTTGGGACTGAATTTGAGATATTGATTTTTTGGCACGTAAAATGTCGATTTTTAGCATGTTTTTAGCCTATATTTTGAAAATATTCTAGCACTGTGTAGGCATGTACAGATTGCTTCTGGGACCCCAAAATATTGAATTTTCGGGTGTTTTGAGCCTGAATTTGAGATATAAACGGGTACAGAAGATACATGCACATATTGACTTTGGGCATCTAAAATATCGATTTTCAGCATGTTTTGTGCCTGTATTTTGAAAATACTCTAACACTGAGTAGGCATGTACAGATTGCTTCTGGGACCCCAAAATATTAAATTTTCGGGTGTTTTGAGCCTTAATTTGAGATATAAACGGGTACTGAAGATGCATGCACATATCGACTTTTGTGCACCTAAAAGATCGATTTTCAGTATGTTTTTGGCCTGTATTTTGAAAATGCTCTAACACGGAGTAGGCATGTACAGATACCTTCTGGGACCTCTAAATATCGAATTTTCGGGTGTTTTGGGACTGAATTTGAGATATCGATTTTTTGGCACCTAAAATGTCGATTTTTAGCATGTTTTAAGCCTATATTTTGAAAATATTCTAGCACTGAGTAGGCATGTACAGATTGCTTCTGGGACCCCAAAATATTGAATTTTCGGGTGTTTTGAGCCTGAATTTGAGATATAAACGGGTACAGAAGATACATGCACATATTGACTTTGGGCATCTAAAATATCGATTTTCAGCATGTTTTGGGCCTGTATTTTGAAAATACTCTAACACTGAGTAGGCATGTACAGATTGCTTCTGGGACCCCAAAATATTGTATTTTCGGGTGTTTTGAGCCTGAATTTGAGATATAAACGGGTACTGAAGATGCATGCACATATCGACTTTTGTGCACCTAAAAGATCGATTTTCAGTATGTTTTGAGCATGTATTTTGAAAATACTCTAACACGGAGTAGGCATGTACAGATCGCTTCTGGGACCCCTAAATATAGAATTTTCGGGTGTTTTGGGACTGAATTTGAGATATCGACTTTTTGGCACCTAAAAGATCGATTTTTAGCATGTTTTTAGCCTATATTTTGAAAATATTCTAGCACTGAGTAGGCATGTACAGATTGCTTCTAGGACCCCAAAATATTGAATTTTCTGGTGTTTTGAGCCTGAATTTGAGATATAAACGGGTACAGAAGATACATGCACATATTGACTTTGGGCACCAAAAATATCGATTTTCAGCATGTTTCGGGCCTGAATTTTGAAAATACTCTAACACGGAGTAGGCATGTACAGATCGCTTCTGGGACCCCAAAATATCGAATTTTCGGTTGTTTAGGGCCAGAATTTGAGATATAAACGGGTACAGAAGATGCATGCACATATCGACTTTTGGGCACCTAAAAGATCGATTTTCAGTATGTTTTTGGTCTGTATTTTGAAAATACTCTAACACGGAGTAGGCATGTACAGATACCTTCTGAGACCTCTAAATATCGAATTTAGGGTGTTTTGGGACTGAATTTGAGATATCGATTTTTTGGCACCTAAAATGTCGATTCTTAGCATGTTTTTAGCCTATATTTTGAAAATATTCTAGCACTGTGTAGGCATGTACAGATTGCTTCTGGGACCCCAAAATATTGAATTTTCGGGTGTTTTGAGCCTGAATTTGAGATATAAACGGGTACAGAAGATACATGCACATATTGACTTTGGGCATCTAAAATATCGATTTTCAGCATGTTTTGGGCCTGTATTTTGAAAATACTCTAACACGGAGTAGGCATGTACAGATCGCTTCTGGGACCCCAAAATATCGAATTTTCGGGTGTTTAGGGCCAGAATTTGAGATATAAACGGGTGCAGAAGATGCATGAACATATCGACTTTTGGGCACCTAAAAGATCGATTTTCAGTATGTTTTTGGCCTGTATTTTGAAAATACTCTAACACGGAGTAGGCATGTACAGATACCTTCTGGGACCTCTAAATATCGAATTTTCGGGTGTTTTGGGACTGAATTTGAGATATCGATTTTTTGGCACCTAAAATGTCGATTTTTAGCATGTTTTAAGCCTATATTTTGAAAATATTCTAGCACTGAGTAGGCATGTACAGATTGCTTCTGGGACCCCAAAATATTGAATTTTAGGGTGTTTTGAGCCTGAATTTGAGATATAAACGGGTACAGAAGATACATGCACATATTGACTTTGGGCCCCAAAAATATCGATTTTCAGCATGTTTTGGGCCTGAATTTTGAAAATACTCTAACACGGAGTAGGCATGCACAGATCGCTTCTGGGACCCCAAAATATCGAATTTTCGGGTGTTTAGGGCCAGAATTTGAGATATAAACGGGTACAGAAGATGCATGAACATATCGACTTTTGGGCACCTAAAAGATCGATTTTCAGTATGTTTTTGGCCTGTATTTTGAAAATACTCTAACACGGAGTAGGCATGTACAGATACCTTCTGAGACCTCTAAATATCGAATTTAGGGTGTTTTGGGACTGAATTTGAGATATCGATTTTTTGGCACCTAAAATGTCGATTTTTAGCATGTTTTTAGCCTATATTTTGAAAATATTCTAGCACTGTGTAGGCATGTACAGATTGCTTCTGGGACCCCAAAATATTGAATTTTCGGGTGTTTTGAGCCTGAATTTGAGATATAAACGGGTACAGAAGATACATGCACATATTGACTTTGGGCATCTAAAATATCGATTTTCAGCATGTTTTGGGCCTGTATTTTGAAAATACTCTGACACTGAGTAGGCATGTACAGATTGCTTCTGGGACCCCAAAATATTGTATTTTCGGGTGTTTTGAGCCTGAATTTGAGATATAAACGGGTACTGAAGATGCATGCACATATCGACTTTTGTGCACCTAAAAGATCGATTTTCAGTATGTTTTGAGCATGTATTTTGAAAATACTCTAACACGGAGTAGGCATGTACAGATCGCTTCTGGGAACCCTAAATATCGAATTTTCGGGTGTTTTGGGACTGAATTTGAGATATCGACTTTTTGGCACCTAAAAGATCGATTTTTAGCATGTTTTTAGCCTATATTTTGAAAATATTCTAGCACTGAGTAGTCATGTACAGATTGCTTCTGGGACCCCAAAATATTGAATTTTCGGGTGTTTTGAGCCTGAATTTGAGATATAAACGGGTACAGAAGATACATGCACATATTGACTTTGGGCACCAAAAATATCGATTTTCAGCATGTTTTGGGCCTGAATTTTGAAAATATTCTAGCACTGTGTAGGCATGTACAGATTGCTTCTGGGACCCCAAAATATTGAATTTTCGGGTGTTTTGAGCCTGAATTTGAGATATAAACGGGTACTGAAGATGCATGCACATATCGACTTTTGTGCACCTAAAAGATCGATTTTCAGTATGTTTTGAGCATGTATTTTGAAAATACTCTAACACGGAGTAGGCATGTACTGATCGCTTCTGGGACCCCTAAATATCGAATTTTCGGGTGTTTTGGGACTGAATTTGAGATATCGACTTTTTGGCACCTAAAAGATCGATTTTTAGCATGTTTTTAGCCTATATTTTGAAAATATTCTAGCACTGTACAGATTGTTTCTGGGACCCCAAAATATTGAATTTTCGGGTGTTTTGAGCCTGAATTCGAGATATAAACGGGTACAGAAGATACATGCACATATTGACTTTGGGCACCAAAAATATCGATTTTCAGCATGTTTTTGGCCTGTATTTTGAAAATACTCTAACACGGAGTAGGCATGTACAAATCGCTTCTGGGACCCCAAAATATCGAATTTTCGGGTGTTTAGGGCCAGAATTTGAGATATAAACGGGAACAGAAGATGCATGCACATATCGACTTTTGGGCACCTAAAGGATCGATTTTCAGTATGTTTTTGGCCTGTATTTTGAAAATACTCTAACACAGTGTAGGCATGTACAGATACCTTCTGGGACCTCTAAATATCGAATTTAGGGTGTTTTGGGACTGAATTTGAGATATCGATTTTTTGGCACCTAAAATGTCGATTTTTAGCATGTTTTTAGCCTATATTTTGAAAATATTCTAGCACTGTGTAGGCATGTACAGATTGCTTCTGGGACCCCAAAATATTGAATTTTAGGGTGTTTTGAGCCTGAATTTGAGATATAAACGGGTACAGAAGATACATGCACATATTGACTTTGGGCCCCAAAAATATCTATTTTCAGCATGTTTTGGGCCTGAATTTTGAAAATACTCTAACACGGAGTAGGCATGCACAGATCGCTTCTGGGACCCCAAAATATCGAATTTTCGGGTGTTTAGGGCCAGAATTTGAGATATAAACGGGTACAGAAGATGCATGAACATATCGACTTTTGGGCACCTAAAAGATCGATTTTCAGTATGTTTTTGGCCTGTATTTTGAAAATACTCTAACACGGAGTAGGCATGTACAGATACCTTCTGAGACCTCTAAATATCGAATTTAAGGTGTTTTGGGACTGAATTTGAGATATCGATTTTTTGGCACCTAAAATGTCGATTTTTAGCATGTTTTTAGCCTATATTTTGAAAATATTCTAGCACTGTGTAGGCATGTACAGATTGCTTCTGGGACCCCAAAATATTGAATTTTCGGGTGCTTTGAGCCTGAATTTGAGATATAAACGGGTACAGAAGATACATGCACATATTGACTTTGGGCATCTAATATATCGATTTTCAGCATGTTTTGGGCCTGTATTTTGAAAATACTCTAACACTGAGTAGGCATGTACAGATTGCTTCTGGGACCCCAAAATATTGAATTTTCGGGTGTTTTGAGCCTGAATTTGAGATATAAACGGGTACTGAAGATGCATGCACATATTGACTTAGGGCATCTAAAATATCGATTTTCAGCATGTTTTGGGCCTGTATTTTGAAAATACTCTAACACGGAGTAGGCATGTACAGATCGCTTCTGGGACCCCAAAATATCGAATTTTCGGGTGTTTAGGGCCAGAATTTGAGATATAAACGGGTACAGAAGATGCATGAACATATCGACTTTTGGGCACCTAAAAGATCGATTTTCAGTATGTTTTTGGCCTGTATTTTGAAAATACTCTAACACGGAGTAGGCATGTACAGATACCTTCTGGGACCTCTAAATATCGAATTTTCGGGTGTTTTGGGACTGAATTTGAGATATCGATTTTTTGGCACCTAAAATGTTGATTTTTAGCATGTTTTAAGCCTATATTTTGAAAATATTCTAGCACTGTGTAGGCATGTACAAATTGCTTCTGGGACCCCAAAATATTGTATTTTCGGGTGTTTTGAGCCTGAATTTGAGATATAAACGGGTACTGAAGATGCATGCACATATCGACTTTTGTGCACCTAAAAGATCGATTTTCAGTATGTTTTTGGCCTGTATTTTGAAAATGCTCTAACACGGAGTAGGCATGTACAGATACCTTCTGGGACCTCTAAATATCGAATTTTCGGGTGTTTTGGGACTGAATTAGAGATATCGATTTTTTGGCACCTAAAATGTCGATTTTTAGCATGTTTAAACCTATATTTTGAAAATATTCTAGCACTGTGTAGGCATGTACAGATTGCTTCTGGGACCCCAAAATATTGAATTTTCGGGTGTTTTGAGCCTGAATTTGAGATATAAACGGGTACAGAAGATACATGCACATATTGACTTTGGGCATCTAAAATATCGATTTTCAGCATGTTTTGGGCCTGTATTTTGAAAATACTCTAACACTGAGTAGGCATGTACAGATTGCTTCTGGGACCCCAAAATATTGTATTTTCGGGTGTTTTGAGCCTGAATTTGAGATATAAACGGGTACTGAAGATGCATGCACATATCGACTTTTGTGCACCTAAAAGATCGATTTTCAGTATGTTTTGAGCATGTATTTTGAAAATACTCTAACACGGAGTAGACATGTACAGATCGCTTCTGGGACCCCTAAATATCGAATTTTCGGGAGTTTTGGGACTGAATTTGAGATATCGACTTTTTGGCACCTAAAAGATCGATTTTTAGCATGTTTTTAGCCTATATTTTGAAAATATTCTAGCACTGAGTAGGCATGTACAGATTGCTTCTGGGACCCCAAAATATTGAATTTTCGGGTGTTTTGAGCCTGAATTTGAGATATAAACGGGTACAGAAGATACATGCACATATTGACTTTAGGCACCAAAAATATCGTTTTTCAGCATGTTTTGGGCCTGAATTTTGAAAATACTCTAACACGGAGTAGGCATGTACAGATCGCTTTTGGGACCCCAAAATATCGAATTTTCGGGTGTTTAGGGCCAGAATTTGAGATATAAACGGGTACAGAAGTTGCATGCACATATCAACTTTTGGGCACCTAAAAGATCGATTTTCAGTATGTTTTTGGCCTGTATTTTGAAAATACTCTAACACGGAGTAGGCATGTACAGATACCTTCTGGGTCCCCTAAATATCGAATTTTCGGGTGTTTTGGGACTGAATTTGAGATATCGATTTTTTGGCACCTAAAATGTCGATTTTTAGCATGTTTTTAGCCTATATTTTGAAAATATTCTAGCACTGTGTAGGCATGTACAGATTGCTTCTGGGACCCCAAAATATTGAATTTTAGGGTGTTTTGAGCCTGAATTCGAGATATAAACGGGTACAGAAGATACATGCACATATTGACTTTGGGCCCCAAAAATATCGATTTTCAGCATGTTTTGGGCCTGAATTTTGAAAATACTCTAACACGGAGTAGGCATGCACAGATCGCTTCTGGGACCCCAAAATATCGAATTTTCGGGTGTTTAGGGCCAGAATTTGAGATATAAACGGGTACAGAAGATGCATGAACATATCGACTTTTGGGCACCTAAAAGATCGATTTTCAGTATGTTTTTGTCCTGTATTTTGAAAATACTCTAACACGGAGTAGGCATGCACAGATACCTTCTGAGACCTCTAAATATCGAATTTAGGGTGTTTTGGGACTGAATTTGAGATATCGATTTTTTGGCACCTAAAATGTCGATTTTTAGCATGTTTTTAGCCTATATTTTGAAAATATTCTAGCACTGTGTAGGCAGGTACAGATTGCTTATGGGACCCCAAAATATTGAATTTTCGGGTGTTTTGAGCCTGAATTTGAGATATAAACGGGTACAGAAGATACATGCACATATTGACTTTGGGCATCTAAAATATCGATTTTCAGCATGTTTTGGGCCTGTATTTTGAAAATACTCTGACACTGAGTAGGCATGTACAGATTGCTTCTGGGACCCCAAAATATTGTATTTTCGGGTGTTTTGAGCCTGAATTTGAGATATAAACGGGTACTGAAGATGCATGCACATATCGACTTTTGTGCACCTAAAAGATCGATTTTCAGTATGTTTTGAGCATGTATTTTGAAAATACTCTAACACGGAGTAGGCATGTACAGATCGCTTCTGGGAACCCTAAATATCGAATTTTCGGGTGTTTTGGGACTGAATTTGAGATATCGACTTTTTGGCACCTAAAAGATCGATTTTTAGCATGTTTTTAGCCTATATTTTGAAAATATTCTAGCACTGTACAGATTGTTTCTGGGACCCCAAAATATTGAATTTTCGGGTGTTTTGAGCCTGAATTCGAGATATAAACGGGTACAGAAGATACATGCACATATTGACTTTGGGCACCAAAAATATCGATTTTCAGCATGTTTTTGGCCTGTATTTTGAAAATACTCTAACACGGAGTAGGCATGTACAGATCGCTTCTGGGACCCCAAAATATCGAATTTTCGGGTGTTTAGGGCCAGAATTTGAGATATAAACGGGTACTGAAGATGCATGCACATATCGACTTTTGGGCACCTAAAGGATCGATTTTCAGTATGTTTTTGGCCTGTATTTTGAAAATACTCTAACACAGTGTAGGCATGTACAGATACCTTCTGGGACCTCTAAATATCGAATTTAGGGTGTTTTGGGACTGAATTTGAGATATCGATTTTTTGGCACCTAAAATGTCGATTTTTAGCATGTTTTTAGCCTATATTTTGAAAATATTCTAGCACTGTGTAGGCATGTACAGATTTCTTCTGGGACCCCAAAATATTGAATTTTAGGGTGTTTTGAGCCTGAATTTGAGATATAAACGGGTACAGAAGATACATGCACATATTGACTTTGGGCCCCAAAAATATCGATTTTCAGCATGTTTTGGGCCTGAATTTTGAAAATACTCTAACACGGAGTAGGCATGCACAGATCGCTTCTGGGACCCCAAAATATCGAATTTTCGGGTGTTTAGGGCCAGAATTTGAGATATAAACGGGTACAGAAGATGCATGAACATATCGACTTTTGGGCACCTAAAAGATCGATTTTCAGTATGTTTTTGGCCTGTATTTTGAAAATACTCTAACACGTAGTAGGCATGTACAGATACCTTCTGAGACCTCTAAATATCGAATTTAGGGTGTTTTGGGACTGAATTTGAGATATCGATTTTTTGGCACCTAAAATGTCGATTTTTAGCATGTTTTTAGCCTATATTTTGAAAATATTCTAGCACTGTGTAGGCATGTACAGATTGCTTCTGGGACCCCAAAATATTGAATTTTCGGGTGTTTTGAGCCTGAATTTGAGATATAAACGGGTACAGAAGATACATGCACATATTGACTTTAGGCACCAAAAATATCGTTTTTCAGCATGTTTTGGGCCTGAATTTTGAAAATACTCTAACACGGAGTAGGCATGTACAGATCGCTTTTGGGACCCCAAAATATCGAATTTTCGGGTGTTTAGGGCCAGAATTTGAGATATAAACGGGTACAGAAGTTGCATGCACATATCAACTTTTGGGCACCTAAAAGATCGATTTTCAGTATGTTTTTGGCCTGTATTTTGAAAATACTCTAACACGGAGTAGGCATGTACAGATACCTTCTGGGTCCCCTAAATATCGAATTTTCGGGTGTTTTGGGACTGAATTTGAGATATCGATTTTTTGGCACCTAAAATGTCGATTTTTAGCATGTTTTTAGCCTATATTTTGAAAATATTCTAGCACTGTGTAGGCATGTACAGATTGCTTCTGGGACCCCAAAATATTGAATTTTAGGGTGTTTTGAGCCTGAATTCGAGATATAAACGGGTACAGAAGATACATGCACATATTGACTTTGGGCCCCAAAAATATCGATTTTCAGCATGTTTTGGGCCTGAATTTTGAAAATACTCTAACACGGAGTAGGCATGCACAGATCGCTTCTGGGACCCCAAAATATCGAATTTTCGGGTGTTTAGGGCCAGAATTTGAGATATAAACGGGTACAGAAGATGCATGAACATATCGACTTTTGGGCACCTAAAAGATCGATTTTCAGTATGTTTTTGTCCTGTATTTTGAAAATACTCTAACACGGAGTAGGCATGCACAGATACCTTCTGAGACCTCTAAATATCGAATTTAGGGTGTTTTGGGACTGAATTTGAGATATCGATTTTTTGGCACCTAAAATGTCGATTTTTAGCATGTTTTTAGCCTATATTTTGAAAATATTCTAGCACTGTGTAGGCAGGTACAGATTGCTTATGGGACCCCAAAATATTGAATTTTCGGGTGTTTTGAGCCTGAATTTGAGATATAAACGGGTACAGAAGATACATGCACATATTGACTTTGGGCATCTAAAATATCGATTTTCAGCATGTTTTGGGCCTGTATTTTGAAAATACTCTGACACTGAGTAGGCATGTACAGATTGCTTCTGGGACCCCAAAATATTGTATTTTCGGGTGTTTTGAGCCTGAATTTGAGATATAAACGGGTACTGAAGATGCATGCACATATCGACTTTTGTGCACCTAAAAGATCGATTTTCAGTATGTTTTGAGCATGTATTTTGAAAATACTCTAACACGGAGTAGGCATGTACAGATCGCTTCTGGGAACCCTAAATATCGAATTTTCGGGTGTTTTGGGACTGAATTTGAGATATCGACTTTTTGGCACCTAAAAGATCGATTTTTAGCATGTTTTTAGCCTATATTTTGAAAATATTCTAGCACTGTACAGATTGTTTCTGGGACCCCAAAATATTGAATTTTCGGGTGTTTTGAGCCTGAATTCGAGATATAAACGGGTACAGAAGATACATGCACATATTGACTTTGGGCACCAAAAATATCGATTTTCAGCATGTTTTTGGCCTGTATTTTGAAAATACTCTAACACGGAGTAGGCATGTACAGATCGCTTCTGGGACCCCAAAATATCGAATTTTCGGGTGTTTAGGGCCAGAATTTGAGATATAAACGGGTACTGAAGATGCATGCACATATCGACTTTTGGGCACCTAAAGGATCGATTTTCAGTATGTTTTTGGCCTGTATTTTGAAAATACTCTAACACAGTGTAGGCATGTACAGATACCTTCTGGGACCTCTAAATATCGAATTTAGGGTGTTTTGGGACTGAATTTGAGATATCGATTTTTTGGCACCTAAAATGTCGATTTTTAGCATGTTTTTAGCCTATATTTTGAAAATATTCTAGCACTGTGTAGGCATGTACAGATTTCTTCTGGGACCCCAAAATATTGAATTTTAGGGTGTTTTGAGCCTGAATTTGAGATATAAACGGGTACAGAAGATACATGCACATATTGACTTTGGGCCCCAAAAATATCGATTTTCAGCATGTTTTGGGCCTGAATTTTGAAAATACTCTAACACGGAGTAGGCATGCACAGATCGCTTCTGGGACCCCAAAATATCGAATTTTCGGGTGTTTAGGGCCAGAATTTGAGATATAAACGGGTACAGAAGATGCATGAACATATCGACTTTTGGGCACCTAAAAGATCGATTTTCAGTATGTTTTTGGCCTGTATTTTGAAAATACTCTAACACGTAGTAGGCATGTACAGATACCTTCTGAGACCTCTAAATATCGAATTTAGGGTGTTTTGGGACTGAATTTGAGATATCGATTTTTTGGCACCTAAAATGTCGATTTTTAGCATGTTTTTAGCCTATATTTTGAAAATATTCTAGCACTGTGTAGGCATGTACAGATTGCTTCTGGGACCCCAAAATATTGAATTTTCGGGTGCTTTGAGCCTGAATTTGAGATATAAACGGGTACAGAAGATACATGCACATATTGACTTTGGGCATCTAATATATCGATTTTCAGCATGTTTTGGGCCTGTATTTTGAAAATACTCTAACACTGAGTAGGCATGTACAGATTGCTTCTGGGACCCCAAAATATTGAATTTTCGGGTGTTTTGAGCCTGAATTTGAGATATAAACGGGTACTGAAGATGCATGCACATATTGACTTAGGGCATCTAAAATATCGATTTTCAGCATGTTTTGGGCCTGTATTTTGAAAATACTCTAACACGGAGTAGGCATGTACAGATCGCTTCTGGGACCCCAAAATATCGAATTTTCGGGTGTTTAGGGCCAGAATTTGAGATATAAACGGGTACAGAAGATGCATGAACATATCGACTTTTGGGCACCTAAAAGATCGATTTTCAGTATGTTTTTGGCCTGTATTTTGAAAATACTCTAACACGGAGTAGGCATGTACAGATACCTTCTGGGACCTCTAAATATCGAATTTTCGGGTGTTTTGGGACTGAATTTGAGATATCGATTTTTTGGCACCTAAAATGTTGATTTTTAGCATGTTTTAAGCCTATATTTTGAAAATATTCTAGCACTGTGTAGGCATGTACAGATTGCTTCTGGGACCCCAAAATATTGTATTTTCGGGTGTTTTGAGCCTGAATTTGAGATATAAACGGGTACTGAAGATGCATGCACATATCGACTTTTGTGCACCAAAAAGATCCATTTTCAGTATGTTTTTGGCCTGTATTTTGAAAATGCTCTAACACGGAGTAGGCATGTACAGATACCTTCTGGGACCTCTAAATATCGAATTTTCGGGTGTTTTGGGACTGAATTTGAGATATCGATTTTTTGGCACCTAAAATGTCGATTTTTAGCATGTTTTAAGCCTATATTTTGAAAATATTCTAGCACTGTGTAGGCATGTACAGATTGCTTCTGGGACCCCAAAATATTGAATTTTCGGGTGTTTTGAGCCTGAATTTGAGATATAAACGGGTACAGAAGATACATGCACATATTGACTTTGGGCATCTAAAATATCGATTTTCAGCATGTTTTTGGCCTGTATTTTGAAAATACTCTAACACTGAGTAGGCATGTACAGATTGCTTCTGGGACCCCAAAATATTGTATTTTCGGGTGTTTTGAGCCTGAATTTGAGATATAAACGGGTACTGAAGATGCATGCACATATCGACTTTTGTGCACCTAAAAGATCGATTTTCAGTATGTTTTGAGCATGTATTTTGAAAATACTCTAACACGGAGTAGGCATGTACAGATCGCTTTTGGGACCCCAAAATATCGAATTTTCGGGTGTTTAGGGCCAGAATTTGAGATATAAACGGGTACAGAAGTTGCATGCACATATCAACTTTTGGGCACCTAAAAGATCGATTTTCAGTATGTTTTTGGCCTGTATTTTGAAAATACTCTAACACGGAGTAGGCATGTACAGATACTATCTGGGTCCCCTAAATATCGAATTTTCGGGTGTTTTGGGACTGAATTTGAGATATCGATTTTTTGGCACCTAAAATGTCGATTCTTAGCATGTTTTTAGCCTATATTTTGAAAATATTCTAGCACTGTGTAGGCATGTACAGATTGCTTCTGGGACCCCAAAATATTGAATTTTAGGGTGTTTTGAGCCTGAATTTGAGATATAAACGGGTACAGAAGATACATGCACATATTGACTTTGGGCCCCAAAAATATCGATTTTCAGCATGTTTTGGGCCTGAATTTTGAAAATACTCTAACACGGAGTAGGCATGCACAGATCGCTTCTGGGACCCCAAAATATCGAATTTTCGGGTGTTTAGGGCCAGAATTTGAGATATAAACGGGTACAGAAGATGCATGAACATATCGACTTTTGGGCACCTAAAAGATCGATTTTCAGTATGTTTTTGGCCTGTATTTTGAAAATACTCTAACACGGAGTAGGCATGTACAGATACCTTCTGAGACCTCTAAATATCGAATTTAGGGTGTTTTGGGACTGAATTTGAGATATCGATTTTTTGGCACCTAAAATGTCGATTTTTAGCATGTTTTTAGCCTATATTTTGAAAATATTCTAGCACTGTGTAGGCATGTACAGATTGCTTCTGGGACCCCAAAATATTGAATTTTCGGGTGTTTTGAGCCTGAATTTGAGATATAAACGGGTACAGAAGATACATGCACATATTGACTTTGGGCATCTAAAATATCGATTTTCAGCATGTTTTGGGCCTGTATTTTGAAAATACTCTAACACTGAGTAGGCATGTACAGATTGCTTCTGGGACCCCAAAATATTGTATTTTCGGGTGTTTTGAGCCTGAATTTGAGATATAAACGGGTACTGAAGATGCATGCACATATCGACTTTTGTGCACCTAAAAGATCGATTTTCAGTATGTTTTGAGCATGTATTTTGAAAATACTCTAACACGGAGTAGGCATGTACAGATCGCTTCTGGGAACCCTAAATATCGAATTTTCGGGTGTTTTGGGACTGAATTTGAGATATCGACTTTTTGGCACCTAAAAGATCGATTTTTAGCATGTTTTTAGCCTATATTTTGAAAATATTCTAGCACTGAGTAGTCATGTACAGATTGCTTCTGGGACCCCAAAATATTGAATTTTCGGGTGTTTTGAGCCTGAATTTGAGATATAAACGGGTACAGAAGATACATGCACATATTGACTTTGGGCACCAAAAATATCGATTTTCAGCATGTTTTGGGCCTGAATTTTGAAAATACTCTAACACGGAGTAGGCATGTACAGATCGCTTCTGGGACCCCAAAATATCGAATTTTCGGGTGTTTAGGGCCAGAATTTGAGATATAAACGGGTACAGAAGATGCATGCACATATCGACTTTTGGGCACCTAAAAGATCGATTTTCAGTATGTTTTTGGCCTGTATTTTGAAAATACTCTAACACGGAGTAGGCATGTACAGATACCTTCTGAGACCTCTAAATATCGAATTTTCGGGTGTTTTGGGACTGAATTTGAGATATCGATTTTTTGGCACCTAAAATGTCGATTTTTAGCATGTTTTTAGCCTATATTTTGAAAATATTCTAGCACTGTGTAGGCATTTACAGATTGCTTCTGGGACCCCAAAATATTGAATTTTCGGGTGTTTTGAGCCTGAATTTGAGATATAAACGGGTACTGAAGATGCATGCACATATCGACTTTTGTGCACCTAAAAGATCGATTTTCAGTATGTTTTGAGCATGTATTTTGAAAATACTCTAACACGGAGTAGGCATGTACTGATCGCTTCTGGGACCCCTAAATATCGAATTTTCGGGTGTTTTGGGACTGAATTTGAGATATCGACTTTTTGGCACCTAAAAGATCGATTTTTAGCATGTTTTTAGCCTATATTTTGAAAATATTCTAGCACTGTACAGATTGTGTCTGGGACCCCAAAATATTGAATTTTCGGGTGTTTTGAGCCTGAATTCGAGATATAAACGGGTACAGAAGATACATGCACATATTGACTTTGGGCACCAAAAATATCGATTTTCAGCATGTTTTTGGCCTGTATTTTGAAAATACTCTAACACGGAGTAGGCATTTACAGATTGCTTCTGGGACCCCAAAATATTGAATTTTCGGGTGCTTTGAGCCTGAATTTGAGATATAAACGGGTACAGAAGATACATGCACATATTGACTTTGGGCATCTAATATATCGATTTTCAGCATGTTTTGAACCTGTATTTTGAAAATACTCTAACACTGAGTAGGCATGTACAGATTGCTTCTGGGACCCCAAAATATTGAATTTTCGGGTGTTTTGAGCCTGAATTTGAGATATAAACGGGTACTGAAGATGCATGCACATATCGACTTTTGTGCACCTAAAAGATCGATTTTCAGTATGTTTTGAGCATGTATTTTGAAAATACTCTAACACGGAGTAGGCATGTACAGATCGCTTCTGGGACCCCTAAATATCGAATTTTCTGGTGTTTTGAGACTGAATTTGAGATATCGACTTTTTGGCACCTAAAAGATCGATTTTTAGCATGTTTTTAGCCTATATTTTGAAAATATTCTAGCACTGTACAGATTGCTTCTGGGACCCCAAAATATTGAATTTTCGGGTGCTTTGAGCCTGAATTTGAGATATAAACGGGTACAGAAGATACATGCACATATTGACTTTGGGCATCTAATATATCGATTTTCAGCATGTTTTGGGCCTGTATTTTGAAAATACTCTAACACTGAGTAGGCATGTACAGATTGCTTCTGGGACCCCAAAATATTGAATTTTCGGGTGTTTTGAGCCTGAATTTGAGATATAAACGGGTACTGAAGATGCATGCACATATTGACTTAGGGCATCTAAAATATCGATTTTCAGCATGTTTTGGGCCTGAATTTTGAAAATACTCTAACACGGAGTAGGCATGTACAGATCGCTTTTGGGACCCCAAAATATCGAATTTTCGGGTGTTTAGGGCCAGAATTTGAGATATAAACGGGTACAGAAGTTGCATGCACATATCAACTTTTGGGCACCTAAAAGATCGATTTTCAGTATGTTTTTGGCATGTATTTTGAAAATACTCTAACACGGAGTAGGCATGTACAGATACTATCTGGGTCCCCTAAATATCGAATTTTCGGGTGTTTTGGGACTGAATTTGAGATATCGATTTTTTGGCACCTAAAATGTCGATTCTTAGCATGTTTTTAGCCTATATTTTGAAAATATTCTAGCACTGTGTAGGCATGTACAGATTGCTTCTGGGACCCCAAAATATTGAATTTTAGGGTGTTTTGAGCCTGAATTTGAGATATAAACGGGTACAGAAGATACATGCACATATTGACTTTGGGCCCCAAAAATATCGATTTTCAGCATGTTTTGGGCCTGAATTTTGAAAATACTCTAATACGGAGTAGGCATGCACAGATCGCTTCTGGGACCCCAAAATATCGAATTTTCGGGTGTTTAGGGCCAGAATTTGAGATATAAACGGGTACAAAAGATGCATGAACATATCGACTTTTGGGCACCTAAAAGATCGATTTTCAGTATGTTTTTGGCCTGTATTTTGAAAATACTCTAACACGGAGTAGGCATGTACAGATACCTTCTGAGACCTCTAAATATCGAATTTAGGGTGTTTTGGGACTGAATTTGAGATATCGATTTTTTGGCACCTAAAATGTCGATTTTTAGCATGTTTTTAGCCTATATTTTGAAAATATTCTAGCACTGTGTAGGCATGTACAGATTGCTTTTGGGACCCCAAAATATTGAATTTTCGGGTGCTTTGAGCCTGAATTTGAGATATAAACGGGTACAGAAGATACATGCACATATTGACTTTGGGCATCTAATATATCGATTTTCAGCATGTTTTGGGCCTGTATTTTGAAAATACTCTAACACTGAGTAGGCATGTACAGATTGCTTCTGGGACCCCAAAATATTGAATTTTCGGGTGTTTTGAGCCTGAATTTGAGATATAAACGGGTACTGAAGATGCATGCACATATTGACTTAGGGCATCTAAAATATCGATTTTCAGCATGTTTTGGGCCTGTATTTTGAAAATACTCTAACACGGAGTAGGCATGTACAGATCGCTTCTGGGACCCCAAAATATCGAATTTTCGGGTGTTTAGGGCCAGAATTTGAGATATAAACGGGTACAGAAGATGCATGAACATATCGACTTTTGGGCACCTAAAAGATCGATTTTCAGTATGTTTTTGGCCTGTATTTTGAAAATACTCTAACACGGAGTAGGCATGTACAGATACCTTCTGGGACCTCTAAATATCGAATTTTCGGGTGTTTTGGGACTGAATTTGAGATATCGATTTTTTGGCACCTAAAATGTTGATTTTTAGCATGTTTTAAGCCTATATTTTGAAAATATTCTAGCACTGTGTAGGCATGTACAGATTGCTTCTGGGACCCCAAAATATTGTATTTTCGGGTGTTTTGAGCCTGAATTTGAGATATAAACGGGTACTGAAGATGCATGCACATATCGACTTTTGTGCACCAAAAAGATCGATTTTCAGTATGTTTTTGGCCTGTATTTTGAAAATGCTCTAACACGGAGTAGGCATGTACAGATACCTTCTGGGACCTCTAAATATCGAATTTTCGGGTGTTTTGGGACTGAATTTGAGATATCGATTTTTTGGCACCTAAAATGTCGATTTTTAGCATGTTTTAAGCCTATATTTTGAAAATATTCTAGCACTGTGTAGGCATGTACAGATTGCTTCTGGGACCCCAAAATATTGAATTTTCGGGTGTTTTGAGCCTGAATTTGAGATATAAACGGGTACAGAAGATACATGCACATATTGACTTTGGGCATCTAAAATATCGATTTTCAGCATGTTTTTGGCCTGTATTTTGAAAATACTCTAACACTGAGTAGGCATGTACAGATTGCTTCTGGGACCCCAAAATATTGTATTTTCGGGTGTTTTGAGCCTGAATTTGAGATATAAACGGGTACTGAAGATGCATGCACATATCAACTTTTGTGCACCTAAAAGATCGATTTTCAGTATGTTTTGAGCATGTATTTTGAAAATACTCTAACACGGAGTAGGCATGTACAGATCGCTTCTGGGACCCCTAAATATCGAATTTTCGGGAGTTTTGGGACTGAATTTGAGATATCGACTTTTTGGCACCTAAAAGATCGATTTTTAGCATGTTTTTAGCCTATATTTTGAAAATATTCTAGCACTGAGTAGGCATGTACAGATTGCTTCTGGGACCCCAAAATATTGAATTTTCGGGTGTTTTGAGCCTGAATTTGAGATATAAACGGGTACAGAAGATACATGCACATATTGACTTTAGGCACCAAAAATATCGTTTTTCAGCATGTTTTGGGCCTGAATTTTGAAAATACTCTAACACGGAGTAGGCATGTACAGATCGCTTTTGGGACCCCAAAATATCGAATTTTCGGGTGTTTAGGACCAGAATTTGAGATATAAACGGGTACAGAAGTTGCATGCACATATCAACTTTTGGGCACCTAAAAGATCGATTTTCAGTATGTTTTTGGCCTGTATTTTGAAAATACTCTAACACGGAGTAGGCATGTACAGATACTATCTGGGTCCCCTAAATATCGAATTTTCGGGTGTTTTGGGACTGAATTTGAGATATCGATTTTTTGGCACCTAAAATGTCGATTCTTAGCATGTTTTTAGCCTATATTTTGAAAATATTCTAGCACTGTGTAGGCATGTACAGATTGCTTCTGGGACCCCAAAATATTGAATTTTAGGGTGTTTTGAGCCTGAATTTGAGATATAAACGGGTACAGAAGATACATGCACATATTGACTTTGGGCCCCAAAAATATCGATTTTCAGCATGTTTTGGGCCTGAATTTTGAAAATACTCTAACACGGAGTAGGCATGCACAGATCGCTTCTGGGACCCCAAAATATCGAATTTTCGGGTGTTTAGGGCCAGAATTTGAGATATAAACGGGTACAGAAGATGCATGAACATATCGACTTTTGGGCACCTAAAAGATCGATTTTCAGTATGTTTTTGGCCTGTATTTTGAAAATACTCTAACACGGAGTAGGCATGTACAGATACCTTCTGAGACCTCTAAATATCGAATTTAGGGTGTTTTGGGACTGAATTTGAGATATCGATCTTTTGGCACCTAAAATGTCGATTTTTAGCATGTTTTTAGCCTATATTTTGAAAATATTCTAGCACTGTGTAGGCATGTACAGATTGCTTCTGGGACCCCAAAATATTGAATTTTCGGGTGTTTTGAGCCTGAATTTGAGATATAAACGGGTACAGAAGATACATGCACATATTGACTTTGGGCATCTAAAATATCGATTTTCAGCATGTTTTGGGCCTGTATTTTGAAAATACTCTGACACTGAGTAGGCATGTACAGATTGCTTCTGGGACCCCAAAATATTGTATTTTCGGGTGTTTTGAGCCTGAATTTGAGATATAAACGGGTACTGAAGATGCATGCACATATCGACTTTTGTGCACCTAAAAGATCGATTTTCAGTATGTTTTGAGCATGTATTTTGAAAATACTCTAACACGGAGTAGGCATGTACAGATAGCTTCTGGGAACCCTAAATATCGAATTTTCGGGTGTTTTGGGACTGAATTTGAGATATCGACTTTTTGGCACCTAAAAGATCGATTTTTAGCATGTTTTTAGCCTATATTTTGAAAATATTCTAGCACTGAGTAGTCATGTACAGATTGCTTCTGGGACCCCAAAATATTGAATTTTCGGGTGTTTTGAGCCTGAATTTGAGATATAAACGGGTACAGAAGATACATGCACATATTGACTTTGGGCACCAAAAATATCGATTTTCAGCATGTTTTGGGCCTGAATTTTGAAAATACTCTAACACGGAGTAGGCATGTACAGATCGCTTCTGGGACCCCAAAATATCGAATTTTCGGGTGTTTAGGGCCAGAATTTGAGATATAAACGGGTACAGAAGATGCATGCACATATCGACTTTTGGGCACCTAAAAGATCGATTTTCAGTATGTTTTTGGCCTGTATTTTGAAAATACTCTAACACGGAGTAGGCATGTACAGATACCTTCTGAGACCTCTAAATATCGAATTTTCGGGTGTTTTGGGACTGAATTTGAGATATCGATTTTTTGGCACCTAAAATGTCGATTTTTAGCATGTTTTTAGCCTATATTTTGAAAATATTCTAGCACTGTGTAGGCATTTACAGATTGCTTCTGGGACCCCAAAATATTGAATTTTCGGGTGTTTTGAGCCTGAATTTGAGATATAAACGGGTACTGAAGATGCATGCACATATCGACTTTTGTGCACCTAAAAGATCGATTTTCAGTATGTTTTGAGCATGTATTTTGAAAATACTCTAACACGGAGTAGGCATGTACTGATCGCTTCTGGGACCCCTAAATATCGAATTTTCGGGTGTTTTGGGACTGAATTTGAGATATCGACTTTTTGGCACCTAAAAGATCGATTTTTAGCATGTTTTTAGCCTATATTTTGAAAATATTCTAGCACTGTACAGATTGTTTCTGGGACCCCAAAATATTGAATTTTCGGGTGTTTTGAGCCTGAATTCGAGATATAAACGGGTACAGAAGATACATGCACATATTGACTTTGGGCACCAAAAATATCGATTTTCAGCATGTTTTTGGCCTGTATTTTGAAAATACTCTAACACGGAGTAGGCATTTACAGATTGCTTCTGGGACCCCAAAATATTGAATTTTCGGGTGCTTTGAGCCTGAATTTGAGATATAAACGGGTACAGAAGATACATGCACATATTGACTTTGGGCATCTAATATATCGATTTTCAGCATGTTTTGGGCCTGTATTTTGAAAATACTCTAACACTGAGTAGGCATGTACAGATTGCTTCTGGGACCCCAAAATATTGAATTTTCGGGTGTTTTGAGCCTGAATTTGAGATATAAACGGGTACTGAAGATGCATGCACATATCGACTTTTGTGCACCTAAAAGATCGATTTTCAGTATGTTTTGAGCATGTATTTTGAAAATACTCTAACACGGAGTAGGCATGTACAGATCGCTTCTGGGACCCCTAAATATCGAATTTTCTGGTGTTTTGAGACTGAATTTGAGATATCGACTTTTTGGCACCTAAAAGATCGATTTTTAGCATGTTTTTAGCCTATATTTTGAAAATATTCTAGCACTGTACAGATTGCTTCTGGGACCCCAAAATATTGAATTTTCGGGTGCTTTGAGCCTGAATTTGAGATATAAACGGGTACTGAAGATGCATGCACATATTGACTTAGGGCATCTAAAATATCGATTTTCAGCATGTTTTGGGCCTGAATTTTGAAAATACTCTAACACGGAGTAGGCATGTACAGATCGCTTTTGGGACCCCAAAATATCGAATTTTCGGGTGTTTAGGGCCAGAATTTGAGATATAAACGGGTACAGAAGTTGCATGCACATATCAACTTTTGGGCACCTAAAAGATCGATTTTCAGTATGTTTTTGGCATGTATTTTGAAAATACTCTAACACGGAGTAGGCATGTACAGATACTATCTGGGTCCCCTAAATATCGAATTTTCGGGTGTTTTGGGACTGAATTTGAGATATCGATTTTTTGGCACCTAAAATGTCGATTCTTAGCATGTTTTTAGCCTATATTTTGAAAATATTCTAGCACTGTGTAGGCATGTACAGATTGCTTCTGGGACCCCAAAATATTGAATTTTCGGGTGTTTTGAGCCTGAATTTGAGATATAAACGGGTACAGAAGATACATGCACATATTGACTTTGGGCATCTAAAATATCGATTTTCAGCATGTTTTGGGCCTGTATTTTGAAAATACTCTGACACTGAGTAGGCATGTACAGATTGCTTCTGGGACCCCAAAATATTGTATTTTCGGGTGTTTTGAGCCTGAATTTGAGATATAAACGGGTACTGAAGATGCATGCACATATCGACTTTTGTGCACCTAAAAGATCGATTTTCAGTATGTTTTGAGCATGTATTTTGAAAATACTCTAACACGGAGTAGGCATGTACAGATCGCTTCTGGGAACCCTAAATATCGAATTTTCGGGTGTTTTGGGACTGAATTTGAGATATCGACTTTTTGGCACCTAAAAGATCGATTTTTAGCATGTTTTTAGCCTATATTTTGAAAATATTCTAGCACTGAGTAGTCATGTACAGATTGCTTCTGGGACCCCAAAATATTGAATTTTCGGGTGTTTTGAGCCTGAATTTGAGATATAAACGGGTACAGAAGATACATGCACATATTGACTTTGGGCACCAAAAATATCGATTTTCAGCATGTTTTGGGCCTGAATTTTGAAAATACTCTAACACGGAGTAGGCATGTACAGATCGCTTCTGGGACCCCAAAATATCGAATTTTCGGGTGTTTAGGGCCAGAATTTGAGATAT
The DNA here is from genome assembly GCA_033782935.1 of Petrolisthes cinctipes. NCBI lineage: Eukaryota > Metazoa > Arthropoda > Malacostraca > Decapoda > Porcellanidae > Petrolisthes > Petrolisthes cinctipes. Next base: position 136,910 of record JAWQEG010001185.1, read on the forward strand.
AAACGGGTACAGAAGATGCATGCACATATCGACTTTTGGGCACCTAAAAGATCGATTTTCAGTATGTTTTTGGCCTGTATTTTGAAAATACTCTAACACGGAGTAGGCATGTACAGATACCTTGTGAGACCTCTAAATATCGAATTTTCGGGTGTTTTGGGACTGAATTTGAGATATCGATTTTTTGGCACCTAAAATGTCGATTTTTAGCATGTTTTTAGCCTATATTTTGAAAATATTCTAGCACTGTGTAGGCATTTACAGATTGCTTCTGGGACCCCAAAATATTGAATTTTCGGGTGTTTTGAGCCTGAATTTGAGATATAAACGGGTACTGAAGATGCATGCACATATCGACTTTTGTGCACCTAAAAGATCGATTTTCAGTATGTTTTGAGCATGTATTTTGAAAATACTCTAACACGGAGTAGGCATGTACTGATCGCTTCTGGGACCCCTAAATATCGAATTTTCGGGTGTTTTGGGACTGAATTTGAGATATCGACTTTTTGGCACCTAAAAGATCGATTTTTAGCATGTTTTTAGCCTATATTTTGAAAATATTCTAGCACTGTACAGATTGTGTCTGGGACCCCAAAATATTGAATTTTCGGGTGTTTTGAGCCTGAATTCGAGATATAAACGGGTACAGAAGATACATGCACATATTGACTTTGGGCACCAAAAATATCGATTTTCAGCATGTTTTTGGCCTGTATTTTGAAAATACTCTAACACGGAGTAAGCATTTACAGATTGCTTCTGGGACCCCAAAATATTGAATTTTCGGGTGCTTTGAGCCTGAATTTGAGATATAAACGGGTACAGAAGATACATGCACATACTGACTTTGGGCATCTAATATATCGATTTTCAGCATGTTTTGGGCCTGTATTTTGAAAATACTCTAACACTGAGTAGGCATGTACAGATTGCTTCTGGGACCACAAAATATTGAATTTTCGGGTGTTTTGAGCCTGAATTTGAGATATAAACGGGTACTGAAGATGCATGCACATATCGACTTTTGTGCACCTAAAAGATCGATTTTCAGTATGTTTTGAGCATGTATTTTGAAAATACTCTAACACGGAGTAGGCATGTACAGATCGCTTCTGGGACCCCTAAATATCGAATTTTCTGGTGTTTTGAGACTGAATTTGAGATATCGACTTTTTGGCACCTAAAAGATCGATTTTTAGCATGTTTTTAGCCTATATTTTGAAAATATTCTAGCACTGTACAGATTGCTTCTGGGACCCCAAAATATTGAATTTTCGGGTGCTTTGAGCCTGAATTTGAGATATAAACGGGTACAGAAGATACATGCACATATTGACTTTGGGCATCTAATATATCGATTTTCAGCATGTTTTGGGCCTGTATTTTGAAAATACTCTAACACTGAGTAGGCATGTACAGATTGCTTCTGGGACCCCAAAATATTGAATTTTCGGGTGTTTTGAGCCTGAATTTGAGATATAAACGGGTACTGAAGATGCATGCACATATTGACATAGGGCATCTAAAATATCGATTTTCAGCATGTTTTGGGCCTGTATTTTGAAAATACTCTAACACGGAGTAGGCATGTACAGATCGCTTCTGGGACCCCAAAATATCGAATTTTCGGGTGTTTAGGGCCAGAATTTGAGATATAAACGGGTACAGAAGATGCATGAACATATCGACTTTTGGGCACCTAAAAGATCGATTTTCAGTATGTTTTTGGCCTGTACTTTGAAAATACTCTAACACGGAGTAGGCATGTACAGATACCTTCTGGGACCTCTAAATATCGAATTTTCGGGTGTTTTGGGACTGAATTTGAGATATCGATTTTTTGGCACCTAAAATGTTGATTTTTAGCATGTTTTAAGCCTATATTTTGAAAATATTCTAGCACTGTGTAGGCATGTACAGATTGCTTCTGGGACCCCAAAATATTGTATTTTCGGGTGTTTTGAGCCTGAATTTGAGATATAAACGGGTTCTGAAGATGCATGCACATATCGACTTTTGTGCACCTAAAAGATCGATTTTCAGTATGTTTTGAGCATGTATTTTGAAAATACTCTAACACGGAGTAGGCATGTACAGATCGCTTCTGGGACCCCTAAATATCGAATTTTCGGGTGTTTTGAGACTGAATTTGAGATATCGACTTTTTGGCACCTAAAAGATCGATTTTTAGCATGTTTTTAGCCTATATTTTGAAAATATTCTAGCACTGTACAGATTGCTTCTGGGACCCCAAAATATTGAATTTTCGGGTGCTTTGAGCCTGAATTTGAGATATAAACGGGTACAGAAGATACATGCACATATTGACTTTGGGCATCTAATATATCGATTTTCAGCATGTTTTGGGCCTGTATTTTGAAAATACTCTAACACTGAGTAGGCATGTACAGATTGCTTCTGGGACCCCAAAATATTGAATTTTCGGGTGTTTTGAGCCTGAATTTGAGATATAAACGGGTACTGAAGATGCATGCACATATTGACTTAGGGCATCTAAAATATCGATTTTCAGCATGTTTTGGGCCTGTATTTTGAAAATACTCTAACACGGAGTAGGCATGTACAGATCGCTTCTGGGACCCCAAAATATCGAATTTTCGGGTGTTTAGGGCCAGAATTTGAGATATAAACGGGTACAGAAGATGCATGAACATATCGACTTTTGGGCACCTAAAAGATCGATTTTCAGTATGTTTTTGGCCTGTATTTTGAAAATACTCTAACACGGAGTAGGCATGTACAGATACCTTCTGGGACCTCTAAATATCGAATTTTCGGGTGTTTTGGGACTGAATTTGAGATATCGATTTTTTGGCACCTAAAATGTTGATTTTTAGCATGTTTTAAGCCTATATTTTGAAAATATTCTAGCACTGTGTAGGCATGTACAGATTGCTTCTGGGACCCCAAAATATTGTATTTTCGGGTGTTTTGAGCCTGAATTTGAGATATAAACGGGTTCTGAAGATGCATGCACATATCGACTTTTGTGCACCTAAAAGATCGATTTTCAGTATGTTTTGAGCATGTATTTTGAAAATACTCTAACACGGAGTAGGCATGTACAGATCGCTTCTGGGACCCCTAAATATCGAATTTTCAGGTGTTTTGGGACTGAATTTGAGATATCGACTTTTTGGCACCTAAAAGATCGATTTTTAGCATGTTTTTAGCCTATATTTTGAAAATATTCTAGCACTGAGTAGGCATGTACAGATTGCTTCTGGGACCCCAAAATATTGAATTTTAGGGTGTTTTGAGCCTGAATTTGAGATATAAACGGGTACAGAAGATACATGCACATATTGACTTTGGGCCCCAAAAATATCGATTTTCAGCATGTTTTGGGCCTGAATTTTGAAAATACTCTAACACGGAGTAGGCATGCACAGATCGCTTCTGGGACCCCAAAATATCGAATTTTCGGGTGTTTAGGGCCAGAATTTGAGATATAAACGGGTACAGAAGATGCATGCACATATCGACTTTTGGGCACCTAAAAGATCGATTTTCAGTATGTTTTTGGCCTGTATTTTGAAAATACTCTAACACGGAGTAGGCATGTACAGATACCTTCTGAGACCTCTAAATATCGAATTTAGGGTGTTTTGGGACTGAATTTGAGATATCGATTTTTTGGCACCTAAAATGTCGATTTTTAGCATGTTTTTAGCCTATATTTTGAAAATATTCTAGCACTGTGTAGGCATGTACAGATTGCTTCTGGGACCCCAAAATATTGAATTTTCGGGTGTTTTGAGCCTGAATTTGAGATATAAACGGGTGCAGAAGATACATGCACATATTGACTTTGGGCATCTAAAATATCGATTTTCAGCATGTTTTGGGCCTGTATTTTGAAAATACTCTGACACTGAGTAGGCATGTACAGATTGCTTCTGGGAACCCAAAATATTGTATTTTCGGGTGTTTTGAGACTGAATTTGAGATATAAACGGGTACTGAAGATGCATGCACATATCGACTTTTGTGCACCTAAAAGATCGATTTTCAGTATGTTTTGAGCATGTATTTTGAAAATACTCTAACACGGAGTAGGCATGTACAGATCGCTTCTGGGAACCCTAAATATCGAATTTTCGGGTGTTTTGGGACTGAATTTGAGATATCGCTTTTTGGCACCTAAAAGATCGATTTTTAGCATGTTTTTAGCCTATATTTTGAAAATATTCTAGCACTGAGTAGGCATGTACAGATTGCTTCTGGGACCCCAAAATATTGAATTTTCGTGTGTTTTGAGCCTGAATTTGAGATATAAACGGGTACAGAAGATACATGCACATATTGACTTTGGGCACCAAAAATATCGATTTTCAGCATGTTTTGGGCCTGAATTTTGAAAATACTCTAACACGGAGTAGGCATGTACAGATCGCTTCTGGGACCCCAAAATATCGAATTTTCGGGTGTTTAGGGCCAGAATTTGAGATATAAACGGGTACAGAAGATGCATGCACATATCGACTTTTGGGCACCTAAAAGATCGATTTTCAGTATGTTTTTGGCCTGTATTTTGAAAATACTCTAACACGGAGTAGGCATGTACAGATACCTTCTGAGACCTCTAAATATCGAATTTTCGGGTGTTTTGGGACTGAATTTGAGATATCGATTTTTTGGCACCTAAAATGTCGATTTTTAGCATGTTTTTAGCCTATATTTTGAAAATATTCTAGCACTGTGTAGGCATGTACAGATTGCTTCTGGGACCCCAAAATATTGAATTTTCGGGTGTTTTAAGCCTGAATTTGAGATATAAACGGGTACTGAAGATGCATGCACATATCGACTTTTGTGCAACTAAAAGATCGATTTTCAGTATGTTTTGAGCATGTATTTTGAAAATACTCTAACACGGAGTAGGCATGTACTGATCGCTTCTGGGACCCCTAAATATCGAATTTTCGGGTGTTTTGGGACTGAATTTGAGATATCGACTTTTTGGCACCTAAAAGATCGATTTTTAGCATGTTTTTAGCCTATATTTTAAAAATATTCTAGCACTGTACAGATTGTTTCTGGGACCCCAAAATATTGAATTTTCGGGTGTTTTGAGCCTGAATTCGAGATATAAACGGGTACAGAAGATACATGCACATATTGACTTTGGGCACCAAAAATATCGATTTTCAGCATGTTTTTGGCCTGTATTTTGAAAATACTCTAACACGGAGTAGGCATGTACAGATCGCTTCTGGGACCCCAAAATATCGAATTTTCGGGTGTTTAGGGCCAGAATTTGAGATATAAACGGGAACAGAAGATGCATGCACATATCGACTTTTGGGCACCTAAAAGATCGATTTTCAGTATGTTTTTGGCCTGTATTTTGAAAATACTCTAACACAGTGTAGGCATGTACAGATACCTTCTGGGACCTCTAAATATCGAATTTTCGGGTGTTTTGGGACTGAATTTGAGATATCGATTTTTTGGCAACTAAAATGTCGATTTTTAGCATGTTTTTAGCCTATATTTTGAAAATATTCTAGCACTGTGTAGGCATGTACAGATTGCTTCTGGGACCCCAAAATATTGAATTTTCGGGTGCTTTGAGCCTGAATTTGAGATATAAACGGGTACAGAAGATACATGCACATATTGACTTTGGGCATCTAATATATCGATTTTCAGCATGTTTTGGGACTGTATTTTGAAAATACTCTAACACTGAGTAGGCATGTACAGATTGCTTCTGGGACCCCAAAATATTAAATTTTCGGGTGTTTTGAGCCTGAATTTGAGATATAAACGGGTACTGAAGATGCATGCACATATCGACTTTTGTGCACCTAAAAGATCGATTTTCAGTATGTTTTGAGCATGTATTTTGAAAATACTCTAACACGGAGTAGGCATGTAGAGATCGCTTCTGGGACCCCTAAATATCGAATTTTCGGGTGTTTTGGGACTGAATTTGAGATATCGACTTTTTGGCACCTAAAAGATCGATTTTTAGCATGTTTTTAGCCTATATTTTGAAAATATTCTAGCACTGTACAGATTGCTTCTGGGACCCCAAAATATTGAATTTTCGGGTGCTTTGAGCCTGAATTTGAGATATAAACGGGTACAGAAGATACATGCACATATTGACTTTGGGCATCTAATATATCGATTTTCAGCATGTTTTGGGCCTGTATTTTGAAAATACTCTAACACTGAGTAGGCATGTACAGATTGCTTCTGGGACCCCAAAATATTGAATTTTCGGGTGTTTTGAGCCTGAATTTGAGATATAAACGGGTACAGAAGATACATGCACATATCGACTTTTGTGCACCTAAAAGATCGACTTTCAGTATGTTTTGAGGATGTATTTTGAGAATACTCTAACACGGAGTAGGCATGTACAGATCGCTTCTGGGACCCCTAAATATCGAATTTTCGGGTGTTTAGGGCCAGAATTTGAGATATAAACGGGTACAGAAGATGCATGCACATATCGACTTTTGGGTACCTAAAAGATCGATTTTCAGTATGTTTTTGGCCTGTATTTTGAAAATACTCTAACACGGAGTAGGCATGTACAGATACCTTCTGGGACCTCTAAATATCGAATTTTCGGGTGTTTTAGGACTGAATTTGAGATATTGATTTTTTGGAACGTAAAATGTCGATTTTTAGCATGTTTTTAGCCTATATTTTGAAAATATTCTAGCACTGTGTAGGCATGTACAGATTGCTTCTGGGACCCCAAAATATTGAATTTTCGGGTGTTTTGAGCCTGAATTTGAGATATAAACGGGTACAGAAGATACATGCACATATTGACTTTGGGCATCTAAAATATCGATTTTCAGCATGTTTTGGGCCTGTATTTTGAAAATACTCTAACACGGAGTAGGCATGTACAGATTGCTTCTGGGACCACAAAATATTGAATTTTCGGGTGTTTTGAGCCTTAATTTGAGATATAAACGGGTACTGAAGATGCATGCACATATCGACTTTTGTGCACCTAAAAGATCGATTTTCAGTATGTTTTTGGCCTGTATTTTGAAAATACTCTAACACGGAGTAGGCATGTACAGATACCTTCTGGGACCTCTAAATATCGAATTTTCGGGTGTTTTGGGACTGAATTTGAGATATCGATTTTTTGGCACCTAAAATGTCGATTTTTAGCATGTTTTAAGCCTATATTTTGAAAATATTCTAGCACTGTGTAGGCATGTACAGATTGCTTCTGGGACCCCAAAATATTGAATTTTCGGGTGTTTTGAGCCTGAATTTGAGATATAAACGGGTACAGAAGATACATGCACATATTGACTTTGGGCATCTAAAATATCGATTTTCAGCATGTTTTGGGCCTGTATTTTGAAAATACTCTAACACTGAGTAGGCATGTACAGATTGCTTCTGGGACCCCAAAATATTGTATTTTCGGGTGTTTTGAGCCTGAATTTGAGATATAAACGGGTACTGAAGATGCATGCACATATAGACTTTTGTGCACCTAAAAGATCGATTTTCAGTATGTTTTGAGCATGTATTTTGAAAATACTCTAACACGGAGTAGGCATGTACAGATCGCTTCTGGGACCCCTAAATATCGAATTTTCGGGTGTTTTGGGACTGAATTTGAGATATCGAGTTTTTGGCACCTAAAAGATCGATTTTTAGCATGTTTTTAGCCTATATTTTGAAAATATTCTAGCATGTAGAGATTGCTTCTGGGACCCCAAAATATTGAATTTTCGGGTGTTTTGAGCCAGAATTTGAGATATAAACGGGTACAGAAGATACATGCACATATTGACTTTGGGCATTTAAAATATCGATTTTCAGCATGTTTTGGGCCTGTATTTTGAAAATACTCTAACACTGAGTAGGCATGTACAGATCGCTTCTGGGACCCCAAAATATCGAATTTTCGGGTGTTTAGGGCCAGAATTTGATATATAAACGGGTACAGAAGATGCATAAACATATCGACTTTTGGGCACCTAAAAGATCGATTTTCAGTATGTTTTTGGCCTGTATTTTGAAAATACTCTAACACGGAGTAGGCATGTACAGATACCTTCTGGGACCTCTAAATATCGAATTTTCGGGTGTTTTGGGACTGAATTTGAGATATCGACTTTTTGGCACCTAAAAGATCGATTTTTAGCATGTTTTTAGCCTATATTTCGAAAATATTCTAGCACTGAGTAGGCATGTACAGATTGCTTCTGGGACCCCAAAATATTGAATTTTCGTGTGTTTTGAGCCTGAATTTGAGATATAAACGGGTACAGATGATACATGCACATATTGACTTTGGGCACCAAAAATATCGATTTTCAGCATGTTTTGGGCCTGAATTTTGAAAATACTCTAACACGGAGTAGGCATGTACAGATCGCTTCTGGGACCCCAAAATATCGAATTTTCGGGTGTTTAGGGCCAGAATTTGAGATATAAACGGGTACAGAAGATGCATGCACATATCGACTTTTGGGCACCTAAAAGATCGATTTTCAGTATGTTTTTGGCCTGTATTTTGAAAATACTCTAACACGGAGTAGGCATGTACAGATACCTTCTGAGACCTCTAAATATCGAATTTTCGGGTGTTTTGGGACTGAATTTGAGATATCGATTTTTTGGCACCTAAAATGTCGATTTTTAGCATGTTTTTAGCCTATATTTTGAAAATATTTTAGCACTGTGTAGGCATGTACAGATTGCTTCTGGGACCCCAAAATATTGAATTTTCGGGTGTTTTGAGCCTGAATTTGAGATATAAACGGGTACTGAAGATGCATGCACATATCGACTTTTGTGCACCTAAAAGATCGATTTTCAGTATGTTTTTGGCCTGTATTTTGAAAATACTCTAACACGGAGTAGGCATGTACAGATACCTTCTGGGACCCCTAAATATCGAATTTTCGGGTGTTTTGGGACTGAATTTGAGATATCGACTTTTTGGCACCTAAAAGATCGATTTTTAGCATGTTTTTAGCCTATATTTTGAAAATATTCTAGCACTGAGTAGGCATGTACAGATTGCTTCTGGGACCCCAAAATATTGAATTTTCGTGTGTTTTGAGCCTGAATTTGAGATATAAACGGGTACAGATGATACATGCACATATTGACTTTGGGCACCAAAAATATCGATTTTCAGCATGTTTTGGGCCTGAATTTTGAAAATACTCTAACACGGAGTAGGCATGTACAGATCGCTTCTGGGACCCCAAAATATCGAATTTTCGGGTGTTTAGGGCCAGAATTTGAGATATAAACGGGTACAGAAGATGCATGCACATATCGACTTTTGGGCACCTAAAAGATCGATTTTCAGTATGTTTTTGGCCTGTATTTTGAAAATACTCTAACACGGAGTAGGCATGTACAGATACCTTCTGAGACCTCTAAATATCGAATTTTCGGGTGTTTTGGGACTGAATTTGAGATATCGATTTTTTGGCACCTAAAATGTCGATTTTTAGCATGTTTTTAGCCTATATTTTGAAAATATTCTAGCACTGTGTAGGCATGTACAGATTGCTTCTGGGACCCCAAAATATTGAATTTTCGGGTGTTTTGAGCCTGAATTTGAGATATAAACGGGTACTGAAGATGCATGCACATATCGACTTTTGTGCACCTAAAAGATCGATTTTCAGTATGTTTTGAGCATGTATTTTGAAAATACTCTAACACGGAGTAGGCATGTACAGATCGCTTCTGGGACCCCTAAATATCGAATTTTCGGGTGTTTTGGGACTGAATTTGAGATATCGACTTTTTGGCACCTAAAAGATCGATTTTTAGCATGTTATTAGCCTATATTTTGAAAATATTCTAGCACTGTACATATTGTTTCTGGGACCCCAAAATATTGAATTTTCGGGTGTTTTGAGCCTGAATTCGAGATATAAACGGGTACAGAAGATACATGCACATATTGACTTTGGGCACCAAAAATATCGATTTTCAGCATGTTTTGGGCCTGTATTTTGAAAATACTCTAACACGGAGTAGGCATGTACAGATCGCTTCTGGGACCCCAAAATATCGAATTTTCGGGTGTTTAGGGCCAGAATTTGAGATATAAACTGGAACAGAAGATGCATGCACATATCGACTTTTGGGCACCTAAAGGATCGATTTTCAGTATGTTTTTGGCCTGTATTTTGAAAATACTCTAACACAGTGTAGGCATGTACAGATACCTTCTGGGACCTCTAAATATCGAATTTTCGGGTGTTTTGGGACTGAATTTGAGATATCGATTTTTTGGCACCTAAAATGTCGATTTTTAGCATGTTTTTAGCCTATATTTTGAAAATATTCTAGCACTGTGTAGGCATGTACAGATTGCTTCTGGGACCCCAAAATATTGAATTTTCGGGTGCTTTGAGCCTGAATTTGAGATATAAACGGGTACAGAAGATACATGCACATATTGACTTTGGGCATCTAATATATCGATTTTCAGCATGTTTTGGGCCTGTATTTTGAAAATACTCTAACACTGAGTAGGCATGTACAGATTGCTTCTGGGACCCCAAAATATTGAATTTTCGGGTGTTTTGAGCCTGAATTTGAGATATAAACGGGTACTGAAGATGCATGCACATATCGACTTTTGTGCACCTAAAAGATCGATTTTCAGTATGTTTTGAGCATGTATTTTGAAAATACTCTAACACGGAGTAGGCATGTACAGATCGCTTCTGGGACCCCTAAATATCGAATTTTCGGGTGTTTTGGGACTGAATTTGAGATATCGACTTTTTGGCACCTAAAAGATCGATTTTTAGCATGTTTTTAGCCTATATTTTGAAAATATTCTAGCACTGTACAGATTGCTTCTGGGACCCCAAAATATTGAATTTTCGGGTGCTTTGAGCCTGAATTTGAGATATAAACGGGTACAGAAGATACATGCACATATTGACTTTGGGCATCTAATATATCGATTTTCAGCATGTTTTGGGCCTGTATTTTGAAAATACTCTAACACTGAGTAGGCATGTACAGATTGCTTCTGGGACCCCAAAATATTGAATTTTCGGGTGTTTTGAGCCTGAATTTGAGATATAAACGGGTACTGAAGATGCATGCACATATTGACTTAGGGCATCTAAAATATCGATTTTCAGCATGTTTTGGGCCTGTATTTTGAAAATACTCTAACACAGAGTAGGCATGTACAGATCGCTTCTGGGACCCCAAAATATCGAATTTTCGGGTGTTTAGGGCCAGAATTTGAGATATAAACGGGTACAGAAGATGCATGAACATATCGACTTTTGGGCACCTAAAAGATCGATTTTCAGTATGTTTTTGGCCTGTATTTTGAAAATACTCTAACACGGAGTAGGCATGTACAGATACCTTCTGGGACCTCTAAATATCGAATTTTCGGGTGTTCTGGGACTGAATTTGAGATATCGATTTTTTGGCACCTAAAATGTTGATTTTTAGCATGTTTTAAGCCTATATTTTGAAAATATTCTAGCACTGTGTAGGCATGTACAGATTGCTTCTGGGACCCCAAAATATTGTATTTTCGGGTGTTTTGAGCCTGAATTTGAGATATAAACGGGTACTGAAGATGCATGCACATATCGACTTTTGTGCACCTAAAAGATCGATTTTCAGTATGTTTTGAGCATGTATTTTGAAAATACTCTAACACGGAGTAGGCATGTACAGATCGCTTCTGGGACCCCTAAATATCGAATTTTCAGGTGTTTTGGGACTGAATTTGAGATATCGACTTTTTGGCACCTAAAAGATCGATTTTTAGCATGTTTTTAGCCTATATTTTGAAAATATTCTAGCACTGAGTAGGCATGTACAGATTGCTTCTGGGACCCCAAAATATTGTATTTTCGGGTGTTTTGAGACTGAATTTGAGATATAAACGGGTACTGAAGATGCATGCACATATCGACTTTTGTGCACCTAAAAGATCGATTTTCAGTATGTTTTGAGCATGTATTTTGAAAATACTCTAACACGGAGTAGGCATGTACAGATCGCTTCTGGGAACCCTAAATATCGAATTTTCGGGTGTTTTGGGACTGAATTTGAGATATCGACTTTTTGGCACCTAAAAGATCGATTTTTAGCATGTTTTTAGCCTATATTTTGAAAATATTCTAGCACTGAGTAGGCATGTACAGATTGCTTCTGGGACCCCAAAATATTGAATTTTCGTGTGTTTTGAGCCTGAATTTGAGATATAAACGGGTACAGAAGATACATGCACATATTGACTTAGGGCACCAAAAATATCGATTTTCAGCATGTTTTGGGCCTGAATTTTGAAAATACTCTAACACGGAGTAGGCATGTACAGATCGCTTCTGGGACCCCAAAATATCGAATTTTCGGGTGTTTAGGGCCAGAATTTGAGATATAAACGGGTACAGAAGATGCATGCACATATCGACTTTTGGGCACCTAAAAGATCGATTTTCAGTATGTTTTTGGCCTGTATTTTGAAAATACTCTAACACGGAGTAGGCATGTACAGATACCTTCTGGGACCTCTAAATATCGAATTTTCGGGTGTTTTGGGACTGAATTTGAGATATCGATTTTTTGGCACCTAAAATGTCGATTTTTAGCATGTTTTTAGCCTATATTTTGAAAATATTCTAGCACTGTGTAGGCATGTACAGATTGCTTCTGGGACCCCAAAATATTGAATTTTCGGGTGTTTTGAGCCTGAATTTGAGATATAAACGGGTACTGAAGATGCATGCACATATCGACTTTTGTGCAACTAAAAGATCGATTTTCAGTATGTTTTGAGCATGTATTTTGAAAATACTCTAACACGGAGTAGGCATGTACTGATCGCTTCTGGGACCCCTAAATATCGAATTTTCGGGTGTTTTGGGACTGAATTTGAGATATCGACTTTTTGGCACCTAAAAGATCGATTTTTAGCATGTTTTTAGCCTATATTTTAAAAATATTCTAGCACTGTACAGATTGTTTCTGGGACCCCAAAATATTGAATTTTCGGGTGTTTTGAGCCTGAATTCGAGATATAAACGGGTACAGAAGATACATGCACATATTGACTTTGGGCACCAAAAATATCGATTTTCAGCATGTTTTTGGCCTGTATTTTGAAAATACTCTAACACGGAGTAGGCATGTACAGATCGCTTCTGGGACCCCAAAATATCGAATTTTCGGGTGTTTAGGGCCAGAATTTGAGATATAAACGGGAACAGAAGATGCATGCACATATCGACTTTTGGGCACCTAAAAGATCGATTTTCAGTATGTTTTTGGCCTGTATTTTGAAAATACTCTAACACAGTGTAGGCATGTACAGATACCTTCTGGGACCTCTAAATATCGAATTTTCGGGTGTTTTGGGACTGAATTTGAGATATCGATTTTTTGGCACCTAAAATGTCGATTTTTAGCATGTTTTTAGCCTATATTTTGAAAATATTCTAGCACTGTGTAGGCATGTACAGATTGCTTCTGGGACCCCAAAATATTGAATTTTCGGGTGCTTTGAGCCTGAATTTGAGATATAAACGGGTACAGAAGATACATGCACATATTGACTTTGGGCATCTAATATATCGATTTTCAGCATGTTTTGGGCCTGTATTTTGAAAATACTCTAACACTGAGTAGGCATGTACAGATTGCTTCTAGGACCCCAAAATATTGAATTTTCGGGTGTTTTGAGCCTGAATTTGAGATATAAACGGGTACTGAAGATGCATGCACATATCGACTTTTGTGCACCTAAAAGATCGATTTTCAGTATGTTTTGAGCATGTATTTTGAAAATACTCTAACACGGAGTAGGCATGTAGAGATCGCTTCTGGGACCCCTAAATATCGAATTTTCGGGTGTTTTGGGACTGAATTTGAGATATCGACTTTTTGGCACCTAAAAGTTCGATTTTTAGCATGTTTTTAGCCTATATTTTGAAAATATTCTAGCACTGAGTAGGCATGTACAGATTGCTTCTGGGACCCCAAAATATTGAATTTTCGTGTGTTTTGAGCCTGAATTTGAGATATAAACGGGTAAAGATGATACATGCACATATTGACTTTGGGCACCAAAAATATCGATTTTCAGCATGTTTTGGGCCTGAATTTTGAAAATACTCTAACACGGAGTAGGCATGTACAGATCGATTCTGGGACCCCAAAATATCGAATTTTCGGGTGTTTAGGGCCAGAATTTGAGATATAAACGGGTACAGAAGATGCATGCACATATCGACTTTTGGGCACCTAAAAGATCGATTTTCAGTATGTTTTTGGCCTGTATTTTGAAAATACTCTAACACGGAGTAGGCATGTACAGATACCTTCTGAGACCTCTAAATATCGAATTTTCGGTTGTTTTGGGACTGAATTTGAGATATCGATTTTTTGGCATCTAAAATGTCGATTTTTAGCATGTTTTTAGCCTATATTTTGAAAATATTCTAGCACTGAGTAGGCATGTACAGATTGCTTCTGGGACCCCAAAATATTGAATTTTCGGGTGTTTTGAGCCTGAATTTGAGATATAAACGGGTACAGATGATACATGCACATATTGACTTTGGGCACCAAAAATATCGATTTTCAGCATGTTTTGGGCCTGAATTTTGAAAATACTCTAACACGGAGTAGGCATGTACAGATCGCTTCTGGGACCCCAAAATATCGAATTTTCGGGTGTTTAGTGCCAGAATTTGAGATATAAACGGGTACAGAAGATGCATGCACATATCGACTTTTGGGCACCTAAAAGATCGATTTTCAGTATGTTTTTGGCCTGTATTTTGAAAATACTCTAACACGGAGTAGGCATGTACAGATACCTTCTGAGACCTCTAAATATCGAATTTTCGGGTGTTTTGGGACTGAATTTGAGATATCGATTTTTTGGCACCTAAAATGTCGATTTTTAGCATGTTTTTAGCCTATATTTTGAAAATATTCTAGCACTGTGTAGGCATGTACAGATTGCTTCTGGGACCCCAAAATATTGAATTTTCGGGTGTTTTGAGCCTGAATTTGAGATATAAACGGGTACTGAAGATGCATGCACATATCGACTTTTGTGCACCTAAAAGATCGATTTTCAGTATGTTTTGAGCATGTATTTTGAAAATACTCTAACACGGAGTAGGCATGTACAGATCGCTTCTGGGACCCCTAAATATCGAATTTTCGGGTGTTTTGGGACTGAATTTGAGATATCGACTTTTTGGCACCTAAAAGATCGATTTTTAGCATGTTTTTAGCCTATATTTTAAAAATATTCTAGCACTGTACAGATTGTTTCTGGGACCCCAAAATATTGAATTTTCGGGTGTTTTGAGCCTGAATTCGAGATATAAACGGGTACAGAAGATACATGCACATATTGACTTTGGGCACCAAAAATATCGATTTTCAGCATGTTTTTGGCCTGTATTTTGAAAATACTCTAACACGGAGTAGGCATGTACAGATCGCTTCTGGGACCCCAAAATATCGAATTTTCGGGTGTTTAGGGCCAGAATTTGAGATATAAACGGGAACAGAAGATGCATGCACATATCGACTTTTGGGCAACTAAAAGATCGATTTTCAGTATGTTTTTGGCCTGTATTTTGAAAATACTCTAACACGGTGTAGGCATGTACAGATACCTTCTGGGACCTCTAAATATCGAATTTTCGGGTGTTTTGGGACTGAATTTGAGATATCGACTTTTTGGCACCTAAAAGATCGATTTTTAGCATGTTTTTAGCCTATATTTTGAAAATATTCTAGCACTGAGTAGGCATGTACAGATTGCTTCTGGGACCCCAAAATATTGAATTTTCGGGTGTTTTGAGCCTGAATTTGAGATATAAACGGGTACAGATGATACATGCACATATTGACTTTGGGCACCAAAAATATCGATTTTCAGCATGTTTTGGGCCTGAATTTTGAAAATACTCTAACACGGAGTAGGCATGTACAGATCGCTTCTGGGACCCCAAAATATCGAATTTTCGGGTGTTTAGGGCCAGAATTTGAGATATAAACGGGTACAGAAGATGCATGCACATATCGACTTTTGGGCACCTAAAAGATCGATTTTCAGTATGTTTTTGGCCTGTATTTCGAAAATACTCTAACACGGAGTAGGCATGTACAGATACCTTCTGAGACCTCTAAATATCGAATTTTCGGGTGTTTTGGGACTGAATTTGAGATATCGATTTTTTGGCACCTAAAATGTCGATTTTTAGCATGTTTTTAGCCTATATTTTGAAAATATTCTAGCACTGTGTAGGCATGTACAGATTGCTTCTGGGACCCCAAAATATTGAATTTTCGGGTGTTTTGAGCCTGAATTTGAGATATAAACGGGTACTGAAGATGCATGCACATATCGACTTTTGTGCACCTAAAAGATCGATTTTCAGTATGTTTTGAGCATGTATTTTGAAAATACTCTAACACGGAGTAGGCATGTACAGATCGCTTCTGGGACCCCTAAATATCGAATTTTCGGGTGTTTTGGGACTGAATTTGAGATATCGACTTTTTGGCACCTAAAAGATCGATTTTTAGCATGTTTTTAGCCTATATTTTGAAAATATTCTAGCACTGTACAGATTGTTTCTGGGACCCCAAAATATTGAATTTTCGGGTGTTTTGAGCCTGAATTCGAGATATAAACGGGTACAGAAGATACATGCACATATTGACTTTGGGCACCAAAAATATCGATTTTCAGCATGTTTTTGGCCTGTATTTTGAAAATACTCTAACACGGAGTAGGCATGTACAGATCAATTTTGGGACCCCAAAATATCGAATTTTCGGGTGTTTAGGGCCAGAATTTGAGATATAAACGGGAACAGAAGATGCATGCACATATCGACTTTTGGGCACCTAAAAGATCGATTTTTAGCATGTTTTTAGCCTATATTTTGAAAATATTCTAGCACTGAGTAGGCATGTACAGATTGCTTCTGGGACCCCAAAATATTGAATTTTCGTGTGTTTTGAGCCTGAATTTGAGATATAAACGGGTACAGATGATACATGCACATATTGACTTTGGGCACCAAAAATATCGATTTTCAGCATGTTTTGGGCCTGAATTTTGAAAATACTCTAACACGGAGTAGGCATGTACAGATCGCTTCTGGGACCCCAAAATATCGAATTTTCGGGTGTTTAGGGCCAGAATTTGAGATATAAACGGGTACAGAAGATGCATGCACATATCGACTTTTGGGCACCTAAAAGATCGATTTTCAGTATGTTTTTGGCCTGTATTTTGAAAATACTCTAACACGGAGTAGGCATGTACAGATACCTTCTGAGACCTCTAAATATCGAATTTTCGGGTGTTTTGGGACTGAATTTGAGATATCGATTTTTTGTCACCTAAAATGTCGATTTTTAGCATGTTTTTAGCCTATATTTTGAAAATATTCTAGCACTGTGTAGGCATGTACAGATTGCTTCTGGGACCCCAAAATATTGAATTTTCGGGTGTTTTGAGCCTGAATTTGAGATATAAACGGGTACTGAAGATGCATGCACATATCGACTTTTGTGCACCTAAAAGATCGATTTTCAGTATGTTTTGAGCATGTATTTTGAAAATACTCTAACACGGAGTAGGCATGTACAGATCGCTTCTGGGACCCCTAAATATCGAATTTTCGGGTGTTTTGGGACTGAATTTGAGATATCGACTTTTTGGCACCTAAAAGATCGATTTTTAGCATGTTTTTAGCCTATATTTTGAAAATATTCTAGCACTGAGTAGGCATGTACAGATTGCTTCTGGGACCCCAAAATATTGAATTTTCGGGTGTTTTGAGCCTGAATTTGAGATATAAACGGGTACAGAAGATACATGCACATATTGACTTTGGGCACCAAAAATATCGATTTTCAGCATGTTTCGGGCCTGAATTTTGAAAATACTCTAACACGGAGTAGGCATGTACAGATCGCTTCTGGGACCCCAAAATATCGAATTTTCGGGTGTTTAGGGCCAGAATTTGAGATATAAACGGGTACAGAAGATGCATGCACATATCGACTTTTGGGCACCTAAAAGATCGATTTTCAGTATGTTTTTGGCTTGTATTTTGAAAATACTCTAACACGGAGTAGGCATGTACAGATACCTTCTGAGACCTCTAAATATCGAATTTAGGGTGTTTTGGGACTGAATTTGAGATATCGATTTTTTGGCACCTAAAATGTCGATTCTTAGCATGTTTTTAGCCTATATTTTGAAAATATTCTAGCACTGTGTAGGCATGTACAGATTGCTTCTGGGACCCCAAAATATTGAATTTTCGGGTGTTTTGAGCCTGAATTCGAGATATAAACGGGTACAGAAGATACATGCACATATTGACTTTGGGCACCAAAAATATCGATTTTCAGCATATTTTTGGCCTGTATTTTGAAAATACTCTAACACGGAGTAGGCATGTACAGATCGCTTCTGGGACCCCAAAATATCGAATTTTCGGGTGTTTAGGGCCAGAATTTGAGATATAAACGGGTACAGAAGATGCATGCACATATCGACTTTTGGGCACCTAAAAGATCGATTTTCAGTATGTTTTTGGCCTGTATTTTGAAAATACTCTAATACGGAGTAGGCATGTACAGATCGCTTCTGGGACCCCTAAATATCGAATTTTCGGGTGTTTTGGGACAGAATTTGAGATATCGATTTTTTGGCACCTAAAATGTCGATTTTTAGCATGTTTTTAGCCTATATTTTGAAAATATTCTAGCACTGTGTAGGCATGTACAGATTGCTTCTGGGACCCCAAAATATTGAATTTTCGGGTGTTTTGAGCCTGAATTTGAGATATAAACGGGTACAGAAGATACATGCACATATTGACTTTGGGCATCTAAAATATCGATTTTCAGCATGTTTTGGGCCTGTATTTTGAAAATACTCTAACACTGAGTAGGCATGTACAGATTGCTTCTGGGACCCCAAAATATTGAATTTTCGGGTGTTTTGAGCCTGAATTTGAGATATAAACGGGTACTGAAGATGCATGCACATATCGACTTTTGTGCACCTAAAAGATCGATTTTCAGTATGTTTTGAGCATGTATTTTGAAAATACTCTAACACGGAGTAGGCATGTACAGATCGCTTCTGGGACCCCTAAATATCGAATTTTCGGGTGTTTTGGGACTGAATTTGAGATATCGACTTTTTGGCACCTAAAAGATCGATTTTTAACATGTTTTTAGCCTATATTTTGAAAATATTCTAGCACTGTACAGATTGTTTCTGGGACCCCAAAATATTGAATTTTCGGGTGTTTTGAGCCTGAATTCGAGATATAAACGGGTACAGAAGATACATGCACATATTGACTTTGGGCTCCAAAAATATCGATTTTCAGCATGTTTTTGGCCTGTATTTTGAAAATACTCTAACACGGAGTAGGCATGTACAGATCGCTTCTGGGACCCCAAAATATCGAATTTTCGGGTGTTTAGGGCCAGAATTTGAGATATAAACGGGAACAGAAGATGCATGCACATATCGACTTTTGGGCACCTAAAAGATCGATTTTCAGTATGTTTTTGGCCTGTATTTTGAAAATACTCTAACACAGTGTAGGCATGTACAGATACCTTCTGGGACCTCTAAATATCGAATTTTCGGGTGTTTTGGGACTGAATTTGAGATATCGATTTTTTGGCACCTAAAATGTCGATTTTTAGCATGTTTTTAGCCTATATTTTGAAAATATTCTAGCACTGTTTAGGCATGTACAGATTGCTTCTGGGACCCCAAAATATTGAATTTTCGGGTGTTTTGAGCCTGAATTTGAGATATAAACGGGTACAGAAGATACATGCACATATTGACTTTGGGCATCTAAAATATCGATTTTCAGCATGTTTTGGGCCTGTATTTTGAAAATACTCTAACACTGAGTAGGCATGTACAGATCGCTTCTGGGACCCCTAAATATCGAATTTTCGGGTGTTTTGGGACTGAATTTGAGATATCGACTTTTTGGCACCTAAAAGATCGATTTTTAGCATGTTTTTAGCCTATATTTTGAAAATATTCTAGCACTGAGTAGGCATGTACTGATTGCTTCTGGGACCCCAAAATATTGAATTTTCGGGTGTTTTGAGCCTGAATTTGTGATATAAACGGGTACAGAAGATACATGCACATATTGACTTTGGGCACCAAAAATATCGATTTTCAGCATGTTTTGGGCCTGAATTTTGAAAATACTCTAACACGGAGTAGGCATGTACAGATCGCTTCTGGAACCCCAAAATATCGAATTTTCGGGTGTTTAGGGCCAGAATTTGAGATATAAACGGGAACAGAAGATGCATGCACATATCGACTTTTGGGCACCTAAAAGATCGATTTTCAGTATGTTTTTGGCCTGTATTTTGAAAATACTCTAACACAGTGTAGGCATGTACAGATACCTTCTGGGACCTCTAAATATCGAATTTTCGGGTGTTTTGGGACTGAATTTGAGATATCGATTTTTTGGCACCTAAAATGTCGATTTTTAGCATATTTTTAGCCTATATTTTGAAAATATTCTAGCACTGTGTAGGCATGTACAGATTGCTTCTGGGACCCCAAAATATTGAATTTTCGGGTGCTTTGAGCCTGAATTTGAGATATAAAAGGGTACAGAAGATACATGCACATATTGACTTTGGGCATCTAATATATCGATTTTCAGCATGTTTTGGGCCTGTATTTTGAAAATACTCTAACACTGAGTAGGCATGTACAGATTGCTTCTGGGACCCCAAAATATTGAATTTTCGGGTGTTTTGAGCCTGAATTTGAGATATAAACGGGTACTGAAGATGCATGCACATATCGACTTTTGTGCACCTAAAAGATCGATTTTCAGTATGTTTTGAGCATGTATTTTGAAAATACTCTAACACGGAGTAGGCATGTACAGATCGCTTCTGGGACCCCTAAATATCGAATTTTCGGGTGTTTTGGGACTGAATTTGAGATATCGACTTTTTGGCACCTAAAAGATCGATTTTTAGCATGTTTTTAGCCTATATTTTGAAAATATTCTAGCACTGTACAGATTGCTTCTGGGACCACAAAATATTGAATTTTCGGGTGTTTTGAGCCTGAATTTGAGATATAAACGGAAACAGAAGATACATGCACATATTGACTTTGGGCACCAAAAATATCGATTTTCAGCATGTTTTGGGCCTGAATTTTGAAAATACTCTAACACGGAGTAGGCATGTACAGATCGCTTCTGGGACCCCAAAATATCGAATTTTCGGGTGTTTAGGGCCAGAATTTGAGATATAAACGGGTACAGAAGATGCATGCTTATATCGACTTTTGGGCACCTAAAAGATCGATTTTCAGTATGTTTATGGCCTGTATTTTGAAAATACTCTAACACGGAGTAGGCATGTACAGATACCTTCTGGGACCTCTAAATATCGAATTTTCGGGTGTTTTGGGACTGAATTTGAGATATCGATTTTTTGGCACCTAAAATGTCGATTTTTAGCATGTTTTGGGCCTGTATTTTGAAAATACTCTAACACTGAGTAGGCATGTACAGATCGCTTCTGGGACCCCTAAATATCGAATTTTCGGGTGTTTTGGGACTGAATTTGAGATATCGACTTTTTGGCACCTAAAAGATCGATTTTTAGCATGTTTTTAGCCTATATTTTGAAAATATTCTAGCACTGAGAAGGCATGTACTGATTGCTTCTGGGACCCCAAAATATTGAATTTTCGGGTGTTTTGAGCCTGAATTTGTGATATAAACGGGTACAGAAGATACATGCACATATTGACTTTGGGCACCAAAAATATCGATTTTCAGCATGTTTTGGGCCTGAATTTTGAAAATACTCTAAAACGGAGTAGGCATGTACAGATCGCTTCTGGGACCCCAAAATATCGAATTTTCGGGTGTTTAGGGCCAGAATTTGAGATATAAACGGGTACAGAAGATGCATGCACATATCGACTTTTGGGCACCTAAAAGATCGATTTTCAGTATGTTTTTAACCTTTATTTTGAAAATACTCTAACACGGAGTAGGCATGTACAGATACCTTCTGGGACCTCTAAATATCGAATTTTCGGGTGTTTTGGGACTGAATTAGAGATATCGACTTTTTGGCACCTAAAAGATCTATTTTTAGCATGTTTTAAGCCTATATTTTGAAAATATTCTAGCACTGAGTAAGGCATGTACAGATTGCTTCTGGGACCCCAAAATATTGAATTTTCGGGGGTTTTGAGCCTGAATTTGAGATATAAACGGGTACTGAAGATGCATGCACATATCGACTTTTGTGCACCTAAAAGATCGATTTTCAGTATGTTTTGAGCATGTATTTTGAAAATACTCTAACACGGAGTAGGCATGTACAGATCGCTTCTTGGACCCCAAAATATCGAATTTTCGGGTGTTTTGGGACTGAATTTGAGATATAAACGGGTACTGAAGATGCATGCACATATCGACTTTTTTGCACCTAAAAGATCGATTTTCAGTATGTTTTGAGCATGTATTTTGAAAATACTCTAACACGGAGTAGGCATGTACAGATCGCTTCTTGGACCCCAAAATATCGAATTTTCGGGTGTTTTGGGACTGAATTTGAGATATAAACGGGTACTGAAGATACATGCACATATTGACTTTGGGCACCAAAAATATCGATTTTCAGCATATTTTTGGCCTGTATTTTGAAAATACTCTAACACGGAGTAGGCATGTACAGATCGCTTCTGGAACCCCAAAATATCGAATTTTCGGGTGTTTAGGGCCAGAATTTGAGATATAAACGGGTACAGAAGATGCATGCACATATCGACTTTTGGGCACCTAAAAGATCGATTTTCAGTATGTTTTTGGCCTGTATTTTGAAAATACTCTAACACGGAGTAGGCATGTACAGATCGCTTCTGGGACCCCTAAATATCGAATTTTCGGGTGTTTTGGGACTGAATTTGAGATATCGATTTTTTGGCACCTAAAATGTCGATTTTTAGCATGTTTTTAGCCTATATTTTGAAAATATTCTAGCACTGTGTAGGCATGTACAGATTGCTTCTGGGACCCCAAAATATTGAATTTTCGGGTGTTTTGAGCCTGAATTTGAGATATAAACGGGTGCAGAAGATACATGCACATATTGACTTTGGGCATCTAAAATATCGATTTTCAGCATGTTTTGGGCCTGTATTTTGAAAATACTCTAACACTGAGTAGGCATGTACAGATTGCTTCTGGGACCCCAAAATATTGAATTTTCGGGTGTTTTGAGCCTGAATTTGAGATATAAACGGGTACTGAAGATGCATGCACATATCGACTTTTGTGCACCTAAAAGATCGATTTTCAGTATGTTTTGAGCATGTATTTTGAAAATACTCTAACACGGAGTAGGCATGTACAGATCGCTTCTGGGACCCCTAAATATCGAATTTTCGGGTGTTTTGGGACTGAATTTGAGATATCGACTTTTTGGCACCTAAAAGATCGATTTTTAGCATGTTTTTAGCCTATATTTTGAAAATATTCTAGCACTGTACAGATTGCTTCTGGGACCCCAAAATATTGAATTTTCGGGTGTTTTGAGCCTGAATTCGAGATATAAACGGGTACAGAAGATACATGCACATATTGACTTTGGGCACCCAAAATATCGATTTTCAGCATATTTTTGGCCTGTATTTTGAAAATACTCTAACACGGAGTAGGCATGTACAGATCGCTTCTGGGACCCCAAAATATCGAATTTTCGGGTGTTTAGGGCCAGAATTTGAGATATAAACGGGTACAGAAGATGCATGCACATATCGACTTTTGGTCACCTAAAAGATCGATTTTCAGTATGTTTTTGGCCTGTATTTTAAAAATACTCTAACACGGAGTAGGCATGTACAGATCGCTTCTGGGACCCCTAAATATCGAATTTTCGGGTGTTTTGGGACAGAATTTGAGATATCGATTTTTTGGCACCTAAAAGATCGATTTTTAGCATGTTTTTAGCCTATATTTTGAAAATATTCTAGCACTGTGTAGGCATGTACAGATTGCTTCTGGGACCCCAAAATATTGAATTTTCGGGTGTTTTGAGCCTGAATTTGAGATATAAACGGGTACAGAAGATACATGCACATATTGACTTTGGGCATCTAAAATATCGATTTTCAGCATGTTTTGGGCCTGTATTTTGAAAATACTCTAACACTGAGTAGGCATGTACAGATTGCTTCTGGGACCCCAAAATATTGAATTTTCGGGTGTTTTGAGCCTGAATTTGAGATATAAACGGGTACTGAAGATGCATGCACATATCGACTTTTGTTCACCTAAAAGATCGATTTTCAGTATGTTTTGAGCATGTATTTTGAAAATACTCTAACACAGAGTAGGCATGTACAGATCGCTTCTGGGACCCCTAAATATCGAATTTTCGGGTGTTTTGGGACTGAATTTGAGATATCGACTTTTTGGCACCTAAAAGATCGATTTTTAGCATGTTTTTAGCCTATATTTTGAAAATATTCTAGCACTGTACAGATTGCTTCTGGGACCCCAAAATATTGAATTTTCGGGTGTTTTGAGCCTGAATTCGAGATATAAACGGGTACAGAAGATACATGCACATATTGACTTTGGGCACCAAAAATATCGATTTTCAGCATGTTTTGGTCCTGAATTTTGAAAATACTCTAACACTGAGTAGGCATGTACAGATCGCTTCTGGGACCAGCAAATATCGAATTTTCGGGTGTTTAGGGCCAGAATTTGAGATATAAACGGGTACAGAAGATGCATGCACATATCGACTTTTGGGCACCTAAAAGATCGATTTTCAGTATGTTTTTGGCCTGTATTTTGAAAATACTCTAACACGGAGTAGGCATGTACAGATACCTTCTGGGACCTCTAAATATCGAATTTTCGGGTGTTTTGGGACTGAATTTGAGATATCGATTTTTTGGCACCTAAAATGTCGATGTTTAGCATGTTTTTAGCCTATGTTTTGAAAATATTCTAGCACTGTGTAGGCATGTACAGATTGCTTCTGGGACCCCAAAATATTGAATTTTCGGGTGTTTTGAGCCTGAATTTGAGATATAAACGGGTACAGAAGATACATGCACATATTGACTTTGGGAATCTAAAATATCGATTTTCAGCATGTTTTGGGCCTGTATTTTGAAAATACTCTAACACTGAGTAGGCATGTACAGATTGCTTCTGGGACCCCAAAATATTGTATTTTCGGGTGTTTTGAGCCTGAATTTGAGATATAAACGGGTACTGAAGATGCATGCACATATCGACTTTTGTGCACCTAAAAGATCGATTTTCAATATGTTTTGAGCATGTATTTTGAAAATACTCTAACACGGAGTAGGCATGTACAGATCGCTTCTGGGACCCCTAAATATCGAATTTTCGGGTGTTTTGGGACTGAATTTGAGATATCGACTTTTTGGCACCTAAAAGATCGATTTTTAGCATGTTTTTAGCCTATATTTTGAAAATATTCTAGCACTGTGTAGGCATGTACAGATTGCTTCTGGGACCCCACAATATTGAATTTTCGGGTGTTTTGAGCCTGAATTTGATATATAAACGGGTACAGAAGATTCATGCACATATTGACTTTGGGCATCTAAAATATCGATTTTCAGCATGTTTTGGGCCTGTATTTTGAAAATACTCTAACACTGAGTAGGCATGTACAGATTGCTTCTGGGACCCCAAAATATTGAATTTTCGGGTGTTTTGAGCCTGAATTTGAGATATAAACGGGTACTGAAGATGCATGCACATATCGATAGACTTTTGTGCACCTAAAAGATCGATTTTCAGTATGTTTTGAGCATGTATTTTGAAAATACTTTAACACGGAGTAGGCATGTACAGATCGCTTCTGGGACCCCTAAATATCGAATTTTCGGGTGTTTTGGGACTGAATTTGAGATATCGACTTTTTGGCACCTAAAAGATCGATTTTTAGCATGTTTTTAGCCTATATTTTGAAAATATTCTAGCACTGTACAGATTGCTTCTGGGACCCCAAAATATTGAATTTTCGTGTGTTTTGAGCCTGAATTCGAGATATAAACGGGTACAGAAGATACATGCACATATTGACTTTGGGCACCAAAAATATCGATTTTCAGCATGTTTTGGGCCTGAATATTGAAAATACTCTAAGACTGAGTAGGCATGTACAGATCGCTTCTGGGACCCGCAAATATCGAATTTTCGGGTGTTTAGGGCCAGAATTTGAGATATAAACGGGTACAGAAGATGCATGCACATATCCACTTTTGGGCACCTAAAAGATCGATTTTCAGTATGTTTTTGGCCTGTATTTTAAAAATACTCTAACACGGAGTAGGCATGTACAGATACCTTCTGGGACCTCTAAATATCGAATTTTCGGGTGTTTTGGGACAGAATTTGATATATCGATTTTTTGGCAACTAAAATGTCTATGTTTAGCATGTTTTTAGCCTATATTTTGAAAATATTCTATCACTGTGTAGGCATGTACAGATTGCTTCTGGGACCACAAAATATTGAATTTTCGGGTGTTTTGAGCCTGAATTTGAGATATAAACGGGTACAGAAGATGCATGCACATATCGACTTTTGGTCACCTAAAAGATCGATTTTCAGTATGTTTTTGGCCTGTATTTTAAAAATACTCTAACACGGAGTAGGCATGTACAGATCGCTTCTGGGACCCCAAAATATCGAATTTTCGGGTGTTTTGAGCCTGAATTCGAGATATAAACGGGTACAGAAGATGCATGCACATATCGACTTTTGGGCACCTAAAAGATCGATTTTCAGTATGTTTTTGGCCTGTATTATGAAAATACTCTAACACGGAGTAGGCATGTACAGATACCTTCTGGGACCTCTAAATATCGAATTTTCGGGTGTTTTGGGACTGAATTTGAGATATCGATTTTTTTTCACCTAAAATGTCGATTTTTAGCATGTTTTTAGCCTATATTTTGAAAATATTCTAGCACTATGTAGGCATGTACAGATTGCTTCTGGGACCCCAAAATATTGAATTTTCGGGTGTTTTGAGCCTGAATTTGAGATATAAACGGGTACTGAAGATGCATGCACATATCGACTTTTGTGCACCTAAAAGATCGATTTTCAGTATGTTTTGAGCATGTATTTTGAAAATACTCTAACACGGAGTAGGCATGTACAGATCGCTTCTGGGACCCCTAAATATCGAATTTTCGGGTGTTTTGGGACTGAATTTGAGATATCGACTTTTTGGCACCTAAAAGATCGATTTTTAGCATGTTTTTAGCCTATATTTTGAAAATATTCTAGCACTGAGTAGGCATGTACAGATTGCTTCAGGGACCCCAAAATATTGAATTTTCGGGTGTTTTGAGCCTGAATTTGAGATATAAACGGGTACAGAAGATACATGCACATATTGACTTTGGGCACCAAAAATATCGATTTTCAGCATGTTTTTGGCCTGTATTTTGAAAATACTCTAACACGGAGTAGGCATGTACAGATCGCTTCTGGGACCCCAAAATATCGAATTTTCGGGTGTTTAGGGCCAGAATTTGAGATATAAACGGGTACAGAAGATGCATGCACATATCGACTTTTGTGCACCTAAAAGATCGATTTTCAGTATGTTTTTTGCCTGTATTTTGAAAATACTCTAACACAGTGTAGGCATGTACAGATACCTTCTGGGACCTCTAAATATCGAATTTTCGGGTGTTTTGGGACTGAATTTGAGATATAGATTTTTTGGCACCTAAAATGTCGATTTTTAGCATGTTTTTAGCCTATATTTTGAAAATATTCTAGCACTGTGTAGGCATGTACAGATTGCTTATGGGACCCCAAAATATTGAATTTTCGGGTGCTTTGAGCCTGAATTTGAGATATAAACGGGTACAGAAGATACATGCACATATTGACTTTGGGCATCTAAAATATCGATTTTCAGCATGTTTTGGGCCTGTATTTTGAAAATACTCTAACACTGAGTAGGCATGTACAGATTGCTTCTGGAACCCCAAAATATTGAATTTTCGGGTGTTTTGAGCCTGAATTTGAGATATAAACGGGTACTGAAGATGCATGCACATATCGACTTTTGTGCACCTAAAAGATCGATTTTCAGTATGTTTTGAGCATGTATTTTGAAAATACTCTAAAACGGAGTAGGCATGTACAGATCGCTTCTGGGACCCCTAAATATCGAATTTTCGGGTGTTTTGGGAATGAATTTGAGATATCGACTTTTTGGCACCTAAAAGATTGATTTTTAGCATGTTTTTAGCCTATATTTTGAAAATATTCTAGCACTGTACAGATTGCTTCTGGGACCCCAAAATATTGAATTTTCGGGTGTTTTGAGCCTGAATTTGAGATATAAACGGGTACAGAAGATACATGCACATATTGACTTTGGGCATCTAAAATATCGATTTTCAGCATGTTTTGGGCCTGTATTTTCAAAATACTCTAACACGGAGTAGGCATGTACAGATCGCTTCTGGGACCCCAAAATATCGATTTTTCGGGTGTTTAGGGCCAGAATTTGAGATATAAACGGGTACAGAAGATGCATGCACATATCGACTTTTGGGCACCTAAAAGATCGATTTTCAGTATGGTTTTGGCCTGTATTTTGAAAATACTCTAACACGGAGTAGGCATGTACAGATACCTTCTGGGACCTCTAAATATCGAATTTTCGGGTGTTTTGGGACTGAATTTGAGATATCGATTTTTTGGCACCTAAACTGTCGATTTTTAGCATGTTTTTAGCCTATATTTTGAAAATATTCTAGCACTGTACAGATTGCTTCTGGGACCTCAAAATATTGAATTTTCGGGTGTTTTGAGCCTGAATTTGAGATATAAACGGGTACAGAAGATACATGCACATATTGACTTTGGGCATCTAAAATATCGATTTTCAGCATGTTTTGGGCCTGTATTTTGAAAATACTCTAACACGGAGTAGGCATGTACAGATCGCTTCTGGGACCCCAAAATATCGATTTTTCGGGTGTTTTGGGCCAGAATTTGAGATATAAACGGGTACAGAATATGCATGCACATATCGACTTTTGGGCACCTAAAAGATCGATTTTCAGTATGGTTTTGGCCTGTATTTTGAAAATACTCTAACACGGAGTAGGCATGTACAGATACCTTCTGGGACCTCTAAATATCAAATTTTCGGGTGTTTTGGGACTGAATTTGAGATATCGATTTTTTGGCACCTAAACTGTCGATTTTTAGCATGTTTTAAGCCTATATTTTGAAAATATTCTAGCACTGTGTAGGCATGTACAGATTGCTTCTGGGACCCCAAAATATTGAATTTTCGGGTGTTTTGAGCCTGAATTTGAGATATAAACGGGTACAGAAGATACTTGCACATATTGACTTTGGGCATCTAAAATATCGATTTTCAGCATGTTTTGGGCCTGTACTTTGAAAATACTCTAACACTGAGTAAGCATGTACAGATTGCTTCTGGGACGCCAAAATATTGTATTTTCGGGTGTTTTGAGCCTGAATTTGAGATATAAACGGGTACTGAAGATGCATGCACATATCGACTTTTGTGCACCTAAAAGATCGATTTTCAGTATGTTTTGAGCATGTATTTTGAAAATACTCTAACACGGAGTAGGCATGTACAGATCGCTTCTGGGACCCCTAAATATCGAATTTTCGGGTGTTTTGGGACTCAATTTGAGATATCGACTTTTTGGCACCTAAAAGATCGATTTTTAGCATGTTTTTAGCCTATATTTTGAAAATATTCTAGCACTGTACAGATTGCTTCTGGAACCCCAAAATATTGAATTTTCGGGTGTTTAGGGCCAGAATTTGAGATATAAACGGGTACAGAAGATGCATGCACATATCGACTTTTGGGCACCTAAAAGATCGATTTTCAGTATGTTTTGGGCCTGTATTTTGAAAATACTCTAACACGGAGTAGGCATGTACAGATACCTTCTGGGACCTCTAAATATCGAATTTTCGGGTGTTTTCGGACTGAATTTGAGATATCGATTTTTTGGCACCTAAAATGTCGATTTTTAGCATGTTTTTAGCCTATATTTTGAAAATATTCTAGCACTGTGTAGGCATGTACAGATTCCTTCTGGGACCCCAAAATATTGAATTTTCGGGTGTTTTGAGCCTGAATTTGAGATATAAACGGGTACAGAAGATACATGCACATATTGACTTTGGGCATCTAAAATATCGATTTTCAGCATGTTTTGGGCCTGTATTTTGAAAATACTCTAAAACTGAGTAGGCATATACAGATTGCTTCTGGGACCCCAAAATATTGAATTTTCGGGTGTTTTGAGCCTGAATGTGAGATATAAACGGGTACGGAAGATGCATGCACATATCGACTTTTGTGCACCTAAAAGATCGATTTTCAGTATGTTTTGAGCATGTATTTTGAAAATACTCTAACACGGAGTAGGCATGTACAGATCGCTTCTGGGACCCCTAAATATCGAATTTTCGGGTGTTTTGGGACTGAATTTGAGATATCGACTTTTTGGCACCTAAAAGATCGATTTTTAGCATGTTATTAGCCTATATTTTGAAAATATTCTAGCACTGAGTAGGCATGTACAGATTGCTTCAGGGACCCCAAAATATTGAATTTTCGGGTGTTTTGAGCCTGAATTTGAGATATAAACGGGTACAGAAGATACATGCACATATTGACTTTGGGCACCAAAAATATCGATTTTCAGCATGTTTTTGGCCTGTATTTTGAAAATACTCTAACACGGAGTAGGCATGTACAGATCGCTTCTGGGACCCCAAAATATCGAATTTTCGGGTGTTTAGGGCCAGAATTTGAGATATAAACGGATACAGAAGATGCATGCACATATCGACTTTTGGGCACCTAAAAGATCGATTTTCAGTATGTTTTTGGCCTGTATTTTGAAAATACTCTAACACAGTGTAGGCATGTACAGATACCTTCTGGGACCTCTAAATATCGAATTTTCGGGTGTTTTGGGACTGAATTTGAGATATCGATTTTTTGGCACCTAAAATGTCGATTTTTAGCATGTTTTTAGCCTATATTTTGAAAATATTCTAGCACTGTGTAGGCATGTACAGATTCCTTCTGGGACCCCAAAATATTGAATTTTCGGGTGTTTTGAGCCTGAATTTGAGATATAAACGGGTACAGAAGATACATGCACATATTGACTTTGGGCATCTAAAATATCGATTTTTAGCATGTTTTGGGCCTGTATTTTGAAAATACTCTAAAACTGAGTAGGCATATACAGATTGCTTCTGGGACCCCAAAATATTGAATTTTCGGGTGTTTTGAGCCTGAATTTGAGATATAAACGGGTACGGAAGATGCATGCACATATCGACTTTTGTGCACCTAAAAGATCGATTTTCAGTATGTTTTGAGCATGTATTTTGAAAATACTCTAACACGGAGTAGGCATGTACAGATCGCTTCTGGGACCCCTAAATATCGAATTTTCGGGTGTTTTGGGACTGAATTTGAGATATCGACCTTTTGGCACCTAAAAGATCGATTTTTAGCATGTTATTAGCCTATATTTTGAAAATATTCTAGCACTGAGTAGGCATGTACAGATTGCTTCTAGGACCCCAAAATATTAAATTTTCGGGTGTTTTGAGCCTGAATTTGAGATATAAACGGGTACAGAAGATACATGAACATATTGACTTTGGGCACCAAAAATATCGATTTTCAGCATGTTTTGGGCCTGAATTTTGAAAATACTCTAACACGGAGTAGGCATGTACAGATCGCTTCTGGGACCCCAAAATATCGAATTTTCGGGTGTTTAGGGCCAGAATTTGAGATATAAACGGGTACAGAAGATGCATGCACATATCGACTTTTGGGCACCTAAAAGATCGATTTTCAGTATGTTTTTGGCCTGTATTTTGAAAATACTCTAACACGGAGTAGGCATGTACAGATACCTTCTGGGACCTCTAAATATCGAATTTTCGGGTGTTTTGGGACTGAATTTGAGATATCGATTTTTTGGCACCTAAAATGTCGATTTTTAGCATGTTTTTAGCCTATATTTTGAAAATATTCTAGCACTGTGTAGGCATGTACAGATTGCTTCTGGGACCCCAAAATATTGAATTTTCGGGTGTTTTGAGCCTGAATTTGAGATATAAACGGGTACAGAAGATACATGCACATATTGACTATGGGCACCAAAAATATCGATTTTCAGCATGTTTTGGGCCTGAATTTTGAAAATACTCTAACACAGAGTAGGCATGTACAGATCGCTTCTGGGACCCCAAAATATCGAATTTTCGGGTGTTTAGGGCCAGAATTTGAGATATAAACGGGTACAGAAGATGCATGCACATATCGACTTTTTGGCACCTAAAAGATCGATTTTTAGCATGTTTTTAGCCTATATTTTGAAAATATTCTAGCACTGTACAGATTGCTTCTGGGACCCCAAAATATTGAATTTTCGGGTGTTTTGAGCCTGAATTCGAGATATAAACGGGTACAGAAGATACATGCACATATTGACTATGGGCACCAAAAATATCGATTTTCAGCATGTTTTGGGCCTTAATTTTGAAAATACTCTAACACAGAGTAGGCATGTACAGATCGCTTCTGGGACCCCAAAATATCGAATTTTCGGGTGTTTAGGGCCAGAATTTGAGATATAAACGGGTACAGAAGATGCATGCACATATCGACTTTTGGGCACCTAAAAGATCGATTTTCAGTATGTTTTTGGCCTGTATTTTGAAAATACTCTAACACGGAGTAGGCATGTACAGATACCTTCTGGGACCTCTAAATATCGAATTTTCTGGTGTTTTGGAACAGAATTTGAGATATCGATTTTTTGGCACCTAAAATGTCGATTTTTAGCATGTTTTTAGCCTTTATTTTTAAAATATTCTAGCACTGTGTAGGCATGTACAGATTGCTTCTGGGACCCCAAAATATTGAATTTTCGGGTGTTTTGAGCCTGAATTTGAGATATAAACGGGTACAGAAGATACATGCACATATTGACTTTGGGCATCTAAAATATCGATTTTCAGCATGTTTTGGGCCTGTATTTTGAAAATACTCTAACACTGAGTAGGCATGTACAGATTGCTTCTGGGACCCCAAAATATTGAATTTTCGGGTGTTTTGAGCCTGAATTTGAGATATAAACAGGTAATGAAGATGCATGCACATATCGACTTTTGTGCACCTAAAGGATCGATTTTCAGTATGTTTTGAGCATGTATTTTGAAAATACTCTAACACGGAGTAGGCATGTACAGATCGCTTCTGGGACCCCTAAATATAGAATTTTCGGGTGTTTTGGGACTGAATTTGAGATATCGACTTTTTTGCACCTAAAAGATCGATTTTTAGCATGTTTTTAGCCTTTATTTTGAAAATATTCTAGCACTGTGTAGGCATGTACAGATTGCTTCTGGGACCCCAAAATTTTGAATTTTCGGGTGTTTTGAGCCTGAATTTGAGATATAAACGGGTACAGAAGATACATGCACATATTGACTTTGGGCATCTAAAATATCGATTTTCAGCATGTTTTGGGCCTGTATTTTGAAAATACTCTAACACTGAGTAGGCATGTACAGATTGCTTCTGGGACCCCAAAATATTGAATTTTCGGGTGTTTTGAGCCTGAATTTGAGATATAAACAGGTACTGAAGATGCATGCACATATCGACTTTTGTGCACCTAAAAGATCGATTTTCAGTATGTTTTGAGCATGTATTTTGAAAATACTCTAACACGGAGTAGGCATATACAGATCGCTTCTGGGACCCCTAAATATCGAATTTTCGGGTGTTTTGGGACTGAATTTGAGATATCGATTTTTTGGCACCTAAAATGTCGATTTTTAGCATGTTTTTAGCCTATATTTTGAAAATATTCTAGCACTGTGTAGGCATGTACAGATTCCTTCTGGGACCCCAAAATATTGAATTTTCGGGTGTTTTGAGCCTGAATTTGAGATATAAACGGGTACAGAAGATACATGCACATATTGACTTTGGGCATCTAAAATATCGATTTTTATCATGTTTTGGGCCTGTATTTTGAAAATACTCTAAAACTGAGTAGGCATATACAGATTGCTTCTGGGACCCCAAAATATTGAATTTTCGGGTGTTTTGAGCCTGAATTTGAGATATAAACGGGTACGGAAGATGCATGCACATATCGACTTTTGTGCACCTAAAAGATCGATTTTCAGTATGTTTTGAGCATGTATTTTGAAAATACTCTAACACGGAGTAGGCATGTACAGATCGCTTCTGGGACCCCTAAATATCGAATTTTCGGGTGTTTTGGGACTGAATTTGAGATATCGACCTTTTGGCACCTAAAAGATCGATTTTTAGCATGTTATTAGCCTATATTTTGAAAATATTCTAGCACTGAGTAGGCATGTACAGATTGCTTCTAGGACCCCAAAATATTAAATTTTCGGGTGTTTTGAGCCTGAATTTGAGATATAAACGGGTACAGAAGATACATGAACATATTGACTTTGGGCACCAAAAATATCGATTTTCAGCATGTTTTGGGCCTGAATTTTGAAAATACTCTAACACGGAGTAGGCATGTACAGATCGCTTCTGGGACCCCAAAATATCGAATTTTCGGGTGTTTAGGGCCAGAATTTGAGATATAAACGGGTACAGAAGATGCATGCACATATCGACTTTTGGGCACCTAAAAGATCGATTTTCAGTATGTTTTTGGCCTGTATTTTGAAAATACTCTAACACGGAATAGGCAGGTACAGATACCTTCTGGGATCTCTAAATATCGAATTTTCGGGTGTTTTGGGACTGAATTTGAGATATCGATTTTTTGGCACCTAAAATGTCGATTTTTAGCATGTTTTTAGCCTATATTTTGAAAATATTCTAGCACTGTGTAGGCATGTACAGATTGCTTCTGGGACCCCAAAATATTGAATTTTCGGGTGTTTTGAGCCTGAATTTGAGATATAAACGGGTACTGAAGATGCATGCACATATCGACTTTTGTGCACCTAAAAGATCGATTTTCAGTATGTTTTGAGCATGTATTTTGAAAATACTCTAACACGGAGTAGGCATGTACAGATCGCTTCTGGGACCCCTAAATATCGAATTTTCGGGTGTTTTGGGACTGAATTTGAGATATCGACTTTTTGGCACCTAAAAGATCGATTTTTAGCATGTTATTAGCCTATATTTTGAAAATATTCTAGCACTGAGTAGGCATGTACAGATTGCTTCAGGGACCCCAAAATATTGAATTTTCGGGTGTTTTGAGCCTGAATTTGAGATATAAACGGGTACAGAAGATACATGCACATATTGACTTTGGGCACCAAAAATATCGATTTTCAGCATGTTTTTGGCCTGTATTTTGAAAATACTCTAACACGGAGTAGGCATGTACAGATCGCTTCTGGGACCCCAAAATATCGAATTTTCGGGTGTTTAGGGCCAGAATTTGAGATATAAACGGATACAGAAGATGCATGCACATATCGACTTTTGGGCACCTAAAAGATCGATTTTCAGTATGTTTTTGGCCTGTATTTTGAAAATACTCTAACACAGTGTAGGCATGTACAGATACCTTCTGGGACCTCTAAATATCGAATTTTCGGGTGTTTTGGGACTGAATTTGAGATATCGATTTTTTGGCACCTAAAATGTCGATTTTTAGCATGTTTTTAGCCTATATTTTGAAAATATTCTAGCACTGTGTAGGCATGTACAGATTGCTTCTGGGACCCAAAAATATTGAATTTTCGGGTGTTTTGAGCCTGAATTTGAGATATAAACGGGTACAGAAGATACATGCACATATTGACTATGGGCACCAAAAATATCGATTTTCAGCATGTTTTGGGCCTGAATTTTGAAAATACTCTAACACAGAGTAGGCATGTACAGATCGCTTCTGGGACCCCAAAATATCGAATTTTCGGGTGTTTAGGGCCAGAATTTGAGATATAAACGGGTACAGAAGATGCATGCACATATCGACTTTTTGGCACCTAAAAGATCGATTTTTAGCATGTTTTTAGCCTATATTTTGAAAATATTCTAGCACTGTACAGATTGCTTCTGGGACCCCAAAATATTGAATTTTCGGGTGTTTTGAGCCTGAATTCGAGATATAAACGGGTACAGAAGATACATGCACATATTGACTATGGGCACCAAAAATATCGGTTTTCAGCATGTTTTGGGCCTGAATTTTGAAAATACTCTAACACAGAGTAGGCATGTACAGATCGCTTCTGGGACCCCAAAATATCGAATTTTCGGGTGTTTAGGGGCAGAATTTGAGATATAAACGGGTACAGAAGATGCATGCACATATCGACTTTTGGGCACCTAAAAGATCGATTTTCAGTATGTTTTTGGCCTGTATTTTGAAAATACTCTAACACGGAGTAGGCATGTACAGATACCTTCTGGGACCTCTAAATATCGAATTTTCGGGTGTTTTGGGACAGAATTTGAGATATCGATTTTTTGGCACCTAAAATGTCGATTTTTAGCATGTTTTTAGCCTTTATTTTTAAAATATTCTAGCACTGAGTAGGCATGTACAGATTGCTTCAGGGACCCCAAAATATTGAATTTTCGGGTGTTTTGAGCCTGAATTTGAGATATAAACGAGTACAGAAGATACATGCACATATTGACTTTGGGCACCAAAAATATTGATTTTCAGCATGTTTTGGGCCTGAATTTTGAAAATACTCTAACACGGAGTAGGTATGTACAGATCGCTTCTGGGACCCCAAAATATCGAATTTTCGGGTGTTTAGGGGCTGAATTTGAGATATAAACGGGTACAGAAGATGCATGCACATATCGACTTTTGGGCACCTAAAAGATCGATTTTCAGTATGTTTTTGGCATGTATTTTGAAAATACTCTAACACGGAGTAGGCATGTACAGATACCTTCTGGGACCTCTAAATATCGAATTTTCGGGTGTTTTGGGACTGAATTTGAGATATCGATTTTTTGGCACCTAAAATGTCGATTTTTAGCATGTTTTTAGCCTATATTTTGAAAATATTCTAGCACTGTTTAGGCATGTACAGATTGCTTCTGGGACCCCAAAATATTGAATTTTTGGGTGTTTTGAGCCTGAATTTGAGATATAAACGGGTACAGAAGATACATGCACATATTGACTTTGGGCATCTAAAATATCGATTTTCAGCATGTTTTGGGCCTGTATTTTGAAAATACTCTAACACGGAGTAGGCATGTACAGATCGCTTCTGGGACCCCTAAATATCGAATTTTCGGGTGTTTTGGGACTGAATTTGAGATATCGACTTTTTGGCACCTAAAAGATCGATTTTTAGCATGTTATTAGCCTATATTTTGAAAATATTCTAGCACTGAGTAGGCATGTACAGATTGCTTCAGGGACCCCAAAATATTGAATTTTCGGGTGTTTTGAGCCTGAATTTGAGATATAAACGGGTACAGAAGATACATGCACATATTGACTTTGGGCACCAAAAATATCGATTTTCAGCATGTTTTTGGCCTGTATTTTGAAAATACTCTAACACGGAGTAGGCATGTACAGATCGCTTCTGGGACCCCAAAATATCGAATTTTCGGGTGTTTAGGGCCAGAATTTGAGATATAAACGGATACAGAAGATGCATGCACATATCGACTTTTGGGCACCTAAAAGATCGATTTTCAGTATGTTTTTAGCCTGTATTTTGAAAATACTCTAACACAGTGTAGGCATGTACAGATACCTTCTGGGACCTCTAAATATCGAATTTTCGGGTGTTTTGGGACTGAATTTGAGATATCGATTTTTTGGCACCTAAAATGTCGATTTTTAGCATGTTTTTAGCCTATATTTTGAAAATATTCTAGCACTGTGTAGGCATGTACAGATTGCTTCTGGGACCCAAAAATATTGAATTTTCGGGTGTTTTGAGCCTGAATTTGAGATATAAACGGGTACAGAAGATACATGCACATATTGACTATGGGCACCAAAAATATCGATTTTCAGCATGTTTTGGGCCTGAATTTTGAAAATACT
The DNA here is from genome assembly GCA_033782935.1 of Petrolisthes cinctipes. Lineage (NCBI taxonomy): Eukaryota > Metazoa > Arthropoda > Malacostraca > Decapoda > Porcellanidae > Petrolisthes > Petrolisthes cinctipes. The sequence goes on from JAWQEG010001185.1 coordinate 175,143, forward strand.
CTAACACAGAGTAGGCATGTACAGATCGCTTCTGGGACCCCAAAATATCGAATTTTCGGGTGTTTAGGGCCAGAATTTGAGATATAAACGGGTACAGAAGATGCATGCACATATCGACTTTTTGGCACCTAAAAGATCGATTTTTAGCATGTTTTTAGCCTATATTTTGAAAATATTCTAGCACTGTACAGATTGCTTCTGGGACCCCAAAATATTGAATTTTCGGGTGTTTTGAGCCTGAATTCGAGATATAAACGGGTACAGAAGATACATGCACATATTGACTATGGGCACCAAAAATATCGGTTTTCAGCATGTTTTGGGCCTGAATTTTGAAAATACTCTAACACAGAGTAGGCATGTACAGATCGCTTCTGGGACCCCAAAATATCGAATTTTCGGGTGTTTAGGGGCAGAATTTGAGATATAAACGGGTACAGAAGATGCATGCACATATCGACTTTTGGGCACCTAAAAGATCGATTTTCAGTATGTTTTTGGCCTGTATTTTGAAAATACTCTAACACGGAGTAGGCATGTACAGATACCTTCTGGGACCTCTAAATATCGAATTTTCGGGTGTTTTGGGACAGAATTTGAGATATCGATTTTTTGGCACCTAAAATGTCGATTTTTAGCATGTTTTTAGCCTTTATTTTTAAAATATTCTAGCACTGAGTAGGCATGTACAGATTGCTTCAGGGACCCCAAAATATTGAATTTTCGGGTGTTTTGAGCCTGAATTTGAGATATAAACGAGTACAGAAGATACATGCACATATTGACTTTGGGCACCAAAAATATTGATTTTCAGCATGTTTTGGGCCTGAATTTTGAAAATACTCTAACACGGAGTAGGTATGTACAGATCGCTTCTGGGACCCCAAAATATCGAATTTTCGGGTGTTTAGGGGCAGAATTTGAGATATAAACGGGTACAGAAGATGCATGCACATATCGACTTTTGGGCACCTAAAAGATCGATTTTCAGTATGTTTTTGGCATGTATTTTGAAAATACTCTAACACGGAGTAGGCATGTACAGATACCTTCTGGGACCTCTAAATATCGAATTTTCGGGTGTTTTGGGACTGAATTTGAGATATCGATTTTTTGGCACCTAAAATGTCGATTTTTAGCATGTTTTTAGCCTATATTTTGAAAATATTCTAGCACTGTTTAGGCATGTACAGATTGCTTCTGGGACCCCAAAATATTGAATTTTTGGGTGTTTTGAGCCTGAATTTGAGATATAAACGGGTACAGAAGATACATGCACATATTGACTTTGGGCATCTAAAATATCGATTTTCAGCATGTTTTGGGCCTGTATTTTGAAAATACTCTAACACGGAGTAGGCATGTACAGATCGCTTCTGGGACCCCTAAATATCGAATTTTCGGGTGTTTTGGGACTGAATTTGAGATATCGACTTTTTGGCACCTAAAAGATCTATTTTTAGCATGTTATTAGCCTATATTTTGAAAATATTCTAGCACTGAGTAGGCATGTACAGATTGCTTCAGGGACCCCAAAATATTGAATTTTCGGGTGTTTTGAGCCTGAATTTGAGATATAAACGGGTACAGAAGATACATGCACATATTGACTTTGGGCACCAAAAATATCGATTTTCAGCATGTTTTTGGCCTGTATTTTGAAAATACTCTAACACGGAGTAGGCATGTACAGATCGCTTCTGGGACCCCAAAATATCGAATTTTCGGGTGTTTAGGGCCAGAATTTGAGATATAAACGGATACAGAAGATGCATGCACATATCGACTTTTGGGCACCTAAAAGATCGATTTTCAGTATGTTTTTGGCCTGTATTTTGAAAATACTCTAACACAGTGTAGGCATGTACAGATACCTTCTGGGACCTCTAAATATCGAATTTTCGGGTGTTTTGGGACTGAATTTGAGATATCGATTTTTTGGCACCTAAAATGTCGATTTTTAGCATGTTTTTAGCCTATATTTTGAAAATATTCTAGCACTGTATAGGCATGTACAGATTGCTTCTGGGACCCCAAAATATTGAATTTTCGGGTGTTTTGAGCCTGAATTTGAGATATAAACGGGTACAGAAGATACATGCACATATTGACTATGGGCACCAAAAATATCGATTTTCAGCATGTTTTGGGCCTGAATTTTGAAAATACTCTAACACGGAGTAGGCATGTACAGATCGCTTCTGGGACCCCAAAATATCGAATTTTCGGGTGTTTAGGGCCAGAATTTGAGATATAAACGGGTACGGGCACATATCGACTTTTGGGCACCTAAAAGATCGATTTTCAGTATGTTTTTAGCCTGTATTTTGAAAATACTCTAACACGGAGTAGGCATGTACAGATACCTTCTGGGACCTCTAAATATCGAATTTTCGGGTGTTTTGGGACTGAATTTGAGATATCGATTTTTTTTCACCTAAAATGTCGATTTTTAGCATTTTTTTAACCTATATTTTGAAAATATTCTAGCACTGTGTAGGCATGTACAGATCGCTTCTGGGACCCCAAAATATCGAATTTTCGGGTGTTTAGGGCCAGAATTTGAGATATAAACGGATACAGAAGATGCATGCACATATCGACTTTTGGGCACCTAAAAGATCGATTTTCAGTATGTTTTTGGCCTGTATTTTGAAAATACTCTAACACAGTGTAGGCATGTACAGATACCTTCTGGGACCTCTAAATATCGAATTTTCGGGTGTTTTGGGACTGAATTTGAGATATCGATTTTTTGGCACCTAAAATGTCGATTTTTAGCATGTTTTTAGCCTATATTTTGAAAATATTCTAGCACTGTGTAGGCATGTACAGATTGCTTCTGGGACCCAAAAATATTGAATTTTCGGGTGTTTTGAGCCTGAATTTGAGATATAAACGGGTACAGAAGATACATGCACATATTGACTATGGGCACCAAAAATATCGATTTTCAGCATGTTTTGGGCCTGAATTTTGAAAATACTCTAACACAGAGTAGGCATGTACAGATCGCTTCTGGGACCCCAAAATATCGAATTTTCGGGTGTTTAGGGCCAGAATTTGAGATATAAACGGGTACAGAAGATGCATGCACATATCGACTTTTTGGCACCTAAAAGATCGATTTTTAGCATGTTTTTAGCCTATATTTTGAAAATATTCTAGCACTGTACAGATTGCTTCTGGGACCCCAAAATATTGAATTTTCGGGTGTTTTGAGCCTGAATTCGAGATATAAACGGGTACAGAAGATACATGCACATATTGACTATGGGCACCAAAAATATCGATTTTCAGCATGTTTTGGGCCTGAATTTTGAAAATACTCTAACACAGAGTAGGCATGTACAGATCGCTTCTGGGACCCCAAAATATCGAATTTTCGGGTGTTTAGTGCCAGAATTTGAGATATAAACGGGTACAGAAGATGCATGCACATATCGACTTTTGGGCACCTAAAAGATCGATTTTCAGTATGTTTTTGGCCTGTATTTTGAAAATACTCTAACACGGAGTAGGCATGTACAGATACCTTCTGGGACCTCTAAATATCGAATTTTCGGGTGTTTTGGGACAGAATTTGAGATATCGATTTTTTGGCACCTAAAATGTCGATTTTTAGCATGTTTTTAGCCTTTATTTTTAAAATATTCTAGCACTGTGTAGGCATGTACAGATTGCTTCTGGGACCCCAAAATATTGAATTTTCGGGTGTTTTGAGCCTGAATTTGAGATATAAACGGGTACAGAAGATACATGCACATATTGACTTTGGGCATCTAAAATATCGATTTTCAGCATGTTTTGGGCCTGTATTTTGAAAATACTCTAACACTGAGTAGGCATGTACAGATTGCTTCTGGGACCCCAAAATATTGAATTTTCGGGTGTTTTGAGCCTGAATTTGAGATATAAACAGGTAATGAAGATGCATGCACATATCGACTTTTGTGCACCTAAAAGATCGATTTTCAGTATGTTTTGAGCATGTATTTTGAAAATACTCTAACACGGAGTAGGCATGTACAGATCGCTTCTGGGACCCCTAAATATAGAATTTTCGGGTGTTTTGGGACTGAATTTGAGATATCGACTTTTTTGCACCTAAAAGATCGATTTTTAGCATGTTTTTAGCCTTTATTTTGAAAATATTCTAGCACTGTGTAGGCATGTACAGATTGCTTCTGGGACCCCAAAATATTGAATTTTCGGGTGTTTTGAGCCTGAATTTGAGATATAAACGGGTACAGAAGATACATGCACATATTGACTTTGGGCATCTAAAATATCGATTTTCAGCATGTTTTGGGCCTGTATTTTGAAAATACTCTAAAACTGAGTAGGCATGTACAGATTGCTTCTGGGACCCCAAAATATTGAATTTTCGGGTGTTTTGAGCCTGAATTTGAGATATAAACAGGTACTGAAGATGCATGCACATATCGACTTTTGTGCACCTAAAAGATCGATTTTCAGTATGTTTTGAGCATGTATTTTGAAAATACTCTAACACGGAGTAGGCATATACAGATCGCTTCTGGGACCCCTAAATATCGAATTTTCGGGTGTTTTGGGACTGAATTTGAGATATCGACTTTTTGGCACCTAAAAGATCGATTTTTAGCATGTTTTTAGCCTATATTTTGAAAATATTCTAACACTGAGTAGGCATGTACAGATTGCTTCTGGGACCCCAATATATTGAATTTTCGGGTGCTTTGAGCCTGAATTTGAAATATAAACGGGTACAGAAGATACATGCACATATTGACTTTGGGCACCAAAAATATCGATTTTCAGCATGTTTTGGGCCTGAATTTTGAAAATACTCTAACACGGAGTAGGCATGTACAGATCGCTTCTGGGACCCCAAAATATTGAATTTTCGGGTGTTTTGAGCCTGAATTTGAGATATAAACGGGTACAGAAGATACATGCACATATCGACTTTTGTGCACCTAAAAGATCGATTTTCAGTATGTTTTTGGCCTGTATTTTGAAAATACTCTAAAACGGAGTAGGCATGTACAGATCGCTTCTGGGACCCCTAAATATCGAATTTGCGGGTGTTTTGGGACAGAATTTGAGATATCGACTTTTTGGCACCTAAAAGATCGATTTTTAGCATGTTTTTAGCCTATATTTTGAAAATATTCTAGCACTGTACAGATTGCTTCTGGGACCCCAAAATATTGAATTTTCGGGTGTTTTGAGCCTGAATTCGAGATATAAACGGGTACAGAAGATACATGCACATATTGACTATGGGCACCAAAAATATCGATTTTCAGCATGTTTTGGGCCTGAATTTTGAAAATACTCTAACACAGAGTAGGCATGTACAGATCGTTTCTGGGACCCCAAAATATCGAATTTTCGGGTGTTTAGGGCCAGAATTTGAGATATAAACGGGTACAGAAGATGCATGCACATATCGACTTTTGGGCACCTAAAAGATCGATTTTCAGTATGTTTTTGGCCTGTATTTTGAAAATACTCTAACACGGAGTAGGCATGTACAGATACCTTCTGGGACCTCTAAATATCGAATTTTCGGGTGTTTTGGGACTGAATTTGAGATATCGATTTTTTGGCACCTAAAATGTCGATTTTTAGCATGTTTTAAGCCTATATTTTGAAAATATTCTAGCACTGTGTAGGCATGTACAGATTGCTTCTGGGACCCCAAAATATTGAATTTTCGGGTGTTTTTGAGCCTGAATTTGAGATATAAACGGGTACAGAAGATTCATGCACATATTGACTTTGGGCATCTAAAATATCGATTTTCAGCATGTTTTGGGCCTGTATTTTGAAAATACTCTAACACTGAGTAGGCATGTACAGATTGCTTCTGGGACCCCAAAATATTGAATTTTCGGGTGTTTTGAGCCTGAAATTGAGATATAAACAGGTACTGAAGATGCATGCACATATCGACTTTTGTGCACCTAAAAGATCGATTTTCAGTATGTTTTGAGCATGTATTTTGAAAATACTCTAACACGGAGTAGGCATATACAGATCGCTTCTGGGACCCCTAAATATCGAATTTTCGGGTGTTTTGGGACTGAATTTGAGATATCGACTTTTTTGCACCTAAAAGATCGATTTTTAGCATGTTTTTAGCCTATATTTTGAAAATATTCTAGCACTGAGTAGGCATGTACAGATTGCTTCTGGGACCCCAATATATTGAATTGTCGGGTGCTTTGAGCCTGAATTTGAAATATAAACGGGTACAGAAGATACATGCACATATTGACTTTGGGCACCAAAAATATCGATTTTCAGCATGTTTTGGGCCTGAATTTTGAAAATACTCTAACACGGAGTAGGCATGTACAGATCGCTTCTGGGACCCCAAAATATCGAATTTTCGGGTGTTTAGGGGCAGAATTTGAAATATAAACGGGTACAGAAGATGCATGCACATATCGACTTTTGGGCACCTAAAAGATCGATTTTCAGTATGTTTTTGGCCTGTATTTTGAAAATACTCTAACACGGAGTAGGCATGTACAGATACCTTCTGGGACCTCTAAATATCGAATTTTCGGGTGTTTTGGGACAGAATTTGAGATATCGATTTTTTGGCACCTAAAATGTCGATTTTTAGCATGTTTTTAGCCTTTATTTTTAAAATATTCTAGCACTGTGTCGGCATGTACAGATTGCTTCTGGGACCCCAAAATATTGAATTTTCGGGTGTTTTGAGCCTGAATTTGAGATATAAACGGGTATAGAAGATACATGCACATATTGACTTTGGGCATCTAAAATATCGATTTTCAGCATGTTTTGGGCCTGTATTTTGAAAATACTCTAACACTGAGTAGGCATGTACAGATTGCTTCTGGGACCCCAAAATATTGAATTTTCGGGTGTTTTGAGCCTGAATTTGAGATATAAACAGGTACTGAAGATGCATGCACATATCGACTTTAGTGCACCTAAAAGATCGATTTTCAGTATGTTTTGAGCATGTATTTTGAAAATACTCTAACACGGAGTAGGCATGTACAGATCGATTCTGGGACCCCTAAATATCGAATTTTCGGGTGTTTTGGGACAGAATTTGAGATATCGACTTTTTGGCACCTAAAAGATCGATTTTTAGCATGTTTTTAGCCTATATTTTGAAAATATTCTAGCACTGAGTAGGCATGTACAGATTGCTTCAGGGACCCCAAAATATTGAATTTTCGGGTGTTTTGAGCCTGAATTTGAGATATAAACGGGTACAGAAGATACATGCACATATTGACTTTGGGCACCAAAAATATTGATTTTCAGCATGTTTTGGGCCTGAATTTTGAAAATACTCTAACACGGAGTAGGCATGTACAGATCGCTTCTGGGACCCCAAAATATCGAATTTTCGGGTGTTTAGGGGCAGAATTTGAGATATAAACGGGTACAGAAGATGCATGCACATATCGACTTTTGGGCACCTAAAAGATCGATTTTCAGTATGTTTTTGGCCTGTATTTTGAAAATACTCTAACACGGAGTAGGCATGTACAGATACCTTCTTGGACCTCTAAATATCGAATTTTCGGGTGTTTTGGGAGTGAATTTGAGATATCGATTTTTTGGCACCTAAAATGTCGATTTTTAGCATGTTTTTAGCCTATATTTTGAAAATATTCTAGCACTGTGTAGGCATGTACAGATTGCTTCTGGGACCCCAATATATTGAATTTTCGGGTGCTTTGAGCCTGAATTTGAAATATATACGGGTACAGAAGATACATGCACATATTGACTTTGGGCACCAAAAATATCGATTTTCAGCATGTTTTGGGCCTGAATTTTGAAAATACTCTAACACGGAGTAGGCATATACAGATCGCTTCTGGGACCCCAAAATATCGAATTTTCGGGTGTTTAGGGCCAGAATTTGAGATATAAACGGGTACAGAAGATGCTTGCACATATCGACTTTTGGGCACCTAAAAGATCGATTTTCAGTATGTTTTTGGCCTGAAATTTGAAAATACTCTAACACGGAGTAGGCATGTACAGATACCTTCTGGGTCCTCTAAATATCGAATTTTCGGGTGTTTTGGGACTGAATTTGATATATCGATTTTTTGGCACCTAAAATGTCGATTTTTAGCATGTTTTTAGCCTATATTTTGAAAATATTCTAGCACTGTGTAGGCATGTACAGATTGCTTCTGGGACCCCAAAATATTGAATTTTCGGGTGTTTTGAGCCTGAATTTGAGATATAAACGGGTACAGAAGATACATGCACATATTGACTTTGGGCATCTAAAATATCGATTTTCAGCATGTTTTGGGCCTGTATTTTGAAAATACTCTAACACTGAGTAGCCATGTACAGATTGCTTCTGGGACCCGAAAATATTGAATTTTCGGGTGTTTTGAGCCTGAATTTGAGATATAAACGGGTACTGAAGATGCATGCACATATCGACTTTTGTGCACCTAAAAGATCGATTTTCAGTATGTTTTGAGCATGTATTTTGAAAATACTCTAACACGGAGTAGGCATGTACAGATCGCTTCTGGGACCCCTAAATATCGAATTTTCGGGTGTTTTGGGACTGAATTTGAGATATCGACTTTTTGGCACCTAAAAGATCGATTTTTAGCATGTTTTTAGCCTATATTTTGAAAATATTCTAGCACTGTACAGATTGCTTCTGGGACCCCAAAATATTGAATTTTCGGGTGTTTTGAGCTTGAATTTGAGATATAAACGGGTACAGAAGATACATGCACATATTGACTTTGGGCACCAAAAATATCGATTTTCAGCATGTTTTTGGCCTGTATTTTGAAAATACTCTAACACGGAGTAGGCAAGTACAGATCGCTTCTGGGACCCCAAAATATCGAATTTTCGGGTGTTTAGGGCCAGAATTTGAGATATAAACGGGTACAGAAGATGCATGCACATATCGACTTTTGGGCACATAAAAGATCGATTTTCAGTATGTTTTTGGCCTGTATTTTGAAAATACTCTAACACAGTGTAGGCATGTACAGATACCTTCTGGGACCTCTAAATATCGAATTTTAGGGTGTTTTGGGACTGAATTTGAGATATCGATTTTTTGGCACCTAAAATGTCGATTTTTAGCATGTTTCTAGCCTATATTTTGAAAATATTCTAGCACTGTGTAGGCATGTACAGATTGCTTCTGGGACCCCAAAATATTGAATTTTCGGGTGTTTTGAGCCTGAATTTGAGATATAAACGGGTACTGAAGATGCATGCACATATCGACTTTTGTGCACCTAAAAGATCGATTTTCAGTATGTTTTGAGCATTTATTTTGAAAATACTCTAAAACGGAGTAGGCATGTACAGATCGCTTCTGGGACCCCTAAATATCGAATTTTCGGGTGTTTTGGGACTGAATTTGAGATATCGACTTTTTGGCACCTAAAAGATCGATTTTTAGCATGTTTTTAGCCTATATTTTGAAAATATTCTAGCACTGTACAGATTGCTTCTGGGACCCCAAAATATTGAATTTTCGGGTGTTTTGTGCCTGAATTTGAGATATAAACGGGTACAGAAGATACATGCACATATTGACTTTCGGCACCAAAAATATCGATTTTCAGCATGTTTTGGGCCTGAATTTTGAAAATACTCTAACACGGAGTAGGCATGTACAGATCGCTTCTGGGACCCCAAAATATCGAATTTTCGGGTGTTTAGGGCCAGAATTTGAGATATAAACGGGTACAGAAGATACATGCACATATCGACACTTGGGCACCTAAAAGATCGATTTTCAGTATGTTTTTGGCCTGTATTTTGAAAATACTCTAACACGGAGTAGGCATGTACAGATACCTTCTGGGACCTCTAAATATCGAATTTTCGGGTGTTTTGGGACTGAATTTGAGATATCGATTTTTTGGCACCTAAAATGTCGATTTTTAGCATGATTTTAGCCTATATTTTGAAAATATTCTAGCACTGTGTAGGCATGTACAGATTGCTTCTGGGACCCCAAAATATTAAATTTTCGGGTGTTTTGACCCTGAATTTGAGATATAAACGGGTACAGAAGATACATGCACATATTGACTTTCGGCATCTAAAATATCGATTTTCAGCATGTTTTGGGCCTGTATTTTGAAAATACTCTAACACTGAGTAGGCATGTACAGATTGCTTCTGGGACCCCAAAATATTGAATTTTCGGGTGTTTTCAGCCTGAATTTGAGATATAAACGGGTACTGAAGATGCATGCACATATCGACTTTTGTGCACCTAAAAGATCGATTTTCAGTATGTTTTGAGCATGTATTTTGAAAATACTCTAACACGGAGTAGGCATGTACAGATCGCTTCTGGGACCCCTAAATATCGAATTTTCGGGTGTTTTGGGACTGAATTTGAGATATCGACTTTTTGGCACCTAAAAGATCGATTTTTAGCATGTTTTTAGCCTATATTTTGAAAATATTCTAGCACTGTACAGATTGCTTCTGGGACCCCAAAATATTGAATTTTCGGGTGTTTTGAGCCTGAATTCGAGATATAAACGGGTACAGAAGATGCATGCACATATTGACTTTGGGCACCAAAAATATCGATTTTCAGCATGTTTTGGGCCTGAATTTTAAAAATACTCTAACACTGAGTAGGCATGTACAGATCGCTTCTGGGACCCGCAAATATCGAATTTTCGGGTGTTTTGGGACTGAATTTGAGATATCGACTTTTTGGCACCTAAAAGATCGATTTTTAGCATGTTTTTAGCCTGTATTTTGAAAATACTCTAACACGGAGTAGGCATGTACATATACCTTCTGGGACCTCTAAATTTTGAATTTTCGGGTGTTTTGGGACTGAATTTGAGATATCGCTTTTTTGGCACCTAAAATGTCGATTTTTAGCATGTTTTAAGCCTATATTTTGAAAATATTCTAGCACTGTGTAGGCATGTACAGATTGCTTCTGGGACCCCAAAATATTGAATTTTCGGGTGTTTTGAGCCTGAATTTGAGATATAAACGGGTACAGAAGATACATGCACATATTGACTTTGGGCATCTAAAATATCGATTTTCAGCATGTTTTGGTCCTGTATTTTGAAAATACTCTAACACTGAGTAGGCATGTACAGATTGCTTCTTGGACCCCAAAATATTGTATTTTCGGGTGTTTTGTGCCTGAATTTGAGATATAAACGGGTACTGAAGATGCATGCACATATCGACTTTTGTGCACCTAAAAGATCGATTTTCAGTATGTTTAGAGCATGTATTTTGAAAATACTCTAACACGGAGTAGGCATGTACAGATCGCTTCTAGGACCCCTAAATATCGAATTTTCGGGTGTTTTGGGACTGAATTTGAGATATCGACTTTTTGGCACCTAAAAGATCGATTTTTAGCATGTTTTTAGCCTATATTTTAAAAATATTCTAGCACTGAGTAGGCATGTACAGATTGCTTCTGGGACCCCAAAATATTGAATTTTCGGGTGTTTTGAGCCTGAATTTGAGATATAAACGGGTACAGAAGATACATGCACATATTGACTTTGGGCACCAAAAATATCGATTTTCAGCATGTTTTGGGCCTTAATTTTGAAAATACTCTAACACGGAGTAGGCATGTACAGATCGCTTCTGGGACCCCAAAATATCGAATTTTCGGGTGTTTAGGGCCAGAATTTGAGATATAAACGGGTACATAAGATGCATGCACATATCGACTTTTGGGCACCTAAAAGATCGATTTTCAGTATGTTTTTGGCCTGTATTTTGAAAATACTCTAACACGGAGTAGGCATGTACAGATACCTTCTGAGACCTCTAAATATCGAATTTAGGGTGTTTTGGGACTGAATTTGAGATATCGATTTTTTGGCACCTAAAATGTCGATGTTTAGCATGTTTTTAGCCTATATTTTGAAAATATTCTAGCACTGTGTAGGCATGTACAGATTGCTTCTGGGACCCCAAAATATTGAATTTTCGGGTGTTTAGGGCCAGAATTTGAGATATAAACGGGTACAGAAGATGCATGCACATATCGACTTTTGGGCACCTAAAAGATCGATTTTCAGTATGTTTTTGGCCTGTATTTTGAAAATACTCTAACACGGAGTAGGCATGTACAGATACTTTCTGAGACCTCTAAATATCGAATTTAGGGTGTTTTGGGACTGAATTTGAGATATCGATTTTTTGGCACCTAAAATGTCGATTTTTAGCATGTTTTTAGCCTATATTTTGAAAATATTCTAGCACTGTGTAGGCTTGTACAGATTGCTTCTGGGACCCCAAAATATTGAATTTTCGGGTGTTTTGAGCCTGAATTTGAGATATAAACGGGTACAGAAGATACATGCACATATTGACTTTGGGCATCTAAAATATCGATTTTCAGCATGTTTTGGGCCTGTATTTTGAAAATACTCTAACACTGAGTAGGCATGTACAGATTGCTTCTGGGACCCCAAAATATTGTATTTTCGGGTGTTTTGAGCCTGAATTTGAGATATAAACGGGTACTGAAGATGCATGCACATATCGACTTTTGTGCACCTAAAAGATCGATTTTCAGTATGTTTTGAGCATGTATTTTGAAAATACTCTAACACGGAGTAGGCATGTACAGATCGCTTCTGGGACCCCTAAATATCGAATTTTCGGGTGTTTTGGGACTGAATTTGAGATATCGACTTTTTAGCACCTAATAGATCGATTTTTAGCATGTTTTTAGCCTATATTTTTGAAAATATTCTAGCACTGAGTAGGCATGTACAGATTGCTTCTGGGACCCCAAAATATTGAATTTTCGGGTGTTTTGAGCCTGAATTTGAGATATAAACGGGTACAGAAGATACATGCACATATTGACTTTGGGCACCAAAAATATCGATTTTCAGCATGTTTTGGGCCTGAATTTTGAAAATACTCTAACACGGAGTAGGCATGTACAGATCGCTTCTGGGACCCCAAAATATCGAATTTTCGGGTGTTTAGGGCCAGAATTTGAGATGTAAACGGGTACAGAAGATGCATGCACATATCGACTTTTGGGCACCTAAAAGATCGATTTTCAGTATGTTTTTGGCCTGTATTTTGAAAATACTCTAACACGGAGTAGGCATGTACAGATACCTTCTGAGACCTCTAAATATCGAATTTAGGGTGTTTTGGGAATGAATTTTAGATATCGATTTTTTGGCACCTAAAATGTCGATTTGTAGCATGTTTTTAACCTATATTTTGAAAATATTCTAGCACTGTGTAGGCATGTACAGATTGCTTCTGGGACCCCAAAATATTGAATTTTCGGGTGTTTTGAGCCTGAATTTGAGATATAAACGGGTACAGAAGATACATGCACATATTGACTTTGGACATCTAAAATATCGATTTTCAGCATGTTTTGGGCCTGTATTTTGAAAATACTCTAACACTGAGTAGGCATGTACAGATTGCTTCTGGGACCCCAAAATATTGAATTTTCGGGTGTTTTGAGCCTGAATTTGAGATATAAACGGGTACTGAAGATGCATGCACATATCGACTTTTGTGCACCTAAAAGATCGATTTTCAGTATGTTTTGAGCATGTATTTTGAAAATACTCTAACACGGAGTAGGCATGTACAGATCGCTTCTGGGACCCCTAAATATCGAATTTTCGGGTGTTTTGGGACTGAATTTGAGATATCGACTTTTTGGCACCTAAAAGATCGATTTTTAGCATGTTTTTAGCCTATATTTTGAAAATATTCTAGCACTGAGTAGGCATGTACAGATTGCTTCTGGGACCCCAAAATATTGAATTTTCGGGTGTTTTGAGCCTGAATTTGAGATATAAACGGGTACAGAAGATACATGCACATATTGACTTTAGGCACCAAAAATATCGATTTTCAGCATGTTTTGGGCCTGAATTTTTAAAATACTCTAACACTGAGTAGGCATGTACAGATTGCTTCTGGGACCCCAAAATATCGAATTTTCGGGTGTTTTGAGCCTGAATTTGAGATATAAACGGGTACAGAAGATGCATGCACATATCGACTTTTGGGCACCTAAAAGATCGATTTTCAGTATGTTTTTGGCCTGTATTTTGAAAATACTCTAACACGGAGTAGGCATGTACAGATCGCTTCTGGGACCCCTAAATATCGAATTTTCGGGTGTTTTGGGACTGAATTTGAGATATCGACTTTTTGGCACCTAAAAGATCGATTTTTAGCATGTTTTTAGCCTATATTTTGAAAATATTCTAGCACTGTACAGATTGCTTCTGGGACCCCAAAATATTGAATTTTCGGGTGTTTTGAGCCTGAATTCGAGATATAAACGGGTACAGAAGATACATGCACATATTGACTTTGGGCACCAAAAATATCGATTTTCAGCATGTTTTGGGCCTGAATTTTGAAAATACTCTAACACAGAGTAGGCATGTACAGATCGCTTCTGGGACCCCAAAATATCGAATTTTCGGGTGTTTAGGGCCAGAATTTGAGATATAAACGGGTACAGAAGATGCATGCACATATCGACTTTTGGGCACCTAAAAGATCGATTTTCAGTATGTTTTTGGCCTGTATTTTGAAAATACTCTAACACGGAGTAGGCATGTACAGATACCTTCTGGGACCTCTAAATATCGAATTTTCGGGTGTTTTGGGACAGAATTTGAGATATCGATTTTTTGGCACCTAAAATGTCGATTTTTAGCGTGTTTTTAGCCTATATTTTGAAAATATTCTAGCACTGTGTAGGCATGTACAGATTGCTTCTGGGACCCCAAAATATTGAATTTTCGGGTGTTTTGAGCCTGAATTTGAGATATAAACGGGTACAGAAGATACATGCATATATTGACTTAGGGCATCTAAAATATCGATTTTCAGCATGTTTTGGGCCTGTATTTTGAAAATACTCTAACACTGAGTAGGCATGTACAGATTGCTTCTGGGACCCAAAAATATTGAATTTTCGGGTGTTTTGAGCCTGAATTTGAGATATAAACAGGTACTGAAGATGCATGCACATATCGACTTTTGTGCACCTAAAAGATCGATTTTCAGTATGTTTTGAGCATGTATTTTGAAAATACTCTAATACGGAGTAGGCATGTACAGATCGCTTCTGGGACCCCTAAATATCGAATTTTCGGGTGTTTTGGGACTGAATTTGAGATATCGACTTTTTGGCACCTAAAAGATCGATTTTTAGCATGTTTTTAGCCTATATTTTGAAAATATTCTAGCACTGAGTAGGCATGTACAGATTGCTTCTGGGACCCCAAAATATTGAATTTTCGGGTGTTTTGAGCCTGAATTTGAGATATAAACGGGTACAGAAGATACATGCACATATTGACTTTGGGCACCAAAAATATCGATTTTCAGCATGTTTTGGGCCTGTATTTTGAAAATACTCTAACACGGAGTAGGCATGTACAGATTGCTTCTGGGACCCCAAAATATCGAATTTTCGGGTGTTTAGGGCCAGAATTTGAGATATAAACGGGTACAGAAGATGCATGCACATATCGACTTTTGGGCACCTAAAAGATCGATTTTCAGTATGTTTTGAGCATTTATTTTGAAAATACTCTAAAACGGAGTAGGTATGTACAGATCGCTTCTGGGACCCCTAAATATCGAATTTTCGGGTGTTTTGGGATTGAATTTGAGATATCGACTTTTTGGCACCTAAAAGATCGATTTTTAGCATGTTTTTAGCCTATATTTTGAAAATATTCTAGCACTGAGTAGGCATGTACAGATTGCTTCTGGGACCCCAAAATATTAAATTTTCGGGTGTTTTGAGCCTGAATTTGAGATATAAACGGGTACAGAAGATACATGCACATATTGACTTTGGGCATCTAAAATATCGATTTTCAGCATGTTTTGGGCCTGTATTTTGAAAATACTCTACCACTGAGTAGGCATGTACAGATTGCATCTGGGACCCCAAAATATTGAATTTTCGGGTGTTTTGAGCCTGAATTTGAGATATAAACGGGTACTGAAGATGCATGCACATATCGACTTTTGTGCACCTAAAAGATCGATTTTCAGTATGTTTTGAGCATGTATTTTGAAAATACTCTAACACAGAGTAGGCATGTACAGATCGCTTCTGGGACCCCTAAATATCGAATTTTCGGGTGTTTTGGGACTGAATTTGAGATATCGACTTTTTGGCACCTAAAAGATCGATTTTTAGCATGTTTTTAGCCTATATTTTGAAAATATTCTAGCACTGTACAGATTGCTTCTGGGACCCCAAAATATTGAATTTTCGGGTGTTTTGAGCCTGAATTCGAGATATAAACGGGTACAGAAGATACATGCACATATTGACTTTGGGCACCAAAAATATCGATTTTCAGCATGTTTTGGGCCTGAATTTTGAAAATACTCTAACACTGAGTAGGCATGTACAGATCGCTTCTGGGACCCGCAAATATCGAATTTTCGGGTGTTTAGGGCCAAAATTTGAGATATAAACGGGTACTGAAGATGCATGCACATATCGACTTTTGGGCACCTAAAAGATCGATTTTCAGTATGTTTTTGGCCTGTATTTTGAAAATACTCTAACACGGAGTAGGCATGTACAGATACCTTCTGGGACCTCTAAATATCGAATTTTCGGGTGTTTTGGGACTGAATTTGAGATATCGATTTTTTGGCACCTAAAATGTCGATTTTTAGCATGTTTTAAGCCTATATTTTGAAAATATTCTAGCACTGTGTAGGCATGTACAGATTGCTTCTGGGAGCCCCAAATATTGAATTTTCGGGTGTTTTGAGCCTGAATTTGAGATATAAATGGGTACAGAAGATACATGCACATATTGACTTTGGGCATCTAAAATATCGATTTTCAGCATGTTTTGGGCCTGTATTTTGAAAATACTCTAACACTGAGTAGGCATGTACAGATTGCTTCTGGGACCCCAAAATATTGTATTTTCGGGTGTTTTGAGCCTGAATTTGAGATATAAACGGGTACTGAAGATGCATGCACATATCGACTTTTGTGCACCTAAAAGATCGATTTTCAGTATGTTTTTGGCCTGTATTTTGAAAATACTCTAACACGGAGTAGGCATGTACAGATCGCTTCTGGGACCCCTAAATATCGAATTTTCGGGTGTTTTGGGACTGAATTTGAGATATCGACTTTTTGGCACCTAAAAGATCGATTTTTTGCATGTTTTTAGCCTATATTTTGAAAATATTCTAGCACTGTACAGATTGCTTCTGGGACCCCAAAATATTGAATTTTCGGGTGTTTTGAGCCTGAATTTGAGATATAAACGGGTACAGAAGATACATGCACATATTGACTTTGGGCATCTAAAATATCGATTTTCAGCATGTTTTGGGCCTGTATTTTGAAAATACTCTAACACTGAGTAGGCATGTACAGATTGCTTCTGGGACCCCAAAAAATTGAATTTTCGGGTGTTTGAGCTAGAATTTGAGATATAAACAGGTACTGAAGATGCATGCACATATCGACTTTTGTGCACCTAAAAGATCGATTTTCAGTATGTTTTGAGCATGTATTTTGAAAATACTCTAACACGGAGTAGGCATGTACAGATCGCTTCTGGGACCCCTAAATATCGAATTTTCGGGTGTTTTGGGACTGAATTTGAGATATCGACTTTTTGGCACCTAAAAGATCGATTTTCAGCATGTTTTGGGCCTGTATTTTGAAAATACTCTAACACTGAGTAGGCATGTACAGATTGCTTCTGGGACCCCAAAATATTGAATTTTCGGGTGTTTTGAGCCTGAATTTGAGATATAAACAGGTACTGAAGATGCATGCACATATCGACTTTTGTGCACCTAAAAGATCGATTTTCAGTATGTTTTGAGCATGTATTTTGAAAATACTCTAACACGGAGTAGGCATGTACAGATCGCTTCTGGGACCCCTAAATATCGAATTTTCGGGTGTTTTGGGACTGAATTTGAGATATCGACTTTTTGGCACCTTAAAGATCGATTTTTAGCATGTTTTTAGCCTATATTTTGAAAATATTCTAGCACTGTGTAGGCATGTACAGATTGCTTCTGGGACCCCAAAATATTGAATTTTCGGGTGTTTTGAGTCTGAATTTGAGATATAAACGGGTACAGAAGATACATGCACATATTGACTTTGGGCATCTAAAATATCGATTTTCAGCATGTTTTGGGCCTGTATTTTGAAAATACTCTAACACTGAGTAGGCATGTACAGATTGCTTCTGGGACTCCAAAATATTGAATTTTCGGGTGTTTTGAGCCTGAATTTGAGATATAAACGGGTACTGAAGATGCATGCACATATCGACTTTTGGGCACCTAAAAGATCGATTTTCAGTATGTTTTTGGCCTAAAATTTGAAAATACTCTAACACAGAGTAGGCATGTACAGATACCTTCTGGGTCCTCTAAATATCGAATTTTCGGGTGTTTTGGGACTGAATTTGATATATCGATTTTTTGGCACCTAAAATGTCGATTTTTAGCATGTTTTTAGCTTATATCTTGAAAATATTCTAGCACTGTGTAGGCATGTACAGATTGCTTCTGGGACCCCAAAATATTGAATTTTCGGGTGTTTTGAGCCTGAATTTGAGATATAAACGGGTACAGAAGATACATGCACATATTGACTTTGGGCATCTAAAATATCGATTTTCAGCATGTTTTGGGCCTGTATTTTGAAAATACTCTAACACTGAGTAGACATGTACAGATTGCTTCTGGGACCCCAAAATATTGAATTTTCGGGTGTTTGAGCCAGAATTTGAGATATAAACAGGTACTGAAGATGCATGCACATATCGACTTTTGTGCACCTAAAAGATCGATTTTCAGTATGTTTTGAGCATGTATTTTGAAAATACTCTAACAGGGAGTAGGCATGTACAGATCGCTTCTGGGACCCCTAAATATCGAATTTTCGGGTGTTTTGGGACTGAATTTGAGATATCGACTTTTTGGCACCTAAAATGTCGATTTTTAGCATGTTTTTAGCCTATATTTTGAAAATATTCTAGCACTGAGTAGGCATGTACAGATTGCTTCTGGGACCCCAAAATATTGAATTTTCGGGAGTTTTGAGCCTGAATTTGAGATATAAACTGGTACAGAAGATACATGCACATATTGACTTTGGGCACCAAAAATATCGATTTTCAGTATGTTTTGGGCCTGAATTTTGAAAATACTCTAACACGGAGTAGGCATGTACAGATCGCTTCTGGGACCCCAAAATATCGAATTTTCGGGTGTTTAGGGTTAGAATTTGAGATATAAACGGGTACAGAAGATGCATGCACATATCGACTTTTGGGCACCTAAAAGATCGATTTTCAGTATGTTTTTGGCCTGTATTTTGAAAATACTCTAACACGGAGTAGGCATGTACATATACCTTCTGGGACCTCTAAATATCGAATTTTCGGGTGTTTTGGGACTGAATTTGAGATATCGATTTTTTGGCACCTAAAATGTCGATTTTTAGCATGTTTTTAGCCTATATTTTGAAAATATTCTAGCACTGTGTAGGCATGTACAGATTGCTTCTGGGACCCCAAAATATTGAATTTTCGGGTGTTTTGAGCCTGAATTTGAGATATAAACGGGTACAGAAGATACATGCACATATTGACTTTGGGCATCTAAAATATCGATTTTCAGCATGTTTTGGGCCTGTATTTTGAATATACTCTAACACTGAGTAGGCATGTACAGATTGCTTCTTGGACCCCAAAATATTGTATTTTCGGGTGTTTTGAGCCTGAATTTGAGATATAAACGGGTACTGAAGATGCATGCACATATCGACTTTTGTGCACCTAAAAGATCGATTTTCAGTATGTTTTGAGCATGTATTTTGAAAATACTCTAAAACGGAGTAGGCATGTACAGATCGCTTCTGGGACCCCTAAATATCGAATTTTCGGGTGTTTTGGGACTGAAATTGAGATATCGACTTTTTTGCACCTAAAAGATCGATTTTTAGCATGTTTTTAGCCTATATTTTGAAAATATTCTAGCACTGAGTAGGCATGTACAGATTGCTTCTGGGACCCCAAAATATTGAATTTTCGGGTGTTTTGAGCCTGAATTTGAGATATAAACGGGTACAGAAGATACATGCACATATTGACTTTGGGCCCCAAAAATATCGATTTTCAGCATGTTTTGGGCCTGAATTTTGAAAATACTCTAACACGGAGTAGGCATGTACAGATCGCTTCTGGGACCCCAAAATATCGAATTTTCGGGTGTTTAGGGCCAGAATTTGAGATATAAACGGGTACAGAAGATGCATGCACATATCGACTTTTGGGCACCTAAAAGATCGATTTTCAGTATGTTTTTGGCCTGTAGTTTGAAAATACTCTAACACGGAGTAGGCATGTACAGATACCTTCTGGGACCTCTAAATATCGAATTTTCGGGTGTTTTGGGACTGAATTTGAGATATCGATTTTTTG
This sequence comes from Petrolisthes cinctipes, assembly GCA_033782935.1. NCBI lineage: Eukaryota > Metazoa > Arthropoda > Malacostraca > Decapoda > Porcellanidae > Petrolisthes > Petrolisthes cinctipes. Next base: position 195,650 of record JAWQEG010001185.1, read on the forward strand.
GCACCTAAAATGTCGATTTTTAGCATGTTTTAAGCCTATATTTTGAAAATATTCTAGCACTGTGTAGGCATGTACAGATTGCTTCTGGGACCCCCAAATATTGAATTTTCGGGTGTTTTGAGCCTGAATTTGAGATATAAATGGGTACAGAAGATACATGCACATATTGACTTTGGGCATCTAAAATATCGATTTTCAGCATGTTTTGGGCCTGTATTTTGAAAATACTCTAACACTGAGTAGGCATGTACAGATTGCTTCTGGGACCCCAAAATATTGTATTTTCGGGTGTTTTGAGCCTGAATTTGAGATATAAACGGGTACTGAAGATGCATGCACATATCGACTTTTGTGCACCTAAAAGATCGATTTTCAGTATGTTTTTGGCCTGTATTTTGAAAATACTCTAACACGGAGTAGGCATGTACAGATCGCTTCTGGGACCCCTAAATATCGAATTTTCGGGTGTTTTGGGACTGAATTTGAGATATCGACTTTTTGGCACCTAAAAGATCGATTTTTAGCATGTTTTTAGCCTATATTTTGAAAATATTCTAGCACTGAGTAGGCATGTACAGATTGCTTCTGGGACCCCAAAATATTGAATTTTCGGGTGTTTTGAGCCTGAATTTGAGATATAAACGGGTACAGAAGATACATGCACATATTGACTTTGGGCCCCAAAAATATCGATTTTCAGCATGTTTTGGGCCTGAATTTTGAAAATACTCTAACACGGAGTAGGCATGTACAGATCGCTTCTGGGACCCCAAAATATCGAATTTTCGGGTGTTTAGGGCCTGAATTTGAGATATAAACGGGTGCAGAAGATGCATGCACATATTGACTTTTGGGCACCTAAAAGATCGATTTTCAGTATGTTTTTGGCCTGTATTTTGAAAATACTCTAACACGGAGTAGGCATGTACAGATACTTTCTGAGACCTCTAAATATCGAATTTAGGGTGTTTTGGGACTGAATTTGAGATATCGATTTTTTGGCACCTAAAATGTCGATTTTTAGCATGTTTTAAGCCTATATTTTGAAAATATTCTAGCACTGTGTAGGCATGTACAGATTGCTTCTGGGACCCCCAAATATTGAATTTTCGGGTGTTTTGAGCCTGAATTTGAGATATAAATGGGTACAGAAGATACATGCACATATTGACTTTGGGCATCTAAAATATCGATTTTCAGCATGTTTTGGGCCTGTATTTTGAAAATACTCTAACACTGAGTAGGCATGTACAGATTGCTTCTGGGACCCCAAAATATTGTATTTTCGGGTGTTTTGAGCCTGAATTTGAGATATAAACGGGTACTGAAGATGCATGCACATATCGACTTTTGTGCACCTAAAAGATCGATTTTCAGTATGTTTTTGGCCTGTATTTTGAAAATACTCTAACACGGAGTAGGCATGTACAGATCGCTTCTGGGACCCCTAAATATCGAATTTTCGGGTGTTTTGGGACTGAATTTGAGATATCGACTTTTTGGCACCTAAAAGATCGATTTTTAGCATGTTTTTAGCCTATATTTTGAAAATATTCTAGCACTGAGTAGGCATGTACAGATTGCTTCTGGGACCCCAAAATATTGAATTTTCGGGAGTTTTGAGCCTGAATTTGAGATATAAACTGGTACAGAAGATACATGCACATATTGACTTTGGGCACCAAAAATATCGATTTTCAGTATGTTTTGGGCCTGAATTTTGAAAATACTCTAACACGGAGTAGGCATGTACAGATCGCTTCTGGGACCCCAAAATATCGAATTTTCGGGTGTTTAGGGTTAGAATTTGAGATATAAACGGGTACAGAAGATGCATGCACATATCGACTTTTGGGCACCTAAAAGATCGATTTTCAGTATGTTTTTGGCCTGTATTTTGAAAATACTCTAACACGGAGTAGGCATGTACATATACCTTCTGGGACCTCTAAATATCGAATTTTCGGGTGTTTTGGGACTGAATTTGAGATATCGGCTTTTTGGCACCTAAATGATCGATTTTTAGCATGTTTTTAGCCTATATTTTGAAAATATTCTTGCACTGAGTAGGCATGTACAGATTGCTTCTGGGACCCCAAAATATTGAATTTTCAGGTGTTTTGAGCCTGAATTTGAGATATAAACGGGTACAGAAGATACATGTACATATTGACTTTGGGCACCAAAAATATCGATTTTCAGCATGTTTTTGGCCTGTATTTTGAAAATACTCTAACACGGAGTAGGCATGTACAGATCGCTTCTGGGACCCCAAAATATCGAATTTTCGGGTGTTTAGGGCCAGAATTTGAGATATAAACGGGTACAGAAGATGCATGCACATATCGACTTTTGGGCACCTAAAAGATCGATTTTCAGTATGTTTTTGGCCTGTATTTTGAAAATACTCTAACACAGTGTAGGCATGTACAGATACCTTCTGGGACCTCTAAATATCGAATTTTCGGGTGTTTTGGGACTGAATTTGAGATATCGATTTTTTGGCACCTAAAATGTCGATTTTTAGCATGTTTTTAGCCTATATTTTGAAAATATTCTAGCACTGTGTAGGCATGTACAGATTGCTTCTGGGACCCCAAAATATTGAATTTTCGGGTGTTTTGAGCCTGAATTTGAGATATAAACGGGTACAGAAGATACATGCACATATTGACTTTGGGCATCTAAAATATCGATTTTCAGCATGTTTTGGGCCTGTATTTTGAAAATACTCTAACACTGAGTAGGCATGTACAGATTGCTTCTGGGACCCCAAAATATTGAATTTTCGGGTGTTTTGAGCCTGAATTTGAGATATAAACGGGTACTGAAGATACATGCACATATCGACTTTTGTGCACCTAAAAGATCGATTTTCAGTATGTTTTGAGCATGTATTTTGAAAATACTCTAACACGGAGTAGGCATGTACAGATTGCTTCTGGGACCCCTAAATATCGAATTTTCGGGTGTTTTGGGACTGAATTTGAGATATCGACTTTTTGGCACCTAAATGATCGATTTTTAGCATGTTTTTAGCCTATATTTTGAAAATATTCTAGCACTGTACAGATTGCTTCTGGGACCCCCAAAATATTGAATTTTCGGGTGTTTTGAGCCTGAATTTGAAATATAAACGGGTACAGAAGATACATGCACATATTGACTTTGGGCATCTAAAATATCGATTTTCAGCATGTTTTGGGCCTGTATTTTGAAAAAACTCTAACACTGAGTAGGCATGTACAGATTGCTTCTGGAACCCCAAAATATTGAATTTTCGGGTTTTTTGAGCCTGAATTTGAGATATAAACGGGTACTGAAGATGCATGCACATATCGACTTTTGTGCACCTAAAAGATCGATTTTCACTATGTTTTGAGCATGTATTTTGAAAATACTCTAACACGGAGTAGGCATGTACAGATCGCTTCTGGGACCCCTAAATATCGAATTTTCGGGTGTTTTGGGACTGAATTTGAGATATCGACTTTTTGGCACCTAAAAGATCGATTTTTAGCATGTTTTTAGCCTATATTTTGAAAATATTCTAGCACTGAGTAGGCATGTACAGATTGCTTCTGGGACCCCAAAATATAAAATTTTCGGGTGTTTTGAGCCTGAATTTGAGATATAAACGGGTACAGAAGATACATGCACATATTGACTTTGGGCACCAAAAATATCGATTTTCAGCATGTTTTTGGCCTGTATTTTGAAAATACTCTAACACGGAGTAGGCATGTACAGATTGCTTCTGTGACCCCAAAATATCGAATTTTCGGGTGTTTAGGGCCAGAATTTGAGATATAAACGGGTACCGAAGATGCATGCACATATCGACTTTTGTGCACCTAAAAGATCGATTTTCAGTATGTTTTTGGCCTGTATTTTGAAAATACTCTAACACAGTGTAGGCATGTACAGATTCCTTCTGGGACCTCTAAATATCGATTTTTCGGGTGTTTTGGGACTGAATTTGAGATATCGAATTTTTGGCACCTAAAATGTCGATTTTTAGAATGTTTTTAGCCTATATTTTGAAAATATTCTAGCACTGTGTAGGCATGTACAGATTGCTTCTGGGACCCCAAAATATTGAATTTTCGGGTGCTTTGAGCCTGAATTTGAGATATAAACGGGTACAGAAGATACATGCACATATTGACTTTGGGCATCTAATATATCGATTTTCAGCATGTTTTGGGCCTGTATTTTGAAAATACTCTAAACACGGAGTAGGCATGTACAGATCGCTTCTGGGACCCCTAAATATCGAATTTTCGGGTGTTTTGGGACTGAATTTGAGATATCGAATTTTTGGCACCTAAAATGTCGATTTTTAGCATGTTTTTAGCCTATATTTTGAAAATATTCTAGCACTGTGTAGGCATGTACAGATTGCTTCTGGGACCCCAAAATATTGAATTTTCGGGTGTTTTGAGCCTGAATTTGAGATATAAACGGGTACAGAAGATACATGCACATATTGACTTTGGGCATCTAAAATATCGATTTTCAGCATGTTTTGGGCCTGTATTTTGAAAATACTCTAAAACGGAGTAGGCATGTACAGATCGCTTCTGGGACCCCTAAATATCGAATTTTCGGGTGTTTAGGGCCAGAATTTGAGATATAAACGGGTACAGAAGATACATGCACATATTGACTTTTGGCATCTAAAATATCGATATTCAGCATGTTTTGGGCCTGTATTTTGAAAATACTCTAACACTGAGTAGGCATGTACAGATTGCTTCTGGGACCCCAAAATATCGAATTTTCGGGTGTTTTCAGCCTTTATTTGAGATATAAACGGGTACTGAAGATGCATGCACATATCGACTTTTGTGCACCTAAAAGATCGATTTTCAGTATGTTTTGAGCATGTATTTTAAAAATACTCTAAAACGGAGTAGGCATGTACATATCGCTTCTGGGACCCCTAAATATCGAATTTTCGGGTGTTTTGGGACTGAATTTGAGATATCGACTTTTTGGCACCTAAAAGATCGATTTTTAGCATGTTTTTAGCCTATATTTTGAAAATATTCTAGCACTGAGCAGGCATGTACAGATTGCTTCTGGGACCCCAAAATATTGAATTTTCGGGAGTTTTGAGCCTGAATTTGAGATATAAACGGGTACAGAAGATACATGCACATATTGACTTTGGGCATCTAAAATATCGATTTTCAGCATGTTTTGGGCCTGTATTTTGAAAATACTCTAACACTGAGTAGGCATGTACAGATCGCTTCTGGGACCCCTAAATATCGAATTTTCGTGTGTTTTGGGACTGAATTTGAGATATCGACTTTTTGGCACCAAAAAGATCGATTTTTAGCATGTTTTTAGCCTATATTTTGAAAATATTCTAGCACTGAGTAGGCATGTACTGATTGCTTCTGGGACCCCAAAATATTGAATTTTCGGGTGTTTTGAGCCTGAATTTGTGATATAAACGGGTACAGAAGATACATGCACATATTGACTTTGGGCACCAAAAATATCGATTTTCAGCATGTTTTGGGCCTGAATTTTGAAAATATTCTAGCACTCTGTAGGCATGTACAGATTGCTTCTGGGACCCCAAAATATTGAATTTTCGGGTGTTTTGAGCCTGAATTTGAGATATAAACGGGTACAGAAGATACATGCACATATTGACTTTGGGCATCTAAAATATCGATTTTCAGCATGTTTTGGGCCTGTATTTTGAAAATACTCTAACACTGAGTAGGCATGTACAGATTGCTTCTGGGACCCCAAAATATTGAATTTTCGGGTGTTTTGAGCCTGAATTTGAGATATAAACGGGTACTGAAGATGCATGCACATATCGACTTTTGTGCACCTAAAAGATCGATTTTCAGTATGTTTTGAGCATGTATTTTGAAAATACTCTAACACGGAGTAGGCATGTACAGATCGCTTCTGGGACTCCTAAATATCGAATTTTCGGGTGTTTTGGGACTGAATTTGAGATATCGACTTCTTGGCACCTAAATGATCGATTTTTAGCATGTTTTTAGCCTATATTTTGAAAATATTCTAGCACTGAGTAGGCATGTACAGATTGCTTCTGGGACCCCAAAATATAAAATTTTCGGGTGTTTTGAGCCTGAATTTGAGATATAAACGGGTACAGAAGATACATGCACATATTGACTTTGGGCAACAAAAATATCGATTTTCAGCATGTTTTTGGCCTGTATTTTGAAAATACTCTAACACGGAGTAGGCATGTACAGATTGCTTCTGTGACCCCAAAATATCGAATTTTCGGGTGTTTAGGGCCAGAATTTGAGATATAAACGGGTACCGAAGATGCATGCACATATCGACTTTTGTGCACCTAAAAGATCGATTTTCAGTATGTTTTTGGCCTGTATTTTGAAAATACTCTAACACAGTGTAGGCATGTACAGATTCCTTCTGGGACCTCTAAATATCGATTTTTCGGGTGTTTTGGGACTGAATTTGAGATATCGAATTTTTGGCACCTAAAATGTCGATTTTTAGAATGTTTTTAGCCTATATTTTGAAAATATTCTAGCACTGTGTAGGCATGTACAGATTGCTTCTGGGACCCCAAAATATTGAATTTTCGGGTGCTTTGAGCCTGAATTTGAGATATAAACGGGTACAGAAGATACATGCACATATTGACTTTGGGCATCTAATATATCGATTTTCAGCATGTTTTGGGCCTGTATTTTGAAAATACTCTAAACACGGAGTAGGCATGTACAGATCGCTTCTGGGACCCCTAAATATCGAATTTTCGGGTGTTTTGGGACTGAATTTGAGATATCGAATTTTTGGCACCTAAAATGTCGATTTTTAGCATGTTTTTAGCCTATATTTTGAAAATATTCTAGCACTGTGTAGGCATGTACAGATTGCTTCTGGGACCCCAAAATATTGAATTTTCGGGTGTTTTGAGCCTGAATTTGAGATATAAACGGGTACAGAAGATACATGCACATATTGACTTTGGGCATCTAAAATATCGATTTTCAGCATGTTTTGGGCCTGTATTTTGAAAATACTCTAAAACGGAGTAGGCATGTACAGATCGCTTCTGGGACCCCTAAATATCGAATTTTCGGGTGTTTAGGGCCAGAATTTGAGATATAAACGGGTACAGAAGATACATGCACATATTGACTTTTGGCATCTAAAATATCGATATTCAGCATGTTTTGGGCCTGTATTTTGAAAATACTCTAACACTGAGTAGGCATGTACAGATTGCTTCTGGGACCCCAAAATATCGAATTTTCGGGTGTTTTCAGCCTTTATTTGAGATATAAACGGGTACTGAAGATGCATGCACATATCGACTTTTGTGCACCTAAAAGATCGATTTTCAGTATGTTTTGAGCATGTATTTTAAAAATACTCTAAAACGGAGTAGGCATGTACATATCGCTTCTGGGACCCCTAAATATCGAATTTTCGGGTGTTTTGGGACTGAATTTGAGATATCGACTTTTTGGCACCTAAAAGATCGATTTTTAGCATGTTTTTAGCCTATATTTTGAAAATATTCTAGCACTGAGCAGGCATGTACAGATTGCTTCTGGGACCCCAAAATATTGAATTTTCGGGAGTTTTGAGCCTGAATTTGAGATATAAACGGGTACAGAAGATACATGCACATATTGACTTTGGGCATCTAAAATATCGATTTTCAGCATGTTTTGGGCCTGTATTTTGAAAATACTCTAACACTGAGTAGGCATGTACAGATCGCTTCTGGGACCCCTAAATATCGAATTTTCGTGTGTTTTGGGACTGAATTTGAGATATCGACTTTTTGGCACCAAAAAGATCGATTTTTAGCATGTTTTTAGCCTATATTTTGAAAATATTCTAGCACTGAGTAGGCATGTACTGATTGCTTCTGGGACCCCAAAATATTGAATTTTCGGGTGTTTTGAGCCTGAATTTGTGATATAAACGGGTACAGAAGATACATGCACATATTGACTTTGGGCACCAAAAATATCGATTTTCAGCATGTTTTGGGCCTGAATTTTGAAAATATTCTAGCACTCTGTAGGCATGTACAGATTGCTTCTGGGACCCCAAAATATTGAATTTTCGGGTGTTTTGAGCCTGAATTTGAGATATAAACGGGTACAGAAGATACATGCACATATTGACTTTGGGCATCTAAAATATCGATTTTCAGCATGTTTTGGGCCTGTATTTTGAAAATACTCTAACACTGAGTAGGCATGTACAGATTGCTTCTGGGACCCCAAAATATTGAATTTTCGGGTGTTTTGAGCCTGAATTTGAGATATAAACGGGTACTGAAGATGCATGCACATATCGACTTTTGTGCACCTAAAAGATCGATTTTCAGTATGTTTTGAGCATGTATTTTGAAAATTCTCTAACACGGAGTAGGCATGTACAGATCGCTTCTGGGACTCCTAAATATCGAATTTTCGGGTGTTTTGGGACTGAATTTGAGATATCGACTTTTTGGCACCTAAATGATCGATTTTTAGCATGTTTTTAGCCTATATTTTGAAAATATTCTAGCACTGAGTAGGCATGTACAGATTGCTTCTGGGACCCCAAAATATTGAATTTTCGGGTGTTTTGAGCCTGAATTTGAGATATAAACGAGTACAGAAGATACATGCACATATTGACTTTGGGCACCAAAAATATCGATTTTCAGCATGTTTTGGGCCTGAATTTTGAAAATACTCTAACACAGAGTAGGCATGTACAGATCGCTTCTGGGACCCCAAAATATCGAATTTTCGGGTGTTTAGGGCCAGAATTTGAGATATAAACGGGTACAGAAGATGCATGCACATATCGACTTTTGGGCACCTAAAAGATCGATTTTCAGTATGTTTTTGGCCTGTATTTTGAAAATGCTCTAACACGGAGTAGGCATGTACAGATACCTTCTGGGACCTCTAAATATCGAATTTTCGAGTGTTTTGGGACTGAATTTCAGATATCGATTTTTTGGCACCTAAAATGTAGATTTTTAGCATGTTTTTAGCCTATATTTTGAAAATATTCTAGCACTGTACAGATTGCTTCTGGGACCCCAAAATATTGAATTTTCGGGTGTTTTGAGCCTGAATTTGAAATATAAACGGGTACAGAAGATACATGCACATATTGACTTTGGGCACCAAAAATATCGATTTTCAGCATGTTTTTGGCCTGTATTTTGAAAATACTCTAACACGGAGTAGGCATGTACAGATCGCTTCTGGAACCCCAAAATATCGAATTTTCGGGTGTTTTGAGCCTGAATTTGAGATATAAACGGGTACTGAAGATGCATGCACATATCGACTTTTGTGCACCTAAAAGATCGATTTTCAGTATGTTTTGAGCATGTATTTTGAAAATACTCTAACACGGAGAAGGCATGTACAGATCGCTTCTGGGACCCCTAAATATCGAATTTTCGGGTGTTTTGGGACTGAATTTGAGATATCGACTTTTTGGCACCTAAAAGATCGATTTTTAGCATGTTTTTAGCCTATATTTTGAAAATATTGTAGCACTGTACAGATTGCTTCTGGGACCCCAAAATATTGAATTTTCGGGTGTTTTGAGCCTGAATTTGAAATATAAACGGGTACAGAAGATACATGCACATATTGACTTTGGGCACCAAAAATATCGATTTTCAGCATGTTTTGGGCCTGAATTTTGAAAATACTCTAACACGGAGTAGGCTTGTACAGATCGCTTCTGGGACCCCAAAATATCGAATTTTCGGGTGTTTAGGGCCAGAATTTGAGATATAAACGGGTACAGAAGATGCATGCACATATCGACTTTTGTGCACCTAAAAGATCGATTTTCAGTATGTTTTTGGCCTGTATTTTGAAAATACTCTAACACAGTGTAGGCATATACAGATTCCTTCTGGGACCTCTAAATATCTAATTTTCGGGTGTTTTGGGACTGAATTTGAGAGATCGATTTTTCGGCACCTAAAATGTCGATTTTTAGCATGTTTTTAGCCTATATTTTGAAAATATTCTAGCACTGTGTAGGCATGTACAGATTGCTTCTGGGACCTAAAAATATTGAATTTTCGGGTGCTTTGAGCCTGAATTTGAGATATAAACGGGTACAGAAGATACATGCACATATTGACTTTGGGCATCTAATACATCGATTTTCAGCATGTTTTGGGCCTGTATTTTGAAAATACTCTAACACGGAGTAGGCATGTACAGATTGCTTCTGGGACCCCAAAATATTGAATTATCGGGTGTTTTGAGCCTGAATTTGAGATATAAACGGGTACTGAAGATGCATGCACATATCGACTTTTGTGCACCTAAAAGATCGATTTTCAGTATGTTTTGAGCATGTATTTTGAAAATACTCTAACACGGAGTAGGCATGTACAGATCGCTTCTGGGACCCCTAAATATCGAATTTTCGGGTGTTTTGGGACTGAATTTGAAATATCGAATTTTTGGCACCTAAAATGTCGATTTTTAGCATGTTTTTAGCCTATATTTTGAAAATATTCTAGCACTGTGTAGGCATGTACAGATTGCTTCTGGGACCACAAAATATTGAATTTTCGGGTGTTTTGAGCCTGAATTTGAGATATAAACGGGTACAGAAAATACATGCACATATTGACTTTGGGCACCAAAAATATCGATTTTCAGCATGTTTTTGGCCTGTATTTTGAAAATACTCTAACACGGAGTAGGCATGTACAGATTGCTTCTGTGACCCCAAAATATCGAATTTTCGGGTGTTTAGGGCCAGAATTTGAGATATAAACGGGTACCGAAGATGCATGCACATATCGACTTTTGTGCACCTAAAAGATCGATTTTCAGTATGTTTTTGGCCTGTATTTTGAAAATACTCTAACACAGTGTAGGCATGTACAGATTCCTTCTGGGACCTCTAAATATCGATTTTTCGGGTGTTTTGGGACTGAATTTGAGATATCGAATTTTTGGCACCTAAAATGTCGATTTTTAGAATGTTTTTAGCCTATATTTTGAAAATATTCTAGCACTGTGTAGGCATGTACAGATTGCTTCTGGGACCCCAAAATATTGAATTTTCGGGTGCTTTGAGCCTGAATTTGAGATATAAACGGGTACAGAAGATACATGCACATATTGACTTTGGGCATCTAATATATCGATTTTCAGCATGTTTTGGGCCTGTATTTTGAAAATACTCTAAACACGGAGTAGGCATGTACAGATCGCTTCTGGGACCCCTAAATATCGAATTTTCGGGTGTTTTGGGACTGAATTTGAGATATCGAATTTTTGGCACCTAAAATGTCGATTTTTAGCATGTTTTTAGCCTATATTTTGAAAATATTCTAGCACTGTGTAGGCATGTACAGATTGCTTCTGGGACCCCAAAATATTGAATTTTCGGGTGTTTTGAGCCTGAATTTGAGATATAAACGGGTACAGAAGATACATGCACATATTGACTTTGGGCATCTAAAATATCGATTTTCAGCATGTTTTGGGCCTGTATTTTGAAAATACTCTAAAACGGAGTAGGCATGTACAGATCGCTTCTGGGACCCCTAAATATCGAATTTTCGGGTGTTTAGGGCCAGAATTTGAGATATAAACGGGTACAGAAGATACATGCACATATTGACTTTTGGCATCTAAAATATCGATATTCAGCATGTTTTGGGCCTGTATTTTGAAAATACTCTAACACTGAGTAGGCATGTACAGATTGCTTCTGGGACCCCAAAATATCGAATTTTCGGGTGTTTTCAGCCTTTATTTGAGATATAAACGGGTACTGAAGATGCATGCACATATCGACTTTTGTGCACCTAAAAGATCGATTTTCAGTATGTTTTGAGCATGTATTTTAAAAATACTCTAAAACGGAGTAGGCATGTACATATCGCTTCTGGGACCCCTAAATATCGAATTTTCGGGTGTTTTGGGACTGAATTTGAGATATCGACTTTTTGGCACCTAAAAGATCGATTTTTAGCATGTTTTTAGCCTATATTTTGAAAATATTCTAGCACTGAGCAGGCATGTACAGATTGCTTCTGGGACCCCAAAATATTGAATTTTCGGGAGTTTTGAGCCTGAATTTGAGATATAAACGGGTACAGAAGATACATGCACATATTGACTTTGGGCATCTAAAATATCGATTTTCAGCATGTTTTGGGCCTGTATTTTGAAAATACTCTAACACTGAGTAGGCATGTACAGATCGCTTCTGGGACCCCTAAATATCGAATTTTCGTGTGTTTTGGGACTGAATTTGAGATATCGACTTTTTGGCACCAAAAAGATCGATTTTTAGCATGTTTTTAGCCTATATTTTGAAAATATTCTAGCACTGAGTAGGCATGTACTGATTGCTTCTGGGACCCCAAAATATTGAATTTTCGGGTGTTTTGAGCCTGAATTTGTGATATAAACGGGTACAGAAGATACATGCACATATTGACTTTGGGCACCAAAAATATCGATTTTCAGCATGTTTTGGGCCTGAATTTTGAAAATATTCTAGCACTCTGTAGGCATGTACAGATTGCTTCTGGGACCCCAAAATATTGAATTTTCGGGTGTTTTGAGCCTGAATTTGAGATATAAACGGGTACAGAAGATACATGCACATATTGACTTTGGGCATCTAAAATATCGATTTTCAGCATGTTTTGGGCCTGTATTTTGAAAATACTCTAACACTGAGTAGGCATGTACAGATTGCTTCTGGGACCCCAAAATATTGAATTTTCGGGTGTTTTGAGCCTGAATTTGAGATATAAACGGGTACTGAAGATGCATGCACATATCGACTTTTGTGCACCTAAAAGATCGATTTTCAGTATGTTTTGAGCATGTATTTTGAAAATACTCTAACACGGAGTAGGCATGTACAGATCGCTTCTGGGACTCCTAAATATCGAATTTTCGGGTGTTTTGGGACTGAATTTGAGATATCGACTTCTTGGCACCTAAATGATCGATTTTTAGCATGTTTTTAGCCTATATTTTGAAAATATTCTAGCACTGAGTAGGCATGTACAGATTGCTTCTGGGACCCCAAAATATAAAATTTTCGGGTGTTTTGAGCCTGAATTTGAGATATAAACGGGTACAGAAGATACATGCACATATTGACTTTGGGCAACAAAAATATCGATTTTCAGCATGTTTTTGGCCTGTATTTTGAAAATACTCTAACACGGAGTAGGCATGTACAGATTGCTTCTGTGACCCCAAAATATCGAATTTTCGGGTGTTTAGGGCCAGAATTTGAGATATAAACGGGTACCGAAGATGCATGCACATATCGACTTTTGTGCACCTAAAAGATCGATTTTCAGTATGTTTTTGGCCTGTATTTTGAAAATACTCTAACACAGTGTAGGCATGTACAGATTCCTTCTGGGACCTCTAAATATCGATTTTTCGGGTGTTTTGGGACTGAATTTGAGATATCGAATTTTTGGCACCTAAAATGTCGATTTTTAGAATGTTTTTAGCCTATATTTTGAAAATATTCTAGCACTGTGTAGGCATGTACAGATTGCTTCTGGGACCCCAAAATATTGAATTTTCGGGTGCTTTGAGCCTGAATTTGAGATATAAACGGGTACAGAAGATACATGCACATATTGACTTTGGGCATCTAATATATCGATTTTCAGCATGTTTTGGGCCTGTATTTTGAAAATACTCTAAACACGGAGTAGGCATGTACAGATCGCTTCTGGGACCCCTAAATATCGAATTTTCGGGTGTTTTGGGACTGAATTTGAGATATCGAATTTTTGGCACCTAAAATGTCGATTTTTAGCATGTTTTTAGCCTATATTTTGAAAATATTCTAGCACTGTGTAGGCATGTACAGATTGCTTCTGGGACCCCAAAATATTGAATTTTCGGGTGTTTTGAGCCTGAATTTGAGATATAAACGGGTACAGAAGATACATGCACATATTGACTTTGGGCATCTAAAATATCGATTTTCAGCATGTTTTGGGCCTGTATTTTGAAAATACTCTAAAACGGAGTAGGCATGTACAGATCGCTTCTGGGACCCCTAAATATCGAATTTTCGGGTGTTTAGGGCCAGAATTTGAGATATAAACGGGTACAGAAGATACATGCACATATTGACTTTTGGCATCTAAAATATCGATATTCAGCATGTTTTGGGCCTGTATTTTGAAAATACTCTAACACTGAGTAGGCATGTACAGATTGCTTCTGGGACCCCAAAATATCGAATTTTCGGGTGTTTTCAGCCTTTATTTGAGATATAAACGGGTACTGAAGATGCATGCACATATCGACTTTTGTGCACCTAAAAGATCGATTTTCAGTATGTTTTGAGCATGTATTTTAAAAATACTCTAAAACAGAGTAGGCATGTACAGATCGCTTCTGGGACCCCTAAATATCGAATTTTCGTGTGTTTTGGGACTGAATTTGAGATATCGACTTTTTGGCACCAAAAAGATCGATTTTTAGCATGTTTTTAGCCTATATTTTGAAAATATTCTAGCACTGAGTAGGCATGTACTGATTGCTTCTGGGACCCCAAAATATTGAATTTTCGGGTGTTTTGAGCCTGAATTTGTGATATAAACGGGTACAGAAGATACATGCACATATTGACTTTGGGCACCAAAAATATAGATTTTCAGCATGTTTTGGGCCTGAATTTTGAAAATATTCTAGCACTCTGTAGGCATGTACAGATTGCTTCTGGGACCCCAAAATATTGAATTTTCGGGTGTTTTGAGCCTGAATTTGAGATATAAACGGGTACAGAAGATACATGCACATATTGACTTTGGGCATCTAAAATATCGATTTTCAGCATGTTTTGGGCCTGTATTTTGAAAATACTCTAACACTGAGTAGGCATGTACAGATTGCTTCTGGGACCCCAAAATATTGAATTTTCGGGTGTTTTGAGCCTGAATTTGAGATATAAACGGGTACTGAAGATGCATGCACATATCGACTTTTGTGCACCTAAAAGATCGATTTTCAGTATGTTTTGAGCATGTATTTTGAAAATACTCTAACACGGAGTAGGCATGTACAGATCGCTTCTGGGACTCCTAAATATCGAATTTTCGGGTGTTTTGGGACTGAATTTGAGATATCGACTTTTTGGCACCTAAATGATCGATTTTTAGCATGTTTTTAGCCTATATTTTGAAAATATTCTAGCACTGAGTAGGCATGTACAGATTGCTTCTGGGACCCCAAAATATTGAATTTTCGGGTGTTTTGAGCCTGAATTTGAGATATAAACGGGTACAGAAGATACATGCACATATTGACTTTGGGCACCAAAAATATCGATTTTCAGCATGTTTTTGGCCTGTATTTTGAAAATACTCTAACACGGAGTAGGCATGTACAGATTGCTTCTGTGACCCCAAAATATCGAATTTTCGGGTGTTTAGGGCCAGAATTTGAGATATAAACGGGTACCGAAGATGCATGCACATATCGACTTTTGTGCACCTAAAAGATCGATTTTCAGTATGTTTTTGGCCTGTATTTTGAAAATACTCTAACACAGTGTAGGCATGTACAGATTCCTTCTGGGACCTCTAAATATCGATTTTTCGGGTGTTTTGGGACTGAATTTGAGATATCGAATTTTTGGCACCTAAAATGTCGATTTTTAGAATGTTTTTAGCCTATATTTTGAAAATATTCTAGCACTGTGTAGGCATGTACAGATTGCTTCTGGGACCCCAAAATATTGAATTTTCGGGTGCTTTGAGCCTGAATTTGAGATATAAACGGGTACAGAAGATACATGCACATATTGACTTTGGGCATCTAATATATCGATTTTCAGCATGTTTTGGGCCTGTATTTTGAAAATACTCTAAACACGGAGTAGGCATGTACAGATCGCTTCTGGGACCCCTAAATATCGAATTTTCGGGTGTTTTGGGACTGAATTTGAGATATCGAATTTTTGGCACCTAAAATGTCGATTTTTAGCATGTTTTTAGCCTATATTTTGAAAATATTCTAGCACTGTGTAGGCATGTACAGATTGCTTCTGGGACCCCAAAATATTGAATTTTCGGGTGTTTTGAGCCTGAATTTGAGATATAAACGGGTACAGAAGATACATGCACATATTGACTTTGGGCATCTAAAATATCGATTTTCAGCATGTTTTGGGCCTGTATTTTGAAAATACTCTAAAACGGAGTAGGCATGTACAGATCGCTTCTGGGACCCCTAAATATCGAATTTTCGGGTGTTTAGGGCCAGAATTTGAGATATAAACGGGTACAGAAGATACATGCACATATTGACTTTTGGCATCTAAAATATCGATATTCAGCATGTTTTGGGCCTGTATTTTGAAAATACTCTAACACTGAGTAGGCATGTACAGATTGCTTCTGGGACCCCAAAATATCGAATTTTCGGGTGTTTTCAGCCTTTATTTGAGATATAAACGGGTACTGAAGATGCATGCACATATCGACTTTTGTGCACCTAAAAGATCGATTTTCAGTATGTTTTGAGCATGTATTTTAAAAATACTCTAAAACGGAGTAGGCATGTACATATCGCTTCTGGGACCCCTAAATATCGAATTTTCGGGTGTTTTGGGACTGAATTTGAGATATCGACTTTTTGGCACCTAAAAGATCGATTTTTAGCATGTTTTTAGCCTATATTTTGAAAATATTCTAGCACTGAGCAGGCATGTACAGATTGCTTCTGGGACCCCAAAATATTGAATTTTCGGGAGTTTTGAGCCTGAATTTGAGATATAAACGGGTACAGAAGATACATGCACATATTGACTTTGGGCATCTAAAATATCGATTTTCAGCATGTTTTGGGCCTGTATTTTGAAAATACTCTAACACTGAGTAGGCATGTACAGATCGCTTCTGGGACCCCTAAATATCGAATTTTCGTGTGTTTTGGGACTGAATTTGAGATATCGACTTTTTGGCACCAAAAAGATCGATTTTTAGCATGTTTTTAGCCTATATTTTGAAAATATTCTAGCACTGAGTAGGCATGTACTGATTGCTTCTGGGACCCCAAAATATTGAATTTTCGGGTGTTTTGAGCCTGAATTTGTGATATAAACGGGTACAGAAGATACATGCACATATTGACTTTGGGCACCAAAAATATCGATTTTCAGCATGTTTTGGGCCTGAATTTTGAAAATATTCTAGCACTCTGTAGGCATGTACAGATTGCTTCTGGGACCCCAAAATATTGAATTTTCGGGTGTTTTGAGCCTGAATTTGAGATATAAACGGGTACAGAAGATACATGCACATATTGACTTTGGGCATCTAAAATATCGATTTTCAGCATGTTTTGGGCCTGTATTTTGAAAATACTCTAACACTGAGTAGGCATGTACAGATTGCTTCTGGGACCCCAAAATATTGAATTTTCGGGTGTTTTGAGCCTGAATTTGAGATATAAACGGGTACTGAAGATGCATGCACATATCGACTTTTGTGCACCTAAAAGATCGATTTTCAGTATGTTTTGAGCATGTATTTTGAAAATACTCTAACACGGAGTAGGCATGTACAGATCGCTTCTGGGACTCCTAAATATCGAATTTTCGGGTGTTTTGGGACTGAATTTGAGATATCGACTTTTTGGCACCTAAATGATCGATTTTTAGCATGTTTTTAGCCTATATTTTGAAAATATTCTAGCACTGAGTAGGCATGTACAGATTGCTTCTGGGACCCCAAAATATTGAATTTTCGGGTGTTTTGAGCCTGAATTTGAGATATAAACGAGTACAGAAGATACATGCACATATTGACTTTGGGCACCAAAAATATCGATTTTCAGCATGTTTTGGGCCTGAATTTTGAAAATACTCTAACACAGAGTAGGCATGTACAGATCGCTTCTGGGACCCCAAAATATCGAATTTTCGGGTGTTTAGGGCCAGAATTTGAGATATAAACGGGTACAGAAGATGCATGCACATATCGACTTTTGGGCACCTAAAAGATCGATTTTCAGTATGTTTTTGGCCTGTATTTTGAAAATGCTCTAACACGGAGTAGGCATGTACAGATACCTTCTGGGACCTCTAAATATCGAATTTTCGGGTGTTTTGGGACTGAATTTCAGATATCGATTTTTTGGCACCTAAAATGTAGATTTTTAGCATGTTTTTAGCCTATATTTTGAAAATATTCTAGCACTGTACAGATTGCTTCTGGGACCCCAAAATATTGAATTTTCGGGTGTTTTGAGCCTGAATTTGAAATATAAACGGGTACAGAAGATACATGCACATATTGACTTTGGGCACCAAAAATATCGATTTTCAGCATGTTTTTGGCCTGTATTTTGAAAATACTCTAACACGGAGTAGGCATGTACAGATCGCTTCTGGAACCCCAAAATATCGAATTTTCGGGTGTTTTGAGCCTGAATTTGAGATATAAACGGGTACTGAAGATGCATGCACATATCGACTTTTGTGCACCTAAAAGATCGATTTTCAGTATGTTTTGAGCATGTATTTTGAAAATACTCTAACACGGAGAAGGCATGTACAGATCGCTTCTGGGACCCCTAAATATCGAATTTTCGGGTGTTTTGGGACTGAATTTGAGATATCGACTTTTTGGCACCTAAAAGATCGATTTTTAGCATGTTTTTAGCCTATATTTTGAAAATATTGTAGCACTGTACAGATTGCTTCTGGGACCCCAAAATATTGAATTTTCGGGTGTTTTGAGCCTGAATTTGAAATATAAACGGGTACAGAAGATACATGCACATATTGACTTTGGGCACCAAAAATATCGATTTTCAGCATGTTTTGGGCCTGAATTTTGAAAATACTCTAACACGGAGTAGGCTTGTACAGATCGCTTCTGGGACCCCAAAATATCGAATTTTCGGGTGTTTAGGGCCAGAATTTGAGATATAAACGGGTACAGAAGATGCATGCACATATCGACTTTTGTGCACCTAAAAGATCGATTTTCAGTATGTTTTTGGCCTGTATTTTGAAAATACTCTAACACAGTGTAGGCATATACAGATTCCTTCTGGGACCTCTAAATATCTAATTTTCGGGTGTTTTGGGACTGAATTTGAGAGATCGATTTTTTGGCACCTAAAATGTCGAGTTTTAGCATGTTTTTAGCCTATATTTTGAAAATATTCTAGCACTGTGTAGGCATGTACAGATTGCTTCTGGGACCTAAAAATATTGAATTTTCGGGAGCTTTGAGCCTGAATTTGAGATATAAACGGGTACAGAAGATACATGCACATATTGACTTTGGGCATCTAATACATCGATTTTCAGCATGTTTTGGGCCTGTATTTTGAAAATACTCTAACACGGAGTAGGCATGTACAGATTGCTTCTGGGACCCCAAAATATTGAATTATCGGGTGTTTTGAGCCTGAATTTGAGATATAAACGGGTACTGAAGATACATGCACATATCGACTTTTGTGCACCTAAAAGATCGATTTTCAGTATGTTTTGAGCATGTATTTTGAAAATACTCTAACACGGAGTAGGCATGTACAGATCGCTTCTGGGACCCCTAAATATCGAATTTTCGGGTGTTTTGGGACTGAATTTGAGATATCGAATTTTTGGCACCTAAAATGTCGATTTTTAGCATGTTTTTAGCCTATATTTTGAAAATATTCTAGCACTGTGTAGGCATGTACAGATTGCTTCTGGGACCACAAAATATTGAATTTTCGGGTGTTTTGAGCCTGAATTTGAGATATAAACGGGTACAGAAAATACATGCACATATTGACTTTGGGCACCAAAAATATCGATTTTCAGTATGTTTTTGGCCTGAATTTTGAAAATACTCTAACACGGAATAGGCAGGTACAGATACCTTCTGGGACCTCTAAATATCGAATTTTCGGGTGTTTTGGGACTGAATTTGAGATATCGATTTTTTGGCACCTAAAATGTCGATTTTTAGCATGTTTTTAGCCTATATTTTGAAAATATTCTAGCACTGTGTAGGCATGTACAGATTGCTTCTGGGACCCCGAAATATTGAATTTTCGGGAGTTTTGAGCCTGAATTTGAGATATAAACGGGTACAGAAGATACATGCACATATTGACTTTGGGCATATAAAATATCGATTTTCAGCATGTTTTGGGCCTGTATTTTGAAAATACTCTAACACTGAGTAGGCATGTACAGATCGCTTCTGGGACCCCTAAATATCGAATTTTCGGGTGTTTTGGGACTGAATTTCAGATATCGATTTTTTGGCACCTAAAATGTCGATTTTTAGCATGTTTTTAGCCTTTATTTTGAAAATATTCTAGCACTGTACAGATTCCTTCTGGGACCCCAAAATATTGAATTTTCGGGTGTTTTGAGCCTGAATTTGAGATATAAACGGGTACAGAAGATACATGCACATATTGACTTTGGGCATCTAAAATATCGATTTTCAGCATGTTTTGGGCCTGTATTTTGAAAAAACTCTAACATTGAGTAGGCATGTACAGATTGCTTCTGGAACCCCAAAATATTGAATTTTCGGGTGTTTTGAGCCTGAATTTGAGATATAAACGGGTACTGAAGATGCATGCACATATCGACTTTTGTGCACCTAAAAGATCGATTTTCAGTATGTTTTGAGCATGTATTTTGAAAATACTCTAACACGGAGAAGGCATGTACAGATCGCTTCTGGGACCCCTAAATATCGAATTTTCGGGTGTTTTGGGACTGAATTTGAGATATCGACTTTTTGGCACCTAAAAGATCGATTTTTAGCATGTTTTTAGCCTATATTTTGAAAATATTCTAGCACTGAGTAGGCATGTACTGATTGCTTCTGGGACCACAAAATATTGAATTTTCGGGTGTTTTGAGCCTGAATTTGTGATATAAACGGGTACAGAAGATACATGCACATATTGACTTTGGGCACCAAAAATATCGATTTTCAGCATGTTTTGGGCCTGTATTTTGAAAATACTCTAACACTGAGTAGGCATGTACAGATACCTTCTGGGACCTCTAAATATCGAATTTTCGGGTGTTTTGGGACTGAATTTCAGATATCGATTTTTTGGCACCTAAAATGTCGATTTTTAGCATGTTTTTAGCCTATATTTTGAAAATATTCTAGCACTGTACAGATTGCTTCTGGGACCCCAAAATATTGAATTTTCGGGTGTTTTCAGCCTGAATTTGAGATATAAACGGGTACAGAAGATACATGCACATATTGACTTTGGGCACCAAAAATATCGATTTTCAGCATGTTTTTGGCCTGTATTTTGAAAATACTCTAACACGGAGTAGGCATGTACAGATCGCTTCTGGGACCCCAAAATATCGAATTTTCGGGTGTTTAGGGCCAGAATTTGAGATATAAACGGGTACAGAAGATGCATGCACATATCGACTTTTGGGCACCAAAAAGATCGATTTTCAGTATGTTTTTGGCTTGTATTTTGAAAATACTCTAACACAGTGTAGGCATGTACCTTCTGGGACCTCTAAATATCGAATTTTCGGGTGTTTTGGGACTGAATTTGAGATATCGATTTTTTGGCACCTAAAATGTCGATTTTTAGCATGTTTTTAGCCTATATTTTGAAAATATTCTAGCATTGTGTAGGCATGTACAGATTGCTTCTGGGACCCCAAAATATTGAATTTTCGGGTGTTTTGAGCCTGAATTTGAAATATAAACGGAAACAGAAGATACATGCACATATTGACTTTGGGCATCTAAAATATCGATTTTCAGCATGTTTTGGGCCTGTATTTTGAAAAAACTCTAACACTGAGTAGGCATGTACAGATTGCTTCTGGAACCCCAAAATATTGAATTTTCGGGTGTTTTGAGCCTGAATTTGAGATATAAACGGGTACTGAAGATGCATGCACATATCGACTTTTGTGCACCTAAAAGATCGATTTTCAGTATGTTTTGAGCATGTATTTTGAAAATACTCTAACACGGAGTAGGCATGTACAGATCGCTTCTGGGACCCCTAAATATCGAATTTTCGGGTGTTTTGGGACTGAATTTGAGATATCGACTTTTTGGCACCTAAAAGATCGATTTTTAGCATGTTTTTAGCCTATATTTTGAAAATATTCTAGCACTGTACAGATTGCTTCTGGGACCCCAAAATATTGAATTTTCGGGTGTTTTGAGCCTGAATTTGAAATATAAACGGGTACAGAAGATACATGCACATATTGACTTTGGGCACCAAAAATATCGATTTTCAGCATGTTTTGGGCCTGAATTTTGAAAATACTCTAACACGGAGTAGGCATGTACAGATCGCTTCTGGGACCCCAAAATATCGAATTTTCGGGTGTTTAGGGCCAGAATTTGAGATATAAACGGGTACAGAAGATGTATGCACATATCGACTTTTGGGCACCTAAAAGATCGATTTTCAGTATGTTTTTGGCCTGTATTTTGAAAATACTCTAACACGGAGTAGGCATGTACAGATACCTTCTGGGACCTCTAAATATCGAATTTTCGGGTGTTTTGGGACTGAATTTGAGATATCGACTTTTTGGCACCTAAAATTTCGATTTTTAGCATGTTTTTAGCCTATATTTTGAAAATATTCTAGCACTGAGTAGGCATGTACAGAATGCTTCTGGGACCCCAAAATATTGAATTTTCGGGTGTTTTGAGCCTGAATTTGAGATATAAACGGGTACAGAAGATACATGCACATATTGACTTTAGGCACCAAAAATATCGATTTTCAGCATGTTTTGGGCCTGAATTTTGAAAATACTCTAACACGGAGTAGGCATGTACAGATCGCTTCTGGGACCCCAAAATATCGAATTTTCGGGTGTTTAGGGCCAGAATTTGAGATATAAACGGGTACAGAAGATGCATGCTCATATCGACTTTTGGGCACCTAAAAGATCGATTTTCAGTATGTTTTTGGACTGTATTTTGAAAATACTCTAACACGGAGTAAGCATGTACAGATACCTTCTGGGACCTCTAAATATCGAATTTTCGAGTGTTTTGGGACTGAATTTGAGATATCGATTTTTTGGCACCTAAAATGTCGATTTTTAGCATGTTTTTAGCCTATATTTTGAAAATATTCTAGCACTGTGTAGGCATGTACAGATTGCTTCTGGGACCCCAAAATATTGAATTTTCGGGTGTTTTGAGCCTGAATTTGAGATATAAACGGGTACAGAAGATTCATGCACATATCGACTTTTGTGCACCTAAAAGATCGATTTTCAGTATGTTTTGAGCATGTATTTTGAAAATACTCTAACACGGAGTAGGCATGTACAGATCGCTTCTGGGACCCCTAAATATCAAATTTTCGGGTGTTTTGGGACTGAATTTGAGATATCGACTTTTTGGCACCTAAAAGATCGATTTTTAGCATGTTTTTAGCCTATATTTTGAGAATATTCTAGCACTGAGTAGGCATGTACAGATTGCTTCTGGGACCCCAAAATATTGAATTATCGGGTGTTTTGAGCCTGAATTTGAGATATAAACGGGTACAGAAGATACATCCACATATTGACTTTAGGCACCAAAAATATCGATTTTCAGCATGTTTTTGGCCTGAATTTTGAAAATACTCTAACACCGAGTAGGCATGTACAGATCGCTTCTGGGACCCCAAAATATCGAATTTTCGGGAGTTTAGGGCCAGAATTTGATATATAAACGGGTACAGAAGATGCATGCACTTATCGACTTTTGGGCACCTAAAAGATCGATTTTCAGTATGTTTTTGGCCTGTATTTTGAAAATACTCTAACACGGAGTAGGCATGTACAGATACCTTCTGGGACCTCTAAATATCGAATTTTCGGGTGTTTTGGGACTGAATTTGAGATATCGATTTTTTTGCACCTAAAATGTCGATTTTTAGCATGTTTTTAGCCTATATTTTGAAAATATTCTAGCACTGTGTAGGCATGTACAGATTGCTTCTGGGACTCCGAAATATTGAATTTTCGGGTGTTTTGAGCCTGAATTTGAGATATAAACGGGTACAGAAGATACATCCACATATTGACTTTGGGCATCTAAAATATCGATTTTCAGCATGTTTTGGGCCTGTATTTTGAAAATACTCTAACACTGAGTAGGCATGTACAGATTGCTTCTGGGACCCCAAAATATTGAATTTTCGGGTGTTTTGAGCCTGAATTTGAGATATAAACGGGTACTGAAGATGCATGCACATATCGACTTTTGTGCACCTAAAAGATCGATTTTCAGTATGTTTCGAGCATGTGTTTTGAAAATACTCTAACACGGAGTAGGCATGTACAGGCATGGGACCCCTAAATATCGAATTTTCGGGTGTTTTGGGACTGAATTTGAGATATCGACTTTTTGGCACCTAAAAGATCGATTTTTAGCCTGTTTTTAGCCTATATTTTGAAAATATTCTAGCACTGTACAGATTGCTTCTGGGACCCCAAAATATTGAATTTTCGGGTGTTTTGAGCCTGAATTTGAGATATAAACGGGTACAGAAGATGCATGCACATATCGACTTTTGGGCACCTAAAAGATCGATTTTCAGTATGTTTTTTTCCTGAATTTTGAAAATACTCTAACACTGAGTAGGCATGTACAAATTGCTTCTGGGATCTCTAAATATCGAATTTTCGGGTGTTTTGGGACTGAATTTGAGATATCGATTTTTTGGCACCTAAAATGTCGATTTTTAGCATGTTTTTAGCCTATATTTTGAAAATATTCTAGCACTGTGTAGGCATGTACAGATTGCTTCTGGGACCCCAAAATATTGAATTTTCGGGTGTTTTGAGCCTGAATTTGAGATATAAACGGGTACTGAAGATGCATGCACATATCGACTTTTGTGCACCTAAAAGATCGATTTTCAGTATGTTTTGAGCATGTGTTTTGAAAATACTCTAACACGGAGTAGGCATGTACAGATCGCTTCTGGGACCCTTAAATATCGAATTTTCGGGTGTTTTGGTACTGAATTTGAGATATCGACTTTTTGGCACCTAAAAGATCGATTTTTAGCATGTTTTTAGCCTATATTTTGAAAATATTCTAGCACTGAGTAGGCATGTACAGATTGCTTCTAGGACCCCAAAATATTGAATTTTCGGGTGTTTTTGAGCCTGAATTTGAGATATAAACGGGTACAGAAGATACATGCACATATTGACTTTAGTCACCAAAAATATCGATTTTTAGCATATTTTGGGCCTGAATTTTGAAAATACTCTAACACGGAGTAGGCATGTACAGATCGCTTCTGGGACCCCAAAATATCGAATTTTCGGGTGTTTAGGGCCAGAATTTGAGATATAAACGGGTACAGAAGATGCATGCACATATCGACTTTTGGGCACCTAAAAGATCGATTTTCAGTATGTTTTTGGCCTGTATTTTGAAAATACTCTAACACGGAGTAGGCATGTACAGATACCTTCTGGGACCTCTAGATATCGAATTTTCGGGTGTTTTGGGACTGAATTTGAGATATCGATTTTTTGGCACCTAAAATGTCGATTTTTAGCATGTTTTTAGCCTATATTTTGAAAATATTCTAGCACTGTGTAGGCATGTACAGATTGCTTCTGGGACCCTAAAATATTGAATTTTCGGGTGTTTTGAGCCTGAATTTGAGATATAAAAGGGTACAGAAGATACATGCAGATATTGACTTTGGGCATCTAAAATATCGATTTTCAGCATGTTTTGGGCCTGTATTTTGAAAATACTCTAACACTGAGTAGGCATGTACAGATTGCTTCTGGGACCCCAAAATATTGAATTTTCGGGTGTTTTGAGCCTGAATTTAAGATACTGAAGATGCATGCACATATCGACTTTTGTGCACCTAAAAGATCGATTTTCAGTATGTTTTGAGCATGTATTTTGAAAATACTCTAACACGGAGTAGGCATGTACAGATACCTTCTGGGACCTCTAAATATCGAATTTTCGGGTGTTTTGGGACTGAATTTGAGATATCGATTTTTTGGCACCTAAAATGTCGATTTTTAGCATGTTTTTAGCCTATATTTTGAAAATATTCTAGCACTGTGTAGGCATGTACAGATTGCTTCTGGGACCCCAAAATATTGAATTTTCGGGTGTTTTGAGCCTGAATTTGAGATATAAAAGGGTACAGAAGATACATGCACATATTGACTTTGGGTATCTAAAATATCGATTTTCAGCATGTTTTGGGCCTGTATTTTGAAAATACTCTAACACTGAGTAGGCATGTACAGATTGCTTCTTGGACCCCAAAATATTGAATTTTCGGGTGTTTTGAGCCTGAATTTGAGATATAAACGGGTACAGAAGATGCATGCACATATCGACTTTTGTGCACCTAAAAGATCGATTTTCAGTATGTTTTGAGCATGTATTTTGAAAATACTCTAACACGGAGTAGGCATGTACAGATCGCTTCTGGGACCCCTAAATATAGAATTTTCGGGTGTTTTGGGACTGAAATTGAGATATCGACTTTTTGGCACCTAAAAGATCGATTTTTAGCATGTTTTTAGCCTATATTTTGAAAATATTCTAGCACTGTGTAGGCATGTACAGATTGCTTCTGGGACCCCAAAATATTGAATTTTCGGGTGTTTTGAGCCTGAATTTGAGATATAAACGGGTACAGAAGATACATGCACATATTGACTTTGGGCATCTAAAATATCGATTTTCAGCATGTTTTGGGCCTGTATTTTGAAAATACTCTAACACTGAGTAGGCATGTACAGATTGCTTCTGGGACCCCAAAATATTGAATTTTCGGGTGTTTTGAGCCTGAATTTGAGATATAAACGTGTACTGAAGATGCATGCACATATCGACTTTTGTGCACCTAAAAGATCGATTTTCAGTATGTTTTGAGCATGTATTTTGAAAATACTCTAACACGGAGTAGGCATGTACAGATCGCTTCTGGGACCCCTAAATATCGAATTTTCGGGTGTTTTGGGACTGAATTTGAGATATCGACTTTTTGGCACCTAAAAGATCGATTTTTAGCATGTTTTTAGCCTATATTTTGAAAATATTCTAGCACTGAGTAGGCATGTACAGATTGCTTCTGGGACCCCAAAATATTGAATTTTCGGGTGTTTTGAGCCTGAATTTGAGATATAAACGGGTACAGAAGATACATGCACATATTGACTTTAGGCACCAAAAATATCGTTTTTCAGCATGTTTTGGGCCTGAATTTTGAAAATACTCTAACACGGAGTAGGCATGTACAGATCGCTTCTGGGACCCAAAATATCGAATTTTCGGGTGTTTAGGGCCAGAATTTGAGATATAAACGGGTACAGAAGTTGCATGCACATATCGACTTTTGGGCACCTAAAAGATCGATTTTCAGTATGTTTTTGGCCTGTATTTTGAAAATACTCTAACACGGAGTAGGCATGTACAGATACCTTCTGGGTCCCCTAAATATCGAATTTTCGGATGTTTTGGGACTGAATTTGAGATATCGATTTTTTTGCACCTAAAATGTCGTTTTTTAGCATGTTTTTAGCCTATATTTTGAAAATATTCTAGCACTGTGTAGGCATGTACAGATTGCTTCTGGGACCCTGAAATATTGAATTTTCGGGTGTTTTGAGCCTGAATTTGAGATATAAACGGGTACAGAAGATACATGCACATATTGACTTTGGGCATCTAAAATATCGATTTTTAGCATGTTTTGGTCCTGTATTTTGAAAATACTCTAACACTGAGTAGGCATGTACAGATTGCTTCTGGGACCCCAAAATATTGAATTTTCGGGTGTTTTGAGCCTGAATTTGAGATATAAACGGGTACTGAAGATGCATGCACATATCGACTTTTGTGCACCTAAAAGATCGATTTTCAGTATGTTTTGAGCATGTATTTTGAAAATACTCTAACACGGAGTAGGCATGTACAGGCATGGGACCCCTAAATATCGAACTTTTGGGTGTTTTGGGACTGAATTTGAGATATCGACTTTTTGGCACCTAAAAGATCGATTTTTAGCATGTTTTTAGCCTATATTTTGAAAATATTCTAGCACTGTACAAATTGCTTCTGGGACCCCAAAATATTGAATTTTCGGGTGTTTTGAGCCTGAATTTGAGATATAAACGGGTACAGAAGATACATGCACATATTGACTTTGGGCACCAAAAATATCGATTTTCAGCATGTTTTGGGCCTGAATTTTGAAAATACTCTAACACGGAGTAGGGATGTACAGATCGCTTCTGGGAACCCAAAATATCGAATTTTCGGGTGTTTAGGGCCAGGATTTGAGATATAAACGGGTACAGAAGATGCATGCCGACTTTTGGACACTTAAAAGATCGATTTTCAGTATGTTTTTGGCCTGTATTTTTAATAATACTCTAACATGGAGTAGGCATGTACAGATACCTTCTGGGACCCCAAAATATCGAATTTTCGGGTGTTTAGGGCCAGAATTTCAGATATAAACGGGTACAGAAGATGCATGCACATATCGACTTTTGGGCACCTAAAAGATCGATTTTCAGTATGTTTTTGGCCTGTATTTTGAATATACTCTAACACGGAGTAGGCATGTACAGATACCTTCTGGGACCTCTAAATATCGAATTTTCGGGTGTTTTGGGACTGAATTTGAGATATCGATTTTTTGGCACCTAAAATGTCGATTTTTAGCATGTTTTTAGCCTATATTTTTAAAATATTCTAGCACTGTGTAGGCATGTACAGATTGCTTCTGGGACCCCGAAATATTGAATTTTCGGGTGTTTTGAGCCTGAATTTAAGATATAAACGGGTACAGAAGATACATGCACATATTGACTTTGGGCATCTAAAATATCGATTTTCAGCATGTTTTGGGCCTGTATTTTGAAAATACTCTAACACTGAGTAGGCATGTACAGATTGCTTCTGGGACCCCAAAATATTGAATTTTCGGGTGTTTTGAGCCTGAATTTAAGATACTGAAGATGCATGCACATATCGACTTTTGTGCACCTAAAAGATCGATTTTCAGTATGTTTTGAGCATGTATTTTGAAAATACTCTAACACGGAGTAGGCATGTACAGATACCTTCTGGGACCTCTAAATATCGAATTTTCGGGTGTTATGGGACTGAATTTGAGATATCGATTTTTTGGCACCTAAAATGTCGATTTTTAGCATGTTTTTAGCCTATATTTTGAAAATATTCTAGCACTGTGTAGGCATGTACAGATTGCTTCTGGGACCCCAAAATATTGAAATTTCGGGTGTTTTGATCCTGAATTTGAGATATAAAAGGGTACAGAAGATACATGCACATATTGACTTTGGGTATCTAAAATATCGATTTTCAGCATGTTTTGGGCCTGTATTTTGAAAATACTCTAACACTGAGTAGGCATGTACAGATTGCTTCTGGGACCCCAAAATATTGAATTTTCGGGTGTTTTGAGCCTGAATTTGAGATATAAACGGGTACAGAAGATGTATGCACATATCGACTTTTGTGCACCTAAAAGATCGATTTTCAGTATGTTTTGAGCATGTATTTTGAAAATACTCTAACACGGAGTAGGCATGTACAGATCGCTTCTGGGACCCCTAAATATCGAATTTTCGGGTGTTTTGGGACTGAAATTGAGATATCGACTTTTTGGCACCTAAAAGATCGATTTTTAGCATGTTTTTAGCCTATATTTTGAAAATATTCTAGCACTGTGTAGGCATGTACAGATTGCTTCTGGGACCCCAAAATATTGAATTTTCGGGTGTTTTGAGCCTGAATTTGAGATATAAACGGGTACAGAAGATACATGCACATATTGACTTTGGCATCTAAAATATCGATTTTCAGCATGTTTTGGGCCTGTATTTTGAAAATTCTCTAACACTGAGTTGGCATGTACAGATTGCTTCTGGGACCCCAAAATATTGAATTTTCGGGTGTTTTGAGCCTGAATTTGAGATATAAACGTGTACTGAAGATGCATGCACATATCGACTTTTGTGCACCTAAAAGATCGATTTTCAGTATGTTTTTGGCCTGTATTTTGAAAATACTCTAACACGGAGTAGGCATGTACAGATACCTTCTGGGTCCCCTAAATATAGAATTTTCGGGTGTTTTGGGACTGAATTTGAGATATCGATTTTTTTGCACCTAAAATGTCGTTTTTTAGCATGTTTTTAGCCTATATTTTGAAAATATTCTAGCACTGTGTAGGCATGTACAGATTGCTTATGGGACCCCGAAATATTGAATTTTCGGGTGTTTTGAGCCTGAATTTGAGATATAAACGGGTACAGAAGATACATGCACATATTGACTTTGGGCATCTAAAATATCGATTTTTAGCATGTTTTGGGCCTGTATTTTGAAAATACTCTAACACTGAGAAGGCATGTACAGATTGCTTCTGGGACCCCAAAATATTGAATTTTCGGGTGTTTTGAGCCTGAATTTGAGATATAAACGGGTACTGAAGATGCAAGCACATATCGACTTTTGTGCACCTAAAAGATCGATTTTCAGTATGTTTTGAGCATGTATTTTGAAAATACTCTAACAAGGAGTAGGCATGTACAGTCATGGGACCCCTAAATATCGAACTTTTGGGTGTTTTGGGACTGAATTTGAGATATCGAATTTTTGGCACCTAAAAGATCGATTTTTAGCATGTTTTTAGCCTATATTTTGAAAATATTCTAGCACTGTACAGATTGCTTCTGGGACCCCAAAATATTGAATTTTCGGGTGTTTTGAGCCAGAATTTGAGATATAAACGGGTACAGAAGATACATGCACATATTGACTTTGGGCACCAAAAATATCGATTTTCAGCATGTTTTGGGCCTGAATTTTGAAAATACTCTAACACGGAGTAGGGATGTACAGATCGCTTCTGGGAACCCAAAATATCGAATTTTCGGGTGTTTAGGGCCAGAATTTGAGATATAAACGGGTACAGAAGATGCATGCCGACTTTTGGACACTTAAAAGATCGATTTTCAGTATGTTTTTGTCCTGTATTTTTAAAAATACTCTAACACGGAGTAGGCATGTACAGATCGCTTCTGGGACCCCAAAATATCGAATTTTCGGGTGTTTAGGGCCAGAATTTCAGATATAAACGGGTACAGACGATGCATGCACATATCGACTTTTGGGCACCTAAAAGATCGATTTTCAGTATGTTTTTGGCCTGAATTTTGAAAATACTCTAACACAGAGTAGGCATGTACAGATACCTTGTGGGACCTCTAAATATCGAATTTTCGGGTGTTTTGGGACTGAATTTGAGATATCGATTTTTTGGCACCTAAAATGTCGATTTTTAGCATGTTTTTAGCCTATATTTTGAAAATATTCTAGCACTGTGTAGGCATGTACAGATTGCTTCTGGGAACCCAAAATATTGAATTTTCGGGTGTTTTGAGCCTGAATTTGAGATATAAACGGGTACAGAATATACATGCACATATTGACTTTTGGCATCTAAAATATCGATTTTTAGCATGTTTTGGGCCTGTATTTTGAAAATACTCTAACACTGAGTAGGCATGTACAGATTGCTTGTGGGACCCCAAAATATTGAATTTTCGGGTGTTTTGAGCCTGAATTTGAGATATAAACGGGTACTGAAGATGCATGCACATATCGACTTTTGTGCACCTAAAAGATCGATTTTCAGTATGTTTTGAGCATGTATTTTGAAAATACTCTAACACGGAGTAGGCATGTACAGGCATGGGACCCCTAAATATCGAATTTTTGGGTGTTTTGGGACTGAATTTGAGATCTCGACTTTTTGGCACCTAAAAGATCGATTTTTAGCATGTTTTTAGCCTATATTTTGAAAATATTCTAGCACTGTACAGATTGCTTCTGGGACCCCAAAATATTGAATTTTCGGGTGTTTTGAGCCTGAATTTGAGATATAAACGGGTACAGAAGATACATGCACATATTGACTTTGGGCACCAAAAATATCGATTTTCAGCATGTTTTGGGCCTGAATTTTGAAAATACTCTAACACGGAGTAGGCATGTACAGATCGCTTCTGGGAACCCATAATATCGAATTTTCGGGTGTTTAGGGCCAGAATTTGAGATATAAACGGGTACAGAAGATGCATGCACATACCGACTTTTGGACACTTAAAAGATCGATTTTCAGTATGTTTTTGGCCTGTATTATGAAAATACTCTAACACGGAGTAGGCATGTACAGATACCTTCTGGGACCTCTAAATATCGAATTTTCGGGTGTGTTGGGACTGAATTTGAGAAATAGATTTTTTGGCACCTAAAATGTCGATTTTTAGCATGTTTTTAGCCTATATTTTGAAAATATTCTAGCACTGTGTAGGCATGTACAGATTGCTTCTGGGACCCCAAAATATTGAATTTTCGGGTGTTTTGAGCCTGATTTTGAGATATAAACGGGTACAGAAGATACATGCACATATTGACTTTGGGCATCTAAAATATCGATTTTCAGCATGTTTTGGGCCTGTATTTTGAAAATACTCTAACACTGAGTAGGCATGTACAGATTGCTTCTGGGACCCCAAAATATTGAATTTTCGAGTGTTTTGAGCCTGAATTTGAGATATAAACGGGTACTGAAGATGCATGCACATATCGACTTTTGTGCACCTAAAAGATCGATTTTCAGTATGTTTTGAGCATGTATTTTGAAAATACTCTAACACGGAGTAGGCATGTACAGATCGCTTCTGGGACCCCTAAATATCGAATTTTCGGGTGTTTTGGGACTGAATTTGAGATATCGACTTTTTGGCACCTAAAAGATCGATTTTTAGCATGTTTTTAGCCTATATTTTGAAAATATTCTAGCACTGTACAGATTGCTTCTGGGACCCCAAAATATTGAATTTTCGGGTGTTTTGAGCCTGAATTTGAGATATAAACGGGTACAGAAGATACATGCACATACTGACTTTGGGCACCAAAAATATCGATTTTCAGCATGTTTTGGGCCTGAATTTTGAAAATACTCTAACACGGAGTAGGCATGTACAGATCGCTTCTGGGACCCCAAAATATCGAATTTTCGGGTGTTTAGGGCCAGAATTTCAGATATAAACGGGTACAGAAGATATATGCACATATCGACTTCTGGGCACCTAAAAGATCGATTTTCAGTATGTTTTTGGCCTGTATTTTGAAAATACTCTAACACGGAGTAGGCATGTACAGATACCTTCTGGGACCTCTAAATATCGAATTTTCGGGTGTTTTGGGACTGAATTTGAGATATCGATTTTTTGGCACCTAAAATGTCGATTTTTAGCATGTTTTTAGCCTATATTTTGAAAATATTCTAGCACTGTGTAGGCATGTACAGATTGCTTCTGGGACCCCAAAATATCGAATTTTCGGGTGTTTAGGGCCAGAATTTCAGATATAAACGGGTACTGAAGATGCATGCACATATCGACTTTTGGGCACCTAAAAGATCGATTTTCAGTATGTTTTTGGCCTGTATTTTGAAAATACTCTAACACGGAGTAGGCATGTACAGATACCTTCTGGGACCTCTAAATATCGAATTTTCGGGTGTTTTGGGACTGAATTTGAGATATCGATTTTTTGGCACCTAAAATGTAGATTTTTAGCATGTTTTTAGCCTATATTTTGAAAATATTCTAGCACTGTGTAGGCATGTACAGATTGCTTCTGGGACCCCAAAATATCGAATTTTCGGGTGTTTAGGGCCAGAATTTGAGATATAAACGGGTACAGAAGATGCATGCACATATCGACTTTTGTGCACCTAAAAGATCGATTTTCAGTATGTTTTTGGCCTGTATTTTGAAAATACTCTAACACGGAGTAGGCATGTACAGATACCTTCTGGGACCTCTAAATATCGAATTTTCGGGTGTTTTGGGACTGAATTTGAGATATCGATTTTTGGCACCTAAAATGTCGATTTTTAGCATGTTTTTAGCCTATATTTTGAAAATATTCTAGCACTGTGTAGGCATGTACAGATTGCTTCTGGGACCCCAAAATATTGAATTTTCGGGTGTTTTGAGCCTGAATTTGAGATATAAACGGGTACTGAAGATGCATGCACATATCGACTTTTGTGCTCCTAAAAGATCGATTTTCAGTATGTTTTGAGCATGTATTTTGAAAATACTCTAACACGGAGTAGGCATGTACAGATCGCTTCTGGGACCCCTAAATATCGAATTTTCGGGTGTTTTGGGACTGAATTTGAGATATCGATTTTTTGGCACCTAAAATGTCGATTTTTAGCATGTTTTTAGCCTATACTTTGAAAATATTCTAGCACTGTGTAGGCATGTACAGATTGCTTCTGGGACCCCAAAATATTGAATTTTCGGGTGTTTTGAGCCTGAATTTGAGATATAAACGGGTACAGAAGATACATGCACATATTGACTTTGGGCATCTAAAATATCGATTTTCAGCATGTTTTGGGCCTGTATTTCGAAAATACTCTAACATGGAGTAGGCATGTACAGATCGCTTTTGGGACCCCTAGATATCGAATTTTCGGTTGTTTTGGGACTGAATTTGAGATATCGACTTTTTGGCACCTAAAAGATCGATTTTTAGCATGTTTTTAGCCAATATTTTGAAAATATTCTAGCACTGAGTAAGCATGTACAGATTGCTTCTGGCGACCCCAAAATATTGAATTTTTCGGGTGTTTTGAGCCTGATTTTGAGATATAAACGGGTACAGAAGATACATGCACATATTGACTTTGGGCACCAATAATATCGATTTTCAGCATGTTTTGGGCCTGAATTTTGAAAATACTCTAACACGGAGTAGGCATGTACAGATCGCTTCTGGGACCCCAAAATATCGAATTTTCGGGTGTTTAGGGCCAGAATATGAAATATAGACGGGTACAGAAGATGCATGCACATTTCGACTTTTGTGCACCTAAAAGATCGATTTTCAGTATGTTTTGAGCATGTATTTTGAAAATACTCTAAAACGGAGTAGGCATGTACAGATCGCTTCTGGAACCCCTAAATATCGAATTTTCGGGTGTTTTTGGACTGAATTTGAGATATCGATTTTTTGGCACCTAAAATGTCGATTTTTAGCATGTTTTTAGCCTATACTTTGAAAATATTCTAGCACTGTGTAGGCATGTACAGATTGCTTCTGGGACCCCAAAATATTGAATTTTCGGGTGTTTTGAGCCTGAATTTGAGATATAAACGGGTACAGAAGATACATGCACATATTGACTTTGGGCATCTAAAATATCGATTTTCAGCATGTTTTGGGCCTGTATTTCGAAAATACTCTAACATGGAGTAGGCATGTACAGATCGCTTTTGGGACCCCTAAATATCGAATTTTCGGTTGTTTTGGGACTGAATTTGAGATATCGACTTTTTGGCACCTAAAAGATCGATTTTTAGCATGTTTTTAGCCAATATTTTGAAAATATTCTAGCACTGAGTAAGCATGTACAGATTGCTTCTGGCGACCCCAAAATATTGAATTTTTCGGGTGTTTTGAGCCTGATTTTGAGATATAAACGGGTACAGAAGATACATGCACATATTGACTTTGGGCACCAATAATATCGATTTTCAGCATGTTTTGGGCCTGAATTTTGAAAATACTCTAACACGGAGTAGGCATGTACAGATCGCTTCTGGGACCCCAAAATATCGAATTTTCGGGTGTTTAGGGCCAGAATATGAAATATAGACGGGTACAGAAGATGCATGCACATTTCGACTTTTGTGCACCTAAAAGATCGATTTTCAGTATGTTTTGAGCATGTATTTTGAAAATACTCTAAAACGGAGTAGGCATGTACAGATCGCTTCTGGAACCCCTAAATATCGAATTTTCGGGTGTTTTTGGACTGAATTTGAGATATCGACTTTTTGGCACCTAAAAGATCGATTTTTAGCATGTTTTTACTAAAGCCTATATTTTGAAAATATTCTAGCACTGTACAGATTGCTTCTGGGACCCCAAAATATTGAATTTTCGGGTGTTTTGAGCCTGAATTTGAGATATAAACGGGTACAGAAGATACATGCACATATTGACTTTGGGCACCAAAAATATCGTTTTTCAGCATGTTTTGGGCCTGAATTTTGAAAATACTCTAACACGGAGTAGGCAGGTACAGATCGCTTCTGGGACCCCAAAATATCGAATTTTCGGGTGTTTAGGGCCAGAATTTGAGATATAAACGGGTACAAAAGATGCATGCACATATCGACTTTTGTGCACCTAAAAGATCGATTTTCAGTATGTTTTTAGCCTGTATTTTGAAAATACTCTAACACGGAGTAGGCATGTACAGATACCTTCTGGGACCTCTAAATATCGAATTTTCGGGTGTTTTGGGACTGAATTTGAGATATCGATTTTTTGGCACCTAAAATGTAGATTTTTAGCATGTTTTTAGCCTATATTTTGAAAATATTCTAGCACTGTGTAGGCATGTACAGATTGCTTCTGGGACCCCAAAATATTGAATTTTCGGGTGTTTTGAGCCTGAATTTGAGATATAAACGGGTACAGAAGATACATGCACATATTGACTTTGGGCATCTAAAATATCGATTTTCAGCATGTTTTGGGCCTGTATTTTGAAAATACTCTAACACTGAGTAGGCATGTACAGATTGCTTCTGGGACCCCAAAATATTGAATTTTCGGGTGTTTTGAGCCTGAATTTGAGATATAAACGGGTACTGAAGATGCATGCACATATCGACTTTTGTGCACCTAAAAGATCGATTTTCAGTATGTTTTGAGCATGTATTTTGAAAATACTCTAACACGGAGTAGGCATGTACAGATCGCTTCTGGGACCCCTAAATATCGAATTTTCGGGTGTTTTGGGACTGAATTTGAGATATCGACTTTTTGGCACCTAAAAGATCGATTTTTAGCATGTTTTTAGCCTATATTTTGAAAATATTCTAGCACTGTACAGATTGCTTCTGGGACCCCAAAATATTGAATTTTCGGGTGTTTTGAGCCTGAATTCGAGATATAAACGGGTACAGAAGATACATGCACATACTGACTTTGGGCACCAAAAATATCGATTTTCAGCATGTTTTGGGCCTGAATTTTGAAAAACTCTAACACGGAGTAGGCATGTACAGATCGCTTCTGGGACCCCAAAATATCGAATTTTCGGGTGTTTAGGGCCAGAATTTCAGATATAAACGGGTACAGAAGATGCATGCACATATCGACTTTTGGGCACCTAAAAGATCGATTTTCAGTATGTTTTTGGCCTGTATTTTGAAAATACTCTAACACGGAGTAGGCATGTACAGATACCTTCTGGGACCTCTAAATATCGAATTTTCGGGTGTTT
This sequence comes from Petrolisthes cinctipes, assembly GCA_033782935.1. Classification (NCBI taxonomy): domain Eukaryota; kingdom Metazoa; phylum Arthropoda; class Malacostraca; order Decapoda; family Porcellanidae; genus Petrolisthes; species Petrolisthes cinctipes. Next base: position 233,083 of record JAWQEG010001185.1, read on the forward strand.
TGGGACTGAATTTGAGATATCGATTTTTTGGCACCTAAAATGTAGATTTTTAGCATGTTTTTAGCCTATATTTTGAAAATATTCTAGCACTGTGTAGGCATGTACAGATTGCTTCTGGGACCCCAAAATATCGAATTTTCGGGTGTTTAGGGCCAGAATTTCAGATATAAACGGGTACTGAAGATGCATGCACATATCGACTTTTGGGCACCTAAAAGATCGATTTTCAGTATGTTTTTGGCCTGTATTTTGAAAATACTCTAACACGGAGTAGGCATGTACAGATACCTTCTGGGACCTCTAAATATCGAATTTTCGGGTGTTTTGGGACTGAATTTGAGATATCGATTTTTTGGCACCTAAAATGTCGATTTTTAGCATGTTTTTAGCCTATATTTTGAAAATATTCTAGCACTGTGTAGGCATGTACAGATTGCTTCTGGGACCCCAAAATATCGAATTTTCGGGTGTTTAGGGCCAGAATTTGAGATATAAACGGGTACAGAAGATGCATGCACATATCGACTTTTGTGCACATAAAAGATCGATTTTCAGTATGTTTTTGGCCTGTATTTTGAAAATACTCTAACACGGAGTAGGCATGTACAGATACCTTCTGGGACCTCTAAATATCGAATTTTCGGGTGTTTTGGGACTGAATTTGAGATATCGATTTTTGGCACCTAAAATGTCGATTTTTAGCATGTTTTTAGCCTATATTTTGAAAATATTCTAGCACTGTGTAGGCATGTACAGATCGCTTCTAAGACCCCAAAATATCGAATTTTCGGGTGTTTAGGGCCAGAATTTGAGATATAAACGGGTACAGAATATGCATGCACATATCGACTTTTGGGCACTTAAAAGATCGATTTTCAGTATGTTTTTGGCCTGTATTTTGAAAATACTCTAACACGGAGTAGGCATGTACAGATACCTTCTGGGACCTCTAAATATCGAATTTTCGGGTGTTTTGGGACTGAATTTGAGATATCGATTTTTTGGCACCTAAAATGTCGATTTTTAGCATGTTTTTAGCCTATATTTTGAAAATATTCTAGCACTGTGTAGGCATGTACAGATTGCTTCTGGGACCCCAAAATATTGAATTTTCGGGTGTTTTGAGCCTGAATTTGAGATATAAACGGGTACAGAAGATACATGCACATATTGACTTTGGGCATCTAAAATATCGATTTTCAGCATGTTTTGGGCGTGTTTTTTGAAAATACTCTAACACTGAGTAGGCATGTACAGATTGCTTCTGGGACCCCAAAATATTGAATTTTCGGGTGTTTTGAGCCTGAATTTGAGATATAAACAGGTACTGAAGATGCATGCACATATCGACTTTTGTGCACCTAAAAGATCGATTTTCAGAATGTTTTGAGCATGTATTTTGAAAATACTCTAACACGGAGTAGGCATGTACAGATCGCTTCTAGGACCCCTAAATATCGAATTTTCGGGTGTTTTGGGACTGAATTTGAGATATCGACTTTTTGGCACCTAAAAGATCGATTTTTAGCATGTTTTTAACCTATATTTTGAAAATATTCTAGCACTGAGTAGGCATGTACAGATTGCTTCAGGGACCCCAAAATATTGAATTTTCGGGTGTTTTGAGCCTGAATTTGAGATATAAACGGGTACAGAAGATACATGCACATATTGACTTTGGGCACCAAAAATATCGATTTTCAGCATGTTTTGGGCCTGAATTTTGAAAATACTCTAACACTGAGTAGGCATGTACAGATTGCTTCTGGGACCCCAAAATATTGAATTTTCGGGTGTTTTGAGCCTGAATTGAGATATAAACGGGTACTGAAGATGCATGCACATATCGACTTTTGTGCACCTAAAAGATCGATTTTCAGTATGTTTTGAGCATGTATTTTGAAAATACTCTAACACGGAGTAGGCATGTACAGGCATGGGACCTCTAAATATCGAATTTTCGGGTGTTTTGGGACTGAATTTGAGATATCGATTTTTTGGCACCTAAAATGTCGATTTTTAGCATGTTTTTAGCCTATATTTTGAAAATATTCTAGCACTGTGTAGGCATGTACAGATTGCTTCTAGGACCCCGAAATATTGAATTTTCGGGTGTTTTGAGCCTGAATTTGAGATATAAACGGGTACAGAAGATAAATGCACATATTGACTTTGGGCATCTAAAATATCGATTTTTAGCATGTTTTGGGCCTGTATTTTGAAAATACTCTAACACTGAGTAGGCATGTACAGATTGCTTCTGGGACCCCAAAATATTGAATTTTCGGGTGGTTTGAGCCTGAATTTGAGATATAAACGGGTACTGAAGATGCATGCACATATCGACTTTTGTGCACCTAAAAGATCGATTTTCAGTATGTTTTGAGCATGTATTTTGAAAATACTCTAACACGGAGTAGGCATGTACAGGCATGGGATCCCTAAATATCGAATTTTTGGGTGTTTTGGGACTGAATTTGAGATATCGACTTTTTGGCACCTAAAAGATCGATTTTTAGCATGTTTTTAGCCTATATTTTGAAAATATTCTAGCACTGTACAGATTGCTTCTGGGACCCCAAAATATTGAATTTTCGGGTGTTTTGAGCCTGAATTTGAGATATAAACGGGTACAGAAGATGCATGCACATACCGACTTTTGGACACTTAAAAGATCGATTTTCAGTATGTTTTTGGCCTGTATTTTGAAAATACACTAACACGGAGTAGGCATGTACAGATACCTTCTGGGACCTCTAAATATCGAATTTTCGGGTGTTTTGGGACAGAATTTGAAATATAGATTTTTTGGCACCTAAAATGTCGATTTTTAGCATGTTTTTAGCCTATATTTTGAAAATATTCTAGCACTGTGTAGGCATGTATAGATTGCTTCTGGGACCCCAAAATATTGAATTTTCGGGTGTTTTGAGCCTGAATTTGAGATATAAACGGGTACAGAAGATACATGCACATATTGTCTTTGGGCATCTAAAATATCGATTTTCAGCATGTTTTGGGCCTGTATTTTGAAAATACTCTAACACTGAGTAGGCATGTACAGATTGCTTCTGGGACCCCAAAATATTGAATTTTCGGGTGTTTTGAGCCTGAATTTGAGATATAAACGGGTACTGAAGATGCATGCACATATCGACTTTTGTGCACCTAAAAGATCGATTTTCAGTATGTTTTGAGCATGTATTTTGAAAATACTCTAACACGGAGTAGGCATGTACAGATCGCTTCTGGGACCCCTAAATATCGAATTTTCGGGTGTTTTGGGACTGAATTTGAGATATCGACTTTTTGGCACCTAAAAGATCGATTTTTAGCATGTTTTTAGCCTATATTTTGAAAATATTCTAGCACTGAGTAGGCATGTACAGATTGCTTCTGGGACCCCAAAATATTGAATTTTTGGGTGTTTTGAGCCTGAATTTGAGATATAAACGGGTACAGAAGATACATGCACATACTGACTTTGGGCACCAAAAATATCGATTTTCAGCATGTTTTGGGCCTGAATTTTGAAAATACTCTAACACGGAGTAGGCATGTACAGATCGCTTCTGGGACCCCAAAATATCGAATTTTCGGGTGTTTAGGGCAAGAATTTGAGATATAAACGGGTACAGAAGATGCATGCACATATCGACTTTTGGGCACCTAAAAGATCGATTTTCAGTATGTTTTTGGCCTGTATTTTGAAAATACTCTAACACGGAGTAGGCATGTACAGATACCTTCTGGGACCTCTAAATATCGAATTTTCGGGTGTTTTGGGACTGAATTTGAGATATCGATTTTTTGGCACCTAAAATGTCGATTTTTAGCATGTTTTTAGCCTATATTTTGAAAATATTCTAGCACTGTGTAGGCATGTACAGATTGCTTCTGGGACCCCAAAATATTGAATTTTCGGGTGTTTTGAGCCTGAATTTGAGATATAAACGGGTACAGAAGATACATGAACATATTGACTTTGGGCATCTAAAATATCGATTTTCAGCATGTTTTGGGCGTGTTTTTTGAAAATACTCTAACACTGAGTAGGCATGTACAGATTGCTTCTGGGACCCCAAAATATTGAATTTTCGGGTGTTTTGAGACTGAATTTGAGATATAAACGGGTACTGAAGATGCATGCACATATCGACTTTTGTGCACCTAAAAGATCGATTTTCAGAATGTTTTGAGCATGTATTTTGAAAATACTCTAACACGGAGTAGGCATGTACAGATCGCTTCTAGGACCCCTAAATATCGAATTTTCGGGTGTTTTGAGACTGAATTTGAGATATCGACTTTTTGGCACCTAAAAGATCGATTTTTAGCATGTTTTTAACCTATATTTTGAAAATATTCTAGCACTGAGTAGGCATGTACAGATTGCTTCTGGGACCCCAAAATATTGAATTTTCGGGTGTTTTGAGCCTGAATTTGAGATATAAACAGGTACAGAAGATACATGCACATATTGACTTTGGGCACCAAAAATATCGATTTTCAGCATGTTTTGGGTCTGAATTTTGAAAATACTCTAACACTGAGTAGGCATGTAGAGATCGCTTCTGGGACCCCAAAATATCGAATTTTCAGGTGTTTAGGGCCAGAATTTGAGATATAAACGGGTACAGAAGATGCATGCACATATCGACTTTTGGGCACCTAAAAGATCGATTTTCAGTATGCTTTTGGCCTGTATTTTGAAAATACTCTAACACGGAGTAGGCATGTACAGATACCTTCTGGGACCTCTAAATATCGAATTTTCGGGTGTTTTGGGACTGAATTTGAGATATCGATTTTTTGGCACCTAAAATGTCGATTTTTAGCATGTTTTTAGCCAATATTTTGAAAATATTCTAGCACTGAGTAAGCATGTACAGATTGCTTCTGGGACCCCAAAATATTGAATTTTCGGGTGTTTTGAGCCTGAATTTGAGATATAAACGGGTACAGAAGATACATGCACATATTGACTTTGGGCACCAAAAATTTCGATTTTCAGCATGTTTTGGGCCTGAATTTTGAAAATACTCTAACACGGAGTAGGCATGTACAGATCGCTTCTAGGACCCCTAAATATCGAATTTTCGGGTGTTTTGGGACTGAATTTGAGATATCGACTTTTTGGCACCTAAAAGATCGATTTTTAGCATGTTTTTAGCCTATATTTTGAAAATATTCTAGCACTGTACAGATTGCTTCTGGGACCCCAAAATATTGAATTTTTGGGTGTTTTGAGCCTGAATTTGAGATATAAACGGGTACAGAAGATACATGCACATATTGACTTTGGGCACCAAAAATATCGTTTTTCAGCATGTTTTGGGCCTGAATTTTGAAAATACTCTAACACGGAGTAGGCAGGTACAGATCGCTTCTGGGACCCCAAAATATCGAATTTTCGGGTGTTTAGGGCCAGAATTTGAGATATAAACGGGTACAGAATATGCATGCACATATCGACTTTTGGGCACCTAAAAGATCGATTTTCAGTATGTTTTTGGCCTGTATTTTGAAAATACTCTAACACGGAGTAGGCATGTACAGATCGCTTCTGGGACCCCTAAATATCGAATTTTCGGGTGTTTTGGGACTGAATTTGAGATATCGACTTTTTGGCACCTAAAAGATCGATTTTTAGCATGTTTTTAGCCTATATTTTGAAAATATTCTAGCACTGAGTAGGCATGTACAGATTGCTTCTGGGACCCCAAAATATTGAATTTTCGGGTGTTTTGAGCCTGAATTTGAGATATAAACGGGTACAGAAGATACATGCACATATTGACTTTGGGCACCAAAAATATCGATTTTCAGCATGTTTTGGGCCTGAATTTTGAAAATACTCTAACACGGAGTAGGCATGTACAGATCGCTTCTGGGACCCCTAAATATCGAATTTTCGGGTGTTTTGGGACTGAATTTGAGATATCGACTTTTTGGCACCTAAAAGATCGATTTTTAGCATGTTTTTAGCCTTTATTTTGAAATTATTCTAGCACTGAGTAGGCATGTACAGATTGCTTCTGGGACCCCAAAATATTGAATTTTCGGGTGTTTTGAGCCTGAATTTGAGATATAAACGGGTACAGAATATACATGCACATATTGACTTTGGGCACCAAAAATATCGATTTTCAGCATGTTTTGGGCCTGAATTTTGAAAATACTCTAACACTGAGTAGGCATGTACAGATTGCTTCTGGGACCCCAAAATATTGAATTTTCGGGTGTTTTGAGCCTGAATTGAGATATAAACGGGTACTGAAGATGCATGCACATATCGACTTTTGTGCACCTAAAAGATCGATTTTCAGTATGTTTTGAGCATGTATTTTGAAAATACTCTAACACGGAGTAGGCATGTACAGGCATGGGACCTCTAAATATCGAATTTTCGGGTGTTTTGGGACTGAATTTGAGATATCGATTTTTTGGCACCTAAAATGTCGATTTTTAGCATGTTTTTAGCCTATATTTTGAAAATATTCTAGCACTGTGTAGGCATGTACAGATTGCTTCTGGGACCCCGAAATATTGAATTTTCGGGTGTTTTGAGCCTGAATTTGAGATATAAACGGGTACAGAAGATACATGCACATATTGACTTTGGGCATCTAAAATATCGATTTTTAGCATGTTTTGGGCCTGTATTTTGAAAATACTCTAACACTGAGTAGGCATGTACAGATTGCTTCTGGGACCCCAAAATATTGAATTTTCGGGTGGTTTGAGCCTGAATTTGAGATATAAACGGGTACTGAAGATGCATGCACATATCGACTTTTGTGCACCTAAAAGATCGATTTTCAGTATGTTTTGGGCATGTATTTTGAAAATACTCTAACACGAAGTAGGCATGTACAGGCATGGGACCCCTAAATATCGAATTTTTGGGTGTTTTGGGACTGAATTTGAGATATCGACTTTTTGGCACCTAAAAGATCGATTTTTAGCATGTTTTTAGCCTATATTTTGAAAATATTCTAGCACTGTACAGATTGCTTCTGGGACCCCAAAATATTGAATTTTCGGGTGTTTTGAGCCTGAATTTGAGATATAAACGGGTACAGAAGATACATGCACATATTGACTTTGGGCACCAAAAATATCGATTTTCAGCATGTTTTGGGCCTGAATTTTGAAAATACTCTAACACGGAGTAGGGATGTACAGATCGCTTCTGGGACCCCAAAATATCGAATTTTCGGGTGTTTAGGGACAGAATTTGAGATATAAACGGGTACAGAAGATGCATGCACATACCGACTTTTGGACACTTAAAAGATCGATTTTCAGTATGTTTTTGGCCTGTATTTTGAAAATACTCTAACACGGAGTAGGCATGTACCTTCTGGGACCTCTAAATATCGAATTTTCGGGTGTTTTGGGACAGAATTTGAGATATAGATTTTTTGGCACCTAAAATGTCGATTTTTAGCATGTTTTTAGCCTATATTTTGAAAATATTCTAGCACTGTGTAGGCATGTACAGATTGCTTCTGGGACCCCAAAATTTTGAATTTTCGGGTGTTTTGAGCCTGAATTTGAGATATAAACGGGTACAGAAGATACATGCACATATTGACTTTGGGCATCTAAAATATCGATTTTCAGCATGTTTTGGGCCTGTATTTTGAAAATACTCTAACACTGAGTAGGCATGTACAGATTGCTTCTGGGACCCCAAAATATTGAATTTTCGGGTGTTTTGAGCCTGAATTTGAGATATAAACGGGTACTGAAGATGCATGCACATATCGACTTTTGTGCACCTAAAAGATCGATTTTCAGTATGTTTTGAGCATGTATTTTGAAAATACTCTAACACGGAGTAGGCATGTACAGATCGCTTCTGGGACCCCTAAATATCGAATTTTCGGGTGTTTTGGGACTGAATTTGAGATATCGACTTTTTGGCACCTAAAAGATCGATTTTTAGCATGTTTTTAGCCTATATTTTGAAAATATTCTAGCACTGAGTAGGCATGTACAGATTGCTTCTGGGACCCCAAAATATTGAATTTTCGGGTGTTTTGAGCCTGAATTTGAGATATAAACGGGTACAGAAGATACATGCACATACTGACTTTGGGCACCAAAAATATCGATTTTCATCATGTTTTGGGCCTGAATTTTGAAAATACTCTAACACGGAGTAGGCATGTACAGATCGCTTCTGGGACCCCAAAATAATGAATTTTCGGGTGTTTTGAGCCTGAATTTGAGATATAAACGGGTACAGAAGATACATGCACATATTGACTTTGGGCATCTAAAATATCGATTTTCAGCATGTTTTGGGCGTGTTTTTTGAAAATACTCTAACACTGAGTTGGCATGTACAGATTGCTTCTGGGACCCCAAAATATTGAATTTTCGGGTGTTTTGAGCCTGAATTTGAGATATAAACGGGTACTGAAGATGCATGCACATATCGACTTTTGTGCACCTAAAAGATCGATTTTCAGAATGTTTTGAGCATGTATTTTGAAAATACTCTAACACGGAGTAGGCATGTACAGATCGCTTCTAGGACCCCTAAATATCGAATTTTCGGGTGTTTTGGGACTGAATTTGAGATATCGACTTTTTGGCACCTAAAAGATCGATTTTTAGCATGTTTTTAACCTATATTTTGAAAATATTCTAGCACTGAGTAGGCATGTACAGATTGCTTCTGGGACCCCAAAATATTGAATTTTCGGGTGTTTTGAGCCTGAATTTGAGATATAAACAGGTACAGAAGATACATGCACATATTGACTTTGGGCACCAAAAATATCGATTTTCAGCATGTTTTGGGTCTGAATTTTGAAAATACTCTAACACTGAGTAGGCATGTAGAGATCGCTTCTGGGACCCCAAAATATCGAATTTTCAGGTGTTTAGGGCCAGAATTTGAGATATAAACGGGTACAGAAGATGCATGCACATATCGACTTTTGGGCACCTAAAAGATCGATTTTCAGTATGCTTTTGGCCTGTATTTTGAAAATACTCTAACACGGAGTAGGCATGTACAGATACCTTCTGGGACCTCTAAATATCGAATTTTCGGCTGTTTTGGGACTGAATTTGAGATATCGATTTTTTGGCACCTAAAATGTCGATTTTTAGCATGTTTTTAGCCAATATTTTGAAAATATTCTAGCACTGAGTAAGCATGTACAGATTGCTTCTGGGACCCCAAAATATTGAATTTTCGGGTGTTTTGAGCCTGAATTTGAGATATAAACGGGTACAGAAGATACATGCACATATTGACTTTGGGCACCAAAAATTTCGATTTTCAGCATGTTTTGGGCCTGAATTTTGAAAATACTCTAACACGGAGTAGGCATGTACAGATCGCTTCTGGGACCCCTAAATATCGAATTTTCGGGTGTTTTGGGACTGAATTTGAGATATCGACTTTTTGGCACCTAAAAGATCGATTTTTAGCATGTTTTTAGCCTATATTTTGAAAATATTCTAGCACTGTACAGATTGCTTCTGGGACCCCAAAATATTGAATTTTTGGGTGTTTTGAGCCTGAATTTGAGATATAAACGGGTACAGAAGATACATGCACATATTGACTTTGGGCACCAAAAATATCGTTTTTCAGCATGTTTTGGGCCTGAATTTTGAAAATACTCTAACACGGAGTAGGCAGGTACAGATCGCTTCTGGGACCCCAAAATATCGAATTTTCGGGTGTTTAGGGCCAGAATTTGAGATATAAACGGGTACAGAATATGCATGCACATATCGACTTTTGGGCACCTAAAAGATCGATTTTCAGTATGTTTTTGGCCTGTATTTTGAAAATACTCTAACACGGAGTAGGCATGTACAGATCGCTTCTGGGACCCCTAAATATCGAATTTTCGGGTGTTTTGGGACTGAATTTGAGATATCGACTTTTTGGCACCTAAAAGATCGATTTTTAGCATGTTTTTAGCCTATATTTTGAAAATATTCTAGCACTGAGTAGGCATGTACAGATTGCTTCTGGGACCCCAAAATATTGAATTTTCGGGTGTTTTGAGCCTGAATTTGAGATATAAACGGGTACAGAAGATACATGCACATATTGACTTTGGGCACCAAAAATATCGATTTTCAGCATGTTTTGGGCCTGAATTTTGAAAATACTCTAACACGGAGTAGGCATGTACAGATCGCTTCTGGGACCCCTAAATATCGAATTTTCGGGTGTTTTGGGACTGAATTTGAGATATCGACTTTTTGGCACCTAAAAGATCGATTTTTAGCATGTTTTTAGCCTTTATTTTGAAATTATTCTAGCACTGAGTAGGCATGTACAGATTGCTTCTGGGACCCCAAAATATTGAATTTTCGGGTGTTTTGAGCCTGAATTTGAGATATAAACGGGTACAGAATATACATGCACATATTGACTTTGGGCACCAAAAATATCGATTTTCAGCATGTTTTGGGCCTGAATTTTGAAAATACTCTAACACTGAGTAGGCATGTACAGATTGCTTCTGGGACCCCAAAATATTGAATTTTCGGGTGTTTTGAGCCTGAATTGAGATATAAACGGGTACTGAAGATGCATGCACATATCGACTTTTGTGCCCCTAAAAGATCGATTTTCAGTATGTTTTGAGCATGTATTTTGAAAATACTCTAACACGGAGTAGGCATGTACAGGCATGGGACCTCTAAATATCGAATTTTCGGGTGTTTTGGGACTGAATTTGAGATATCGATTTTTTGGCACCTAAAATGTCGATTTTTAGCATGTTTTTAGCCTATATTTTGAAAATATTCTAGCACTGTGTAGGCATGTACAGATTGCTTCTGGGACCCCGAAATATTGAATTTTCGGGTGTTTTGAGCCTGAATTTGAGATATAAACGGGTACAGAAGATACATGCACATATTGACTTTGGGCATCTAAAATATCGATTTTTAGCATGTTTTGGGCCTGTATTTTGAAAATACTCTAACACTGAGTAGGCATGTACAGATTGCTTCTGGGACCCCAAAATATTGAATTTTCGGGTGGTTTGAGCCTGAATTTGAGATATAAACGGGTACTGAAGATGCATGCACATATCGACTTTTGTGCACCTAAAAGATCGATTTTCAGTATGTTTTGAGCATGTATTTTGAAAATACTCTAACACGAAGTAGGCATGTACAGGCATGGGACCCCTAAATATCGAATTTTTGGGTGTTTTGGGACTGAATTTGAGATATCGACTTTTTGGCACCTAAAAGATCGATTTTTAGCATGTTTTTAGCCTATATTTTGAAAATATTCTAGCACTGTACAGATTGCTTCTGGGACCCCAAAATATTGAATTTTCGGGTGTTTTGAGCCTGAATTTGAGATATAAACGGGTACAGAAGATACATGCACATATTGACTTTGGGCACCAAAAATATCGATTTTCAGCATGTTTTGGGCCTGAATTTTGAAAATACTCTAACACGGAGTAGGGATGTACAGATCGCTTCTGGGACCCCAAAATATCGAATTTTCGTGTGTTTAGGGCCAGAATTTGAGATATAAACGGGTACAGAAGATGCATGCACATACCGACTTTTGGACACTTAAAAGATCGATTTTCAGTATGTTTTTGGCCTGTATTTTGAAAATACTCTAACACGGAGTAGGCATGTATCTTCTGGGACCTCTAAATATCGAATTTTCGGGTGTTTTGGGACAGAATTTGAGATATAGATTTTTTGGCACCTAAAATGTCGATTTTTAGCATGTTTTTAGCCTATATTTTGAAAATATTCTAGCACTGTGTAGGCATGTACAGATTGCTTCTGGGACCCCAAAATTTTGAATTTTCGGGTGTTTTGAGCCTGAATTTGAGATATAAACGGGTACAGAAGATACATGCACATATTGACTTTGGGCATCTAAAATATCGATTTTCAGCATGTTTTGGGCCTGTATTTTGAAAATACTCTAACACTGAGTAGGCATGTACAGATTGCTTCTGGGACCCCAAAATATTGAATTTTCGGGTGTTTTGAGCCTGAATTTGAGATATAAACGGGTACTGAAGATGCATGCACATATCGACTTTTGTGCACCTAAAAGATCGATTTTCAGTATGTTTTGAGCATGTATTTTGAAAATACTCTAACACGGAGTAGGCATGTACAGATCGCTTCTGGGACCCCTAAATATCGAATTTTCGGGTGTTTTGGGACTGAATTTGAGATATCGACTTTTTGGCACCTAAAAGATCGATTTTTAGCATGTTTTTAGCCTATATTTTGAAAATATTCTAGCACTGAGTAGGCATGTACAGATTGCTTCTGGGACCCCAAAATATTGAATTTTCGGGTGTTTTGAGCCTGAATTTGAGATATAAACGGGTACAGAAGATACATGCACATACTGACTTTGGGCACCAAAAATATCGATTTTCATCATGTTTTGGGCCTGAATTTTGAAAATACTCTAACACGGAGTAGGCATGTACAGATCGCTTCTGGGACCCCAAAATAATGAATTTTCGGGTGTTTTGAGCCTGAATTTGAGATATAAACGGGTACAGAAGATACATGCACATATTGACTTTGGGCATCTAAAATATCGATTTTCAGCATGTTTTGGGCGTGTTTTTTGAAAATACTCTAACACTGAGTTGGCATGTACAGATTGCTTCTGGGACCCCAAAATATTGAATTTTCGGGTGTTTTGAGCCTGAATTTGAGATATAAACGGGTACTGAAGATGCATGCACATATCGACTTTTGTGCACCTAAAAGATCGATTTTCAGAATGTTTTGAGCATGTATTTTGAAAATACTCTAACACGGAGTAGGCATGTACAGATCGCTTCTAGGACCCCTAAATATCGAATTTTCGGGTGTTTTGGGACTGAATTTGAGATATCGACTTTTTGGCACCTAAAAGATCGATTTTTAGCATGTTTTTAACCTATATTTTGAAAATATTCTAGCACTGAGTAGGCATGTACAGATTGCTTCTGGGACCCCAAAATATTGAATTTTCGGGTGTTTTGAGCCTGAATTTGAGATATAAACAGGTACAGAAGATACATGCACATATTGACTTTGGGCACCAAAAATATCGATTTTCAGCATGTTTTGGGTCTGAATTTTGAAAATACTCTAACACTGAGTAGGCATGTAGAGATCGCTTCTGGGACCCCAAAATATCGAATTTTCAGGTGTTTAGGGCCAGAATTTGAGATATAAACGGGTACAGAAGATGCATGCACATATCGACTTTTGGGCACCTAAAAGATCGATTTTCAGTATGCTTTTGGCCTATATTTTGAAAATACTCTAACACGGAGTAGGCATGTACAGATACCTTCTGGGACCTCTAAATATCGAATTTTCGGCTGTTTTGGGACTGAATTTGAGATATCGATTTTTTGGCACCTAAAATGTCGATTTTTAGCATGTTTTTAGCCAATATTTTGAAAATATTCTAGCACTGAGTAAGCATGTACAGATTGCTTCTGGGACCCCAAAATATTGAATTTTCGGGTGTTTTGAGCCTGAATTTGAGATATAAACGGGTACAGAAGATACATGCACATATTGACTTTGGGCACCAAAAATTTCGATTTTCAGCATGTTTTGGGCCTGAATTTTGAAAATACTCTAACACGGAGTAGGCATGTACAGATCGCTTCTGGGACCCCTAAATATCGAATTTTCGGGTGTTTTGGGACTGAATTTGAGATATCGACTTTTTGGCACCTAAAAGATCGATTTTTAGCATGTTTTTAGCCTATATTTTGAAAATATTCTAGCACTGTACAGATTGCTTCTGGGACCCCAAAATATTGAATTTTTGGGTGTTTTGAGCCTGAATTTGAGATATAAACGGGTACAGAAGATACATGCACATATTGACTTTGGGCACCAAAAATATCGTTTTTCAGCATGTTTTGGGCCTGAATTTTGAAAATACTCTAACACGGAGTAGGCAGGTACAGATCGCTTCTGGGACCCCAAAATATCGAATTTTCGGGTGTTTAGGGCCAGAATTTGAGATATAAACGGGTACAGAATATGCATGCACATATCGACTTTTGGGCACCTAAAAGATCGATTTTCAGTATGTTTTTGGCCTGTATTTTGAAAATACTCTAACACGGAGTAGGCATGTACAGATCGCTTCTGGGACCCCTAAATATCGAATTTTCGGGTGTTTTGGGACTGAATTTGAGATATCGACTTTTTGGCACCTAAAAGATCGATTTTTAGCATGTTTTTAGCCTATATTTTGAAAATATTCTAGCACTGAGTAGGCATGTACAGATTGCTTCTGGGACCCCAAAATATTGAATTTTCGGGTGTTTTGAGCCTGAATTTGAGATATAAACGGGTACAGAAGATACATGCACATATTGACTTTGGGCACCAAAAATATCGATTTTCAGCATGTTTTGGGCCTGAATTTTGAAAATACTCTAACACGGAGTAGGCATGTACAGATCGCTTCTGGGACCCCTAAATATCGAATTTTCGGGTGTTTTGGGACTGAATTTGAGATATCGACTTTTTGGCACCTAAAAGATCGATTTTTAGCATGTTTTTAGCTTTTATTTTGAAATTATTCTAGCACTGAGTAGGCATGTACAGATTGCTTCTGGGACCCCAAAATATTGAATTTTCGGGTGTTTTGAGCCTGAATTTGAGATATAAACGGGTACAGAATATACATGCACATATTGACTTTGGGCACCAAAAATATCGATTTTCAGCATGTTTTGGGCCTGAATTTTGAAAATACTCTAACACTGAGTAGGCATGTACAGATTGCTTCTGGGACCCCAAAATATTGAATTTTCGGGTGTTTTGAGCCTGAATTGAGATATAAACGGGTACTGAAGATGCATGCACATATCGACTTTTGTGCACCTAAAAGATCGATTTTCAGTATGTTTTGAGCATGTATTTTGAAAATACTCTAACACGGAGTAGGCATGTACAGGCATGGGACCCCTAAATATCGAATTTTTGGGTGTTTTGGGACTGAATTTGAGATATCGACTTTTTGGCACCTAAAAGATCGATTTTTAGCATGTTTTTAGCCTATATTTTGAAAATATTCTAGCACTGTACAGATTGCTTCTGGGACCCCAAAATATTGAATTTTCGGGTGTTTTGAGCCTGAATTTGAGATATAAACGGGTACAGAAGATACATGCACATATTGACTTTGGGCACCAAAAATATCGATTTTCAGCATGTTTTGGGCCTGAATTTTGAAAATACTCTAACACGGAGTAGGGATGTACAGATCGCTTCTGGGACCCCAAAATATCGAATTTTCGTGTGTTTAGGGCCAGAATTTGAGATATAAACGGGTACAGAAGATGCATGCACATACCGACTTTTGGACACTTAAAAGATCGATTTTCAGTATGTTTTTGGCCTGTATTTTGAAAATACTCTAACACGGAGTAGGCATGTACCTTCTGGGACCTCTAAATATCGAATTTTCGGGTGTTTTGGGACAGAATTTGAGATATAGATTTTTTGGCACCTAAAATGTCGATTTTTAGCATGTTTTTAGCCTATATTTTGAAAATATTCTAGCACTGTGTAGGCATGTACAGATTGCTTCTGGGACCCCAAAATTTTGAATTTTCGGGTGTTTTGAGCCTGAATTTGAGATATAAACGGGTACAGAAGATACATGCACATATTGACTTTGGGCATCTAAAATATCGATTTTCAGCATGTTTTGGGCCTGTATTTTGAAAATACTCTAACACTGAGTAGGCATGTACAGATTGCTTCTGGGACCCCAAAATATTGAATTTTCGGGTGTTTTGAGCCTGAATTTGAGATATAAACGGGTACTGAAGATGCATGCACATATCGACTTTTGTGCACCTAAAAGATCGATTTTCAGTATGTTTTGAGCATGTATTTTGAAAATACTCTAACACGGAGTAGGCATGTACAGATCGCTTCTGGGACCCCTAAATATCGAATTTTCGGGTGTTTTGGGACTGATTTTGAGATATCGACTTTTTGGCACCTAAAAGATCGATTTTTAGCATGTTTTTAGCCTATATTTTGAAAATATTCTAGCACTGAGTAGGCATGTACAGATTGCTTCTGGGACCCCAAAATATTGAATTTTCGGGTGTTTTGAGCCTGAATTTGAGATATAAACGGGTACAGAAAATACATGCACATACTGACTTTGGGCACCAAAAATATCGATTTTCATCATGTTTTGGGCCTGAATTTTGAAAATACTCTAACACGGAGTAGGCATGTACAGATCGCTTCTGGGACCCCAAAATAATGAATTTTCGGGTGTTTTGAGCCTGAATTTGAGATATAAACGGGTACAGAAGATACATGCACATATTGACTTTGGGCATCTAAAATATCGATTTTCAGCATGTTTTGGGCGTGTTTTTTGAAAATACTCTAACACTGAGTTGGCATGTACAGATTGCTTCTGGGACCCCAAAATATTGAATTTTCGGGTGTTTTGAGCCTGAATTTGAGATATAAACGGGTACTGAAGATGCATGCACATATCGACTTTTGTGCACCTAAAAGATCGATTTTCAGAATGTTTTGAGCATGTATTTTGAAAATACTCTAACACGGAGTAGGCATGTACAGATCGCTTCTAGGACCCCTAAATATCGAATTTTCGGGTGTTTTGGGACTGAATTTGAGATATCGACTTTTTGGCACCTAAAAGATCGATTTTTAGCATGTTTTTAACCTATATTTTGAAAATATTCTAGCACTGAGTAGGCATGTACAGATTGCTTCTGGGACCCCAAAATATTGAATTTTCGGGTGTTTTGAGCCTGAATTTGAGATATAAACAGGTACAGAAGATACATGCACATATTGACTTTGGGCACCAAAAATATCGATTTTCAGCATGTTTTGGGTCTGAATTTTGAAAATACTCTAACACTGAGTAGGCATGTAGAGATCGCTTCTGGGACCCCAAAATATCGAATTTTAAGGTGTTTAGGGCCAGAATTTGAGATATAAACGGGTACAGAAGATGCATGCACATATCGACTTTTGGGCACCTAAAAGATCGATTTTCAGTATGCTTTTGGCCTGTATTTTGAATATACTCTAACACGGAGTAGGCATGTACAGATACCTTCTGGGACCTCTAAATATCGAATTTTCGGCTGTTTTGGGACTGAATTTGAGATATCGATTTTTTGGCACCTAAAATGTCGATTTTTAGCATGTTTTTAGCCAATATTTTGAAAATATTCTAGCACTGAGTAAGCATGTACAGATTGCTTCTGGGACCCCAAAATATTGAATTTTCGGGTGTTTTGAGCCTGAATTTGAGATATAAACGGGTACAGAAGATACATGCACATATTGACTTTGGGCACCAAAAATTTCGATTTTCAGCATGTTTTGGGCCTGAATTTTGAAAATACTCTAACACGGAGTAGGCATGTACAGATCGCTTCTAGGACCACTAAATATCGAATTTTCGGGTGTTTTGGGACTGAATTTGAGATATCGACTTTTTGGCACCTAAAAGATCGATTTTTAGCATGTTTTAGCCTATATTTTGAAAATATTCTAGCACTGTACAGATTGCTTCTGGGACCCCAAAATATTGAATTTTCGGGTGTTTTGAGCCTGAATTTGAGATATAAACGGGTACAGAAGATACATGCACATATTGACTTTGGGCACCAAAAATATCGTTTTTCAGCATGTTTTGGGCC
Source organism: Petrolisthes cinctipes (assembly GCA_033782935.1). Lineage (NCBI taxonomy): Eukaryota > Metazoa > Arthropoda > Malacostraca > Decapoda > Porcellanidae > Petrolisthes > Petrolisthes cinctipes. Next base: position 250,809 of record JAWQEG010001185.1, read on the forward strand.
TGAATTTTGAAAATACTCTAACACGGAGTAGGCAGGTACAGATCGCTTCTGGGACCCCAAAATATCGAATTTTCGGGTGTTTAGGGCCAGAATTTGAGATATAAACGGGTACAGAATATGAATGCACATATCGACTTTTGGGCACCTAAAAGATCGATTTTCAGTATGTTTTTGGCCTGTATTTTGAAAATACTCTAACACGGAGTAGGCATGTACAGATCGCTTCTGGGACCCCTAAATATCGAATTTTCGGGTGTTTTGGGACTGAATTTGAGATATCGACTTTTTGGCACCTAAAAGATCGATTTTTAGCATGTTTTTAGCGTATACTTTGAAAATATTCTAGCACTGTACAGATTGCTTCTGGGACCCCAAAATATTGAATTTTCGGGTGTTTTGAGCCTGAATTTGAGATATAAACGGGTACAGAAGATACATGCACATATTGACTTTTGGCATCTAAAATATCGATTTTCAGCATGTTTTGGGCCTGTATTTTGAAAATACTCTAACACTGAGTAGGCATGTACAGATTGCTTCTGGGACCCCATAATATTGAATTTCCGGGTGTTTTGGGACTGAATTTGAGATATCGATTTTTTGGCACGTAAAATGTCGATTTTTAGCATGTTTTTAGCCTATATTTTGAAAATATTCTAGCACTGTGAAGGCATGTACAGATTGCTTCTGGGACCCCAAAATATTGAATTTTCTAGTGTTTTGAGCCTGAATTTGAGATATAAACGGGTACAGAAGATACATGCACATATTGACTTTGGGCATCTAAAATATCGAATTTCAGCATGTTTTGGGCCTGTATTTTGAAAATACTCTAACACTGAGTAGGTATGTACAGATTGCTTCTGGGACCCCTAAATATTGAATTTTCGGGTGTTTTGAGCCTGAATTTGAGATATAAACGGGTACTGAAGATGCATGCACATATCGACTTTTGTGCACCTAAAAGATCGATTTTCAGTATGTTTTGAGCATGTATTTTGAAAATACTCTAACACGGAGTAGGCATGTACAGATCGCTTCTGGGACCCCTAAATATCGAATTTTCGGGTGTTTTGGGACTGAATTTGAGATATCGACTTTTTGGCACCTAAAAGATCGATTTTTAGCATGTTTTTAGCCTATATTTTGAAAATATTCTAGCACTGAGTAGGCATGTACAGATTGCTTCTGGGACCCCAAAATATTGAATTTTCGGGTGTTTTGAGCCTGAATTTGAGATATAAACAGGTACAGAAGATACATGCACATATTGACTTTGGGCACCAAAAATATCGATTTTCAGCATGTTTTGGGTCTGAATTTTGAAAATACTCTAACACGGAGTAGGCATGTACAGATCGCTTCCGTGACCCCAAAATATCGAATTTTCGGGTGTTTAGGGCCAGAATTTGAGATATAAATGGGTACAGAAGATGCATGCACATATCGACTTTTGTGCACCTAAAGGATCGATTTTCAGTATGTTTTTGGCCAGTATTTTGAAAATACTCTAACACGGAGTAGGCATGTACAGATACCTTCTGGGACCTCTAAATATCGAATTTTCGGGTGTTTTGGGACTGAATTTGATATATCGATTTTTTGGCACCTAAAATGTCGATTTTTAGCATGTTTTTAGCCTGTATTTTGAAAATATTCTAGCACTGTGTAGGCATGTACAGATTTCTTCTGGGACCCCAAAATATTGAATTTTCGGGTGTTTTGAGCCTAAATTTGAGATATAAACGGGTACTGAAGATGCATGCACATATCGACTTTTGTGCACCTAAAAGATCGATTTTCAGTATGTTTTGAGCATGTATTTTGAAAATACTCTAACACGGAGTAGGCATGTACAGATCGCTTCTGGGACCCCTTAATATCGAATTTTCGGGTGTTTTGGGACTGAATTTGAGATATCGATTTTTTGGCACCTAAAATGTCGATTTTTAGCATGTTTTTAGCCTATATTTTGAAAATATTCTAGCACTGTGTAGGCATGTACAGATTGCTTCTGGGACCCCGAAATATTGAATTTTCGGGTGTTTTGAGCCTGAATTTGAGATATAAACGGGTACTGAAGATGCATGCACATATCGACTTTTGTGCACCTAAAAGATCGATTTTCAGTATGTTTTGAGCATGTATTTTGAAAATACTCTAACACGGTGTAGGCATGTACAGGCATGGGACCCCTAAATATCGAATTTTTGGGTGTTTTGTGACTGAATTTGAGATATCGACTTTTTGGCACCTAAAAGATCGATTTTTAGCATGTTTTTAGCCTATATTTTGAAAATATTCTAGCACTGAGTAGGCATGTACAGATTGCTTCTGGGACCCCAAAATATTGATTTTTCGGGTGTTTTGAGCCTGAATTTGAGATATAAACGGGTACAGAAGATACATGCACATATTGACTTTGGGCACCAAAAATATCGATTTTCAGCATGTTTTGGGCCTGAATTTTGAAAATACTCTAACACGGAGTAGGGATGTACAGATCGCTTCTGGGACACCAAAATATCGAATTTTCGGGTGTTTAGGGCCAGAATTTGAGATATAAACGGGTACAGAAGATGCATGCACATACCGACTTTTGGACACTTAAAAGATCGATTTTCAGTATGTTTTTGGCCTGTATTTTGAAAATACTCTAACACGGAGTAGGCATGTACAGATACCTTCTGGGACCTCTAAATATCGAATTTTCGGGTGTTTTGGGACTGAATTTGAGATATAGATTTTTTGGCACCTAAAATGTCGATTTTTAGCATGTTTTTAGCCTATATTTTGAAAATATTCTAGCACTGAGTAGGCATGTACAGATTGCTTCTGGGACCCCAAAATATTGAATTTTCGGGTGTTTTGAGCCTGAATTTGAGATATAAACGGGTACAGAAGATACATGCACATATTGACTTTGGGCATCTAAAATATCGATTTTCAGCATGTTTTGGGCCTGTATTTTGAAAATACTCTAACACTGAGTAGGCATGTACAGATTGCTTCTGGGACCCCAAAATATTGAATTTTCGGGTGTTTTGAGCCTGAATTTGAGATATAAACGGGTACTGAAGATGCATGCACATATCGACTTTTGTGCACCTAAAAGATCGATTTTCAGTATGTTTTGAGCATGTATTTTGAAAATACTCTAACACGGAGTAGGCATGTACAGATCGCTTCTGGGACCCCTAAATATCGAATTTTCGGGTGTTTTGGGACTGAATTTGAGATATCGACTTTTTGGCACCTAAAAGATCGATTTTTAGCATGTTTTTAGCCTATATTTTGAAAATATTCTAGCACTGTACAGATTGCTTCTGGGACTCCAAAATATTGAATTTTCGGGTGTTTTGAGCCTGAATTTGAGATATAAACGGGTACAGAAGATACATGCACATACTGACTTTGGGCACCAAAAATATCGATTTTCAACATGTTTTGGGCCTGAATTTTGAAAATACTCTAACACGGAGTAGGCATGTACAGATCGCTTCTGGGACCCCAAAATATCGAATTTTCGGGTGTTTAGGGCAAGAATTTGAGATATAAACGGGTACAGAAGATGCATGCACATATCGACTTTTGGGCACCTAAAAGATCGATTTTCAGTATGTTTTTGGCCTGTATTTTGAAAATACTCTAACACGGAGTAGGCATGTACAGATACCTTCTGAGACCTCTAAATATCGAATTTTCGGGTGTTTTGGGACTGAATTTGAGATATCGATTTTTTGGCACCTAAAATGTCGATTTTTAGCATGTTTTTAGCCTATATTTTGAAAATATTCTAGCACTGTGTAGGCATGTACAGATTGCTTCTGGGACCCCAAAATATTGAATTTTCGGGTGTTTTGAGCCTGAATTTGAGATATAAACTGGTACAGAAGATACATGCACATATTGACTTTGGGCATCTAAAATATCGATTTTCAGCATGTTTTGGGCGTGTTTTTTGAAAATACTCTAACACTGAGTAGGCATGTAGAGATCGCTTCTGTGACCCCAAAATATCGAATTTTCAGGTGTGTAGGGCCAGAATTTGAGATATAAACGGGTACAGAAGATGCATGCACATATCGACTTTTGGGCACCTAAAAGATCGATTTTCAGTATGCTTTTGGCCTGTATTTTGAAAATACTCTAACACGGAGTAGGCATGTACAGATACCTTCTGGGACCTCTAAATATCGAATTTTCGGGTGTTTTGGGACTGAATTTGAGATATCGATTTTTTGGCACCTAAAATGTCGATTTTTAGCATGTTTTTAGCCAATATTTTGAAAATATTCTAGCACTGAGTAAGCATGTACAGATTGCTTCTGGGACCCCAAAATATTGAATTTTCGGGTGTTTTGAGCCTGAATTTGAGATATAAACGGGTACAGAAGATACATGCACATATTGACTTTGGGCACCAAAAATTTCGATTTTCAGCATGTTTTTGGGCCTGAATTTTGAAAATACTCTAACACGGAGTAGGCATGTACAGATCGCTTCTAGGACCCCTAAATATCGAATTTTCGGGTGTTTTGGGACTGAATTTGAGATATCGACTTTTTGGCACCTAAAAGATCGATTTTTAGCATGTTTTAACCTATATTTTGAAAATATTCTAGCACTGTACAGATTGCTTCTGGGACCCCAAAATATTGAATTTTCGGGTGTTTTGAGCCTGAATTTGAGATATAAACGGGTACAGAAGATACCTGCACATATTGACTTTGGGCACCAAAAATATCGTTTTTCAGCATGTTTTGGGCCTGAATTTTGAAAATACTCTAACACGGAGTAGGCAGGTACAGATCACTTCTGGGACCCCAAAATATCGAATTTTCGGGTGTTTAGGGCCAGAATTTGAGATATAAACGGGTACAGAATATGAATGCACATATCGACTTTTGGGCACCTAAAAGATCGATTTTCAGTATGTTTTTGGCCTGTATTTTGAAAATACTCTAACGCGGAGTAGGCATGTACAGATCGCTTCTGGGACCCCTAAATATCGAATTTTCGGGTGTTTTGGGACTGAATTTGAGATATCGACTTTTTGGCACCTAAAAGATCGATTTTTAGCATGTTTTTAGCCTATATTTTGAAAATATTCTAGCACTGTACAGATTGCTTCTGGGACCCCAAAATATTGAATTTTCGGGTGTTTTGAGCCTGAATTTGAGATATAAACGGGTACAGAAGATACATGCACATACTGACTTTGGGCACCAAAAATATCGATTTTCAGCATGTTTTGGGCCTGAATTTTGAAAATACTCTAACACGGAGTAGGCATGTACAGATCGCTTCTGGGACCCCAAAATATCGAATTTTCGGGTGTTTAGGGCAAGAATTTGAGATATAAACGGGTACAGAAGATGCATGCATATATCGACTTTTGGGCACCTAAAAGATCGATTTTCAGTATGTTTTTGGCCTGTATTTTGAAAATACTCTAACACGGAGTAGGCATGTACAGATACCTTCTGAGACCTATAAATATCGAATTTTCGGGTGTTTTGGGACTGAATTTGAGATATCGATTTTTTGGCACCTAAAATGTCGATTTTTAGCATGTTTTTAGCCTATATTTTGAAAATATTCTAGCACTGTGTAGGCATGTACAGATTGCTTCTGGGACCCCAAAATATTGAATTTTCGGGTGTTTTGAGCCTGAATTTGAGATATAAACTGGTACAGAAGATACATGCACATATTGACTTTGGGCATCTAAAATATCGATTTTCAGCATGTTTTGGGCGTGTTTTTTGAAAATACTCTAACACTGAGTAGGCATGTACAGATTGCTTCTGGGACCCCAAAATATTGAATTTTCGGGTGTTTTGAGCCTGAATTTGAGATATAAACGGGTACTGAAGATGCATGCACATATCGACTTTTGTGCACCTAAAAGATCGATTTTCAGAATGTTTTGAGCATGTATTTTGAAAATACTCTAACACGGAGTAGGCATGTACAGATCGCTTCTAGGACCCCTAAATATCGAATTTTCGGGTGTTTTGGGACTGAATTTGAGATATCGACTTTTTGGCACCTAAAAGATCGATTTTTAGCATGTTTTTAGCCTATATTTTGAAAATATTCTAGCACTGAGTAGGCATGTACAGATTGCTTCTGGGACCCCAAAATATTGAATTTTCGGGTGTTTTGAGCCTGAATTTGAGATATAAACAGGTACAGAAGATACATGCACATATTGACTTTGGGCACCAAAAATATCGATTTTCAGCATGTTTTGGGTCTGAATTTTGAAAATACTCTAACACTGAGTAGGCATGTAGAGATCGCTTCTGGGACCCCAAAATATCGAATTTTCAGGTGTGTAGGGCCAGAATTTGAGATATAAACGGGTACAGAAGATGCATGCACATATCGACTTTTGGGAACCTAAAAGATCGATTTTCAGTATGCTTTTTGCCTGTATTTTGAAAATACTCTAACACGGAGTAGGCATGTACAGATACCTTCTGGGACCTCTAAATATCGAATTTTCGGGTGTTTTGGGACTGAATTTGAGATATCGATTATTTGGCACCTAAAATGTCGATTTTTAGCATGTTTTTAGCATATATTTTGAAAATATTCTAGCACTGAGTAGGCATGTACAGATTGCTTCTGGGACCCCAAAATATTGAATTTTCGGGTGTTTTGAGCCTGAATTTGAGATATAAACGGGTACAGAAGATACATGCACATATTGACTTTGGGCACCAAAAATATCGATTTTCAGCATGTTTTGGGCCTGAATTTTGAAAATACTCTAACACGGAGTAGGCATGTACAGATCGCTTCTGGGACCCCTAAATATCGAATTTTCGGGTGTTTTGGGACTGAATTTGAGATATCGATTTTTTGGCACCTAAAATGTCGATGTTTAGCATTTTTTTAGCCTATATTTTGAAAATATTCTAGCACTGTGTAGGCATGTACAGGTTGCTTCTGGGACCCCAAAATATTGAATTTTCGGGTGTTTTGAGCCTGAATTTGAGATATAAACGGGTACAGAAGATACATGCACATACATATTGACTTTGGGCATCTAAAATATCGATTTTCAGCATGTTTTGGGCCTGTATTTTGAAAATACTCTAACACTGAGTAGGCATGTACAGATCGCTTCTGGGACCCCTAAATATCGAATTTTCGGGTGTTTTGGAACTGAATTTAAGATATCGACTTTTTGGCACCTAAAAGATCGATGTTTAGCATTTTCTTAGCCTAAATTTTGAAAATATTCTAGCACTGTGTAGGCATGTACAGGTTGCTTCTGGGACCCCAAAATATTGAATTTTCGGGTGTTTTGAGACTGAATTTGAGATATAAACGGGTACAGAAGATACATGCACATATTGACTTTGGGCATCTAAAATATCGATTTTCAGCATGTTTTGGGCCTGTATTTTGAAAATACTCTAACACTGAGTAGGCATGTACAGATCGCTTCTGGGACCCCTAAATATCGAATTTTCGGGTGTTTTGGAACTGAATTTAAGATATCGAGTTTTTGGCACCTAAAAGATCGATTTTTAGCATGTTTTTAGCGTATATTTTGAAAATATTCTAGCACTGTACAGATTGCTTCTGGGACCCCAAAACATTGAATTTTCGGGTGTTTTGAGCCTGAATTTGAGATATAAACGGGTACAGAAGATACATGCACATATTGACTTTTGGCATCTAAAATATCGATTTTCAGCATGTTTTGGGCCTGTATTTTGAAAATACTCTAACACTGAGTAGGCATGTACAGATTGCTTCTGGGACCCCATAATATTGAATTTTCGGGTGTTTTGGGACTGAATTTGAGATATCGATTTTTTGGCACGTAAAATGTCGATTTTTAGCATGTTTTTAGCCTATATTTTGAAAATATTCTAGCACTGTGTAGGCATGTACAGATTGCTTCTGGGACCCCAAAATATTGAATTTTCGGGTGTTTTGAGCCTGAATTTGAGATATAAACGGGTACAGAAGATACATGCACATATTGACTTTGGGCATCTAAAATATCGAATTTCAGCATGTTTTGGGCCTGTATTTTGAAAATACTCTAACACGGAGTAGGCATGTACAGATCGCTTCTGGGACCCCTAAATATCGAATTTTCGGGTGTTTTGGGACTGAATTTGAAATATCGACTTTTTGGCACCTAAAAGATCGATTTTTAGCATGTTTTTAGCCTATATTTTGAAAATATTCTAGCACTGAGTAGGCATGTACAGATTGCTTCTGGGACCCCAAAATATTGAATTTTCGGGTGTTTTGAGCCTGAATTTGAGATATAAACAGGTACAGAAGATACATGCACATATTGACTTTGGGCACCAAAAATATCGATTTTCAGCATGTTTTGGGTCTGAATTTTGAAAATACTCTAACACGGAGTAGGCATGTACAGATCGCTTCTGTGACCCCAAAATATCGAATTTTCGGGTGTTTAGGGCCAGAATTTGAGATTTAAATGGGTACAGAAGATGCATGCACATATCGACTTTTGTGCACCTAAAAGATCGATTTTCAGTATGTTTTTGGCCAGTATTTTGAAAATACTCTAACACGGAGTAGGCATGTACAGATACCTTCTGGGACCTCTAAATATCGAATTTTCGGGTATTTTGGGACTGAATTTGATATATCGATTTTTTGGCACCTAAAATGTCGATTTTTAGCATGTTTTTAGCCTGTATTTTGAAAATATTCTAGCACTGTGTAGGCATGTACAGATTTCTTCTGGGACCCCAAAATATTGAATTTTCGGGTGTTTTGAGCCTGAATTTGAGATATAAACGGGTACAGAAGATACATGCACATATTGACTTTGGGCATCTAAAATATCGATTTTCAGCATGTTTTGGGCCTGTATTTTGAAAATACTTTAACACTGAGTAGGCATGTACAGATTGCTTCTGGGACCCCAAAATATTGAATTTTCGGGTGTTTTGAGCCTAAATTTGAGATATAAACGGGTACTGAAGATGCATGCACATATCGACTTTTGTGCACCTAAAAGATCGATTTTCAGTATGTTTTGAGCATGTATTTTGAAAATACTCTAACACGGAGTAGGCATGTACAGATCGCTTCTGGGACCCCTTAATATCGAATTTTCGGGTGTTTTGGGACTGAATTTGAGATATCGATTTTTTGGCACCTAAAATGTCGATTTTTAGCATGTTTTTAGCCTATATTTTGAAAATATTCTAGCACTGTGTAGGCATGTACAGATTGCTTCTGGGACCCCGAAATATTGAATTTTCGGGTGTTTTGAGCCTGAATTTGAGATATAAACGGGTACTGAAGATGCATGCACATATCGACTTTTGTGCACCTAAAAGATCGATTTTCAGTATGTTTTGAGCATGTATTTTGAAAATACTCTAACACGGTGCAGGCATGTACAGGCATGGGACCCCTAAATATCGAATTTTTGGGTGTTTTGGGACTGAATTTGAGATATCGACTTTTTGGCACCTAAAAGATCGATTTTTAGCATGTTTTTAGCCTATATTTTGAAAATATTCTAGCACTGAGTAGGCATGTACAGATTGCTTCTGGGACCCCAAAATATTGATTTTTCGGGTGTTTTGAGCCTGAATTTGAGATATAAACGGGTACAGAAGATACATGCACATATTGACTTTGGGCACCAAAAATATCGATTTTCAGCATGTTTTGGGCCTGAATTTTGAAAATACTCTAACACGGAGTAGGGATGTACAGATCGCTTCTGGGACCCCAAAATATCGAATTTTCGGGTGTTTAGGGCCAGAATTTGAGATATAAACGGGTACAGAAGATGCATGCACATACCGACTTTTGGACACCTAAAAGATCGATTTTCAGTATGTTTTTGGCCTGTATTTTGAAAATACTCTAACACGGAGTAGGCATGTACAGATACCTTCTGGGACCTCTAAATATTGAATTTTCGGGTGTTTTGAGCCTGAATTTGAGATATAAACAGGTACAGAAGATACATGCACATATTGACTTTGGGCACCAAAAATATCGATTTTCAGCATGTTTTGGGTCTGAATTTTGAAAATACTCTAACACGGAGTAGGCATGTACAGATCGCTTCTGTGACCCCAAAATATCGAATTTTCGGGTGTTTAGGGCCAGAATTTGAGATATAAATGGGTACAGAAGATGCATGCACATATCGACTTTTGTGCACCTAAAAGATCGATTTTCAGTATGTTTTTGGCCAGTATTTTGAAAATACTCTAACACGGAGTAGGCATGTACAGATACCTTCTGGGACCTCTAAATATCGAATTTTCGGGTGTTTTGGGACTGAATTTGATATATCGATTTTTTGGCACCTAAAATGTCGATTTTTAGCATGTTTTTAGCCTGTATTTTGAAAATATTCTAGCACTGTGTAGGCATGTACAGATTTCTTCTGGGACCCCAAAATATTGAATTTTCGGGTGTTTTGAGCCTGAATTTGAGATATAAACGGGTACAGAAGATACATGCACATATTGACTTTGGGCATCTAAAATATCGATTTTCAGCATGTTTTGGGCCTGTATTTTGAAAATACTTTAACACTGAGTAGGCATGTACAGATTGCTTCTGGGACCCCAAAATATTGAATTTTCGGGTGTTTTGAGCCTAAATTTGAGATATAAACGGGTACTGAAGATGCATGCACATATCGACTTTTGTGCACCTAAAAGATCGATTTTCAGTATGTTTTGAGCATGTATTTTGAAAATACTCTAACACGGAGTAGGCATGTACAGATCGCTTCTGGGACCCCTTAATATCGAATTTTCGGGTGTTTTGGGACTGAATTTGAGATATCGATTTTTTGGCACCTAAAATGTCGATTTTTAGCATGTTTTTAGCCTATATTTTGAAAATATTCTAGCACTGTGTAGGCATGTACAGATTGCTTCTGGGACCCCGAAATATTGAATTTTCGGGTGTTTTGAGCCTGAATTTGAGATATAAACGGGTACTGAAGATGCATGCACATATCGACTTTTGTGCACCTAAAAGATCGATTTTCAGTATGTTTTGAGCATGTATTTTGAAAATACTCTAACACGGTGCAGGCATGTACAGGCATGGGACCCCTAAATATCGAATTTTTGGGTGTTTTGGGACTGAATTTGAGATATCGACTTTTTGGCACCTAAAAGATCGATTTTTAGCATGTTTTTAGCCTATATTTTGAAAATATTCTAGCACTGAGTAGGCATGTACAGATTGCTTCTGGGACCCCAAAATATTGATTTTTCGGGTGTTTTGAGCCTGAATTTGAGATATAAACGGGTACAGAAGATACATGCACATATTGACTTTGGGCACCAAAAATATCGATTTTCAGCATGTTTTGGGCCTGAATTTTGAAAATACTCTAACACGGAGTAGGGATGTACAGATCGCTTCTGGGACCCCAAAATATCGAATTTTCGGGTGTTTAGGGCCAGAATTTGAGATATAAACGGGTACAGAAGATGCATGCACATACCGACTTTTGGACACTTAAAAGATCGATTTTCAGTATGTTTTTGGCCTGTATTTTGAAAATACTCTAACACGGAGTAGGCATGTACAGATACCTTCTGGGACCTCTAAATATCGAATTTTCGGGTGTTTTGGGACTGAATTTGAGATCTCGACTTTTTGGCACCTAAAAGATCGATTTTTAGCATGTTTTTAGCCTATATTTTGAAAATATTCTAGCACTGTACAGATTGCTTCTGGGAACCCAATATATTTAATTTTCGAGTGTTTAGGGCCAGAATTTGAGATATAAACGGGTACAGAAGATGCATGCACATATCGACTTTTGGGCACCTAAAAGATCGATTTTCAGTATGTTTTTGGCCTATATCTTGAAAATACTCTAACACGGAGTAGGCATGTACAGATACCTTCTGGGACCTCTAAATAAAGAACTTTAGGGTGTTTTGGGACTGAATTTGAGATATCGATTTTTTTGCACCTAAAATGTCGATTTTTAGCATGTTTTTAGCCTATATTTTGAAAATATTCTAGCACTGTGTAGGCATGTACAGATTGCTTCTGTGACCTCAAAATATTGAATTTTCGGGTGTTTTGAGCCTGAATTTGAGATATAAACGGGTACAGAAGATACATGCACATATTGACTTTGGGCATCTAAAATATCGATTTTCAGCATGTTTTGGGCCTGTATTTTGAAAATACTCTAACACTGAGTAGGCATGAACAGATTGCTTCTGGGACCCCAAAATATTGAATTTTCGGGTGTTTTGAGCCTGAATTTGAGATATAAACGGGTACTGAAGATGCATGCACATATCGACTTTTGTGCACCTAAAAGATCGATTTTCAGTATGTTTTAAGCATGTAATTTGAAAATACTCTAACACGGAGTAGGCATGTATAGATACCTTCTGGGACCTCTAAATATCGAATTTTCGGGTGTTTTGGGACTGAATTTGAGATATCGATTTTTTGGCACCTAAAATATCGATGTTTAGCATGTTTTTAGCCTATATTTTGAAAATATTCTAGCAGTGTAGGCATGTACAGATTGCTTCTGGGACCCCAAAATATTGAATTTTCGGGTGTTTAGGGCCAGAATTTGAGATATAAACGGGTACAGAAGATGCATGCACATATCGACTTTTGGGCACCTAAAAGATCGATTTTCAGTATGTTTTTGGCCTGTATTTTGAAAATACTCTAACACGGATTAGGCATGTACAGATACCTTCTGGGACCTCTAAATATCGAATTTTCGGGTGTTTTGGGACTGAATTTGAGATATCGATTTTTTGGCACCAAAAATATCGATTTTCAGCATGTTTTGGGCCTGAATTTTGAAAATACTCTAACACGGAGTAGGCATGTACAGATTGCTTCTGGGACCCCAAAATATTGAATTTTCGGGTGTTTTGAGCCTGAATTTGCGATATAAACGGGTACTGAAGATACATGCACATATCGACTTTTGTGCACCTAAAAGATCGATTTTCAGTATGTTTTGAGCATGTATTTTGAAAATACTCTAACACGGAGTAGGCATGTACAGATCGCTTCTGGGACCCCTAAATATCGAATTTTCGGGTGTTTTGGGACTGAATTAGAGATATCGACTTTTTGGCACCTAAAAGATCGATTTTTAGCATGTTTTTAGCCTATATTTTGAAAATATTCAAGCACTGTACAGATTGCTTCTGGGACCCCAAAATATTGAATTTTCGGGTGTTTAGGGCCAGAATTTGAGATATAAACGGGTACAGAAGATGCATGCACATATCGACTTTTGGGCACCTAAAAGATCGATTTTCAGTATGTTTTTGGCCTGTATTTTCAAAATACTCTAACACGGAGTAGGCATGTACAGATACCTTCTGGGACCTCTAAATATCGAATTTTCGGGTGTTTTGGGAGTGAATTTGAGATATCGATTTTTTGGCACCTAAAATGTCGATTTTTAGCATCTTTTTAGCCTATATTTTGAAAATATTCTAGCACTGCGTAGGCATGTACAGATTGCTTCTGGGACCCAAATATATTGAATTTTCGGGTGTTTTGAGCCTGAATTTGAGATATAAACGGGTACAGAAGATACATGCACATATTGACTTTGGGCATCTAAAATATCGATTTTCAGCATGTTTTGGGCCTATATTTTGAAAATACTCTAACACTGAGTAGGCATGTACAGATTGCTTCTGGGACCCCAAAATATTGAATTTTCGGGTGTTTTGAGCCTGAATTTGAGATATAAACGGGTACTGAAGATGCATGCACATATCGACTTTTGTGCACCTAAAAGATCGATTTTCAGTATGTTTTGAGCATGTATTTTGAAATTACTCTAAAACGGAGTGGGCATGTACAGATCGCTTCTGGGACCCCTAAATATCGAATATTCGGGTGTTTTGGGACTGAATTTGAGATATAAACGGGTACAGAAGATGCATGAACATATCGACTTTTGGGCACCTAAAAGATCGATTTTCAGTATGTTTTTGGCCTGTATTTTGAAAATACTCTAACACGGAGTAGGCATGTACAGATACCTTCTGGGACCTCTAAATATCGAATTTTCGGGTGTTTTGGGACTGAATTTGATATATCGATTGTTTGGCACCTAAAATGTCGATTTTTAGCATGTTTTAAGCCTATATTTTGAAAATATTCTAGCACTGTGTAGGCATGTACAGATTGCTTCTGGGACCCCAAAATATTGAATTTTCGGGTGTTTTGAGCCTGAATTTGAGATATAAACGGGTACAGAAGATACATGCACATATTGACTTTGGGCATCTAAAATATCGATTTTCAGTATGTTTTGAGCATGTATTTTGAAAATACTCTAACACGGAGTAGGCATGTACAGATCGCTTCTGGGACCCCTAAATATCGAATTTTCGGGTGTTTTGGGACTGAATTTGAGATATCGACTTTTTGGCACCTAAAAGATCGATTTTTAGCATGTTTTTAGCCTATATTTTGAAAATATTCTAGCACTGTACAGATTGCTTCTGGGACCCCAAAATATTGAATTTTCGGGTGTTTTGAGCCTGAATTTGAGATATAAACGGGTACAGAAGATGCATGCACATATCGACTTTTGTGCACCTAAAAGATCGATTTTCAGTATGTTTTGAGCATGTATTTTGAAATTACTCTAAAACGGAGTGGGCATGTACAGATCGCTTCTGGGACCCCTAAATATCAAATATTCGGGTGTTTTGGGACTGAATTTGAGATATAAACGGGTACAGAAGATGCATGAACATATCGACTTTTGGGCACCTAAAAGATCGATTTTCAGTATGTTTTTGGCCTGTATTTTGAAAATACTCTAACACGGAGTAGGCATGTACAGATACCTTCTGGGACCTCTAAATATCGAATTTTCGGGTGTTTTGGGACTGAATTTGATATATCGATTGTTTGGCACCTAAAATGTCGATTTTTAGCATGTTTTAAGCCTATATTTTGAAAATATTCTAGCACTGTGTAGGCATGTACAGATTGCTTCTGGGACCCCAAAATATTGAATTTTCGGGTGTTTTGAGCCTGAATTTGAGATATAAACGGGTACAGAAGATACATGCACATATTGACTTTGGGCATCTAAAATATCGATTTTCAGTATGTTTTGAGCAAGTATTTTGAAAATACTCTAACACGGAGTAGGCATGTACAGATCGCTTCTGGGACCCCTAAATATCGAATTTTCGGGTGTTTTGGGACTGAATTTGAGATATCGACTTTTTGGCACCTAAAAGATCGATTTTTAGCATGTTTTTAGCCTATATTTTGAAAATATTCTAGCACTGTACAGATTGCTTCTGGGACCCCAAAATATTGAATTTTCGGGTGTTTTGAGCCTGAATTTGAGATATAAACGGGTACAGAAGATGCATGCACATATCGACTTTTGTGCACCTAAAAGATCGATTTTCAGTATGTTTTTCGCCTGTATTTTCAAAATACTCTAACACGGAGTAGGCATGTACAGATACCTTCTGGGACCTCTAAATATCGAATTTTCGGGTGTTTTGGGACTGAATTTGAGATATCGATTGTTTGGCACCTAAAATGTCGATTTTTAGCATGTTTTAAGCCTATATTTTGAAAATATTCTAGCACTGTGTAGGCATGTACAGATTGCTTCTGGGACCCCAAAATATTGAATTTTCGGGTGTTTTGAGCCTGAATTTGAGATATAAACGGGTACAGAAGATGCATGCTTATATCGACTTTTGGGCACCTAAAAGATCGATTTCAGTATGTTTTTGGCCTGTATTTTGAAAATACTCTAACACGGAGTAGGCATGTACAGATACCTTCTGGGACCTCTAAATATCGATTTTTCGGGTGTTTTGGGACTGAATTTGAGATATCGATTTTTTGGCACCTAAAATGTCGATTTTTAGCATGTTTTTAGCCTATATTTTGAAAATATTCTAGCACTGTTTAGGCATGTACAGATTGCTTCTGGGACCCCAAAATATTGAATTTTCGGGTGTTTTGAGCCTGAATTTGAGATATAAACGGGTACTGAAGATGCATGCACATATCGACTTTTGTGCACCTAAAAGATCGGTTTTCAGTATGTTTTGAGCATGTATTTCGAAAATACTCTAACACGGAGTAGGCATGTACAGATCGCTTCTGGGACCCCTAAATATCGAATTTTCGGGTGTTTTGGGACTGAATTTGAGATATCGACTTTTTGGCACCTAAAAGATCGATTTTTAGCATGTTTTTAGCCTATATTTTGAAAATATTCTAGCACTGTACAGATTGCTTCTGGGACCCCAAAATATTGAATTTTCGGGTGTTTTGAGCCTGAATTTGAGATATAAACGGGTACAGAAGATACATGCACGTATTGACTGTGGGCACCAAAAATATCGATTTTCAGCATGTTTTGGGCCTGAATTTTGAAAATACTCTAACACAGAGTAGGCATGTACAGATTGCTTCTGGGACCCCAAAATATCGAATTTTCGGGTGTTTAGGGGAAGAATTTGAGATATAAACGGGTACAGAAGATGCATGCACATATCGACTTTTGGGCACCTAAAAGATCGATTTTCAGTATGTTTTTGGCATGTATTTTCAAAATACTCTAACACGGAGTAGGCATGTACAGATACCTTCTGGGACCTCTAAATATCGAATTTTCAGGTGTTTTGGGACTGAATTTGAGATATCGACTTTTTGGCACCTAAAAGATCGATTTTTAGCATGTTTTTAGCCTATATTTTGAAAATATTCTAGCACTGTACAGATTGCTTCTGGGCCCCCAAAATATTGAATTTTCGGGTGTTTAGGGCCAGAATTTGAGATATAAACGGGTACAGAAGATGCATGCACATATCGACTTTTGGGCACCTAGAAGATCGATTTTCAGTATGTTTTTGGCCTGTATTTTGAAAATACTCTAACACGGAGTAGGCATGTACAGATACCTTCTTGGACCTCTAAATATCGAATTTTCAGGTGTTTTGGGACTGAATTTGAGATATCGATTTTTTGGCACCTAAAATGTCGATTTTTAGCATGTTTTTAGCCTATATTTTGAAAATATTCTAGCACTGTGTAGGCATGTACAGATTGCTTCTGGGACCCCAAAATATTGAATTTTCGGGTGTTTTGAGCCTGAATTTGAAATATAAACGGGTACAGAAGATACATGCACATATTGACTTTGGGCATCTAAAATATCGATTTTAGCATGTTTTGGGCCTGTATTTTGAAAATACTCTAACACTGAGTAGGCATGTACAGATTGCTTCTGGGAACCCAAAATATTGAATTTTCGGGTGTTTTGAGCCTGAATTTGAAATATAAACTGGTACTGAAGATGCATGCACATATCGACTTTTGTGCACCTAAAAGATCGATTTTCAGTATGTTTTGAGCATGTATTTTGAAATTACTCTAAAACGGAGTGGGCATGTACAGATCGCTTCTGGGACCCCTAAATATCGAATATTCGGGTGTTTTGGGACTGAATTTGAGATATAAACGGGTACAGAAGATGCTTGAACATATCGACTTTTGGGCACCTAAAAGATCGATTTTCAGTATGTTTTTGGCCTGTATTTTGAAAATACTCTAACACGGAGTAGGCATGTACAGATACCTTCTGGGACCTCTAAATATCGAATTTTCGGGTGTTTTGGGACTGAATTTGAGATATCGATTTTTTGGCACCTAAAATGTCGATTTTTAGCATGTTTTAAGCCTATATTTTGAAAATATTCTAGCACTGTGTAGGCATGTACAGATTGCTTCTGGGACCCCAAAATATTGAATTTTCGGGTGTTTTGAGCCTGAATTTGAGATATAAACGGGTACAGAAGATACATGCACATATTGACTTTGGGCATCTAAAATATCGATTTTCAGTATGTTTTGAGCATGTATTTTGAAAATACTCTAACACGGAGTAGGCATGTACAGATCGCTTCTGGGACCCCTAAATATCGAATTTTCGGGTGTTTTGGGACTGAATTTGAGATATCGACTTTTTGGCACCTAAAAGATCGATTTTTAGCATGTTTTTAGCCTATATTTTGAAAATATTCTAGCACTGTACAGATTGCTTCTGGGACCCCAAAATATTGAATTTTCGGGTGTTTTGAGCCTGAATTTGAGATATAAACGGGTACAGAAGATGCATGCACATATCGACTTTTGTGCACCTAAAAGATCGATTTTCAGTATGTTTTTCGCCTGTATTTTCAAAATACTCTAACACGGAGTAGGCATGTACAGATACCTTCTGGGACCTCTAAATATCGAATTTTCGGGTGTTTTGGGACTGAATTTGAGATATCGATTGTTTGGCACCTAAAATTTCGATTTTTAGCATGTTTTAAGCCTATATTTTGAAAATATTCTAGCACTGTGTAGGCATGTACAGATTGCTTCTGGGACCCCAAAATATTGAATTTTCGGGTGTTTTGAGCCTGAATTTGAGATATAAACGGGTACAGAAGATGCATGCTTATATCGACTTTTGGGCACCTAAAAGATCGATTTCAGTATGTTTTTGGCCTGTATTTTGAAAATACTCTAACACGGAGTAGGCATGTACAGATACCTTCTGGGACCTCTAAATATCGATTTTTCGGGTGTTTTGGGACTGAATTTGAGATATCGATTTTTTGGCACCTAAAATGTCGATTTTTAGCATGTTTTTAGCCTATATTTTGAAAATATTCTAGCACTGTTTAGGCATGTACAGATTGCTTCTGGGACCCCAAAATATTGAATTTTCGGGTGTTTTGAGCCTGAATTTGAGATATAAACGGGTACTGAAGATGCATGCACATATCGACTTTTGTGCACCTAAAAGATCGGTTTTCAGTATGTTTTGAGCATGTATTTTGAAAATACTCTAACACGGAGTAGGCATGTACAGATCGCTTCTGGGACCCCTAAATATCGAATTTTCGGGTGTTTTGGGACTGAATTTGAGATATCGACTTTTTGGCACCTAAAAGATCGATTTTTAGCATGTTTTTAGCCTATATTTTGAAAATATTCTAGCACTGAGTAGGCATGTAGAGATTGCTTCTGGGACCCCAAAATATTGAATTTTCGGGTGTTTTGAGCCTGAATTTGAGATATAAACGGGTACAGAAGATACATGCACGTATTGACTGTGGGCACCAAAAATATCGATTTTCAGCATGTTTTGGGCCTGAATTTTGAAAATACTCTAACACAGAGTAGGCATGTACAGATTGCTTCTGGGACCCCAAAATATCGAATTTTCGGGTGTTTAGGGGCAGAATTTGAGATATAAACGGGTACAGAAGATGCATGCACATATCGACTTTTGGGCACCTAAAAGATCGATTTTCAGTATGTTTTTGGCATGTATTTTGAAAATACTCTAACACGGAGTAGGCATGTACAGATACCTTCTGGGACCTCTAAATATCGAATTTTCAGGTGTTTTGGGACTGAATTTGAGATATCGACTTTTTGGCACCTAAAAGATCGATTTTTAGCATGTTTTTAGCCTATATTTTGAAAATATTCTAGCACTGTACAGATTGCTTCTGGGCCCCCAAAATATTGAATTTTCGGGTGTTTAGGGCCAGAATTTGAGATATAAACGGGTACAGAAGATGCATGCACATATCGACTTTTGGGCACCTTGAAGATCGATTTTCAGTATGTTTTTGGCCTGTATTTTGAAAATACTCTAACACGGAGTAGGCATGTACAGATACCTTCTTGGACCTCTAAATATCGAATTTTCAGGTGTTTTGGGACTGAATTTGAGATATCGATTTTTTGGCACCTAAAATGTCGATTTTTAGCATGTTTTTAGCCTATATTTTGAAAATATTCTAGCACTGTGTAGGCATGTACAGATTGCTTCTGGGACCCCAAAATATTGAATTTTCGGGTGTTTTGAGCCTGAATTTGAAATATAAACGGGTACAGAAGATACATGCACATATTGACTTTGGGCATCTAAAATATCGATTTTAGCATGTTTTGGGCCTGTATTTTGAAAATACTCTAACACTGAGTAGGCATGTACAGATTGCTTCTGGGACCCCAAAATATTGAATTTTCGGGTGTTTTGAGCCTGAATTTGAAATATAAACTGGTACTGAAGATGCATGCACATATCGACTTTTGTGCACCTAAAAGATCGATTTTCAGTATGTTTTGAGCATGTATTTTGAAAATACTCTAACACGGAGTAGGCATGTACAGATCGCCCCTGGGACCCCAAAATATCGAATTTTCGGGTGTTTTGAGCCTTAATTTGAGATATAAACGGGTACTGAAGATGCATGCACATATCGACTTTTGTGCACCTAAAAGATCGATTTTCAGTATGTTTTGAGCATGTATTTTGAAAATACTCTAACACGGAGTAGGCATGTACAGATCGCTTCTGGGACCCCTAAATATCGAATTTTCGGGTGTTTTGGGACTGAATTTGAGATATCGACTTTTTGGCACCTAAAAGATCGATTTTTAGCATGTTTTTAGCCTATATTTTGAAAATATTCTAGCACTGTACAGATTGCTTCTGGGACCCCAAAATATTGAATTTTCGGGTGTTTTGAGCCTGAATTCGAGATATAAACGGGTACAGAAGATACATGCACATATTGACTTTGGGCACCAAAAATATCGATTTTCAGCATGTTTTGGGCCTGAATTTTGAAAATACTCTAACACTGAGTAGGCATGTACAGATCGCTTCTGGGACCCGCAAATATCGAATTTTCGGGTGTTTAGGGCCAGAATTTGAGATATAAACGGGTACAGAAGATGCATGCACATATCGACTTTTGGGCACCTAAAAGATCGATTTTCAGTATGTTTTTGGCCTGTATTTTGAAAATACTCTAACACGGAGTAGGCATGTACAGATACCTTCTGGGACCTCTAAATATCGAATTTTCGGGTGTTTTGGGACTGAATTTGAGATATCGATTTTTTGGCACCTAAAATGTCGATGTTTAGCATGTTTTTAGCCTATATTTTGAAAATATTCTAGCACTGTGTAGGCATGTACAGATTGCTTTTGGGACCCCAAAATATTGAATTTTCGGGTGTTTTGAGCCTGAATTTGAGATATAAACGGGTACAGAAGATACATGCACATATTGACTTTGGGCATCTAAAATATCGATTTTCAACATGTTTTGGGCCTGTATTTTGAAAATACTCTAACACGGAGTAGGCATGTACAGATCGCTTCTGGGACCCCAAAATATCGAATTTTCGGGTGTTTAGGGCCAGAATTTGAGATATAAACGGGTACTGAAGATGCATGCACATATCGACTTTTGTGCACCTAAAAGATCGATTTTCAGTATGTTTTGAGCATGTATTTTGAAAATACTCTAACACGGAGTAGGCATGTACAGATCGCTTCTGGGACCCCTAAATATCGAATTTTCGGGTGTTTTGGGACTGAATTTGAGATATCGACTTTTTGGCACCTAAAAGATCGATTTTTAGCATGTTTTTAGCCTATATTTTGAAAATATTCTAGCACTGTACAGATTGCTTCTGGGACCCCAAAATATTGAATTTTCGGGTGTTTTGAGCCTGAATTTGAGATATAAACGGGTACAGAAGATGCATGCACATATCGACTTTTGTGCACCTAAAAGATCGATTTTCAGTATGTTTTTCGCCTGTATTTTCAAAATACTCTAACACGGAGTAGGCATGTACAGATACCTTCTGGGACCTCTAAATATCGAATTTTCGGGTGTTTTGGGACTGAATTTGAGATATCGATTGTTTGGCACCTAAAATGTCGATTTTTAGCATGTTTTAAGCCTATATTTTGAAAATATTCTAGCACTGTGTAGGCATGTACAGATTGCTTCTGGGACCCCAAAATATTGAATTTTCGGGTGTTTTGAGCCTGAATTTGAGATATAAACGGGTACAGAAGATACATGCACATATTGACTTTGGGCATCTAAAATATCGATTTTCAGCATGTTTTGGGCCTGTATTTTGAAAATACTCTAACACAGAGTAGGCATGTACAGATTGCTTCTGGGACCCCAAAATATTAAATTTTCGGGTGTTTTGAGCCTGAATTTGAGATATAAACGGGTACTGAAGATGCATGCACATATCGACTTTTGTGCACCTAAAAGATCGATTTTCAATATGTTTTGAGCATGTATTTTGAAAATACTCTAACACTGAGTCGGCATGTACAGATCGCTTCTGGGACCCCTAAATATCGAATTTTCGGGTGTTTTGGGACTGAATTTGAGATATCGACTTTTTGGCACCTAAAAGATCGATTTTTAGCATGTTTTTAGCCTATATTCTGAAAATATTCTAGCAATGTACAGATTGCTTCTGGGACCCCAAAATATTGAATTTTCGGGTGTTTTGAGCCTGAATTTGAGATATAAACGGGTACAGAAGATACATGCACATATTGACTTTGGGCACCAAAAATATCGATTTTCAGCATGTTTTGGGCCTGAATTTTGAAAATACTCTAACACGGAGTAGGCATGTACAGATCGCTTCTGGGACCCCAAAATATCGAATTTTCGGGTGTTTAGGGCCAGAATTTGAGATATAAACGGGTACAGAAGATGCATGCTTATATCGACTTTTGGGCACCTAAAAGATCGATTTCAGTATGTTTTTGGCCTGTATTTTGAAAATACTCTAACACGGAGTAGGCATGTACAGATACCTTCTGGGACCTCTAAATATCGATTTTTCGGGTGTTTTGGGACTGAATTTGAGATATCGATTTTTTGGCACCTAAAATGTCGATTTTTAGCATGTTTTTAGCCTATATTTTGAAAATATTCTAGCACTGTTTAGGCATGTACAGATTGCTTCTGGGACCCGAAAATATTGAATTTTCGGGTGTTTTGAGCCTGAATTTGAGATATAAACGGGTACTGAAGATGCATGCACATATCGACTTTTGTGCACCTAAAAGATCGATTTTCAGTATGTTTTGAGCATGTATTTTGAAAATACTCTAACACGGAGTATGCATGTACAGATCGCTTCTGGGACCCCTAAATATCGAATTTTCGGGTGTTTTGGGACTGAATTTGAGATATCGACTTTTTGGCACCTAAAAGATCGATTTTTAGCATGTTTTTAGCCTATATTTTGAAAATATTCTAGCACTGAGTAGGCATGTAGAGATTGCTTCAGGGACCCCAAAATATTGAATTTTCGGGTGTTTTGAGCCTGAATTTGAGATATAAACGGGTACAGAAGATACATGCACGTATTGACTTTGGGCACCAAAAATATCGATTTTCAGCATGTTTTGGGCCTGAATTTTGAAAATACTCTAACACAGAGTAGGCATGTACAGATTGCTTCTGGGACCCCAAAATATCGAATTTTCGGGTGTTTAGGGGCAGAATTTGAGATATAAACGGGTACAGAAGATGCATGCACATATCGACTTTTGGGCACCTAAAAGATCGATTTTCAGTATGTTTTTGGCATGTATTTTGAAAATACTCTAACACGGAGTAGGCATGTACAGATACCTTCTGGGACCTCTAAATATCGAATTTTCAGGTGTTTTGGGACTGAATTTGAGATATCGACTTTTTGGCACCTAAAAGATCGATTTTTAGCATGTTTTTAGCCTATATTTTGAAAATATTCTAGCACTGTACAGATTGCTTCTGGGCCCCCAAAATATTGAATTTTCGGGTGTTTAGGGCCAGAATTTGAGATATAAACGGGTACAGAAGATGCATGCACATATCGACTTTTGGGCACCTAGAAGATCGATTTTCAGTATGTTTTTGGCCTGTATTTTGAAAATACTCTAACACGGAGTAGGCATGTACAGATACCTTCTTGGACCTCTAAATATCGAATTTTCAGGTGTTTTGGGACTGAATTTGAGATATCGATTTTTTGGCACCTAAAATGTCGATTTTTAGCATGTTTTTAGCCTATATTTTGAAAATATTCTAGCACTGTGTAGGCATGTACAGATTGCTTCTGGGACCCCAAAATATTGAATTTTCGGGTGTTTTGAGCCTGAATTTGAAATATAAACGGGTACAGAAGATACATGCACATATTGACTTTGGGCATCTAAAATATCGATTTTAGCATGTTTTGGGCCTGTATTTTGAAAATACTCTAACACTGAGTAGGCATGTACAGATTGCTTCTGGTACCCCAAAATATTGAATTTTCGGGTGTTTTGAGCCTGAATTTGAAATATAAACTGGTACTGAAGATGCATGCACATATCGACTTTTGTGCACCTAAAAGATCGATTTTCAGTATGTTTTGAGCATGTATTTTGAAAATACTCTAACACGGAGTAGGCATGTACAGATCGCTTCTGGGACCCCTAAATATCGAATTTTCGGGTGTTTTGGGACTGAATTTGAGATATCGACTTTTTGGCACCTAAAAGATCGATTTTTAGCATGTTTTTAGCCTATATTTTGAAAATATTCTAGCACTGTACAGATTGCTTCTGGGACCCCAAAATATTGAATTTTCGGGTGTTTTGAGCCTGAATTCGAGATATAAACGGGTACAGAAGATACATGCACATATTGACTTTGGGCACCAAAAATATCGATTTTCAGCATGTTTTGGGCCTGAATTTTGAAAATACTCTAACACTGAGTAGGCATGTACAGATCGCTTCTGGGACCCGCAAATATCGAATTTTCGGGTGTTTAGGGCCAGAATTTGAGATATAAACGGGTACAGAAGATGCATGCACATATCGACTTTTGGGCACCTAAAAGATCGATTTTCAGTATGTTTTTGGCCTGTATTTTGAAAATACTCTAACACGGAGTAGGCATGTACAGATACCTTCTGGGACCTCTAAATATCGAATTTTCGGGTGTTTTGGGACTGAATTTGAGATATCGATTTTTTGGCACCTAAAATGTCGATGTTTAGCATGTTTTTAGCCTATATTTTGAAAATATTCTAGCACTGTGTAGGCATGTACAGATTGCTTTTGGGACCCCAAAATATTGAATTTTCGGGTGTTTTGAGCCTGAATTTGAGATATAAACGGGTACAGAAGATACATGCACATATTGACTTTGGGCATCTAAAATATCGATTTTCAACATGTTTTGGGCCTGTATTTTGAAAATACTCTAACACGGAGTAGGCATGTACAGATCGCTTCTGGGACCCCAAAATATCGAATTTTCGGGTTTTTAGGGCCAGAATTTGAGATATAAACGGGTACAGAAGATGCATGCACATATCGACTTTTGGGCACCTAAAAGATCGATTTTCAGTATGTTTTTGGCATGTATTTTGAAAATACTCTAACACGGAGTAGGCATGTACAGATACCTTCTTGGACCTCTAAATATCGAATTTTCAGGTGTTTTGGGACTGAATTTGAGATATCGACTTTTTGGCACCTAAAAGATCGATTTTTAGCATGTTTTTAGCCTATATTTTGAAAATATTCTAGCACTGTACAGATTGCTTCTGGGCCCCCAAAATATTGAATTTTCGGGTGTTTAGGGCCAGAATTTGAGATATAAACGGGTACAGAAGATGCATGCACATATCGACTTTTGGGCACCTAGAAGATCGATTTTCAGTATGTTTTTGGCCTGTATTTTGAAAATACTCTAACACGGAGTAGGCATGTACAGATACCTTCTGGGACCTCTAAATATCGATTTTTCGGGTGTTTTGGGACTGAATTTGAGATATCGATTTTTTGGCACCTAAAATGTCGATTTTTAGCATGTTTTTAGCCTATATTTTGAAAATATTCTAGCACTGTTTAGGCATGTACAGATTGCTTCTGGGACCCCAAAATATTGAATTTTCGGGTGTTTTGAGCCTGAATTTGAGATATAAACGGGTACTGAAGATGCATGCACATATCGACTTTTGTGCACCTAAAAGATCGATTTTCAGTATGTTTTGAGCATGTATTTTGAAAATACTCTAACACGGAGTAGGCATGTACAGATCGCTTCTGGGACCCCTAAATATCGAATTTTCGGGTGTTTTGGGACTGAATTTGAGATATCGACTTTTTGGCACCTAAAAGATCGATTTTTAGCATGTTTTTAGCCTATATTTTGAAAATATTCTAGCACTGAGTAGGCATGTAGAGATTGCTTCAGGGACCCCAAAATATTGAATTTTCGGGTGTTTTGAGCCTGAATTTGAGATATAAACGGGTACAGAAGATACATGCACGTATTGACTTTGGGCACCAAAAATATCGATTTTCAGCATGTTTTGGGCCTGAATTTTGAAAATACTCTAACACAGAGTAGGCATGTACAGATTGCTTCTGGGACCCCAAAATATCGAATTTTCGGGTGTTTAGGGGCAGAATTTGAGATATAAACGGGTACAGAAGATGCATGCACATTTGGGCACCTAAAAGATCGATTTTCAGTATGTTTTTGGCATGTATTTTGAAAATACTCTAACACGGAGTAGGCATGTACAGATACCTTCTGGGACCTCTAAATATCGAATTTTCAGGTGTTTTGGGACTGAATTTGAGATATCGACTTTTTGGCACCTAAAAGATCGATTTTTAGCATGTTTTTAGCCTATATTTTGAAAATATTCTAGCACTGTACAGATTGCTTCTGGGCCCCCAAAATATTGAATTTTCGGGTGTTTAGGGCCAGAATTTGAGATATAAACGGGTACAGAAGATGCATGCACATATCGACTTTTGGGCACCTAGAAGATCGATTTTCAGTATGTTTTTGGCCTGTATTTTGAAAATACTCTAACACGGAGTAGGCATGTACAGATACCTTCTTGGACCTCTAAATATCGAATTTTCAGGTGTTTTGGGACTGAATTTGAGATATCGATTTTTTGGCACCTAAAATGTCGATTTTTAGCATGTTTTTAGCCTATATTTTGAAAATATTCTAGCACTGTGTAGGCATGTACAGATTGCTTCTGGGACCCCAAAATATTGAATTTTCGGGTGTTTTGAGCCTGAATTTGAAATATAAACGGGTACAGAAGATACATGCACATATTGACTTTGGGCATCTAAAATATCGATTTTAGCATGTTTTGGGCCTGTATTTTGAAAATACTCTAACACTGAGTAGGCATGTACAGATTGCTTCTGGTACCCCAAAATATTGAATTTTCGGGTGTTTTGAGCCTGAATTTGAAATATAAACTGGTACTGAAGATGCATGCACATATCGACTTTTGTGCACCTAAAAGATCGATTTTCAGTATGTTTTGAGCATGTATTTTGAAAATACTCTAACACGGAGTAGGCATGAACAGATCGCTTCTGGGACCCCAAAATATCGAATTTTCGGGTGTTTTGAGCCTTAATTTGAGATATAAACGGGTACTGAAGATGCATGCACATATCGACTTTTGTGCACCTAAAAGATCGATTTTCAGTATGTTTTGAGCATGTATTTTGAAAACACTCTAACACGGAGTAGGCATGTACAGATCGCTTCTGGGACCCCTAAATATCGAATTTTCGGGTGTTTTGGGACTGAATTTGAGATATCGACTTTTTGGCACCTAAAAGATCGATTTTTAGCATGTTTTTAGCCTATATTTTGAAAATATTCTAGCACTGTACAGATTGCTTCTGGGACCCCAAAATATTGAATTTTCGGGTGTTTTGAGCCTGAATTCGAGATATAAACGGGTACAGAAGATACATGCACATATTGACTTTGGGCACCAAAAATATCGATTTTCAGCATGTTTTGGGCCTGAATTTTGAAAATACTCTAACACTGAGTAGGCATGTACAGATCGCTTCTGGGACCCGCAAATATCGAATTTTCGGGTGTTTAGGGCCAGAATTTGAGATATAAACGGGTACAGAAGATGCATGCACATATCGACTTTTGGGCACCTAAAAGATCGATTTTCAGTATGTTTTTGGCCTGTATTTTGAAAATACTCTAACACGGAGTAGGCATGTACAGATACCTTCTGGGACCTCTAAATATCGAATTTTCGGGTGTTTTGGGACTGAATTTGAGATATCGATTTTTTGGCACCTAAAATGTCGATGTTTAGCATGTTTTTAGCCTATATTTTGAAAATATTCTAGCACTGTGTAGGCATGTACAGATTGCTTTTGGGACCCCAAAATATTGAATTTTCGGGTGTTTTGAGCCTGAATTTGAGATATAAACGGGTACAGAAGATACATGCACATATTGACTTTGGGCATCTAAAATATCGATTTTCAACATGTTTTGGGCCTGTATTTTGAAAATACTCTAACACGGAGTAGGCATGTACAGATCGCTTCTGGGACCCCAAAATATCGAATTTTCGGGTGTTTAGGGCCAGAATTTGAGATATAAACGGGTACAGAAGATGCATGCACATATCGACTTTTGGGCACCTAAAAGATCGATTTTCAGTATGTTTTTGGCCTGTATTTTGAAAATACTCTAACACGGAGTAGGCATGTACAGATACCTTCTGGGACCTCTAAATATCGAATTTTCGGGTGTTTTGGGACTGAATTTGAGATATCGATTTTTTGGCACCTAAAATGTCGATTTTTAGCATGTTTTAAGCCTATATTTTGAAAATATTTTAGCACTGTGTAGGCATGTACGGATTGCTTCTGGGACCCCAAAATATTGAATTTTCGGGTGTTTTGAGCCTGAATTTCAGATATAAACGGGTACAGAAGATACATGCACATATTGACTTTGGGCATCTAAAATATCGATTTTCAGCATGTTTTGGGCCTGTATTTTGAAAGTACTCTAACACTGAGTAGGCATGTACAGATTGCTTCTGGGACTACAAAATATTGTATTTTCGGGTGTTTTGAGCCTGAATTTGAGATATAAACGGGTACTGAAGATGCATGCACATATCGACTTTTGTGCACCTAAAAGATCGATTTTCAGTATGTTTTGAGCATGTATTTTGAAAATACTCTAACACGGAGTAGGCATGTACAGATCGCTTCTGGGACCCCTAAATATCGAATTTTCGGGTGTATTGGGACTGAATTTGAGATATCGACTTTTTGGCACCTAAAAGATCGATTTTTAGCATGTTTTTAGCCTATATTTTGAAAATATTCTAGCACTGAGTAGGCATGTACAGATTGCTTCTGGGACCCCAAAATATTGAATTTTCGGGTGTTTTGAGCCTGAATTTGAGATATAAACGGGTACAGAAGATACATGCACATATTGACTTTGGGCACCAAAAATATCGATTTTCAGCATGTTTCGGGCCTGAATTTTGAAAATACTCTAACACGGAGTAGGCATGTACAGATCGCTTCTGGGACCCCAAAATATCGAATTTTCGGGTGTTTAGGGCCAGAATTTGAGATATAAACGGGTACAGAAGATGCATGCACATATCGACTTTTGGGCACCTAAAAGATCGATTTTCAGTATGTTTTTGGCCTGTATTTTGAAAATACTCTAACACGGAGTAGGCATGTACAGATACCTTCTGAGACCTCTAAATATCGAATTTAGGGTGTTTTGGGACTGAATTTGAGATATCGATTTTTTGGCACCTAAAATGTCGATTCTTAGCATGTTTTTAGCCTATATTTTGAAAATATTCTAGCACTGTGTAGGCATTTACAGATCGCTTCTGGGACCCCTAAATATCGAATTTTCGGGTGTTTAGGGCCAGAATTTGAGATATAAACGGGTACAGAAGATGCATGCACATATCGACTTTTGGGCACCTAAAAGATCGATTTTCAGTATGTTTTTGGCCTGTATTTTGAAAATACTCTAACACGGAGTAGGCATGTACAGATACCTTCTGGGACCTCTAAATATCGAATTTTCGGGTGTTTTGGGACTGAATTTGAGATGTTGATTTTTTGGCACGTAAAATGTCGATTTTTAGCATGTTTTTAGCCTATGTTTTGAAAATATTCTAGCACTGTGTAGGCATGTACAGATTGCTTCTGGGACCCCAAAATATTGAATTTTCGGTTGTTTTGAGCCTGAATTTGAGATATAAACGGGTACAGAAGATACATGCACATATTGACTTTGGGCATCTAAAATATCGATTTTCAGCAGGTTTTGGGCCTGTATTTTGAAAATACTCTAACACTGAGTAGGCATGTACAGATTGCTTCTGGGACCCCAAAATATTGAATTTTCGGGTGTTTTGAGCCTGAATTTGAGATATAAACAGGTACTGAAGATGCATGCACATATCGACTTTTGTGCACCTAAAAGATCGATTTTCAGTATGTTTTGAGCATGTATTTTGAAAATACTCTAACACGGAGTAGGCATATACAGATCGCTTCTGGGACCCCTAAATATCGAATTTTCGGGTGTTTTGGGACTGAATTTGAGATATCGATTTTTTGGCACCTAAAATGTCGATTTTTAGCATGTTTTTAGCCTATATTTTGAAAATATTCTAGCACTGTGTAGGCATGTACAGATTGCTTCTGGGACCCCCAAATATTGAATTTTCGGGTGTTTTGAGCCTGAAATTGAGATATAAACGGGTACTGAAGATACATGCACATATTGACTTTGGGCATCTAAAATATCGATTTTCAGCATGTTTTGGGCCTGTATTTTGAAAATACTCTAACACTGAGTAGGCATGTACAGATTGCTTCTGGGACCCCAAAATATTGAATTTTCGGGTGTTTTGAGCCTGAATTTGAGATATAAACAGGTACTGAAGATGCATGCACATATCGACTTTTGTGCACCTAAAAGATCGATTTTCAGTATGTTTTGAGCATGTATTTTGAAAATACTCTAACACGGAGTAGACATATACAGATCGCTTCTGGGACCCCTAAATATCGAATTTTCGGGTGTTTTGGGACTGAATTTGAGATATCGATTTTTTGGCACCTAAAATGTCGATTTTTAGCATGTTTTTAGCCTATATTTTGAAAATATTCTAGCACTGTGTAGGCATGTACAGATTGGTTCTGGGACCCCCAAATATTGAATTTTCGGGTGTTTTGAGCCTGAATTTGAGATATAAACGGGTACTGAAGATACATGCACATATTGACTTTGGGCATCTAAAATATCGATTTTCAGCATGTTTTGGGCCTGTATTTTGAAAATACTCTAACACTGAGTAGGCATGTACAGATTGCTTCTGGGACCCCAAAATATTGAATTTTCGGGTGTTTTGAGCCTGAATTTGAGATATAAACGGGTACTGAAGATGCATGCACATATCGACTTTTGTGCACCTAAAAGATCGATTTTCAGTATGTTTTGAGCATGTATTTTGAAAATACTCTAACACGGAGTAGGCATGTACAGATCGCTTCTGGGACCCCTAAATATCGATTTTCGGGTGTTTTGGGACTGAATTTGAGATATCGACTTTTAGGCACCTAAAAGATCGATTTTTAGTATGTTTTTAGCCTTTATTTTGAAAATATTCTAGCACTGAGTAGGCATGTACAGATTGCTTCTGGGACCCCAAAATATTGAATTTTCGGGTGTTTTGAGCCTGAATTTGAGATATAAACGGGTACAGAAGATACATGCACATATTGACTTTGGGCACCAAAAATATCGATTTTCAGCATGTTTCGGGCCTGAATTTTGAAAATACTCTAACACGGAGTAGGCATGTACAGATCGCTTCTGGGACCCCAAAATATCGAATTTTCGGGTGTTTAGGGCCAGAATTTGAGATATAAACGGATACAGAAGATACATGCACATATTGACTTTGGGCACCTAAAAGATCGATTTTCAGTATGTTTTTGGCCTGTATTTTGAAAATACTCTAACACGGAGTAGGCATGTACAGATACCTTCTGAGACCTCTAAATATCGAATTTAGGGTGTTTTGGGACTGAATTTGAGATATCGATTTTTTGGCACCTAAAATGTCGATTCTTAGCATGTTTTTAGCCTATATTTTGAAAATATTCTAGCACTGTGTAGGCATTTACAGATCGCTTCTGGGACCCCTAAATATCGAATTTTCGGGTGTTTAGGGCCAGAATTTGAGATATAAACGGG
Organism: Petrolisthes cinctipes; assembly: GCA_033782935.1. NCBI lineage: Eukaryota > Metazoa > Arthropoda > Malacostraca > Decapoda > Porcellanidae > Petrolisthes > Petrolisthes cinctipes. The sequence goes on from JAWQEG010001185.1 coordinate 282,818, forward strand.
TACAGAAGATGCATGCACATATCGACTTTTGGGCACCTAAAAGATCGATTTTCAGTATGTTTTTGGCCTGTATTTTGAAAATACTCTAACACGGAGTAGGCATGTACAGATACCTTCTGGGACCTCTAAATATCGAATTTTCGGGTGTTTTGGGACTGAATTTGAGATGTTGATTTTTTGGCACGTAAAATGTCGATTTTTAGCATGTTTTTAGCCTATGTTTTGAAAATATTCTAGCACTGTGTAGGCATGTACAGATTGCTTCTGGGACCCCAAAATATTGAATTTTCGGTTGTTTTGAGCCTGAATTTGAGATATAAACGGGTACAGAAGATACATGCACATATTGACTTTGGGCATCTAAAATATCGATTTTCAGCAGGTTTTGGGCCTGTATTTTGAAAATACTCTAACACTGAGTAGGCATGTACAGATTGCTTCTGGGACCCCAAAATATTGAATTTTCGGGTGTTTTGAGCCTGAATTTGAGATATAAACAGGTACTGAAGATGCATGCACATATCGACTTTTGTGCACCTAAAAGATCGATTTTCAGTATGTTTTGAGCATGTATTTTGAAAATACTCTAACACGGAGTAGGCATATACAGATCGCTTCTGGGACCCCTAAATATCGAATTTTCGGGTGTTTTGGGACTGAATTTGAGATATCGATTTTTTGGCACCTAAAATGTCGATTTTTAGCATGTTTTTAGCCTATATTTTGAAAATATTCTAGCACTGTGTAGGCATGTACAGATTGCTTCTGGGACCCCCAAATATTGAATTTTCGGGTGTTTTGAGCCTGAAATTGAGATATAAACGGGTACTGAAGATACATGCACATATTGACTTTGGGCATCTAAAATATCGATTTTCAGCATGTTTTGGGCCTGTATTTTGAAAATACTCTAACACTGAGTAGGCATGTACAGATTGCTTCTGGGACCCCAAAATATTGAATTTTCGGGTGTTTTCAGCCTGAATTTGAGATATAAACAGGTACTGAAGATGCATGCACATATCGACTTTTGTGCACCTAAAAGATCGATTTTCAGTATGTTTTGAGCATGTATTTTGAAAATACTCTAACACGGAGTAGGCATATACAGATCGCTTCTGGGACCCCTAAATATCGAATTTTCGGGTGTTTTGGGACTGAATTTGAGATATCGATTTTTTGGCACCTAAAATGTCGATTTTTAGCATGTTTTTAGCCTATATTTTGAAAATATTCTAGCACTGTGTAGGCATGTACAGATTGCTTCTGGGACCCCCAAATATTGAATTTTCGGGTGTTTTGAGCCTGAATTTGAGATATAAACGGGTACTGAAGATACATGCACATATTGACTTTGGGCATCTAAAATATCGATTTTCAGCATGTTTTGGGCCTGTATTTTGAAAATACTCTAACACTGAGTAGGCATGTACAGATTGCTTCTGGGACCCCAAAATATTGAATTTTCGGGTGTTTTGAGCCTGAATTTGAGATATAAACGGGTACTGAAGATGCATGCACATATCGACTTTTGTGCACCTAAAAGATCGATTTTCAGTATGTTTTGAGCATGTATTTTGAAAATACTCTAAACACGGAGTAGGCATGTACAGATACCTTCTGAGACCTCTAAATATCGAATTTAGGGTGTTTTGGGACTGAATTTGAGATATCGATTTTTTGGCACCTAAAATGTCGATTTTTAGCATGTTTTTAGCCTATATTTTGAAAATATTCTAGCACTGTGTAGGCATGTACAGATTGCTTCTGGGACCCCAAAATATTGAATTTTCGGGTGTTTTGAGCCTGAATTTGAGATATAAACGGGTACAGAAGATACATGCACATATTGACTTTGGGCATCTAAAATATCGATTTTCAGCATGTTTTGGGCCTGTATTTTGAAAATACTCTGACACTGAGTAGGCATGTACAGATTGCTTCTGGGACCCCAAAATATTGTATTTTCGGGTGTTTTGAGCCTGAATTTGAGATATAAACGGGTACTGAAGATGAATGCACATATCGACTTTTGAGCACCTAAAAGATCGATTTTCAGTATGTTTTGAGCATGTATTTTGAAAATACTCTAACACGGAGTAGGCATGTACAGATCGCTTCTGGGACCCCTAAATATCGAATTTTCGGGTGTTTTGGGACTGAATTTGAGATATCGACTTTTTGGCACCTAAAAGATCGATTTTTAGCATGTTTTTAACCTATATTTTGAAAATATTCTAGCACTGTACAGATTGCTTCTGGGACCCCAAAATATTGAATTTTCGGGTGTTTTGAGCCTGAATTTGAGATATAAACGGAAACAGAAGATACATGCACATATTGACTTTGGGCACCAAAAATATCGATTTTCAGCATGTTTTGGGCCTGAATTTTGAAAATACTCTAACACGGAGTAGGCATGTACAGATCGCTTCTGGGACCCCAAAATATCGAATTTTCGGGTGTTTAGGGCCAGAATTTGAGATATAAACGGGTACAGAAGATGCATGCTTATATCGACTTTTGGGCACCTAAAAGATCGATTTTCAGTATGTTTTTGGCCTGTATTTTGAAAATACTCTAACACGGATTAGGCATGTACAGATACCTTCTGGGACCTCTAAATATCGAATTTTCGGGTGTTTTGGTACTGAATTTGAGATATCGATTTTTTGGCACCTAAAATGTCAATTTTTAGCATGTTTTTAGCCTATATTTTGAAAATATTCTAGCACTGTTTAGGCATGTACAGATTGCTTCTGGGACCCCAAAATATTGAATTTTCGGGTGTTTTGAGCCTGAATTTGAGATATAAACGGGTACAGAAGATACATGCACATATTGACTTTGGGCATCTAAAATATCGATTTTCAGCATGTTTTGGACCTGTATTATGAAAATACTCTAACACTGAGTAGGCATGTACAGATCGCTTCTGGGACCCCTAAATATCGAATTTTCGGGTGTTTTGGGACTGAATTTGAGATATCGACTTTTTGGCACCTAAAAGATCGATTTTTAGCATGTTTTTAGCCTATATTTTGAAAATATTCTAGCACTGAGTAGGCATGTACTGATTGCTTCTGGGACCCCAAAATATTGAATTTTCGGGTGTTTTGAGCCTGAATTTGTGATATAAACGGGTACAGAAGATACATGCACATATTGACTTTGGGCACCAAAAATATCGATTTTCAGCATGTTTTGGGCCTGAATTTTGAAAATACTCTAACACGGAGTAGGCATGTACATATCGCTTCTGGGACCCCAAAATATCGAATTTTCGGGTGTTTAGGGCCAGAATTTGAGATATAAACGGGTACAGAAGATGCATGCACATATCGACTTTTATGCACCTAAAAGATCGATTTTCAGTATGTTTTTAACCTTTATTTTGAAAATACTCTAACACGGAGTAGGCATGTACAGATACCTTCTGGGACCTCTAAATATCGAATTTTCGGGTGTTTTGGGACTGAATTTGAGATATCGACTTTTTGGCACCTAAAAGATCTATTTTTAGCATGTTTTAAGCCTATATTTTGAAAATATTCTAGCACTGAGTAAGGCATGTACAGATTGCTTCTGGGACCCCAAAATATTGAATTTTCGGGTGTTTTGAGCCTGAATTTGAGATATAAACGGGTACTGAAGATGCATGCACATATCGACTTTTGTGCACCTAAAAGATCGATTTTCAGTATGTTTTGAACATGTATTTTGAAAATACTCTAACACGGAGAAGGCATGTACAGATCGCTTCTGGGACCTCTAAATATCGAATTTTCTGGTGTTTTGGGACTGAATTTGAGATATCGACTTTTTGGCTCCTAAAAGATCGATTTTTAGCATGTTTTTAGCCTATATTTTGAAAATATTCTAGCACTGAGTAGGCATGTACAGATTGCTTCTGGGACCCCAAAATATTGAATTTTCGGGTGTTTTGAGCCTGAATTTGAGATATAAACGGGTACAGAAGATACATGCACATATTGACTTTAGGCACCAAAAATATCGATTTTCAGCATGTTTTGGGCCTGAATTTTGAAAATACTCTAACACTGAGTAGGCATGTACAGATTGCTTCTTGGACCCCAAAATATTGAATTTTCGGGTGTTTTGAGCCTGAATTTGAGATATAAACGGGTACTGAAGATGCATGCACATATCGACTTTTGTGCACCTAAAAGATCGATTTTCAGTATGTTTTGAGCATGTATTTTGAAATCACTCTAACACGGAGTAGGCATGTACAGATCGCTTCTGGGACCCCTAAATATCGAATTTTCGGGTGTTTTGGGACTGAATTTGAGATATCGACTTTTTGGCACCTAAAAGATCGATTTTTAGCATGTTTTTAGCCTATATTTTGAAAATATTCTAGCACTGTACAGATTGCTTCTGGGACCCCAAAATATTGAATTTTCGGGTGTTTTGAGCCTGAATTCCAGATATAAACGGGTACAGAAGATACATGCACATATTGACTTTGGGCATCTAAAATATCGATTTTCAGCATGTTTTGGGCCTGTATTTTGAAAATACTCTAACACTGAGTAGGCATGTACAGATTGCTTCTGGGACCCCAAAATATTGAATTTTCGGGTGTTTTGAGCCTGAATTTGAGATATAAACGGGTACTGAAGATGCATGCACATATCGACTTTTGTTCACCTAAAAGATCGATTTTCAGTATGTTTTGAGCATGTATTTTGAAATCACTCTAACACGGAGTAGGCATGTACAGATCGCTTCTGGGACCCCTAAATATCGAATTTTCGGGTGTTTTGGGACTGAATTTGAGATATCGACTTTTTGGCACCTAAAAGATCGATTTTTAGCATGTTTTTAGCCTATATTTTGAAAATATTCTAGCACTGTACAGATTGCTTCTGGGACCCCAAAATATTGAATTTTCGGGTGTTTTGAGCCTGAATTCCAGATATAAACGGGTACAGAAGATACATGCACATATTGACTTTGGGCACCAAAAATATCGATTTTCAGCATATTTTTGGCCTGTATTTTGAAAATACTCTAACACGGAGTAGGCATGTACAGATCGCTTCTGGGACCCCTAAATATCGAATTTTCGGGTGTTTAGGGCCAGAATTTGAGATATAAACGGGTACAGAAGATGCATGCACATATCGACTTTTGGGCACCTAAAAGATCGATTTTCAGTATGTTTTTGGCCTGTATTTTGAAAATACTCTAACACGGAGTAGGCATGTACAGATCGCTTCTGGGACCCCTAAATATCGAATTTTCGGGTGTTTTGGGACTGAATTTGAGATATCGATTTTTTGGCACCTAAAATGTCGATTTTTAGCATGTTTTTAGCCTATATTTTGAAAATATTCTAGCACTGTGTAGGCATGTACAGATTGCTTCTGGGACCCCAAAATATTGAATTTTCGGGTGTTTTGAGCCTGAATTTGAGATATAAACGGGTACAGAAGATACATGCACATATTGACTTTGGGCATCTAAAATATCGATTTTCAGCATGTTTTGGGCCTGTATTTTGAAAATACTCTAACACTGAGTAGGCATGTACAGATTGCTTCTGGGACCCCAAAATATTGAATTTTCGGGTGTTTTGAGCCTGAATTTGAGATATAAACGGGTACTGAAGATGCATGCACATATCGACTTTTGTTCACCTAAAAGATCGATTTTCAGTATGTTTTGAGCATGTATTTTGAAAATACTCTAACACGGAGTAGGCATGTACAGATCGCTTCTGGGACCCCTAAATATCGAATTTTCGGGTGTTTTGTGACTGAATTTGAGATATCGACTTTTTGGCACCTAAAAGATCGATATTTAGCATGTTTTTAGCCTATATTTTGAAAATATTCTAGCACTGTACTGATTGCTTCTGGGACCCCAAAATATTGAATTTTCGGGTGTTTTGAGCCTGAATTCGAGATATAAACGGGTACAGAAGATACATGCACATATTGACTTTGGGCACCAAAAATATCGATTTTCAGCATGTTTTGGGCCTGAATTTTGAAAATACTCTAACACTGAGTAGGCATGTACAGATCGCTTCTGGGACCCGCAAATATCGAATTTTCGGGTGTTTAGGGCCAGAATTTGAGATATAAACGGGTACAGAAGATGCATGCACATATCGACTTTTGGGCACCTAAAAGATCGATTTTCAGTATGTTTTTGGCCTGTATTTTGAAAATACTCTAACACGGAGTAGGCATGTACAGATCGCTTCTGGGACCCCAAAATATCGAATTTTCGGGTGTTTAGGGCCAGAATTTGAGATATAAACGGGTACAGAAGATGCATGCACATATCGACTTTTGGGCACCTAAAAGATCGATTTTCAGTATGTTTTTGGCCTGTATTTTGAAAATACTCTAACACGGAGTAGGCATGTACAGATACCTTCTGAGACCTCTAAATATCGAATTTAGGGTGTTTTGGGACTGAATTTGAGATATCGATTTTTTGGCACCTAAAATGTCGATTTTTAGCATGTTTTTAGCCTATATTTTGAAAATATTCTAGCACTGTGTAGGCATGTACAGATTGCTTCTGGGACCCCAAAATATTGAATTTTCGGGTGTTTTGAGCCTGAATTTGAGATATAAACGGGTACAGAAGATACATGCACATATTGACTTTGGGCACCAAAAATATCGATTTTCAGCATGTTTTGGGCCTGTATTTTGAAAATACTCTAACACGGAGTAGGCATGTACAGATCGCTTCTGTGACCCCAAAATATTGTATTTTCGGGTGTTTTGAGCCTGAATTTGAGATATAAACGGGTACAGAAGATGGATGCACATATCGACTTTTGGGCACCTAAAAGATCGATTTTCAGTATGTTTTTGGCCTGTATTTTGAAAATACTCTAACACAGTGTAGGCATGTACAGATACCTTCTGGGACCTCTAAATATCGAATTTTCGGGTGTTTTGGGACTGAATTTGAGATATCGATTTTTTGGCACCTAAAATGTCGATTTTTAGCATGTTTTTAGCCTATATTTTGAAAATATTCTAGCACTGTGTAGGCATGTACAGATTGCTTCTGGGACCCCAAAATATTGAATTTTCGGGTGTTTTGAGCCTGAATTTGAGATATAAACGGGTACAGAAGATACATGCACATATTGACTTTGGGCACCAAAAATATCGATTTTCAGCATGTTTTGGGCCTGTATTTTGAAAATACTCTAACACGGAGTAGGCATGTACAGATCGCTTCTGTGACCCCAAAATATTGTATTTTCGGGTGTTTTGAGCCTGAATTTGAGATATAAACGGGTACAGAAGATGGATGCACATATCGACTTTTGGGCACCTAAAAGATCGATTTTCAGTATGTTTTTGGCCTGTATTTTGAAAATACTCTAACACAGTGTAGGCATGTACAGATACCTTCTGGGACCTCTAAATATCGAATTTTCGGGTGTTTTGGGACTGAATTTGAGATATCGATTTTTTGGCACCTAAATGTTCGATTTTTAGCATGTTTTTAGCCTATATTTTGAAAATATTCTAGCACTGTGTAGGCATGTACAGATTGCTTCTGGGACCCCAAAATATTGAATTTTCGGGTGTTTTGAGCCTGAATTTGAGATATAAACGAGTACAGAAGATACATGAACATATTGACTTTGGGCACCAAAAATATCGATTTTCAGCATGTTTTGGGCCTGTATTTTGAAAATACTCTAACACTGAGTAGGCATGTACAGATTGCTTCTGGGACCCCAAAATATTGAATTTTCGGGTGTTTTGAGCCTGAATTTGAGATATAAACGGGTACTGAAGATGCATGCACATATCGACTTTTGTGCACCTAAAAGATCGATTTTCAGTATGTTTTGAGCATGTATTTTGAAAATACTCTAACACGTAGTAGGCATGTACAGATCGCTTCTGGTACCCCTAAATATCGAATTTTCGGGTGTTTTGGGACTGAATTTGAGATATCGACTTTTTGGCACCTAAAAGATCGATTTTTAGCATGTTTTTAGCCTATATTTTGAAAATATTCTAGCACTGTACAGATTGCTTCTGGGACCCCAAAATATTGAATTTTCGGGTGTTTTGAGCCTGAATTTGAGATATAAACGGGTACAGAAGATACATGCACATATTGACTTTGGGCATCTAAAATATCGATTTTCAGCATGTTTTGGGCCTGTATTTTGAAAATACTCTAACACTGAGTAGGCATGTACAGATAGCTTCTGGGACCCCTAAATATCGAATTTTCGGGTGTTTTGGGACTGAAGTTGAGATATCGACTTTTTGGCACCTAAAATGTCGATTTTTAGCATGTTTTTAGCCTATATTTTGAAAATATTCTAGCACTGAGTAGGCATGTACTGATTGCTTCTGGGACCCCAAAATATTGAATTTTCGGGTGTTTTGAGCCTGAATTTGAGATATAAACGGGTACTGAAGATGCATGCACATATCGACTTTTGTGCATCTAAAATATCGATTTTCAGTATGTTTTGAGCATGTATTTTGAAAATACTCTAACACGGAGTAGGCATGTACAGATGATCGCTTCTGGGACCCCTAAATATCGAATTTTCGGGTGTTTTGGGACTGAATTTGAGATATCGACTTTTTGGCACCTAAAAGATCGATTTTTAGCATGTTTTTAGCCTATATTTTGAAAATATTCTAGCACTGAGTAGGCATGTACAGATTGCTTCTGGGACCCCAAAATATTGAATTTTCGGGTGTTTTGAGCCTGAATTTGAGATATAAACGGGTACAAAAGATACATGCACATATTGACTTTAGGCACCAAAAATATCGATTTTCAGCATGTTTTGGGCCTGAATTTTGAAAATACTCTAACACGGAGTAGGCATGTACAGATCGCTTCTGGGACCCCAAAATATCGAATTTTCGGGTGTTTAGGGCCAGAATTTGAGATATAAACGGGTACAGAAGATGCATGCACATATCGACTTTTGGGCACCTAAAAGATCGATTTTCAGTATGTTTTTGGCCTGTATTTTGAAAATACTCTAACACGGAGTAAGCATGTACAGATACCTTCTGGGACCTCTAAATATCGAATTTTCGAGTGTTTTGGGACTGAATTTGAGATATCGATTTTTTGGCACCTAAAATGTCGATTTTTAGCATGTTTTTAGCCTATATTTTGAAAATTTTCTAGCACTGTGTAGGCATGTAGAGATTGCTTCTGGGACCCCAAAATATTGAATTTTCGGGTGTTTTGAGCCTGAATTTGAGATATAAACGGGTACAGAAGATACATGCACATATTGACTTTGGGCACCAAAAATATCGATTTTCAGCATGTTTTTGGCCTGTATTTTGAAAATACTCTAACACGGAGTAGGCATGTACAGATACCTTCTGAGACCCCAAAATATTGAATTTTCGGGTGTTTTGAGCCTGAATTTGAGATATAAACGGGTACTGAAGATGCATGCACATATCGACTTTTGTGCACCTAAAAGATCGATTTTCAGTATGTTTTGAGCATGTATTTTGAAAATACTCTAACACGTAGTAGGCATGTACAGATCGCTTCTGGTACCCCTAAATATCGAATTTTCGGGTGTTTTGGGACTGAATTTGAGATATCGACTTTTTGGCACCTAAAAGATCGATTTTTAGCATGTTTTTAGCCTATATTTTGAAAATATTCTAGCACTGTACAGATTGCTTCTGGGACCCCAAAATATTGAATTTTCGGGTGTTTTGAGCCTGAATTTGAGATATAAACGGGTACAGAAGATACATGCACATATTGACTTTGGGCATCTAAAATATCGATTTTCAGCATGTTTTGGGCCTGTATTTTGAAAATACTCTAACACTGAGTAGGCATGTACAGATAGCTTCTGGGACCCCTAAATATCGAATTTTCGGGTGTTTTGGGACTGAAGTTGAGATATCGACTTTTTGGCACCTAAAATGTCGATTTTTAGCATGTTTTTAGCCTATATTTTGAAAATATTCTAGCACTGAGTAGGCATGTACTGATTGCTTCTGGGACCCCAAAATATTGAATTTTCGGGTGTTTTGAGCCTGAATTTGAGATATAAACGGGTACTGAAGATGCATGCACATATCGACTTTTGTGCATCTAAAATATCGATTTTCAGTATGTTTTGAGCATGTATTTTGAAAATACTCTAACACGGAGTAGGCATGTACAGATGATCGCTTCTGGGACCCCTAAATATCGAATTTTCGGGTGTTTTGGGACTGAATTTGAGATATCGACTTTTTGGCACCTAAAAGATCGATTTTTAGCATGTTTTTAGCCTATATTTTGAAAATATTCTAGCACTGAGTAGGCATGTACAGATTGCTTCTGGGACCCCAAAATATTGAATTTTCGGGTGTTTTGAGCCTGAATTTGAGATATAAACGGGTACAAAAGATACATGCACATATTGACTTTAGGCACCAAAAATATCGATTTTCAGCATGTTTTGGGCCTGAATTTTGAAAATACTCTAACACGGAGTAGGCATGTACAGATCGCTTCTGGGACCCCAAAATATCGAATTTTCGGGTGTTTAGGGCCAGAATTTGAGATATAAACGGGTACAGAAGATGCATGCACATATCGACTTTTGGGCACCTAAAAGATCGATTTTCAGTATGTTTTTGGCCTGTATTTTGAAAATACTCTAACACGGAGTAAGCATGTACAGATACCTTCTGAGACCTCTAAATATTGAATTTAGGGTGTTTTGGGACTGAATTTGAGATATCGATTTTTTGGCACCTAAATGTTCGATTTTTAGCATGTTTTTAGCCTATATTTTGAAAATATTCTAGCACTGTGTAGGCATGTACAGATTGCTTCTGGGACCCCAAAATATTGAATTTTCGGGTGTTTTGAGCCTGAATTTGAGATATAAACGAGTACAGAAGATACATGAACATATTGACTTTGGGCACCAAAAATATCGATTTTCAGCATGTTTTGGGCCTGTATTTTGAAAATACTCTAACACTGAGTAGGCATGTACAGATTGCTTCTGGGACCCCAAAATATTGAATTTTCGGGTGTTTTGAGCCTGAATTTGAGATATAAACGGGTACTGAAGATGCATGCACATATCGACTTTTGTGCACCTAAAAGATCGATTTTCAGTATGTTTTGAGCATGTATTTTGAAAATACTCTAACACGGAGTAGGCATGTACAGATCGCTTCTGGTACCCCTAAATATCGAATTTTCGGGTGTTTTGGGACTGAATTTGAGATATCGACTTTTTGGCACCTAAAAGATCGATTTTTATCATGTTTTTAGCCTATATTTTGAAAAAATTCTAGCACTGTACAGATTGCTTCTGGGACCCCAAAATATTGAATTTTCGGGTGTTTTGAGCCTGAATTTGAGATATAAACGGGTACAGAAGATACATGCACATATTGACTTTGGGCATCTAAAATATCGATTTTCAGCATGTTTTGGGCCTGTATTTTGAAAATACTCTAACACTGAGTAGGCATGTACAGATAGCTTCTGGGACCCCTAAATATCGAATTTTCGGGTGTTTTGGGACTGAAGTTGAGATATCGACTTTTTGGCACCTAAAATGTCGATTTTTAGCATGTTTTTAGCCTATATTTTGAAAATATTCTAGCACTGAGTAGGCATGTACTGATTGCTTCTGGGACCCCAAAATATTGAATTTTCGGGTGTTTTGAGCCTGAATTTGAGATATAAACGGGTACTGAAGATGCATGCACATATCGACTTTTGTGCATCTAAAATATCGATTTTCAGTATGTTTTGAGCATGTATTTTGAAAATACTCTAACACGGAGTAGGCATGTACAGATCGCTTCTGGGACCCCAAAATATCGAATTTTCGGGTGTTTAGGGCCAGAATTTGAGATATAAACGGGTACAGAAGATGCATGCACATATCGACTTTTGGGCACCTAAAAGATCGATTTTCAGTATGTTTTTGGCCTGTATTTTGAAAATACTCTAACACGGAGTAAGCATGTACAGATACCTTCTGGGACCTCTAAATATCGAATTTTCGAGTGTTTTGGGACTGAATTTGAGATATCGATTTTTTGGCACCTAAAATGTCGATTTTTAGCATGTTTTTAGCCTATATTTTGAAAATATTCTAGCACTGTGTAGGCATGTAGAGATTGCTTCTGGGACCCCAAAATATTGAATTTTCGGGTGTTTTGAGCCTGAATTTGAGATATAAACGGGTACAGAAGATAAATGCACATATTGACGTTGGGCACCAAAAATATCGATTTTCAGCATGTTTTTGGCCTGTATTTTGAAAATACTCTAACACGGAGTAGGCATGTACAGATCGCTTCTGGGACCCCAAAATATCGAATTTTCGGGTGTTTAGGGCCATAATTTGAGATATAAACGGGTACAGAAGATGCATGCACATATCGACTTTTGGGCACCTAAAAGATCGATTTTCAGTATGTTTTTGGCCTGTATTTTGAAAATACTCTAACACAGTGTAGGCATGTACAGATACCTTCTGGGACCTCTAAATATCGAATTTTCGGGTATTTTGGGACTGAATTTGAGATATCGATTTTTTGGCACCTAAAATGTCGATTTTTAGCATGTTTTTAGTCTATATTTTGAAAATATTTTAGCACTGTGTAGGCATGTACAGATTGCTTCTGGGACCCCAAAATATTGAATTTTCGGGTGTTTTGAGCCTGAATTTGAGATATAAACGGGTACAGAAGATACATGCACATATTGACTTTGGGCATCTAAAATATCGATTTTCAGCATGTTTTGGGCCTGTATTTTGAAAATACTCTAACACTGAGTAGGCATGTACAGATTGCTTCTAGGACCCCAAAATATTGAATTTTCGGGTGTTTTGAGCCTGAATTTGAGATATAAACGGGTACTGAAGATGCATGCACATATCGACTTTTGTGCACCTAAAAGATCGATTTTCAGTATGTTTTGAGCATGTATTTTGAAAATACTCTAACACGGAGTAGGCATGTACAGATCGCTTCTGGGACTCCTAAATATCGAATTTTCGGGTGTTTTGGGACTGAATTTGAGATATCGACTTTTTGGCACCTAAATGTTCGATTTTTAGCATGTTTTTAGCCTATATTTTGAAAATATTCTAGCACTGAGTAGGCATGTACAGATTGCTTCTGGGACCCCAAAATATTGAATTTTCGGGTGTTTTGAGCCTGAATTTGAGATATAAACGAGTACAGAAGATACATGAACATATTGACTTTGGGCACCAAAAATATCGATTTTCAGCATGTTTTGGGCCTGTATTTTGAAAATACTCTAACACTGAGTAGGCATGTACAGATTGCTTCTGGGACCCCAAAATATTGAATTTTCGGGTGTTTTGAGCCTGAATTTGAGATATAAACGGGTACTGAAGATGCATGCACATATCGACTTTTGTGCACCTAAAAGATCGATTTTCAGTATGTTTTGAGCATGTATTTTGAAAATACTCTAACACGGAGTAGGCATGTACAGATCGCTTCTGGTACCCCTAAATATCGAATTTTCGGGTGTTTTGAGACTGAATTTGAGATATCGACTTTTTGGCACCTAAAAGATCGATTTTTAGCATGTTTTTAGCCTATATTTTGAAAATATTCTAGCACTGTACAGATTGCTTCTGGGACCCCAAAATATTGAATTTTCGGGTGTTTTGAGCCTGAATTTGAGATATAAACGGGTATAGAAGATACATGCACATATTGATTTTGGGCATCTAAAATATCGATTTTCAGCATGTTTTGGGCCTGTATTTTGAAAATACTCTAACACTGAGTAGGCATGTACAGATCGCTTCTGGGACCCCTAAATATAGAATTTTCGGGTGTTTTGGGACTGAATTTGAGATATCGACTTTTTGGCACCTAAAATGTCGATTTTTAGCATGTTTTTAGCCTATATTTTGAAAATATTCTAGCACTGAGTAGGCATGTACTGATTGCTTCTGGGACCCTAAAATATTGAATTTTCGGGTGTTTTGAGCCTGAATTTGAGATATAAACGGGTACTGAAGATGCATGCACATATCGACTTTTGTGCATCTAAAATATCGATTTTCAGTATGTTTTGAGCATGTATTTTGAAAATACTCTAACACGGAGTAGGCATTTACAGATTGCTTCTGGGACCCCAAAATATTGAATTTTCGGGTGTTTTGAGCCTGAATTTGAAATATAAACGGGTACTGAAGATGCATGCACATATCGACTTTTGTGCACCTAAAAGATCGATTTTCAGTATGTTTTGAGCATGTATTTTGAAAATACTCTAACACGGAGTAGGCATGTACAGATCGCTTCTGGGACCCCTAAATATCGAATTTTCGGGTGTTTTGGGACTGAATTTGAGATATCGACTTTTTGGCACCTAAAAGATCGATTTTTAGCATGTTTTTAGCCTATATTTTGAAAATAATCTAGCACTGTACAGATTGCTTCTGGGACCCCAAAATATTGAATTTTCGGGTGTTTTGAGCCTGAATTTGAGATATAAACGGGTACAGAAGATACATGCACATACTGACTTTGGGCACCAAAAATATCGATTTTCAGCATGTTTTGGGCCTGAATTTTGAAAATACTCTAACACGGAGTAGGCATGTACAGATCGCTTCTGGGACCCCAAAATATCGAATTTTCGGGTGTTTAGGGACAGAATTTGAGATATAAACGGGTACAGAAGATGCATGCACATATCGACTTTTGGGCACCTAAAAGATCGATTTTCAGTATGTTTTTGGCCTGTATTTTGAAAATACTCTAACACGGAGTAAGCATGTACAGATACCTTCTGGGACCTCTAAATATCGAATTTTCGAGTGTTTTGGGACTGAATTTGAGATATCGATTTTTTGGCACCTAAAATGTCGATTTTTAGCATGTTTTTAGCCTATATTTTGAAAATATTCTAGCACTGTGTAGGCATGTACAGATTGCTTCTGGGACCCCAAAATATTTAATTTTCGGGTGTTTTGAGCCTGAATTTGAGATATAAACGGGTACAGAAGATACATGCACATATTGACTTTGGGCATCTAAAATATCGATTTTCAGCATGTTTTGGGCCTGTATTTTGAAAATACTCTAACACTGAGTAGGCATGTACAGATCGCTTCTGGGACCCCTAAATATCGAATTTTCGGGTGTTTTGGGACTGAATTTGAGATATCGACTTTTTGGCACCTAAAAGATCGATTTTTAGCATGTTTTTAGCCTATATTTTGAAAATATTCTAGCATTGAGTAGGCATGTACAGATTGCTTCTGGGACCCCAAAATATTGAATTTTCGGGTGTTTTGAGCCTGAATTTGAGATATAAACGGGTACTGAAGATGCATGCACATATCGACTTTTGTGCATCTAAAATATCGATTTTCAGTATGTTTTGAGCATGTATTTTGAAAATACTCTAACACGGAGTAGGCATGTACAGATCGCTTCTGGGACCCCAAAATATCGAATTTTCGGGTGTTTAGGGCCAGAATTTGAGATATAAACGGGTACAGAAGATGCATGCACATATCGACTTTTGGGCACCTAAAAGATCGATTTTCAGTATGTTTTTGGCCTGTATTTTGAAAATACTCTAACACGGAGTAAGCATGTACAGATACCTTCTGGGACCTCTAAATATCGAATTTTCGAGTGTTTTGGGACTGAATTTGAGATATCGATTTTTTGGCACCTAAAATGTCGATTTTTAGCATGTTTTTAGCCTATATTTTGAAAATATTCTAGCACTGTGTAGGCATGTAGAGATTGCTTCTGGGACCCCAAAATATTGAATTTTCGGGTGTTTTGAGCCTGAATTTGAGATATAAACGGGTACAGAAGATAAATGCACATATTGACGTTGGGCACCAAAAATATCGATTTTCAGCATGTTTTTGGCCTGTATTTTGAAAATACTCTAACACGGAGTAGGCATGTACAGATCGCTTCTGGGACCCCAAAATATCGAATTTTCGGGTGTTTAGGGCCATAATTTGAGATATAAACGGGTACAGAAGATGCATGCACATATCGACTTTTGGGCACCTAAAAGATCGATTTTCAGTATGTTTTTGGCCTGTATTTTGAAAATACTCTAACACAGTGTAGGCATGTACAGATACCTTCTGGGACCTCTAAATATCGAATTTTCGGGTATTTTGGGACTGAATTTGAGATATCGATTTTTTGGCACCTAAAATGTCGATTTTTAGCATGTTTTTAGTCTATATTTTGAAAATATTTTAGCACTGTGTAGGCATGTACAGATTGCTTCTGGGACCCCAAAATATTGAATTTTCGGGTGTTTTGAGCCTGAATTTGAGATATAAACGGGTACAGAAGATACATGCACATATTGACTTTGGGCATCTAAAATATCGATTTTCAGCATGTTTTGGGCCTGTATTTTGAAAATACTCTAACACTGAGTAGGCATGTACAGATTGCTTCTAGGACCCCAAAATATTGAATTTTCGGGTGTTTTGAGCCTGAATTTGAGATATAAACGGGTACTGAAGATGCATGCACATATCGACTTTTGTGCACCTAAAAGATCGATTTTCAGTATGTTTTGAGCATGTATTTTGAAAATACTCTAACACGGAGTAGGCATGTACAGATCGCTTCTGGGACTCCTAAATATCGAATTTTCGGGTGTTTTGGGACTGAATTTGAGATATCGACTTTTTGGCACCTAAATGTTCGATTTTTAGCATGTTTTTAGCCTATATTTTGAAAATATTCTAGCACTGAGTAGGCATGTACAGATTGCTTCTGGGACCCCAAAATATTGAATTTTCGGGTGTTTTGAGCCTGAATTTGAGATATAAACGAGTACAGAAGATACATGAACATATTGACTTTGGGCACCAAAAATATCGATTTTCAGCATGTTTTGGGCCTGTATTTTGAAAATACTCTAACACTGAGTAGGCATGTACAGATTGCTTCTGGGACCCCAAAATATTGAATTTTCGGGTGTTTTGAGCCTGAATTTGAGATATAAACGGGTACTGAAGATGCATGCACATATCGACTTTTGTGCACCTAAAAGATCGATTTTCAGTATGTTTTGAGCATGTATTTTGAAAATACTCTAACACGGAGTAGGCATGTACAGATCGCTTCTGGTACCCCTAAATATCGAATTTTCGGGTGTTTTGAGACTGAATTTGAGATATCGACTTTTTGGCACCTAAAAGATCGATTTTTAGCATGTTTTTAGCCTATATTTTGAAAATATTCTAGCACTGTACAGATTGCTTCTGGGACCCCAAAATATTGAATTTTCGGGTGTTTTGAGCCTGAATTTGAGATATAAACGGGTATAGAAGATACATGCACATATTGACTTTGGGCATCTAAAATATCGATTTTCAGCATGTTTTGGGCCTGTATTTTGAAAATACTCTAACACTGAGTAGGCATGTACAGATCGCTTCTGGGACCCCTAAATATAGAATTTTCGGGTGTTTTGGGACTGAATTTGAGATATCGACTTTTTGGCACCTAAAATGTCGATTTTTAGCATGTTTTTAGCCTATATTTTGAAAATATTCTAGCACTGAGTAGGCATGTACTGATTGCTTCTGGGACCCTAAAATATTGAATTTTCGGGTGTTTTGAGCCTGAATTTGAGATATAAACGGGTACTGAAGATGCATGCACATATCGACTTTTGTGCATCTAAAATATCGATTTTCAGTATGTTTTGAGCATGTATTTTGAAAATACTCTAACACGGAGTAGGCATGTACAGATCGCTTCTGGGACCCCTAAATATCGAATTTTCGGGTGTTTTGGGACTGAATTTGAGATATCGACTTTTTGGCACCTAAAAGATCGATTTTTAGCATGTTTTTAGCCTATATTTTGAAAATATTCTAGCATTGAGTAGGCATGTACAGATTGCTTCTGGGACCCCAAAATATTGAATTTTCGGGTGTTTTGAGCCTGAATTTGAGATATAAACGGGTACAAAAGATACATGCACATATTGACTTTAGGCACCAAAAATATCGATTTTCAGCATGTTTTGGGCCTGAATTTTGAAAATACTCTAACACGGAGTAGGCATGTACAGATCGCTTCTGGGACCCCAAAATATCGAATTTTCGGGTGTTTAGGGACAGAATTTGAGATATAAACGGGTACAGAAGATGCATGCACATATCGACTTTTGGGCACCTAAAAGATCGATTTTCAGTATGTTTTTGGCCTGTATTTTGAAAATACTCTAACACGGAGTAAGCATGTACAGATACCTTCTGGGACCTCTAAATATCGAATTTTCGAGTGTTTTGGGACTGAATTTGAGATATCGATTTTTTGGCACCTAAAATGTCGATTTTTAGCATGTTTTTAGCCTATATTTTGAAAATATTCTAGCACTGTGTAGGCATGTACAGATTGCTTCTGGGACCCCAAAATATTGAATTTTCGGGTGTTTTGAGCCTGAATTTGAGATATAAACGGGTACAGAAGATACATGCACATATTGACTTTGGGCATCTAAAATATCGATTTTCAGCATGTTTTGGGCCTGTATTTTGAAAATACTCTAACACTGAGTAGGCATGTACAGATTGCTTCTGGGACCCCAAAATATTGAATTTTCGGGTGTTTTGAGCCTGAATTTGAAATATAAACGGGTACTGAAGATGCATGCACATATCGACTTTTGTGCACCTAAAAGATCGATTTTCAGTATGTTTTGAGCATGTATTTTGAAAATACTCTAACACGGAGTAGGCATGTACAGATCGCTTCTGGGACCCCTAAATATCGAATTTTCGGGTGTTTTGGGACTGAATTTGAGATATCGACTTTTTGGCACCTAAAAGATCGATTTTTAGCATGTTTTTAGCCTATATTTTGAAAATAATCTAGCACTGTACAGATTGCTTCTGGGACCCCAAAATATTGAATTTTCGGGTGTTTTGAGCCTGAATTTGAGATATAAACGGGTACAGAAGATACATGCACATACTGACTTTGGGCACCAAAAATATCGATTTTCAGCATGTTTTGGGCCTGAATTTTGAAAATACTCTAACACGGAGTAGGCATGTACAGATCGCTTCTGGGACCCCAAAATATCGAATTTTCGGGTGTTTAGGGCCAGAATTTCAGATATAAACGGGTACAGAAGATGCATGCACATATCGACTTTTGGGCACCTAAAAGATCGATTTTCAGTATGTTTTTGGCCTGTATTTTGAAAATACTCTAACACGGAGTAGGCATGTACAGATACCTTCTGGGACCTCTAAATATCGAATTTTCGGGTGTTTTGGGACTGAATTTGAGATATCGATTTTTTGGCACCTAAAATGTCGATTTTTAGCATGTTTTTAGCCTATATTTTGAAAATATTCTAGCACTGTGTAGGCATGTACAGATTGCTTCTGGGACCCCAAAATATTTAATTTTCGGGTGTTTTGAGCCTGAATTTGAGATATAAACGGGTACAGAAGATACATGCACATATTGACTTTGGGCATCTAAAAAATCGATTTTCAGCATGTTTTGGGCCTGAATTTTGAAAATACTCTAACACTGAGTAGGCATGTACAGATTGCTTCTGGGACCCCAAAATATTGAATTTTCGGGTGTTTTGAGCCTGAATTTGAGATATAAACTGGTACTGAAGATGCATGCACATATCGACTTTTGTGCACCTAAAAGATCGATTTTCAGTATGTTTTGAGCATGTATTTTGAAAATACTCTAACACGGAGTAGGCATGTACAGATCGCTTCTAGGACCCCTAAATATCGAATTTTCGGGTGTTTTGGGACTGAATTTGAGATATCGACTTTTTGGCACCTAAAAGATCGATTTTTAGCATGTTTTTAGCCTATATTTTGAAAATATTCTAGCACTGAGTAGGCATGTACAGATTGCTTCTGGGAACCCAAAATATTGAATTTTCGGGTGTTTTGAGCCTGAATTTGAGATATAAACAGGTACAGAAGATACATGCACATATTGACTTTGGGCACCAAAAATATCGATTTTCAGCATGTTTTGGGTCTGAATTTTGAAAATACTCTAATAATGAGTAGACATGTACAGATCGCTTCTGGGACCCCAAAATATCGAATTTTCGGGTGTTTAGGGCCAGAATTTGAGATATAAACGGGTACTGAAGATGCATGCACATATCGACTTTTGTGCACCTAAAAGATCGATTTTCAGTATGTTTTTGGCCTGTATTTTGAAAATACTCTAACACGGAGTAGGCATGTACAGATACCTTCTGGGACCTCTAAATATCGAATTTTCGGGTGTTTTGGGACTGAATTTGAGATATCGATTTTTGGCACCTAAAATGTCGATTTTTAGCATGTTTTTACTAAAGCCTATATTTTGAAAATATTCTAGCTCTGTGTAGGCATGTACAGATTGCTTCTGGGACCCCAAAATTTTGAATTTTCGGGTGTTTTGAGCCTGAATTTGAGATATAAACGGGTACAGAAGATACATGCACATATTGACTTTGGTCATCTAAAATATCAATTTTCAGCATGTTTTGGGCCTGTATTTTGAAAATACTCTAACACTGAGTAGGCATGTACAGATTGCTTCTGGGACCCCAAAATATTGAATTTTCGGGTGTTTTGAGCCTGAATTTGAGATATAAACGGGTCCTGAAGATGCATGCACATATCGACTTTTGTGCACCTAAAAGATCGATTTTCAGTATGTTTTGAGCATGTATTTTGAAAATACTCTAACACGGAGTAGGCATGTAGAGATCGCTTCTGGGACCCCTAAATATCGAATTTTCGGGTGTTTTGGGACTGAATTTGAGATATCGATTTTTTGGCACCTAAAATGTCGATTTTTAGCATGTTTTTAGCCTATACTTTGAAAATATTCTAGCACTGTGTAGGCATGTACAGATTGCTTCTGGGACCCCAAAATATTGAATTTTCGGGTGTTTTGAGCCTGAATTTGAGATATAAACAGGTACAGAAGATACATGCACATATTGACTTTGGGCACCAAAAATATCGATTTTCAGCATGTTTTGGGTCTGAATTTTGAAAATACTCTAACACGGAGTAGGCATGTACAGATCGCTTCTGGGACCCCAAAATATCGAATTTTCGGGTGTTTAGGGCCAGAATTTAAGATATAAACGGGTACAGAAGATGCATGCACATATCGACTTTTGGGCACCTAAAAGATCGATTTTCAGTATGTTTTTGGCCTGTAATTTGAAAATACTCTAACACGGAGTAAGCATGTACAGATACCTTCTGGGACCTCTAAATATCGAATTTTCGAGTGTTTTGGGACTGAATTTGAGATATCGATTTTTTGGCACCTAAAATGTCGATTTTTAGCATGTTTTTAGCCTATATTTTGAAAATATTCTAGCACTGTGTAGGCATGTACAGATTGCTTCTGGGACCCCAAAATATTGAATTTTCGGGTGTTTTGAGCCTGAATTTGAGATATAAACGGGTACAGAAGATACATGCACATATTGACTTTGGGCATCTAAAATATCGATTTTCAGCATGTTTTGGGCCTGTATTTTGAAAATACTCTAACACTGAGTAGGCATGTACAGATTGCTTCTGGGACCCCAAAATATTGAATTTTCGGGTGTTTTGAGCCTGAATTTGAAATATAAACGGGTACTGAAGATGCATGCACATATCGACTTTTGTGCACCTAAAAGATCGATTTTCAGTATGTTTTGAGCATGTATTTTGAAAATACTCTAACACGGAGTAGGCATGTACAGATCGCTTCTGGGACCCCTAAATATCGAATTTTCGGGTGTTTTGGGACTGAATTTGAGATATCGACTTTTTGGCACCTAAAAGATCGATTTTTAGCATGTTTTTAGCCTATATTTTGAAAATAATCTAGCACTGTACAGATTGCTTCTGGGACCCCAAAATATTGAATTTTCGGGTGTTTTGAGCCTGAATTTGAGATATAAACAGGTACAGAAGATACATGCACATACTGACTTTGGGCAACAAAAATATCGATTTTCAGCATGTTTTGGGCCTGAATTTTGAAAATACTCTAACACGGAGTAGGCATGTACAGATCGCTTCTGGGACCCCAAAATATCGAATTTTCGGGTGTTTAGGGCCAGAATTTCAGATATAAACGGGTACAGAAGATGCATGCACATATCGACTTTTGGGCACCTAAAAGATCGATTTTCAGTATGTTTTTGGCCTGTATTTTGAAAATACTCTAACACGGAGTAGGCATGTACAGATACCTTCTGGGACCTCTAAATATCGAATTTTCGGGTGTTTTGGGACTGAATTTGAGATATCGATTTTTTGGCACCTAAAATGTCGATTTTTAGCATGTTTTTAGCCTATATTTTGAAAATATTCTAGCACTGTGTAGGCATGTACAGATTGCTTCTGGGACCCCAAAATATTGAATTTTCGGGTGTTTTGAGCCTGAATTTGAGATATAAACGGGTACAGAAGATACATGCACATATTGACTTTGGGCATCTAAAAAATCGATTTTCAGCATGTTTTGGGCCTGAATTTTGAAAATACTCAACACTGAGTAGGCATGTACAGATTGCTTCTGGGACCCCAAAATATTGAATTTTCGGGTGTTTTGAGCCTGAATTTGAGATATAAACGGGTACTGAAGATGCATGCACATATCGACTTTTGTGCACCTAAAAGATCGATTTTCAGTATGTTTTGAGCATGTATTTTGAAAATACTCTAACACGGAGTAGGCATGTACAGATCGCTTCTAGGATCCCTAAATATCGAATTTTCGGGTGTTTTGGGACTGAATTTGAGATATCGACTTTTTGGCACCTAAAAGATCGATTTTTAGCATGTTTTTAGCCTATATTTTGAAAATATTCTAGCACTGAGTAGGCATGTACAGATTGCTTCTGGGACCCCAAAATATTGAATTTTCGGGTGTTTTGAGCCTGAATTTGAGATATAAACAGGTACAGAAGATACATGCACATATTGACTTTGGGCACCAAAAATATCGATTTTCAGCATGTTTTGGGCCTGAATTTTGAAAATACTCTAACACGGAGTAGGCATGTACAGATCGCTTCTGGGACCCCAAAATATCGAATTTTTGGGTGTTTAGGGCCAGAATTTCAGATATAAACGGGTACAGAAGATGCATGCACATATCGACTTTTGGGCACCTAAAAGATCGATTTTCAGTAGGTTTTTGGCCTGTATTTTGAAAATACTCTAACACGGAGTAGGCATGTACAGATACCTTCTGGGACCTCTAAATATCGAATTTTCGGGTGTTTTGGGACTGAATTTGAGATATCGATTTTTTGGCACCTAAAATGTCGATTTTTAGCATGTTTTTAGCCTATATTTTGAAAATATTCTAGCACTGTGTAGGCATGTACAGATTGCTTCTGGGACCCCAAAATATTGAATTTTCGGGTGTTTTGAGCCTGAATTTGAGATATAAACGGGTACAGAAGATACATGCACATATTGACTTTGGGCATCTAAAAAATCGATTTTCAGCATGTTTTGGGCCTGTATTTTGAAAATACTCTAACACTGAGTAGGCATGTACAGATTGCTTCTGGGACCCCAAAATATTGAATTTTCGGGTGTTTTGAGACTGAATTTGAGATATAAACGGGTACTGAAGATGCATGCACATATCGACTTTTGTGCACCTAAAAGATCGATTTTCAGTATGTTTTGAGCATGTATTTTGAAAATACTCTAACACGGAGTAGGCATGTACAGATCGCTTCTAGGACCCCTAAATATCGAATTTTCGGGTGTTTTGGGACTGAATTTGAGATATCGACTTTTTGGCACCTAAAAGATCGATTTTTAGCATGTTTTTAGCCTATATTTTGAAAATAATCTAGCACTGTACAGATTGCTTCTGGGACCCCAAAATATTGAATTTTCGGGTGTTTTGAGCCTGAATTTGAGATATAAACGGGTACAGAAGATACATGCACATACTGACTTTGGGCACCAAAAATATCGATTTTCAGCATGTTTTGGGCCTGAATTTTGAAAATACTCTAACACGGAGTAGGCATGTACAGATCGCTTCTGGGACCCCAAAATATCGAATTTTCGGGTGTTTAGGGCCAGAATTTCAGATATAAACGGGTACAGAAGATGCATGCACATATCGACTTTTGGGCACCTAAAAGATCGATTTTCAGTATGTTTTTGGCCTGTATTTTGAAAATACTCTAACACGGAGTAGGCATGTACAGATACCTTCTGGGACCTCTAAATATCGAATTTTCGGGTGTTTTGGGACTGAATTTGAGATATCGATTTTTTGGCACCTAAAATGTCGATTTTTAGCATGTTTTTAGCCTATATTTTGAAAATATTCTAGCACTGTGTAGGCATGTACAGATTGCTTCTGGGACCCCAAAATATTTAATTTTCGGGTGTTTTGAGCCTGAATTTGAGATATAAACGGGTACAGAAGATACATGCACATATTGACTTTGGGCATCTAAAAAATCGATTTTCAGCATGTTTTGGGCCTGAATTTTGAAAATACTCTAACACTGAGTAGGCATGTACAGATTGCTTCTGGGACCCCAAAATATTGAATTTTCGGGTGTTTTGAGCCTGAATTTGAGATATAAACGGGTACTGAAGATGCATGCACATATCGACTTTTGTGCACCTAAAAGATCGATTTTCAGTATGTTTTGAGCATGTATTTTGAAAATACTCTAACACGGAGTAGGCATGTACAGATCGCTTCTAGGACCCCTAAATATCGAATTTTCGGGTGTTTTGGGACTGAATTTGAGATATCGACTTTTTGGCACCTAAAAGATCGATTTTTAGCATGTTTTTAGCCTATATTTTGAAAATATTCTAGCACTGAGTAGGCATGTACAGATTGCTTCTGGGACCCCAAAATATTGAATTTTCGGGTGTTTTGAGCCTGAATTTGAGATATAAACAGGTACAGAAGATACATGCACATATTGACTTTGGGCACCAAAAATATCGATTTTCAGCATGTTTTGGGTCTGAATTTTGAAAATACTCTAACACGGAGTAGGCATGTACAGATCGCTTCTGGGACCCCAAAATATCGAATTTTCGGGTGTTTAGGGCCAGAATTTAAGATATAAACGGGTACAGAAGATGCATGCACATATCGACTTTTGGGCACCTAAAAGATCGATTTTCAGTATGTTTTTGGCCTGTATTTTGAAAATACTCTAACACGGAGTAAGCATGTACAGATACCTTCTGGGACCTCTAAATATCGAATTTTCGAGTGTTTTGGGACTGAATTTGAGATATCGATTTTTTGGCACCTAAAATGTCGATTTTTAGCATGTTTTTAGCCTATATTTTGAAAATATTCTAGCACTGTGTAGGCATGTACAGATTGCTTCTGGGACCCCAAAATATTGAATTTTCGGGTGTTTTGAGCCTGAATTTGAGATATAAACGGGTACAGAAGATACATGCACATATTGACTTTGGGCATCTAAAATATCGATTTTCAGCATGTTTTGGGCCTGTATTTTGAAAATACTCTAACACTGAGTAGGCATGTACAGATTGCTTCTGGGACCCCAAAATATTGAATTTTCGGGTGTTTTGAGCCTGAATTTGAGATATAAACGGGTACTGAAGATGCATGCACATATCGACTTTTGTGCACCTAAAAGATCGATTTTCAGTATGTTTTGAGCATGTATTTTGAAAATACTCTAACACGGAGTAGGCATGTACAGATCGCTTCTAGGATCCCTAAATATCGAATTTTCGGGTGTTTTGGGACTGAATTTGAGATATCGACTTTTTGGCACCTAAAAATCGATTTTTAGCATGTTTTTAGCCTATATTTTGAAAATATTCTAGCACTGAGTAGGCATGTACAGATTGCTTCTGGGACCCCAAAATATTGAATTTTCGGGTGTTTTGAGCCTGAATTTGAGATATAAACGGGTACTGAAGATGCATGCACATATCGACTTTTGTGCACCTAAAAGATCGATTTTCAGTATGTTTTGAGCATGTATTTTGAAAATACTCTAACACGGAGTAGGCATGTACAGATCGCTTCTAGGATCCCTAAATATCGAATTTTCGGGTGTTTTGGGACTGAATTTGAGATATCGACTTTTTGGCACCTAAAAGATCGATTTTTAGCATGTTTTTAGCCTATATTTTGAAAATATTCTAGCACTGAGTAGGCATGTACAGATTGCTTCTGGGACCCCAAAATATTGAATTTTCGGGTGTTTTGAGCCTGAATTTGAGATATAAACGGGTACAGAAGATACATGCACATATTGACTTTTGGGCATCTAAAAAATCGATTTTCAGCATGTTTTGGGCCTGAATTTTGAAAATACTCTAACACTGAGTAGGCATGTACAGATTGCTTCTGGGACCCCAAAATATTGAATTTTCGGGTGTTTTGAGCCTGAATTTGAGATATAAACGGGTACTGAAGATGCATGCACATATCGACTTTTGTGCACCTAAAAGATCGATTTTCAGTATGTTTTGAGCATGTATTTTGAAAATACTCTAACACGGAGTAGGCATGTACAGATCGCTTCTAGGACCCCTAAATATCGAATTTTCGGGTGTTTTGGGACTGAATTTGAGATATCGACTTTTTGGCACCTAAAAGATCGATTTTTAGCATGTTTTTAGCCTATATTTTGAAAATATTCTAGCACTGAGTAGGCATGTACAGATTGCTTCTGGGACCCCAAAATATTGAATTTTCGGGTGTTTTGAGCCTGAATTTGAGATATAAACAGGTACAGAAGATACATGCACATATTGACTTTGGGCACCAAAAATATCGATTTTCAGCATGTTTTGGGTCTGAATTTTGAAAATACTCTAATAATGAGTAGACATGTACAGATCGCTTCTGGGACCCCAAAATATCGAATTTTCGGGTGTTTAGGGCCAGAATTTGAGATATAAACGGGTACTGAAGATGCATGCACATATCGACTTTTGTGCACCTAAAAGATCGATTTTCAGTATGTTTTTGGCCTGTATTTTGAAAATACTCTAACACGGAGTAGGCATGTACAGATACCTTCTGGGACCTCTAAATATCGAATTTTCGGGTGTTTTGGGACTGAATTTGAGATATCGATTTTTGGCACCTAAAATGTCGATTTTTAGCATGTTTTTAGCCTATATTTTGAAAATATTCTAGCTCTGTGTAGGCATGTACAGATTGCTTCTGGGACCCCAAAATTTTGAATTTTCGGGTGTTTTGAGCCTGAATTTGAGATATAAACGGGTACAGAAGATACATGCACATATTGACTTTGGTCATCTAAAATATCAATTTTCAGCATGTTTTGGGCCTGTATTTTGAAAATACTCTAACACTGAGTAGGCATGTACAGATTGCTTCTGGGACCCCAAAATATTGAATTTTCGGGTGTTTTGAGCCTGAATTTGAGATATAAACGGGTCCTGAAGATGCATGCACATATCGACTTTTGTGCACCTAAAAGATCGATTTTCAGTATGTTTTGAGCATGTATTTTGAAAATACTCTAACACGGAGTAGGCATGTAGAGATCGCTTCTGGGACCCCTAAATATCGAATTTTCGGGTGTTTTGGGACTGAATTTGAGATATCGATTTTTTGGCACCTAAAATGTCGATTTTTAGCATGTTTTTAGCCTATACTTTGAAAATATTCTAGCACTGTGTAGGCATGTACAGATTGCTTCTGGGACCCCAAAATATTGAATTTTCGGGTGTTTTGAGCCTGAATTTGAGATATAAACAGGTACAGAAGATACATGCACATATTGACTTTGGGCACCAAAAATATCGATTTTCAGCATGTTTTGGGCCTGAATTTTGAAAATACTCTAACACGGAGTAGGCATGTACAGATCGCTTCTGGGACCCCAAAATATCGAATTTTTGGGTGTTTAGGGCCAGAATTTCAGATATAAACGGGTACAGAAGATGCATGCACATATCGACTTTTGGGCACCTAAAAGATCGATTTTCAGTAGGTTTTTGGCCTGTATTTTGAAAATACTCTAACACGGAGTAGGCATGTACAGATACCTTCTGGGACCTCTAAATATCGAATTTTCAGGTGTTTTGGGACTGAATTTGAGATATCGATTTTTTGGCACCTAAAATGTCGATTTTTAGCATGTTTTTAGCCTATATTTTGAAAATATTCTAGCACTGTGTAGGCATGTACAGATTGCTTCTGGGACCCCAAAATATTGAATTTTCGGGTGTTTTGAGCCTGAATTTGAGATATAAACGGGTACAGAAGATACATGCACATATTGACTTTGGGCATCTAAAAAATCGATTTTCAGCATGTTTTGGGCCTGTATTTTGAAAATACTCTAACACTGAGTAGGCATGTACAGATTGCTTCTGGGACCCCAAAATATTGAATTTTCGGGTGTTTTGAGACTGAATTTGAGATATAAACGGGTACTGAAGATGCATGCACATATCGACTTTTGTGCACCTAAAAGATCGATTTTCAGTATGTTTTGAGCATGTATTTTGAAAATACTCTAACACGGAGTAGGCATGTACAGATCGCTTCTAGGACCCCTAAATATCGAATTTTCGGGTGTTTTGGGACTGAATTTGAGATATCGACTTTTTGGCACCTAAAAGATCGATTTTTAGCATGTTTTTAGCCTATATTTTGAAAATAATCTAGCACTGTACAGATTGCTTCTGGGACCCCAAAATATTGAATTTTCGGGTGTTTTGAGCCTGAATTTGAGATATAAACGGGTACAGAAGATACATGCACATACTGACTTTGGGCACCAAAAATATCGATTTTCAGCATGTTTTGGGCCTGAATTTTGAAAATACTCTAACACGGAGTAGGCATGTACAGATCGCTTCTGGGACCCCAAAATATCGAATTTTCGGGTGTTTAGGGCCAGAATTTCAGATATAAACGGGTACAGAAGATGCATGCACATATCGACTTTTGGGCACCTAAAAGATCGATTTTCAGTATGTTTTTGGCCTGTATTTTGAAAATACTCTAACACGGAGTAGGCATGTACAGATACCTTCTGGGACCTCTAAATATCGAATTTTCGGGTGTTTTGGGACTGAATTTGAGATATCGATTTTTTGGCACCTAAAATGTCGATTTTTAGCATGTTTTTAGCCTATATTTTGAAAATATTCTAGCACTGTGTAGGCATGTACAGATTGCTTCTGGGACCCCAAAATATTTAATTTTCGGGTGTTTTGAGCCTGAATTTGAGATATAAACGGGTACAGAAGATACATGCACATATTGACTTTGGGCATCTAAAAAATCGATTTTCAGCATGTTTTGGGCCTGAATTTTGAAAATACTCTAACACTGAGTAGGCATGTACAGATTGCTTCTGGGACCCCAAAATATTGAATTTTCGGGTGTTTTGAGCCTGAATTTGAGATATAAACGGGTACTGAAGATGCATGCACATATCGACTTTTGTGCACCTAAAAGATCGATTTTCAGTATGTTTTGAGCATGTATTTTGAAAATACTCTAACACGGAGTAGGCATGTACAGATCGCTTCTAGGACCCCTAAATATCGAATTTTCGGGTGTTTTGGGACTGAATTTGAGATATCGACTTTTTGGCACCTAAAAGATCGATTTTTAGCATGTTTTTAGCCTATATTTTGAAAATATTCTAGCACTGAGTAGGCATGTACAGATTGCTTCTGGGACCCCAAAATATTGAATTTTCGGGTGTTTTGAGCCTGAATTTGAGATATAAACAGGTACAGAAGATACATGCACATATTGACTTTGGGCACCAAAAATATCGATTTTCAGCATGTTTTGGGTCTGAATTTTGAAAATACTCTAACACGGAGTAGGCATGTACAGATCGCTTCTGGGACCCCAAAATATCGAATTTTCGGGTGTTTAGGGCCAGAATTTAAGATATAAACGGGTACAGAAGATGCATGCACATATCGACTTTTGGGCACCTAAAAGATCGATTTTCAGTATGTTTTTGGCCTGTATTTTGAAAATACTCAAACACGGAGTAAGCATGTACAGATACCTTCTGGGACCTCTAAATATCGAATTTTCGAGTGTTTTGGGACTGAATTTGAGATATCGATTTTTTGGCACCTAAAATGTCGATTTTTAGCATGTTTTTAGCCTATATTTTGAAAATATTCTAGCACTGTGTAGGCATGTACAGATTGCTTCTGGGACCCCAAAATATTGAATTTTCGGGTGTTTTGAGCCTGAATTTGAGATATAAACGGGTACAGAAGATACATGCACATATTGACTTTGGGCATCTAAAATATCGATTTTCAGCATGTTTTGGGCCTGTATTTTGAAAATACTCTAACACTGAGTAGGCATGTACAGATTGCTTCTGGGACCCCAAAATATTGAATTTTCGGGTGTTTTGAGCCTGAATTTGAGATATAAACGGGTACTGAAGATGCATGCACATATCGACTTTTGTGCACCTAAAAGATCGATTTTCAGTATGTTTTGAGCATGTATTTTGAAAATACTCTAACACGGAGTAGGCATGTACAGATCGCTTCTAGGATCCCTAAATATCGAATTTTCGGGTGTTTTGGGACTGAATTTGAGATATCGACTTTTTGGCACCTAAAAGATCGATTTTTAGCATGTTTTTAGCCTATATTTTGAAAATATTCTAGCACTGTGTAGGCATGTACAGATTGCTTCTGGGACCCCAAAATATTGAATTTTCGGGTGTTTTGAGCCTGAATTTGAGATATAAACGGGTACTGAAGATGCATGCACATATCGACTTTTGTGCACCTAAAAGATCGATTTTCAGTATGTTTTGAGCATGTATTTTGAAAATACTCTAACACGGAGTAGGCATGTACAGATCGCTTCTAGGATCCCTAAATATCGAATTTTCGGGTGTTTTGGGACTGAATTTGAGATATCGACTTTTTGGCACCTAAAAGATCGATTTTTAGCATGTTTTTAGCCTATATTTTGAAAATATTCTAGCACTGAGTAGGCATGTACAGATTGCTTCTGGGACCCCAAAATATTGAATTTTCGGGTGTTTTGAGCCTGAATTTGAGATATAAACAGGTACAGAAGATACATGCACATATTGACTTTGGGCACCAAAAATATCGATTTTCAGCATGTTTTGGGCCTGAATTTTGAAAATACTCTAACACGGAGTAGGCATGTACAGATCGCTTCTGGGACCCCAAAATATCGAATTTTTGGGTGTTTAGGGCCAGAATTTCAGATATAAACGGGTACAGAAGATGCATGCACATATCGACTTTTGGGCACCTAAAAGATCGATTTTCAGTAGGTTTTTGGCCTGTATTTTGAAAATACTCTAACACGGAGTAGGCATGTACAGATACCTTCTGGGACCTCTAAATATCGAATTTTCGGGTGTTTTGGGACTGAATTTGAGATATCGATTTTTTGGCACCTAAAATGTCGATTTTTAGCATGTTTTTAGCCTATATTTTGAAAATATTCTAGCACTGTGTAGGCATGTACAGATTGCTTCTGGGACCCCAAAATATTGAATTTTCGGGTGTTTTGAGCCTGAATTTGAGATATAAACGGGTACAGAAGATACATGCACATATTGACTTTGGGCATCTAAAAAATCGATTTTCAGCATGTTTTGGGCCTGTATTTTGAAAATACTCTAACACTGAGTAGGCATGTACAGATTGCTTCTGGGACCCCAAAATATTGAATTTTCGGGTGTTTTGAGACTGAATTTGAGATATAAACGGGTACTGAAGATGCATGCACATATCGACTTTTGTGCACCTAAAAGATCGATTTTCAGTATGTTTTGAGCATGTATTTTGAAAATACTCTAACACGGAGTAGGCATGTACAGATCGCTTCTAGGACCCCTAAATATCGAATTTTCGGGTGTTTTGGGACTGAATTTGAGATATCGACTTTTTGGCACCTAAAAGATCGATTTTTAGCATGTTTTTAGCCTATATTTTGAAAATAATCTAGCACTGTACAGATTGCTTCTGGGACCCCAAAATATTGAATTTTCGGGTGTTTTGAGCCTGAATTTGAGATATAAACGGGTACAGAAGATACATGCACATACTGACTTTGGGCACCAAAAATATCGATTTTCAGCATGTTTTGGGCCTGAATTTTGAAAATACTCTAACACGGAGTAGGCATGTACAGATCGCTTCTGGGACCCCAAAATATCGAATTTTCGGGTGTTTAGGGCCAGAATTTCAGATATAAACGGGTACAGAAGATGCATGCACATATCGACTTTTGGGCACCTAAAAGATCGATTTTCAGTATGTTTTTGGCCTGTATTTTGAAAATACTCTAACACGGAGTAGGCATGTACAGATACCTTCTGGGACCTCTAAATATCGAATTTTCGGGTGTTTTGGGACTGAATTTGAGATATCGATTTTTTGGCACCTAAAATGTCGATTTTTAGCATGTTTTTAGCCTATATTTTGAAAATATTCTAGCACTGTGTAGGCATGTACAGATTGCTTCTGGGACCCCAAAATATTTAATTTTCGGGTGTTTTGAGCCTGAATTTGAGATATAAACGGGTACAGAAGATACATGCACATATTGACTTTGGGCATCTAAAAAATCGATTTTCAGCATGTTTTGGGCCTGAATTTTGAAAATACTCTAACACTGAGTAGGCATGTACAGATTGCTTCTGGGACCCCAAAATATTGAATTTTCGGGTGTTTTGAGCCTGAATTTGAGATATAAACGGGTACTGAAGATGCATGCACATATCGACTTTTGTGCACCTAAAAGATCGATTTTCAGTATGTTTTGAGCATGTATTTTGAAAATACTCTAACACGGAGTAGGCATGTACAGATCGCTTCTAGGACCCCTAAATATCGAATTTTCGGGTGTTTTGGGACTGAATTTGAGATATCGCCTTTTTGGCACCTAAAAGATCGATTTTTAACATGTTTTTAGCCTATATTTTGAAAATATTCTAGCACTGAGTAGGCATGTACAGATTGCTTCTGGGACCCCAAAATATTGAATTTTCGGGTGTTTTGAGCCTGAATTTGAGATATAAACAGGTACAGAAGATACATGCACATATTGACTTTGGGCACCAAAAATATCGATTTTCAGCATGTTTTGGGTCTGAATTTTGAAAATACTCTAACACGGAGTAGGCATGTACAGATCGCTTCTGGGACCCCAAAATATCGAATTTTCGGGTATTTAGGGCCAGAATTTAAGATATAAACGGGTACAGAAGATGCATGCACATATCGACTTTTGGGCACCTAAAAGATCGATTTTCAGTATGTTTTGAGCATGTATTTTGAAAATACTCTAACACGGAGTAGGCATGTACAGATCGCTTCTAGGATCCCTAAATATCGAATTTTCGGGTGTTTTGGGACTGAATTTGAGATATCGACTTTTTGGCACCTAAAAGATCGATTTTTAGCATGTTTTTAGCCTATATTTTGAAAATATTCTAGCACTGAGTAGGCATGTACAGATTGCTTCTGGGACCCCAAAATATTGAATTTTCGGGTGTTTTGAGCCTGAATTTGAGATATAAACAGGTACAGAAGATACATGCACATATTGACTTTGGGCACCAAAAATATCGATTTTCAGCATGTTTTGGGCCTGAATTTTGAAAATACTCTAACACGGAGTAGGCATGTACAGATCGCTTCTGGGACCCCAAAATATCGAATTTTTGGGTGTTTAGGGCCAGAATTTCAGATATAAACGGGTACAGAAGATGCATGCACATATCGACTTTTGGGCACCTAAAAGATCGATTTTCAGTATGTTTTTGGCCTGTATTTTGAAAATACTCTAACACGGAGTAGGCATGTACAGATACCTTCTGGGACCTCTAAATATCGAATTTTCGGGTGTTTTGGGACTGAATTTGAGATATCGATTTTTTGGCACCTAAAATGTCGATTTTTAGCATGTTTTTAGCCTATATTTTGAAAATATTCTAGCACTGTGTAGGCATGTACAGATTGCTTCTGGGACCCCAAAATATTGAATTTTCGGGTGTTTTGAGCCTGAATTTGAGATATAAACGGGTACAGAAGATACATGCACATATTGACTTTGGGCATCTAAAAAATCGATTTTCAGCATGTTTTGGGCCTGTATTTTGAAAATACTCTAACACTGAGTAGGCATGTACAGATTGCTTCTGGGACCCCAAAATATTGAATTTTCGGGTGTTTTGAGCCTGAATTTGAGATATAAACGGGTACTGAAGATGCATGCACATATCGACTTTTGTGCACCTAAAAGATCGATTTTCAGTATGTTTTGAGCATGTATTTTGAAAATACTCTAACACGGAGTAGGCATGTACAGATCGCTTCTAGGACCCCTAAATATCGAATTTTCGGGTGTTTTGGGACTGAATTTGAGATATCGACTTTTTGGCACCTAAAAGATCGATTTTTAGCATGTTTTTAGCCTATATTTTGAAAATATTCTAGCACTGAGTAGGCATGTACAGATTGCTTGTGGGACCCCAAAATATTGAATTTTCGGGTGTTTTGAGCCTGAATTTGAGATATAAACGGGTACAGAAGATACATGCACATATTGACTTTGGGCATCTAAAATATCAATTTTCAGCATGTTTTGGGCCTGTATTTTGAAAATACTCTAACACGGAGTAGGCATGTACAGATTGCTTCTGGGACCCCAAAATATTGAATTTTCGGGTGTTTTGAGCCTGAATTTGAGATATAAACGGGTCCTGAAGATGCATGCACATATCGACTTTTGTGCACCTAAAAGATCGATTTTCAGTATGTTTTGAGCATGTATTTTGAAAATACTCTAACACGGAGTAGGCATGTAGAGATCGCTTCTGGGACCCCTAAATATCGAATTTTCGGGTGTTTTGGGACTGAATTTGAGATATCGATTTTTTGACACCTAAAATGTCGATTTTTAGCATGTTTTTAGCCTATACTTTGAAAATATTCTAGCACTGTGTAGGCATGTACAGATTGCTTCTGGGACCCCAAAATATTGAATTTTCGGGTGTTTTGAGCCTGAATTTGAGATATAAACAGGTACAGAAGATACATGCACATATTGACTTTGGGCACCAAAAATATCGATTTTCAGCATGTTTTGGGTCTGAACTTTGAAAATACTCTAACAATGAGTAGACATGTACAGATCGCTTCTGGGACCCCAAAATATCGAATTTTCGGGTGTTTAGGGCCAGAATTTGAGATATAAACGGGTACAGAAGATGCATGCACATATCGACTTTTGTGCACCTAAAAGATCGATTTTCAGTATGTTTTTGGCCTGTATTTTGAAAATACTCTAACACGGAGTAGGCATGTACAGATACCTTCTGGGACCTCTAAATATCGAATTTTCGAGTGTTTTGGGACTGAATTTGAGATATCGATTTTTTGGCACCTAAAATGTCGATTTTTAGCATGTTTTTAGCCTATATTTTGAAAATATTCTAGCACTGTGTAGGCATGTACAGATTGCTTCTGGGACCCCAAAATATTGAATTTTCGGGTGTTTTGAGCCTGAATTTGAGATATAAACGGGTACAGAAGATACATGCACATATTGACTTTGGGCATCTAAAATATCGATTTTCAGCATGTTTTGGGCCTGTATTTTGAAAATACTCTAACACTGAGTAGGCATGTACAGATTGCTTCTGGGACCCCAAAATATTGAATTTTCGGGTGTTTTGAGCCTGAATTTGAAATATAAACGGGTACTGAAGATGCATGCACATATCGACTTTTGTGCACCTAAAAGATCGGTTTTCAGTATGTTTTGAGCATGTATTTTGAAAATACTCTAACACGGAGTAGGCATGTACAGATCGCTTCTGGGACCCCTAAATATCGAATTTTCGGGTGTTTTGGGACTGAATTTGAGATATCGACTTTTTGGCACCTAAAAGATCGATTTTTAGCATGTTTTTAGCCTATATTTTGAAAATAATCTAGCACTGTACAGATTGCTTCTGGGACCCCAAAATATTGAATTTTCGGGTGTTTTGAGCCTGAATTTGAGATATAAACGGGTACAGAAGATACATGCACATACTGACTTTGGGCACCAAAAATATCGATTTTCAGCATGTTTTGGGCCTGAATTTTGAAAATACTCTAACACGGAGTAGGCATGTACAGATCGCTTCTGGGACCCCAAAATATCGAATTTTCGGGTGTTTAGGGCCAGAATTTCAGATATAAACGGGTACAGAAGATGCATGCACATATCGACTTTTGGGCACCTAAAAGATCGATTTTCAGTATGTTTTTGGCCTGTATTTTTAAAATACTCTAACACGGAGTAGGCATGTACAGATACCTTCTGGGACCTCTAAATATCGAATTTTCGGGTGTTTTGGGACTGAATTTGAGATATCGATTTTTTGGCACCTAAAATGTCGATTTTTAGCATGTTTTTAGCCTATATTTTGAAAATATTCTAGCACTGTGTAGGCATGTACAGATTGCTTCTGGGACCCCAAAATATTTAATTTTCGGGTGTTTTGAGCCTGAATTTGAGATATAAACGGGTACAGAAGATACATGCACATATTGACTTTGGGCATCTAAAAAATCGATTTTCAGCATGTTTTGGGCCTGAATTTTGAAAATACTCTAACACTGAGTAGGCATGTACAGATTGCTTCTGGGACCCCAAAATATTGAATTTTCGGGTGTTTTGAGCCTGAATTTGAGATATAAACGGGTACTGAAGATGCATGCACATATCGACTTTTGTGCACCTAAAAGATCGATTTTCAGTATGTTTTGAGCATGTATTTTGAAAATACTCTAACACGGAGTAGGCATGTACAGATCGCTTCTAGGACCCCTAAATATCGAATTTTCGGGTGTTTTGGGACTGAATTTGAGATATCGACTTTTTGGCACTTAAAAGATCGATTTTTAGCATGTTTTTAGCCTATATTTTGAAAATATTCTAGCACTGAGTAGGCATGTACAGATTGCTTCTGGGACCCCAAAATATTGAATTTTCGGGTGTTTTGAGCCTGAATTTGAGATATAAACAGGTACAGAAGATACATGCACATATTGACTTTGGGCACCAAAAATATCGATTTTCAGCATGTTTTGGGTCTGAATTTTGAAAATACTCTAATAATGAGTAGACATGTACAGATCGCTTCTGGGACCCCAAAATATCGAATTTTCGGGTGTTTAGGGCCAGAATTTGAGATATAAACGGGTACTGAAGATGCATGCACATATCGACTTTTGTGCACCTAAAAGATCGATTTTCAGTATGTTTTTGGCCTGTATTTTGAAAATACTCTAACACGGAGTAGGCATGTACAGATACCTTCTGGGACCTCTAAATATCGAATTTTCGGTTGTTTTGGGACTGAATTTGAGATATCGATTTTTGGCACCTAAAATGTCGATTTTTAGCATGTTTTTAGCCTATATTTTGAAAATATTCTAGCTCTGTGTAGGCATGTACAGATTGCTTCTGGGACCCCAAAATTTTGAATTTTCGGGTGTTTTGAGCCTGAATTTGAGATATAAACGGGTACAGAAGATACATGCACATATTGACTTTGGTCATCTAAAATATCAATTTTCAGCATGTTTTGGGCCTGTATTTTGAAAATACTCTAACACTGAGTAGGCATGTACAGATTGCTTCTGGGACCCCAAAATATTGAATTTTCGGGTGTTTTGAGCCTGAATTTGAGATATAAACGGGTCCTGAAGATGCATGCACATATCGACTTTTGTGCACCTAAAAGATCGATTTTCAGTATGTTTTGAGCATGTATTTTGAAAATACTCTAACACGGAGTAGGCATGTAGAGATCGCTTCTGGGACCCCTAAATATCGAATTTTCGGGTGTTTTGGGACTGAATTTGAGATATCGATTTTTTGGCACCTAAAATGTCGATTTTTAGCATGTTTTTAGCCTATACTTTGAAAATATTCTAGCACTGTGTAGGCATGTACAGATTGCTTCTGGGACCCCAAAATATTGAATTTTCGGGTGTTTTGAGCCTGAATTTGAGATATAAACAGGTACAGAAGATACATGCACATATTGACTTTGGGCACCAAAAATATCGATTTTCAGCATGTTTTGGGTCTGAATTTTGAAAATACTCTAACACGGAGTAGGCATGTACAGATCGCTTCTGGGACCCCAAAATATCGAATTTTCGGGTGTTTAGGGCCAGAATTTAAGATATAAACGGGTACAGAAGATGCATGCACATTTCGACTTTTGGGCACCTAAAAGATCGATTTTCAGTATGTTTTTGGCCTGTATTTTGAAAATACTCTAACACGGAGTAAGCATGTACAGATACCTTCTGGGACCTCTAAATATCGAATTTTCGAGTGTTTTGGGACTGAATTTGAGATATCGATTTTTTGGCACCTAAAATGTCGATTTTTAGCATGTTTTTAGCCTATATTTTGAAAATATTCTAGCACTGTGTAGGCATGTACAGATTGCTTCTGGGACCCCAAAATATTGAATTTTCGGGTGTTTTGAGCCTGAATTTGAGATATAAACGGGTACAGAAGATACATGCACATATTGACTTTGGGCATCTAATATATCGATTTTCAGCATGTTTTGGGCCTGTATTTTGAAAATACTCTAACACTGAGTAGGCATGTACAGATTGCTTCTGGGACCCCAAAATATTGAATTTTCGGGTGTTTTGAGCCTGAATTTGAAATATAAACGGGTACTGAAGATGCATGCACATATCGACTTTTGTGCACCTAAAAGATCGATTTTCAGTATGTTTTGAGCATGTATTTTGAAAATACTCTAACACGGAGTAGGCATGTACAGATCGCTTCTGGGACCCCTAAATATCGAATTTTCGGGTGTTTTGGGACTGAATTTGAGATATCGACTTTTTGGCACCTAAAAGATCGATTTTTAGCATGTTTTTAGCCTATATTTTGAAAATAATCTAGCACTGTACAGATTGCTTCTGGGACCCCAAAATATTGAATTTTCGGGTGTTTTGAGCCTGAATTTGAGATATAAACAGGTACAGAAGATACATGCACATACTGACTTTGGGCAACAAAAATATCGATTTTCAGCATGTTTTGGGCCTGAATTTTGAAAATACTCTAACAAGGAGTAGGCATGTACAGATCGCTTCTGGGACCCCAAAATATCGAATTTTCGGGTGTTTAGGGCCAGAATTTCAGATATAAACGGGTACAGAAGATGCATGCACATATCGACTTTTGGGCACCTAAAAGATCGATTTTCAGTATGTTTTTGGCCTGTATTTTGAAAATACTCTAACACGGAGTAGGTATGTACAGATACCTTCTGGGACCTCTAAATATCGAATTTTCGGGTGTTTTGGGACTGAATTTGAGATATCGATTTTTTGGCACCTAAAATGTCGATTTTTAGCATGTTTTTAGCCTATATTTTGAAAATATTCTAGCACTGTGTAGGCATGTACAGATTGCTTCTGGGACCCCAAAATATTGAATTTTCGGGTGTTTTGAGCCTGAATTTGAGATATAAACAGGTACAGAAGATACATGCACATATTGACTTTGGGCACCAAAAATATCGATTTTCAGCATGTTTTGGGCCTGAATTTTGAAAATACTCTAACACGGAGTAGGCATGTACAGATCGCTTCTGGGACCCCAAAATATCGAATTTTTGGGTGTTTAGGGCCAGAATTTCAGATATAAACGGGTACAGAAGATGCATGCACATATCGACTTTTGGGCACCTAAAAGATCGATTTTCAGTATGTTTTTGGCCTGTATTTTGAAAATACTCTAACACGGAGTAGGCATGTACAGATACCTTCTGGGACCTCTAAATATCGAATTTTCGGGTGTTTTGGGACTGAATTTGAGATATCGATTTTTTGGCACCTAAAATGTCGATTTTTAGCATGTTTTTAGCCTATATTTTGAAAATATTCTAGCACTGTGTAGGCATGTACAGATTGCTTCTGGGACCCCAAAATATTGAATTTTCGGGTGTTTTGAGCCTGAATTTGAGATATAAACGGGTACAGAAGATACATGCACATATTGACTTTGGGCATCTAAAAAATCGATTTTCAGCATGTTTTGGGCCTGTATTTTGAAAATACTCTAACACTGAGTAGGCATGTACAGATTGCTTCTGGGACCCCAAAATATTGAATTTTCGGGTGTTTTGAGCCTGAA
Source organism: Petrolisthes cinctipes (assembly GCA_033782935.1). Lineage (NCBI taxonomy): Eukaryota > Metazoa > Arthropoda > Malacostraca > Decapoda > Porcellanidae > Petrolisthes > Petrolisthes cinctipes. Next base: position 323,107 of record JAWQEG010001185.1, read on the forward strand.
TTTGAGATATAAACGGGTACTGAAGATGCATGCACATATCGACTTTTGTGCACCTAAAAGATCGATTTTCAGTATGTTTTGAGCATGTATTTTGAAAATACTCTAACACGGAGTAGGCATGTACAGATCGCTTCTAGGACCCCTAAATATCGAATTTTCGGGTGTTTTGGGACTGAATTTGAGCTATCGACTTTTTGGCACCTAAAAGATCGATTTTTAGCATGTTTTTAGCCTATATTTTGAAAATATTCTAGCACTGAGTAGGCATGTACAGATTGCTTGTGGGACCCCAAAATATTGAATTTTCGGGTGTTTTGAGCCTGAATTTGAGATATAAACGGGTACAGAAGATACATGCACATATTGACTTTGGGCATCTAAAATATCAATTTTCAGCATGTTTTGGGCCTGTATTTTGAAAATACTCTAACACTGAGTAGGCATGTACAGATTGCTTCTGGGACCCCAAAATATTGAATTTTCGGGTGTTTTGAGCCTGAATTTGAGATATAAACGGGTCCTGAAGATGCATGCACATATCGACTTTTGTGCACCTAAAAGATCGATTTTCAGTATGTTTTGAGCATGTATTTTGAAAATACTCTAACACGGAGTAGGCATGTAGAGATCGCTTCTGGGACCCCTAAATATCGAATTTTCGGGTGTTTTGGGACTGAATTTGAGATATCGATTTTTTGACACCTAAAATGTCGATTTTTAGCATGTTTTTAGCCTATACTTTGAAAATATTCTAGCACTGTGTAGGCATGTACAGATTGCTTCTGGGACCCCAAAATATTGAATTTTCGGGTGTTTTGAGCCTGAATTTGAGATATAAACAGGTACAGAAGATACATGCACATATTGACTTTGGGCACCAAAAATATCGATTTTCAGCATGTTTTGGGTCTGAACTTTGAAAATACTCTAACAATGAGTAGACATGTACAGATCGCTTCTGGGACCCCAAAATATCGAATTTTCGGGTGTTTAGGGCCAGAATTTGAGATATAAACGGGTACAGAAGATGCATGCACATATCGACTTTTGTGCACCTAAAAGATCGATTTTCAGTATGTTTTGAGCATGTATTTTGAAAATACTCTAACACGGAGTAGGCATGTACAGATCGCTTCTGGGACCCCTAAATATCGAATTTTCGGGTGTTTTGGGACTGAATTTGAGATATCGACTTTTTTTCACCTAAAAGATCGATTTTTAGCATGTTTTTAGCCAATATTTTGAAAATATTCTAGCACTGAGTAAGCATGTACAGATTGCTTCTGGCGACCCCAAAATATTGAATTTTTCGGGTGTTTTGAGCCTGAATTTGAGATATAAACGGGTATAAAAAGATACATGCACATATTGACTTTGGGCACCAAAAATATCGATTTTCAGCATGTTTTGAACCTGAATTTTGAAAATACTCTAACACGGAGTAGGCATGTACAGATCGCTTCTGGGACCCCAAAATATCGAATTTTCGGGTGTTTAGGGCCAGAATATGAAATATAGACGGGTACAGAAGATGCATGCACATATCGACTTTTGTGCACCTAAAAGATCGATTTTCAGTATGTTTTGAGCATGTATTTTGAAAATACTCTAACACGGAGTAGGCATGTACAGATTGCTTCTGGAACCCCTAAATATCGAATTTTCGGGTGTTTTGGGACTGAATTTGAGATATCGACTTTTTGGCACCTAAAAGATCGATTTTTAGCATGTTTTTACTAAAGCCTATATTTTGAAAATATTCTAGCACTGTACAGATTGCTTCTGGGACCCCAAAATATTGAATTTTCGGGTGTTTTGAGCCTGAATTTGAGATATAAACGGGTACAGAAGATACATGCACATATTGACTTTGGGCACCAAAAATATCGATTTTCAGCATGTTTTGGGTCTGAATTTTGAAAATACTCTAACACGGAGTAGGCATGTACAGATCGCTTCTGGGACCCCAAGATATCGAATTTTCGGGTGTTTAGAGACAGAATTTGAGATATAAATGGGTACAGAAGATGCATGCACATATCGACTTTTGTGCACCTAAAAGATCGATTTTCAGTATGTTTTTGGCCTGTATTTTGAAAATACTCTAACACGGATTAGGCATGTACAGATACCTTCTGGGACCTCTAAATATCGAATTTTCGGGTGTTTTGGGACTGAATTTGAGATATAGATTTTTTGGCACCTGAAATGTCGATTTTTAGCATGTTTTTAGCCTATATTTTGAAAATATTCTAGCACTGTGTAGGCATGTACAGATTGCTTCTGGGACCCCAAAATATATAATTTTCGGGTGTTTTGAGCCTGAATTTGAGATATAAACGGGTTCAGAAGATACATGCACATATTGACTTTGGGCATCTAAAATATCGATTTTCAGCATGTTTTGGGCCTGTATTTTGAAAATACTCTAACATGGAGTAGGCATGTACAGATCGCTTCTGGGACCCCTAAATATCGAATTTTCTGGTGTTTTGGGACTGAATTTGAGATATCGACTTTTTGGCACCTAAAAGATCGATTTTTAGCATGTTTTTAGCCTATATTTTGAAAATATTCTAGCACTGAGTAAGCATGTACAGATTGCTTCTGGAGACCCCAAAATATTGAATTTTCGGGTGTTTTGAGCCTGAATTTGAGATATAAACGGGTACAGAAGATACATGCACATATTGACTTTGGGCACCAAAAATATCGATTTTCAGCATGTTTTGGGCCTGAATTTTGAAAATACTCTAACACGGAGTAGGCATGTACAGATCGCTTCTGGGACCCCAAAATATCGAATTTTCGGGTGTTTAGGGCCAGAATTTGAGATATAGACGGGTACAGAAGATGCATGCACATATCGGCTTTTGGGCACCTAAAAGATCGATTTTCAGTATGTTTTGAGCATGTATTTTGAAAATACTCTAACACGGAGTAGGCATGTACAGATCGCATCTGGGACCCCTAAATATCGAATTTTCGGGTGTTTTGGGACTGAATTTGAGATATCGACTTTTTGGCACCTAAAAGATCGATTTTTAGCATGTTTTTAGCCTATATTTTGAAAATATTCTAGCACTGTACAGATTGCTTCTGGGACCCCAAAATATTGAATTTTCGGGTGTTTTGAGCCTGAATTTGAGATATAAACGGGTACAGAAGATACATGCACATATTGACTTTGGGCACCAAAAATATCGTTTTTCAGCATGTTTTGGGCCTGAATTTTGAAAATACTCTAACACGGAGTAGGCAGGTACAGATCGCTTCTGGGACACCAAAATATCGAATTTTCGGGTGTTTTGGGACTGAATTTGAGATATCGACTTTTTGGCACCTAAAAGATCGATTTTTAGCATGTTTTTAACCTATATTTTGAAAATATTCTATCACTGAGTAGGCATGTACAGATTGCTTCTGGGACCCCAAAATATTGAATTTTCGGGTGTTTTGAGCCTGAATTTGAGATATAAACGGGTACAGAAGATACATGCACATATTGACTTTGGGCACCAAAAATATCGATTTTCAGCATGTTTTGGGTCTGAATTTTGAAAATACTCTAACACGGAGTAGGCATGTACAGATCGCTTCTGGGAACCCAAGATATCGAATTTTCGGGTGTTTAGAGCCAGAATTTGAGATATAAATGGGTACAGAAGATGCATGCACATATCGACTTTTGTGCACCTAAAAGATCGATTTTCAGTATGTTTTTGGCCTGTATTTTGAAAATACTCTAACACGGAGTAGGCATGTACAGATACCTTCTGGGACCTCTAAATATCGAATTTTCGGGTGTTTTGGGACTGAATTTGAGATATAGATTTTTTGGCACCTGAAATGTCGATTTTTAGCATGTTTTTAGCCTATATTTTGAAAATATTCTAGCACTGTGTAGGCATGTACAGATTGCTTCTGGGACCCCAAAATATATAATTTTCGGGTGTTTTGAGCCTGAATTTGAGATATAAACGGGTTCAGAAGATACATGCACATATTGACTTTGGGCATCTAAAATATCGATTTTCAGCATGTTTTGGGCCTGTATTTTGAAAATACTCTAACACTGAGTAGGCATGTACAGATTGCTTCTGGGACCCCAAAATATTGAATTTTCGGGTGTTTTGAGCCTGAATTTGAGATATAAACGGGTACTGAAGATGCATGCACATATCGACTTTTGTGCACCTAAAAGATCGATTTTCAGTATGTTTTGAGCATGTATTTTGAAAATACTCTAACACGGAGTAGGCATGTACAGATCGCTTCTGGGACCCCTAAATATCGAATTTTCGTGTGTTTTGGGACTGAATTTGAGATATCGATTTTTTGGCACCTAAAATGTCGATTTTTAGCATGTTTTTATCCTATATTTTGAAAATATTCTAGCACTGTGTAGGCATGTACAGATTGCTTCTGGGACCCCGAAATATTGAATTTTCGGGTCTTTTGAGCCTGAATTTGAGATATAAACGGGTACAGAAGATACATGCACATATTGACTTTGGGCATCTAAAATATCGATTTTTAGCATGTTTTGGGCCTGTATTTTGAAAATACTCTAACACTGAGTAGGCATGTACAGATTGCTTCTGGGACCCCAAAATATTGAATTTTCGGGTGTTTTGAGCCTGAATTTGAGATATAAACGGGTACTGAAGATGCATGCACATATCGACTTTTGTGCACCTAAAAGATCGATTTTCAGTATGTTTTGAGAATGTATTTTGAAAATACTCTAACACGGAGTAGGCATGTACAGGCATGGGACCCCTAAATATCGAATTTTTGGGTGTTTTGGGACTGAATTTGAGATATCGACTTTTTGGCACCTAAAAGATCGATTTTTAGCATGTTTTTAGCCTATATTTTGAAAATATTCTAGCACTGTACAGATTGCTTCTGGGACCCCAAAATATTGAATTTTTGGGTGTTTTGAGCCTGAATTTGAGATATAAACGGGTACAGAAGATACATTCACATACTGACTTTGGGCACCAAAAATATCGATTTTCAGCATGTTTTGGGCCTGAATTTTGAAAATACTCTAACACGGAGTAGGCATGTACAGATCGCTTCTGGGACCCCAAAATATCGAATTTTCGGGTGTTTAGGGCCAGAATTTGAGATATAAATGGGTACAGAAGATGCATGCACATATCGACTTTTGGGCACCTAAGAGATCGATTTTCAGTATGTTTTTGGCCTGTATTTTGAAAATACTCTAACATGGAGTAGGCATGTACAGATACCTTCTGGGACCTCTAAATATCGAATTTTCGGATGTTTTGGGACTGAATTTGAGATATCGATTTTTTGGCACCTAAAATGTCGATTTTTAGCATGTTTTTAGCCTATATTTTAAAAATATTCTAGCACTGTGTAGGCATGTACAGATTGCTTCTGGGACCCCAAAATATTGAATTTTCGGGTGTTTTGAGCCTGAATTTGAGATATAAACGGGTACAGAAGATACATGCACATATCGACTTTTGTGCACCTAAAAGATCGATTTTCAGTATGTTTTGAGCATGTATTTTGAAAATACTCTAACACGGAGTAGGCATGTACAGATCGCTTCTGGGACCCCTAAATATCGAAGTTTCGGGTGTTTTGGGACTGAATTTGAGATATCGACTTTTTGGCACCTAAAAGATCGATTATTAGCATGTTTTTAGCCTATATTTTGAAAATATTCTAGCACTGAGTAGGCATGTACAGATTGCTTCTGGGACCCCAAAATTTTGAATTTTCGGGTGTTTTGAGCCTGAATTTGAGATATAAACGGGTACAGAAGATACATGCACATATTGACTTTAGGCACCAAAAATATCGATTTTCAGCATGTTTTTGGCCTGAATTTTGAAAATACTCTAACACGGAGTAGGCATGTACAGATCGCTTCTGGGACCCCAAAATATCGAATTTTCGGGTGTTTAGGGCCAGAATTTGAGATATAAACGGGTACAGAAGATGCATGCACATATCGACTTTCGGGCACCTAAAAGATCGATTTTCAGTATGTTTTTGGCCTATATTTTGAAAATATTCTAGCACTGTGTAGGCATGTACAGATTGCTTCTGGGACCCCGAAATATTGAATTTTCGGGTGTTTTGAGCCTGAATTTGAGATATAAACGGGTACAGAAGATACATGCACATATTGACTTTGGGCATCTAAAATATCGATTTTTAGCATGTTTTGAGCATGTATTTTGAAAATACTCTAACACGGAGTAGGCATGTACAGATCGCATCTGGGACCCCAAAATATCGAATTTTCGGGTGTTTTGGGACTGAATTTGAGATATCGACTTTTTGGCACCTAAAAGATCGATTTTTAGCATGTTTTTAGCCTATATTTTGAAAATATTCTAGCACTGTACAGATTGCTTCTGGGACCCCAAAATATTGAATTTTCGGGTGTTTTGAGCCTGAATTTGAGATATAAACGGGTACAGAAGATACATGCACATATTGACTTTGGGCACCAAAAATATCGTTTTTCAGCATGTTTTGGGCCTGAAATTTGAAAATACTCTAACACGGAGTAGGCAGGTACAGATCGCTTCTGGGACACCAAAATATCGAATTTTCGGGTGTTTTGGGACTGAATTTGAGATATCGACTTTTTGGCACCTAAAAGATCGATTTTTAGCATGTTTTTAACCTATATTTTGAAAATATTCTATCACTGAGTAGGCATGTACAGATTGCTTCTGGGACCCCAAAATATTGAATTTTCGGGTGTTTTGAGCCTGAATTTGAGATATAAACGGGTACAGAAGATACATGCACATATTGACTTTGGGCATCTAAAATATCGATTTCAGCATGTTTTGGGCCTGTATTTTGAAAATACTCTAACATGGAGTAGGCATGTAGAGATCGCTTCTGGGACCCCTAAATATCGAATTTTCGGGTGTTTTGGGACTGAATTTGAGATATCGACTTTTTGGCACCTAAAAGATCGATTTTTAGCATGTTTTTAGCCTATATTTTGAAAATATTCTAGCACTGAGTAAGCATGTACAGATTGCTTCTGGAGACCCCAAAATATTGAATTTTCGGGTGTTTTGAGCCTGAATTTGAGATATAAACGGATACAGAAGATACATGCACATATTGACTTTGGGCACCAAAAATATCGATTTTCAGCATGTTTTGGGCCTGAATTTTGAAAATACTCTAACACAGAGTAGGCATGTACAGATCGCTTCTGGGACCCCAAAATATCGAATTTTCGGGTGTTTAGGGCCAGAATTTGATATATAGACGGGTACAGAAGATGCATGCACATATCGACTTTTGGGCACCTAAAAGATCGATTTTCAGTATGTTTTGAGCATGTATTTTGAAAATACTCTAACACGGAGTAGGCATGTACAGATCGCATCTGGGACCCCTAAATATCGAATTTTCGGGTGTTTTGGGACTGAATTTGAGATATCGACTTTTTGGCACCTAAAAGATCGATTTTTAGCATGTTTTTAGCCTATATTTTGAAAATATTCTAGCACTGTACAGATTGCTTCTGTGACCCCAAAATATTGAATTTTCGGGTGTTTTGAGCCTGAATTTGAGATATAAACGGGTACAGAAGATACATGCACATATTGACTTTGGGCACCAAAAATATCGTTTTTCAGCATGTTTTGGGCCTGAATTTTGAAAATACTCTAACACGGAGTAGGCAGGTACAGATCGCTTCTGGGACACCAAAATATCGAATTTTCGGGTGTTTTGGGACTGAATTTGAGATATCGACTTTTTGGCACCTAAAAGATCGATTTTTAGCATGTTTTTAACCTATATTTTGAAAATATTATATCACTGAGTAGGCATGTACAGATTGCTTCTGGGACCCCAAAATATTGAATTTTCGGGTGTTTTGAGCCTGAATTTGAGATATAAACGGGTACAGAAGATACATGCACATATTGACTTTGGGCACCAAAAATATCGATTTTCAGCATGTTTTGGGTCTGAATTTTGAAAATACTCTAACACGGAGTAGGCATGTACAGATCGCTTCTGGGACCCCAAGATATCGAATTTTCGGGTGTTTAGAGCCAGAATTTGAGATATAAATGGGTACAGAAGATGCATGCACATATCGACTTTTGTGCACCTAAAAGATCGATTTTCAGTATGTTTTTGGCCTGTATTTTGAAAATACTCTAACCCGGATTAGGCATGTACAGATACCTTCTGGGACCTCTAAATATCGAATTTTCGGGTGTTTTGGGACTGAATTTGAGATATTGATTTTTTGGCACCTGAAATGTCGATTTTTAGCATGTTTTTAGCCTATATTTTGAAAATATTCTAGCACTGTGTAGGCATGTACAGATTGCTTCTGGGACCACAAAATATTGAATTTTCGGGTGTTTTGAGCCTGAATTTGAGATATAAACGGGTTCAGAAGATACATGCACATATTGACTTTGGGCATCTAAAATATCGATTTTCAGCATGTTTTGGGCCTGTATTTTGAAAATACTCTAACACTGAGTAGGCATGTACAGATTGCTTCTGGGACCCCAAAATATTGAATTTTCTGGTGTTTTGAGCCTGAATTTGAGATATAAACGGGTACTGAAGATGCATGCACATATCGACTTTTGTGCACCTAAAAGATCGATTTTCAGTATGTTTTGAGCATGTATTTTGAAAATACTCTAACACGGAGTAGGCATTTACAGATCGCTTCTGGGACCCCTAAATATCGAATTTTCGTGTGTTTTGGGACTGAATTTGAGATATCGACTTTTTGGGACCTAAAAGATCGATTTTTAGCATGTTTTTAGCCTATATTTTGAAAATATTCTAGCACTGAGTAGGCATGTACAGATTGCTTCTGGGACCCCAAAATATTGAATTTTCGTGTGTTTTGAGCCTGAATTTGAGATATAAACGGGTACAGAAGATACATGCACATATTGACTTTGGGCATCTAAAATATCGATTTTCAGCATGTTTTGGGCCTGAATTTTGAAAATACTCTAACACGGAGTAGGCATGTACAGATCGCTTCTGGGACCCCAAAATATCGAATTTTCGGGTGTTTAGGGCCAGAATTTGAGATATAAACGGGTACAGAAGATGCATGCACATATCGACTTTTGGGCACCTAAAAGGTCGATTTTCAGTATGTTTTTGGCCTGTATTTTGAAAATACTCTAACACGGAGTAGGCATGTACAGATACCTTCTGGGACCTCTAAATATCGAATTTTCGGGTGTTTTGGGACTGAATTTGAGATATCGATTTTTTGGCACCTAAAATGTCGATTTTTAGCATGTTTTTAGCCTATATTTTGAAAATATTCTAGCACTGTGTAGGCATGTACAGATTGCTTCTGGGACCCCGAAATATTGAACTTTCGGGTGTTTTGAGCCTGAATTTGAGATATAAACGGGTACAGAAGATACATGCACATATTGACTTTGGGCATCTAAAATATCGATTTTAAGCATGTTTTGGGCCTGTATTTTGAAAATACTCTAACACTGAGTAGGCATGTATAGATTGCTTCTGGGACCCCAAAATATTGAATTTTCGGGTGTTTTGAGCCTGAATTTAAGATATAAACGGGTACTGAAGATGCATGCACAATCGACTTTTGTGCACCTAAAAGATCGATTTTCAGTATGTTTTGAGCATGTATTTTGAAAATACTCTAACACGGAGTAGGCATGTACAGGCATGGGACCTCTAAATATCGAATTTTGGGGTATTTTGGGACTGAATTTGAGATATCGATTTTTTGGCACCTAAAATGTCGATTTTTAGCATGTTTTTAGCCTATATTTTGAAAATATTCTAGCACTGTGTAGGCATGTACAGATTGCTTCTGGGACCCCGAAATATTGAATTTTCGGGTGTTTTGAGCCTGAATTTGATATATAAACGGGTACAGAAGATACATGCACATATTGACTTTGGGCATCTAAAATATCGATTTTTAGCATGTTTTGGGCCTGTATTTTGAAAATACTCTAACACTGAGTAGGCATGTACAGATTGCTTCTGGGACCCCAAAATATTGAATTTTCGGGTGGTTTGAGCCTGAATTTGAGATATAAACGGGTACTGAAGATGCATGCACATATCGACTTTTGTGCACCTAAAAGATCGATTTTCAGTATGTTTTGAGCATGTATTTTGAAAATACTCTAACACGGAGTAGGCATGCACAGGCATGGGACCCCTAAATATCGAATTTTTGGGTGTTTTGGGACTGAATTTGAGATATCGACTTTTTGGCACCTAAAAGATCGATTTTTAGCATGTTTTTAGCCTATATTTTGAAAATATTCTAGCACTGTACAGATTGCTTCTGGGACCCCAAAATATTGAATTTTCTGGTGTTTTGAGCCTGAATTTGAGATATAAACGGATACAGAAGATACATGCACATATTGACTTTGGGCACCAAAAATTTCGATTTTCAGCATGTTTTGGGCCTGAATTTTGAAAATACTCTAACACGGAGCAGGGATGTACAGATCGCTTCTGGGACCCCAGAATATCGAATTTTCGGGTGTTTAGGGCCAGAATTTGAGATATAAACGGGTACAGAAGATGCATGCACAAAACGACTTTTGGACACTTAAAAGATCGATTTTCAGTATGTTTTTGGCCTGTATTTTGAAAATACTCTAACACGGAGTAGACATGTACAGATACCTTCTGGGACCTCTAAATATCGAATTTTCGGGTGTTTTGGGACTGAATTTGGGATATAGATTTTTTGGCACCTAAAATGTCGATTTTTAGCATGTTTTTAGCCTATATTTTGAAAATATTCTAGCACTGTGTAGGCATGTACAGATTGCTTCTGGGACCCCAAAATATTGAATTTTCGGGTGTTTTGAGCCTGAATTTGAGATATAAACGGGTACAGAAGATACATGCACATATTGACTTTGGGCATCTAAAATATCGATTTTCAGCATGTTTTGAGCATGTATTTTGAAAATACTCTAACACGGAGTAGGCATGTACAGATCGCTTCTGGGACCCCTAAATATCGAATTTTCGGGTGTTTTGGGACTGAATTTGAGATATCGACTTTTTGGCACCTAAAAGATCGATTTTTAGCATGTTTTTAGCCTATATTTTGAAAATATTCTAGCACTGTACAGATTGCTTCTGGGACCCCAAAATATTGAATTTTCGGGTGTTTTGAGCCTGAATTTGAGATATAAACGGGTACAGAAGATACATGCACATACTGACTTTGGGCACCAAAAATATCGATTTTCAGCATGTTTTGGGCCTGAATTTTGAAAATACTCTAACACGGAGTAGGCATGTACAGATCGCTTCTGGGACCTTAAAATATCGAATTTTCGGGTGTTTAGGGCAAGAATTTGAGATATAAACGGGTACAGAAGATGCATGCACATATCGACTTTTGTGCACCTAAAAGATCGATTTTCAGTATGTTTTTGGCCTGTATTTTGAAAATACTCTAACACGGAGTAGGCATGTACAGATACCTTCTGGGACCTCTAAATATCGAATTTTCGGGTGTTTTGGGACTGAATTTGAGATATCGATTTTTTGGCACCTAAAATGTCGATTTTTAGCATGTTTTTAGCCTATATTTTGAAAATATTCTAGCACTGTGTAGGCAAGTACAGATTGCTTCTGGGACCCCAAAATATTGAATTTTCGGGTGTTTTGAGCCTGAATTTGAGATATAAACGGGTACAGAAGATACATGCACATATTGACTTTGGGCATCTAAAATATCGATTTTCAGCATGTTTTAGGCGTGTTTTTTGAAAATACTCTAACACTGAGTAGGCATGTACAGATTGCTTCTGGGACCCCAAAATATTGAATTTTCGGGTGTTTTGAGCCTGAATTTGAGATATAAACGGGTACTGAAGATGCATGCACATATCGACTTCTGTGCACCTAAAAGATCGATTTTCAGTATGTTTTGAGCATGTATTTTGAAAATACTCTAACACGGAGTAGGCATGTACAGATCGCTTCTGGGACCCCTAAATATCGAATTTTCGGTTGTTTTGGGACTGAATTTGAGATATCGACTTTTTGGCACCTAAAAGATCGATTTTTAGCATGTTTTTAGCCTATATTTTGAAAATATTCTAGCACTGAACAGATTGCTTCTGGGACCCCAAAATATTGAATTTTCGGGTGTTTTGAGCCCGAATTTGAGATATAAACGGGTACAGAAGATACATGCACATGCTGACTTTGGGCACCAAAAATATCGATTTTCAGTATGTTTTGAGCATGTATTTTGAAAATACTCTAACACGGTGTAGGCATGTACAGATCGCTTCTGGGACCCCTAAATATCGAATTTTCGGGTGTTTTGGGACTGAATTTGAGATATCGACTTTTTGGCACCTAAAAGATCGATTTTTAGCATGTTTTTAGCCTATATTTTGAAAATATTCTAGCACTGAGTAGGCATGTACAGATTGCTTCTGGGACCCCAAAATATTGAATTTTCGGGTGTTTTGAGCCTGAATTTGAGATATAAACAGGTACAGAAGATACGTGCACATATTGACTTTGGGCACCAAAAATATCGATTTTCAGCATGTTTTGGGTCTGAATTTTGAAAATACTCTAACACGGAGTAGGCATGTACAGATCGCTTCTGGGACCCCAAAATATCGAATTTTCGGGTGTTTAGGGCCAGAATTTGAGATATAAATGGGTACAGAAGATGCATGCACATATCGACTTTTGTGCACCTAAAAGATCGATTTTCAGTATGTTTTTGGCCAGTATTTTGAAAATACTCTAACACGGAGTAGGCATGTACAGATACCTTCTGGGACCTCTAAATATCGAATTTTCGGGTGTTTTGGGACTGAATTTGATATATCGATTTTTTGGCTCCTAAAATGTCGATTTTTAGCATGTTTTTAGCCTATATTTTGAAAATATTCTATCACTGTGTAGGCATGTACAGATTGCTTCTGGGACCCCAAAATATTGAATTTTCGGGTGTTTTGAGCCTGAATTTGAGATATAAACGGGTACAGAAGATACATGCACATATTGACTTTGGGCATCTAAAATATCGATTTTCAGCATGTTTTGGGCCTGTACTTTGAAAATACTCTAACACTGAGTAGGCATGTACAGATTGCTTCTGGGACCCCAAAATATTGAATTTTCGGGTGTTTTGAGCCTGAATTTGAGATATAAACGGGTACTGAAGATGCATGCACATATAGACTTTTGTGCACCTAAAAGATCGATTTTCAGTATGTTTTGAGCATGTATTTTGAAAATACTCTAACACGGAGTAGGCATGTACAGATCGCTTCTGGGACCCCTAAATATCGAATTTTCGGGTGTTTTGGGACTGAATTTGAGATATCGACTTTTTGGCACCTATAAGATCGATTTTTAGCATGTTTTTAGCCTATATTTTGAAAATATTCTAGCACAGTACAGATTGCTTCTTGGACCCCAAAATATTGAATTTTCGGGTGTTTTTAGCCTGAGTTTGAGATATAAACGGGTACAGAAGATACATGCACATATTGACTTTGGGCACCAAAAATATCGATTTTCAGCATGTTTTGGGCCTGAATTTTGAAAATACTCTAACACGGAGTAGGCATGTACAGATCGCTTCTGGGACCCCAAAATATCGAATTTTCGGGTGTTTAAGGCCAGAATTTGAGATATAAACGGGTACAGAAGATGCATGCACATATCGACTTTTGGGCACCTAAAAGATCGATTTTCAGTATGTTTTTGGCCTGTATTTTGAAAATACTCTAACACGGAGTAGGCATGTACAGATACCTTCTGGGACCTCTAAATATCGAATTTTCGGGTGTTTTGGGACTGAATTTGAGATATCGATTTTTTGGCACCTAAAATGTCGATTTTTAGCATGTTTTTAGCCTATATTTTGAAAATATTCTAGCACTGTGTAGGCATGTACAGATTGCTTCTGGGACCCCAAAATATTGAATTTTCGGGTGTTTTGAGCCTGAATTTGAGATATAAACGGGTACAGAAGATACATGCACATATTGACTTTGGGCATCTAAAATATCGATTTTCAGCATGTTTTGGGCCTGTATTTTGAAAATACTCTAACACTGAGTAGGTATGTACAGATTGCTTCTGGGACCCCTAAATATTGAATTTTCGGGTGTTTTGAGCCTGAATTTGAGATATAAACGGGTACTGAAGATGCATGCACATATCGACTTTTGTGCACCTAAAAGATCGATTTTCAGTATGTTTTGAGCATGTATTTTGAAAATACTCTAACACGGAGTAGGCATGTACAGATCGCTTCTGGGACCCCTAAATATCGAATTTTCGGGTGTTTTGGGACTGAATTTGAGATATCGACTTTTTGGCACCTAAAAGATCGATTTTTAGCATGTTTTTAGCCTATATTTTGAAAATATTCTAGCACTGAGTAGGCATGTACAGATTGCTTCTGGGACCCCAAAATATTGAATTTTCGGGTGTTTTGAGCCTGAATTTGAGATATAAACAGGTACAGAAGATACATGCACATATTGACTTTGGGCACCAAAAATATCGATTTTCAGCATGTTTTGGGTCTGAATTTTGAAAATACTCTAACACGGAGTAGGCATGTACAGATCGCTTCTGGGACCCCAAAATATCGAATTTTCGGGTGTTTAGGGCCAGAATTTGAGATATAAATGGGTACAGAAAATGCATGCACATATCGACTTTTGTGCACCTAAAAGATCGATTTTCAGTATGTTTTTGGCCAGTATTTTGAAAATACTCTAACATGGAGTAGGCATGTACAGATACCTTCTGGGACCTCTAAATATCGAATTTTCGGGTGTTTTGGGACTGAATTTGATATATCGATTTTTTGGCTCCTAAAATGTCGATTTTTAGCATGTTTTTAGCCTATATTTTGAAAATATTCTATCACTGTGTAGGCATGTACAGATTGCTTCTGGGACCCCAAAATATTGAATTTTCGGGTGTTTTGAGCCTGAATTTGAGATATAAACGGGTACAGAAGATACATGCACATATTGACTTTGGGCATCTAAAATATCGATTTTCAGCATGTTTTGGGCCTGTACTTTGAAAATACTCTAACACTGAGTAGGCATGTACAGATTGCTTCTGGAACCCCAAAATATTGAATTTTTGGGTGTTTTGAGCCTGAATTTGAGATATAAACGGGTACTGAAGATGCATGCACATATCGACTTTTGTGCACCTAAAAGATCGATTTTCAGTATGTTTTGAGCATGTATTTTGAAAATACTCTAACACGGAGTAGGCATGTACAGATCGCTTCTGGGACCCCTAAATATCGAATTTTCGGGTGTTTTGGGACTGAATTTGAGATATCGACTTTTTGGCACCTATAAGATCGATTTTTAGCATGTTTTTAGCCTATATTTTGAAAATATTCTAGCACTGTACAGATTGCTTCTTGGACCCCAAAATATTGAATTTTCGGGTGTTTTTAGCCTGAGTTTGAGATATAAACGGGTACAGAAGATACATGCACATATTGACTTTGGGCACCAAAAATATCGATTTTCAGCATGTTTTGGGCCTGAATTTTGAAAATACTCTAACACGGAGTAGGCATGTACAGATCGCTTCTGGGACCCCAAAATATCGAATTTTCGGGTGTTTAAGGCCAGAATTTGAGATATAAACGGGTACAGAAGATGCATGCACATATCGACTTTTGGGCACCTAAAAGATCGATTTTCAGTATGTTTTTGGCCTGTATTTTGAAAATACTCTAACACGGAGTAGGCATGTACAGATACCTTCTGGGACCTCTAAATATCGAATTTTCGGGTGTTTTGGGACTGAATTTGAGATATCGATTTTTTGGCACCTAAAATGTCGATTTTTAACATGTTTTTAGCCTATATTTTGAAAATATTCTAGCACTGTACAGATTGCTTCTGGGACCCCAAAATATTGAATTTTCGGGTGTTTTGAGCCTGAATTTGAGATATAAACGGGTACAGAAGATACATGCACATATTGACTTTGGGCATCTAAAATATCGATTTTCAGCATGTTTTGGGCCTGTACTTTGAAAATACTCTAACACTGAGTAGGCATGTACAGATTGCTTCTGGGACCCCAAAATATTGAATTTTCGGGTGTTTTGAGCCTGAATTTGAGATATAAACGGGTACTGAAGATGCATGCACATATCGACGTTTGTGCACCTAAAAGATCGATTTTCAGTATGTTTTGAGCATGTATTTTGAAAATACTCTAACACGGAGTAGGCATGTACAGATCGCTTCTGGGACCCCTAAATATCGAATTTTCGGGTGTTTTGGGACTGAATTTGAGATATCGACTTTTTGGCACCTATAAGATCGATTTTTAGCATGTTTTTAGCCTATATTTTGAAAATATTCTAGCACTGTACAGATTGCTTCTTGGACCCCAAAATATTGAATTTTCGGGTGTTTTTAGCCTGAATTTGAGATATAAACGGGTACAGAAGATACATGCACATATTGACTTTGGGCACCAAAAATATCAATTTTCAGCATGTTTTGGGCCTGAACTTTGAAAATAATCTAACACGGTGTAGGCATGTACAGATCGCTTCTGGGAACCCAAAATATCGTATTTTCGGGTGTTTAGGGCCAGAATTTGAAATATAAACGGGTACAGAAGATGCATGCACATATCGACTTTTGGGCACCTAAAAGATCGATTTTCAGTATGTTTTTGGCCTGTATTTTGAAAATACTCTAACACGGAGTAGGCATGTTGTACAGATACCTTCTGGGACCTCTAAATATCGAATTTTCGGGTGTTTTGGGACTGAATTTGAGATATCGATTTTTTGGCACCTAAAATGTCGAATTTTAGCATGTTTTTAGCCTATATTTTGAAAATATTCTATCACTGTGTAGGCATGTACAGATTGCTTCTGGGACCCCAAAATATTGAATTTTCGGGTGTTTTGAGCCTGAATTTGAGATATAAACGGGTACAGAAGATACATGCACATATTGACTTTGGGCACCTAAAAGATCGATTTTCAGTATGTTTTGAGCATGTATTTTGAAAATACTCTAACACGGAGTATTCATGTACAGATCGCTTCTGGGACCCCTAAATATCGAATTTTCGGGTGTTTTGGGACAGAATTTGAGATATCGACTTTTTGGCACCAAAAAGATCGATTTTTAGCATGTTTTTAGCCTATATTTTGAAAATATTCTAGCACTGAGTAGGCATGTACAGATTGCTTCTGGGACCCCAAAATATTGAATTTTCGGGTGTTTTGAGCCTGAATTTGAGATATAAACGGGTACAGAAGATGCATGCACATATTGACTTTGGGCACCAAAAATATCGATTTTCAGCATGTTTTGGGTCTGAATTTTGAAAATACTCTAACACGGAGTAGGCATGTACAGATCGCTTCTGGGACCCCAAAATATCGAATTTTCGGGTGTTTAGGGCCAGAATTTGAGATATAAACGGGTACAGAAGATGCATGCACATATCGACTTTTGGGCACCTAAAAGATCGATTTTCAGTATGTTTTTGGCCTGTATTTTGAAAATACTCTAACACGGAGTACAGACACCTTCTGGGACCTCTAAATATCGAATTTTCGGGTGTTTTGGGACTGAATTTGAGATATCGATTTTTTGGCACCTAAAATGTCGATTTTTAGCATGTTTTTAGCCTATATTTTGAAAATATTCTAGCACTGAGTAGGCATGTACAGATTGCTTCTGGGACCCCAAAATATTGAATTTTCGGGTGTTCTGAGCCTGAATTTGAGATATAAACGGGTACAGAAGATACATGCACATATTGACTTTGGGCACCAAAAATATCGATTTTCAGCATGTTTTGGGCCTGAATTTTGAAAATACTCTAACACGGAGTAGGCATGTACAGATCGCTTCTGGGACTCCTAAATATCGAATTTTCGGGTGTTTTGGGACTGAATTTGAGATATCGACTTTTTGGCACCTAAAAGATCGATTTTTAGCATGTTTTTAGCCTATATTTTGAAAATATTCTAGCACTGTACAGATTGCTTCTGGGACCCCAAAATATTGAATTTTCGGGTGTTTTGAGCCTGAATTTGAGATATAAACGGGTACAGAAGATACATGCACATATTGACTTCGGGCACCAAAAATATCGATTTTCAGCATGTTTTGGGCCTGAATTTTGAAAATACTCTAACACGGAGTAGGCAGGTACAGATCGCTTCTGGGACCCCAAAATATCGAATTTTCGGGTGTTTAGGGCCAGAATTTGAGATATAAATGGGTATATAAGATGCATGCACATATCGACTTTTGTGCACCTAAAAGATCGATTTTCAGTATGTTTTAGGCCTGTATTTTGAAAATACTCTAACACGGAGTAGGCATGCACAGATACCTTCTGGGACCTCTAAATATCGAATTTTCGGGTGTTTTGGGACTGAATTTGAGATATCGATTTTTTGGCACCTAAAATTTCGATTTTTAGCATGTTTTTTGCCGATATTTTGAAAATATTCTAGCACTGTGTAGGCATGTACAGATTGCTTCTGGGACCCCAAAATATTGAATTTTCGGGTGTTTTGAGCCTGAATTTGAGATATAAACGGGTACAGAAGATACATGCACATATTGACTTTGGGCATCTAAAATATCGATTTTCAGCATGTTTTGGGCCTGTATTTTGAAAATACTCTAAAACTGAGTAGGCATGTACAGATTGCTTCTGGGAACCCAAAATATTGAATTTTCGGGTGTTTTGAGCCTGAATTTGAGATATAAACGGGTACTGAAGATGCATGCACATATCGACTTTTGTGCACCTAAAAGATCGATTTTCAGTATGTTTTGAGAATGTATTTTAAAAATACTCTAACACTGAGTAGGCATGTACAGATCGCTTCTGGGACCCCTAAATATCGAATTTTCGGGTGTTTTGGGACTGAATTTGATATATCGATTTTTTGGCACCTAAAATGTCGATTTTTAGCATGTTTTTAGCCTATATTTTGAAAATATTCTAGCACTGTGTAGGCATGTACAGATTGCTTCTGGGACCCCTAAATATCGAATTTTCGGGTGTTTTAGGACTGAATTTGAGATATCGACTTTTTGGCACCTAAAAGATCGATTTTTAGCATGTTTTTAGCCTATATTTTGAAAATATTCTAGCACTGAGTAGGCATGTACAGATTGCTTCTGGGACCCCAAAATATTGAATTTTCGGGTGTTTTAAGCCTGAATTTGAGATATAAACGGGTACAGAAGATACATGCACATATTGACTTTGGGCAACAAAAATATCGATTTTCAGCATGTTTTGGGCCTGAATTTTGAAATTATTCTAACACGGAGTAGGCGTGTACAGATCGCTTCTGGGACCCCAAAATATCGAATTTTCGGGTGTTTAGGGCCAGAATTTGAGATATAAACAAGTACAGAAGATGCATGCACATATCGACTTTTGGGCACCTAAAAGATCGATTTTCAGTATGTTTTTGGCCTGTATTTTGAAAATACTCTAACACTGAGTAGGCATGTACAGATTGCTTCTGGGACCCCAAAATATTGAATTTTCGGGTGTTTTGAGCCTGAATTTGAGATATAAACGGGTACTGAAGATGCATGCACATATCGACTTTTGTGCACCTAAAAGATCGATTTTCAGTATGTTTTGAGCATGTATTTTGAAAATACTGTAACACGGAATAGGCATGTACAGATCGCTTCTGGGACCCCTAAATATCGAATTTTCGGGTGTTTTGGGACTGAATTTGAGATATCGACTTTTTGGCACCTAAAAGATCGATTTTTAGCATGTTTTTAGCCTATATTTTGAAAATATTCTAGCACTGTACAGATTGCTTCTGGGACCCCAAAATATTGAATTTTCGGGTGTTTTGAGCCTGAATTTGAGATATAAACGGGTACAGAAGATACATGCACATATTGACTTTGGGCACCAAAAATATCGATTTTCAGCATGTTTTGGGCCTGAATTTTGAAAATACTCTAACACGGAGTAGGCATGTACAGATCGCTTCTGGGACCCCAAAATATCGAATTTTCGGGTGTTTAGGGCCAGAATTTGAGATATAAATGGGTATATAAGATGCATGCACATATCGACTTTTGTGCACCTAAAAGATCGATTTTCAGTATGTTTTAGGCCTGTATTTTGAAAATACTCTAACACGGAGTAGGCATGGACAGATACCTTCTGGGATCTCTAAATATCGAATTTTCGGGTGTTTTGGGACTGAATTTGAGATATCGATTTTTTGGCACATAAAATGTCGATTTTTAGCATGTTTTTAGCCTATATTTTGAAAATATTCTAGCACTGTACAGATTGCTTCTGGGACCCCAAAATATTGAATTTTCGAGTGTTTTGAGCCTGAATTTGAGATATAAACGGGTACAGAAGATACATGCACATATTGACTTCGGGCACCAAAAATATCGATTTTCAGCATGTTTTGGGCCTGAATTTTGAAAATACTCTAACACGGAGTAGGCATGTACAGATCGCTTCTGGGACCCCAAAATATCGAATTTTCGGGTGTTTAGGGCCAGAATTTGAGATATAAATGGGTATATAAGATGCATGCACATATCGACTTTTGTGCACCTAAAAGATCGATTTTCAGTATGTTTTAGGCCTGTATTTTGAAAATACTCTAACACGGAGTAGGCATGCACAGATACCTTCTGGGACCTCTAAATATCGAATTTTCGGGTGTTTTGGGACTGAATTTGAGATATCGATTTTTTGGCACCTAAAATGTTGATTTTTAGCATGTTTTTTGCCTATATTTTGAAAATATTCTAGCACTGTGTAGGCATGTACAGATTGCTTCTGGGACCCCAAAATATTGAATTTTCGGGTGTTTTGAGCCTGAATTTGAGATATAAACGGGTACAGAAGATACATGCACATATTGACTTTGGGCATCTAAAATATCGATTTTCAGCATGTTTTGGGCCTGTATTTTGAAAATACTCTAACACTGAGTAGGCATGTACAGATTGCTTCTGGGACCCCAAAATATTGAATTTTCGGGTGTTTTGAGCCTGAATTTGAGATATAAACGGGTACTGAAGATGCATGCACATATCGACTTTTGTGCACCTAAAAGATTGATTTTCAGTATGTTTTGAGCATGTATTTTGAAAATACTGTAACACGGAGTAGGCATGTACAGATCGCTTCTGGGACCCCTAAATATCGAATTTTCGGGTGTTTTGGGACTGAATTTGAGATATCGACTTTTTGGCACCTAAAAGATCGATTTTTAGCATGTTTTTAGCCTATATTTTGAAAATATTCTAGCACTGTACAGATTGCTTCTGGGACCCCAAAATATTGAATTTTCGGAAGTTTTGAGCCTGAATTTGAGATATAAACGGGTACAGAAGATACATGCACATATTGACTTTGGGCACCAAAAATATCGATTTTCAGCATGTTTTGGGCCTGAATTTTGAAAATACTCTAACACGGAGTAGGCATGTACAGATCGCTTCTGGGACCCCAAAATATCGAATTTTCGGGTGTTTAGGGCCAGAATTTGAGATATAAATGGGTATATAAGATGCATGCACATATCGACTTTTGTGCACCTAAAAGATCGATTTTCAGTATGTTTTAGGCCTGTATTTTGAAAATACTCTAACACGGAGTAGGCATGCACAGATACCTTCTGGGACCTCTAAATATCGAATTTTCGGGTGTTTTGGGACTGAATTTGAGATATCGATTTTTTGGCACCTAAAATGTCGATTTTTAGCATGTTTTTTGCCTATATTTTGAAAATATTCTAGCTCTGTGTAGGCATGTACAGATTGCTTCTGGGACCCCAAAATATTGAATTTTCGGGTGTTTTGAGCCTGAATTTGAGATATAAACGGGTACAGAAGATACATGCACATATTGACTTTGGGCACCAAAAATATCGATTTTCAGCATGTTTTGGGCCTGAATTTTGAAAATACTCTAACACGGAGTAGGCATGTACAGATCGCTTCTGGGACCTCAAAATATCGAATTTTCGGGTGTTTAGGGCCAGAATTTGAGATATAAACGGGTACAGAAGATGCATGCACATATCTTCTTTTGGGCACCTAAAAGATCGATTTTCAGTATGTTTTTGGCCTGTATTTTGAAAATACTCTAACACGGAGTAGGCATGTACAGATACCTTCTGGGACCTCTAAATATAGAATTTTCGGGTGTTTTGGGACTGAATTTGAGATATCGATTTTTTGGCACCTAAAATGTCGATTTTTAGCATGTTTTTAGCCTATATTTTGGAAATATTCTAGCACTGTGTAGGCATGTACAGATTGCTTCTGGGACCCCAAAATATTGAATTTTCGGGTGTTTTGAGCCTGAATTTGAGATATAAACGGGTACAGAAGATGCATGCACATATTGACTTTGGGCATCTAAAATATCGATTTTCAGCATGTTTTAGGCCTGTATTTTGAAAATACTCTAAAACTGAGTAGGCATGTACAGATTGCTTCTGGGACCCCAAAATATTGAATTTTCGGGTGTTTTGAGCCTGAATTTGAGATATAAACGGGTACTGAAGATGCATGCACATATCGACTTTTGTGCACCTAAAAGATCGATTTTCAGTATGTTTTGAGAATGTATTTTGAAAATACTCTAACACTGAGTAGGCATGTACAGATCGCTTCTGGGACCCCTAAATATCGAATTTTCGGGTGTTTTGGGACTGAATTTGAGATATCGATTTTTTGGCACCTAAAATGTCGATTTTTAGTATGTTTTTAGCCTATATTTTGAAAATATTCTAGCACTGTGTAGGCATGTACAGATTGCTTCTTGGACCCCTAAATATCGAATTTTCGGGTGTTTTGGGACTGAATTTGAGATATCAACTTTTTGGCACCTAAAAGATCGATTTTTAGCATGTTTTTAGCCTATATTTTGAAAATATTCTAGCACTGAGTAGGCATGTACAGATTGCTTCTGGGACCATAAAATATTGAATTTTCGGGTGTTTTGAGCCTGAATTTGAGATATAAACGGGTACAGAAGATACATGCACATATTGACTTTGGGCACCAAAAATATCGATTTTCAGCATGTTTTGGGCCTGAATTTTGAAAATATTCTAACACGGAGTAGGCATGTACAGATCGCTTCTGGGACCCCAAAATATCGAATTTTCGGGTGTTTAGGGCCAGAATTTGAGATATAAACAAGTACAGAAGATGCATGCACTTATCGACTTTTGGGCACCTAAAAGATCGATTTTCAGTATGTTTTTGGCCTGTATTTTGAAAATACTCTAACACGGAGTAGGCATGTACAGATACCTTCTGGAACCTCTAAATATCGAATTTTCGGGTGTTTTGGGACTGAATTTGAGATATCGATTTTTTGGCACCTAAAATGTCGAATTTTAGCATGTTTTTAGCCTATATTTTGAAAATATTCTAGCACTGTGTAGGCATGTACAGATTGCTTCTGGGACCCCAAAATATTGAATTTTCGGGTGTTTTGAGCCTGAATTTGAGATATAAACGGGTACAGAAGATACATGCACATATTGACTTTGGGCATCTAAAATATCGATTTTCAGCATGTTTTGGGCCTGTACTTTGAAAATACTCTAACACTGAGTAGGCATGTACAGATTGCTTCTGGGACCCCAAAATATTGAATTTTCGGGTGTTTTGAGCCTGAATTTGAGATATAAACGGGTACTGAAGATGCATGCTCATATCGACTTTTGTGCACCTAAAATATCGATTTTCAGTATGTTTTGAGCATGTATTTTGATAATACTCTAACACGGAATAGGCATGTACAGATCGCTTCTGGGACCCCTAAATATCGAATTTTCGGGTGTTTTGGGACTGAATTTGAGATATCGACTTTTTGGCACCTAAAAGATCGAATTTTAGCATGTTTTTACTAAAGCCTATATTTTGAAAATATTCTAGCACTGTACAGATTGCTTCTGGGACCCCAAAATATTGAATTTTCGGGTGTTTTGAGCCTGAATTTGAGATATAAACGGGTACAGAAGAAACATGCACTTTGGGCACCAAAAATATCGATTTTCAGCATGTTATGGGCCTGAATTTTGAAAATACTCTAACACGGAGTAGGCATGTACAGATCGCTTCTGGGACCCCAAAATATCGAATTTTCGGGTGTTTAGGGCCAGAATTTGAGATATAAACGGGTACAGAAGATGCATGCACATATCGACTTTTGGGCACCTAAAAGATCGATTTTCAGTATGTTTTTGGCCTGTATTTTGAAAATACTCTAACACGGAGTAGGCATGTACAGATCGCTTCTGGGACCCCTAAATGTCGAATTTTCTGGTGTTTTGGGACTGAATTTGAGATATCGACTTTTTGGCACCTAAAAGATCGATTTTTAGCATGTTTTTAGCCTATATTTTGAAAATATTCTAGCACTGTACAGATTGCTTCTGGGACCCCAAAATATTGAATTTTCGGGTGTTTTGAGCCTGAATTTGAGATATAAACGGGTACAGAAGATACATGCACATATTGACTTTGGGCATCTAAAATATCGATTTTCAGCATGTTTTGGGCCTGTATCTTGAAAATACTCTAACACTGAGTAGGCATGTACAGATTGCTTCTGGGACCCCAAAATATTGAATTTTCGGGTGTTTTGAGCCTGAATTTGTGAGATAAACAGGTACTGAAGATGCAGCCACATATCGACTTTTGTGCACCTAAAAGATCGATTTTCAGTATGTTTTTGGCCTGTATTTTGAAAATACTCTAACACGGAGTAGGCATGTACAGATACCTTCTGGGACCTCTAAATATCGAATTTTCGGGTGTTTTGGGACTGAATTTGAGATATCGATTTTTTGGCACCTAAAATGTCGATTTTTAGCATGTTTTTAGCCTATATTTTGAAAATATTCTAGCACTGTGTAGGCATGTACAGATTGCTTCTGGGACCCCAAAATATTGAATTTTCGGGTGTTTTGAGACTGAATTTGAGATATAAACGGGTACAGAAGATACATGCACATATTGACTTTGGGCATATAAAATATCGATTTTCAGCATGTTTTGGGCATGTACTTTGAAAATACTCTAACACTGAGTAGGCATGTACAGATTGCTTCTGGGACCCCAAAATATTGAATTTTCGGGTGTTTTGAGCCTGAATTTGATATATAGACGGGTACAGATGATACATGCACATATCGACTTTTGTGCACCTAAAAGATCGATTTTCAGCATGTTTTGAGCATGTATTTTGAAAATACTCTAACACGGAGTAGGCATGTGCAGATACCTTCTGGGACCCCAAAATATCGAATTTTCGTGTGTTTTGGGACTGAATTTGAGATATCGACTTTTTGGCACCTAAAAAGATCGATTTTTAGCATGTTTTTAGCCTATATTTTGAAAATATTCTAGCACTGTGTAGGCATGTACAGATTGCTTCTGGGACCCCAAAATATTGAATTTTCGGGTGTTTTGAGCCTGAATTTGAGATATAAACGGGTACAGAAGATACATGCACATATTGACTTTGGGCATCTAAAATATCGATTTTCAGCATGTTTTGGGCCTGTATCTTGAAAATACTCTAACACTGAGTAGGCATGTACAGATTGCTTCTGGGACCCCAAAATATTGAATTTTCGGGTGTTTTGAGCCTGAATTTGTGAGATAAACAGGTACTGAAGATGCAGCCACATATCGACTTTTGTGCACCTAAAAGATCGATTTTCAGTATGTTTTGAGCATGTATTTTGAAAATACTCTAACACGGAGTAGGCATGTACAGATCGCTTCTGGGACCCCTAAATATCGAATTTTCGGGTGTTTTGGGACTGAATTTGAGATATCGACTTTTTGGCACCTAAAAGATCGATTTTTAGCATGTTTTTAGCCTATATTTTGAAAATATTCTAGCACTGAGTAGGCATGTACAGATTGCTTCTGGGACCCCAAAATATTGAATTTTCGGGTGTTTTGAGCCTGAATTTGAGATATAAACGGGTACAGAAGATACATGCACATATTGACTTTGGGCACCAAAAATATCGATTTTCAGCATGTTTTGGGCCAGAATTTTGAAAATACTCTAACACGGAGTAGGCATGTACAGATCGCTTCTGGGACCCCAAAATATCGAATTTTCGGGTGTTTAAGGCCAGAATTTGAGATATAAACGGTTACAGAAGATGCATGCACATATCGACTATTGGGCACCTAAAAGATCGATTTTCAATATGTTTTGAGCATGTATTTTGAAAATACTCTAACACGGAGTAGGCATGTACAGATACCTTCTGGGACCTCTAAATATAGAATTTTCGGGTGTTTTGGGACTGAATTTGAGATATCGTTCTTTTGGCACCTAAAATGTCGATTTTTAGCATGTTTTTAGCCTGTATTTTGAAAATACTCTAACACTGAGTAGGCATGTACAGATTGCTTCTGGGACCCCAAAATATTGAATTTTCGGGTGTTTTCAGCCTAAATTTGAGATATAAACGGGTACAGAAGATACATGCACATATCGACTTTTGTGCACCTAAAATATCGATTTTCAGTATGTTTTGAGCATGTATTTTGAAAATACTCTAACACTGAGTAGGCATGTACAGATTGCTTCTGGGACCCCAAAATATTGAATTTTCGGGTGTTTTGAGCCTGAATTTGAGATATAAACGGGTACTGAAGATGCATGCACATATCGACTTTTGTGCACCTAAAAGATCGATTTTCAGTATGTTTTGAGCATGTATTTTGAAAATACTGTAACACGGAGTAGGCATGTACAGATCGCTTCTGGGACCCCTAAATATCGAATTTTCGGGTGTTTTGGGACTGAATTTGAGATATCGACTTTTTGGCACCTAAAAGATCGATTTTTAGCATGTTTTTAGCCTATATATTTAAAATATATTCTAGCACTGAGTAGGCATGTACAGATTGCTTCTGGGACCCCAAAATATATAATTTTCGGGTGTTTTGAGCCTGAATTTGAGATATAAACGGGTACAGAAGATACATGCACATATTGACTTTGGGCATCTAAAATATCGATTTTCAGCATGTTTTGGGCCTGTACTTTGAAAATACTCTAACACTGAGTAGGCATGTACAGATTGCTTCTGGGACCCCAAAATATTGAATTTTCGGGTGTTTTGAGCCTGAATTTGAGATATAAACGGGTACTGAAGATGCATTCTCATATCGACTTTTGTGCACCTAAAAGATCGATTTTCAGTATGTTTTGAGCATGTATTTTGATAATACTCTAACACGGAATAGGCATGTACAGATCGCTTCTGGGACCCCTAAATATCGAATTTTCGGGTGTTTTGGGACTGAATTTGAGATATCGACTTTTTGGCACCTAAAAAGATCGATTTTTAGCATGTTTTTAGCCTATATTTTGAAAATATTCTAGCACTGTACAGATTGCTTCTGGGACCCCAAAATATTGAATTTTCGGGTGTTTTGAGCCTGAATTTGAGATATAAACGGGTACAGAAGATACATGCACATATTGACTTTGGGCACCAAAAATATCGATTTTCAGCATGTTTGGGGCCTGAATTTTGAAAATATTCTAACACGGAGT
Source organism: Petrolisthes cinctipes (assembly GCA_033782935.1). Classification (NCBI taxonomy): domain Eukaryota; kingdom Metazoa; phylum Arthropoda; class Malacostraca; order Decapoda; family Porcellanidae; genus Petrolisthes; species Petrolisthes cinctipes. The sequence goes on from JAWQEG010001185.1 coordinate 350,782, forward strand.
AGGCATGTACAGATCGCTTCTGGGACCCCAAAATATCGAATTTTCGGGTGTTTAGGGCCAGAATTTGTGATATAAACGGGTACAGAAGATGCATGCACATATCGACTTTTGGGCACCTAAAAGATCGATTTTCAGTATGTTTTTGGCCTGTATTTTGAAAATACTCTAACACGGAGTAGGCATGTACAGATACCTTCTGGGACCTCTAAATATCGAATTTTCGGGTGTTTTAGGACTGAATTTGAGATATCGATTTTTTGGCACCTAAAATGTCGATTTTTAGTATGTTTTTAGCCTATATTTTGAAAATATTCTAGCACTGTGTAGGCATGTACAGATTGCTTCTGGGACCCCAAAATATTGAATTTTCGGGTGTTTTGAGCCTGAATTTGAGATATAAACGGGTACAGAAGATACATGCACATATTGACTTTGGGCATCTAAAATATCGATTTTCAGCATGTTTTGGGCCTGTATTTTGAAAATACTCTAACACTGAGTAGGCATGTACAGATTGCTTCTGGGACCCCAAAATATTGAATTTTCGGGTGTTTTGAGCCTGAATTTGAGATATAAACGGGTACTGAAGATGCATGCACATATCGACTTTTGTGCACCTAAAAGATCGATTTTCAGTATGTTTTGAGCATGTATTTTGATAATACTCTAACACGGAATAGGCATGTACAGATCGCTTCTGGGACCCCTAAATATCGAATTTTCGGGTGTTTTGGGACTGAATTTGAGATATCGACTTTTTGGCACCTAAAAGATCGATTTTTAGCATGTTTTTAGCCTATATTTTGAAAATATTCTAGCACTGAGTAGGCATGTACAGATTGCTTCTGGGACCCCAAAATATCGAATTTTCGGGTGTTTAGGGCCAGAATTTGAGATATAAACGGGTACAGAAGATGCATGCACATATCGACTTTTGGGCACCTAAAAGATCGATTTTCAGTATGTTTTGGGCCTGTATTTTGAAAATACTCTAACGCGGAGTAGGCATGTACAGATCGCTTCTGGGACCCCTAAATGTCGAATTTTCGGGTGTTTTGGGACTGAATTTGAGATATAGACTTTTTGGCACCTAAAAGATCGATTTTTAGCATGTTTTTAGCCTATATTTTGAAAATATTCTAGCACTGTACAGATTGCTTCTGGGACCCCAAAATATTGAATTTTCGGGTGTTTTGAGCCTGAATTTGAGATATAAACGGGTACAGAAGATACATGCACATATTGACTTTGGGCATCTAAAATATCGATTTTCAGCATGTTTTGGGCCTGTATCTTGAAAATACTCTAACACTGAGTAGGCATGTACAGATTGCTTCTGGGACCCCAAAATATTGAATTTTCGGGTGTTTTGAGCCTGAATTTGTGAGATAAACAGGTACTGAAGATGCAGCCACATATCGACTTTTGTGCACCTAAAAGATCGATTTTCAGTATGTTTTGAGCATGTATTTTGAAAATACTCTAACACGGAGTAGGCATGTACAGATCGCTTCTGGGACCCCTAAATATCGAATTTTCGGGTGTTTTGGGACTGAATTTGAGATATCGACTTTTTGGCACCTAAAAGATCGATTTTTAGCATGTTTTTAGCCTATATTTTGAAAATATTCTAGCACTGAGTAGGCATGTACAGATTGCTTCTGGGACCCCAAAATATTGAATTTTCGGGTGTTTTGAGCCTGAATTTGAGATATAAACGGGTACAGAAGATACATGCACATATTGACTTTGGGCACCAAAAATATCGATTTTCAGCATGTTTTGGGCCTGAATTTTGAAAATACTCTAACACGGAGTAGGCATGTACAGATCGCTTCTGGGACCCCAAAATATCGAATTTTCGGGTGTTTAAGGCCAGAATTTGAGATATAAACGGTTACAGAAGATGCATGCACATATCGACTATTGGGCACCTAAAAGATCGATTTTCAGTATGTTTTGAGCATGTATTTTGAAAATACTCTAACACGGAGTAGGCATGTACAGATACCTTCTGGGACCTCTAAATATCGAATTTTCGGGTGTTTTGGGACTGAATTTGAGATATCGATCTTTTGGCACCTAAAATGTCGATTTTTAGCATGTTTTTAGCCTGTATTTTGAAAATACTCTAACACTGAGTAGGCATGTACAGATTGCTTCTGGGACCGCAAAATATTGAATTTTCGGGTGTTTTGAGCCTAAATTTGAGATATAAACGGGTACTGAAGATGCATGCACATATCGACTTTTGTGCACCTAAAACTTCGATTTTCAGTATGTTTTGAGCATGTATTTTGAAAATACTCTAACACGGACTAGGCATGTACAGATCGCTTCTGGGACCCCAAAATATCGAATTTTCGGGTGTTTTGGGACTGAATTTGAGATATAAACGGGTACAGAAGATGCATGCACATATCGACTTTTGGGCACCTAAAAGATCGATTTTCAGTATGTTTTTGGCCTGTATTTTGAAAATACTCTAACACGGAGTAGGCATGTACAGATACCTTCTGGGACCTCTAAATATCGAATTTTCGGGTGTTTTGGGACTGAATTTGAGATATCGACTTTTTGGCACCTAAAATTTCGATTTTTAGCATGTTTTTAGCCTATATTTTGAAAATATTCTAGCACTGAGTAGGCATGTACAGATTGCTTCTGGGACCATAAAATATTGAATTTTCGGGTGTTTTGAGCCTGAATTTGAGATATAAACGGGTACAGAAGATACATGAACATATTGACTTTGGGCACCAAAAATATCGATTTTCAGCATGTTTTGGGCCTGAATTTTGAAAATATTCTAACACGGAGTAGGCATGTACAGATCGCTTCTGGGACCCCAAAATATCGAATTTTCGGGTGTTTAGGGCCAGAATTTGAGATATAAACAAGTACAGAAGATGCATGCACATATCGACTTTTGGGCACCTAAAAGATCGATTTTCAGTATGTTTTTGGCCTGTATTTTGAAAATACTCTAACACGGAGTAGGCATGTACAGATACCTTCTGGGACCTCTAAATATCGAATTTTCGGGTGTTTTGGGACTGAATTTGAGATATCGATTTTTTGGCACCTAAAATGTCGATTTTTAGCATGTTTTTAGCCTATATTTTGAAAATATTCTAGCACTGTGTAGGCATGTACAGATTGCTTCTGGGACCCCAAAATATTGAATTTTCGGGTGTTTTGAGCCTGAATTTGAGATATAAACGGGTACAGAAGATACATGCACATATTGACTTTGGGCATCTAAAATATCGATTTTCAGCATGTTTTGGGCCTGTATCTTGAAAATACTCTAACACTGAGTAGGCATGTACAGATTGCTTCTGGGACCCCAAAATATTGAATTTTCGGGTGTTTTGAGCCTGAATTTGTGAGATAAACAGGTACTGAAGATGCAGCCACATATCGACTTTTGTGCACCTAAAAGATCGATTTTCAGTATGTTTTGAGCATGTATTTTGAAAATACTCTAACAAGGAGTAGGCATGTACAGATCGCTTCTGGGACCCCTAAATATCGAATTTTCGGGTGTTTTGGGACTGAATTTGAGATATCGACTTTTTGGCACCTAAAAGATCGATTTTTAGCATGTTTTTAGCCTATATTTTGAAAATATTCTAGCACTGAGTAGGCATGTACAGATTGCTTCTGGGACCCCAAAATATTGAATTTTCTGGTGTTTTGAGCCTGAATTTGAGATATAAACGGGTACAGAAGATACATGCACATATTGACTTTGGGCACCAAAAATATCGATTTTCAGCATGTTTTGGGCCTGAATTTTGAAAATACTCTAACACGGAGTAGGCATGTACAGATCGCTTCTGGGACCCCAAAATATCGAATTTTCGGGTGTTTAAGGCCAGAATTTGAGATATAAACGGTTACAGAAGATGCATGCACATATCGACTATTGGGCACCTAAAAGATCGATTTTCAGTATGTTTTGAGCATGTATTTTGAAAATACTCTAACACGGAGTAGGCATGTACAGATACCTTCTGGGACCTCTAAATATAGAATTTTCGGGTGTTTTGGGACTGAATTTGAGATATCGATCTTTTGGCACCTAAAATGTCGATTTTTAGCATGTTTTTAGCCTGTATTTTGAAAATACTCTAACACTGAGTAGGCATGTACAGATTGCTTCTGGGACCCCAAAATATTGAATTTTCGTGTGTTTTCAGCCTAAATTTGAGATATAAACGGGTACAGAAGATACATGCACATATCGACTTTTGTGCACCTAAAAGATCGATTTTCAGTATGTTTTGAGCATGTATTTTGAAAATACTCTAACACTGAGTAGGCATGTACAGATTGCTTCTGGGACCCCAAAATATTGAATTTTCGGGTGTTTTGAGCCTGAATTTGAGATATAAACGGGTACTGAAGATGCATGCACATATCGACTTTTGTGCACCTAAAAGATCGATTTTCAGTATGTTTTGAGCATGTATTTTGAAAATACTGTAACACGGAGTAGGCATGTACAGATCGCTTCTGGGACCCCTAAATATCGAATTTTCGGGTGTTTTGGGACTGAATTTGAGATATCGACTTTTTGGCACCTAAAAGATCGATTTTTAGCATGTTTTTAGCCTATATTTTTAAAATATATTCTAGCACTGAGTAGGCATGTACAGATTGCTTCTGGGACCCCAAAATATATAATTTTCGGGTGTTTTGAGCCTGAATTTGAGATATAAACGGGTACAGAAGATACATGCACATATTGACTTTGGGCACCAAAAATATCGATTTTCAGCATGTTTTGGGCCTGAATTTTGAAAATACTCTAACACAGAGTAGGCATGTACAGATCGCTTCTGGGACCCCAAAATATCGAATTTTCGGGTGTTTAGGGCCAGAATTTGAGATATAAACGGGTACAGAAGATGCATGCACATATCGACTTTTGGGCACCTAAAAGATCGATTTTCAGTATGTTTTGGCCTGTATTTTGAAAATACTCTAACACGGAGTAGGCATGTACAGATACCTTCTGGGACCTCTAAATATCGAATTTTCGGGTGTTTTGGGACTGAATTTGAGATATCGATTTTTTGGCACATAAAATGTCGATTTTTAGCATGTTTTTAGCCTATATTTTGAAAATATTCTAGCACTGTGTAGGCATGTACAGATTGCTTCTGGGACCCCAAAATATTGAATTTTCGGTGTTTTGAGCCTGAATTTGAGATATAAACGGGTACAGAAGATACATGCACATATTGACTTTGGGCATCTAAAATATCGATTTTCAGCATGTTTTGGGCCTGTACTTTGAAAATACTCTAACACTGAGTAGGCATGTACAGATTGCTTATGGGACCCCAAAATATTGAATTTTCGGGTGTTTTGAGCCTGAATTTGATATATAAACGGGTACAGATGATACATGCACATATCGACTTATGTGCACCTAAAAGATCGATTTTCAGTATGTTTTGAGCATGTATTTTGAAAATACTCTAACACGGAGTAGGCATGTGCAGATCGCTTCTGGGACCCCTAAATATCGAATTTTCGGGTGTTTTGGGACTGAATTTGAGATATCGACTTTTTGGCACCTAAAAGATCGATTTTTAGCATGTTTTTAGCCTATATTTTGAAAATATTCTAGCACTGTACAGATTGCTTCTGGGACCCCAAAATATTGAATTTTCGGGTGTTTTGAGCCTGAATTTGAGATATAAACGGGTACAGAAGATACATGCACATATCGACTTTTGGGCACCTAAAAGATCGATTTTCAGTATGTTTTTGGCCTGTATTTTGAAAATACTCTAACACGGAGTAGGCATGTACAGATACCTTCTGGGACCTCTAAATATCGAATTTTCGGGTGTTTTAGGACTGAATTTGAGATATCGATTTTTTGGCACATAAAATGTCGATTTTTAGTATGTTTTTAGCCTATATTTTGAAAATATTCTAGCACTGTGTAGGCATGTACAGATTGCTTCTGGGACCCCAAAATATTGAATTTTCGGGTGTTTTGGGACTGAATTTGAGATATAAACGGGTACAGAAGATGCATGCACATATCGACTTTTGGGCACCTAAAAGATCGATTTTCAGTATGTTTTTGGCCTGTATTTTGAAAATACTCTAACACGGAGTAGGCATGTACAGATACCTTCTGGGACCTCTAAATATCGAATTTTCGGGTGTTTTGGGACTGAATTTGAGATATCGACTTTTTGGCACCTAAAATGTCGATTTTTAGCATGTTTTTAGCCTATATTTTGAAAATATTCTAGCACTGTGTAGGCATGTACAGATTGCTTCTGGGACCCCAAAATATATAATTTTCGGGTGTTTTGAGCCTGAATTTGAGATATAAACGGGTACAGAAGATACATGCACATATTGACTTTGGGCATCTAAAATATCGATTTTCAGCATGTTTTGGGCCTGTATTTTGAAAATACTCTAACACTGAGTAGGCATGTACAGATTGCTTCTGGGACCCCCAAATATTGAATTTTCGGGTGTTTTGAGCCTGAATTTGAGATATAAACGGGTACTGAAGATGCATGCACATATCGACTTTTATGCACCTAAAAGATCGATTTTCAGTATGTTTTGAGCATGTATTTTGAAAATACTCTAACACGGAGTAGGCATGTACAAATCGCTTCTGGGACCCCTAAATATCGAATTTTCGGGTGTTTTGGGACTGAATTTGAGATATCGACTTTTTGGCACCTAAAAGATCGATTTTTAGCATGTTTTTAGCCTATATTTTGAAAATATTCTAGCACTGAGTAGGCATGTACAGATTGCTTCTGGAACCCCAAAATATTGAATTTTCGGGTGTTTTGAGCCTGAGTTTGAGATATAAACGGGTACAGAAAATACATGCACATATTGACTTTGGGCACCAAAAATATCGATTTTCAGCATGTTTTGGGCCTGAATTTTGAAAATACTCTAACACGGAGTAGGCATGTACAGATCGCTTCTGGGACCCTAAAATATCGAATTTTCGGGTGTTTAGGGCCAGAATTTGAGATATAAACGGGTACAGAAGATGCATGCACATATCGACTATTGGGCACCTAAAAGATCGATTTTCAGTATGTTTTTGGCCTGTAATTTGAAAATACTCTAACACGGAGTAGGCATGTACAGATACCTTCTGGGACCTCTAAATATCGAATTTTCGGGAGTTTTGGGACTGAATTTAAGATATCGATTTTTTGGCACCTAAAATGTCGATTTTTAGCATGTTTTTAGCCAATATTTTGAAAATATTCTAGCACTGTGTAGGCATGTACAGATTGCTTCTGGGACCCCAAAATATTGAATTTTCGGGTGTTTTGAGCCTGAATTTGAGATATAAACGGGTACAGAAGATACATGCACATATTGACTTTTGGCATCTAAAATATCGATTTTCAGCATGTTTTGGGCCTGTATTTTGAAAATACTCTAACACTGAGTAGGCATGTACAGATTGCTTCTGGGACCCGAAAATATCGAATTTTCGGGTGTTTTGAGCCTGAATTTGAGATATAAACGGGTACTGGAGATGCATGCACATATCGACTTTTGTGCACCTAAAAGATCGATTTTCAGTATGTTTTGAGCATGTATTTTGAAAATACTCTAACACGGAGTAGGAATGTACAGATCGCTTCTGGGACCCCTAAATATCGAATTTTCGGGTGTTTTGGGACTGAATTTGAGATATCGACTTTTTGGCACCTAAAAGATCGATTTTTAGCATGTTTTTTGCCTATATTTTGAAAATATTCTAGCACTGTATAGATTGCTTCTGGGACCCCAAAATATTGAATTTTCGGGTGTTTTGAGCCTGAATTTGAGATATAAACGGGTACAGAAGATACATGCACATATTGACTTTGGGCACCAAAAATATCGATTTTCAGCATGTTTTGGGCCTGAATTTTGAAAATACTCTAACACGGAGTAGGCATGCACAGATACCTTCTGGGACCTCTAAATATCGAATTTTCGGGGGTTTTGGGACTGAATTTGAGATATCGATTTTTTGGCACCTAAAATGTCGATTTTTAGCATGTTTTTAGCCTATATTTTGAAAATATTCTAGCACTGTGTAGGCATGTACAGATTGCTTCTGGGACCCCAAAATATTGAATTTTCGGGTGTTTTGAGCCTGAATTTGATATATAAACGGGTACAGAAGATACATGCACATATTGATTTTGGGCATCTAAAATATCGATTTTCAGCATGTTTTGGGCCTGTATTTTGAAAATACTCTAACACTGAGTAGGCATGTACAGATTGCTTCTGGGACCCCAAAATATTGAATTTTCGGGTGTTTTGAGCCTGAATTTGAGATATAAACGGGTACTGAAGATGCATGCAAATATCGACTTTTGTGCACCTAAAAGATCGATTTTCAGTATGTTTTGAGCATGTATTTTGAAAATACTCTAAAACGGAGTAGGCATGTACAGATCGCTTCTGGGACCCCTAAATATCGAATTTTCGGGTGTTTTGGGACTGAATTTGAGATATCGATTTTTTGGCACCTAAAAGATCGATTTTTAGCATGTTTTTAGCCTATATTTTGAAAATATTCTAGCACTGTACAGATTGCTTCTGGGACCCCAAAATATTGAATTTTCGGGTGTTTTGAGCCTGAATTTGAGATATAAACGGGTACAGAAGATACATGCACATATTGACTTTGGGCACCAAAAATAACGATTTTCAGCAAGTTTTGGGCCTGAATTTTGAAAATACTCTAACACGGAGTAGGCATGTACAGATCGCTTCTGGGACCCCAAAATATCGAATTTTCGGGTGTTTAGGGCCAGAATTTGAGATATAAACGGGTACAGAAGATGCATGCACATATCGACTTTTGGGCACCTAAAAGATCGATTTTCAGTATGTTTTTGGCATGTATTTTGAAAATACTCTAACACGGAGTAGGCATGTACAGATACCTTCTGGGACCTCTAAATATCGAATTTTCGGGTGTTTTGGGACTGAATTTGAGATATCGATTTTTTGGCACCTAAAATGTCGATTTTTAGCATGTTTTTAGCCTATATTTTGAAAATATTCTAACACTATGTAGGCATGTACAGATTGCTTCTGGGACCCCAAAATATTGAATTTTCGGGTGTTTTGAGCCTGAATTTGAGATATAAACGGGTACAGAAGATGCATGCACATATCGACTTTTGGGCACCTAAAAGATCGATTTTCAGTATGTTTCAGGCCTGTATTTTGAAAATACTCTAACACGGAGTAGGCATGCACAGATACCTTCTGGGACCTCTAAATATCGAATTTTCAGGTGTTTTGGGACTGAATTTGAGATATCGATTTTTTGGCACCTAAAATGTCGATTTTTAGCATGTTTTTAGCCTATATTTTGAAAATATTCTAGCACTGTGTAGGCATGTACAGATTGCTTCTGGGACCCCAAAATATTGAATTTTCGGGTGTTTTGAGCCTGAATTTGATATATAAACGGGTACAGAAGATACATGCACATATTGACTTTGGGCATCTAAAATATCGATTTTCAGCATGTTTTGGGCCTGTATTTTCAAAATACTCTAACACTGAGTAGGCATGTACAGATTGCTTCTGGGACCCCAAAATATTGAATTTTCGGGTGTTTTGAGCATGAATTTGAGATATAAACGGGTACTGAAGATGCATGCACATATCGACTTTTGTGTACCTAAAAGATCGATTTTCAGTATGTTTTGAGCATGTATTTTGAAAATACTCTAACACGGAGTAGGCATGTACAGATCGCTTCTGGGACCCCTAAATATCGAATTTTCGGGTGTTTTGGGACTGAATTTGAGATATCGACTTTTTGGCACCTAAAAGATCGATTTTCAGCATGTTTTTAGCCTATATTTTAAAAATATTCTAGCACTGAGTAGGCATGTACAGATCGCTTCTGGGACCCCTAAATATCGAATTTTCGGGTGTTTTGGGACTGAATTTGAGATATCGACTTTTTGGCACCTAATATAAACGGGTACAGAAGATACATGCACATATTGACTTTCGGCACCAAAAATATCGATTTTCAGCATGTTTTGGGCCTGAATTTTGAAAATACTCTAACACGGAGTAGGCTTGTACAGATCGCTTCTGGGACCTCAAAATATCGAATTTTCAGGTGTTTAGGGCCAGAATTTGAGATATAAACGGGTACCGAAGATGCATGCACATATCGACTTTTGGGCACCTAAAAGATCGATTTTCAGTATGTTTTTGGCCTGTATTTTGAAAATACTCTAACACGGAGTAGGCATGTACAGATACCTTCTGGGACCTCTAAATATCGAATTTTCGGGTGTTTTGGGACTGAATTTGAGATACCGATTTTTTGGCACCTAAAATGTCGATTTTTAGCATGTTTTTAGCCTATATTTTGAAAATATTCTAGAACTGTTTAGGCATGTACAGATTGCTTCTGGGACCCCAAAATATTGAATTTTCGGGTGTTTTGAGCCTGAATTTGAGATATAAACGGGTACAGAAGATACATGCACATATTGACTTTAGGCATCTAAAATATCGATTTTCAGCATGTTTTGGGCCTGTATTTTGAAAATACTCTAACACTGAGTAGGCATGTACAGATTGCTTCTGGGACCCCAAAATATTGAATTTTCGGATGTTTTGAGCCTGAATTTGAGATATAAACGGGTACTGAAGATGCATGCACATATCGACTTTTGTGCACCTAAAAGATCGATTTTCAGTATGTTTTGAGCATGTATTTTGAAAATACTCTAACACGGAGTAGGCATGTACAGATCGCTTCTGGGACCCCTAAATATCGAATTTTCGGGTGTTTTGGGACTGAATTTGAGATATCGACTTTTTGGCACCTAAAAGATCGATTTTTAGCATGTTTTTAGCCTATATTTTAAAAATATTCTAGCACTGAGTAGGCATGTACAGATTGCTTCTGGGACCCAAAAATATTGAATTTTCGGGTGTTTTGAGCCTGAATTTGAGATATAAACGGGTACAGAAGATACATGCACATATTGACTTTCGGCACCAAAAATATCGATTTTCAGCATGTTTTGGGCCTGAATTTTGAAAATACTCTAACACGGAGTAGGCATGTACAGATCGCTTCTGGGACCCCAAAATATCGAATTTTCGGGTGTTTAGGGCCAGAATTTGAGATATAAACGGGTACAGAAGATGCATGCACATATCGACTTTTGTGCACCTAAAAGATCGATTTTCAGTATGTTTTGAGCATGTATTTTGAAAATACTCTAAAACGGAGTAGGCATGTACAGATCGCTTCTGGGACCCCTAAATATCGAATTTTCGGGTGTTTTGGGACTGAATTTGAGATATCGACTTTTTGGCACATAAAAGATCGATTTTTAGCATGTTTTTAGCCTATATTTTGAAAATATTCTAGCACTGTACAGATTGCTTCTGGGACCTCAAAATATTGAATTTTCGGGTGTTTTGAGCCTGAATTTGAGATATAAACGGGTACAGAAGATACATGCACATATTGACTTTGGGCACCAAAAATATCGATTTTCAGCATGTTTTGGGCCTGAATTTTGAAAATACTCTAACACGGAGTAGGCATGTACAGATCGCTTCTGGGACCCCAAAATATCGAATTTTCGGGTGTTTAGGGCAAGAATTTGAGATATAAACGGGTTCAGAAGATGCATGCACATATCGACTTTTGTGCACCTAAAAGATCGATTTTCAGTATGTTTTTGGCATGTATTTTGAAAATACTCTAACACGGAATAAGCATGTACAGATACCTTCTGGGACCTCTAAATATCGAATTCTCGGGTGTTTTGGGACTGAATTTGAGATATCGATTTTTTGGCACCTAAAATGTCGATTTTTAGCATGTTTCTAGCCTATATTTTGAAAATATTCTAGCACTGTGTAGGCATGAACAGATTGCTTCTGGGACCCCAAAATATTGAATTTTCGGGTGTTTTGAGCCTGAATTTGAGATATAAACGGGTACAGAAGATACATGCACATATTGACTTTAGGCATCTAAAATATCGATTTTCAGCATGTTTTGGGCCTGTATTTTGAAAATACTCTAACACTGAGTAGGCATGTACAGATTGCTTCTGGGACCCCAAAATATTGAATTTTCGGATGTTTTGAGCCTGAATTTGAGATATAAACGGGTACTGAAGATGCATGCACATATCGACTTTTGTGCACCTAAAAGATCGATTTTCAGTATGTTTTGAGCATGTATTTTGAAAATACTCTAACACGGAGTAGGCATGTACAGATCGCTTCTGGGACCCCTAAATATCGAATTTTCGGGTGTTTTGGGACTGAATTTGAGATATCGACTTTTTGGCACCTAAAAGATCGATTTTTAGCATGTTTTTAGCCTATATTTTAAAAATATTCTAGCACTGAGTAGGCATGTACAGATTGCTTCTGGGACCCAAAAATATTGAATTTTCGGGTGTTTTGAGCCTGAATTTGAGATATAAACGGGTACAGAAGATACATGCACATATTGACTTTCGGCACCAAAAATATCGATTTTCAGCATGTTTTGGGCCTGAATTTTGAAAATACTCTAACACGGAGTAGGCATGTACAGATCGCTTCTGGGACCCCAAAATATCGAATTTTCGGGTGTTTAGGGCCAGAATTTGAGATATAAACGGGTACAGAAGATGCATGCACATATCGACTTTTGTGCACCTAAAAGATCGATTTTCAGTATGTTTTGAGCATGTATTTTGAAAATACTCTAAAACGGAGTAGGCATGTACAGATCGCTTCTGGGACCCCTAAATATCGAATTTTCGGGTGTTTTGGGACTGAATTTGAGATATCGACTTTTTGGCACATAAAAGATCGATTTTTAGCATGTTTTTAGCCTATATTTTGAAAATATTCTAGCACTGTACAGATTGCTTCTGGGACCTCAAAATATTGAATTTTCGGGTGTTTTGAGCCTGAATTTGAGATATAAACGGGTACAGAAGATACATGCACATATTGACTTTGGGCACCAAAAATATCGATTTTCAGCATGTTTTGGGCCTGAATTTTGAAAATACTCTAACACGGAGTAGGCATGTACAGATCGCTTCTGGGACCCCAAAATATCGAATTTTCGGGTGTTTAGGGCCAGAATTTGAGATATAAACGGGTTCAGAAGATGCATGCACATATCGACTTTTGTGCACCTAAAAGATCGATTTTCAGTATGTTTTTGGCATGTATTTTGAAAATACTCTAACACGGAATAAGCATGTACAGATACCTTCTGGGACCTCTAAATATCGAATTCTCGGGTGTTTTGGGACTGAATTTGAGATATCGATTTTTTGGCACCTAAAATGTCGATTTTTAGCATGTTTCTAGCCTATATTTTGAAAATATTCTAGCACTGTGTAGGCATGAACAGATTGCTTCTGGGACCCCAAAATATTGAATTTTCGGGTGTTTTGAGCCTGAATTTGAGATATAAACGGGTACAGAAGATACATGCACATATTGATTTTTGCATCTAAATTATCGATTTTCAGCTTGTTTTGGGCCTGTATTTTGAAAATACTCTAACACTGAGTAGGCATGTAAAGATTGCTTCTGGGACCCCAAAATATTGAATTTTCGGGTGTTTTGAGCCTGAATTTGAGATATAAACGGGTACTGAAGATGCATGCACATATCGACTTTTGGGCACCTAAAAGATCGATTTTCAGTATGTTTTGAGCATGTATTTTGAAAATACTCTAAAACGGAGTAGGCATGTACAGATCGCTTCTGGGACCCCTAAATATCGAATTTTCGGGTGTTTTGGGACTGAATTTGAGATATCGACTTTTTGGCACCTAAAAGATCGATTTTTAGCATGTTTTTAGCCTATATTTTGTAAATATTCTAGCACTGTACAGATTGCTTCTGGGACCTCAAAATATTGAATTTTCGGGTGTTTTGAGCCTGAATTTGAGATATAAACGGGTACAGAAGATACATGCACATATTGACTTTGGGCACCAAAAATATCGATTTTCAGCATGTTTTGGGCCTGAATTTTGAAAATACTCTAACACGGAGTAGGCATGTACAGATCGCTTCTGGGACCCCAAAATATCGAATTTTCGGGTGTTTAGGGCCAGAATTTGAGATATAAACGGGTACAGAAGATGCATGCACATATCGACTTTTGTGCACCTAAAAGATCGATTTTCAGTATGTTTTGGGCCTGTATTTTGAAAATACTCTAACACTGAGTAGGCATGTACAGATTGCTTCTGGGACCCCAAAATATTGAATTTTCGGGTGTTTTGAGCCTGAATTTGAGATATAAACGGGTACTGAAAATGCATTCACATATCGACTTTTGTGCACCTAAAAGATCGATTTTCAGTATGTTTTGAGCATGTATTTTGAAAATACTCTAACACGGAGTAGGCATGTACAGATCGCTTCTGGGACCCCTAAATATCGAATTTTCGGGTGTTTTGGGACTGAATTTGAGATATCGACTTTTTGGCACCTAATATAAACGGGTACAGAAGATACATGCACATATTGACTTTCGGCACCAAAAATATCGATTTTCAGCATGTTTTGGGCCTGAATTTTGAAAATACTCTAACACGGAGTAGGCTTGTACAGATCGCTTCTGGGACCTCAATATATCGAATTTTCGGGTGTTTAGGGCCAGAATTTGAGATATAAACGGGTACCGAAGATGCATGCACATATCGACTTTTGGGCACCTAAAAGATCGATTTTCAGTATGTTTTTGGCCTGTATTTTGAAAATACTCTAACACGGAGTAGGCATGTACAGATACCTTCTGGGACCTCTAAATATCGAATTTTCGGGTGTTTTGGGACTGAATTTGAGATATCGATTTTTTGGCACCTAAAATGTCGATTTTTAGCATGTTTTTAGCCTATATTTTGAAAATATTCTAGCACTGTTTAGGCATGTACAGATTGCTTCTGGGACCCCAAAATATTGAATTTTCGGGTGTTTTGAGCCTGAATTTGAGATATAAACGGGTACAGAAGATACATGCACATATCGACTTTTGGGCACCAAAAATATCGATTTTCAGCATGTTTTGGGCCTGTATTTTGAAAATACTCTAACACGGAGTAGGCATGTACAGATCGCTTCTGGGACCCCAAAATATCGAATTTTCGGGTGTTTAGGGCCAGAATTTGAGATATAAACGGGTACAGAAGATGCATGCACATATCGACTTTTGGGCACCTAAAAGATCGTTTTTCAGTATGTTTTTGGCCTGTATTTTGAAAATACTCTAACACGGAGTAGGCATGTACAGATACCTTCTGGGACCTCTAAATATCGAATTTTCGGGTGTTTTGGGACTTAATTTAAGATATCGATTTTTTTGCACCTAAAATGTCGATTTTTAGCATGTTTTTAGCCTATATTTTGAAAATATTCTAGCACTGTGTAGGCATGTACAGATTGCTTCTGGGACCCCAAAATATTGAATTTTCGGGTGTTTTGAGCCTGAATTTGAGATATAAACGGGTACAGAAGATACATGCACATATTGACTTTGGGCATCTAAAATATCGATTTTCAGCATGTTTTGGGCCTGTATTTTGAAAATACTCTAACACTGAGTAGGCATGTACAGATTGCTTCTGGGACCCCAAAATATTGAATTTTCGGGTGTTTTGAGCCTGAATTTGAGATATAAACGGGTACTGAAGATG
This sequence comes from Petrolisthes cinctipes, assembly GCA_033782935.1. NCBI lineage: Eukaryota > Metazoa > Arthropoda > Malacostraca > Decapoda > Porcellanidae > Petrolisthes > Petrolisthes cinctipes. The sequence continues at coordinate 366,528 of JAWQEG010001185.1, forward strand.
CATGCACATATCGACTTTTGTGCACCAAAAAGATCGATTTTCAGTATGTTTTGAGCATGTATTTTGAAAATACTCTAACACGGAGTAGGCATGTACAGATCGCTTCTGGGACCCCAAAATATCGAATTTTCGGGTGTTTAGGGCCAGAATTTGAGATATAAACGGGTACAGAAGATGTATGCACATATCGACTTTTGGGCACCTAAATGATCGATTTTCAGTGTGTTTTGAGCATGTATTTTGAAAATACTCTAACACGGAGTAGGCATGTACAGATCGCTTCTGGGACCCCTAAATATCGAATTTTCGGGTGTTTTGGGACTGAATTTGAGATATCGACTTTTTGGCACCTAATATAAACGGGTACAGAAGATACATGCACATATTGACTTTCGGCACCAAAAATATCGATTTTCAGCATGTTTCGGGCCTGAATTTTGAAAATACTCTAACACGAAGTAGGCTTGTACAGATCGCTTCTGGGACCTCTAAATATCGAATTTTCGGGTGTTTAGGGCCAGAATTTGAGATATAAACGGGTACCGAAGATGCATGCACATATCGACTTTTGGGAACCTAAAAGATCGATTTTCAGTATGTTTTTGGCCTGTATTTTGAAAATACTCTAACACGGAGTAGGCATGTACAGATACCTTTTGGGACCTCTAAATATCGAATTTTCGGGTGTTTTGGGACTGAATTTGAGATATCGATTTTTTGGCACCTAAAATGTCGATTTTTAGCATGTTTTTAGCCTGTATTTTGAAAATACTCTAACACTGAGTAGGCATGTACAGATCGCTTCTGGGACCCCAAAATATCGAATTTTCGGGTGTTTAAGGCCAGAATTTGAGATATAAACGGGTACAGAAGATGCATGCACATATCGACTTTTGTGCACCTAAAAGATCGATTTTCAGTATGTTTTTGGCATGTATTTTGAAAATACTCTAACACGGAGTAAGCATGTACAGATACCTTCTGGGACCTCTAAATATCGAATTCTCGGGTGTTTTGGGACTGAATTTGAGATATCGATTTTTTGGCACCTAAAATGTCGATTTTTAGCATGTTTCTAGCCTATATTTTGAAAATATTCTAGCACTGTGTAGGCATGAACAGATTGCTTCTGGGACCCCAAAATATTGAATTTTCGGGTGTTTTGAGCCTGAATTTGAGATATAAACGGGTACAGAAGATACATGCACATATTGACTTTGGGCATCTAAATTATCGATTTTCAGCATGTTTTGGGCCTGTATTTTGAAAATACTCTAACACTGAGTAGGCATGTACAGATTGCTTCTGGGACCCCAAAATATTGAATTTTCGGGTGTTTTGAGCCTGAATTTGAGATATAAACGGGTACTGAAAATGCATTCACATATCGACTTTTGTGCACCTAAAAGATCGATTTTCAGTATGTTTTGAGCATGTATTTTGAAAATACTCTAACACGGAGTAGGCATGTACAGATCGCTTCTGGGACCCCTAAATATCGAATTTTCGGGTGTTTTGGGACTGAATTTGAGATATCGACTTTTTGGCACCTAATATAAACGGGTACAGAAGATACATGCACATATTGACTTTCGGCACCAAAAATATCGATTTTCAGCATGTTTTGGGCCTGAATTTTGAAAATACTCTAACACGGAGTAGGCTTGTACAGATCGCTTCTGGGACCTCAATATATCGAATTTTCGGGTGTTTAGGGCCAGAATTTGAGATATAAACGGGTACCGAAGATGCATGCACATATCGACTTTTGGGCACCTAAAAGATCGATTTTCAGTATGTTTTTGGCCTGTATTTTGAAAATACTCTAACACGGAGTAGGCATGTACAGATACCTTCTGGGACCTCTAAATATCGAATTTTCGGGTGTTTTGGGACTGAATTTGAGATATCGATTTTTTGGCACCTAAAATGTCGATTTTTAGCATGTTTTTAGCCTATATTTTGAAAATATTCTAGCACTGTTTAGGCATGTACAGATTGCTTCTGGGACCCCAAAATATTGAATTTTCGGGTGTTTTGAGCCTGAATTTGAGATATAAACGGGTACAGAAGATACATGCACATATCGACTTTTGGGCACCAAAAATATCGATTTTCAGCATGTTTTGGGCCTGTATTTTGAAAATACTCTAACACGGAGTAGGCATGTACAGATCGCTTCTGGGACCCCAAAATATCGAATTTTCGGGTGTTTAGGGCCAGAATTTGAGATATAAACGGGTACAGAAGATGCATGCACATATCGACTTTTGGGCACCTAAAAGATCGTTTTTCAGTATGTTTTTGGCCTGTATTTAGAAAATACTCTAACACGGAGTAGGCATGTACAGATACCTTCTGGGACCTCTAAATATCGAATTTTCGGGTGTTTTGGGACTGAATTTAAGATATCGATTTTTTTGCACCTAAAATGTCGATTTTTAGCATGTTTTTAGCCTATATTTTGAAAATATTCTAGCACTGTGTAGGCATGTACAGATTGCTTCTGGGACCCCAAAATATTGAATTTTCGGGTGTTTTGAGCCTGAATTTGAGATATAAACGGGTACAGAAGATACATGCACATATTGACTTTGGGCATCTAAAATATCGATTTTCAGCATGTTTTGGGCCTGTATTTTGAAAATACTCTAACACTGAGTAGGCATGTACAGATTGCTTCTGGGACCCCAAAATATTGAATTTTCGGGTGTTTTGAGCCTGAATTTGAGATATAAACGGGTACTGAAGATGCATGCACATATCGACTTTTGTGCACCAAAAAGATCGATTTTCAGTATGTTTTGAGCATGTATTTTGAAAATACTCTAACACGGAGTAGGCATGTACAGATCGCTTCTGGGACCCCAAAATATCGAATTTTCGGGTGTTTAGGGCCAGAATTTGAGATATAAACGGGTACAGAAGATGTATGCACATATCGACTTTTGGGCACCTAAATGATCGATTTTCAGTGTGTTTTGAGCATGTATTTTGAAAATACTCTAACACGGAGTAGGCATGTACAGATCGCTTCTGGGACCCCTAAATATCGAATTTTCGGGTGTTTTGGGACTGAATTTGAGATATCGACTTTTTGGCACCTAATATAAACGGGTACAGAAGATACATGCACATATTGACTTTCGGCACCAAAAATATCGATTTTCAGCATGTTTCGGGCCTGAATTTTGAAAATACTCTAACACGAAGTAGGCTTGTACAGATCGCTTCTGGGACCTCTAAATATCGAATTTTCGGGTGTTTAGGGCCAGAATTTGAGATATAAACGGGTACCGAAGATGCATGCACATATCGACTTTTGGGAACCTAAAAGATCGATTTTCAGTATGTTTTTGGCCTGTATTTTGAAAATACTCTAACACGGAGTAGGCATGTACAGATACCTTTTGGGACCTCTAAATATCGAATTTTCGGGTGTTTTGGGACTGAATTTGAGATATCGATTTTTTGGCACCTAAAATGTCGATTTTTAGCATGTTTTTAGCCTGTATTTTGAAAATACTCTAACACTGAGTAGGCATGTACAGATTGCTTCTGGGACCCCAAAATATTGAATTTTCGTATGTTTTGAGCCTGAATTTGAAATATAAACGGGTACTGAAGATGCATGCACATATCGACTTTTGGGCACCTAAAAGATCGATTTTCAGTATGTTTTGAGCATGTATTTTGAAAATACTCTAACACGGAGTAGGCATGTACAGATCGCTTCTGGGACCCCTAAATATCGAATTTTCGGGTGTTTTGGGACTGAATTTGAGATCTCGACTTTTTGACACCTAAAAGATCGATTTTTAGCATGTTTTTAGCCTATATTTTAAAAATATTCTAGCACTGAGTAGGCATGTACAGATTGCTTCTGGGACCCCAAAATATTGAATTTTCGGGTGTTTTGAGCCTGAATTTGAGATATAAACGGGTACAGAAGATACATGCACATATTGACTTTGGGCACCAAAAATATCGATTTTCAGCATGTTTTGGGCCTGAATTTTGAAAATACTCTAACACGGAGTAGGCATGTACAGATCGCTTCTGGGACCCCAAAATATCGAATTTTCGGGTGTTTAAGGCCAGAATTTGAGATATAAACGGGTACAGAAGATGCATGCACATATCGACTTTTGGGCACCTAAAAGATCGATTTTCAGTATGTTTTAGGCCTGTATTTTGAAAATACTCTAACACGGAGTAGGCATGCACAGATACCTTCTGGGACCTCTAAATATCGAATTTTCGGGTGTTTTGGGACTGAATTTGAGATATCGATTTTTTGGCACCTAATATGTCGATTTTTAGCATGTTTTTAGCCTATATTTTGAAAATATTCTAGCACTGTGTAGGCATGTACAGATTGCTTCTGGGACCCCAAAATATTGAATTTTCGGGTGTTTTGAGCCTGAATTTGAGATATAAACGGGTACAGAAGATACATGCACATATTGACTTTGGGCATCAAAAATATCGATTTTCAGCATGTTTTGGGCCTGTATTTTGAAAATACTCTAACACGGAGTAGGCATGTACAGATCGCTTCAAGGACCCCAAAATATCGAATTTTCGGGTGTTTTGAGCCTGAATTTGAGATATAAACGGGTACTGAAGATGCATGCACATATCGACTTTTTGGCACCTAAAACATCGATTTTGAGCATGTTTTGGGCCTGTATTTTGAAAATACTCTAACACGGTGTAGGCATGTACAGTTCGCTTCTGGGACCCCTAAATATCGAATTTTCGGGTGTTTTGGGCCTTAATTTGAGATTTCGCCTTTACGCACCTAAAATATCGATTTTTAGCATGTTTTGAGCCTATATTTTGAAAATATTCTAGCACTGAGTAGGCATGTACAGATCGCTTCTGGGACCCAAAAATATCGAGTTTTCGGGTGTTTTGAGCCTGAATTTGAGATATAAACGAGTATAGAAGATGCATACACATGTTGACTTTGGGCACCAAAAATATCGATTTTCAGCATGTTTTAAGCCTGAATTTTCAAAATACTCTAACACGGAGTAGACATTTACAGATCGCTTCTGGGACCCCAAAATATCAAATTTTCGGGTGTTTAGGGCCAGAATTTGAGATATAAACGGGTACAGAAGATGCATGCACATATCGACTTTTGGGCACCTAAAAGATCGATTTTCAGTATGTTTTTGGCCTGTATTTAGAAAATACTCTAACACGGAGTAGGCATGTACAGATCGCTTCTGGGACCCCAAAATATCGAATTTTCGGGTGTTTTGGGACTGAATTTGAGATATCGACATTTTGGCACCTAAAAGATCGATTTTTCGCATGTTTTGAGCCTATATTTTGAAAATATTCTAGCACTGAGTAGGCATGTACAGATTGCTTCTGGGACCCAAAAATATTGAATTTTCGGGTGTTTTGAGCCTGAATTTGAGATATAAATGGGTACAGAAGATACATGCACATATTGACTTTGGGCATCTAAAATATCGATTTTCAGCATGTTTTGTTCATGTATTTTAAAAATATTCTAACACTTAGTAGGCATGTACAGATCCCTTCTGGGACCCCAAAATATCGAATTTTCGGGTGTTTTGAGCCTGAATTTGAGATATAAACGGGTACTGAAGATGCATGCACATATCGACTTTTTTGCACCTAAAACATCGATTTTGAGCATGTTTTTTTGGCTTGTATTTTGAAAATATTCTTACACGGTGTAGGCATGTACAGATCGCTTCTGGGACCCCTAAATATCGAATTTTCGGGTGTTTTGGGCCTTAATTTGAGATATCGACTTTTTGGCACCTAAAATATCGATTTTTAGCATGTTTTTAGCCTATATTTTGAAAATATTCTAGCACTGAGTAGGCATGTACAAATTGCTTCTGGGACCCCAAAATATTGAATTTTCTGGTGTTTAGGGCCAGAATTTGAGATATAAACGGGTACAGAAGATGCATGCACATATCGACTTTTGGGCACCTAAAAGATCGATTTTCAGTATGTTTTTGGCCTGTATTTTGAAAATACTCTAACACGGAGTAGGCATGTACAGATCGCTTCTGGGACCCCAAAATATCGAATTTTCGGGTGTTTTGAGCTTGAATTTGAGATATAAACGGGTACAGAAAATACATGCACATATTGACTTTCGGCATCTAAAATATCTATTTTCAGCATGTTTTGGGCATGTATTTTGAAAACACTCTATCACGGAGTAGGCATGTACAGATCGCTTCTGGGACCCCAAAATATCGAATTTTCGGGTGTTTTGAGCCTGAATTTGAGATATAAACGGGTACTGAAGATGCATGCACATATCGACTTTTGGGCACATAAAACATCGGTTTTGAGCATGTTTTGGGCCTGAATTTTGAAAATACTCTAACACGGAGTAGGCATGTACAGATCGCTTCTGGGACCCCAAAATATCGAATTTACGGATGTTTTGAGGCTGAATTTGAGATATAAACGAGTATAGAAGATGCATACACATATTGACTTTGGGCACCAAAAATATCGATTTTCAGCATGTTTTAAGCCTGAATTTTGAAAATACTCTAACACGGAGTAGGCATGCACAGATCGCTTCTGGGACCCAAAAAAATCGAATTTTCGGGTGTTTAGGGCCTTAATTTGAGATATCGCCTTTACGCACCAAAAATATCGATTTTTAGCATGTTTTGAGACTATATTTTGAAAATATTCTAGCACTGAGTACGCGTGTAGGGATCGCTTCTAGGACCCCAAAATATCGAATTTTCGGGTGTTTTGAGCCTGAATTTAAGATATAAACGAGTACAGAAGATGCATGCACATATCGACTTTTGGGCACCTAAAATATCGATTTTGAGCATGTTTCGAGCCTATATTTTGAAAACATTCTAGCACTGAGTAGGCATGTACAGATCGCTTCTGGGACCCCAAAATATCGAGTTTTCGGGTGTTTTGAGCCTGAATTTGAGATATAAACGAGTATAGATGATGCATACACATATTGACTTTGGGCAACAAAAATATCGATTTTCAGCATGTTTTAAGCCTGAATTTTCAAAATACTCTAACACGGAGTAGACATTTACAGATCGCATCTGGGACCCCAAAATATCAAATTTTCGGGTGTTTAGGGCCAGAATTTGAGATATAAACGGGTACAGAAGATGCATGCACATGTCGACTTTTGGGCACCTAAAAGATCGATTTTCAGTATGTTTTTGGCCTGTATTTAGAAAATACTCTAACACGGAGTAGGCATGTACAGATCGCTTCTGGGACCCCAAAATATCGAATTTTCGGGTGTTTTGGGCTTGAATTTGAGATATCGCCTTTACGCACCTAAAATATCGATTTTTAGCATGTTTTGAGCTTTTATTTTGAAAATACTCTAGCACTGAGTAGGCATGTACAGATCGCTTCTGGGACCCCAAAATATCGAATTTTCGGGTGTTTAGGGCCAGAATTTGAGATATAAACGGGTACAGAAGATGCATGCACATATCTACTTTTGGGCATATAAAAGATCGATTTTCAGCATGTTTTTGGCCTGTATTTTGAAAATACTCTAACACGGAGAAGGCATGTACAGATCGCTTCTGAGACCCCATAATATCGAATTTTCGGGTGTTTTGGTCCTGAATTTGAGATATCGCCTTTACGATACTAAAATATCGATTTTTAGCATGTTTTGAGCCTATATTTTGAAAATATTCTAGCACTGAGTACGCATGTAGGGATCGCTTCAAGGACCCCAAAATATCGAATTTTCGGGTGTTTTGAGCCTGAATTTAAGATATAAACGAGTACAGAAGATGCATGCACATATCGACTTTTAGGCACCTAAAAGATCGATTTTCAGTATGTTTTTGGCCTGTATTTTGAAAATACTAACATGGAGTAGGCATGTACAGATCGCTTCTGGGACCCCTAAATATCGAATTTTCGGGTTTTTTGGGCCTTAATTTGAGATATCGACTTTTTGGCACCTAAAATATCGATTTTTAGCATGTTTTTAGCCTATATTTTGAAAATATTCTGGCACTGACTAGGCATGTACAGATTGCTTCTGGGACCCCAAAATATTGAATTTTCGGGTGTTTTGAGCATGTTTTTAGCCTATATTTTGAAAATATTCTAGAACTGAGTAGGCATGTACAGATTGCTTCTGGGACCCCAAAATATTGAATTTTCGGGTGTTTTGAGCCTGAATTTGAGATATAAACGGGTACAGAAGATACATGCACATATTGACTTTGGGCACCAAAAATATCGATTTTCAGCATGTTTTGGGCCTGAATTTTGAAAATACTCTAACACGGAGTAGGCATGTACAGATCACTTCTGGGACCCCAAAATATCGAATTTTCGGGTGTTTAGGGCCAGAATTTGAGATATAAACGGGTACAGAAGATGCATGCACATATCGACTTTTGGGCACCTAAAAGATCGATTTTCAGTATGTTTTTGGCCTGTATTTTGAAAATACTCTAACACGGAGTAGGCATGTACAGATACCTTCTGGGACCTCTAAATATCGAATTTTCGGGTGTTTTGGGACTGAATTTGAGATATCGATTTTTTGGCACCTAAAATGTCGATTTTTAGCATGTTTTTATCCTATATTTTGAAAATATTCTAGCATTGAGTAGGCATGTAGAGATTGCTTCTGGGACCCCAAAATATTGAATTTTCGGGTGTTTTGAGCCTGAATTTGAGATATAAACGGGTACAGAAGATACATGCACATATTGACTTTGGGCACCAAAAATATCGATTTTCAGCATGTTTTGGGCCTGTATTTTAAAAATACTCTAACACGGAGTAGGCATGTACAGATACCTTCTGGGACCTCTAAATATCGAATTTTCGGGTGTTATGGGACTGAATTTGAGATATCGATTTTTTGGCACCTATTATATCGATTTTTAGCATGTTTTTAGCCTATATTTTGAAAATATTCTAGCACTGTGTAGGCATGTACAGATTGCTCTTGGGACCCCAAAATATTGAATTTTCGGGTGCTTTGAGCCTGAATTTGAGATATAAACGGGTACAGAAGATACATGCACATATTGACTTTGGGCATCTAAAATATCGATTTTCAGTATGTTTTGAGCATGTATTTTGAAAATACTCTAACACGGAGTAGGCATGTACAGATCGCTTCTGGGACCCCTAAATATCGAATTTTCGGGTGTTTTGGGACTGAATTTGAGATATCGACTTTTTGGCACCTAAAAGATCGATTTTTAGCATGTTTTTAGCCTATATTATGAAAATATTCTAGCACTGAGTAGGCATGTACAGATTGCTTCTGGGACCCCAAAATATTGAATTTTCGGGTGTTTTGAGCCTGAATTTGAGATATAAACGGGTACAATAGATACATGCACATATTGACTTTGGGCACCAGAAATATCGGTTTTTAGCATGTTTTGGGCCTGAATTTTGAAAATACTCTAACACAGAGTAGGCATGTACAGATCGCTTCTGGGACCCCAAAATATCGAATTTTGGGGTGTTTAGGGCCAGAATTTGAGATATAAATGGGTACAGAAGATGCATGCACATATCGACTTTTGGGCACCAAAAATATCGATTTTCAGCATGTTTTGGGCCTGTATTTTGAAAATACTCTAATACGGAGTAGGCATGTACTGATACCTTCTGGGACCTCCAAATATCGAATTTTCGGGTGTTATGGGACTGAATTTGAGATATCGATTTTTTGGCACCTATAATATCGATTTTTAGCATGTTTTTAGCCTATATTTTGAAAATATTCTAGCACTGTGTAGGCATGTACAGATTGCTTCTGGGACCCCAAAATATTGAATTTTCGGGTGTTTTGAGCCTGAATTTGAGATATAAACCGGTACAGAAGATGCATGCACATATTGACTTTGGTCACCAAAAATATCGATTTTCAGCATGTTTTGGGCCTGAATTTTGAAAATACTCTAACACGGAGTAGGCATGTACAGATCGCTTCTGGGACCGCAAAATATCGAATTTACGGGTGTTTAGGGACAGAATTTGAGATATAAACGGGTACAGAAGATGCATGCACATATCGACTTTTGGGCACCTAAAAGATCGATTTTCAGTATGTTTTTGGCCTGTATTTTGAAAATACTCTAACACGGAGTAGGCATGTACAGATACCTTCTGGGACCTCTAAATATCGAATTTTCGGGTGTTTTGGGACTGAATTTGAGATATCGATTTTTTGGCACCTAAAATGTCGATTTTTAGCATGTTTTTATCCTATATTTTGAAAATATTCTAGCATTGAGTAGGCATGTAGAGATTGCTTCTGGGACCCCAAAATATTGAATTTTCGGGTGTTTTGAGCCTGAATTTGAGATATAAACGGGTACAGAAGATACATGCACATATTGACTTTGGGCACCAAAAATATCGATTTTCAGCATGTTTTGGGCCTGTATTTTAAAAATACTCTAACACGGAGTAGGCATGTACAGATACCTTCTGGGACCTCTAAATATCGAATTTTCGGGTGTTATGGGACTGAATTTGAGATATCGATTTTTTGGCACCTATTATATCGATTTTTAGCATGTTTTTAGCCTATATTTTGAAAATATTCTAGCACTGTGTAGGCATGTACAGATTGCTCTTGGGACCCCAAAATATTGAATTTTCGGGTGCTTTGAGCCTGAATTTGAGATATAAACGGGTACAGAAGATACATGCACATATTGACTTTGGGCATCTAAAATATCGATTTTCAGTATGTTTTGAGCATGTATTTTGAAAATACTCTAACACGGAGTAGGCATGTACAGATCGCTTCTGGGACCCCTAAATATCGAATTTTCGGGTGTTTTGGGACTGAATTTGAGATATCGACTTTTTGGCACCTAAAAGATCGATTTTTAGCATGTTTTTAGCCTATATTATGAAAATATTCTAGCACTGAGTAGGCATGTACAGATTGCTTCTGGGACCCCAAAATATTGAATTTTCGGGTGTTTTGAGCCTGAATTTGAGATATAAACGGGTACAATAGATACATGCACATATTGACTTTGGGCACCAGAAATATCGGTTTTTAGCATGTTTTGGGCCTGAATTTTGAAAATACTCTAACACAGAGTAGGCATGTACAGATCGCTTCTGGGACCCCAAAATATCGAATTTTGGGGTGTTTAGGGCCAGAATTTGAGATATAAATGGGTACAGAAGATGCATGCACATATCGACTTTTGGGCACCAAAAATATCGATTTTCAGCATGTTTTGGGCCTGTATTTTGAAAATACTCTAATACGGAGTAGGCATGTACTGATACCTTCTGGGACCTCCAAATATCGAATTTTCGGGTGTTATGGGACTGAATTTGAGATATCGATTTTTTGGCACCTATAATATCGATTTTTAGCATGTTTTTAGCCTATATTTTGAAAATATTCTAGCACTGTGTAGGCATGTACAGATTGCTTCTGGGACCCCAAAATATTGAATTTTCGGGTGTTTTGAGCCTGAATTTGAGATATAAACCGGTACAGAAGATGCATGCACATATTGACTTTGGTCACCAAAAATATCGATTTTCAGCATGTTTTGGGCCTGAATTTTGAAAATACTCTAACACGGAGTAGGCATGTACAGATCGCTTCTGGGACCGCAAAATATCGAATTTACGGGTGTTTAGGGACAGAATTTGAGATATAAACGGGTACAGAAGATGCATGCACATATCGACTTTTGGGCACCTAAAAGATCGATTTTCAGTTTGTTTTTGGCCTGTATTTTGAAAATACTCTAACAAGGAGTAGGCATGTACAGATACCTTCTGGGACCTCTAAATATCGAATTTTCGGGTGTTTTGGGACTGAATTTGAGATATCGATTTTTTGGCACATAAAATGTCGTTTTTCAGAATGTTTTTAGCCTATATTTTGAAAATATTCTAGCACTGTGTAGGCATGTACAGATTGCTTCTGGGACCCCAAAATATTGAATTTTCGGGTGTTTTGAGCCTGAATTTGAGATATAAACGGGTACAGAAGATACATGCACATATTGACTTTGGGCATCTAAAATATCGATTTTCAGCATGTTTTGGACCTGTATTTTGAAAATACTCTAACACTGAGTAGGCATGTACAGATTGCTTCTGGGACCCCAAAATATTGAATTTTCGGGTGTTTTGAGCCTGAATTTGAGATATAAACGGGTACTGAAGATGCATGCACATATCGACTTTTGTGCACCTAAAAGATCGATTTTCAGTATGTTTTTGGCCTGTATTTTGAAAATACTCTAACACGGAGTAGGCATGTACAGATACCTTCTGGGACCTCTAAATATCGAATTTTCGGGTGTTTTGGGACTGAATTTGAGATATCGATTTTTGGCACCTAAAATGTCGATTTTTAGCATGTTTTTAGCCTATATTTTGAAAATATTCTAGCACTGTGTAGGCATGTACAGATTGCTTCTGGGACCCCAAAATATTGAATTTTCGGGTGTTTTGAGCCTGAATTTGAGATATAAACGGGTACAGAAGATACATGCACATATTGACTTTGGGCATCTAAAATATCGATTTTCAGCATGTTTTGGGCCTCTATTTTGAAAATACTCTAACACTGAGTAGGCATGTACAGATTGCTTCTGGGACCCCAAAATATTGAATTTTGGGTGTTTTGAGCCTGAATTTGAGATATAAACGGGTACTGAAGATGCATGCACATATCGACTTTTGTGCACCTAAAAGATCGATTTTCAGTATGTATTGAGCATGTATTTTGAAAATACTCTAACACGGAGTAGGCATGTACAGATCGCTTCTGGGACCCCTAAATATCGAATTTTCGGGTGTTTTGGGACTGAATTTGAGATATCGACTTTTTGGCACCTAAAAGATCGATTTTTAGCATGTTTTTAGCCTATATTTTGAAAATATTCTAGCACTGTACAGATTGCTTCTGGGACCCCAAAATATTGAATGTTCGGGTGTTTTGAGCCTGAATTTGAGATATAAACGGGTACAGAAGATACATGCACATATTGACTTTGGGCACCAAAAATATCGATTTTTCAGTATGTTTTGGGCCTGAATTTTGAAAATACTCTAACACTGAGTAGGCATGTACAGATTGCTTCTGGGACCCCAAAATATTGAATTTTAGGGTGTTTTGAGCCTGAATTTGAGATATAAACGGGTACTGAAGATGCATGCACATATCGACTTTTGTGCACCTAAAAGATCGATTTTCAGTATGTTTTAAGCATGTATTTTGAAAATACTCTAACACGGAGTAGGCATGTACAGATCGCTTCTGGGACCCCTAAATATCGAATTTTCGGGTGTTTTGGGACTGAATTTGAGATATCGACTTTTGTGCACCTAAAAGATCGATTTTTAGCATGTTTTTAGCCTATATTTTGAAAATATTCTAGCACTGAGTAGGCATGTACAGATTGCTTCTGGGACCCCAAATATTGAATTTTCGGGTGTTTTGAGCCTGAATTTGAGATATAAACGGGTACAGAAGATACATGCACATATTGACTTTGGGCAACAAAAATATCGATTTTTAGCATGTTTTGAGCCTGAATTTTGAAAATACTCTAGCACGGAGTAGGCATGTACAGATCGCTTCTGGGACCACAAAATATCGAATTTTCGGGTGTTTAGGGCCAGAATTTGAGATATAAACGGGTACAGAAGATGCATGCACATATCGACTTTTGGGCACCTAAAAGATCGATTTTCAGTATGTTTTTGGCCTGTATTTTGAAAATACTCTAACACGGAGTAGGCATGTACAGATACCTTCTGGGACCTCTAAATATCGAATTTTCGGGTGTTTTGGGACTGATTTTGAGATATCGATTTTTTGGCACCTAAAATGTCGATTTTTAGCATGTTTTTAGCCTATATTTTGAAAATACTCTAACACTGAGTAGGCATGTACAGATTGCTTCTGGGACCCAAAAATATTGAATTTTCGGGTGTTTTGAGCCTGAATTTGAGATATAAACGGGTACTGAAGATGCATGCACATATCGACTTTTGTGCACCTAAAAGATCGATTTTCAGTATGTATTGAGCATGTATTTTGAAAATACTCTAACACGGAGTAGGCATGTACAGATCGCTTCTGGGACCCCTAAATATCGAATTTTCGGGTGTTTTGGGACTGAATTTGAGATATCGACTTTTTGGCACCTAAAAGATCGATTTTTAGCATGTTTTTAGCCTATATTTTGAAAATATTCTAGCACTGTTCAGATTGCTTCTGGGACCCCAAAATATTGAATTTTCGGGTGTTTTGAGCCTGAATTTGAGATATAAACGGGTACAGAAGATACATGCACATATTGACTTTGGGCACCAAAAATATCGATTTTCAGCATGTTTTGGGCCTGAATTTTGAAAATACTCTAACACGGAGTAGGCATGTACAGATACCTTCTGGGACCTCTAAATATCGAATTTTCGGGTGTTTTGGGACTGAATTTGAGATATCGATTTTTTGGCACCTAAAATGTCGATTTTTAGCATGTTTTTAGCCTATATTTTGAAAATATTCTAGCACTGTGTAGGCATGTACAGATTTCTTCTGAGACCCCAAAATATTGAATTTTCGGGTGTTTTGAGCCTTAATTTGAGATATAAACGGGTACAGAAGATACATGCACATATTGACTTTGGGCATCTAAAATATCGATTTTCAGCATGTTTTGGGCCTGTATTTTGAAAATACTCTAACACTGAGTAGGCATGTACAGATTGCTTTTGGGACCCCAAAATATTGAATTTTCGGGTGTTTTGAGCCTGAATTTGAGATATAAACGGGTACTGAAGATGCATGCACATATCGACTTTTGTGCACCTAAAAGATCGATTTTCAGTATGTTTTGAGCATGTATTTTGAAAATACTCTAACACGGAGTAGGCATGTAAAGATCGCTTCTGGGACCCCTAAATATCGAATTTTCGGGTGTTTTGGGACTGAATTTGAGATATCGACTTTTTGGCACCTAAAAGATCGATTTTTAGCATGTTTTTAGCCTATATTTTGAAAATATTCTAGCACTGAGTAGGCATGTTCAGATTGCTTCTAGGACCCCAAAATATTGAATTTTCGGGTGTTTTGAGCCTGAATTTGAGATATAAACGGGTACAGAAGATACATGCACATATTGACTTTGGGCACCAAAAATATCGATTTTCAGCATGTTTTGGGCCTGAATTTTGAAAATACTCTGACACTTAGTAGGCATGTACAGATCGCTTCTGGGACCCCAAAATATCGAATTTTCGGGTGTTTAGGGCCAGAATTAAAGATATAAACGGGTACTGAAGATGTATGCACATATCGACTTTTGTGCACCTAAAAGATCGATTTTCAGTATGTTTTGAGCATGTATTTTGAAAATACTCTAACACGGAGTAGGCATGTACAGATTGCTTCTGGGACCCCAAAATATTGAATTTTCGTGTGTTTTGAGCCTGAATTTGAGATATAAACGGGTACTGAAGATGCATGCACATATCGACTTTTGTGCACCTAAAAGATCGATTTTCAGTATGTTTTGAGCATGTATTTTGAAAATACTCTAACACGGAGTAGGCATGTACAGATCGCTTCTGGGACCCCTAAATATCGAATTTTCGGGTGTTTTGGGACTGAATTTGAGATATCGACTTTTTGGCACCTAAAAGATCGATTTTTAGCATGTTTTTAGCCTATATTTTGAAAATATTCTAGCACTGTACAGATTGCTTCTGGGACCCCAAAATATTGAATTTTCGGGTGTTTTGAGCCTGAATTTGAGATATAAACGGGTACAGAAGATACATGCACATATTGACTTTGGGCACCAAAAATATCGATTTTCAGCATGTTTTGGGCCTGAATTTTGAAAATACTCTAACACTTAGTAGGCATGTACAGATCGCTTCTGGGACCCCAAAATATCGAATTTTCGGGTGTTTAGGGCCAGAATTTGAGATATAAACGGGTACAGAAGATGCATGCACATATCGACTTTTGGGCACCTAAAAGATGGATTTTCAGTATGTTTTTGGCCTGTATTTTGAAAATACTGTAACACGGAGTAGGCATGTACAGATACCTTCTGGGACCTCTAAATATCGAATTTTCGGGTGTTTTGGGACTGAATTTGAGATATCGATTTTTTGGTACCTAAAATGTCGATTTTTAGCATGTTTTTAGCCTATATTTTGAAAATATTCTAGCACTGTGTAGGCATGTACAGATTGCTTCTGGGACCCCAAAATATTGAATTTTCGGGTGTTTTGAGCCTAAATTTGAGATATAAACGGGTACAGAAGATACATGCACATATTGACTTTGGGCATCTAAAATATCGATATTCAGCATGTTTTGGGCCTGTATTTTGAAAATACTCTAACACTGAGTAGGCATGTACAGATTGCTTCTGGGACCCCAAAATATTGAATTTTCGGGTGTTTTGAGCCTGAATTTGAGATATAAACGGGTACTGATGATGAATGCATATATCGACTTTTGTGCACCTAAAAGATCGATTTTCAGTATGTTTTGAGCATGTATTTTGAAAATACTCTAACACGGAGTAGGCATGTACAGATCGCTTCTGGGACCCCAAAATATCGAATTTTCGGGTGTTTTGGGACTGAATTTGAGATATCGACTTTTTGGCACCTAAAAAGATTGCTTCTGGGACCCCAAAATATTGAATTTTCGGGTGTTTTGAGCCTAAATTTGAGATATAAACGGGTACAGAAGATACATGCACATATTGACTTTGGGCACCAAAAATATCGATTTTCAGCATGTTTTGGGCCTGAATTTTGAAAATACTCTAACACGGAGTAAGCATGTACATTTAGCTTCTGGGACCCCAAAATATCGAATTGTCGGGTGTTTAGGGCCAGAATTTGAGATATAAACGGGTACTGAAGATGCATGCACATATCGACTTTTGTGCACCTAAAAGATCGATTTTCAGTATGTTTTGAGCATGTATTTTGAAAATACTCTAACACGGAGTAGGCATGTACAGATCGCTTCTGGGACCCCTAAATATCGAAGTTTCGGGTGTTTTGGGACTGAATTGGAGATATCGACTTTTTGGCACCTAAAAGATCGATTTTTAGCATATTTTTAGCCTATATTTTGAAAATATTCTACAGATTGCTTCTGGGACCCCAAAATATTGAATTTTCGGGTGTTTTGAGCCTGAATTTGAGATATAAACGGGTACAGAAGATGCATGCACATATCGACTTTTGGGCACCTACAAGATCGATTTTCAGTATGTTTTGAGCATGTATTTTGAAAATACTCTAACACGGAGTAGGCATGTACAGATCGCTTCTGGGACCCCTAAATATCGAATTTTCGGGTGTTTTGGGACTGAATTTGAGATATCGACTTTTTGGCACCTTTTATAAAAGATCGATTTATAGCATGTTTTTAGCCTATAATTTGAAAATATTCTAGCACTGTGTAGGCATGTACAGATTGCTTCTGGGACCCCAAAATATTGAATTTTCGTTTGTTTTGAGCCTGAATTTGAGATATAAACGGGTACAGAAGATACATGCACATATTGACTTTGGGCATCTAAAATATCGATTTTCAGCATGTTTTGGGCCTGTATTTTGAAAATACTCTAACACTGACTAGGCATGTACAGATTGCTTCTGGGACCCCAAAATATTGAATTTTCGGGTGTTTTGAGCCTGAATTTGAGATATAAACGGGTACTAAAGATGCATGCACATATCGACTTTTGGGCACCTAAAAGATCGATTTTCAGTATGTTTTTGGCCTGTATTTTGAAAATACTCTAACACGGAGTAGGCATGTACAGATACCTTCTGGGACCTCTAAATATCGAATTTTCGGGTGTTTTGGGACTGAATTTGAGATATCGATTTTTTGGCACCTAAAATGTCGATTTTTAGCATGTTTTTAGCCTGTATTTTGAAAATATTCTAGCACTGTGTAGGCATGTACAGATTGCTTCTGGGACCCCAAAATATTGAATTTTCGGGTGTTTTGAGCCTAAATTTGAGATATAAACGAGTACTGATGATGCATGCACATATCGACTTTTGTGCACCTAAAAGATCGATTTTCAGTATGTTTCGAGCATGTATTTTGAAAATACTCTAACACGGAGTAGGCATGTACAGATCTCTTCTGGGACCCCTAAATATCGAATTTTCGGGTGTTTTGGGACTGAATTTGAGATATCGACTTTTTGGCACCTAAAAGATCGATTTTTAGCATGTTTTTAGCCTATATTTTGAAAATATTCTAGCACTGTACAGATTGCTTCTGGGACCCCAAAATATTGAATTTTCGGGTGTTTTGAGCCTGAATTTGAGATATCGATTTTTTGGCACCTAAAATGTCGATTTTTAGCATGTTTTTAGCTTATAATTTGAAAATATTCTAGCACTGTGTAGGCATGTACAGATTGCTTCTGGGACCCCAAAATATTGAATTTTCGGGTGTTTTGAGCCTGAATTTGAGATATAAACGGGTACAGAAGATACATGCACATATTGACTTTGGGTATCTAAAATATCGATTTTCAGCATGTTTTGGGCCTGTATTTTGAAAATACTCTAACACTGAGTAGGCATGTACAGATTGCTTCTGGGACTCCAAAATATTGAATTTTCGGGTGTTTTGAGCCTGAATTTGAGATATAAACGGGTACTGAAGATGCATGCACATATCGACTTTTGTGCACCTAAAAGATCGATTTTCAGTATGTTTTGAGCATGTCTTTTGAAAATACTCTAACAAGGAGTAGGCATGTACAGATCGCTTCTGGGACCCCTAAATATAGAATTTTCGGGTGTTTTGGGACTAAATTTGAGATATCGACTTTTTGGCTCCTAAAAGATCGATTTTTAGCATGTTTTTAGCCTATATTTTGAAAATATTCCAACACTGAGTAGGCATGTACAGATTGCTTCTGGGACCCCAAAATATTGAATTTTCGGGTGTTTTGAGCCTGAATTTGAGATATAAACGGGTACAGAAGATACATGCACAGAAGACTTTGGGCACCAAAAATATCGATTTTCAGCATGTTTTGGGCCTGAATTTTGAAAATACTCTAACACAGAGTAGGCATGTACAGATCGCTTCTGGGACCCCAAAATATCGAATTTTCGGGTGTTTAGGGCCAGAATTTGTGATGTAAACGGGTACAGAAGATGCATGCACATATCGACTTTTGGGCACCTAAAAGATCGATTTTCAGTATGTTTTTGGCCTGTATTTTGAAAATACTCTAACACGGAGTAAGCATGTACAGATACCTTCTGGGACCTCTAAATATCGAATTTTCGGGGGTTTTGGGACTGATTTTGAGATATCGATTTTTTGGCACCTAAAATGTCGATTTTTAGCATGTTTTTAGCCTATATTTTGAAAATATTCTAGAACTGTGTAGGCATGTACAGATTGCTTCTGGGACCCCAAAATATTGAATTTTCGGGTGTTTTGAGCCTGAATTTGAGATATAAACGGGTACAGAAGATACATGCACATATTGACTTTGGGCATCTAAAATATCGATTTTCAGCATGTTTTGGGCCTGTATTTTGAAAATACTCTAACACTGACTAGGCATGTACAGATTGCTTCTGGGACCCCAAAATATTGAAATTTCGGGAGTTTTGAGCCTGAATTTGAGATATAAACGGGTACTGAAGATGCATGCACATATCGACTTTTGGGCACCTAAAAGATCGATTTTCAGTATGTTTTTGGCCTGTATTTTGAAAATACTCTAACACGGAGTAGGCATGTACAGATACCTTCTGGGACCTCTAAATATCGAATTTTCGGGTGTTTTGGGACTGAATTTGAGATATCGATTTTTGGCACCTAAAATGTCGATTTTTAGCATGTTTTTAGCCTATATTTTGAAAATATTCTAGCACTGTGTAGGCATGTACAGATTGCTTCTGGGACCCCAAAATATTGAATTTTCGGGTGTTTTGAGCCTGAATTTGAGATATAAACGGGTACAGAAGATACATGCACATATTGACTTTGGGCATCTAAAATATCGATTTTCAGCATGTTTTGGGCCTCTATTTTGAAAATACTCTAACACTGAGTAGGCATGTACAGATTGCTTCTGGGACCCCAAAATATTGAATTTTGGGTGTTTTGAGCCTGAATTTGAGATATAAACGGGTACTGAAGATGCATGCACATATCGACTTTTGTGCACCTAAAAGATCGATTTTCAGTATGTATTGAGCATGTATTTTGAAAATACTCTAACACGGAGTAGGCATGTACAGATCGCTTCTGGGACCCCTAAATATCGAATTTTCGGGTGTTTTGGGACTGAATTTGAGATATCGACTTTTTGGCACCTAAAAGATCGATTTTTAGCATGTTTTTAGCCTATATTTTGAAAATATTCTAGCACTGTACAGATTGCTTCTGGGACCCCAAAATATTGAATGTTCGGGTGTTTTGAGCCTGAATTTGAGATATAAACGGGTACAGAAGATACATGCACATATTGACTTTGGGCACCAAAAATATCGATTTTTCAGTATGTTTTGGGCCTGAATTTTGAAAATACTCTAACACTGAGTAGGCATGTACAGATTGCTTCTGGGACCCCAAAATATTGAATTTTAGGGTGTTTTGAGCCTGAATTTGAGATATAAACGGGTACTGAAGATGCATGCACATATCGACTTTTGTGCACCTAAAAGATCGATTTTCAGTATGTTTTAAGCATGTATTTTGAAAATACTCTAACACGGAGTAGGCATGTACAGATCGCTTCTGGGACCCCTAAATATCGAATTTTCGGGTGTTTTGGGACTGAATTTGAGATATCGACTTTTGTGCACCTAAAAGATCGATTTTTAGCATGTTTTTAGCCTATATTTTGAAAATATTCTAGCACTGAGTAGGCATGTACAGATTGCTTCTGGGACCCCAAATATTGAATTTTCGGGTGTTTTGAGCCTGAATTTGAGATATAAACGGGTACAGAAGATACATGCACATATTGACTTTGGGCAACAAAAATATCGATTTTTAGCATGTTTTGAGCCTGAATTTTGAAAATACTCTAGCACGGAGTAGGCATGTACAGATCGCTTCTGGGACCACAAAATATCGAATTTTCGGGTGTTTAGGGCCAGAATTTGAGATATAAACGGGTACAGAAGATGCATGCACATATCGACTTTTGGGCACCTAAAAGATCGATTTTCAGTATGTTTTTGGCCTGTATTTTGAAAATACTCTAACACGGAGTAGGCATGTACAGATACCTTCTGGGACCTCTAAATATCGAATTTTCGGGTGTTTTGGGACTGATTTTGAGATATCGATTTTTTGGCACCTAAAATGTCGATTTTTAGCATGTTTTTAGCCTATATTTTGAAAATACTCTAACACTGAGTAGGCATGTACAGATTGCTTCTGGGACCCAAAAATATTGAATTTTCGGGTGTTTTGAGCCTGAATTTGAGATATAAACGGGTACTGAAGATGCATGCACATATCGACTTTTGTGCACCTAAAAGATCGATTTTCAGTATGTATTGAGCATGTATTTTGAAAATACTCTAACACGGAGTAGGCATGTACAGATCGCTTCTGGGACCCCTAAATATCGAATTTTCGGGTGTTTTGGGACTGAATTTGAGATATCGACTTTTTGGCACCTAAAAGATCGATTTTTAGCATGTTTTTAGCCTATATTTTGAAAATATTCAAGCACTGTTCAGATTGCTTCTGGGACCCCAAAATATTGAATTTTCGGGTGTTTTGAGCCTGAATTTGAGATATAAACGGGTACAGAAGATACATGCACATATTGACTTTGGGCACCAAAAATATCGATTTTCAGCATGTTTTGGGCCTGAATTTTGAAAATACTCTAACACGGAGTAGGCATGTACAGATACCTTCTGGGACCTCTAAATATCGAATTTTCGGGTGTTTTGGGACTGAATTTGAGATATCGATTTTTTGGCACCTAAAATGTCGATTTTTAGCATGTTTTTAGCCTATATTTTGAAAATATTCTAGCACTGTGTAGGCATGTACAGATTTCTTCTGAGACCCCAAAATATTGAATTTTCGGGTGTTTTGAGCCTTAATTTGAGATATAAACGGGTACAGAAGATACATGCACATATTGACTTTGGGCATCTAAAATATCGATTTTCAGCATGTTTTGGGCCTGTATTTTGAAAATACTCTAACACTGAGTAGGCATGTACAGATTGCTTTTGGGACCCCAAAATATTGAATTTTCGGGTGTTTTGAGCCTGAATTTGAGATATAAACGGGTACTGAAGATGCATGCACATATCGACTTTTGTGCACCTAAAAGATCGATTTTCAGTATGTTTTGAGCATGTATTTTGAAAATACTCTAACACGGAGTAGGCATGTAAAGATCGCTTCTGGGACCCCTAAATATCGAATTTTCGGGTGTTTTGGGACTGAATTTGAGATATCGACTTTTTGGCACCTAAAAGATCGATTTTTAGCATGTTTTTAGCCTATATTTTGAAAATATTCTAGCACTGAGTAGGCATGTTCAGATTGCTTCTAGGACCCCAAAATATTGAATTTTCGGGTGTTTTGAGCCTGAATTTGAGATATAAACGGGTACAGAAGATACATGCACATATTGACTTTGGGCACCAAAAATATCGATTTTCAGCATGTTTTGGGCCTGAATTTTGAAAATACTCTGACACTTAGTAGGCATGTACAGATCGCTTCTGGGACCCCAAAATATCGAATTTTCGGGTGTTTAGGGCCAGAATTAAAGATATAAACGGGTACTGAAGATGTATGCACATATCGACTTTTGTGCACCTAAAAGATCGATTTTCAGTATGTTTTGAGCATGTATTTTGAAAATACTCTAACACGGAGTAGGCATGTACAGATTGCTTCTGGGACCCCAAAATATTGAATTTTCGTGTGTTTTGAGCCTGAATTTGAGATATAAACGGGTACTGAAGATGCATGCACATATCGACTTTTGTGCACCTAAAAGATCGATTTTCAGTATGTTTTGAGCATGTATTTTGAAAATACTCTAACACGGAGTAGGCATGTACAGATCGCTTCTGGGACCCCTAAATATCGAATTTTCGGGTGTTTTGGGACTGAATTTGAGATATCGACTTTTTGGCACCTAAAAGATCGATTTTTAGCATGTTTTTAGCCTATATTTTGAAAATATTCTAGCACTGTACAGATTGCTTCTGGGACCCCAAAATATTGAATTTTCGGGTGTTTTGAGCCTGAATTTGAGATATAAACGGGTACAGAAGATACATGCACATATTGACTTTGGGCACCAAAAATATCGATTTTCAGCATGTTTTGGGCCTGAATTTTGAAAATACTCTAACACTTAGTAGGCATGTACAGATCGCTTCTGGGACCCCAAAATATCGAATTTTCGGGTGTTTAGGGCCAGAATTTGAGATATAAACGGGTACAGAAGATGCATGCACATATCGACTTTTGGGCACCTAAAAGATGGATTTTCAGTATGTTTTTGGCCTGTATTTTGAAAATACTGTAACACGGAGTAGGCATGTACAGATACCTTCTGGGACCTCTAAATATCGAATTTTCGGGTGTTTTGGGACTGAATTTGAGATATCGATTTTTTGGTACCTAAAATGTCGATTTTTAGCATGTTTTTAGCCTATATTTTGAAAATATTCTAGCACTGTGTAGGCATGTACAGATTGCTTCTGGGACCCCAAAATATTGAATTTTCGGGTGTTTTGAGCCTAAATTTGAGATATAAACGGGTACAGAAGATACATGCACATATTGACTTTGGGCATCTAAAATATCGATATTCAGCATGTTTTGGGCCTGTATTTTGAAAATACTCTAACACTGAGTAGGCATGTACAGATTGCTTCTGGGACCCCAAAATATTGAATTTTCGGGTGTTTTGAGCCTGAATTTGAGATATAAACGGGTACTGATGATGCATGCATATATCGACTTTTGTGCACCTAAAAGATCGATTTTCAGTATGTTTTGAGCATGTATTTTGAAAATACTCTAACACGGAGTAGGCATGTACAGATCGCTTCTGGGACCCCAAAATATCGAATTTTCGGGTGTTTTGGGACTGAATTTGAGATATCGACTTTTTGGCACCTAAAAAGATTGCTTCTGGGACCCCAAAATATTGAATTTTCGGGTGTTTTGAGCCTAAATTTGAGATATAAACGGGTACAGAAGATACATGCACATATTGACTTTGGGCACCAAAAATATCGATTTTCAGCATGTTTTGGGCCTGAATTTTGAAAATACTCTAACACGGAGTAAGCATGTACATTTAGCTTCTGGGACCCCAAAATATCGAATTGTCGGGTGTTTAGGGCCAGAATTTGAGATATAAACGGGTACTGAAGATGCATGCACATATCGACTTTTGTGCACCTAAAAGATCGATTTTCAGTATGTTTTGAGCATGTATTTTGAAAATACTCTAACACGGAGTAGGCATGTACAGATCGCTTCTGGGACCCCTAAATATCGAAGTTTCGGGTGTTTTGGGACTGAATTGGAGATATCGACTTTTTGGCACCTAAAAGATCGATTTTTAGCATATTTTTAGCCTATATTTTGAAAATATTCTACAGATTGCTTCTGGGACCCCAAAATATTGAATTTTCGGGTGTTTTGAGCCTGAATTTGAGATATAAACGGGTACAGAAGATGCATGCACATATCGACTTTTGGGCACCTACAAGATCGATTTTCAGTATGTTTTGAGCATGTATTTTGAAAATACTCTAACACGGAGTAGGCATGTACAGATCGCTTCTGGGACCCCTAAATATCGAATTTTCGGGTGTTTTGGGACTGAATTTGAGATATCGACTTTTTGGCACCTTTTATAAAAGATCGATTTATAGCATGTTTTTAGCCTATAATTTGAAAATATTCTAGCACTGTGTAGGCATGTACAGATTGCTTCTGGGACCCCAAAATATTGAATTTTCGTTTGTTTTGAGCCTGAATTTGAGATATAAACGGGTACAGAAGATACATGCACATATTGACTTTGGGCATCTAAAATATCGATTTTCAGCATGTTTTGGGCCTGTATTTTGAAAATACTCTAACACTGACTAGGCATGTACAGATTGCTTCTGGGACCCCAAAATATTGAATTTTCGGGTGTTTTGAGCCTGAATTTGAGATATAAACGGGTACTAAAGATGCATGCACATATCGACTTTTGGGCACCTAAAAGATCGATTTTCAGTATGTTTTTGGCATGTATTTTGAAAATACTCTAACACGGAGTAGGCATGTACAGATACCTTCTGGGACCTCTAAATATCGAATTTTCGGGTGTTTTGGGACTGAATTTGAGATATCGATTTTTTGGCACCTAAAATGTCGATTTTTAGCATGTTTTTAGCCTGTATTTTGAAAATATTCTAGCACTGTGTAGGCATGTACAGATTGCTTCTGGGACCCCAAAATATTGAATTTTCGGGTGTTTTGAGCCTAAATTTGAGATATAAACGAGTACTGATGATGCATGCACATATCGACTTTTGTGCACCTAAAAGATCGATTTTCAGTATGTTTCGAGCATGTATTTTGAAAATACTCTAACACGGAGTAGGCATGTACAGATCTCTTCTGGGACCCCTAAATATCGAATTTTCGGGTGTTTTGGGACTGAATTTGAGATATCGACTTTTTGGCACCTAAAAGATCGATTTTTAGCATGTTTTTAGCCTATATTTTGAAAATATTCTAGCACTGTACAGATTGCTTCTGGGACCCCAAAATATTGAATTTTCGGGTGTTTTGAGCCTGAATTTGAGATATCGATTTTTTGGCACCTAAAATGTCGATTTTTAGCATGTTTTTAGCTTATAATTTGAAAATATTCTAGCACTGTGTAGGCATGTACAGATTGCTTCTGGGACCCCAAAATATTGAATTTTCGGGTGTTTTGAGCCTGAATTTGAGATATAAACGGGTACAGAAGATACATGCACATATTGACTTTGGGTATCTAAAATATCGATTTTCAGCATGTTTTGGGCCTGTATTTTGAAAATACTCTAACACTGAGTAGGCATGTACAGATTGCTTCTGGGACTCCAAAATATTGAATTTTCGGGTGTTTTGAGCCTGAATTTGAGATATAAACGGGTACTGAAGATGCATGCACATATCGACTTTTGTGCACCTAAAAGATCGATTTTCAGTATGTTTTGAGCATGTCTTTTGAAAATACTCTAACAAGGAGTAGGCATGTACAGATCGCTTCTGGGACCCCTAAATATAGAATTTTCGGGTGTTTTGGGACTAAATTTGAGATATCGACTTTTTGGCTCCTAAAAGATCGATTTTTAGCATGTTTTTAGCCTATATTTTGAAAATATTCCAACACTGAGTAGGCATGTACAGATTGCTTCTGGGACCCCAAAATATTGAATTTTCGGGTGTTTTGAGCCTGAATTTGAGATATAAACGGGTACAGAAGATACATGCACAGAAGACTTTGGGCACCAAAAATATCGATTTTCAGCATGTTTTGGGCCTGAATTTTGAAAATACTCTAACACAGAGTAGGCATGTACAGATCGCTTCTGGGACCCCAAAATATCGAATTTTCGGGTGTTTAGGGCCAGAATTTGTGATGTAAACGGGTACAGAAGATGCATGCACATATCGACTTTTGGGCACCTAAAAGATCGATTTTCAGTATGTTTTTGGCCTGTATTTTGAAAATACTCTAACACGGAGTAAGCATGTACAGATACCTTCTGGGACCTCTAAATATCGAATTTTCGGGGGTTTTGGGACTGATTTTGAGATATCGATTTTTTGGCACCTAAAATGTCGATTTTTAGCATGTTTTTAGCCTATATTTTGAAAATATTCTAGAACTGTGTAGGCATGTACAGATTGCTTCTGGGACCCCAAAATATTGAATTTTCGGGTGTTTTGAGCCTGAATTTGAGATATAAACGGGTACAGAAGATACATGCACATATTGACTTTGGGCATCTAAAATATCGATTTTCAGCATGTTTTGGGCCTGTATTTTGAAAATACTCTAACACTGACTAGGCATGTACAGATTGCTTCTGGGACCCCAAAATATTGAAATTTCGGGAGTTTTGAGCCTGAATTTGAGATATAAACGGGTACTGAAGATGCATGCACATATCGACTTTTGGGCACCTAAAAGATCGATGTTCAGTATGTTTTTGGCCTGTATTTTGAAAATACTCTAACACGGAGTAGGCATATACAGATACCTTCTGGGACCTCTAAATATCGAATTTTCGGGTGTTTTGGGACTGAATTTGAGATATCGATTTTTTGGTATCTATAATATCGATTTTTAGCATGTTTTTAGCCTATATTTTGAAAATATTCTAGCACTGTGTAGGCATGTACAGATTGCTTAGGGGACCCCAAAATATTGAATTTTCGGGTGTTTTGAGCCTGAATTTGAGATATAAACGGGTACAGAAGATACATGCACATATTGACTTTGGGCATCTAAAATATCGATTTTCAGCATGTTTTGTGCCTGTATTTTGAAAATACTCTAACACTGAGTAGGCAAGTACAGATTGCTTCTGGGACCCCAAAATATTGAATTTTCGGGTGTTTTGAGCCTGAATTTGAGATATAAACGGGTACTGAAGATGCATGCACATATCGACTTTTGTGCACCTAAAAGATCGATTTTCAGTATGTTTTGAGCATGTATTTTGAAAATACTCTAACACGGAGTAGGCATGTACAGATCGCTTCTGGGACCCCTAAATATCGAATTTTCGGGTGTTTTGGGACTGAATTTGAGATATCGACTTTTTGGCACCTAAAAGATCGATTTTTAGCATGTTTTTAGCCTATATTTTGAAAATATTCTAGCACTGTACAGATTGCTTCTGGGACCCCAAAATATTGAATTTTCGGGTGTTTTGAGCCTGAATTTGAGATATAAACTTGTACAGAAGATACATGCACATATTGACTTTGGGCACCAAAAATATCGATTTTCAGTATGTTTTTGGCCTGTATTTTGAAAATACTCTAACACGGAGTAGGCATGTACAGATACCTTCTGGGACCTCTAAATATCGAATTTTCGGGTGTTTAGAGACTGAATTTGAGATATCGATTTTTTGGCACCTAAAATGTCGATTTTTAGCATGTTTTTAGTCTATAATTTGAAAATATTCTAGCACTGTGTAGGCATGTACAGATTGCTTCTGGGACCCCAAAATATTGAATTTTCGGGTGTTTTGAGCCTGAATTTGAGATATAAACGGGTACAGAAGATACATGACTTTGGGCATCTAAAATATCGATTTTCAGCATGTTTTGGGCCTGTATTTTGAAAATACTCTAACACTGAGTAGGCATGTACAGATTGCTTCTGGGACCCCAAAATATTGAATTTTCGGGGGTTTTGAGCCTGAATTTGAGATATAAACGGGTACTGAAGATGCATGCACATATCGATTTTTGTGCACCTAAAAGATCGATTTTCAGTATGTTTTGAGCATGTATTTTGAAAATACTCTAACACGGAGTAGGCATGTACAGATCGCTTCTGGGGCCCCTAAATATAGAATTTTCGGCTGTTTTGGGACTGAATTTGAGATATCGACTTTTTGGCACCTAAAAGATCGATTTTTAGCATGTTTTTAGCCTATATTTAGAAAATATTCTAGCACTGAGTAGGCATGTACAGATTGCTTCTGGGACCCCAAAATATTGAATTTTCGGGTGTTTTGAGCCTGAATTTGAGATATAAACGGGTACAGAAGATAAATGCACATATTGACTTCTGGCACCAAAAATATCGATTTTCAGCATGTTTTGGGCCTGAATTTTGAAAATACTCTAACACGGAGTAGGCATGTACAGATCGCTTCTGGGACCCCAAAATATCGAATTTTCGGGTGTTTAGGGCCAGAATTTGAGATATAAACGGGTACTGAAGATACATGCACACATCGACTTTTGTGCACCTAAAAGATCGATTTTCAGTATGTTTTTGGCCTGTATTTTGAAAATACTCTAACACGGAGTAGGCATGTACAGATACCTTCTGGGCCCTCTAAATATCGAATTTTCGGGTGTTTTGGGACTGAATTTGAGATATCGATTTTTTGGCACCTAAAATGTCGATTTTTAGCATGTTTTTAGCCTATATTTTGAAAATATTCTAGCACTGAGTAGGCATGTACAGATTGCTTCTGGGACCATAAAATATTGAATTTTCGGGTGTTTTGAGCCTGAATTTGAGATATAAACGGGTACAGAAGATACATGCACATATTGACTTTGGGCACCAAAAATATCGATTTTCAGCATGTTTTGGGCCTGAATTTTGAAAATATTCTAACACGGAGTAGGCATGTACAGATCGCTTCTGGGACCCCAAAATATCGAATTTTCGGGTGTTTAGGGACAGAATTTGAGATATAAACAAGTACAGAAGATGCATGCACATATCGACTTTTGGGCACCTAAAAGATCGATTTTCAGTATGTTTTTGGCCTGTATTTTGAAAATACTCTAACACGGAGTAGGCATGTACAGATACCTTCTGGGACCTCTAAATATCGAATTTTCGGGTGTTTTGGGACTGAATTTGAGATATCGATTTTTTGGCACCTAAAATGTCGATTTTTAGCATGTTTTTAGCCTATATTTTGAAAATATTCTAGCACTGTGTAGGCATGTACAGATTGCTTCTGGGACCCCAAAATATTGAATTTTCGGGTGTTTTGAGCCTGAATTTGAGATATAAACGGGTACTGAAGATGCATGCACATATCGACTTTTGTGCACCTAAAAGATCGATTTTCAGTATGTTTTGAGCATGTATTTTGAAAATACTCTAACACGGAGTAGGCATGTACAGATCGCTTCTGGGACCCCAAAATATTGAATTTTCGGGTGTTTTGAGCCTGAATTTGAGATATAAACGGGTACAGAAGATACATGCACATATTGACTTCTGGCACCAAAAATATCGATTTTCAGCATGTTTTGGGCCTGAATTTTGAAAATACTCTAACACGGAGTAGGAATGTACAGATCGCTTCTGGGACCCCAAAATATCGAATTTTCGGGTGTTTAGGGCCAGAATTTGAGATATAAACGGGTACTGAAGATGCATGCACATATCGTATTTTGTGCACCTAAAAGATCGATTTTCAATATGTTTTGAGCATGTATTTTGAAAATACTCTAACACGGAGTAGGCATGTACAGATCGCTTCTGGGACCCCTAAATATCGAATTTTCGGGTGTTTTGGGACTGAATTTGAGATATCAACTTTTTGGCACCTAAAAGATAGATTTTTAGCATGTTTTTAGCCTATATTTTGAAAATATTCTACAGATTGCTTCTGGGACCCCAAAATATTGAATTTTCGGGTGTTTTGAGCCTGAATTTGAGATATAAACGGGTACTGAAGATACATGCACATATTGACTTTGGGCACCAAAAATATCGATTTTCAGCATGTTTTGGGCCTGAATTTTGAAAATACTCTAACACGTAGTAGGCATGTACAGATCGCTTCTGGGACCCCAAAATATCGAATTTTCTGGTGTTTAGGGCCAGAATTTGAGATATAAACGGGTACTGAAGATGCATGCACATATCGACTTTTGTGCACCTAAAAGATCGATTTTCAGTATGTTTTTAGCCTGTATTTTGAAAATACTCTAACACGGAGTAGGCATGTACAGATACCTTCTGGGCCCTCTAAATATCGAATTTTCGGGTGTTTTGGGACTGAATTTGAGATATCGATTTTTTGGCACCTAAAATGTCGATTTTTAGCATGTTTTTAGCCTATATTTTGAAAATATTCTAGCACTGTGTAGGCATGTACAGATTGCTTCTGGGACCCCAAAATATTGAATTTTCGGGTGTTTTGAGCCTGAATTTGAGATATAAACGGGTACAGAAGATACATGCACAATATTGACTTTGGGCATCTAAAATATCGATTTTCAGCATGTTTTGGGCCTGTATTTTGAAAATACTCTAACACTGAGTAGGCATGTACAGATTGCTTCTGGGACCCCAAAATATTGAATTTTCGGGGGTTTTGAGCCTGAATTTGAGATATAAACGGGTACTGAAGATGCATGCACATATCGATTTTTGTGCACCTAAAAGATCGATTTTCAGTATGTTTTGAGCATGTATTTTGAAAATACTCTAACACGGAGTAGGCATGTACAGATCGCTTCTGGGGCCCCTAAATATAGAATTTTCGGCTGTTTTGGGACTGAATTTGAGATATCGACTTTTTGGCACCTAAAAGATCGATTTTTAGCATGTTTTTAGCCTATATTTAGAAAATATTCTAGCACTGAGTAGGCATGTACAGATTGCTTCTGGGACCCCAAAATATTGAATTTTCGGGTGTTTTGAGCCTGAATTTGAGATATAAACGGGTACAGAAGATAAATGCACATATTGACTTCTGGCACCAAAAATATCGATTTTCAGCATGTTTTGGGCCTGAATTTTGAAAATACTCTAACACGGAGTAGGCATGTACAGATCGCTTCTGGGACCCCAAAATATCGAATTTTCGGGTGTTTAGGGCCAGAATTTGAGATATAAACGGGTACTGAAGATACATGCACACATCGACTTTTGTGCACCTAAAAGATCGATTTTCAGTATGTTTTTGGCCTGTATTTTGAAAATACTCTAACACGGAGTAGGCATGTACAGATACCTTCTGGGCCCTCTAAATATCGAATTTTCGGGTGTTTTGGGACTGAATTTGAGATATCGATTTTTTGGCACCTAAAATGTCGATTTTTAGCATGTTTTTAGCCTATATTTTGAAAATATTCTAGCACTGAGTAGGCATGTACAGATTGCTTCTGGGACCATAAAATATTGAATTTTCGGGTGTTTTGAGCCTGAATTTGAGATATAAACGGGTACAGAAGATACATGCACATATTGACTTTGGGCACCAAAAATATCGATTTTCAGCATGTTTTGGGCCTGAATTTTGAAAATATTCTAACACGGAGTAGGCATGTACAGATCGCTTCTGGGACCCCAAAATATCGAATTTTCGGGTGTTTAGGGACAGAATTTGAGATATAAACAAGTACAGAAGATGCATGCACATATCGACTTTTGGGCACCTAAAAGATCGATTTTCAGTATGTTTTTGGCCTGTATTTTGAAAATACTCTAACACGGAGTAGGCATGTACAGATACCTTCTGGGACCTCTAAATATCGAATTTTCGGGTGTTTTGGGACTGAATTTGAGATATCGATTTTTTGGCACCTAAAATGTCGATTTTTAGCATGTTTTTAGCCTATATTTTGAAAATATTCTAGCACTGTGTAGGCATGTACAGATTGCTTCTGGGACCCCAAAATATTGAATTTTCGGGTGTTTTGAGCCTGAATTTGAGATATAAACGGGTACTGAAGATGCATGCACATATCGACTTTTGTGCACCTAAAAGATCGATTTTCAGTATGTTTTGAGCATGTATTTTGAAAATACTCTAACACGGAGTAGGCATGTACAGATCGCTTCTGGGACCCCAAAATATTGAATTTTCGGGTGTTTTGAGCCTGAATTTGAGATATAAACGGGTACAGAAGATACATGCACATATTGACTTCTGGCACCAAAAATATCGATTTTCAGCATGTTTTGGGCCTGAATTTTGAAAATACTCTAACACGGAGTAGGAATGTACAGATCGCTTCTGGGACCCCAAAATATCGAATTTTCGGGTGTTTAGGGCCAGAATTTGAGATATAAACGGGTACTGAAGATGCATGCACATATCGTATTTTGTGCACCTAAAAGATCGATTTTCAATATGTTTTGAGCATGTATTTTGAAAATACTCTAACACGGAGTAGGCATGTACAGATCGCTTCTGGGACCCCTAAATATCGAATTTTCGGGTGTTTTGGGACTGAATTTGAGATATCAACTTTTTGGCACCTAAAAGATAGATTTTTAGCATGTTTTTAGCCTATATTTTGAAAATATTCTACAGATTGCTTCTGGGACCCCAAAATATTGAATTTTCGGGTGTTTTGAGCCTGAATTTGAGATATAAACGGGTACTGAAGATACATGCACATATTGACTTTGGGCACCAAAAATATCGATTTTCAGCATGTTTTGGGCCTGAATTTTGAAAATACTCTAACACGTAGTAGGCATGTACAGATCGCTTCTGGGACCCCAAAATATCGAATTTTCTGGTGTTTAGGGCCAGAATTTGAGATATAAACGGGTACTGAAGATGCATGCACATATCGACTTTTGTGCACCTAAAAGATCGATTTTCAGTATGTTTTTAGCCTGTATTTTGAAAATACTCTAACACGGAGTAGGCATGTACAGATACCTTCTGGGCCCTCTAAATATCGAATTTTCGGGTGTTTTGGGACTGAATTTGAGATATCGATTTTTTGGCACCTAAAATGTCGATTTTTAGCATGTTTTTAGCCTATATTTTGAAAATATTCTAGCACTGTGTAGGCATGTACAGATTGCTTCTGGGACCCCAAAATATTGAATTTTCGGGTGTTTTGAGCCTGAATTTGAGATATAAACGGGTACAGAAGATACATGCACATATTGACTTTGGGCACCAAAAATATCGATTTTCAGCATGTTTTGGGCCTGAATTTTGAAAATACTCTAACACGGAGTAGGCATGTACAGATTGCTTCTGGGACCCCAAAATATCGAATTTTCGGGTGTTTAGGGCCAGAATTTGAGATATAAACGGGTACTGAAGATGCATGCACATATCGACTATTGGGCACCTAAAAGATCGATTTTCAGTATGTTTTGAGCATGTATTTTGAAAATACTCTAACACGGAGTAGGCATGTACAGATCGCTTCTGGGACCCCTAAATATCGAATTTTCGGGTGTTTTGGGACTGAATTTGAGATATCGATTTTTTAGCACCTAAAATGTCGACTTTTAGCATGTTTTTAGCCTATATTTTGAAAATATTCTAGCACTGTGTAGGCATGTACAGATTGCTTCTGGGACCCCAAAATATTGAATTTTCGGGTGTTTTGAGCCTGAATATGAGATATAAACGGGTACAGAAGATACATGCACATATTGACTTTGGGCATCTAAAATATCGATTTTCAGCATGTTTTGGGCCTGTATTTTGAAAATACTTTAACACTGAGTACGCATGTACAGATTGCTTCTGGAACCCCAAAATATTGAATTTTCGGGTGTTTTGAGCCTGAATTTGAGATATAAACGGGTACTGAAGATACATGCACATATCGACTTTTGTGCACCTAAAAGATCGATTTTCAGTATGTTTTGAGCATGTATTTTGAAAATACTCTAACACGGAGTAGGCATGTACAGATCGCTTCTGGGACCCCTAAATATCGAATTTTCGGGTGTTTTGGGACTGAATTTGAGATATCGACTTTTTGGCACCTAAAAGATCGATTTTTAGCATGTTTTTAGCCTATATTTTGAAAATATTCTACAGATTGCTTCTGGGACCCCAAAATATTGAATTTTCGGGTGTTTTGAGCCTGAATTTGAGATATAAACGGGTACAGAAGATACATGCACATATTGACTTTGGGCATCTAAAATATCGATTTTCAGCATGTTTTGGGCCTGTATTTTGAAAATACTCTAACACTGAGTAGGCATGTACAGATTGCTTCTGGGACCCCAAAATATTGAATTTTCGGGTGTTTTGAGCCTGAATTTGAGATATAAACGGGTACTGAAGATGCATGCACATATCGACTTTTGTGCACCTAAAAGATCAATTTTCAGTATGTTTTGAGTATGTTTTTTGAAAATACTCTAACACGGAGTAGGCATGTACAGATCGCTTCTGGGACCCCTAAATATCGAATTTTCGGGTGTTTTGGGACTGAATTTGAGATATCGACTTTTTGGCACCTAAAAGATCGATTTTTAGCATGTTTTGAGCCTATATTTTGAAAATATTCTAGCACTGTACAGATTGCTTCTCGGACCCCAAAATATTGAATTTTCGGGTGTTTTGAGCCTGAATTTGAGATATAAACGGGTACAGAAGATACATGCACATATTGACTTTGGGCACCTAAAAGATCAATTTTCAGTATGTTTTTGGCCTGTATTTTGAAAATACTCTAACACGGAGTAGGCATGTACAGATACCTTCTGGGACCTCTAAATATCGAATTTTCGGGTG
Source organism: Petrolisthes cinctipes (assembly GCA_033782935.1). NCBI lineage: Eukaryota > Metazoa > Arthropoda > Malacostraca > Decapoda > Porcellanidae > Petrolisthes > Petrolisthes cinctipes. The sequence goes on from JAWQEG010001185.1 coordinate 401,841, forward strand.
TTTTGGGACTGAATTTGAGATATCGATTTTTTGGCACCTAAAATGTCGATTTTTAGCATATTTTTAGCCTATATTTTGAAAATATTCTAGCACTGTGTAGGCATGTACAGATTGCTTCTGGGACCCCAAAATATTGAATTTTCGGGTGTTTTGAGCCTGAATTTGAAATATAAACGGGTACAGAAGATACATGCACATATTGACTTTGGGCATCTAAAATATCGATTTTCAGCATGTTTTGGGCCTGTATTTTGAAAATACTCTAACGCTGAGTAGGCATGTACAGATTGCTTCTGGAACCCCAAAATATTGAATTTTCGGGTGTTTTGAGCCTGAATTTGAGATATAAACGGGTACTGAAGATGCATGCACATATCGACTTTTGTGCACCTAAAAGATCGATTTTCAGTATGTTTTGAGCATGTATTTTGAAAATACTCTAACACGGAGTAGGCATGTACAGATCGCTTCTGGGACCCCTAAATATCAAATTTTCGGGTGTTTTGGGACTGAATTTGAGATATCGACTTTTTGGCACCTAAAAGATCGATTTTTAGCATGTTTTTAGAGTATATTTTGAAAATATTCTAGCACTGTACAGATTGCTTCTGGGACCCCAAAATATTGAATTTTCGGGTGTTTTGAGCCTGAATTTGAGATATAAACGGGTACAGAAGATACATGCACATATTGACTTTGGGCACCAAAAATATCGATTTTCAGCATGTTTTGGGCCTGAATTTTGAAAATACTCTAACACGGAGTAGGCATGTACAGATCGCTTCTGGGACCCCAAAATATCGAATTTTCGGGTGTTTAGGGCCAGAATTTGAGATATAAACGGGTACAGAATATGCATGCACATATCTACTTTTGGGCACCTAAAAGATCGATTTTCAGTATGTTTTTGGCCTGTATTTTGAAAATACTCTAACACGGAGTAGGCATGTACAGATACCTTCTGGGACCTCTAAATATCGAATTTTCGGGTGTTTGGGGACTGAATTTGAGATATCGATTTTTTGGCACCTAAAATGTCGATTTTTAGCATGTTTTTAGCCTATATTTTGAAAATATTCTAGCACTGTGTAGGCATGTACAGATTGCTTCTGGGACCCCAAAATATTGAATTTTCGGGTGTTTTGAACCTGAATTTGAAATATAAACGGGTACAGAAGATACATGCACATATTGACTTTGGGCATCTAAAATATCGATTTTCAGCATGTTTTGGGCCTGTATTTTGAAAATACTCTAACACTGAGTAGGCATGTACAGATTGCTTCTGGAACCCCAAAATATTGAATTTTCGGGTGTTTTGAGCCTGAATTTGAGATGTAAACGGGTACTGAAGATGCATGCACATATCGACTTTTGTGCACCTAAAAGATCGATTTTCAGTATGTTTTGAGCATGTATTTTGAAAATACTCTAACACGGAGTAGGCATGTACAGATCGCTTCTGGGACCCCAAAATATTGAATTTTCGGGTGTTTTGAGCCTGAATTTGAGATATAAACGGGTACAGAAGATACATGCACATATTGACTTTGGGCACCAAAAATATCGATTTTTAGCATGTTTTGGGCCTGAATTTTGAAAATACTCTAACACGGAGTAGGCATGTACAGATCGCTTCTGGGACCCCAAAATATCGAATTTTCGGGTGTTTAGGTCCAGAATTTGAGATATAAACGGGTACAGAAGATGCATGCACATATCGACTTTTGGGCACCTAAAAGATCGATTTTCAGTATGTTTTTGGCCTGTATTTTGAAAATACTCTAACACGGAGTAGGCATGTACAGATACCTTCTGGGACCTCTAAATATCGAATTTTTGGGTGTTTTGGGACTGAATTTGAGATATCGATTTTTTGCCACTTAAAATGTCGATTTTTAGCATGTTTTTAGCCTATATTTTGAAAATATTCTAGCACTGTGTAGGCATGTACAGATTGCTTCTGGGACCCCAAAATATATAATTTTCGGGTGTTTTTGAGCCTGAATTTGAGATATAAACGGGTACAGAAGATACATGCACATATTGACTTTGGGCATCTAAAATATCGATTTTCAGCATGTTTTGGGCCTGAATTTTGAAAATACTCTAACACGGAGTAGGCATGTACAGATCGCTTCTGGGACCCCAAAATATCGAATTTTCGGGTGTTTAGGGCCAGAATTTGAGATATAAACGGGTACTGAAGATGCATGCACACATCGACTTTTGGGCACCTAAAAGATCGATTTTCAGTATGTTTTGAGCATGTATTTTGAAAATACTCTAACACGGAGTAGGCATGTACAGATCGCTTCTGGGACCCCTAAATATCGAATTTTCGGGTGTTTTGGGACTGAATTTGAGATATCGACTTTTTGGCACTTAAAAGATCGATTTTTAGCATGTTTTTAGCGTATATTTTGAAAATATTCTAGCACTGAGTAGGCATGTACAGATTGCTTCTTGGCCCCCAAAATATTGAATTTTCGGGTGTTTTGAGCCTGAATTTGAGATATAAACGGGTACAGAAGATACATGCACATATCGACTTTTGTGCACCTAAAAGATCGATTTTCAGTATGTTTTGAGCATGTATTTTGAAAATATTCTAACATGGAGTAGGCATGTACAGATTGCTTCTGGGACCCCAAAATATTGAATTTTCGGGTGTTTTGAGCCTGAATTTGAGATATAAACGGGTACAGACGATGCATGCACATATTGACTTTGGGCACCAAAAATATCGATTTTCAGTATGTTTTTGGCCTGTATTTTGAAAATACTCTAACAGGGAGTAAGCATGTACAGATACCTTCTGGGACCTCTAAATATCGAAATTTCGGGTGTTTTGGGACTGAATTTGAGATATCGATTTTTTGGCACCTAAAATGTCGATTTTTAGCATGTTTTTAGCCTATATTTTGAAAATATTCTAGCACTGTGTAGGCATGTACAGATTGCTTCTGGGACCCCAAAATATTGAATTTTCGAGTGTTTTGAGCTTGAATTTGAGATATAAACGGGTACAGAAGATACATGCACATATCGACTTTTGTGCACCTAAAAGATCGATTTTCAGTATGTTTTGAGCATGTATTTTGAAAATATTCTAACATGGAGTAGGCATGTACAGATTGCTTCTGGGACCCCAAAATATTGAATTTTCGGGTGTTTTGAGCCTGAATTTGAGATATAAACGGGTACAGACGATGCATGCACATATCGACTTTTGTGCACCTAAAAGATCGATTTTCAGTATGTTTTGAGCATGTATTTTGAAAATACTCTATCACGGAGTAGGCATGTACAGATCGCTTCTGGGACCCCTAAATATCAAATTTTCGGGTGTTTTGGGACTGAATTTGAGATATCGACTTTTTGGCACCTAAAAGATCGATTTTTAGCATGTTTTTAGCCTATATTTTGAAAATATTCTAGCACTGTACAGATTGCTTCTGGGACCCCAAAATATTGAATTTTCGGGTGTTTTGAGCCTGAATTTGAGATATAAACGGGTACAGAAGATACATGCACATATTGACTTTGGGCACCAAAAATATCGATTTTCAGCATGTTTTGGGCCTGAATTTTGAAAATACTCTAACACGGAGTAGGCATATACAGATCGCTTCTGGGACCCCAAAATATCGAATTTTCGGGTGTTTAGGGCCAGAATTTGAGATATAAACGGGTACAGAAGATGCATGCTTATATCGACTTTTGGGCACATAAAAGATCGATTTTTAGCATGTTTTTAGCCTATATTTTGAAAATATTCTAGCACTGTACAGATTGCTTCTGGGACCCCAAAATATTGAATTTTCGGGTGTTTTGAGCCTGAATTTGAGATATAAATGGGTACTGAAGATGCATGCACATATCGACTTTTGAGCACCTAAAAGATCGATTTTCAGTATGTTTTTGGCCTGTATTTTGAAAATACTCTAACACGGAGTAGGCATGTACAGATACCTTCTGGGACCTTTAAATATCGAATTTTCGGATGTTTTGGGACTGAATTTGATATATCGATTTTTTGGCACCTAAAATGTCGATTTTTAGCATGTTTTTAGCCTATATTTTGAAAAAATTCTACCACTGTGTAGGCATGTACAGATTGCTTCTGGGACCCCAAAATATTGAATTTTCGGTTGTTTTGTGCCTGAATTTGAGATATAAACGGGTACAGAAGATACATGCACATATTGACTTTGGGCATCTAAAATATCGATTTTCAGCATGTTTTGGTCCTGTATTTTGAAAATACTCTAACACTGAGTACAGATTGCTTCTGGGACCTAAAAATATTGAATTTTCGGGTGTTTTGAGCCTGAATTTGAGATATAAACGGGTACTGAAGATGCATGCACATATCGACTTTTGTGCACCTAAAAGATCGATTTTCAGTATGTTTTGAGCATGTATTTTGAAAATACTCTAACACGGAGTAGGCATGTACAGATCGCTTCTGGGACCCCTAAATATCGAATTTTCGGGTGTTTTGGGACTGAATTTGAGATATCGATTTTTAGCATGTTTTTAGCCTATATTTTGAAAATATTCTAGCACAGTGTGCCTGTACAGATTGCTTCTGGGACCCCAAAATATTGAATTTTCGAGTGTTTTGAGCCTGTATTTGAGATATAAACGGGTACAGAAGATACATGCACATATTGACTTTGGGCATCTAAAATATCGATTTTCAGCATGTTTTGGGCCTGTATTTTGAAAATACTCTAACACTGAGTAGGCATATACAGATCGCTTCTGGGACCCCTAAATATCGAATTTTCTGGTGTTTTGGGACTGAATTTGAGATATCGACTTTTTGGCACCTAAAAGATCGATTTTTAGCATGTTTTTAGCCTATATTTTGAAAATATTCTAGCACTGTACAGATTGCTTCTGGGACCCCAAAATATTGAATTTTCGGGTGTTTTGAGCCTGAATTTGAGATATAAACGGGTATAGAAGATACATGCACATATTGACTTTGGGCACCAAAAATATCGATTTTCAGCATGTTTTGGGCCTGAATTTTGAAAATACTCTAACACGGAGTAGGCATGTACAGATCGCTTCTGGGACCCCAAAATATCGAATTTTCGGGTGTTTAGGGCCAGAATTTGAGATATAAACGGGTACAGAAGATGCATGCACATATCGACTTTTGGGCACCTGAAAGATCGATTTTCAGTATGTTTTTGGCCTGTATTTTGAAAATACTCTAACACGGAGTAGGCATGTACAGATACCTTCTGGGACCTCTAAATATCGAATTTTCGGATGTTTTGGGACTGAATTTGAGATATCGATTTTTTGGCACCTAAAATGTCGATTTTTAGCATGTTTTTAGCCTATATTTTGAAAATATTCTAGCACTGTACAGATTGCTTCTGGGACCCCAAAATATTGAATTTTCGGGTGTTTTGAGCCTGAATTTGAGATATAAACGGGTACAGAAGATACATGCACATAATGACTTTGGGCACCAAAAATATCGATTTTCAGCATGTTTTTAGCCTATATTTTAAAAATATTCTAGCACTGTGTAGGCATGTACAGATTGCTTCTGGGACCCCAAAATATTGAATTTTCGGGTTTTTTGAGCCTGAATATGAGATATAAACGGGTACAGAAGATGCATGCACATATCGACTTTTGGGCATCTAAAATATCGATTTTCAGCATGTTTTGGGCCTGTATTTTGAAAATACTTTAACACTGAGTAGGCATGTACAAATGGCTTCTGGGACCCCAAAATATTGAGTTTTCGGGTGTTTTGAGCCTGAATTTGAGATATAAACGGGTACTGAAGATGCATGCACATATCGACTTTTGTGCACCTAAAAGATCGATTTTCAGTATGTTTTGAGCATGTATTTTGAAAATACTCTAACACGGAGTAGGCATGTACAGATCGCTTCTGGGACCCCTAAATATCGAATTTTCGGGTGTTTTGGGACTGAATTTGATATATCGATTTTTTGGCACCTAAAATGTCGATTTTTAGCATGTTTTTAGCCTATATTTTGAAAATATTCTAGCACTGTGTAGGCATGTACAGATTGCTTCTGGGACCCCAAAATATTGAATTTTCGAGTGTTTTGAGCCTGAATTTGAGATATAAACGGGTACAGAAGATACATGCACATATTGACTTTGGGCATCTAAAATATCGATTTTCAGTATGTTTTGAGCATGTATTTTGAAAATACTCTAACACGGAGTAGGCATGTACAGATCGCTTCTGGGACCCCTAAATATCGAATTTTCGGGTGTTTTGGGACTGAATTTGAGATATCGACTCTTTGGCACCTAAAAGATCGATTTTTAGCATGTTTTTAGCCTATATTTTGAAAATATTCTAGCACTGTACAGATTGCTTCTGGGACCCCAAAATATTGAATTTTCGGGTGTTTTGAGCCTGAATTTGAGATATAAACGAGTAAAGAAGATACATGCACATATTGACTTTGGGCATCTAAAATATCGATTTTCAGCATGTTTTGGGCCTGTATTTTGAAAATACTCTAACACTGAGTAGGCATGTACAGATTGCTTCTAGGACCCCAAAATATTGAATGTTCGGGTGTTTTGAGACTGAATTTGAGATATAAACGGGTACAGAAGATGCATGCACATATCGACTTTTGGGCACCTAAAAGATCGATTTTCAGTATGTTTTTGGCCTGTATTTTGAAAATACTCTAACACGGAGTAAGCATGTACAGATACCTTCTGGGACCTCTAAATATCGAATTTTCGGGTGTTTTGGGACTGAATTTGAGATATCGATTTTTTGGCACCTAAAATGTCGATTTTTAGCATGTTTTTAGCCTATATTTTGAAAATATTCTAGCACTGTGTGCCTGTACAGATTGCTTCTGGGACCCCAAAATATTGAATTTTCGAGTGTTTTGAGCCTGAATTTGAGATATAAACGGGTACAGAAGATACATGCACATATTGACTTTGGGCATCTAAAATATCGATTTTCAGCATGTTTTGGGCCTGTATTTTGAAAATACTCTAACACTGAGTAGGCATGTACAGATCGCTTCTGGGACCCCTAAATATCGAATTTTCTGGTGTTTTGGGACTGAATTTGAGATATCGACTTTTTGGCACCTAAAATGTCGATTTTTAGCATGTTTTTAGCCTATATTTTGAAAATATTCTAGCACTGTACAGATTGCTTCTGGGACCCCAAAATATTGAATTTTCGGGTGTTTTGAGCCTGAATTTGAGATATAAACGGGTACAGAAGATACATGCACATATTGACTTTGGGCACCAAAAATATCGATTTTCAGCATGTTTTTGGCCTATATTTTGAAAATATTCTAGCACTGTGTAGGCATGTACAGATTGCTTCTGGGACCCCAAAATATTGAATTTTCGGGTTTTTTGAGCCTGAATATGAGATATAAACGGGTACAGAAGATGCATGCACATATCGACTTTTGGGCATCTAAAATATCGATTTTCAGCATGTTTTGGGCCTGTATTTTGAAAATACTTTAACACTGAGTAGGCATGTACAGATTGCTTCTGGGACCCCAAAATATTGAATTTTCGAGTGTTTTGAGCCTGAATTTGAGATATAAACGGGTACAGAAGATACATGCACATATTGACTTTGGGCATCTAAAATATCGATTTTCAGCATGTTTTGGGCCTGTATTTTGAAAATACTCTAACACTGAGTAGGCATGTACAGATTGCTTCTGGGACCCCAAAATATTGAATTATAGGGTGTTTTTGAGCCTGAATTTGAGATATAAACGGGTACTGAAGATGCATGCACATATCGACTTTTGTGCACCTAAAAGATCGATTTTCAGTATGTTTTGAGCATGTATTTTGAAAATACTCTAACACGGAGTAGGCATGTACAGATCGCTTCTGGGACCCCTAAATATCGAATTTTCGGGTGTTTTGGGACTGAATTTGAGATATCGACTCTTTGGCACCTAAAAGATCGATTTTTAGCATGTTTTTAGCCTATATTTTGAAAATATTCTAGCACTGTACAGATTGCTTCTGGGACCCCAAAATATTGAATTTTCGGGTGTTTTGAGCCTGAATTTGAGATATAAACGGGTACAGAAGATACATGCACATATTGACTTTGGGCACCAAAAATATCGATTTTCAGCATGTTTTGGGGCTGAATTTTGAAAATACTCTAACACGGAGTAGGCATGTACAGATCGCTTCTGGGACCCCAAAATATCGAATTTTGGGGTGTTTAGGGCCAGAATTTGAGATATAAACGGGTACAGAAGATGCATGCACATATCGACTTATGGGCACCTAAAAGATCGATTTTCAGTATGTTTTTGGCCTGTATTTTGAAAATACTCTGACACGGAGTAGGCATGTACAGATACCTTCTGGGACCTCTAAATATCGAATTTTCGGGTGTTTTGGGACTGAATTTGAGATATCGATTTTTTGGCACCTAAAATGTCGATTTTTAGCATGTTTTTAGCCTATATTTTGAAAATATTCTAGCACTGTACAGATTGCTTCTGGGACCCCAAAATATTGAATTTTCGGGTGTTTTGAGCCTGAATTTGAGATATAAACGAGTACAGAAGATACATGCACATATTGACTTTTGGCATCTAAAATATCGATTTTCAGCATGTTTTGGGCCTGTATTTTGAAAATACTCTAACACTGAGTAGGCATGTACAGATTGCTTCTAGGACCCCAAAATATTGAATTTTCGGGTGTTTTGAGCCTGAATTTGAGATATAAACGGGTACTGAAGATGCATGCACATATCGACTTTTGTGCACCTAAAAGATCGATTTTCAGTATGTTTTGAGCATGTATTTTGAAAATACTCTAACACGTAGTAGGCATGTTACAGATCGCTTCTGGGACCCCTAAATATCGAATTTTCGGGTGTTTTGGGACTGAATTTGAGATATCGACTTTTTGGCACCTAAAAGATCGAATTTTAGCATGTTTTTAGCCTATATTTTGAAAATATTCTAGCACTGTACAGATTGCTTCTGGGACCCCAAAATATTGAATTTTCGGGTGTTTTGAGCCTGAATTTGAGATATAAACGGGTGCAGAAGATAAATGCACATATTGACTTTGGGCATCTAAAATATCGATTTTCAGCATGTTTTGGGCCTGAATTTTGAAAATACTCTAACACGGAGTAGGCATGTACAGATCGCTTCTGGGACCCCAAAATATCGAATTTTCGGGTGTTTAGGGCCAGAATTTGAGATATAAACGGGTACAGAAGATGCATGCACATATTGACTTTTGTGCACCTAAAAGATCGATTTTCAGTATGTTTTTGGCCTGTATTTTGAAAATACTCTAACACGGAGTAGGCATGTACAGATACCTTCTGAGACCTCTAAATATCGAATTTTCGGTTGTTTTGGGACTGAATTTGAGATATCGATTTTTAGGCACCTAAAATGTCGATTTTTAGCATGTTAAACTTTTAGCCTATATTTTGAAATTATTCTAGCACTGTGTAGGCATGTACAGATTGCTTCTAGGACCCCAAAATATTGAATTTTCGGGTGTTTTGAGCCTGAATTTGAGATATAAACGGGTACTGAAGATGCATGCACATATCGACTTTTGTGCACCTAAAAGATCGATTTTCAATATGTTTTGAGCATGTATTTTGAAAATACTCTAACACGGAGTAGGCATGTACAGATCGCTTCTGGGACCCCTAAATATCGAATTTTCGGGTGTTTTGGGACTGAATTTGAGATATCGACTTTTTGGCACCTAAAAGATCGATTTTTAGCATGTTTTTAGCCTATATTTTGAAAATATTCTAGCACTGTACAGATTGCTTCTGGGACCCCAAAATATTGAATTTTCGGGTGTTTTGAGCCTGAATTTGAGATATAAACGGGTACAGAAGATACATGCACATATTGACTTTGGGCACCAAAAATATCGATTTTCAGCATGTTTTTAGCCTATATTTTGAAAATATTCTAGCACTGTGTAGGCATGTACAGATTGCTTCTTGGACCCCAAAATATTGAATTTTCGGGTGTTTTGAGCCTGAATATGAGATATAAACGGGTACAGAAGATGCATGCACATATCGACTTTTGGGCATCTAAAATATCGATTTTCAGCATGTTTTGGGCCTGTATTTTGAAAATACTCTAACACGGAGTAGGCATGTACAGATCGCTTCTGGGACCCCTAAATATCGAATTTTCGGGTGTTTTGGGACTGAATTTGAGATATAAACGGGTACAGAAGATGCATGCACATATCGACTTTTGGGCACCTAAAAGATCGATTTTCAGTATGTTTTTGGCCTGTATTTTGAAAATACTCTAACACGGAGTAAGCGTGTACAGATACCTTCTGGGACCTCTAAATATCGAATTTTCGGGTGTTTTGGGACTGAATTTGAGATATCGATTTTTTGGCACCTAAAATGTCGATTTTTAGCATGTTTTTAGCCTATATTTTGAAAAAATTCTAGCACTGTACAGATTGCTTCTGGGACCCCAAAATATTAAATTTTCGGGTGTTTTGAGCCTGAATTTGAGATATAAACGGGTACAGAAGATACATGCACATATTGACTTTGTGCATCTAAAATATCGATTTTCAGCATGTTTTGTGCCTGAATTTTGAAAATACTTTAACACGGAGTAGGCATGTACAGATCACTTCTGGGACCTCTAAATATCGAATTTTCGGGTGTTTAGGGCCAGAATTTGAGATATAAACGGGTACTGAAGATGCATGCATATATCGACTTTTGTGCTCCTAAAAGATCGATTTTCAATATGTTTTGAGCATGTATTTTGAAAATACTCTAACACGGAGTAGGCATGTACAGATCGCTTCTGGGACCCCTAAATATCGAATTTTCGGGTGTTTTGGGACTGAATTTGAGATATCGACTTTTTGGCACCTAAAAGATCGATTTTTAGCATGTTTTTACACTATATTTTGAAAATATTCTAGCACTGTACAGATTGCTTCTGGGACCCCAAAATATTGAATTTTCGGGTGTTTTGAGCCTGAATTTGAGATATAAATGGGTACAGAAGATACATGCACATATTGACTTTGGGCACCAAAAATATCGATTTTCAGCATGTTTTTAGCCTATATTTTGAAAATATTCTAGCACTGTGTAGGCATGTACAGATTGCTTCGGGGACCCCAAAATATTGAATTTTCGGGTGTTTTGAGCCTGAATATGAGATATAAACGGGTACAGAAGATGCATGCACATATCGACTTTTGGGCATCTAAAATATCGATTTTCAGCATGTTTTGGGCCTGTATTTTGAAAATACTCTAACACTGAGTAGGCATGTACAGATTGCTTCTGGGACCCCAAAATATTGAATTTTCGGGTGTTTTGAGCCTGAATTTGAGAAATAAACGGGTACTGAAGATGCATGCACATATCGACTTTTGTGCACCTAAAAGATCGATTTTCAGTATGTTTTGAGCATGTATTTTGAAAATACTCTAACACGGAGTAGGCATGTACAGATCGCTTCTGGGACCCCTAAATATCGAATTTTCGTGTGTTTTGGGACTGAATTTGAGATATCGACTTTTTGGCACCTAAAAGATCGATTTTTAGCATGTTTTTAGCCTATATCTTGAAAAAATTCTAGCACTGTACAGATTGCTTCTGGGACCTCAAAATATTGAATTTTCGGGTGTTTTGAGCCTGAATTTGAGATATAAACGGGTACTGAAGATGCATGCACATATCGACTTTTGTGCACCTAAAAGATCGATTTTCAGTATGTTTTGAGCATGTATTTTGAAAATACTCTAACACGGAGTAGGCATGTACAGATCGCTTCTGGGACCCCTAAATTTCGAATTTTCGGGTGTTTTGGGACTGAATTTGAGATATAAACGGGTACAGAAGATGCATGCACATATCGACTTTTGGGCACCTAAAAGATCGATTTTCAGTATGTTTTTGGCCTGTATTTTGAAAATACTCTAACACGGAGTAAGCATGTACAGATACCTTCTGGGACCTCTAAATATCGAATTTTCGGGTGTTTTGGGACTGAATTTGAGATATCGACTTTTTGGCACCAAAAAAGATCGATTTTTAGCATGTTTTTAGCCTATATTTTGAAAGAATTCTAGCACTGTACAGATTGCTTCTGGGACCTCAAAATATTGAATTTTCGGGTGTTTTGAGTCTGAATTTGAGATATAAACGGGTACTGAAGATGCATGCACATATCGACTTTTGTGCACCTAAGAGATCGATTTTCAGTATGTTTTGAGCATGTATTTTGAAAATACTCTAACACGGAGTAGGCATGTACAGATCGCTTCTGGGACCCCTAAATATCGAATTTTCGGGTGTTTTGGGACTGAATTTGAGATATAAACGGGTACAGAAGATGCATGCACATATCGACTTTTGGGCACCTAAAAGATCGATTTTCAGTATGTTTTTGGCCTGTATTTTGAAAATACTCTAACACGGAGTAAGCATGTACAGATACCTTCTGGGACCCCAAAATATTGAATTTTCGGGTGTTTTGAGCCTGAATTTGAGAAATAAACGGGTACTGAAGATGCATGCACATATCGACTTTTGTGCACCTAAAAGATCGATTTTCAGTATGTTTTGAGCATGTATTTTGAAAATACTCTAACACGGAGTAGGCATGTACAGATCGCTTCTGGGACCCCTAAATATCGAATTTTCGTGTGTTTTGGGACTGAATTTGAGATATCGACTTTTTGGCACCTAAAAGATCGATTTTTAGCATGTTTTTAGCCTATATCTTGAAAAAATTCTAGCACTGTACAGATTGCTTCTGGGACCTCAAAATATTGAATTTTCGGGTGTTTTGAGACTGAATTTGAGATATAAACGGGTACTGAAGATGAATGCACATATCGACTTTTGTGCACCTAAAAGAACGATTTTCAGTATGTTTTGATCATGTATTTTGAAAATACTCTAACACGGAGTAGGCATGTACAGATCGCTTCTGGGACCCCAAAATATCGAATTTTCGGGTGTTTTGGGACTGAATTTGAGATATAAACGGGTACAGAAGATGCATGCACATATCGACTTTTGGGCACCTAAAAGATCGATTTTCAGTATGTTTTTGGCCTGTATTTTGAAAATACTCTAACACGGAGTAAGCATGTACAGATACCTTCTGGGACCTCTAAATATCGAATTTTCGGGTGTTTTGGGACTGAATTTGAGATATCGACTTTTTGGCACCAAAAAAGATCGATTTTTAGCATGTTTTTAGCCTATATTTTGAAAGAATTCTAGCACTGTACAGATTGCTTCTGGGACCTCAAAATATTGAATTTTCGGGTGTTTTGAGTCTGAATTTGAGATATAAACGGGTACTGAAGATGCATGCACATATCGACTTTTGTGCACCTAAAAGATCGATTTTCAGTATGTTTTGAGCATGTATTTTGAAAATACTCTAACACGGAGTAGGCATGTACAGATCGCTTCTGGGACCCCTAAATATCGAATTTTCGGGTGTTTTGGGACTGAATTTGAGATATAAACGGGTACAGAAGATGCATGCACATATCGACTTTTGGGCACCTAAAAGATCGATTTTCAGTATGTTTTTGGCCTGTATTTTGAAAATACTCTAACACGGAGTAAGCATGTACAGATACCTTCTGGGACCCCTAAATATCGAATTTTCGGGTGTTTTGGGACTGAATTTGAGATATCGACTTTTTGGCACCTAAAAGATCGATTTTTAGCATGTTTTTACCCTATATTTTGAAAATATTCTAGCACTGTACAGATTGCTTCTGGGACCCCAAAATATTGAATTTTCGGGTGTTTTGAGCCTGAATTTGAGATATAAACGGGTACAGAAGATACATGCACATATTGACTTTGGGCACCAAAAATATCGATTTTCAGCATGTTTTTAGCCTATATTTTGAAAATATTCTAGCACTGTGTAGGCATGTACAGATTGCTTCTGGGACCCCAAAATATTGAATTTTCGGGTGTTTTGAGCCTGAATATGAGATATAAACGGGTACAGAAGATGCATGCACATATCGACTTTTGGGCATCTAAAATATCGATTTTCAGCATGTTTTGGGCCTGTATTTTGAAAATACTCTAACACTGAGTAGGCATGTACAGATTGCTTCTGGGACCCCAAAATATTGAATTTTCGGGTGTTTTGAGCCTGAATTTGAGATATAAACGGGTACTGAAGATGCATGCACATATCGACTTCTGTGCACCTAAAAGATCGATTTTCAGTATGTTTTTGGCTTGTATTTTGAAAATACTCTAACACGGAGTAGGCATGTACAGATACCTTCTGGGACCTCTAAATATTGAATTTTCAGGTGTTTTGGGACTGAATTTGAGATATCGATTTTTTGGCACCTAAAATGTCGATTTTTAGCATGTTTTTAGCCTATATTTTGAAAATATTCTTGCACTGTACAGATTGCTTCTGGGACCCCAAAATATTGAATTTTCGGGTGTTTTGAGCCTGAATTTGAGATATAAACGAGTACAGAAGATACATGCACATATTGACTTTGGGCATCTAAAATATCGATTTTCAGCATGTTTTGGGCCTGTATTTTGAAAATACTCTAACACTGAGTAGGCATGTACAGATTGCTTCTAGGACCCCAAAATATTGAATGTTCGGGTGTTTTGAGCCTGAATTTGAGATATAAACGGGTACAGAAGATGCATGCACATATCGACTTTTGGGCACCTAAAAGATCGATTTTCAGTATGTTTTTGGCCTGTATTTTGAAAATACTCTAACACGGAGTAAGCATGTACAGATACCTTCTGGGACCTCTAAATATCGAATTTTCGGGTGTTTTGGGACTGAATTTGAGATATCGATTTTTTGGCACCTAAAATGTCGATTTTTAGCATGTTTTTAGCCTATATTTTGAAAATATTCTAGCACTGTGTGCCTGTACAGATTGCTTCTGGGACCCCAAAATATTGAATTTTCGAGTGTTTTGAGCCTGAATTTGAGATATAAACGGGTACAGAAGATACATGCACATATTGACTTTGGGCATCTAAAATATCGATTTTCAGCATGTTTTGGGCCTGTATTTTGAAAATACTCTAACACTGAGTAGGCATGTACAGATCGCTTCTGGGACCCCTAAATATCGAATTTTCTGGTGTTTTGGGACTGAATTTGAGATATCGACTTTTTGGCACCTAAAATGTCGATTTTTAGCATGTTTTTAGCCTATATTTTGAAAATATTCTAGCACTGTACAGATTGCTTCTGGGACCCCAAAATATTGAATTTTCGGGTGTTTTGAGCCTGAATTTGAGATATAAACGGGTACAGAAGATACATGCACATATTGACTTTGGGCACCAAAAATATCGATTTTCAGCATGTTTTTGGCCTATATTTTGAAAATATTCTAGCACTGTGTAGGCATGTACAGATTGCTTCTGGGACCCCAAAATATTGAATTTTCGGGTTTTTTGAGCCTGAATATGAGATATAAACGGGTACAGAAGATGCATGCACATATCGACTTTTGGGCATCTAAAATATCGATTTTCAGCATGTTTTGGGCCTGTATTTTGAAAATACTTTAACACTGAGTAGGCATGTACAGATTGCTTCTGGGACCCCAAAATATTGAATTTTCGAGTGTTTTGAGCCTGAATTTGAGATATAAACGGGTACTGAAGATGCATGCACATATAAACTTTTGGGCACCTAAAAGATCGATTTTCAGTATGTTTTTGGCCTGTATTTTGAAAATACTCTAACACGGAGTAGGCATGTACAGATACCTTCTGGGACCTCTAAATATCGAATTTTCGGGTGTTTTGGGACTGAATTTGAGATATAAACGGGTACTGAAGATGCATGCACATATCGACTTTTGTGCACGTAAAAGATCGATTTCCAGTATGTTTTGAGCATGTATTTTGAAAATACTCTAACACGGAGTAGGCATGTTACAGATCGTTTCTGGGACCCCTAAATATCGAATTTTCGGGTGTTTTGGGACTGAATTTGAGATATCGACTTTTTGGCACATAAAAGATCGATTTTTAGCATGTTTTTAGCCTATATTTTGAAAATATTCTAGCACTGAGTAGGCATGTACAGATTGCTTCTGGGACCCCAAAATATTGAATTTTCGGGTGTTTTGAGCCTGAATTTGAGATATCAACGGGTACAGAAGATACTTGCACATATTGACTTTGGGCACCAAAAATATCGATTTTCAGCATGTTTTGGGTCTGAATTTTGAAAATACTCTAACACGGAGTAGGCATGTACAGATCGCTTCTGGGACACCAAAATATCGAATTTTCGGGTGTTTAGGGCCAGAATTTTAGATATATACGGGTACAGAAGATGCATGCACATATCGACTTTTGGGCACCTAAAAGATCGATTTTCAGTATGTTTTTGGCCTGTATTTTGAAAATACTCTAACACGGAGTAAGCATGTACAGATACCTTCTGGGACCTCTAAATATCGAATTTTCGGGTGTTTTGGGACTGAATTTGAGATATCGATTTTTTGGCACCTAAAATGTCGATTTTTAGCATGTTTTTAGCCTATATTTTGAAAATATTCTAGCACTGTGTAGGCATGTACAGATTGCTTCTGGGACCCCAAAATATTAAATTTTCGGGTGTTTTGAGCCTGAATTTGAGATATAAACGGGTACAGAAGATACATGCACATATTGACTTTGGGCATCTAAAATATCGATTTTCAGCATGTTTTGGGCCTGAATTTTGAAAATACTCTAACACGGAGTAGGCATGTACAGATCGCTTCTGGGACCTCTAAATATCGAATTTTCGGGTGTTTAGGGCCAGAATTTGAGATATAAACGGGTACTGAAGATGCATGCACATATCGACTTTTGTGCACCTAAAAGATCGATTTTCAAAATGTTTTGAGCATGTATTTTGAAAATACTCTAACACGGAGTAGGCATGTACAGATCGCTTCTGGGACCCCTAAATATCGAATTTTCGGGTGTTTTGGGACTGAATTTGAGATATCGACTTTTTGGCACCTAAAAGATCGATTTTTAGCATGTTTTTAGCCTATATTTTGAAAATATTCTAGCACTGTACAGATTGCTTCTGGGACCCCAAAATATTGAATTTTCGGGTGTTTTGAGCCTGAATTTGAGATATAAACGGGTACTGAAGATGCATGCACATATCGACTTTTGTGCACCAAAAAGATCGATTTTCAGTATGTTTTGAGCATGTATTTTGAAAATACTCTAACACGGAGTAGGCATGTACAGATCGCTTCTGGGACCCCTAAATATCGAATTTTCGGGTGTTTTGGGACTGAATTTGAGATATCGACTTTTTGGCACCTAAAAGATCGATTTTTAGCTTGTTTTTAGCCTAATTTTGAAAAAATTCTGGCACTGTACAGATTGCTTCTGGGACCCCAAAATATTGAATTTTCGGGTGTTTTGAGCCTGAATTTGAGATATAAACGGGTACTGAAGATGCATGCACATATCGACTTTTGTGCACCTAAAAGATCGATTTTCATTATGTTTTGAGCATGTATTTTGAAAATACTCTAACACGGAGTAGGCATGTACAGATCGCTTCTGGGACCCCTAAATATCGAATTTTCGGGTGTTTTGGGACTGAATTTGAGATATCGACTTTTTGGCACCTAAAAGATCGATTTTTAGCATGTTTTTAGCCTATATTTTGAAAATATTCTAGCACTGAGTAGGCATGTACAGATTGCTTCTGGGACCCCAAAATATTGAATTTTCGGGTGTTTTGAGCCTGAATTTGAGATATAAACGGGTACAGAAGATACATGCACATATTGACTTTGGGCACCCAAAATATCGATTTTCAGAATGTTGGGGGCCTGAATTTTGAAAATACTCTTACACGGAGTAGGCATGTACAGATCGCTTCTGGGACCCCAAAATATCGAATTTTCGGGTGTTTAGGGCCAGAATTTGAGATATAAACGGGTACAGAAGATGCATGCACATATCGACTTTTGGGCACCTAAAAGATCGATTTTCAGTATGTTTTTGGCATGTATTTTGAAAATACTCTAACACGGAGTAGGCTTGTACAGATACCTTCTGGGACCTCTAAATATCGAATTTTCGGGTGTTTTGGGACTGAATTTGAGATATCGATTTTTTGGCACCTAAAATGTCGATTTTTAGCATGTTTTTAGCCTATATTTTGAAAATATTCTAGCACTGTGTAGGCATGTACAGATTGCTTCTGGGACCCCAAAATATTAAATTTTCGGGTGTTTTGAGCCTGAATTTGAGATATAAACGGGTACAGAAGATACATGCACATATTGACTTTGGGCACCAAAAATATCGATTTTCAGCATGTTTTTAGCCTATATTTTGAAAATATTCTAGCACTGTGTAGGCATGTACAGATTGCTTCTGGGACCCCAAAATATTGAATTTTCGGGTGTTTTGAGCCTGAATTTGAGATATAAACGGGTACTGAAGATGCATGCACATATCGACTTTTGTGCACCTAAAAGATCGATTTTCAGTATGTTTTGAGCATGTATTTTGAAAATACTCTAACACGGAGTAGGCATGTACAGATCGCTTCTGGGACCCCTAAATATCGAATTTTCGGGTGTTTTGGGACTGAATTTGAGATATCGACTTTTTGGCACTTAAAAGATCGATTTTTAGCATGTTTTTAGCCTATATTTTAAAAATATTCTAGCACTGAGTAGGCAGGTACAGATTGCTTCTGGGACCCCAAAATATTGAATTTTCGGGTGTTTTGAGCCTGAATTTGAGATATAAACGGGTACAGAAGATACATGCACATATTGACTTTGGGCACCAAAAATATCGATTTTCAGCATGTTTTGGGCCTGAATTTTGAAAATACTCTAACACGGAGTAGGCATGTACAGATCGCTTCTGGGACCCCAAAATATCGAATTTTCGGGTGTTTAGGGCCAGAATTTGAGATATAAACGGGTACAGAAGATGCATGCACATATCGACTTTTGGGCACCTAAAAGATCGATTTTCAGTATGTTTTTGGCCTGTATTTTGAAAATACTCTAACACGGAGTAAGCATGTACAGATACCTTCTGGGACCTCTAAATATTCGAATTTTCGGGTGTTTTGGGACTGAATTTGATATATCGATTTTTTGGCACCTAAAATGTCGATTTTTAGCATGTTTTTAGCCTATATTTTGAAAATATTCTAGCACTGTGTAGGCATGTACAGATTGCTTCTTGGACCCCAAAGTATTGAATTTTCGGGTGTTTTGAGCCTGAATTTGAGATATAAACGGGTACAGAAGATACATGCACATATTGACTTTGGGCATCTAAAATATCGATTTTCAGCATGTTTTGGGTCTGTATTTTGAAAATACTCTAACACTGAGTAGGCATGTACAGATTGCTTCTGGGACCCCAAAATATTAAATTTTCGGATGTTTTGAGCATGAATTTGAGATATAAACGGGTACTGAAGATGCATGCACATATCGACTTTTGTGCACCTAAAAGATCGATTTTCAGTATGTTTTGAGCATGTATTTTGAAAATACTCTAACACGGAGTAAGCATGTACAGATCGCTTCTGGGACCCCAAAATATCGAATTTTCGGGTGTTTAGGGCCAGAATTTGAGATATAAACGGGTACAGAAGATGCATGCACATATCGACTTTTGGGCACCTAAATGATCGATTTTCAGTATGTTTTTAGCCTGTATTTTGAAAATACTCTAACACGGAGTAAGCATGTACAGATACCTTCTGGGACCTCTAAATATCGAATTTTCGGGTGTTTTGGGACTGAATTTGAGATATCGATTTTTTGGCACCTAAAATGTCGATTTTTAGCATGTTTTTAGCCTATATTTTGAAAATATTCTAGCACTGTCTAGGCATGTACAGATTGCTTCTGGGACCCCAAAATATTGAATTTTCGGGTGTTTTGAGCCTGAATTTGAGATATAAACGGGTACTGAAGATGCATGCACATATCGACTTTTGTGCACCTAAAAGATCGATTTTCAGTATGTTTTAAGCATGTATTTTGAAAATACTCTAACACGGAGTAGGCATGTACAGACCGCTTCTGGGACCCCTAAATATCGAATTTTCGGGTGTTTTGGGACTGAATTTGAGATATCGACTTTTCGGCACCTACAAGATCGATTTTTAGCATGTTTTTAGCCTATATTTTGAAAATATTCTAGCACTGAGTAGGCATGTACAGATTGCTTCTGGGACCCCAAAATATTGAATTTTCGGGTGTTTTGAGCCTGAATTTGAGATATAAACGGGTACAGAAGATACATGCACATATTGACTTTGGGCACCAAAAATATCGATTTTCAGCATGTTTGGGGCCTGAATTTTGAAAATACTCTAACACGGAGTAGGCATGTACAGATCGCTTCTGGGACCCCAAAATATCGAATTTTCGGGTGTTTAGGGCCAGAATTTGAGATATAAACGGGTACAGAAGATGCATGCACATATCGACTTTTGGGCACCTAAAAGATCGATTTTCAGTATGTTTTTGGCCTGTATTTTGAAAATACTCTAACACGGAGTAAGCATGTACAGATACCTTCTGGGACCTCTAAATATCGAATTTTCGGGTGTTTTGGGACTGAATTTGATATATCGATTTTTTGGCACCTAAAATGTCGATTTTAAGCATGTTTTTAGCCTATATTTTGAAAATATTCTAGCACTGTGTAGGCATGTACAGATTGCTTCTGGGACCCCAAAATATTGAATTTTCGGGTGTTTTGAGCCTGAATTTGAGATATAAACGGGTACAGAAGATACATTCACATATTGACTTTGGGCATCTAAAATATCGATTTTCAGCATGTTTTGGGTCTGTATTTTGAAAATACTCTAACACTGAGTAGGCATGTACAGATTGCTTCTGGGACCCTAAAATATTAAATTTTCGGGTGTTTTGAGCATGAATTTGAGATATAAACGGGTACTGAAGATGCATGCACATATCGACTTTTGTGCACCTAAAAGATCGATTTTCAGTATGTTTTGAGCATGTATTTTGAAAATACTCTAACACGGAGTAGGCATGTACAGATCGCTTCTGGGACCCCAAAATATCGAATTTTCGGGTGTTTAGGGCCAGAATTTGAGATATAAACGGGTACAGAAGATGCATGCACATATCGACTTTTGGGCACCTAAATGATCGATTTTCAGTATGTTTTTAGCCTGTATTTTGAAAATACTCTAACACGGAGTAAGCATGTACAGATACCTTCTGGGACCTCTAAATATCGAATTTTCGGGTGTTTTGGGACTGAATTTGAGATATCGATTTTTTGGCACCTAAAATGTCGATTTTTAGCATGTTTTTAGCCTATATTTTGAAAATATTCTAGCACTGTGTAGGCATGTACAGATTGCTTCTGGGACCCCAAAATATTGAATTTTCGGGTGTTTTGAGCCTGAATTTGAGATATAAACGGGTACAGAAGATACATGCACATATTGACTTTGGGCATCTAAAATATCAATTTTCAGCATGTTTTGGGCCTGTATTTTGAAAATACTCTAACACTGAGTAGGCATGTACAGATTGCTTCTGGGACCCCAAAATATTGAATTTTCGGGTGTTTTGAGCCTGAATTTGAGATATAAACGGGTACTGAAGATGCATGCACATATCGACTTTTGTGCACCTAAAAGATCGATTTTCAGTATGTTTTAAGCATGTATTTTGAAAATACTCTAACACGGAGTAGGCATGTACAGACCGCTTCTGGGAACCCTAAATATCGAATTTTCGGGTGTTTTGGGACTGAATTTGAGATATCGACTTTTTGGCACCTACAAGATCGATTTTTAGCATGGTTTTAGCCTATATTTTGAAAATATTCTAGCACTGAGTAGGCATGTACAGATTGCTTCTGGGACCCCAAAATATTGAATTTTCGGGTGTTTTGAGCCTGAATTTGAGATATAAACGGGTACAGAAGATACATGCATATATTGACTTTGGGCACCAAAAATATCGATTTTCAGCATGTTTGGGGCCTAAATTTTGAAAATACTCTAACAAGGAGTAGGCATGTACAGATCGCTTCTGGGACCCCAAAATATCGAATTTTCGGGTGTTTAGGGCCAGAATTTGAGATATAAACGGGTACAGAAGATGCAAGCACATATCGACTTTTGGGCACCTAAAAGATCGATTTTCAGTATGTTTTTGGCCTGTATTTTGAAAATACTCTAACACGGAGTAAGCATGTACAGATACCTTCTGGGACCTCTAAATATCGAATTTTCGGGTGTTTTGGAACTGAATTTGAGATATCGATTTTTTGGCACCTAAAATGTCGATTTTTAGCATGTTTTTAGCCTATATATTGAAAATATTCTAGCACTGTGTAGGCATGTACAGATTGCTTCTGGGACCCCAAAATATTGAATTTTCGGGTGTTTTGAGCCTGAATTTGAGATATAAACGGGTACAGAAGATACATCCACATATTGACTTTGGGCACCAAAAATATCGATTTTCAGCATGTTTTGGGCCTGAATTTTGAAAATACTCTAACACTGAGTAGGCATGTACAGATTGCTTCTGGGACCCCAAAATATTGAATTTTCAGGTGTTTTGAGCCTCAATTTGAGATATAAACGGGTACTGAAGATGCATGCACATATCGACTTTTGTGCACCTAAAAGATCGATTTTCAGTATGTTTTAAGCATGTATTTTGAAAATACTCTAACATGGAGTAGGCATGTACAGATACCTTCTGGGACCTCTAAATATCGAATTTTCGGGTGTTTTGGGACTGAATTTGAGATATCGATTTTTTGGCACCTAAAATGTCGATATTTAGCATGTTTTTAGCCTATATTTTGAAAATATTCTAGCACTGTGTAGGCATGTACAGATTGCTTCTGGGACCCCAAAATATTGAATTTTCGGGTGTTTTGAGCCTGAATTTGAGATATAAACTGGTACAGAAGATACATGCACAAATTGACTTTGGGCATCTAAAATATCGATTTTCAGCATGTTTTGGGTCTGTATTTTGAAAATACTCTAACACTGAGTAGGCATGTACAGATTGCTTCTGGGACCCCAAAATATTGAATTTACGGGTGTTTTGAGCCTGAATTTGAGATATAAACGGGTACTGAAGATGCATGCACATATCGACTTTTGTGCACCTAAAAGATCGATTTTCAGTATGTTTTGAGCATGTATTTTGAAAATACTCTAACACGGAGTAGGCAAGTACAGATCGCTTCTGGGACCCCTAAATATCGAATTTTCGGGTATTTTGGGACTGAATTTGAGATATCGACTTTTTGGCACCTAAAAGATCGATTTTTAGCATGTTTTTAGCCTATATTTTGAAAATATTCTAGCACTGTACAGATTGCTTCTGGGACCCCAAAATATTGAATTTTCGGGTGTTTTGAGCCTGAATTTAAGATATAAACGGGTATAGAAGATACATGCACATATTGACTTTGGGCACCAAAAATATCGATTTTCAGCATGTTTTGGGCCTGAATTTTGAAAATACTCTAACACGGAGTAGGCATGTACAGATCGCTTCTGGGACCCCAAAATATCTAATTTTCGGGTGTTTAGGGCCAGAATTTGAGATATAAACGGGTACAGAAGATGCATGCACATATCGACTTTTGGGCACCTAAAAGATCGATTTCTAGTATGTTTTTGGCCGGTATTTTGAAAATACTCTAACACGGAGTAGGCATGTACAGATACCTTCTGGGACCTCTAAATATCAAATTTTTGGGTGTTTTGGGACTGAATTTGAGATATCGATTTTTTGGCACCTGAAATGTCGATTTTTAGCATGTTTTTAGCCTATATTTTGAAAATATTCTAGCACTGTACAGATTGCTTCTGAGACCCCAAAATATCGAATTTTCGGGTGTTTTGAGCCTGAATTTGAGATATAAACGAGTACTGAAGATCCATGCACATATCGACTTTTGTGCACCTAAAAGATCGATTTTCAGTATGTTTTGAGCATGTATTTTGAAAATACTCTAACACGGAGTAGGCATGATACAGATCGCTTCTGGGACCCCTAAATATCGAATTTTCGGGTGTTTTAGGACTGAATTTGAGATATAAACGGGTACTGAAGATGCATGCACATATCGACTTTTGTGCACCTAAAAGATCGATTTTCAGTATGTTTTTGGCCTGTATTTTGAAAATACTCTAACACGGAGTAGGCATGTACAGATACCATCTGGGACCTCTAAATATCGATTTTTCGTTTGTTTTGGGACTGAATTTGAGATATCGATTTTTGGCACCTAAAATGTCGATTTTTAGCATGTTTTAAGCCTATATTTTGAAAATATTCTAGCACTGTGTAGGCATGTACAGATTGCTTCTGGGACCCCAAAATATTAAATTTTCGGGTGTTTTGAGCCTGAATTTGAGATATAAACGGGTACAGAAGATACATGCACATATTGACTTTGGGCATCTAAAATATCGATTTTCAGCACGTTTTGGGCCGGAATTTTGATAAATACTCTAACAAGGAGTAGGCATGTACAGATCGCTTCTGGGACCCCTAAATATCGAATTTTCGGGTGTTTTGGGACTGAATTTGAGATATCGACTTTTTGGCACCTAAAAGATCGATTTTTAGCATGTTTTTAGCCTATATTTTGAAAATATTCTAGCACTGTGTAGGCAGGTACAGATTGCTTCTGGGACCCCAAAATATTGAATTTTCGGGTGTTTTGAGCCTGAATATGAGATATAAACGGGTACAGAAGATGCATGCACATATCGACTTTTGGGCATCTAAAATATCGATTTTCAGCATGTTTTGGGCCTGTATTTTGAAAATACTCTAACACTGAGTAGGCATGTACAGATTGCTTCTGGGACCCCAAAATATTGAATTTTTGGGTGTTTTGAGCATGAATTTGAGATATAAACGGGTACTGAAGATGCATGCACGTATCGATTTTTTGTGCACCTAAAAGATCGATTTTCAGTATGTTTTGAGCATGTATTTTGAAAATACTCTAACACGGAGTAGGCATGTACAGATCCCTTCTGAGACACCTTAATATCGAATTTTCGGGTGTTTTGGGACTGAATTTGAGATATCGACTTTTTGGCACCTAAAAGATCGATTTTTAGCATGTTTTTAGCCTATATTTTGAAAATATTCTAGCACTGTACAGATTGCTTCTGGGACCCCAAAATATTGAATTTTTGGGTGTTTTGAGCCTGAATTTGAGATATAAACGGGTACAGAAAATACATGCACATATTTACTTTGGGCACCAAAAATATCGATTTTCAGCATGTTTTGGGCCTGAATTTTGAAAATACTCTAACACGGAGTAGGCATGTACAGATCGCTTCTGGGACCCCAAAATATCGAATTTTCGGGTGTTTAGGGCCAGAATTTGAGATATAAACGGGTACAGAAAATGCATGCACATATCGACTTTTGGGCACCTAAAAGATCGATTTTCAGTATGTTTTTGGCCTGTATTTTGAAAATACTCTAACACGGTGTAGGCATGTACAGATACCTTCTGGGACCTCTAAATATCGAATTTTCGGGTGTTTTGGGACTGAATTTGAGATATCGATTTTTTGGCACCTAAAATGTTGATTTTTAGCATGTTTTTAGCCTATATTTTGAAAATATTCTAGCACTGTGTAGGCATGTACAGATTGCTTCTGGGACCCCAAAATATTGAATTTTCGGGTGTTTTGAGGCTGAATTTGAGATATAAACGGGTACAGAAGATACATGCACATATTGACTTTGGGCATCTAAAATATCGATTTTCAGCATGTTTTGGGACTGTATTTTGAAAATACTCTAACACTGAGTAGGCATGTACAGATTGCTTCTGGGACCCCAAAATATTGAATTTTCGGGTGTTTTGAGCCTGAATTTGAGATATAAACGGGTACTGAAGATGCATGCACATATCGACTTTTGTGCACCTAAAAGATCGATTTTCAGTATGTTTTGAGCATGAATTTTGAAAATACTCTAACACGGAGTAGGCATGTATAGATACCTTCTGGGACCCCTAAATATCGAATTTTTGGGTGTTTTGGGACTGAATTTGAGATATCGACTTTTTGGCACCTAAAAGATCGATTTTTAGCATGTTTTTAGCCTATATTTTGAAAATATTCTAGCACTGTACAGATTGCTTCTGGGACCCCAAAATATTGAATTTTCGGGTGTTTTGAGCCTGAATTTGAGATAAAAACGGGTACAGAAGATACATGCACATATTGACTTTGGGCACCAAAAATATCGATTTTCAGCATGTTTTTAGCCTATATTTTGAAAATATTCTAGCACTGTGTAGGCATGTACAGATTGCTTCTGGGACCCCAAAATATTGAATTTTCGGGTGTTTTGAGCCTGAATATGAGATATAAACGGGTACAGAAGATGCATGCACATATCGACTTTTGGGCATCTAAAATATCGATTTTCAGCATGTTTTGGGCCTGTATTTTGAAAATACTCTAACACTGAGTAGGCATGTACAGATTGCTTCTGGGACCCCAAAATATTGAATTTTCGGGTTTTTTGAGCCAGAATTTGAGATATAAACGGGTACTGAAGATGCATGCACATATCGACTTTTGTGCACCTAAAAGATCGATTTTCAGTATGTTTTTGGCCTGAATTTTGAAAATACTCTAACACGGAGTAGGCATGTACAGATACCTTCTGGGACCTCTAAATATCGAATTTTCGGGTGTTTTGGGACTGAATTTAAGATATCGATTTTTGGCACCTAAAATGTCGATTTTTAGCATGTTTTTAGCCTATATTTTGAAAATATTCTAGCACTGTGTAGGCATGTACAGATTGCTTCTGGGACCCCAAAATATTGAATTTTCGGGTGTTTTGAGCCTGAATTTGAGATATAAACTGGTACAGAAGATACATGCACATATTGACTTTGGGCATCTAAAATATCGATTTTCAGCATGTTTTGGGTCTGTATTTTGAAAATACTCTAACACTGAGTAGGCATGTACAGATTGCTTCTGGGACCCCAAAATATTGAATTTTCGGGTGTTTTGAGCCTGAATTTGAGATATAAACGGGTACTGAAGATGCATGCACATATCGACTTTTGTGCACCTAAAAGATCGATTTTCAGTATGTTTTGAGCATGTATTTTGAAAATACTCTAACACGGAGTAGGCAAGTACAGATCGCTTCTGGGACCCCTAAATATCGAATTTTCGGGTGTTTTGGGACTGAATTTGAGATATCGACTTTTTGGCACCTAAAAGATCGATTTTTAGCATGTTTTTAGCCTATATTTTGAAAATATTCTAGCACTGTACAGATTGCTTCTGGGACCCCAAAATATTGAATTTTCGGGTGTTTTGAGCCTGAATTTAAGATATAAACGGGTATAGAAGATACATGCACATATTGACTTTGGGCACCAAAAATATCGATTTTCAGCATGTTTTGGGCCTGAATTTTGAAAATACTCTAACACGGAGTAGACATGTACAGATCGCTTCTGGGACCCCAAAATATCGAATTTTCGGGTGTTTAGGGCCAGAATTTGAGATATAAACGGGTACAGAAGATGCATGCACATATCGACTTTTGGGCACCTAAAAGATCGATTTTTAGTATGTTTTTGGCCGGTATTTTGAAAATACTCTAACACGGAGTAGGCATGTACAGATACCTTCTGGGACCTCTAAATATCAAATTTTCGGGTGTTTTGGGACTGAATTTGAGATATCGATTTCTTGGCACCTAAAATGTCGATTTTTAGCATGTTTTTAGCCTATATTTTGAAAATATTCTAGCACTGTGTAGGCATGTACAGATTGCTTCTGGGACCCCAAAATATTGAATTTTCGGGTGTTTTGAGCCTGAATTTGAGATATAAACGGGTACTGAAGATGCATGCACATATCGACTTTTGTGCACCTAAAAGATCGATTTTCAGTATGTTTTGAGCATGTATTTTTAAAATACTCTAACACGGAGTAGGCATGTTACAGATCGCTTCTGGGACCCCTAAATATCGAATTTTCGGGTGTTTTGGGACTGAATTTGAGATATCGACTTTTTGGCACCTAAAAGATCGATTTTTAGCATGTTTTTAGCCTATATTTTGAAAATATTCTAGCACTGTACAGATTGCTTCTGGGACCCCAAAATATTGAATTTTCGGGTGTTTTGAGCCTGAATTTGAGATATAAACGGGTACAGAAGATACATCCACATATTGACTTTGGGCACCAAAAATATCGATTTTCAGCATGTTTTGGGCCTGAATTTTGAAAATACTCTAACACTGAGTAGGCATGTACAGATTGCTTCTGGGACCCCAAAATATTGAATTTTCAGGTGTTTTGAGCCTCAATTTGAGATATAAACGGGTACTGAAGATGCATGCACATATCGACTTTTGTGCACCTAAAAGATCGATTTTCAGTATGTTTTAAGCATGTATTTTGAAAATACTCTAACATGGAGTAGGCATGTACAGATACCTTCTGGGACCTCTAAATATCGAATTTTCGGGTGTTTTGGGACTGAATTTGAGATATCGATTTTTTGGTACCTAAAATGTCGATATTTAGCATGTTTTTAGCCTATATTTTGAAAATATTCTAGCACTGTGTGGGCATGTACAGATTGCTTCTGGGACCCCAAAATATTGAATTTTCGGGTGTTTTGAGCCTGAATTTGAGATATAAACTGGTACAGAAGATACATGCACAAATTGACTTTGGGCATCTAAAATATCGATTTTCAGCATGTTTTGGGTCTGTATTTTGAAAATACTCTAACACTGAGTAGGCATGTACAGATTGCTTCTGGGACCCCAAAATATTGAATTTACGGGTGTTTTGAGCCTGAATTTGAGATATAAACGGGTACTGAAGATGCATGCACATATCGACTTTTGTGCACCTAAAAGATCGATTTTCAGTATGTTTTGAGCATGTATTTTGAAAATACTCTAACACGGAGTAGGCAAGTACAGATCGCTTCTGGGACCCCTAAATATCGAATTTTCGGGTATTTTGGGACTGAATTTGAGATATCGACTTTTTGGCACCTAAAAGATCGATTTTTAGCATGTTTTTAGCCTATATTTTGAAAATATTCTAGCACTGTACAGATTGCTTCTGGGACCCCAAAATATTGAATTTTCGGGTGTTTTGAGCCTGAATTTAAGATATAAACGGGTATAGAAGATACATGCACATATTGACTTTGGGCACCAAAAATATCGATTTTCAGCATGTTTTGGGCCTGAATTTTGAAAATACTCTAACACGGAGTAGGCATGTACAGATCGCTTCTGGGACCCCAAAATATCGAATTTTCGGGTGTTTAGGGCCAGAATTTGAGATATAAACGGGTACAGAAGATGCATGCACATATCGACTTTTGGGCACCTAAAAGATCGATTTCTAGTATGTTTTTGGCCGGTATTTTGAAAATACTCTAACACGGAGTAGGCATGTACAGATACCTTCTGGGACCTCTAAATATCAAATTTTTGGGTGTTTTGGGACTGAATTTGAGATATCGATTTCTTGGCACCTAAAATGTCGATTTTTAGCATGTTTTTAGCCTATATTTTGAAAATATTCTACCACTGTGTAGGCATGTACAGATTGCTTCTGGGACCCCAAAATATTGAATTTTCGGGTGTTTTGAGCCTGAATTTGAGATATAAACGGGTACTGAAGATGCATGCACATATCGACTTTTGTGCACCTAAAAGATCGATTTTCAGTATGTTTTGAGCATGTATTTTTAAAATACTCTAACACGGAGTAGGCATGTTACAGATCGCTTCTGGGACCCCTAAATATCGAATTTTCGGGTGTTTTGGGACTGAATTTGAGATATCGATTTTTTGGCACCTAAAATGTCGATTTTTAGCATGTTTTTAGCCTATATTTTGAAAATATTCTAGCACTGTGTAGGCATGTACAGATTGCTTCTGGGACCCCAAAATATTGAATTTTCGGTGTGTTTTGAGCCTGAATTTGAGATATAAACGGGTACAGAAGATACATGCACATATTGACTTTGGGCATCTAAAATATCGATTTTCAGCATGTTTTGGGTCTGTATTTTGAAAATACTCTAACAAGGAGTAGGCATGTACAGATTGCTTCTGGGACCCCAAAATATTGAATTTTCTGGTGTTTTGAGCCTGAATTTGAGATATAAACGGGTACTGAAGATGCATGCACATATCGACTTTTGTGCATCTAAAAGACCGATTTTCAGTATGTTTTGAGCATGTATTTTGAAAATACTCTAACACGGAGTAGGCATGTACAGATCGCTTCTGGGACCCCTAAATATCGAATTTTCGGGTGTTTTTGGACTGAATTTGAGATATCGACTTTTTGGCACCTAAAAGATCGATTTTTAGCATGTTTTTAGCCTATATTTTGAAAATATTCTAGCACTGTACAGATTGCTTCTGGGACCCCAAAATATTGAATTTTCGGGTGTTTTGAGCCTGAATTTGAGACATAAACGGGTATAGAAGATACATGCACATATTGACTTTGGGCACCAAAAATATCGATTTTCAGCATGTTTTGGGCCTGAATTTTGAAAATACTCTAACACGGAGTAGGCATGTACAGATCGCTTCTGGGACCCCAAAATATCGAATTTTCGGGTGTTTAGGGCCAGAATTTGAGATATAAACGGGTACAGAAGATGCATGCACATATCGACTTTTGGGCACCTAAAAGATCGATTTTCAGTATGTTTTTGGCCTGTATTTTGAAAAGACTCTAACACGAAGTAGGCATGTACAGATACCTTCTGGGATCTCTAAATATCAAATTTTCGGGTGTTTTGGGACTGAATTTGAGATATCGATTTTTTGGCACCTGAAATGTCGAATTTAGCATGTTTTTAGCCTATATTTTGAAAATATTCTAGCACTGTACAGATTGCTTCTGAGACCCCAAAATATCGAATTTTCGGGTGTTTTGAGCCTGAATTTGAGATATAAACGGGTACTGAAGATGCATGCACATATCGACTTTTGTGCACCTAAAAGATCGATTTTCAGTATGTTTTTTGCCTGTATTTTGAAAATACTCTAACACGGAGTAGGCATGATACAGATCGCTTCTGGGACCCCTAAATATCGAATTTTCGGGTGTTTTAGGACTGAATTTGAGATATAAACGGGTACTGAAGATGCATGCACATATCGACTTTTGTGCACCTAAAAGATCGATTTTCAGTATGTTTTTGGCCTGTATTTTGAAAATACTCTAACACGGAGTAGGCATGTACAGATACCATCTGGGACCTCTAAATATCGATTTTTCGTTTGTTTTGGGACTGAATTTGAGATATCGATTTTTGGCACCTAAAATGTCGATTTTTAGCATGTTTTAAGCCTATATTTTGAAAATATTCTAGCACTGTGTAGGCATGTACAGATTGCTTCTGGGACCCCAAAATATTAAATTTTCGGGTGTTTTGAGCCTGAATTTGAGATATAAACGGGTACAGAAGATACATGCACATATTGACTTTGGGCATCTAAAATATCGATTTTCAGCACGTTTTGTGCCGGAATTTTGATAAATACTCTAACAAGGAGTAGGCATGTACAGATCGCTTCTGGGACCCCTAAATATCGAATTTTCGGGTGTTTTGGGACTGAATTTGAGATATCGACTTTTTGGCACCTAAAAGATCGATTTTTAGCATGTTTTTAGCCTATATTTTGAAAATATTCTAGCACTGTGTAGGCATGTACAGATTGCTTCTGGGACCCCAAAATATTGAATTTTCGGGTGTTTTGAGCCTGAATATGAGATATAAACGGGTACAGAAGATGCATGCACATATCGACTTTTGGGCATCTAAAATATCGATTTTCAGCATGTTTTGGGCCTGTATTTTGAAAATACTCTAACACTGAGTAGGCATGTACAGATTGCTTCTGGGACCCCAAAATATTGAATTTTTGGGTGTTTTGAGCCTGAATTTGAGATATAAACGGGTACTGAAGATGCATGCACGTATCGACTTTTGTGCACCTAAAAGATCGATTTTCAGTATGTTTTGAGCATGTATTTTGAAAATACTCTAACACGGAGTAGGCATGTACAGATCCCTTCTGGGACCCCTTAATATCGGATTTTCGGGTGTTTTGGGACTGAATTTGAGATATCGACTTTTTGGCACCTAAAAGATCGATTTTTAGCATGTTTTTAGCCTATATTTTGAAAATATTCTAGCACTGTACAGATTGCTTCTGGGACCCCAAAATATTAAATTTTCGGGTGTTTTGAGCCTGAATTTGAGATATAAACGGGTACAGAAAATACATGCACATATTGACTTTGGGCACCAAAAATATCGATTTTCAGTATGTTTTTGGCCTGTATTTTGAAAAGACTCTAACACGAAGTAGGCATGTACAGATACCTTCTGGGACCTCTAAATATCAAATTTTCGGGTGTTTTGGGACTGAATTTGAGATATCGATTTTTTGGCACCTGAAATGTCGAATTTAGCATGTTTTTAGCCTATATTTTGAAAATATTCTAGCACTGTACAGATTGCTTCTGAGACCCCAAAATATCGAATTTTCGGGTGTTTTGAGCCTGAATTTGAGATATAAACGGGTACTGAAGATGCATGCACATATCGACTTTTGTGCACCTAAAAGATCGATTTTCAGTATGTTTTTTGCCTGTATTTTGAAAATACTCTAACACGGAGTAGGCATGATACAGATCGCTTCTGGGACCCCTAAATATCGAATTTTCGGGTGTTTTAGGACTGAATTTGAGATATAAACGGGTACTGAAGATGCATGCACATATCGACTTTTGTGCACCTAAAAGATCGATTTTCAGTATGTTTTTGGCCTGTATTTTGAAAATACTCTAACACGGAGTAGGCATGTACAGATACCATCTGGGACCTCTAAATATCGATTTTTCGTTTGTTTTGGGACTGAATTTGAGATATCGATTTTTGGCACCTAAAATGTCGATTTTTAGCATGTTTTAAGCCTATATTTTGAAAATATTCTAGCACTGTGTAGGCATGTACAGATTGCTTCTGGGACCCCAAAATATTAAATTTTCGGGTGTTTTGAGCCTGAATTTGAGATATAAACGGGTACAGAAGATACATGCACATATTGACTTTGGGCATCTAAAATATCGATTTTCAGCACGTTTTGTGCCGGAATTTTGATAAATACTCTAACAAGGAGTAGGCATGTACAGATCGCTTCTGGGACCCCTAAATATCGAATTTTCGGGTGTTTTGGGACTGAATTTGAGATATCGACTTTTTGGCACCTAAAAGATCGATTTTTAGCATGTTTTTAGCCTATATTTTGAAAATATTCTAGCACTGTGTAGGCATGTACAGATTGCTTCTGGGACCCCAAAATATTGAATTTTCGGGTGTTTTGAGCCTGAATATGAGATATAAACGGGTACAGAAGATGCATGCACATATCGACTTTTGGGCATCTAAAATATCGATTTTCAGCATGTTTTGGGCCTGTATTTTGAAAATACTCTAACACTGAGTAGGCATGTACAGATTGCTTCTGGGACCCCAAAATATTGAATTTTTGGGTGTTTTGAGCCTGAATTTGAGATATAAACGGGTACTGAAGATGCATGCACGTATCGACTTTTGTGCACCTAAAAGATCGATTTTCAGTATGTTTTGAGCATGTATTTTGAAAATACTCTAACACGGAGTAGGCATGTACAGATCCCTTCTGGGACCCCTTAATATCGGATTTTCGGGTGTTTTGGGACTGAATTTGAGATATCGACTTTTTGGCACCTAAAAGATCGATTTTTAGCATGTTTTTAGCCTATATTTTGAAAATATTCTAGCACTGTACAGATTGCTTCTGGGACCCCAAAATATTAAATTTTCGGGTGTTTTGAGCCTGAATTTGAGATATAAACGGGTACAGAAAATACATGCACATATTGACTTTGGGCACCAAAAATATCGATTTTCAGCATGTTTTGGGCCTGAATTTTGAAAACACTCTAACACGGAGTAGGCATGTACAGATCGCTTCTGTGACCCCAAAATATCGAATTTTCGGGTGTTTAGGGCCAGAATTTGAGATATAAACGGGTACAGAAAATGCATGCACATATCGACTTTTGGGCACCTAAAAGATCGGTTTTCAGTATGTTTTTGGCCTGTATATTGAAAATACTCTAACACGGAGTAGGCATGTACAAATACCTTCTGGGACCTCTAAATATCGAATTTTCGGGTGTTTTGGGACTGAATTTGAGATATCGATTTTTTGGCACCTAAAATGTCGATTTTTAGCATGTTTTTAGCCTATATTTTGAAAATATTCTAGCACTGTGTAGGCATGTACAGATTGCTTCTGGGACCCCAAAATATTGAATTTTCGGGTGTTTTGAGCCTGAATTTGAGATATAAACGGGTACAGAAGATACATGCACATATTGACTTTGGGCATCTAAAATATCGATTTTCAGCATGTTTTGGGACTGTATTTTGAAAATACTCTAACACTGAGTAGGCATGTACAGATTGCTTCAGGGACCCCAAAATATTGAATTTTCGGGTGTTTTGAGCCTGAATTTGAGATATAAACGGGTACTGAAGATGCATGCACATATCGACTTTTGTGCACCTAAAAGATCGATTTTCAGTATGTTTTGAGCATGAATTTTGAAAATACTCTAACACGGAGTAGGCATGTACAGATACCTTCTGGGACCCCTAAATATCGAATTTTTGGGTGTTTTGGGACTGAATTTGAGATATCGACTTTTTGGCACCTAAAAGATCGATTTTTAGCATGTTTTTAGCCTATATTTTGAAAATATTCTAGCACTGTACAGATTGCTTCTGGGACCCCAAAATATTGAATTTTCGGGTGTTTTGAGCCTGAATTTGAGATAAAAACGGGTACAGAAGATACATGCACATATTGACTTTGGGCACCAAAAATATCGATTTTCAGCATGTTTTTAGCCTATATTTTGAAAATATTCTAGCACTGTGTAGGCATGTACAGATTGCTTCTGGGACCCCAAAATATTGAATTTTCGGGTGTTTTGAGCCTGAATATGAGATATAAACGGGTACAGAAGATGCATGCACATATCGACTTTTGAGCATCTAAAATATCGATTTTCAGCATGTTTTGGGCCTGTATTTTGAAAATACTCTAACACTGAGTAGGCATGTACAGATTGCTTCTGGGACCCCAAAATATTGAATTTTCGGGTGTTTTGAGCCAGAATTTGAGATATAAACGGGTACTGAAGATGCATGCACATATCGACTTTTGTGCACCTAAAAGATCGATTTTCAGTATGTTTTTGGCCTGAATTTTGAAAATACTCTAACACGGAGTAGGCATGTACAGATACCTTCTGGGACCTCTAAATATCGAATTTTAGGGTGTTTTGGGACTGAATTTAAGATATCGATTTTTGGCACCTAAAATGTCGATTTTTAGCATGTTTTTAGCCTATATTTTGAAAATATTCTAGCACTGTGTAGGCATGTACAGATTGCTTCTGGGACCCCAAAATATTAAATTTTCGGGTGTTTTGAGCCTGAATTTGAGATATAAACGGGTACAGAAGATACATGCACATATTGACTTTGGGCATCTAAAATATCGATTTTCAGCATGTTTTGGACCTGAATTTTGAAAATACTCTAACAAGGAGTAGGCATGTACAGATCGCTTCTGGGACCTCTAAATATCGAATTTTCGGGTGTTTAGGGCCAGAATTTGAGATATAAACAGGTACTGAAGATGCATGCACATATCGACTTTTGTGCACCTAAAAGATCGATTTTCAGTATGTTTTGAGCATGTATTTTGAAAATACTCTAACACGGAGTAGGCATGTACAGATCGCTTCTGGGACCCCTAAATATCGAATTTTCGGATGTTTTGGGACTGAATTTGAGATATCGACTTTTTGGCACCTAAAAGATAGATTTTTAGCATGTTTTTAGCCTATATTTTGAAAATATTCTAGCACTGTACAGATTGCTTCTGGGACCCCAAAATATTGAATTTTCGGGTGTTTTTAGCCTGAATTTGAGATAAAAACGGGTACAGAAGATACATGCACATATTGACTTTGGGCACCAAAAATATCGATTTTCGGCATGTTTTTAGCCTATATTTTGAAAATATTCTAGCACTGTGTAGGCATGTACAGATTGCTTCTGGGACCCCAAAATATTGAATTTTCGGGTGTTTTGAGCCTGAATATGAGATATAAACGGGTACAGAAGATACATGCACATATCGACTTTTGGGCATCTAAAATATCGATTTTCAGCATGTTTTGGGCCTGTATTTTGAAAATACTCTAACACGGAGTAGGCATGTACAGATTGCTTCTGGGACCCCAAAATATTGAATTTTCGGGTGTTTTGAGCCTGAATTTGAGATATAAACGGGTACTGAAGATGCATGCACATATCGACTTTTGTGCACCTAAAAGATCGATTTTCAGTATGTTTTTGGCCTGTATTTTGAAAATACTCTAACACGAAGTAGGCATGTACAGATACCTTCTGGGACCTCTAAATATCGAATTTTCGGGTGTTTTGGGACTGAATTTAAGATATCGATTTTTGGCACCTAAAATGTCGATTTTTAGCATGTTTTTAGCCTATATCTTGAAAATATTCTAGCACTGTGTAGGCATGTACAGATTGCTTCTGGGACCCCAAAATATTAAATTTTCGGGTGTTTTGAGCCTGAATTTGAGATATAAACGGGTACAGAAGATACATGCACATATTGACTTTGGGCATCTAAAATATCGATTTTCAGGATATTTTGGGCCTGAATTTTGAAAATACTCTAACAAGGAGTAGGCATGTACAGATCGCTTCTGGGACCTCTAAATATCGATTTTTTGGGAGTTTAGGGCTAGAATTTGAGATATAAACGGGTACTGAAGATGCATGCACATATCGACTTTTGTGCACCTAAATGATCGATTTTCAATATGTTTTGAGCATGTATTTTGAAAATACTCTAACACGGAGTAGGCATGTACAGATCGCTTCTGGGACCCCTAAATATCGAATTTTCGGGTGTTTTGGGACTGAATTTGAGATATCGACTTTTTGGCACCTAAAAGATCGATTTTAAGCATGTTTTTAGCCTATATTTTGAAAATATTCTAGCACTGTACAGATTGCTTCTGGGACCCCAAAATATTGAATTTTCGGGTGTTTTGAGCCTGAATTTGAGATAAAAACGGGTACAGAAGATACATGCACATATTGACTTTGGGCACCAAAAATATCGATTTTCAGCATGTTTTTAGCCTATATTTTGAAAATATTCTAGCACTGTGTAGGCATGTACAGATTGCTTCTGGGACCCCAAAATATTGAATTTTCGGGTGTTTTGAGCCTGAATATGAGATATAAACGGGTACTGAAGATGCATGCACATATCGACTTTTGTGCACCTAAAAGATCGATTTTCAGTATATTTTGAGCATGTATTTTGAAAATACTCTAACACGGAGTACGCATGTACAGATCGCTTCTGGGACCCCTAAATATCGAATTTTCGGGTGTTTTGGGACTGAATTTGAGATATCGACTTTTTGGCACCTAAAAGATCGATTTTTAACATGTATTTAGCCTATATTTTGAAAATATTCTAGCACTGTACAGATTGCTTCTAGGACCCCAAAATATTGAATTTTCGGGTGTTTTGAGCCTGAATTTCAGATATAAACGGGTACTGAAGATGCATGCACATATCGACTTTTGTGCACCTAAAAGATCGATTTTCAGTATGTTTTGAGCATGTATTTTGAAAATACTCTAACACGGAGTAGGCATGTACAGATCGCTTCTGGGACCCCTAAATATCGAATTTTCGGGTGTTTTGGGACTTTATTTGAGATATCGACTTTTTGGCACCTAAAAGATCGATTTTTAGCATGTTTTTAGCCTATATTTTGAAAATATTCTAGCACTGTACAGATTGCTTCTGGGACCCCAAAATATTAAATTTTCGGGTGTTTTGAGCCTGAATTTGAGATATAAACGGGTACAGAAAATACATGCACATATTGACTTTGGGCACCAAAAATATCGATTTTCAGCATGTTTTGGGCCTGAATTTTGAAAACACTCTAACACGGAGTAGGCATGTACAGA
Organism: Petrolisthes cinctipes; assembly: GCA_033782935.1. Classification (NCBI taxonomy): domain Eukaryota; kingdom Metazoa; phylum Arthropoda; class Malacostraca; order Decapoda; family Porcellanidae; genus Petrolisthes; species Petrolisthes cinctipes. Next base: position 440,160 of record JAWQEG010001185.1, read on the forward strand.
TCGCTTCTGTGACCCCAAAATATCGAATTTTCGGGTGTTTAGGGCCAGAATTTGAGATATAAACGGGTACAGAAAATGCATGCACATATCGACTTTTGGGCACCTAAAAGATCGGTTTTCAGTATGTTTTTGGCCTGTATATTGAAAATACTCTAACACGGAGTAGGCATGTACAAATACCTTCTGGGAACTCTAAATATCGAATTTTCGGGTGTTTTGGGACTGAATTTGAGATATCGATTTTTTGGCACCCAAAATGTCGATTTTTAGCATGTTTTTAGCCTATATTTTGAAAATATTCTAGCACTGAGTAGGCATGTACAGATTGCTTCTGGGACCCCAAAATATTGAATTTTCGGGTGTTTTGAGCCTGAATTTGAGATATAAACGGGTACAGAAGAAACATGCACATATTGACTTTGGGCATCTAAAATATCGATTTTTAACATGTTTGGGGCCTGAATTTTGAAAATACTCTAACACGGAGTAGGCATGTACAGATCGCTTCTGGGACCCCTAAATATCGAATTTTCGGGTGTTTTGGGACTGAATTTGAGATATCGACTTTTTGGCACCTAAAAGATCGATTTTTAGCATGTTTTTAGCCTATATTTTGAAAATATTCTAGCACTGTACAGATTGCTTCTGGGACCCCAAAATATTGAATTTTCGGGTGTTTTGAGCCTGAATTTGAGATATAAACGGGTACAGAAGATACATGCACATATTGACTTTGGGCACCAAAAATATCGATTTTCAGCATGTTTTTAGCCTATATTTTGAAAATATTCTAGCACTGTGCAGGCATGTACAGATTGCTTCTGGGACCCCAAAATATTGAATTTTCGGGTGTTTTGAGCCTGAATATGAGATATAAACGGGTACAGAAGATGCATGCACATATCGACTTTTGGGCATCTAAAATATCGATTTTCAGCATGTTTTGGGCCTGTATTTTGAAAATACTCTAACACTGAGTAGGCATGTACAGATTGCTTCTGGGACCCCAAAATATTGAATTCTCGGGTGTTTTGAGCCTGAATTTGAGATATAAACGGGTACAGAAAATACATGCACATATTGACTTTGGGCACCAAAAATATCGATTTTCAGTATGTTTTGGGCCTGAATTTTGAAAACACTCTAACACGGAGTAGGCATGTACAGATCGCTTCTGTGACCCCAAAATATCGAATTTTCGGGTGTTTAGGGCCAGAATTTGAGATATAAACGGGTACAGAAAATGCATGCACATATCGACTTTTGGGCACCTAAAAGATCGGTTTTCAGTATGTTTTTGGCCTGTATATTGAAAATACTCTAACACGGAGTAGGCATGTACAAATACCTTCTGGGACCTCTAAATATCTAATTTTCGGGTGTTTTGGGACTGAATTTGAGATATCGATTTTTTGGCACCTAAAATGTCGATTTTTAGCATGTTTTTAGCCTATATTTTGAAAATATTCTAGCACTGAGTAGGCATGTACAGATTGCTTCTGGGACCCCAAAATATTGAATATTCGGGTGTTTTGAGCCTGAATTTGAGATATAAACGGGTACAGAAGAAACATGCACATATTGACTTTGGGCATCTAAAATATCGATTTTTAGCATGTTTGGGGCCTGAATTTTGAAAATACTCTAACACGGAGTAGGCATGTACAGATCGCTTCTGGGACCCCTAAATATCGAATTTTCGGGTGTTTTGGGACTGAATTTGAGATATCGACTTTTTGGCACCTAAAAGATCGATTTTTAGCATGTTTTTAGCCTATATTTTGAAAATATTCTAGCACTGTACAGATTGCTTCTGGGACCCCAAAATATTGAATTTTCGGGTGTTTTGAGCCTGAATTTGAGATATAAACGGGTACAGAAGATACATGCACATATTGACTTTAGGCACCAAAAATATCGATTTTCAGCATGTTTTTAGCCTATATTTTGAAAATATTCTAGCACTGTACAAATTGCTTCTGGGACCCCAAAATATTGAATTTTCGGGGGTTTTGAGCCTGAATTTGAGATAAAAAAGGGTACAGAAGATACATGCACATATTGACTTTGGGCACCAAAAATATCGATTTTCAGCATGTTTTTAGCCTATATTTTGAAAATATTCTAGCACTGTGTAGGCATGTACAGATTGCTTCTGGGACCCCAAAATATTGAATTTTCGGGTGTTTTGAGCCTGAATATGAGATATAAACGGGTACAGAAGATGCATGCACATATCGACTTTTGGGCATCTAAAATATCGATTTTCAGCATGTTTTGGGCCTGTATTTTGAAAATACTCTAACACTGAGTAGGCATGTACAGATTGCTTCTGGGACCCCAAAATATTGAATTTTCGGGTGTTTTGAGCCAGAATTTGAGATATAAACGGGTACTGAAGATGCATGCACATATCGACTTTTGTGCACCTAAAAGATCGATTTTCAGTATGTTTTTGGCCTGAATTTTGAAAATACTCTAACACGGAGTAGGCATGTACAGATACCTTCTGGGACCTCTAAATATCGAATTTTCGGGTGTTTTGGGACTGAATTTAAGATATCGATTTTTGGCACCTAAAATGTCGATTTTTAGCATGTTTTTAGCCTATATTTTGAAAATATTCTAGCACTGTGTAGGCATGTACAGATTGCTTCTGGGACCCCAAAATATTAAATTTTCGGGTGTTTTGAGCCTGAATTTGAGATATAAACGGGTACAGAAGATACATGCACATATTGACTTTGGGCATCTAAAATATCGATTTTCAGCATGTTTTGGGCCTGAATTTTGAAAATACTCTAACAAGGAGTAGGCATGTACAGATCGCTTCTGGGACCTCTAAATATCGAATTTTCGGGTGTTTAGGGCCAGAATTTGAGATATAAACAGGTACTGAAGATGCATGCACATATCGACTTTTGTGCACCTAAAAGATCGATTTTCAGTATGTTTTGAGCATGTATTTTGAAAATACTCTAACACGGAGTAGGCATGTACAGATCGCTTCTGGGACCCCTAAATATCGAATTTTCGGATGTTTTGGGACTGAATTTGAGATATCGACTTTTTGGCACCTAAAAGATAGATTTTTAGCATGTTTTTAGCCTATATTTTGAAAATATTCTAGCACTGTACAGATTGCTTCTGGGACCCCAAAATATTGAATTTTCGGGTGTTTTTAGCCTGAATTTGAGATAAAAACGGGTACAGAAGATACATGCACATATTGACTTTGGGCACCAAAAATATCGATTTTCGGCATGTTTTTAGCCTATATTTTGAAAATATTCTAGCACTGTGTAGGCATGTACAGATTGCTTCTGGGACCCCAAAATATTAAATTTTCGGGTGTTTTGAGCCTGAATTTGAGATATAAACGGGTACAGAAGATACATGCACATATTGACTTTGGGCATCTAAAATATCGATTTTCAGCATGTTTTGGGCCTGAATTTTGAAAATACTCTAACAAGGAGTAGGCATGTACAGATCGCTTCTGGGACCTCTAAATATCGATTTTTCGGGTGTTTAGGGCTAGAATTTGAGATATAAACGGGTACTGAAGATGCATGCACATATCGACTTTTGTGCACCTAAATGATCGATTTTCAATATGTTTTGAGCATGTATTTTGAAAATACTCTAACACGGAGTAGGCATGTACAGATCGCTTCTGGGACCCCTAAATATCGAATTTTCGGGTGTTTTGGGACTGAATTTGAGATATCGACTTTTTGGCACCTAAAAGATCGATTTTTAGCATGTTTTTAGCCTATATTTTGAAAATATTCTAGCACTGTACAGATTGCTTCTGGGACCCCAAAATATTGAATTTTCGGGTGTTTTGAGCCTGAATTTGAGATAAAAACGGGTACAGAAGATACATGCACATATTGACTTTGGGCACCAAAAATATCGATTTTCAGCATGTTTTTAGCCTATATTTTGAAAATATTCTAGCACTGTGTAGGCATGTACAGATTGCTTCTGGGACCACAAAATATTGAATTTTCGGGTGTTTTGAGCCTGAATATGAGATATAAACGGGTACTGAAGATGCATGCACATATCGACTTTTGTGCACCTAAAAGATCGATTTTCAGTATATTTTGAGCATGTATTTTGAAAATACTCTAACACGGAGTACGCATGTACAGATCGCTTCTGGGACCCCTAAATATCGAATTTTCGGGTGTTTTGGGACTGAATTTGAGATATCGACTTTTTGGCACCTAAAAGATCGATTTTTAACATGTATTTAGCCTATATTTTGAAAATATTCTAGCACTGTACAGATTGCTTCTAGGACCCCAAAATATTGAATTTTCGGGTGTTTTGAGCCTGAATTTCAGATATAAACGGGTACTGAAGATGCATGCACATATCGACTTTTGTGCACCTAAAAGATCGATTTTCAGTATGTTTTGAGCATGTATTTTGAAAATACTCTAACACGGAGTAGGCATGTACAGATCGCTTCTGGGACCCCTAAATATCGAATTTTCGGGTGTTATGGGACTTTATTTGAGATATCGACTTTTTGGCACCTAAATGATCGATTTTTAGCATGTTTTTAGCCTATATTTTGAAAATATTCTAGCACTGTACAGATTGCTTCTGGGACCCCAAAATATTAAATTTTCGGGTGTTTTGAGCCTGAATTTGAGATATAAACGGGTACAGAAAATACATGCACATATTGACTTTGGGCACCAAAAATATCGATTTTCAGCATGTTTTGGGCCTGAATTTTGAAAACACTCTAACACGGAGTAGGCATGTACAGATCGCTTCTGTGACCCCAAAATATCGAATTTTCGGGTGTTTAGGGCCAGAATTTGAGATATAAACGGGTACAGAAAATGCATGCACATATCGACTTTTGGGCACCTAAAAGATCGGTTTTCAGTATGTTTTTGGCCTGTATATTGAAAATACTCTAACACGGAGTAGGCATGTACAAATACCTTCTGGGACCTCTAAATATCGAATTTTCGGGTGTTTTGGGACTGAATTTGAGATATCGATTTTTTGGCACCTAAAATGTCGATTTTTAGCATGTTTTTAGCCTATATTTTAAAAATATTCTAGCACTGAGTAGGCATGTACAGATTGCTTCTGGGACCCCAAAATATTGAATATTCGGGTGTTTTGAGCCTGAATTTGAGATATAAACGGGTACAGAAGAAACATGCACATATTGACTTTGGGCATCTAAAATATCGATTTTTAGCATGTTTTGGGCCTGAATTTTGAAAATACTCTAACACGGAGTAGGCATGTACAGATCGCTTCTGGGACCCCTAAATATCGAATTTTCGGGTGTTTTGGGACTGAATTTGAGATATCGACTTTTTGGCACCTAAAAGATCGATTTTTAGCATGTTTTTAGCCTATATTTTGAAAATATTCTAGCACTGTACAGATTGCTTCTGGGACCCCAAAATATTGAATTTTCGGGTGTTTTGAGCCTGAATTTGAGATATAAACGGGTACAGAAGATACATGCACATATTGACTTTGGGCACCAAAAATATCGATTTTCAGCATGTTTTTAGCCTATATTTTGAAAATATTCTAGCACTTTGCAGGCATGTACAGATTGCTTCTGGGACCCCAAAATATTGAATTTTCGGGTGTTTTGAGCCTGAATATGAGATATAAACGGGTACAGAAGATGCATGCACATATCGACTTTTGGGCATCTAAAATATCGATTTTCAGCATGTTTTGGGCCTGTATTTTGAAAATACTCTAACACTGAGTAGGCATGTACAGATTGCTTCTGGGACCCCAAAATATTGAATTCTCGGGTGTTTTGAGCCTGAATTTGAGATATAAACGGGTACTGAAGATGCATGCACATATTGACTTTAGTGCACCTAAAAGATCGATTTTCAGTATGTTTTGAGCATGTATTTTGAAAATACTCTAACACGGAGTAGGCATGTACAGATCGCTTCTGGGACCCCTAAATATCGAATTTTCGGGTGTTTTGGGACTGAATTTGAGATATCGACTTTTTGGCACCAAAAAGATAGATTTTTAGCATGTTTTTAGCCTATATTTTGAAAATATTCTAGCACTGTACAGATTGCTTCTGGGACCCCAAAATATTGAATTTTCGGGTGTTTTGAGCCTGAATTTGAGATAAAAACGGGTACAGAAGATACATGCACATATTGACTTTGGGCACCAAAAATATCGATTTTCAGCATGTTTTTAGCCTATATTTTGAAAATATTCTAGCACTGTACAGATTGCTTCTGGGACCCCAAAATATTGAATTTTCGGGTGTTTTGAGCCTGAATTTGAGATAAAAACGGGTACAGAAGATACATGCACATATTGACTTTGGGCACCAAAAATATCGATTTTCAGCATGTTTTTAGCCTATATTTTGAAAATATTCTAGCACTGTGTAGGCATGTACAGATTGCTTCTGGGACCCCAAAATATTGAATTTTCGGGTGTTTTGAGCCTGAATATGAGATATAAACGGGTACAGAAGATGCATGCACATATCGACTTTTGGGCATCTAAAATATCGATTTTCAGCATGTTTTGGACCTGTATTTTGAAAATACTCTAACACTGAGTAGGCATGTACAGATTGCTTCTGGGACCCCAAAATATTGAATTTTCGGGTGTTTTGAGCCTGAATTTGAGATATAAACGGGTACTGAAGATGCATGCACATATCGACTTTTGTGCACTTAAAAGATCGATTTTCAGTATATTTTGAGCATGTATTTTGAAAATACTCTAACACGGAGTACGCATGTACAGATCGCTTCTGGGACCCCTAAATATCGAATTTTCGGGTGTTTTGGGACTGAATTTGAGATATCGACTTTTTGGCACCTAAAAGATCGATTTTTAGCATGTTTTTAGCCTATATTTTGAAAATATTCTAGCACTGTACAGATTGCTTCTGGGACCCCAAAATATTAAATTTTCGGGTGTTTTGAGCCTGAATTTGAGATATAAACGGGTACAGAAAATACATGCACATATTGACTTTGGGCACCAAAAATATCGATTTTCAGCATGTTTTGGGCCTGAATTTTGAAAACACTCTAACACGGAGTAGGCATGTACAGATCGCTTCTGTGACCCCAAAATATCGAATTTTCGGGTGTTTAGGGCCAGAATTTGAGATATAAACGGGTACAGAAAATGCATGCACATATCGACTTTTGGGCACCTAAAAGATCGGTTTTCAGTATGTTTTTGGCCTGTATTTTGAAAATACTCTAACACGGAGTAGGCATGTACAAATACCTTCTGGGACCTCTAAATATCGAATTTTCGGGTGTTTTGGGACTGAATTTGAGATATCGGTTTTTTGGCACCTAAAATGTCGATTTTTAGCATGTTTTTAGCCTATATTTTGAAAATATTCTAGCACTGAGTAGGCATGTACAGATTGCTTCTGGGACCCCAAAATATTGAATATTCGGGTGTTTTGAGCCTGAATTTGAGATATAAACGGGTACAGAAGAAACATGCACATATTGACTTTGGGCATCTAAAATATCGATTTTCAGCATGTTTGGGGCCTGAATTTTGAAAATACTCTAACACGGAGTAGGCATGTACAGATCGCTTCTGGGACCCCTAAATATCGAATTTTCGGGTGTTTTGGGACTGAATTTGAGATATCGACTTTTTGGCACCTAAAAGATCGATTTTTAGCATGTTTTTAGCCTATATTTTGAAAATATTCTAGCACTGTACAGATTGCTTCTGGGACCCCAAAATATTGAATTTTCGGGTGTTTTGATCCTGAATTTGAGATAAAAACGGGTACAGAAGATACATGCACATATTGACTTTGGGCACCAAAAATATCGATTTTCAGCATGTTTTTAGCCTATATTTTGAAAATATTCTAGCACTGTGTAGGCATGTACAGATTGCTTCTGGGACCCCAAAATATTGAATTTTCGGGTGTTTTGAGCCTGAATATGAGATATAAACGGGTACAGAAGATGCATGCACATATCGACTTTTGGGCATCTAAAATATCGATTTTCAGCATGTTTTGGGCCTGTATTTTGAAAATACTCTAACACTGAGTAGGCATGTACAGATTGCTTCTGGGACTACAAAATATTGAATTTTTGGGTGTTTTGAGCCTGAATTTGAGATATAAACGGGTACTGAAGATGCATGCACATATCGACTTTTGTGCACCTAAAAGATCGATTTTCAGTATGTTTTGAGCATGTATTTTGAAAATACTCTAACACGGAGTAGGCATGTACAGATCGCTTCTGGGACCCCTAAATATCGAATTTTCGGGGCTTTTGGGACTGAATTTGAGATATCGACTTTTTGGCACCTAAAAGATCGATTTTTAGCATGTTTTTAGCCTATATTTTGAAAATATTCTAGCACTGTACAGATTGCTTCTGGGACCCCAAAATATTGAATTTTCGGGTGTTTTGAGCCTGAATTTGAGATATAAACGGGTACTGAAGATGCATGCACATATCGACTTTTGTGCACCTAAAAGATCGATTTTCAGTATGTTTTGAGCATGTATTTTGAAAATACTCTAACACGGAGTAGGCATGTACAGATCGCTTCTGGGACCCCTAAATATCGAATTTTCGGGTGTTTTTGGACTGAATTTGAGATATCGAATTTTTGGCACCTAAAAGATCGATTTTTAGCATGTTTTTAGCCTATATTTTGAAAATATTCTAGCACTGTACAGATTGCTTCTGGGACCCCAAAATATTGAATTTCCGGGTGTTTTGAGCCTGAATTTCAGATATAAACGGGTACAGAAGATACATGCACATATCGACTTTTGGGCACCTAAAAGATCGATTTTCAGTATGTTTTTGGCCTGTATTTTGAAAATACTCTAACACGGAGTAGGCATGTACAGATACCTTCTAAGACCTCTAAATATCGAATTTTCGGGTGTTTTGGGACTGAATTTGAGATATCGATTTTTTGGCACCTAAAATGTCGATTTTTAGCATGTTTTTAGCCTATATTTTGAAAATATTCTAGCACTGTGTAGGCATGTACAGATTGCTTCTGGGACCCCAAAATATTGAATTTTCGGGTGTTTTGAGCCTGAATTTGAGATATAAACGGGTACAGAAGATACATGCACATATTGACTTTGGGCATCTAAAATATCGATTTTCAGCATGTTTTGGGCCTGTATTTTGAAAATACTCTAACACTGAGTAGGCATGTACAGATTGCTTCTGGGACCCCAAAATATTGAATTTTCGGGTGTTTTGAGCCTGAATTTGAGATATAAACGGGTACTGAAAATGCATTCACATATCGACTTTTGTGCACCTAAAAGATCGATTTTCAGTATGTTTTTGGCCTGTATTTTGAAAATACTCTAACACGGAGTAGGCATGTACAGATACCTTCTGGGACCTCTAAATATCGAATTTTCGGGTGTTTTGGGACTGAATTTGAGATATCGATTTTGGGCACCTAAAATGTCGATTTTTAGCATGTTTTTAGCCTATATTTTGAAAATATTCTAGCACTGTGTAGGCATGTACAGATTGCTTCTGGGACCCCAAAATATTGAATTTTCGGGTGTTTTGAGCCTGAATTTGAGATATAAACGGGTACAGAAGATACATGCACATATCGACTTTTGTGCACCTAAAAGATCGATTTTCAGTATGTTTTGAGCATGAATTTTGAAAATACTCTAACACGGAGTAGGCATGTACAGATCGCTTCTGGGACCCCTAAATATCGAATTTTCGGGTGTTTTGGGACTGAATTTGAGATATCGACTTTTTGGCACCTAAAAGATCGATTTTTAGCATGTTTTTAGCCTATATCTTGAAAATATTCTAGCACTGTACCGATTGCTTCTGGGACCCCAAAATATTGAATTTTCGGGTGTTTTGAGCCTAAATTTGAGATATAAACGTGTACAGAAGATACATGCACATATTGACTTTGGGCACCAAAAATATCGATTTTCAGCATGTTTTTAGCCTACATTTTGAAAATATTCTAGCACTGTGCAGGCATGTACAGATTGCTTCTGGGGCCCCAAAATATTGAATTTTCGGGTGTTTTGAGCCTGAATATGAGATATAAACGGGTACAGAAGATGCATGCACATATCGACTTTTGGGCATCTAAAATATCGATTTTCAGCATGTTTTGGGCCTTTTTTTTGAAAATACTCTAACACTGAGTAGGCATGTACAGATTGCTTCTGGGACCCCAAAATATTGAATTTTCGGGTGTTTTGAGCCTGAATTTGAGATATAAACGGGTACTGAAGATGCATGCACATATCGACTTTTGTGCACCTAAAAGATCGATTTTCAGTATGTTTTGAGCATGTATTTTGAAAATACTCTAACACGGAGTAGGCATGTACAGATCGCTTCTGGGACCCCTAAATATAGAATTTTCGGGTGTTTTGGGACTGAATTTGAGATATCGACTTTTTGGCACCTAAAAGATAGATTTTTAGCATGTTTTTAGCCTATATTTTGAAAATATTCTAGCACTGTGTAGGCATGTACAGATTGCTTCTGGGACACCAAAATATTGAATTTTCGGGTGTTTTGAGCCTGAATTTGAGATATAAACGGGTACAGAAGATACATGCACATATCGACTTTTGTGCACCTAAAAGATCGATTTTCAGTATGTTTTGAGCATGAATTTTGAAAATACTCTAACACGGAGTAGGCATGTACAGATCGCTTCTGGGACCCCTAAATATTGAATTTTCGGGTGTTTTGGGACTGAATTTGAGATATCGACATTTTGGCACCTAAAAGATCGATTTTTAGCATGTTTTTAGCCTATATTTTGAAAATATTTTAGCACTGAGTAGGCATGTACTGATTGCTTCTGGGACCATAAAATATTGAATTTTCGGGTGTTTTGAGCCTGAATTTGAGATATAAACGGGTACAGAAGATACATGCAAATATTGACTTTGGGCATCTAAAATATCGATTTTCAGCATGTTTGGGGCCTGAATTTTGAAAATACTCTAACACGGAGTAGGCATGTACATATCGCTTCTGCGACCCCTAAATATCGAATTTTCGGGTGTTTTGGGACTGAATTTGAGATATCGACTTTTTGGCACCTAAAAGATCGATTTTTAGCATGTTTTTAGCCTATATTTTGAAAATATTCTAGCACTGTACCGATTGCTTCTGGGACCCCAAAATATTGAATTTTCGGGTGTTTTGAGCCTAAATTTGAGATATAAACGGGTACAAAAGATACATGCACATATTGACTTTGGGCACCAAAAATATCGATTTTCAGCATGTTTTTAGCCTATATTTTGAAAATATTCTAGCACTGTGCAGGCATGTACAGATTGCTTCTGGGACCCCAAAATATTGAATTTTCGGGTGTTTTGAGCCTGAATATGAGATATAAACGGGTACAGAAGATGCATGCACATATCGACTTTTGGGCATCTAAAATATCGATTTTCAGCATGTTTTGGGCCTGTATTTTGAAAATACTCTAACACGGAGTAGGCATGTACAGATTGCTTCTGGGACCCCAAAATATTGAATTTTCGGGTGTTTTGAGCCTGAATTTGAGATATAAACGGGTACTGAAGATGCATGCACATATCGACTTTTGTGCACCTAAAAGATCGATTTTCAGTATGTTTTGACCATGTATTTTGAAAATACTCTAACACGGAGTAGGCATGTACAGATCGCTTCTGGGACCCCTAAATATAGAATTTTCGGGTGTTTTGGGACTGAATTTGAGATATCGACTTTTTGGCACCTAAAAGATAGATTTTTAGCATGTTTTTAGCCTATATTTTGAAAATATTCTAGCACTGTACAGATTGCTTCTGGGACCCCAAAATATTGAATTTTCGGGTGTTTTGAGCCTAAATTTGAGATAAAAACGGGTACAGAAGATACATGCACATATTGACTTTGGGCACCAAAAATATCGATTTTCAGCATGTTTTTAGCCTATATTTTGAAAATATTCTAGCACTGTGAAGGCATGTACAGATTGCTTCTGAGACCCCAAAATATTGAATTTTCGGGTGTTTTGAGCCTGAATATGAGATATAAACGGGTACAGAAGATGCATGCACATATCGACTTTTGGGCATCTAAAATATCGATTTTCAGCATGTTTTGGGCCTGTAATTTGAAAATACTCTAACACTGAGTAGGCATGTACAGATTGCTTCTGGGACCCCAAAATATTGAATTTTCGGGTGTTTTGAGCCTGAATTTGAGATATAAACGGGTACTGAAGATGCATGCACATATCGACTTTTGTGCACCTAAAAGATCGATTTTCAGTATGTTTTTGGCCTGAATTTTGAAAATACTCTAACACGGAGTAGGCATGTACAGATACCTTCTGGGACCTCTAAATACCGAATTTTCGGGTGTTTTGGGACTGAATTTAAGATATCGATTTTTGGCACCTAAAATGTCGATTTTTAGCATGTTTTTAGCCTATATTTTGAAAATATTCTAGCACTGTGTAGGCATGTACAGATTGCTTCTGGGACCCCAAAATATTAAATTTTCGGGTGTTTTGAGCTTGAATTTGAGATATAAACGGGTACAGAAGATACATGCACATATTGACTTTGGGCATCTAAAATATCGATTTTCAGCATGTTTTGGGCCTGAATTTTGAAAATACTCTAACAAGGAGTAGGCATGTACAGATCGCTTCTGGGACCTCTAAATATCGAATTTTCGGGTGTTTAGGGCCAGAATTTGAGATATAAACGGGTACTGAAGATGCATGCACATATCGACTTTTGTGCACCTAAATGATCGATTTTCAATATGTTTTGAGCATGTATTTTGAAAATACTCTAACACGGAGTAGGCATGTACAGATCGCTTCTGGGACCCCTAAATATCGAATTTTCGGGTGTTTTGGGACTGAATTTAAGATATCGACTTTTTGGCACCTAAAAGATCGATTTTTAGCATGTTTTTAGCCTATATTTTGAAAATATTCTAGCACTGTACAGATTGCTTCTGGGACCCCAAAATATTGAATTTTCGGGTGTTTTTAGCCTGAATTTGAGATAAAAACGGGTACAGAAGATACATGCACATATTGACTTTGGGCACCAAAAATATCGATTTTCAGCATGTTTTTAGCCTATATTTTGAAAATATTCTAGCACTGTGCAGGCATGTACAGATTGCTTCTGGGACCCCAAAATATTGAATTTTCGGGTGTTTTGAGCCTGAATTTGAGATATAAACGGGTACTGAAGATGCATGCACATATCGACTTTTGTGCACCTAAAAGATCGATTTTCAGTATGTTTTGAGCATGTATTTTGAAAATACTCTAACACGGAGTAGGCATGTACAGATCGCTTCTGGGACCCCTAAATATCCAATTTTCGGGTGTTTTGAGAGTGAATTTGAGATATAAACGGGTACTGAAGATGCATGCACATATCGACTTTTGTGCACCTAAAAGATCGATTTTCAGTATGTTTTGAGCATGTATTTTGAAAATACTCTAACACGGAGTAGGCATGTACAGATCGCTTCTGGGACCCCTAAATATCGAATTTTCGGGTGTTTTGGGACTGAATTTGAGATATCGACTTTTTGGCACCTAAAAGATCGATTTTTAGCATGTTTTTAGCCTATACTTTGAAAATATTCTAGCACTGAGTAGGCATGTACAGATTGCTTCTGGGACCCCAAAATATTGAATTTTCGGGTGTTTTGAGCCTGAATTTGAGATATAAACGGGTACAGAAGATACATGCACATATTGACTTTGGGCACCAAAAATATCGATTTTCAGCATGTTTTGGGCCTGAATTTTGAAAATACTCTAACACGGAGTAGGCATGTACAGATCGCTTCTGGGACCCCAAAATATCGAATTTTCGGGTGTTTTGAGCCTGAATTTGAGATATAAACGGGTACTGAAGATGCATGCACATATCGACTTTTGTGCACCTTAAAGATCGATATTCAGTATGTTTTGAGCATGTATTTTGAAAATACTCTAACACGGAGTAGGCATGTAGAGATCGCTTCTGGGACCCCTAAATATCGAATTTTCGGGTGTTTTGGGACTAAATTTGAGATATCGATTTTTTGGCACCTAAAAGATCGAATTTTAGCATGTTTTTAGCCTATATTTTGACAATATTCTAGCACTGCTCAGATAGCTTCTGGGACCCAAAAATATCGAATTTTCGGGTGTTTTGAGCCTGAATTTGAGATATAAACGGGTACAGAAGATACATGCACCAAAAATATCGATTTTCAGCATGTTTTGGGCCTGAATTTTGAAAATACTCTAACACGGAGTAGGCATGTACAGATCGCTTCTGGGACCCCAAAATATCGAATTTTCGGGTGTTTAGGGCCAGAATTTGAGATAAAAACGGGTACAGAAGATGCATGCACATATCGACTTTTGGGCACCAAAAATATCGATTTTCAGTATGTTTTTGGCCTGTATTTTGAAAATACTCTAACACGGAGTAGGCATGTACAGATTGCTTCTGGGACCCCAAAATATCGAATTTTCGGGTGTTTAGGGCCAGAATTTGAGATATAAACGGGTACAGAAGATGCATGCACATATCGACTTTTGGGCATCTAAAAGATCGATTTTCAGTATGTTTTTGGCCTGTATTTTGAAAATACTCTAACACTAAGTAGGCATGTACAGATACCTTCTGGGACCTCTAAATATCGAATTTTCGGGTGTTATGGGACTGAATTTGAGATATCGATTTTTTGGCACCTATAATATCGATTTTTAGCATGTTTTTAGCCTATAGGCATGTACAGATACCTTCTGGGACCCCAAAATATTGAATTTTCGGGTGTTTTGAGCCTGAATTTGAGATATAAACGGGTACAGAAGATACATGCACATATTGACTTTGGGCATCTAAAATATCGATTTTCAGCATGTTTTGGGCCTGTATTTTGAAAATACTCTAACACTGTACAGATTGCTTCTGGGACCCCAAAATATTGAATTTTCGGGTGTTTTGAGCCTTAATTTGAGATATAAACGGGTACTGAAGATGCATGCACATATCGACTTTTGTGCACCTAAAAGATCGATTTTCAGTATGTTTTGAGCATGTATTTTGAAAATACTCTAACACGGAGTAGGCATGCATGTACAGATCGCTTCTGGGACCCCTAAATATCGATTTTTCGGGTGTTTTGGGACTGAATTTGAGATATCGACTTTTTGGCACCTAAAAGATCGATTTTTAGCATGTTTTTAGCCTATATTTTGAAAATATTCTAGCACTGTACAGATTGCTTCTGGGACCCCAAAATATTGAATTTTCGGGTGTTTTGAGCCTGAATTTGAGATATAAACGGGTACAGAAGATACATGCACATATTGACTTTGGGCACCATAAATATCGATTTTCAGCATGTTTTAGGCCTGAATTTTGAAAATACTCTAACACGGAGTAGGCATGTACAGATCGCTTCTGGGACCCCAAAACATCGAATTTTCGGGTGTTTAGGGCCAGAATTTGAGATATAAACGGGTGCAGAAGATGCATGCACATATCGACTTTTGTGCACCTAAAAGATCGATTTTCAGTATGTTTTTGGCCTGTATTTTGAAAATACTCTAACACGGAGTAGGCATGTACAGATACCTTCTGGGACCTCTAAATATCGAATTTTCGGGTGTTTTGGGACTGAATTTGAGATATCAATTTTTTGGCACCTAAAATGTCGATTTTTAGCATGTTTTCAACCTATATTTTGAAAATTTTCTAGCACTGTGTAGGCATGTACAGATTGCTTCTGGGACCCCAAAATATTGAATTTTCGGGTGTTTTGAGCCTGAATTTGAGATATAAACGGGTACAGAAGATACATGCACATATTGACTTTGGGCATCTAAAATATCGATTTTCAGCATGTTTTGGGCCTGTATTTTGAAAATACTCTAACACTGAGTAGGCATGTACAGATTGCTTCTGGGACCCCAAAATATTGAATTTTCGGGTGTTTTGAGCCTGAATTTGAGATATAAACGGGTACTGAAGATGCATGCACATATCGACTTTTGTGCACCTAAAAGATCGATTTTCAGTATGTTTTGAGCATGTATTTTGAAAATACTCTAACACGGAGTAGGCATGTACAGATCGCTTCTGGGACCCCTAAATATCCAATTTTCGGGTGTTTTGAGCCTGAATTTGAGATATAAACGGGTACTGAAGATGCATGCACATATCGACTTTTGTGCACCTAAAAGATCGATTTTCAGTATGTTTTGAGCATGTATTTTGAAAATACTCTAACACGGAGTAGGCATGTACAGATCGCTTCTGGGACCCCTAAATATCGAATTTTCGGGTGTTTTGGGACTGAATTTGAGATATCGACTTTTTGGCACCTAAAAGATCGATTTTTAGCATGTTTTTAGCCTATACTTTGAAAATATTCTAGCACTGTTCAGATAGCTTCTGGGACCCAAAAATATCGAATTTTCGGGTGTTTTGAGCCTGAATTTGAGATATAAACGGGTACAGAAGATACATGCACCAAAAATATCGATTTTCAGCATGTTTTGGGCCTGAATTTTGAAAATACTCTAACACGGAGTAGGCATGTACAGATCGCTTCTGGGACCCCAAAATATCGAATTTTCGGGTGTTTAGGGCCAGAATTTGAGATAAAAACGGGTACAGAAGATGCATGCACATATCGACTTTTGGGCACCAAAAATATCGATTTTCAGTATGTTTTTGGCCTGTATTTTGAAAATACTCTAACACGGAGTAGGCATGTACAGATTGCTTCTGGGACCCCAAAATATCGAATTTTCGGGTGTTTAGGGCCAGAATTTGAGATATAAACGGGTACAGAAGATGCATGCACATATCGACTTTTGGGCATCTAAAAGATCGATTTTCAGTATGTTTTTGGCCTGTATTTTGAAAATACTCTAACACTAAGTAGGCATGTACAGATACCTTCTGGGACCTCTAAATATCGAATTTTCGGATGTTATGGGACTGAATTTGAGATATCGATTTTTTGGCACCTATAATATCGATTTTTAGCATGTTTTTAGCCTATATTTTGAAAATATTATAGCACTGTGTAGGCATGTACAGATACCTTCTGGGACCCCAAAATATTGAATTTTCGGGTGTTTTGAGCCTGAATTTGAGATATAAACGGGTACAGAAGATACATGCACATATTGACTTTGGGCATCTAAAATATCGATTTTCAGCATGTTTTGGGCCTGTATTTTGAAAATACTCTAACACTGTACAGATTGCTTCTGGGACCCCAAAATATTGAATTTTCGGGTGTTTTGAGCCTGAATTTGAGATATAAACGGGTACTGAAGATGCATGCACATATCGACTTTTGTGCACCTAAAAGATCGATTTTCAGTATGTTTTGAGCATGTATTTTGAAAATACTCTAACACGGAGTAGGCATGCATGTACAGATCGCTTCTGGGACCCCTAAATATCGATTTTTCGGGTGTTTTGGGACTGAATTTGAGATATCGACTTTTTGGCACCTAAAAGATCGATTTTTAGCATGTTTTTAGCCTATATTTTGAAAATATTCTAGCACTGTACAGATTGCTTCTGGGACCCCAAAATATTGAATTTTCGGGTGTTTTGAGCCTGAATTTGAGATATAAACGGGTACAGAAGATACATGCACATATTGACTTTGGGCACCATAAATATCGATTTTCAGCATGTTTTAGGCCTGAATTTTGAAAATACTCTAACACGGAGTAGGCATGTACAGATCGCTTCTGGGACCCCAAAACATCGAATTTTCGGGTGTTTAGGGCCAGAATTTGAGATATAAACGGGTGCAGAAGATGCATGCACATATCGACTTTTGTGCACCTAAAAGATCGATTTTCAGTATGTTTTTGGCCTGTATTTTGAAAATACTCTAACACGGAGTAGGCATGTACAGATACCTTCTGGGACCTCTAAATATCGAATTTTCGGGTGTTTTGGGACTGAATTTGAGATATCAATTTTTTGGCACCTAAAATGTCGATTTTTAGCATGTTTTCAACCTATATTTTGAAAATTTTCTAGCACTGTGTAGGCATGTACAGATTGCTTCTGGGACCCCAAAATATTGAATTTTCGGGTGTTTTGAGCCTGAATTTGAGATATAAACGGGTACAGAAGATACATGCACATATTGACTTTGGGCATCTAAAATATCGATTTTCAGCATGTTTTGGGCCTGTATTTTGAAAATACTCTAACACTGAGTAGGCATGTACAGATTGCTTCTGGGACCCCAAAATATTGAATTTTCGGGTGTTTTGAGCCTGAATTTGAGATATAAACGGGTACTGAAGATGCATGCACATATCGACTTTTGTGCACCTAAAAGATCGATTTTCAGTATGTTTTGAGCATGTATTTTGAAAATACTCTAACACGGAGTAGGCATGTACAGATCGCTTCTGGGACCCCTAAATATCCAATTTTCGGGTGTTTTGAGCCTGAATTTGAGATATAAACGGGTACTGAAGATGCATGCACATATCGACTTTTGTGCACCTAAAAGATCGATTTTCAGTATGTTTTGAGCATGTATTTTGAAAATACTCTAACACGGAGTAGGCATGTACAGATCGCTTCTGGGACCCCTAAATATCGAATTTTCGGGTGTTTTGGGACTGAATTTGAGATATCGACTTTTTGGCACCTAAAAGATCGATTTTTAGCATGTTTTTAGCCTATACTTTGAAAATATTCTAGCACTGAGTAGGCATGTACAGATTGCTTCTGGGACCCCAAAATATTGAATTTTCGGGTGTTTTGAGCCTGAATTTGAGATATAAACGGGTACAGAAGATACATGCACATATTGACTTTGGGCACCAAAAATATCGATTTTCAGCATGTTTTGGGCCTGAATTTTGAAAATACTCTAACACGGAGTAGGCATGTACAGATCGCTTCTGGGACCCCAAAATATCGAATTTTCGGGTGTTTTGAGCCTGAATTTGAGATATAAACGGGTACTGAAGATGCATGCACATATCGACTTTTGTGCACCTAAAAGATCGATATTCAGTATGTTTTGAGCATGTATTTTGAAAATACTCTAACACGGAGTAGGCATGTAGAGATCGCTTCTGGGACCCCTAAATATCGAATTTTCGGGTGTTTTGGGACTGAATTTGAGATATCGATTTTTTGGCACCTAAAAGATCGAATTTTAGCATGTTTTTAGCCTATATTTTGAAAATATTCTAGCACTGTTCAGATAGCTTCTGGGACCCAAAAATATCGAATTTTCGGGTGTTTTGAGCCTGAATTTGAGATATAAACGGGTACAGAAGATACATGCACCAAAAATATCGATTTTCAGCATGTTTTGGGCCTGAATTTTGAAAATACTCTAACACGGAGTAGGCATGTACAGATCGCTTCTGGGACCCCAAAATATCGAATTTTCGGGTGTTTAGGGCCAGAATTTGAGATAAAAACGGGTACAGAAGATGCATGCACATATCGACTTTTGGGCACCTAAAAGATCGATTTTCAGTATGTTTTTGGCCTGTATTTTGAAAATACTCTAACACGGAGTAGGCATGTACAGATACCTTCTGGGACCTCTAAATATCGAATTTTCGGGTGTTTTGGGACTGAATTTGAGATATCGATTTTTTGGCACCTAAAATGTCGATTTTTAGCATGTTAAAATTTTAGCCTATTATTTGAAAATATTCTAGCACTGTGTAGGCATGTACAGAGTGCTTCTGGGACCCCAAAATATTGAATTTTCGGGTGTTTTGAGCCTGAATTTGAGATAAAAACGGGTACAGAAGATACATGCACAAATTGACTTTGGGCATCTAAAATATCGATTTTCAGCATGTTTTGGGCCTGAATTTTGAAAATACTCTAACACGGAGTAGGCATGTACAGATCGCTTCTGGGACCCCAAAATATCGAATTTTCGGGTGTTTAGGGCCAGAATTTGAGATACAAACGGGTACAGAAGATGCATGCACATATAGACTTTTGTGCACCTAAAAGATCGATTTTCAGTATGTTTTGAGCATGTATTTTGAAAATACTCTAACACGGAGTAGGCATGTGCAGATCGCTTCTGGGACCCCTAAATATCGAATTTTCGGGTGTTTTGGGACTGAATTTGAGATATTGACTTTTTGGCACCTAAAAGATCGACTTTTAGCATGTTTTTAGCCTATATTTTGAAAATATTCTAGCACTGAGTAGGCATTTACAGATTGCTTCTGGGACCCCAAAATATTGAATTTTCGGGTGTTTTGAGCCTGAATTTGAGATATAAACGGGTACAGAAGATACATGCACATATTGACTTTGGGCACCAAAAATATCGATTTTCAGCATGTTTTGGGCCTGAATTTTGAAAATACTCTAACACGGAGTAGGCATGTACAGATCGCTTCTGGGACCCCAAAATATCGAATTTTCGGGTGTTTAGGGCCAGAATTTGAGATATAAACGGGTACAGAAGATGCATGCACATATCGACTTTTGGGCACCTAAAAGATCGATTTTCAGTATGTTTTTGGCCTGTATTTTCAAAATACTCTAATACGGAGTAGGCATGTACAGATACCTTCTGGGACCTCTAAATATCGAATTTTCGGGTGTTTTGGGACTGAATTTGAGATATCGATTTTTTGGCACCTAAAATGTCGATTTTTAGCATGTTTTTAGCCTATATTTTGAAAATATTCTAGCACTGTGTAGGCATGTACAGATTGCTTCTGGGACCCCAAAATATTGAATTTTCGGGTGTTTTGAGCCTGAATTTGAGATATAAACGGGTACAGAAGATACATGCACATATTGACTTTGGGCATCTAAAATATCGATTTTCAGCATGTTTTTGGCCTGTATTTTGAAAATACTCTAACACTGAGTAGGCATGTACAGATTGCTTCTGGGACCCCAAAATATTGAATTTTCGGGTGTTTTGAGCCTGAATTTGAGATATAAACGGGTACTGAAGATGCATGCACATATCGACTTTTGTGCACCTAAAAGATCGTTTTTCAGTATGTTTTGAGCATGTATTTTGAAAATACTCTAACATTGAGTAGGCATGTACAGATCGCTTCTGGGACCCCTAAATATCGAATTTTCGGGTGTTTTGGGACTGAATTTGAGATATAAACGGGTACAGAAGATGCATGCACATATCGACTTTTGTGCACCTAAAAGATCGATTTTCAGTATGTTTTTGGCCTGTATTTTGAAAATACTCTAACACGGAGTAGGCATGTACAGATACCTTCTGGGACCTCTAAATATCGAATTTTCGGGTGTTTCGGGACTGAATTTGAGATATCGATTTTTTGGCACCTAAAATGTCGATTTTTAGCATGTTTTTAGCCTATATTTTGAAAATATTCTAGCACTGTACAGATTGCTTCTGGGACCCCAAAATATTGAATTTTCGGGTGTTTTGAGCCTGAATTTGAGATATAAACGGGTACAGAAGATACATGCACATATTGACTTTGGGCACCAAAAATATCGATTTTCAGCATGTTTTGGGCCTGAATTTTGAAAATACTCTAACACGGAGTAGGCATGTACAGATCGCTTCTGGGACCCCAAAATATCGAATTTTCGGGTGTTTAGTGCCAGAATTTGAGATATAAACGGGTACAGAAGATGCATGCACATATCGACTTTTGTGCACCTAAAAGATCGATTTTCAGTATGTTTTTGGCCTGTATTTTGAAAATACTCTAACACGGAGTAGGCATGTACAGATACCTTCTGGGACCTCTAAATATCGAATTTTCGGGTGTTTCGGGACTGAATTTGAGATATCGATTTTTTGGCACCTAAAATGTCGATTTTTAGCATGTTTTTAGCCTATATTTTGAAAATATTCTAGCACTGTACAGATTGCTTCTGGGACCCCAAAATATTGAATTTTCGGGTGTTTTGAGCCTGAATTTGAGATATAAACGGGTACAGAAGATACATGCACATATTGACTTTGGGCATCTAAAATATCGATTTTCAGCATGTTTTGGGCCTGTATTTTGAAAATACTCTAACACTGAGTAGGCATGTACAGATTGCTTCTGTGACCCCAAAATATTGAATTTTCGGGTGTTTTGAGCCTGAATTTGAGATATAAACGGGTACTGAAGATGCATGCTCATATCGACTTTTGTGCACCTAAAAGATCGATTTGCAGTATGTTTTGAGCATGTATTTTGAAAATACTCTAACACGGAGTAGGCATGTACAGATCGCTTCTGGGACCCCTAAATATCGAATTTTCGGGTGTTTTGGGACTGAATTTAAGATATCGACTTTTTGGCACCTAAAAGATCGATTTTTAGCATGTTTTTAGCCTATATTTTGAAAATATTCTAGCACTGTACAGATTGCTTCTGGGACCCCAAAATATTGAATTTTCGGGTGTTTTGAGCCTGAATTTGAGATATAAACGGGTACAGAAGATACATGCACATATTGACTTTCGGCACCAAAAATATCGATTTTCAGCATGTTTTGGGCCTGAATTTTGAAAATACTCTAACACGGAGTAGGCATGTACAGATCGCTTCTGGGACCCCAAAATATCGAATTTTCGGGTGTTAAGGGCCAGAATTTGAGATATAAACGGGTACAGAAGATGCATGCACATATCGACTTTTGGGCACCTAAAAGATCGATTTTCAGTATGTTTTTGGCCTGTATTTTGAAAATACTCTAACACGGAGTAGGCATGTACAGATACCTTCTGGGACCTCTAAATATCGAATTTTCGGGTGTTTTGGGACTGAATTTGAGATATCGATTTTTTGGCACCTAAAATGTCGATTTTTAGCATGTTTTTAGCCTATATTTTGAAAATATTCTAGCACTTTGTAGGCATGTACAGATTGCTTCTGGGACCCCAAAATATTGAATTTTCGGGTGTTTTGAGCCTGAATTTGAGATATAAACGGGTACAGAAGATACATGCACATATTAACTTTGGGCACCAAAAATATCGATTTTCAGCATGTTTTGGGCCTGAATTTTGAAAATACTCTAACACGGATTAGGCATGTACAGATCGCTTCTGGGACCCCAAAATATCGAATTTTCGGGTGTTTAGTGCCAAAATTTGAGATATAAACGGGTACAGAAGATGCATGCACATATCGACTTTTGTGCACCTAAAAGATCGATTTTCAGTATGTTTTTGGCCTGTATTTTGAAAATACTCTAACACGGAGTAGGCATGTACAGATACCTTCTGGGACCTCTAAATATCGAATTTTCGGGTGTTTCGGGACTGAATTTGAGATATCGATTTTTTGGCACCTAAAATGTCGATTTTTAGCATGTTTTTAGCCTATATTTTGAAAATATTCTAGTACTGTGTAGGCATGTACAGATTGCTTCTGGGACCCCAAAATATTGAATTTTCGGGTGTTTTGAGCCTGAATTTGAGATATAAACGGGTACAGAAGATACATGCACATATTGACTTTGGGCATCTAAAATATCGATTTTCAGCATGTTTTGGGCCTGAATTTTGAAAATACTCTAACACTGAGTAGGCATGTACAGATTGCTTCTGGGACCCCAAAATATTGAATTTTCGGGTGTTTTGAGCCTGAATTTGAGATATAAACGGGTACAGAAGATACATGCACATATTGACTTTGGGCATCTAAAATATCGATTTTCAGCATGTTTTGGGCCTGTATTTTGAAAATACTCTAACACTGAGTAGGCATGTACAGATTGCTTCTGGGACCCCAAAATATTGAATTTTCGGGTGTTTTGAGCCTGAATTTGAGATATAAACGGGTACTGAAGATGCATGCTCATATCGACTTTTGTGCACCTAAAAGATCGATTTGCAGTATGTTTTGAGCATGTATTTTGAAAATACTCTAACACGGAGTAGGCATGTACAGATCGCTTTTGGGACCCCTAAATATCGAATTTTCGGGTGTTTTGGGACTGAATTTAAGATATCGACTTTTTGGCACCTAAAAGATCGATTTTTAGCATGTTTTTAGCCTATATTTTGAAAATATTCTAGCAATGTACAGATTGCTTCTGGGACCCCAAAATATTGAATTTTCGGGTGTTTTGAGCCTGAATTTGATATATAAACGGGTACAGAAGATACATGCACATATTGACTTTCGGCACCAAAAATATCGATTTTCAGCATGTTTTGGGCCTGAATTTTGAAAATACTCTAACACGGAGTAGGCATGTACAGATCGCTTCTGGGACCCCAAAATATCGAATTTTCGGGTGTTAAGGGCCAGAATTTGAGATATAAACGGGTACAGAAGATGCATGCACATATCGACTTTTGTGCACCTAAAAGATCGATTTTCAGTATGTTTTTGGCCTTTATTTTGAAAATACTCTAACACGGAGTAGGCATGTACAGATACCTTCTGGGACCTCTAAATATCGAATTTTCGGGTGTTTTGGGACTGAATTTGAGATATCGATTTTTTGGCACCTAAAATGTCGATTTTTAGCATGTTTTTAGCCTATATTTTGAAAATATTCTAGCACTTTGTAGGCATGTACAGATTGCTTCTGGGACCCCAAAATATTGAATTTTCGGGTGTTTTGAGCCTGAATTTGAGATATAAACGGGTACAGAAGATACATGCACATATTGACTTTGGGCACCAAAAATATCGATTTTCAGCATGTTTTGGGCCTGAATTTTGAAAATACTCTAACACGGAGTAGGCATGTACAGATTGCTTCTGGGACCCCAAAATATTGAATTTTCGGGTGTTTTGAGCCTGAATTTGAGATATAAACGGGTACAGAAGATGCATGCACATATCGACTTTTGTGCACCTAAAAGATCGATTTTCAGTATGTTTTTGGCCTGTATTTTGAAAATACTCTAACACGGAGTAGGCATGTACAGATACCTTGTGGGACCTCTAAATATCGAATTTTCGGGTGTTTCGGGACTGAATTTGAGATATCGATTTTTTGGCACCTAAAATGTCGATTTTTAGCATGTTTTTATCCTATATTTTGCAAATATTCTAGCACTGTACAGATTGCTTCTGGGACCCCAAAATATTGAATTTTCGGGTGTTTTGAGCCTGAATTTGAGATATAAACGGGTACAGAAGATACATGCACATATTGACTTTGGGCATCTAAAATATCGATTTTCAGCATGTTTTGGGCCTGTATTTTGAAAATACTCTAACACTGAGTAGGCATGTACAGATTGCTTCTGGGACCCCAAAATATTGAATTTTCGGGTGTTTTGAGCCTGAATTTGAGATATAAACGGGTACTGAAGATGCATGCACATATCGACTTTTGTGCACCTAAAAGATCGATTTTCAGTATGTTTTTGGCCTGTATTTTGAAAATACTCTAACACGGAGTAGGCATGTACAGATACCTTCTGGGACCTCTAAATATCGAATTTTCGGGTGTTTCGGGACTGAATTTGAGATATCGATTTTTTGGCACCTGAAATGTCGATTTTTAGCATGTTTTTAGCCTATATTTTGAAAATATTCTAGCACTGTACAGATTGCTTCTGGGACCCCAAAATATTGAATTTTCGGGTGTTTTGAGCCTGAATTTGAGATATAAACGGGTACAGAAGATACATGCACATATTGACTTTGGGCATCTAAAATATCGATTTTAAGCATGTTTTCAGCCTGTATTTTGAAAATACTCTAACACTGAGTAGGCATGTACAGATTGCTTCTGGGACCCCAAAATATTGAATTTTCGGGTGTTTTGAGCCTGAATTTGAGATATAAACGGGTACTGAAGATGCATGCTCATATCGACTTTTGTGCACCTAAAAGATCGATTTTCAGTATGTTTTGAGCATGTATTTTGAAAATACTCTAACACGGAGTAGGCATGTACAGATCGCTTCTGGGACCCCTAAATATCGAATTTTCGGGTGTTTTGGGACTGAATTTAAGATATCGACTTTTTGGCACCTAAAATGTCGATTTTTAGCATGTTTTTAGCCTATATTTTGAAAATATTCTAGCACTGTTCATATTGCTTCTGGGACCCCAAAATATTGAATTTTCGGGTGTTTTGAGCCTGAATTTGAGATATAAACGGGTACAGAAGATACATGCACATATTGACTTTCGGCACCAAAAATATCGATTTTCAGCATGTTTTGGTCCTGAATTTTGAAAATACTCTAACACGGAGTAGGCATGTACAGATCGCTTCTGGGACCCCAAAATATCGAATTTTCGGGTGTTAAGGGCCAGAATTTGAGATATAAACAGGTACAGAAGATGCATGCACATATCGACTTTTGGGCACCTAAAAGATCGATTTTCAGTATGTTTTTGGCCTGTATTTTGAAAATACTCTAACACGGAGTAGGCATGTACAGATCGCTTCTGGGACCCCAAAATATCGAATTTTCGGGTGTTAAGGGCCAGAATTTGAGATATAAACGGGTACAGAAGATGCATGCACATATCGACTTTTGGGCACCTAAAAGATCGATTTTCAGTATGTTTTTGGCCTGTATTTTGAAAATACTCTAACACGGAGTAGGCATGTACAGATACCTTCTGGGACCTCTAAATATCGAATTTTCGGGTGTTTTGGGACTGAATTTGAGATATCGATTTTTTGGCACCTAAAATGTCGATTTTTAGCATGTTTTTAGCCTATATTTTGAAAATATTCTAGCACTTTGTAGGCATGTACAGATTGCTTCTGGGACCCCAAAATATTGAATTTTCGGGTGTTTTGAGCCTGAATTTGAGATATAAACGGGTACAGAAGATACATGCACATATTGACTTTGGGCACCAAAAATATCGATTTTCAGCATGTTTTGGGCCTGTATTTTGAAAATACTCTAACACTGAGTAGGCATGTACAGATTGCTTCTGGGACCCCAAAATATTGAATTTTCGGGTGTTTTGAGCCTGAATTTGAGATATAAACGGGTACTGAAGATGCATGCACATATCGACTTTTGTGCACCTAAAAGATCGATTTTCAGTATGTTTTTGGCCTGTATTTTGAAAATACTCTAACACGGAGTAGGCATGTACAGATACCTTCTGGGACCTCTAAATATCGAATTTTCGGGTGTTTCGGGACTGAATTTGAGATATAGATTTTTTGGCACCTGAAATGTCGATTTTTAGCATGTTTTTAGCCTATATTTTGAAAATATTCTAGCACTGTACAGATTGCTTCTGGGACCCCAAAATATTGAATTTTCGGGTGTTTTGAGCCTGAATTTGAGATATAAACGGGTACAGAAGATACATGCACATATTGACTTTGGGCATCTAAAATATCGATTTTAAGCATGTTTTCGGCCTGTATTTTGAAAATACTCTAACACTGAGTAGGCATGTACAGATTGCTTCTGGGACCCCAAAATATTGAATTTTCGGGTGTTTTGAGCCTGAATTTGAGATATAAACGGGTACTGAAGATGCATGCTCATATCGACTTTTGTGCACCTAAAAGATCGATTTTCAGTATGTTTTGAGCATGTATTTTGAAAATACTCTAACACGGAGTAGGCATGTACAGATCGCTTCTGGGACCCCTAAATATCGAATTTTCGGGTGTTTTGGGACTGAATTTAAGATATCGACTTTTTGGCTCCTAAAAGATCGATTTTTAGCATGTTTTTAGCCTATATTTTGAAAATATTCTAGCACTGTTCAGATTGCTTCTGGGACCCCAAAATATTGAATTTTCGGGTGTTTTGAGCCTGAATTTGAGATATAAACGGGTACATAAGATACATGCACATATTGACTTTCGGCACCAAAAATATCGATTTTCAGCATGTTTTGGTCCTGAATTTTGAAAATACTCTAACACGGAGTAGGCATGTACAGATCGCTTCTGGGACCCCAAAATATCGAATTTTCGGGTGTTTAGTGCCAGAATTTGAGATATAAACGGGTACAGAATATGCATTCACATATCGACTTTTGTGCACCTAAAAGATCGATTTTCAGTATATTTTTGGACTGTATTTTGAAAATACTCTAACACGGAGTAGGCATGTACAGATACCTTCTGGGACCTCTAAATATCGAATTTTCGGGTGTTTCGGGACTGAATTTGAGATATCGATTTTTTGGCACCTAAAATGTCGATTTTTAGCATGTTTTTAGCCTATATTTTGAAAATATTCTAGCACTGTGTAGGCATGTACAGATTGCTTCTGGGACCCCAAAATATTGAATTTTCGGGTGTTTTGAGCCTGAATTTGAGATATAAACGGGTACAGAAGATACATGCACATATTGACTTTGGGCATCTAAAATATCGATTTTCAGCATGTTTTGGGCCTGTATTTTGAAAATACTCTAACACTGAGTAGGCATGTACAGATCGCTTCTGGGACCCCAAAATATCGAATTTTCGGGTGTTTTGAGCCTGAATTTGAGATATAAACGGGTACTGAAGATGCATGCACATATCGACTTTTGTGCACCTAAAAGATCGATTTTCAGTATGTTTTGAGCATGTATTTTGAAAATACTCTAACACGGAGTAGGCATGTACAGATCGCTTTTGGGACCCCTAAATATCGAATTCTCGGGTGTTTTGGGACTGAATTTGAGATATCGACTTTTTGGCACCTAAAAGATCGATTTTTAGCATGTTTTTAGCCTATATTTTGAAAATATTCTAGCACTGTACAGATTGCTTCTGGGACCCCAAAATATTGAATTTTCGTTTGTTGCGAGCCTGAATTTGAGATATAAACGGGTACAGAAGATACATGCACATATTGACTTTGGGCACCAAAAATATCGATTTTCAGCATGTTTTGGGCCTGAATTTTGAAAATGCTCTAACACGGAGTAGGCATGTACAGATCGCTTCTGGGACCACAAAATATCGAATTTTAGGGTGTTTTGGGACTGAATTTGAGATATCGATTTTTTGGCACCTAAAATGTCGATTTTTAGCATGTTTTTAGCCTATATTTTGAAAATATTCTAGCACTGTGTAGGCATGTACAGATTGCTAATGGGACCCCAAAATATTGAATTTTCGGGTGTTTTGAGCCTGAATTTGAGATATAAACGGGTACAGAAGATACATGCACATATTGACTTTCGGCATCTAAAATATCGATTTTCAGCATGTTTTGCGCCTGTATTTTGAAAATACTCTAACACTGAGTAGGCATGTACAGATTGCTTCTGGGACCCCAAAATATTGAATTTTCGGGTGTTTTGAGCCTGAATTTGAGATATAAACGGGTACTGAAGATGCATGCACATATCGACTTTTGTGCACCTAAAAGATCGATTTTCAGTATGTTTTGAGCATGTATTTTGAAAATACTCTAACACGGAGTAGGCATGTACAGATCGCTTCTGGGACCCCAAAATATCGAATTTTCGGGTGTTTAGAGCCAGAATTTGAGATATAAACGGGTACTGAAGATGCATGCACATATCGACTTTTGTGCACCTAAAAGATCGATTTTCAGTATGTTTTGAGCATGTATTTTGAAAATACTCTAACACGGAGTAGGCATGTACAGATCGCTTCTGGGACCCCTAAATATCGAATTTTTCGGGTGTTTTGGGACTGAATTTGAGATATCGACTTTTTGGCACCTAAAAGATCGATTTTTAGCATGTTTTTAGCCTATATTTTGAAAATATTCTAGCACTGAGTAGGCATGTAGAGATTGCTTCTGGGACCCCAAAATATTGAATTTTCGGGTGTTTTGAGCCTGAATTTGAGATATAAACGGGTACAGAAGATACATGCACATATTGACTTTGGGCATCAAAAATATCGATTTTCAGCATGTTTTGAGCCTGTATTTTGAAAATACTCTAACACTGAGTAAGGCATCTACAGATTGCTTCTGGGACCCCAAAATATTGAATTTTCGGGTGTTTTGAGCCTGAATTTGAGATATAAACGGGTACTGAAGATGCATGCACATATCGACTTTTGTGCACCTAAAAGGTCGATTTTCAGTATGTTTTGAGCATGTATTTTGAAAATACTCTAACACGCAGTAGGCATGTACAGATCGCTTTTGGGACCCCTAAATATCGAATTCTCGGGTGTTTTGGGACTGAATTTGAGATATAGACTTTTTGGCACCTAAAAGATCGATTTTTAGCATGTTTTTAGCCTATATTTTGAAAATATTCTAGCACTGTACAGATTGCTTCTGGGACCCCAAAATATTGAATTTTCGTTTGTTGCGAGCCTGAATTTGAGATATAAACGGGTACAGAAGATACATGCACATATTGACTTTGGGCACCAAAAATATCGATTTTCAGCATGTTTTGGGCCTGAATTTTGAAAATGCTCTAACACGGAGTAGGCATGTACAGATCGCTTCTGGGACCACAAAATATCGAATTTTAGGGTGTTTTGGGACTGAATTTGAGATATCGATTTTTTGGCACCTAAAATGTCGATTTTTAGCATGTTTTTAGCCTATATTTTGAAAATATTCTAGCACTGTGTAGGCATGTACAGATTGCTAATGGGACCCCAAAATATTGAATTTTCGGGTGTTTTGAGCCTGAATATGAGATATAAACGGGTACAGAAGATACATGCACATATTGACTTTCGGCACCAAAAATATCGATTTTCAGTATGTTTTTGGCCTGTAATTTGAAAATACTCTAACACGGAGTAGGCATGTACAGATACCTTCTGGGACCTCTAAATATCGAATTTTCGGGTGTTTCGGGACTGAATTTGAGATATCGATTTTTTGGCACCTAAAATGTCGATTTTTAGCATGTTTTTAGCCTATATTTTGAAAATATTCTAGCACTGTACAGATTGCTTCTGGGACCCCAAAATATTGAATTTTCGGGTGTTTTGAGCCTGAATTTGAGATATAAACGGGTACAGAAGATACATGCACATATTGACTTTGGGCATCTAAAATATCGATTTTCAGCATGTTTTGGGCCTGTATTTTGAAAATACTCTAACACTGAGTAGGCATGTACAGATTGCTTCTGGGACCCCAAAATATTGAATTTTCGGGTGTTTTGAGCCTGAATTTGAGATATAAACGGGTACTGAAGATGCATGCACATATCGACTTTTGTGCACCTAAAAGATCGATTTTCAGTATGTTTTGAGCATGTATTTTGAAAATACTCTAACACGGAGTAGGCATGTACAGATCGCTTCTGGGACCCCTAAATATCGAATTTTCGGGTGTTTTGGGACTGAATTTGAGATATCGACTTTTTGGCACCTAAAAGATCGATTTTTAGCATGTTTTTACCCTATATTTTGAAAATATTCTAGCACTGTACAGATTGCTTCTGGGACCCCAAAATATTGAATTTTCGTTTGTTTTGAGCCTGAATTTGAGATATAAACGGGTACAGAAGATACATGCACATATTGACTTTGGGCATCTAAAATATCGATTTTCAGCATGTTTTGGGCCTGTATTTAGAAAATACTCTAACACGGAGTAGGCATGTACAGATACCTTCTGGGACCTCTAAATATCGAATTTTCGGGTGTTTCGGGACTGAATTTGAGATATCGATTTTTTGGCACCTAAAAGATCGATTTTTAGCATGTTTTTAGCCTATATTTTGAAAATATTCTAGCACTGTACAGATTGCTTCTGGGACCCCAAAATATTGAATTTTCGGGTGTTTTGAGCCTGAATTTGAGATATAAACGGGTACAGAAGATGCATTCACATATTGACTTTCGGGACCAAAAATATCGATTTTCAGTATGTTTTTGGCCTGTATTTTGAAAATACTCTAACACGGAGTAGGCATGTACAGATACCTTCTGGGACCTCTAAATATCGAATTTTCGGGTGTTAAGGGCCAGAATTTGAGATATAAACGGGTACAGAAGATGCATGCACATATCGACTTTTGTGCACCTAAAAGATCGATTTTCAGTATGTTTTTGGCCTGTATTTTGAAAATACTCTAACACGGAGTAGGCATGTACAGATACCTTCTGGGACCTCTAAATATCGAATTTTCGGGTGTTTTGGGACTGAATTTGAGATATCGATTTTTTGGCACCTAAAATGTCTCTTTTTAGCATGTTTTTAGCCTATATTTTGAAAATATTCTAGCACTTTGTAGGCATGTACAGATTGCTTCTGGGACCCCAAAATATTGAATTTTCGGGTGTTTTGAGCCTGAATTTGAGATATAAACGGGTACAGAAGATACATGCACATATTGACTTTGGGCATCTAAAATATCGATTTTCAGCATGTTTTGGGCCTGTATTTTGAAAATACTCTAACACTGAGTAGGCATGTACAGATTGCTTCTGGGACCCCAAAATATTGAATTTTCGGGTGTTTTGAGCCTGAATTTGAGATATAAACGGGTACTGAAGATGCATGCACATATCGACTTTTGTGCACCTAAAAGATCGATTTTCAGTATGTTTTGAG
The DNA here is from genome assembly GCA_033782935.1 of Petrolisthes cinctipes. Lineage (NCBI taxonomy): Eukaryota > Metazoa > Arthropoda > Malacostraca > Decapoda > Porcellanidae > Petrolisthes > Petrolisthes cinctipes. Next base: position 472,640 of record JAWQEG010001185.1, read on the forward strand.
CATGTATTTTGAAAATACTCTAACACGGAGTAGGCATGTACAGATCGCTTCTGGGACCCCTAAATATCGAATTTTCGAGTGTTTTGGGACTGAATTTGAGATATCGACTTTTTGGCACTTAAAGATCGATTTTTAGCATGTTTTTAGCCTATATTTTGAAAATATTCTAGCACTGTACAGAAAGCTTCTGGGACCCCAAAATATTGAATTTTCGGGTGTTTTGAGCCTGAATTTGAGATATAAACGGGTACTGAAGATGCATGCACATATCGACTTTTGTGCACCAAAAATATCGATTTTCAGCATGTTTTGGGCCTGAATTTTGAAAATACTCTAACACGGAGTAGGCATGTACAGATTGCTTCTGGGACCCCTAAATATCGAATTTTCGGGTGTTTTGGGACTGAATTTGAGATATCGATTTTTTGGCACCTAAAATGTCGATTTTTAGCATGTTTTTAGCCTATATTTTGAAAATATTTTAGCACTGTACAGATTGCTTCTGGGACCCCAAAATATTGAATTTTCGGGTGTTTTGAGCCTGAATTTGAGATATAAACGGGTACAGAAGATACATGCACATATTGACTTTCGGCACCAAAAATATCGATTTTCAGCATGTTTTGGGCCTGAATTTTGAAAATACTCTAACACGGAGTAGGCATGTACAGATCGCTTCTGGGACCCCAAAATATCGAATTTTCGGGTGTTTAGGGCCAGAATTTGAGATATAAACGGGTACAGAAGATGCATGCACATATCGACTTTTGGGCACCTAAAAGATCGATTTTCAGTATGTTTTTGGCCTGTATTTTGAAAATACTCTAAGACGGAGTAGGCATGTACAGATACCTTCTGGGACCTCTAAATATCGAATTTTCGGGTGTTTTGGGACTGAATTTGAGATATCGATTTTTTGGCACCTAAAATGTCGATTTTTAGCATGTTTTTAGCCTATATTTTGAAAATATTCTAGCACTTTGTAGGCATGTACAGATTGCTTCTGGGACCCCAAAATATTGAATTTTCGGGTGTTTTGAGCCTGAATTTGAAATATAAACGGTTACAGAAGATACATGCACATATTGACTTTGGGCATCTAAAATATCGATTTTCAGCATGTTTTGGGCCTGTATTTTGAAAATACTCTAACACTGAGTAGGCATGTACAGATTGCTTCTGGGACCCCAAAATATTGAATTTTCGGGTGTTTTGAGCCTGAATTTGAAATATAAACGGGTACTGAAGATGCATGCACATATCGACTTTTGTGCACCTAAAAGATCGATTTTCAGTATGTTTTGAAAATACTCTAACACGGAGTAGGCATGTACAGATCGCTTCTGGGACCCCTAAATATTGATTTTTCGGGTGTTTTGGGACTGAATTTGAGATATCGACTTTTTGGCACCTAAAAGATCGATTTTTAGCATGTTTTTAGCCTATATTTTGAAAATATTTTAGCACTGTACAGATTGCTTCTGGGACCCCAAAATATTGAATTTTCGTTTGTTTTGAGCCTGAATTTGAGATATAAACGGGTACAGAAGATACATGCACATATTGACTTTGGGCACCAAAAATATCGATTTTCAGCATGTTTTGGGCCTTAATTTTGAAAATACTCTAACACGGAGTAGGCATGTACAGATCGCTTCTGGGACCCCAAAATATCGAATTTTCGGGTGTTTAGTGCCAGAATTTGAGATATAAACGGGTACAGAAGATGCATGCACATATCGACTTTTGGGCACCTAAAAGATCGATTTTCAGTATGTTTTGATCATGTATTTTGAAAATACTTTAACACATAGTAGACATGTACAGATCGCTTCTGGGACCCCTAAATATCGAATTTTCGGGTGTTTTGGGACTGAATTTAAGATATCGACTTTTTGGCAACTGAAAGATCGATTTTTGGCATGTTTGTAGCCTATATTTTGAAAATATTTTAGCACTGTACAGATTGCTTCTGGGACCCCAAAATATTGAATTTTCGGGTGTTTTGAGCCTGAATTTGAGATATAAACGGGTACAGAAGATACATGCACATATTGACTTTCGGCACCAAAAATATCGATTTTCAGCATGTTTTGGGCCTGAATTTTGAAAATACTCTAACACGGAGTGGGCATGTACAGATCGCTTCTGGGACCCCAAAATATCGAATTTTCGGGTGTTTAGGGCCAGAATTTGAGATATAAACGGGTACAGAAGATGCATGCACATATCGACTTTAGTGCACCTAAAAGATCGATTTTCAGTATGTTTTGAGCATGTATTTTGAAAATACTCTAACACGGAGTAGGCATGTACAGATCGCTTCTGGGACCCCTAAATATCGAATTTTCGGGTGTTTTGGGACTAAATTTGAGATATCGACTTTTTGGCACCTAAAAGATCGATTTTTAGCATGTTTTTAGCCTATATTTTGAAAATATTCTAGCACTGTACAGATTGCTTCTGGGACCCCAAAATATTGAATTTTCGGGTGTTTTGAGCCTGAATTTGAGATATAAACGGGTACAGAAGATACATGCACATATTGACTTTGGGCACCAAAAATATCGATTTTCAGCATGTTTTGGGCCTGAATTTTGAAAATACTCTAACACGGAGTAGGCATGTACAGATCGCTTCTGGGACCCCAAAATATCGAATTTTCGGGTGTTTAGGGCCAGAATTTGAGATATAAACGGGTACAGAAGATGCATGCACATATCGACTTTTGGGCACCTAAAAGATCGATTTTCAGTATGTTTTTGGCCTGTATTTTGAAAATACTCTAACACTGAGTAGGCATGTACAGATACCTTCTGGGACCTCTAAATATCGAATTTTCGGGTGTTTTGGGACTGAATTTGAGATATCGATTTTTTGGCACCTAAAATGTCGATTTTTAGCATGTTTTTTGCCTATATTTTGAAAATATTCTAGCACTGTGTAGGCATGTACAGATTGCTTCTGGGACCCCAAAATATTGAATTTTCGGGTGTTTTGAGCCTGAATTTGAGATATAAACGGGTACAGAAGATACATGCACATATTGACTTTGGGCATCTAAAATATCGATTTTCAGCATGTTTTGGGCCTGTATTTTGAAAATACTCTAACACTGAGTAGGCATGTACAGATTGCTTTTGGGACCCCAAAATATTGAATTTTCGGGTGTTTTGAGCCTGAATTTGAGATATAAACGGGTACTGAAGATGCATGCACATATCGACTTTTGTGCACCTAAAAGATCGATTTTCAGTATGTTTTGAGCATGTATTTTGAAAATACTCTAACACGGAGTAGGCATGTACAGATCGCTTCTGGGACCACAAAATATCGAATTTTCGGGTGTTTTGGGACTGAATTTGAGATATCGATTTTTTGGCACCTAAAATGTCGATTTTTAGCATGTTTTTAGCCAATATTTTGAAAATATTCTAGCACTGTGTAGGCATGTACAGATTGCTAATGGGACCCCAAAATATTGAATTTTCCGGTGTTTTGAGCCTGAATTTGAGATATAAACGGGTACAGAAGATACATGCACATATTGACTTTGGGTATCTAAAATATCGATTTTCAGCATGTTTTGGGCCTGTATTTTGAAAATACTCTAACACTGAGTAGGCATGTACAGATTGCTTCTGGGACTCCAAAATATTGAATTTTCGGGTGTTTTGAGCCTGAATTTGAGATATAAACGGGTACTGAAGATGCATGCACATATCGACTTTTGTGCACCTAAACGATCGATTTTCAGTATGTTTTGAGCATGTATTTTGAAAATACTCTAACACTGAGTAGGCATGTACAGATCGCTTCTGGGACCCCAAAATATCGAATTTTCGGGTGTTTTGAGCCTGAATTTGAGATATAAACGGGTACTGAAGATGCATGCACATATCGACTTTTGTGCACCTAAAAGATCGATTTTCAGTATGTTTTTAGCATGTATTTTGAAAATACTCTAACACGGAGTAGGCATGTACAGATCGCTTCTGGGACCCCTAAATATCGAATTTTTCCGGTGTTTTGGGACTGAATTTGAGATATCGACTTTTTGGCACCTAAAAGATCGATTTTTAGCATGTTTTTAGCCTATATTTTGAAAATATTCTAGCACTGAGTAGGCATGTAGAGATTGCTTCTGGGACCCCAAAATATTGAATTTTCGGGTGTTTTGAGCCTGAATTTGAGATATAAACGGGTACAGAAGATACATGCACATATTGACTTTGGGCATCAAAAATATCGATTTTCATCATGTTTTGGGCCTGTATTTTGAAAATACTCTAACACTGAGTAAGGCATCTACAGATTGCTTCTGGGACCCCAAAATATTGAATTTTCGGGTGTTTTGAGCCTGAATTTGAGATATAAACGGGTACTGAAGATGCATGCACATATCGACTTTTGTGCACCTAAAAGATCGATTTTCAGTATGTTTTGAGCATGTATTTTGAAAATACTCTAACACGGAGTAGGCATGTACAGATCGCTTTTGGGACCCCTAAATATCGAATTTTCGGGTGTTTTGGGACTGAATTTGAGATATCGACTTTTTGGCACCTAAAAGATCGATTTTTAGCATGTTTTTAGCCTATATTTTGAAAATATTCTAGCACTGTACAGATTGCTTCTGGGACCCCAAAATATTGAATTTTCGTTTGTTGCGAGCCTGAATTTGAGATATAAACGGGTACAGAAGATACATGCACATATTGACTTTGGGCACCAAAAATATCGATTTTCAGCATGTTTTGGGCCTGAATTTTGAAAATGCTCTAACACGGAGTAGGCATGTACAGATCGCTTCTGGGACCACAAAATATCGAATTTTCGGGTGTTTTGGGACTGAATTTGAGATATCGATTTTTTGGCACCTAAAATGTCGATTTTTAGCATGTTTTTAGCCTATATTTTGAAAATATTCTAGCACTGTGTAGGCATGTACAGATTGCTAATGGGACCCCAAAATATTGAATTTTCGGGTGTTTTGAGCCTGAACTTGAGATATAAACGGGTACAGAAGATACATGCACATATTGACTTTGGGCATCTAAAATATCGATTTTCAGCATGTTTTGGGCCTGTATTTTGAAAATACTCTAACACTGAGTAGGCATGTACAGATTGCTTCTGGGACCCCAAAATATTGAATTTTCGGGTGTTTTGAGCCTGAATTTGAGATATAAACGGGTACTGAAGATGCATGCTCATATCGACTTTTGTGCACCTAAAAGATCGATTTTCAGTATGTTTTGAGCATGTATTTTGAAAATACTCTAACACGGAGTAGGCATGTACAGATTGCTTCTGGGACCCCTAAATATCGAATTTTCGGGTGTTTTGGGACTGAATTTAAGATATCGACTTTTTGGCACCTAAAAGATCGATTTTTAGCATGTTTTTAGCCTATATTTTGAAAATATTCTAGCACTGTACAGATTGCTTCTGGGACCCCAAAATATTGAATTTTCGGGTGTTTTGAGCCTGAATTTGAGATATAAACGGGTACAGAAGATACATGCACATATTGACTTTGGGCACCAAAAATATCGATTTTCAGTATGTTTTTGGCCTGTATTTTGAAAATACTCTAACACGGAGTAGGCATGTACAGATACCTTCTGGGACCTCTAAATATCGAATTTTCGGGTGTTTCGGGACTGAATTTGAGATATCGATTTTTTGGCACCTAAAATGTCGATTTTTAGCATGTTTTTAGCCTATATTTTGAAAATATTCTAGCCCTGTACAGATTGCTTCTGGGACCCCAAATTATTGAATTTTTGGGTGTTTTGAGCCTGAATTTGAGATATAAACGGGTACTGAAGATGCATGCTCATATCGACTTTTGTGCACCTAAAAGATCGATTTTCAGTATGTTTTGATCATGTATTTTGAAAATACTTTAACACATAGTAGACATGTACAGATCGCTTCTGGGACCCCTAAATATCGAATTTTCGGGTGTTTTGGGACTGAATTTAAGATATCGACTTTTTGGCACCTGAAAGATCGATTTTTGGCATGTTTGTAGCCTATATTTTGAAAATATTTTAGCACTGTACAGATTGCTTCTGGGACCCCAAAATATTGAATTTTCGGGTGTTTTGAGCCTGAATTTGAGATATAAACGGGTACAGAAGATACATGCACATATTGACTTTCGGCACCAAAAATATCGATTTTCAGCATGTTTTGGGCCTGAATTTTGAAAATACTCTAACACGGAGTGGGCATGTACAGATCGCTTCTGGGACCCCAAAATATCGAATTTTCGGGTGTTTAGGGCCAGAATTTGAGATATAAACGGGTACAGAAGATGCATGCACATATCGACTTTAGTGCACCTAAAAGATCGATTTTCAGTATGTTTTGAGCATGTATTTTGAAAATACTCTAACACGGAGTAGGCATGTACAGATCGCTTCTGGGACCCCTAAATATCGAATTTTCGGGTGTTTTGGGACTAAATTTGAGATATCGACTTTTTGGCACCTAAAAGATCGATTTTTAGCATGTTTTTAGCCTATATTTTGAAAATATTCTAGCACTGTACAGATTGCTTCTGGGACCCCAAAATATTGAATTTTCGGGTGTTTTGAGCCTGAATTTGAGATATAAACGGGTACAGAAGATACATGCACATATTGACTTTTGGCACCAAAAATATCGATTTTCAGCATGTTTTGGGCCTGAATTTTGAAAATACTCTAACACGGAGTAGGCATGTACAGATCGCTTCTGGGACCCCAAAATATCGAATTTTCGGGTGTTTAGTGCCAGAATTTGAGATATAAACGGGTACAGAAGATGCATGCACATATCGACTTTTGGGCACCTAAAAGATCGATTTTCAGTATGTTTTTGGCCTGTATTTTGAAAATACTCTAACACGGAGTAGGCATGTACAGATACCTTCTGGGACCTCTAAATATCGAATTTTCGGGTGTTTTGGGACTGAATTTGAGATATCGATTTTTTGGCACCTAAAATGTCGATTTTTAGCATGTTTTTAGCCTATATTTTGAAAATATTCTAGCCCTGTACAGATTGCTTCTGGGACCCCAAATTATTGAATTTTTGGGTGTTTTGAGCCTGAATTTGAGATATAAACGGGTACTGAAGATGCATGCTCATATCGACTTTTGTGCACCTAAAAGATCGATTTTCAGTATGTTTTGATCATGTATTTTGAAAATACTTTAACACATAGTAGACATGTACAGATCGCTTCTGGGACCCCTAAATATCGAATTTTCGGGTGTTTTGGGACTGAATTTAAGATATCGACTTTTTGGCACCTGAAAGATCGATTTTTGGCATGTTTGTAGCCTATATTTTGAAAATATTTTAGCACTGTACAGATTGCTTCTGGGACCCCAAAATATTGAATTTTCGGGTGTTTTGAGCCTGAATTTGAGATATAAACGGGTACAGAAGATACATGCACATATTGACTTTCGGCACCAAAAATATCGATTTTCAGCATGTTTTGGGCCTGAATTTTGAAAATACTCTAACACGGAGTGGGCATGTACAGATCGCTTCTGGGACCCCAAAATATCGAATTTTCGGGTGTTTAGGGCCAGAATTTGAGATATAAACGGGTACAGAAGATGCATGCACATATCGACTTTAGTGCACCTAAAAGATCGATTTTCAGTATGTTTTGAGCATGTATTTTGAAAATACTCTAACACGGAGTAGGCATGTACAGATCGCTTCTGGGACCCCTAAATATCGAATTTTCGGGTGTTTTGGGACTAAATTTGAGATATCGACTTTTTGGCACCTAAAAGATCGATTTTTAGCATGTTTTTAGCCTATATTTTGAAAATATTCTAGCACTGTACAGATTGCTTCTGGGACCCCAAAATATTGAATTTTCGGGTGTTTTGAGCCTGAATTTGAGATATAAACGGGTACAGAAGATACATGCACATATTGACTTTTGGCACCAAAAATATCGATTTTCAGCATGTTTTGGGCCTGAATTTTGAAAATACTCTAACACGGAGTAGGCATGTACAGATCGCTTCTGGGACCCCAAAATATCGAATTTTCGGGTGTTTAGTGCCAGAATTTGAGATATAAACGGGTACAGAAGATGCATGCACATATCGACTTTTGGGCACCTAAAAGATCGATTTTCAGTATGTTTTTGGCCTGTATTTTGAAAATACTCTAACACGGAGTAGGCATGTACAGATACCTTCTGGGACCTCTAAATATCGAATTTTCGGGTGTTTTGGGACTGAATTTGAGATATCGATTTTTTGGCACCTAAAATGTCGATTTTTAGCATGTTTTTTGCCTATATTTTGAAAATATTCTAGCACTGTGTAGGCATGTACAGATTGCTTCTGGGACCCCAAAATATTGAATTTTCGGGTGTTTTGAGCCTGAATTTGAGATATAAACGGGTACAGAAGATACATGCACATATTGACTTTGGGCATCTAAAATATCGATTTTCAGCATGTTTTGGGCCTGTATTTTGAAAATACTCTAACACTGAGTAGGCATGTACAGATTGCTTTTGGGACCCCAAAATATTGAATTTTCGGGTGTTTTGAGCCTGAATTTGAGATATAAACGGGTACTGAAGATGCATGCACATATCGACTTTTGTGCACCTAAAAGATCGATTTTCAGTATGTTTTGAGCATGTATTTTGAAAATACTCTAACACGGAGTAGGCATGTACAGATCGCTTCTGGGACCACAAAATATCGAATTTTCGGGTGTTTTGGGACTGAATTTGAGATATCGATTTTTTGGCACCTAAAATGTCGATTTTTAGCATGTTTTTAGCCTATATTTTGAAAATATTCTAGCACTGTGTAGGCATGTACAGATTGCTAATGGGACCCCAAAATATTGAATTTTCCGGTGTTTTGAGCCTGAATTTGAGATATAAACGGGTACAGAAGATACATGCACATATTGACTTTGGGTATCTAAAATATCGATTTTCAGCATGTTTTGGGCCTGTATTTTGAAAATACTCTAACACTGAGTAGGCATGTACAGATTGCTTCTGGGACCCCAAAATATTGAATTTTCGGGTGTTTTGAGCCTGAATTTGAGATATAAACGGGTACTGAAGATGCATGCACATATCGACTTTTGTGCACCTAAACGATCGATTTTCAGTATGTTTTGAGCATGTATTTTGAAAATACTCTAACACGGAGTAGGCATGTACAGATCGCTTCTGGGACCCCAAAATATCGAATTTTCGGGTGTTTTGAGCCTGAATTTGAGATATAAACGGGTACTGAAGATGCATGCACATATCGACTTTTGTGCACCTAAAAGATCGATTTTCAGTATGTTTTTAGCATGTATTTTGAAAATACTCTAACACGGAGTAGGCATGTACAGATCGCTTCTGGGACCCCTAAATATCGAATTTTTCCGGTGTTTTGGGACTGAATTTGAGATATCGACTTTTTGGCACCTAAAAGATCGATTTTTAGCATGTTTTTAGCCTATATTTTGAAAATATTCTAGCACTGAGTAGGCATGTAGAGATTGCTTCTGGGACCCCAAAATATTGAATTTTCGGGTGTTTTGAGCCTGAATTTGAGATATAAACGGGTACAGAAGATACATGCACATATTGACTTTGGGCATCAAAAATATCGATTTTCATCATGTTTTGGGCCTGTATTTTGAAAATACTCTAACACTGAGTAAGGCATCTACAGATTGCTTCTGGGACCCCAAAATATTGAATTTTCGGGTGTTTTGAGCCTGAATTTGAGATATAAACGGGTACTGAAGATGCATGCACATATCGACTTTTGTGCACCTAAAAGATCGATTTTCAGTATGTTTTGAGCATGTATTTTGAAAATACTCTAACACGGAGTAGGCATGTACAGATCGCTTTTGGGACCCCTAAATATCGAATTTTCGGGTGTTTTGGGACTGAATTTGAGATATCGACTTTTTGGCACCTAAAAGATCGATTTTTAGCATGTTTTTAGCCTATATTTTGAAAATATTCTAGCACTGTACAGATTGCTTCTGGGACCCCAAAATATTGAATTTTCGTTTGTTGCGAGCCTGAATTTGAGATATAAACGGGTACAGAAGATACATGCACATATTGACTTTGGGCACCAAAAATATCGATTTTCAGCATGTTTTGGGCCTGAATTTTGAAAATGCTCTAACACGGAGTAGGCATGTACAGATCGCTTCTGGGACCACAAAATATCGAATTTTCGGGTGTTTTGGGACTGAATTTGAGATATCGATTTTTTGGCACCTAAAATGTCGATTTTTAGCATGTTTTTAGCCTATATTTTGAAAATATTCTAGCACTGTGTAGGCATGTACAGATTGCTAATGGGACCCCAAAATATTGAATTTTCGGGTGTTTTGAGCCTGAACTTGAGATATAAACGGGTACAGAAGATACATGCACATATTGACTTTGGGCATCTAAAATATCGATTTTCAGCATGTTTTGGGCCTGTATTTTGAAAATACTCTAACACTGAGTAGGCATGTACAGATTGCTTCTGGGACCCCAAAATATTGAATTTTCGGGTGTTTTGAGCCTGAATTTGAGATATAAACGGGTACTGAAGATGCATGCTCATATCGACTTTTGTGCACCTAAAAGATCGATTTTCAGTATGTTTTGAGCATGTATTTTGAAAATACTCTAACACGGAGTAGGCATGTACAGATTGCTTCTGGGACCCCTAAATATCGAATTTTCGGGTGTTTTGGGACTGAATTTAAGATATCGACTTTTTGGCACCTAAAAGATCGATTTTTAGCATGTTTTTAGCCTATATTTTGAAAATATTCTAGCACTGTACAGATTGCTTCTGGGACCCCAAAATATTGAATTTTCGGGTGTTTTGAGCCTGAATTTGAGATATAAACGGGTACAGAAGATACATGCACATATTGACTTTGGGCACCAAAAATATCGATTTTCAGTATGTTTTTGGCCTGTATTTTGAAAATACTCTAACACGGAGTAGGCATGTACAGATACCTTCTGGGACCTCTAAATATCGAATTTTCGGGTGTTTCGGGACTGAATTTGAGATATCGATTTTTTGGCACCTAAAATGTCGATTTTTAGCATGTTTTTAGCCTATATTTTGAAAATATTCTAGCCCTGTACAGATTGCTTCTGGGACCCCAAAATATTGAATTTTTGGGTGTTTTGAGCCTGAATTTGAGATATAAACGGGTACTGAAGATGCATGCTCATATCGACTTTTGTGCACCTAAAAGATCGATTTTCAGTATGTTTTGATCATGTATTTTGAAAATACTTTAACACATAGTAGACATGTACAGATCGCTTCTGGGACCCCTAAATATCGAATTTTCGGGTGTTTTGGGACTAAATTTGAGATATCGACTTTTTGGCACCTAAAAGATCGATTTTTAGCATGTTTTTAGCCTATATTTTGAAAATATTCTAGCACTGTACAGATTGCTTCTGGGACCCCAAAATATTGAATTTTCGGGTGTTTTGAGCCTGAATTTGAGATATAAACGGGTACAGAAGATACATGCACATATTGACTTTTGGCACCAAAAATATCGATTTTCAGCATGTTTTGGGCCTGAATTTTGAAAATACTCTAACACGGAGTAGGCATGTACAGATCGCTTCTGGGACCCCAAAATATCGAATTTTCGGGTGTTTAGGGCCAGAATTTGAGATATAAACGGGTACAGAAGATGCATGCACATATCGACTTTTGGGCACCTAAAAGATCGATTTTCAGTATGTTTTTGGCCTGTATTTTGAAAATACTCTAACACGGAGTAGGCATGTACAGATACCTTCTGGGACCTCTAAATATCGAATTTTCGGGTGTTTTGGGACTGAATTTGAGATATCGATTTTTTGGCACCTAAAATGTCGATTTTTAGCATGTTTTTTGCCTATATTTTGAAAATATTCTAGCACTGTGTAGGCATGTACAGATTGCTTCTGGGACCCCAAAATATTGAATTTTCGGGTGTTTTGAGCCTGAATTTGAGATATAAACGGGTACAGAAGATACATGCACATATTGACTTTGGGCATCTAAAATATCGATTTTCAGCATGTTTTGGGCCTGTATTTTGAAAATACTCTAACACTGAGTAGGCATGTACAGATTGCTTTTGGGACCCCAAAATATTGAATTTTCGGGTGTTTTGAGCCTGAATTTGAGATATAAACGGGTACTGAAGATGCATGCACATATCGACTTTTGTGCACCTAAAAGATCGATTTTCAGTATGTTTTGAGCATGTATTTTGAAAATACTCTAACACGGAGTAGGCATGTACAGATCGCTTCTGGGACCACAAAATATCGAATTTTCGGGTGTTTTGGGACTGAATTTGAGATATCGATTTTTTGGCACCTAAAAGATCGATTTTTAGCATGTTTTTAGCCTATATTTTGAAAATATTCTAGCACTGTGTAGGCATGTACAGATTGCTAATGGGACCCCAAAATATTGAATTTTCCGGTGTTTTGAGCCTGAATTTGAGATATAAACGGGTACAGAAGATACATGCACATATTGACTTTGGGTATCTAAAATATCGATTTTCAGCATGTTTTGGGCCTGTATTTTGAAAATACTCTAACACTGAGTAGGCATGTACAGATTGCTTCTGGGACCCCAAAATATTGAATTTTCGGGTGTTTTGAGCCTGAATTTGAGATATAAACGGGTACTGAAGATGCATGCACATATCGACTTTTGTGCACCTAAAAGATCGATTTTCAGTATGTTTTGAGCATGTATTTTGAAAATACTCTAACACGGAGTAGGCATGTACAGATCGCTTCTGGGACCCCAAAATATCGAATTTTCGGGTGTTTTGAGCCTGAATTTGAGATATAAACGGGTACTGAAGATGCATTCACATATCGACTTTTGTGCACCTAAAAGATCGATTTTCAGTATGTTTTTAGCATGTATTTTGAAAATACTCTAACACGGAGTAGGCATGTACAGATCGCTTCTGGGACCCCTAAATATCGAATTTTTCGGGTGTTTTGGGACTGAATTTGAGATATCGACTTTTTGGCACCTAAAAGATCGATTTTTAGCATGTTTTTAGCCTATATTTTGAAAATATTCTAGCACTGTACAGATTGCTTTTGGGACCCCAAAATATTGAATTTTCGTTTGTTGCGAGCCTGAATTTGAGATATAAACGGGTACAGAAGATACATGCACATATTGACTTTGGGCACCAAAAATATCGATTTTCAGTATGTTTTGGGCCTGAATTTTGAAAATGCTCTAACACGGAGTAGGCATGTACAGATACCTTCTGGGACCACAAAATATCGAATTTTCGGGTGTTTTGGGACTGAATTTGAGATATCGATTTTTTGGCACCTAAAATGTCGATTTTTAGCATGTTTTTAGCCTATATTTTGAAAATATTCTAGCACTGTGTAGGCATGTACAGATTGCTAATGGGACCCCAAAATATTGAATTTTCGGGTGTTTTGAGCCTGAACTTGAGATATAAACGGGTACAGAAGATACATGCACATATTGACTTTGGGCATCTAAAATATCGATTTTCAGCATGTTTTGGGCCTGTATTTTGAAAATACTCTAACACTGAGTAGGCATGTACAGATTGCTTCTGGGACCCCAAAATATTGAATTTTCGGGTGTTTTGAGCCTGAATTTGAGATATAAACGGGTACAGAAGATGCATGCTCATATCGACTTTTGTGCACCTAAAAGATCGATTTTCAGTATGTTTTGAGCATGTATTTTGAAAATACTCTAACACGGAGTAGGCATGTACAGATTGCTTCTGGGACCCCTAAATATCGAATTTTCGGGTGTTTTGGGACTGAATTTAAGATATCGACTTTTTGGCACCTAAAAGATCGATTTTTAGCATGTTTTTTGCCTATATTTTGAAAATATTCTAGCACTGTACAGATTGCTTCTGGGACCCCAAAATATTGAATTTTCGGGTGTTTTGAGCCTGAATTTGAGATATAAACGGGTACAGAAGATACATGCACATATTGACTTTCGGCACCAAAAATATCGATTTTCAGTATGTTTTTGGCCTGTATTTTGAAAATACTCTAACACGGAGTAGGCATGTACAGATACCTTCTGGGACCTCTAAATATCGAATTTTCGGGTGTTTCGGGACTGAATTTGAGATATCGATTTTTTGGCACCTAAAATGTCGATTTTTAGCATGTTTTTAGCCTATATTTTGAAAATATTCTAGCCCTGTACAGATTGCTTCTGGGACCCCAAAATATTGAATTTTTGGGTGTTTTGAGCCTGAATTTGAGATATAAACGGGTACTGAAGATGCATGCTCATATCGACTTTTGTGCACCTAAAAGATCGATTTTCAGTATGTTTTGATCATGTATTTTGAAAATACTTTAACACATAGTAGACATGTACAGATCGCTTCTGGGACCCCTAAATATCGAATTTTCGGGTGTTTTGGGACTGAATTTAAGATATCGACTTTTTGGCACCTGAAAGATCGATTTTTGGCATGTTTGTAGCCTATATTTTGAAAATATTCTAGCACTGAGTAGGCATGTAGAGATTGCTTCTGGGACCCCAAAATATTGAATTTTCGGGTGTTTTGAGCCTGAATTTGAGATATAAACGGGTACAGAAGATACATGCACATATTGACTTTGGGCATCAAAAATATCGATTTTCATCATGTTTTGGGCCTGTATTTTGAAAATACTCTAACACTGAGTAAGGCATCTACAGATTGCTTCTGGGACCCCAAAATATTGAATTTTCGGGTGTTTTGAGCCTGAATTTGAGATATAAACGGGTACTGAAGATGCATGCACATATCGACTTTTGTGCACCTAAAAGATCGATTTTCAGTATGTTTTGAGCATGTATTTTGAAAATACTCTAACACGGAGTAGGCATGTACAGATCGCTTTTGGGACCCCTAAATATCGAATTTTCGGGTGTTTTGGGACTGAATTTGAGATATCGACTTTTTGGCACCTAAAAGATCGATTTTTAGCATGTTTTTAGCCTATATTTTGAAAATATTCTAGCACTGTACAGATTGCTTCTGGGACCCCAAAATATTGAATTTTCGTTTGTTGCGAGCCTGAATTTGAGATATAAACGGGTACAGAAGATACATGCACATATTGACTTTGGGCACCAAAAATATCGATTTTCAGCATGTTTTGGGCCTGAATTTTGAAAATGCTCTAACACGGAGTAGGCATGTACAGATCGCTTCTGGGACCACAAAATATCGAATTTTCGGGTGTTTTGGGACTGAATTTGAGATATCGATTTTTTGGCACCTAAAATGTCGATTTTTAGCATGTTTTTAGCCTATATTTTGAAAATATTCTAGCACTGTGTAGGCATGTACAGATTGCTAATGGGACCCCAAAATATTGAATTTTCGGGTGTTTTGAGCCTGAACTTGAGATATAAACGGGTACAGAAGATACATGCACATATTGACTTTGGGCATCTAAAATATCGATTTTCAGCATGTTTTGGGCCTGTATTTTGAAAATACTCTAACACTGAGTAGGCATGTACAGATTGCTTCTGGGACCCCAAAATATTGAATTTTCGGGTGTTTTGAGCCTGAATTTGAGATATAAACGGGTACTGAAGATGCATGCTCATATCGACTTTTGTGCACCTAAAAGATCGATTTTCAGTATGTTTTGAGCATGTATTTTGAAAATACTCTAACACGGAGTAGGCATGTACAGATTGCTTCTGGGACCCCTAAATATCGAATTTTCGGGTGTTTTGGGACTGAATTTAAGATATCGACTTTTTGGCACCTAAAAGATCGATTTTTAGCATGTTTTTAGCCTATATTTTGAAAATATTCTAGCACTGTACAGATTGCTTCTGGGACCCCAAAATATTGAATTTTCGGGTGTTTTGAGCCTGAATTTGAGATATAAACGGGTACAGAAGATACATGCACATATTGACTTTGGGCACCAAAAATATCGATTTTCAGTATGTTTTTGGCCTGTATTTTGAAAATACTCTAACACGGAGTAGGCATGTACAGATACCTTCTGGGACCTCTAAATATCGAATTTTCGGGTGTTTCGGGACTGAATTTGAGATATCGATTTTTTGGCACCTAAAATGTCGATTTTTAGCATGTTTTTAGCCTATATTTTGAAAATATTCTAGCCCTGTACAGATTGCTTCTGGGACCCCAAATTATTGAATTTTTGGGTGTTTTGAGCCTGAATTTGAGATATAAACGGGTACTGAAGATGCATGCTCATATCGACTTTTGTGCACCTAAAAGATCGATTTTCAGTATGTTTTGATCATGTATTTTGAAAATACTTTAACACATAGTAGACATGTACAGATCGCTTCTGGGACCCCTAAATATCGAATTTTCGGGTGTTTTGGGACTGAATTTAAGATATCGACTTTTTGGCACCTGAAAGATCGATTTTTGGCATGTTTGTAGCCTATATTTTGAAAATATTTTAGCACTGTACAGATTGCTTCTGGGACCCCAAAATATTGAATTTTCGGGTGTTTTGAGCCTGAATTTGAGATATAAACGGGTACAGAAGATACATGCACATATTGACTTTCGGCACCAAAAATATCGATTTTCAGCATGTTTTGGGCCTGAATTTTGAAAATACTCTAACACGGAGTGGGCATGTACAGATCGCTTCTGGGACCCCAAAATATCGAATTTTCGGGTGTTTAGGGCCAGAATTTGAGATATAAACGGGTACAGAAGATGCATGCACATATCGACTTTAGTGCACCTAAAAGATCGATTTTCAGTATGTTTTGAGCATGTATTTTGAAAATACTCTAACACGGAGTAGGCATGTACAGATCGCTTCTGGGACCCCTAAATATCGAATTTTCGGGTGTTTTGGGACTAAATTTGAGATATCGACTTTTTGGCACCTAAAAGATCGATTTTTAGCATGTTTTTAGCCTATATTTTGAAAATATTCTAGCACTGTACAGATTGCTTCTGGGACCCCAAAATATTGAATTTTCGGGTGTTTTGAGCCTGAATTTGAGATATAAACGGGTACAGAAGATACATGCACATATTGACTTTTGGCACCAAAAATATCGATTTTCAGCATGTTTTGGGCCTGAATTTTGAAAATACTCTAACACGGAGTAGGCATGTACAGATCGCTTCTGGGACCCCAAAATATCGAATTTTCGGGTGTTTAGTGCCAGAATTTGAGATATAAACGGGTACAGAAGATGCATGCACATATCGACTTTTGGGCACCTAAAAGATCGATTTTCAGTATGTTTTTGGCCTGTATTTTGAAAATACTCTAACACGGAGTAGGCATGTACAGATACCTTCTGGGACCTCTAAATATCGAATTTTCGGGTGTTTTGGGACTGAATTTGAGATATCGATTTTTTGGCACCTAAAATGTCGATTTTTAGCATGTTTTTTGCCTATATTTTGAAAATATTCTAGCACTGTGTAGGCATGTACAGATTGCTTCTGGGACCCCAAAATATTGAATTTTCGGGTGTTTTGAGCCTGAATTTGAGATATAAACGGGTACAGAAGATACATGCACATATTGACTTTGGGCATCTAAAATATCGATTTTCAGCATGTTTTGGGCCTGTATTTTGAAAATACTCTAACACTGAGTAGGCATGTACAGATTGCTTTTGGGACCCCAAAATATTGAATTTTCGGGTGTTTTGAGCCTGAATTTGAGATATAAACGGGTACTGAAGATGCATGCACATATCGACTTTTGTGCACCTAAAAGATCGATTTTCAGTATGTTTTGAGCATGTATTTTGAAAATACTCTAACACGGAGTAGGCATGTACAGATCGCTTCTGGGACCACAAAATATCGAATTTTCGGGTGTTTTGGGACTGAATTTGAGATATCGATTTTTTGGCACCTAAAATGTCGATTTTTAGCATGTTTTTAGCCTATATTTTGAAAATATTCTAGCACTGTGTAGGCATGTACAGATTGCTAATGGGACCCCAAAATATTGAATTTTCCGGTGTTTTGAGCCTGAATTTGAGATATAAACGGGTACAGAAGATACATGCACATATTGACTTTGGGTATCTAAAATATCGATTTTCAGCATGTTTTGGGCCTGTATTTTGAAAATACTCTAACACTGAGTAGGCATGTACAGATTGCTTCTGGGACCCCAAAATATTGAATTTTCGGGTGTTTTGAGCCTGAATTTGAGATATAAACGGGTACTGAAGATGCATGCACATATCGACTTTTGTGCACCTAAACGATCGATTTTCAGTATGTTTTGAGCATGTATTTTGAAAATACTCTAACACGGAGTAGGCATGTACAGATCGCTTCTGGGACCCCAAAATATCGAATTTTCGGGTGTTTTGAGCCTGAATTTGAGATATAAACGGGTACTGAAGATGCATGCACATATCGACTTTTGTGCACCTAAAAGATCGATTTTCAGTATGTTTTTAGCATGTATTTTGAAAATACTCTAACACGGAGTAGGCATGTACAGATCGCTTCTGGGACCCCTAAATATCGAATTTTTCCGGTGTTTTGGGACTGAATTTGAGATATCGACTTTTTGGCACCTAAAAGATCGATTTTTAGCATGTTTTTAGCCTATATTTTGAAAATATTCTAGCACTGAGTAGGCATGTAGAGATTGCTTCTGGGACCCCAAAATATTGAATTTTCGGGTGTTTTGAGCCTGAATTTGAGATATAAACGGGTACAGAAGATACATGCACATATTGACTTTGGGCATCAAAAATATCGATTTTCATCATGTTTTGGGCCTGTATTTTGAAAATACTCTAACACTGAGTAAGGCATCTACAGATTGCTTCTGGGACCCCAAAATATTGAATTTTCGGGTGTTTTGAGCCTGAATTTGAGATATAAACGGGTACTGAAGATGCATGCACATATCGACTTTTGTGCACCTAAAAGATCGATTTTCAGTATGTTTTGAGCATGTATTTTGAAAATACTCTAACACGGAGTAGGCATGTACAGATCGCTTTTGGGACCCCTAAATATCGAATTTTCGGGTGTTTTGGGACTGAATTTGAGATATCGACTTTTTGGCACCTAAAAGATCGATTTTTAGCATGTTTTTAGCCTATATTTTGAAAATATTCTAGCACTGTACAGATTGCTTCTGGGACCCCAAAATATTGAATTTTCGTTTGTTGCGAGCCTGAATTTGAGATATAAACGGGTACAGAAGATACATGCACATATTGACTTTGGGCACCAAAAATATCGATTTTCAGCATGTTTTGGGCCTGAATTTTGAAAATGCTCTAACACGGAGTAGGCATGTACAGATCGCTTCTGGGACCACAAAATATCGAATTTTCGGGTGTTTTGGGACTGAATTTGAGATATCGATTTTTTGGCACCTAAAATGTCGATTTTTAGCATGTTTTTAGCCTATATTTTGAAAATATTCTAGCACTGTGTAGGCATGTACAGATTGCTAATGGGACCCCAAAATATTGAATTTTCGGGTGTTTTGAGCCTGAACTTGAGATATAAACGGGTACAGAAGATACATGCACATATTGACTTTGGGCATCTAAAATATCGATTTTCAGCATGTTTTGGGCCTGTATTTTGAAAATACTCTAACACTGAGTAGGCATGTACAGATTGCTTCTGGGACCCCAAAATATTGAATTTTCGGGTGTTTTGAGCCTGAATTTGAGATATAAACGGGTACTGAAGATGCATGCTCATATCGACTTTTGTGCACCTAAAAGATCGATTTTCAGTATGTTTTGAGCATGTATTTTGAAAATACTCTAACACGGAGTAGGCATGTACAGATTGCTTCTGGGACCCCTAAATATCGAATTTTCGGGTGTTTTGGGACTGAATTTAAGATATCGACTTTTTGGCACCTAAAAGATCGATTTTTAGCATGTTTTTAGCCTATATTTTGAAAATATTCTAGCACTGTACAGATTGCTTCTGGGACCCCAAAATATTGAATTTTCGGGTGTTTTGAGCCTGAATTTGAGATATAAACGGGTACAGAAGATACATGCACATATTGACTTTGGGCACCAAAAATATCGATTTTCAGTATGTTTTTGGCCTGTATTTTGAAAATACTCTAACACGGAGTAGGCATGTACAGATACCTTCTGGGACCTCTAAATATCGAATTTTCGGGTGTTTCGGGACTGAATTTGAGATATCGATTTTTTGGCACCTAAAATGTCGATTTTTAGCATGTTTTTAGCCTATATTTTGAAAATATTCTAGCCCTGTACAGATTGCTTCTGGGACCCCAAAATATTGAATTTTTGGGTGTTTTGAGCCTGAATTTGAGATATAAACGGGTACTGAAGATGCATGCTCATATCGACTTTTGTGCACCTAAAAGATCGATTTTCAGTATGTTTTGATCATGTATTTTGAAAATACTTTAACACATAGTAGACATGTACAGATCGCTTCTGGGACCCCTAAATATCGAATTTTCGGGTGTTTTGGGACTAAATTTGAGATATCGACTTTTTGGCACCTAAAAGATCGATTTTTAGCATGTTTTTAGCCTATATTTTGAAAATATTCTAGCACTGTACAGATTGCTTCTGGGACCCCAAAATATTGAATTTTCGGGTGTTTTGAGCCTGAATTTGAGATATAAACGGGTACAGAAGATACATGCACATATTGACTTTTGGCACCAAAAATATCGATTTTCAGCATGTTTTGGGCCTGAATTTTGAAAATACTCTAACACGGAGTAGGCATGTACAGATCGCTTCTGGGACCCCAAAATATCGAATTTTCGGGTGTTTAGGGCCAGAATTTGAGATATAAACGGGTACAGAAGATGCATGCACATATCGACTTTTGGGCACCTAAAAGATCGATTTTCAGTATGTTTTTGGCCTGTATTTTGAAAATACTCTAACACGGAGTAGGCATGTACAGATACCTTCTGGGACCTCTAAATATCGAATTTTCGGGTGTTTTGGGACTGAATTTGAGATATCGATTTTTTGGCACCTAAAATGTCGATTTTTAGCATGTTTTTTGCCTATATTTTGAAAATATTCTAGCACTGTGTAGGCATGTACAGATTGCTTCTGGGACCCCAAAATATTGAATTTTCGGGTGTTTTGAGCCTGAATTTGAGATATAAACGGGTACAGAAGATACATGCACATATTGACTTTGGGCATCTAAAATATCGATTTTCAGCATGTTTTGGGCCTGTATTTTGAAAATACTCTAACACTGAGTAGGCATGTACAGATTGCTTTTGGGACCCCAAAATATTGAATTTTCGGGTGTTTTGAGCCTGAATTTGAGATATAAACGGGTACTGAAGATGCATGCACATATCGACTTTTGTGCACCTAAAAGATCGATTTTCAGTATGTTTTGAGCATGTATTTTGAAAATACTCTAACACGGAGTAGGCATGTACAGATCGCTTCTGGGACCACAAAATATCGAATTTTCGGGTGTTTTGGGACTGAATTTGAGATATCGATTTTTTGGCACCTAAAAGATCGATTTTTAGCATGTTTTTAGCCTATATTTTGAAAATATTCTAGCACTGTGTAGGCATGTACAGATTGCTAATGGGACCCCAAAATATTGAATTTTCCGGTGTTTTGAGCCTGAATTTGAGATATAAACGGGTACAGAAGATACATGCACATATTGACTTTGGGTATCTAAAATATCGATTTTCAGCATGTTTTGGGCCTGTATTTTGAAAATACTCTAACACTGAGTAGGCATGTACAGATTGCTTCTGGGACCCCAAAATATTGAATTTTCGGGTGTTTTGAGCCTGAATTTGAGATATAAACGGGTACTGAAGATGCATGCACATATCGACTTTTGTGCACCTAAAAGATCGATTTTCAGTATGTTTTGAGCATGTATTTTGAAAATACTCTAACACGGAGTAGGCATGTACAGATCGCTTCTGGGACCCCAAAATATCGAATTTTCGGGTGTTTTGAGCCTGAATTTGAGATATAAACGGGTACTGAAGATGCATTCACATATCGACTTTTGTGCACCTAAAAGATCGATTTTCAGTATGTTTTTAGCATGTATTTTGAAAATACTCTAACACGGAGTAGGCATGTACAGATCGCTTCTGGGACCCCTAAATATCGAATTTTTCGGGTGTTTTGGGACTGAATTTGAGATATCGACTTTTTGGCACCTAAAAGATCGATTTTTAGCATGTTTTTAGCCTATATTTTGAAAATATTCTAGCACTGTACAGATTGCTTTTGGGACCCCAAAATATTGAATTTTCGTTTGTTGCGAGCCTGAATTTGAGATATAAACGGGTACAGAAGATACATGCACATATTGACTTTGGGCACCAAAAATATCGATTTTCAGTATGTTTTGGGCCTGAATTTTGAAAATGCTCTAACACGGAGTAGGCATGTACAGATACCTTCTGGGACCACAAAATATCGAATTTTCGGGTGTTTTGGGACTGAATTTGAGATATCGATTTTTTGGCACCTAAAATGTCGATTTTTAGCATGTTTTTAGCCTATATTTTGAAAATATTCTAGCACTGTGTAGGCATGTACAGATTGCTAATGGGACCCCAAAATATTGAATTTTCGGGTGTTTTGAGCCTGAACTTGAGATATAAACGGGTACAGAAGATACATGCACATATTGACTTTGGGCATCTAAAATATCGATTTTCAGCATGTTTTGGGCCTGTATTTTGAAAATACTCTAACACTGAGTAGGCATGTACAGATTGCTTCTGGGACCCCAAAATATTGAATTTTCGGGTGTTTTGAGCCTGAATTTGAGATATAAACGGGTACAGAAGATGCATGCTCATATCGACTTTTGTGCACCTAAAAGATCGATTTTCAGTATGTTTTGAGCATGTATTTTGAAAATACTCTAACACGGAGTAGGCATGTACAGATTGCTTCTGGGACCCCTAAATATCGAATTTTCGGGTGTTTTGGGACTGAATTTAAGATATCGACTTTTTGGCACCTAAAAGATCGATTTTTAGCATGTTTTTTGCCTATATTTTGAAAATATTCTAGCACTGTACAGATTGCTTCTGGGACCCCAAAATATTGAATTTTCGGGTGTTTTGAGCCTGAATTTGAGATATAAACGGGTACAGAAGATACATGCACATATTGACTTTCGGCACCAAAAATATCGATTTTCAGTATGTTTTTGGCCTGTATTTTGAAAATACTCTAACACGGAGTAGGCATGTACAGATACCTTCTGGGACCTCTAAATATCGAATTTTCGGGTGTTTCGGGACTGAATTTGAGATATCGATTTTTTGGCACCTAAAATGTCGATTTTTAGCATGTTTTTAGCCTATATTTTGAAAATATTCTAGCCCTGTACAGATTGCTTCTGGGACCCCAAAATATTGAATTTTTGGGTGTTTTGAGCCTGAATTTGAGATATAAACGGGTACTGAAGATGCATGCTCATATCGACTTTTGTGCACCTAAAAGATCGATTTTCAGTATGTTTTGATCATGTATTTTGAAAATACTTTAACACATAGTAGACATGTACAGATCGCTTCTGGGACCCCTAAATATCGAATTTTCGGGTGTTTTGGGACTGAATTTAAGATATCGACTTTTTGGCACCTGAAAGATCGATTTTTGGCATGTTTGTAGCCTATATTTTTAAAATATTTTAGCACTGTACAGATTGCTTCTGGGACCCCAAAATATTGAATTTTCGGGTGTTTTGAGCCTGAATTTGAGATATAAACGGGTACAGAAGATACATGCACATATTGACTTTCGGCACCAAAAATATCGATTTTCAGCATGTTTTGGGCCTGAATTTTGAAAATACTCTAACACGGAGTGGGCATGTACAGATCGCTTCTGGGACCCCAAAATATCGAATTTTCGGGTGTTTAGGGCCAGAATTTGAGATATAAACGGGTACAGAAGATGCATGCACATATCGACTTTAGTGCACCTAAAAGATCGATTTTCAGTATGTTTTGAGCATGTATTTTGAAAATACTCTAACACGGAGTAGGCATGTACAGATCGCTTCTGGGACCCCTAAATATCGAATTTTCGGGTGTTTTGGGACTAAATTTGAGATATCGACTTTTTGGCACCTAAAAGATCGATTTTTAGCATGTTTTTAGCCTATATTTTGAAAATATTCTAGCACTGTACAGATTGCTTCTGGGACCCCAAAATATTGAATTTTCGGGTGTTTTGAGCCTGAATTTGAGATATAAACGGGTACAGAAGATACATGCACATATTGACTTTTGGCACCAAAAATATCGATTTTCAGCATGTTTTGGGCCTGAATTTTGAAAATACTCTAACACGGAGTAGGCATGTACAGATCGCTTCTGGGACCCCAAAATATCGAATTTTCGGGTGTTTAGGGCCAGAATTTGAGATATAAACGGGTACAGAAGATGCATGCACATATCGACTTTTGGGCACCTAAAAGATCGATTTTCAGTATGTTTTTGGCCTGTATTTTGAAAATACTCTAACACGGAGTAGGCATGTACAGATACCTTCTGGGACCTCTAAATATCGAATTTTCGGGTGTTTTGGGACTGAATTTGAGATATCGATTTTTTGGCACCTAAAATGTCGATTTTTAGCATGTTTTTTGCCTATATTTTGAAAATATTCTAGCACTGTGTAGGCATGTACAGATTGCTTCTGGGACCCCAAAATATTGAATTTTCGGGTGTTTTGAGCCTGAATTTGAGATATAAACGGGTACAGAAGATACATGCACATATTGACTTTGGGCATCTAAAATATCGATTTTCAGCATGTTTTGGGCCTGTATTTTGAAAATACTCTAACACTGAGTAGGCATGTACAGATTGCTTTTGGGACCCCAAAATATTGAATTTTCGGGTGTTTTGAGCCTGAATTTGAGATATAAACGGGTACTGAAGATGCATGCACATATCGACTTTTGTGCACCTAAAAGATCGATTTTCAGTATGTTTTGAGCATGTATTTTGAAAATACTCTAACACGGAGTAGGCATGTACAGATCGCTTCTGGGACCACAAAATATCGAATTTTCGGGTGTTTTGGGACTGAATTTGAGATATCGATTTTTTGGCACCTAAAATGTCGATTTTTAGCATGTTTTTAGCCTATATTTTGAAAATATTCTAGCACTGTGTAGGCATGTACAGATTGCTAATGGGACCCCAAAATATTGAATTTTCCGGTGTTTTGAGCCTGAATTTGAGATATAAACGGGTACAGAAGATACATGCACATATTGACTTTGTGTATCTAAAATATCGATTTTCAGCATGTTTTGGGCCTGTATTTTGAAAATACTCTAACACTGAGTAGGCATGTACAGATTGCTTCTGGGACCCCAAAATATTGAATTTTCGGGTGTTTTGAGCCTGAATTTGAGATATAAACGGGTACTGAAGATGCATGCACATATCGACTTTTGTGCACCTAAAAGATCGATTTTCAGTATGTTTTGAGCATGTATTTTGAAAATACTCTAACACGGAGTAGGCATGTACAGATCGCTTCTGGGACCCCAAAATATCGAATTTTCGGGTGTTTTGAGCCTGAATTTGAGATATAAACGGGTACTGAAGATGCATGCACATATCGACTTTTGTGCACCTAAAAGATCGATTTTCAGTATGTTTTTAGCATGTATTTTGAAAATACTCTAACACGGAGTAGGCATGTACAGATCGCTTCTGGGACCCCTAAATATCGAATTTTTCGGGTGTTTTGGGACTGAATTTGAAATATCGACTTTTTGGCACCTAAAAGATCGATTTTTAGCATGTTTTTAGCCTATATTTTGAAAATATTCTAGCACTGAGTAGGCATGTAGAGATTGCTTCTGGGACCCCAAAATATTGAATTTTCGGGTGTTTTTAGCCTGAATTTGAGATATAAACGGGTACAGAAGATACATGCACATATTGACTTTAGGCATCAAAAATATCGATTTTCAGCATGTTTTGGGCCTGTATTTTGAAAATACTCTAACACTGAGTAAGGCATCTACAGATTGCTTCTGGGACCCCAAAATATTGAATTTTCGGGTGTTTTGAGCCTGAATTTGAGATATAAACGGGTACTGAAGATGCATGCACATATCGACTTTTGTGCACCTAAAAGATCGATTTTCAGTATGTTTTGAGCATGTATTTTGAAAATACTCTAACACGGAGTAGGCATGTACAGATCGCTTTTGGGACCCCTAAATATCGAATTTTCGGGTGTTTTGGGACTGAATTTGAGATATCGACTTTTTGGCACCTAAAAGATCGATTTTTAGCATGTTTTTAGCCTATATTTTGAAAATATTCTAGCACTGTACAGATTGCTTCTGGGACCCCAAAATATTGAATTTTCGTTTGTTGCGAGCCTGAATTTGAGATATAAACGGGTACAGAAGATACATGCACATATTGACTTTGGGCACCAAAAATATCGATTTTCAGTATGTTTTGGGCCTGAATTTTGAAAATGCTCTAACACGGAGTAGGCATGTACAGATCGCTTCTGGGACCACAAAATATCGAATTTTCGGGTGTTTTGGGACTGAATTTGAGATATCGATTTTTTGGCACCTAAAATGTCGATTTTTAGCATGTTTTTAGCCTATATTTTGAAAATATTCTAGCACTGTGTAGGCATGTACAGATTGCTAATGGGACCCCAAAATATTGAATTTTCGGGTGTTTTGAGCCTGAACTTGAGATATAAACGGGTACAGAAGATACATGCACATATTGATTTTGGGCATCTAAAATATCGATTTTCAGCATGTTTTGGGCCTGTATTTTGAAAATACTCTAACACTGAGTAGGCATGTACAGATTGCTTCTGGGACCCCAAAATATTGAATTTTCGGGTGTTTTGAGCCTGAATTTGAGATATAAACGGGTACTGAAGATGCATGCTCATATCGACTTTTGTGCACCTAAAAGATCGATTTTCAGTATGTTTTGAGCATGTATTTTGAAAATACTCTAACACGGAGTAGGCATGTACAGATTGCTTCTGGGACCCCTAAATATCGAATTTTCGGGTGTTTCGGGACTGAATTTAAGATATCGACTTTTTGGCACCTAAAAGATCGATTTTTAGCATGTTTTTAGCCTATATTTTGAAAATATTCTAGCACTGTACAGATTGCTTCTGGGACCCCAAAATATTGAATTTTCGGGTGTTTTGAGCCTGAATTTGAGATATAAACGGGTACAGAAGATACATGCACATATTGACTTTCGGCACCAAAAATATCGATTTTCAGTATGTTTTTGGCCTGTATTTTGAAAATACTCTAACACGGAGTAGGCATGTACAGATACCTTCTGGGACCTCTAAATATCGAATTTTCGGGTGTTTTGGGACTGAATTTGAGATATCGATTTTTTGGCACCTAAAATGTCGATTTTTAGCATGTTTTTAGCCTATATTTTGAAAATATTCTAGCACTTTGTAGGCATGTACAGATTGCTTCTGGGACCCCAAAATATTGAATTTTCGGGTGTTTTGAGCCTGAATTTGAGATATAAACGGGTACAGAAGATGCATGCACATATCGACTTTTGTGCACCTAAAAGATCGATTTTCAGTATGTTTTTGGCCTGTATTTTGAAAATACTCTAACACGGAGTAGGCATGTACAGATACCTTCTGGGACCTCTAAATATCGAATTTTCGGGTGTTTCGGGACTGAATTTGAGATTTTGATTTTTTGGCACCTAAAATGTCGATTTTTAGCATGTTTTTAGCCTATATTTTGAAAATATTCTAGCCCTGTACAGATTGCTTCTGGGACCCCAAAATATTGAATTTTCGGGTGTTTTGAGCCAGAATTTGAGATATAAACGGGTACAGAAGATACATGCACATATTGACTTTGGGCATCTAAAATATCGATTTTCAGCATGTTTTGGGCCTGTATTTTGAAAATACTCTAACACTGAGTAGGCATGTACAGATTGCTTCTGGGACCCCAAAATATTGAATTTTCGGGTGTTTTGAGCCTGAATTTGAGATATAAACGGGTACTGAAGATGCATGCACATATCGACTTTTGTGCACCTAAAAGATCGATTTTCAGTATGTTTTGAGCATGTATTTTGAAAATACTCTAACACGGAGTAGGCATGTACAGATCTCTTCTAGGACCCCTAAATATCGAATTTTCGGGTGTTTTGGGACTGAATTTGAGATATCGACTTTTTGGCACTTAAAGATCGATTTTTAGCATGTTTTTAGCCTATATTTTGAAAATATTCTAGCACTGTACAGATTGCTTCTGGGACCCCAAAATATTGAATTTTTGGGTGTTTTGAGCCTGAATTTGAGATATAAACGGGTACAGAAGATACATGCACATATCGACTTTTGTGCACCTAAAAGATCGATTTTCAGTAGGTTTTGAGCATGTATTTTGAAAATACTCTAACACGGAGTAGGCATGTACAGATTGCTTCTGGGACCCCTAAATATCGAATTTTCGGGTGTTTTGGGACTGAATTTGAGATATCGATTTTTTGGCACCTAAAATGTCGATTTTTAGCATGTTTTTAGCCTATATTTTGAAAATATTCTAGCACTGTGTAGGCATGTACAGATTGCTTCTGGGACCCCAAAATATTGAATTTTCGGGTGTTTTGAGCCTGAATTTGAGATATAAACGGGTACAGAAGATGCAAGCACATATCGACTTTTGTGCACCTAAAAGATCGATTTTCAGTATGTTATTGGCCTGTATTTTGAAAATACTCTAACACTGAGTAGGCATGTACAGATTGCTTCTGGGACTCCAAAATATTGAATTTTCGGGTGTTTTGAACCTGAATTTGAGATATAAACGGGTACTGAAGATGCATGCACATATCGACTTTTGGGCACCTAAAAGATCGATTTTCAGTAGGTTTTGAGCATGTATTTTGAAAATACTCTAACACGGAGTAGGCATGTACAGATCGCTTCTGGGACCCCTAAATATCGAATTTTCGGGTGTTTTGGGACTGAATTTGAGATATCGATTTTTTGGCACCTAAAATGTCGATTTTTAGCATGTTTTTAGCCTATATTTTGAAAATATTCTAGCACTGTGTAGGCATGTACAGATTGTTTCTGGGACCCCAAAATATTGAATTTTCGGGTGTTTTAAGCCTGAATTTGAGATATAAACGGGTACAGAAGATGCATGCACATATCGACTTTTGTGCACCTAAAAGATCGATATTCAGTATGTTTTTGGCCTGTATTTTGAAAATACTCTAACACTGAGTAGGCATGTACAGATTGCTTCTGGGACCCCAAAATATTGAATTTTTGGGTGTTTTGAGCCTGAATTTGAGATATAAACGGGTACTGAAGATGCATGCTCATATCGACTTTTGTGCACCTAAAAGATCGATTTTCAGTATGTTTTGATCATGTATTTTGAAAATACTTTAACACGGAGTAGGCATGTACAGATCGCTTCTGGGACCCCTAAATATCGAATTTTCGGGTGTTTTGGGACTGAATTTAAGATATCGACTTTTTGGCACCTAAAAGATCGATTTTTGGCATGTTTGTAGCCTATATTTTGAAAATATTTTAGCACTGTACAGATTGCTTCTGGGACCCCAAAATATTGAATTTTCGGGTGTTTTGAGCCTGAATTTGAGATATAAACGGGTACAGAAGATACATGCACATATTGACTTTCGGCACCAAAAATATCGATTTTCAGCATGTTTTGGGCCTGAATTTTGAAAATACTCTAACACGGAGTAGGCATGTACAGATCGCTTCTGGGACCCCAAAATATCGAATTTTCGGGTGTTTAGGGCCAGAATTTGAGATATAAACGGGTACAGAAGATGCATGCACATATCGACTTTTGGGCACCTAAAAGATCGATTTTCAGTATGTTTTTGGCCTGTATTTTGAAAATACTCTAACACGGAGTAGGCATGTACAGATACCTTCTGGGACCTCTAAATATCGAATTCTCGGGTGTTTTGGGACTGAATTTGAGATATCGATTTTTTGGCACCTAAAATGTCGATTTTTAGCATGTTTTTTGCCTATATTTTGAAAATATTCTAGCACTGTGTAGGCATGTACAGATTGCTTCTGGGACCCCAAAATATTGAATTTTCGGGTGTTTTGAGCCTGAATTTGAGATATAAACGGGTACAGAAGATACATGCACATATTGACTTTGGGCATCTAAAATATCGATTTTCAGCATGTTTTGGGCCTGTATTTTGAAAATACTCTAACACTGAGTAGGCATGTACAGATTGCTTTTGGGACCCCAAAATATTGAATTTTCGGGTGTTTTGAGCCTGAATTTGAGATATAAACGGGTACTGAAGATGCATGCACATATCGACTTTTGTGCACCTAAAAGATCGATTTTCAGTATGTTTTGAGCATGTATTTTGAAAATACTCTAACACGGAGTAGGCATGTACAGATCGCTTCTGGGACCACAAAATATCGAATTTTCGGGTGTTTTGGGACTGAATTTGAGATATCGATTTTTTGGCACCTAAAATGTCGATTTTTAGCATGTTTTTAGCCTATATTTTGAAAATATTCTAGCACTGAGTAGGCATGTAGAGATTGCTTCTGGGACCCCAAAATATTGAATTTTCGGGTGTTTTGAGCCTGAATTTGAGATATAAACGGGTACAGAAGATACATGCACATATTGACTTTGGGCATCAAAAATATCGATTTTCAGCATGTTTTGGGCCTGTATTTTGAAAATACTCTAACACTGAGTAAGGCATCTACAGATTGCTTCTGGGACCCCAAAATATTGAATTTTCGGGTGTTTTGAGCCTGAATTTGAGATATAAACGGGTACTGAAGATGCATGCACATATCGACTTTTGTGCACCTAAAAGATCGATTTTCAGTATGTTTTGAGCATGTATTTTGAAAATACTCTAACACGGAGTAGGCATGTACAGATCGCTTTTGGGACCCCTAAATATCGAATTTTCGGGTGTTTTGGGACTGAATTTGAGATATCGACTTTTTGGCACCTAAAAGATCGATTTTTAGCATGTTTTTAGCCTATATTTTGAAAATATTCTAGCACTGTACAGATTGCTTCTGGGACCCCAAAATATTGAATTTTCGTTTGTTGCGAGCCTGAATTTGAGATATAAACGGGTACAGAAGATACATGCACACATTGACTTTGGGCACCAAAAATATCGATTTTCAGTATGTTTTGGGCCTGAATTTTGAAAATGCTCTAACACGGAGTAGGCATGTACAGATCGCTTCTGGGACCACAAAATATCGAATTTTCGGGTGTTTTGGGACTGAATTTGAGATATCGATTTTTTGGCACCTAAAATGTCGATTTTTAGCATGTTTTTAGCCTATATTTTGAAAATATTCTAGCACTGTGTAGGCATGTACAGATTGCTAATGGGACCCCAAAATATTGAATTTTCGGGTGTTTTGAGCCTGAATTTGAGATATAAACGGGTACTGAAGATGCATGCTCATATCGACTTTTGTGCACCTAAAAGATCGATTTTCAGTATGTTTTGAGCATGTATTTTGAAAATACTCTAACACGGAGTAGGCATGTACAGATTGCTTCTGGGACCCCTAAATATCGAATTTTCGGGTGTTTTGGGACTGAATTTAAGATATCGACTTTTTGGCACCTAAAAGATCGATTTTTAGCATGTTTTTAGCCTATATTTTGAAAATATTCTAGCACTGTACAGATTGCTTCTGGGACCCCAAAATATTGAATTTTCGGGTGTTTTGAGCCTGAATTTGAGATATAAACGGGTACAGAAGATACATGCACATATTGACTTTCGGCACCAAAAATATCGATTTTCAGTATGTTTTTGGCCTGTATTTTGAAAATACTCTAACACGGAGTAGGCATGTACAGATACCTTCTGGGACCTCTAAATATCGAATTTTCGGGTGTTTTGGGACTGAATTTGAGATATCGATTTTTTGGCACCTAAAATGTCGATTTTTAGCATGTTTTTAGCCTATATTTTGAAAATATTCTAGCACTTTGTAGGCATGTACAGATTGCTTCTGGGACCCCAAAATATTGAATTTTCGGGTGTTTTGAGCCTGAATTTGAGATATAAACGGGTACAGAAGATGCATGCACATATCGACTTTTGTGCACCTAAAAGATCGATTTTCAGTATGTTTTTGGCCTGTATTTTGAAAATACTCTAACACGGAGTAGGCATGTACAGATACCTTCTGGGACCTCTAAATATCGAATTTTCGGGTGTTTCGGGACTGAATTTGAGATTTTGATTTTTTGGCACCTAAAATGTCGATTTTTAGCATGTTTTTAGCCTATATTTTGAAAATATTCTAGCCCTGTACAGATTGCTTCTGGGACCCAAAATATTGAATTTTCGGGTGTTTTGAGCCAGAATTTGAGATATAAACGGGTACAGAAGATACATGCACATATTGACTTTGGGCATCTAAAATATCGATTTTCAGCATGTTTTGGGCCTGTATTTTGAAAATACTCTAACACTGAGTAGGCATGTACAGATTGCTTCTGGGACCCCAAAATATTGAATTTTCGGGTGTTTTGAGCCTGAATTTGAGATATAAACGGGTACTGAAGATGCATGCACATATCGACTTTTGTGCACCTAAAAGATCGATTTTCAGTATGTTTTGAGCATGTATTTTGAAAATACTCTAACACGGAGTAGGCATGTACAGATCGCTTCTAGGACCCCTAAATATCGAATTTTCGGGTGTTTTGGGACTGAATTTGAGATATCGACTTTTTGGCACTTAAAGATCGATTTTTAGCATGTTTTTAGCCTATATTTTGAAAATATTCTAGCACTGTACAGATTGCTTCTGGGACCCCAAAATATTGAATTTTTGGGTGTTTTGAGCCTGAATTTGAGATATAAACGGGTACAGAAGATACATGCACATATCGACTTTTGTGCACCTAAAAGATCGATTTTCAGTAGGTTTTGAGCATGTATTTTGAAAATACTCTAACACGGAGTAGGCATGTACAGATTGCTTCTGGGACCCCTAAATATCGAATTTTCGGGTGTTTTGGGACTGAATTTGAGATATCGATTTTTTGGCACCTAAAATGTCGATTTTTAGCATGTTTTTATCCTATATTTTGAAAATATTCTAGCACTGTGTAGGCATGTACAGATTGCTTCTGGGACCCCAAAATATTGAATTTTCGGGTGTTTTGAGCCTGAATTTGAGATATAAACGGGTACAGAAGATGCAAGCACATATCGACTTTTGTGCACCTAAAAGATCGATTTTCAGTATGTTATTGGCCTGTATTTTGAAAATACTCTAACACTGAGTAGGCATGTACAGATTGCTTATGGGACTCCAAAATATTGAATTTTCGGGTGTTTTGAACCTGAATTTGAGATATAAACGGGTACTGAAGATGCATGCACATATCGACTTTTGGGCACCTAAAAGATCGATTTTCAGTAGGTTTTGAGCATGTATTTTGAAAATACTCTAACACGGAGTAGGCATGTACAGATCGCTTCTGGGACCCCTAAATATCGAATTTTCGGGTGTTTTGGGACTGAATTTGAGATATCGATTTTTTGGCACCTAAAATGTCGATTTTTAGCATGTTTTTAGCCTATATTTTGAAAATATTCTAGCACTGTGTAGGCATGTACAGATTGTTTCTGGGACCCCAAAATATTGAATTTTCGGGTGTTTTGAGCCTGAATTTGAGATATAAACGGGTACAGAAGATGCATGCACATATCGACTTTTGTGCACCTAAAAGATCGATATTCAGTATGTTTTTGGCCTGTATTTTGAAAATACTCTAACACTGAGTAGGCATGTACAGATTGCTTCTGGGACCCCAAAATATTGAATTTTTGGGTGTTTTGAGCCTGAATTTGAGATATAAACGGGTACTGAAGATGCATGCTCATATCGACTTTTGTGCACCTAAAAGATCGATTTTCAGTATGTTTTGATCATGTATTTTGAAAATACTTTAACACGGAGTAGGCATGTACAGATCGCTTCTGGGACCCCTAAATATCGAATTTTCGGGTGTTTTGGGACTGAATTTAAGATATCGACTTTTTGGCACCTGAAAGATCGATTTTTGGCATGTTTGTAGCCTATATTTTGAAAATATTTTAGCACTGTACAGATTGCTTCTGGGACCCCAAAATATTGAATTTTCGGGTGTTTTGAGCCTGAATTTGAGATATAAACGGGTACAGAAGATACATGCACATATTGACTTTCGGCACCAAAAATATCGATTTTCAGCATGTTTTGGGCCTGAATTTTGAAAATACTCTAACACGGAGTAGGCATGTACAGATCGCTTCTGGGACCCCAAAATATCGAATTTTCGGGTGTTTAGGGCCAGAATTTGAGATATAAACGGGTACAGAAGATGCATGCACATATCGACTTTTGGGCACCTAAAAGATCGATTTTCAGTATGTTTTTGGCCTGTATTTTGAAAATACTCTAAGACGGAGTAGGCATGTACAGATAGATACCTTCTGGGACCTCTAAATATCGAATTTTCGGGTGTTTTGGGACTGAATTTGAGATATCGATTTTTTGGCACCTAAAATGTCGATTTTTAGCATGTTTTTAGCCTATTTTTTGAAAATATTCTAGCACTTCGTAGGCATGTACAGATTGCTTCTGGGACCCCAAAATATTGAATTTTCGGGTGTTTTGAGCCTGAATTTGAGATATAAACGGGTACAGAAGATGCATGCACATATCGACTTTTGTGCACCTAAAAGATCGATATTCAGTATGTTTTTGGCCTGTATTTTGAAAATACTCTAACACTGAGTAGGCATGTACAGATTGCTTCTGGGACCCCAAAATATTGAATTTTTGGGTGTTTTGAGCCTGAATTTGAGATATAAACGGGTACTGAAGATGCATGCTCATATCGACTTTTGTGCACCTAAAAGATCGATTTTCAGTATGTTTTGATCATGTATATTGAAAATACTTTAACACGGAGTAGGCATGTACAGATCGCTTCTGGGACCCCTAAATATCGAATTTTCGGGTGTTTTGGGACTGAATTTAAGATATCGACTTTTTGGCACCTGAAAGATCGATTTTTGGCATGTTTGTAGCCTATATTTTGAAAATATTTTAGCACTGTACAGATTGCTTCTGGGACCCCAAAATATTGAATTTTCGGGTGTTTTGAGCCTGAATTTGAGATATAAACGGGTACAGAAGATACATGCACATATTGACTTTCGGCACCAAAAATATCGATTTTCAGCATGTTTTGGGCCTGAATTTTGAAAATACTCTAACACGGAGTAGGCATGTACAGATCGCTTCTGGGACCCCAAAATATCGAATTTTCGGGTGTTTAGGGCCAGAATTTGAGATATAAACGGGTACAGAAGATGCATGCACATATCGACTTTTGGGCACCTAAAAGATCGATTTTCAGTATGTTTTTGGCCTGTATTTTGAAAATACTCTAAGACGGAGTAGGCATGTACAGATACCTTCTGGGACCTCTAAATATCGAATTTTCGGGTGTTTTGGGACTGAATTTGAGATATCGATTTTTTGGCACCTAAAATGTCGATTTTTAGCATGTTTTTAGCCTATTTTTTGAAAATATTCTAGCACTTCGTAGGCATGTACAGATTGCTTCTGGGACCCCAAAATATTGAATTTTTGGGTGTTTTGAGCCTGAATTTGAGATATAAACGGGTACAGAAGATACATGCACATATCGACTTTTGTGCACCTAAAAGATCGATTTTCAGTAGGTTTTGAGCATGTATTTTGAAAATACTCTAACACGGAGTAGGCATGTACAGATTGCTTCTGGGACCCCTAAATATCGAATTTTCGGGTGTTTTGGGACTGAATTTGAGATATCGATTTTTTGGCACCTAAAATGTCGATTTTTAGCATGTTTTTATCCTATATTTTGAAAATATTCTAGCACTGTGTAGGCATGTACAGATTGCTTCTGGGACCCCAAAATATTGAATTTTCGGGTGTTTTGAGCCTGAATTTGAGATATAAACGGGTACAGAAGATGCAAGCACATATCGACTTTTGTGCACCTAAAAGATCGATTTTCAGTATGTTATTGGCCTGTATTTTGAAAATACTCTAACACTGAGTAGGCATGTACAGATTGCTTATGGGACTCCAAAATATTGAATTTTCGGGTGTTTTGAACCTGAATTTGAGATATAAACGGGTACTGAAGATGCATGCACATATCGACTTTTGGGCACCTAAAAGATCGATTTTCAGTAGGTTTTGAGCATGTATTTTGAAAATACTCTAACACGGAGTAGGCATGTACAGATCGCTTCTGGGACCCCTAAATATCGAATTTTCGGGTGTTTTGGGACTGAATTTGAGATATCGATTTTTTGGCACCTAAAATGTCGATTTTTAGCATGTTTTTAGCCTATATTTTGAAAATATTCTAGCACTGTGTAGGCATGTACAGATTGTTTCTGGGACCCCAAAATATTGAATTTTCGGGTGTTTTGAGCCTGAATTTGAGATATAAACGGGTACAGAAGATGCATGCACATATCGACTTTTGTGCACCTAAAAGATCGATATTCAGTATGTTTTTGGCCTGTATTTTGAAAATACTCTAACACTGAGTAGGCATGTACAGATTGCTTCTGGGACCCCAAAATATTGAATTTTTGGGTGTTTTGAGCCTGAATTTGAGATATAAACGGGTACTGAAGATGCATGCTCATATCGACTTTTGTGCACCTAAAAGATCGATTTTCAGTATGTTTTGATCATGTATTTTGAAAATACTTTAACACGGAGTAGGCATGTACAGATCGCTTCTGGGACCCCTAAATATCGAATTTTCGGGTGTTTTGGGACTGAATTTAAGATATCGACTTTTTGGCACCTGAAAGATCGATTTTTGGCATGTTTGTAGCCTATATTTTGAAAATATTTTAGCACTGTACAGATTGCTTCTGGGACCCCAAAATATTGAATTTTCGGGTGTTTTGAGCCTGAATTTGAGATATAAACGGGTACAGAAGATACATGCACATATTGACTTTCGGCACCAAAAATATCGATTTTCAGCATGTTTTGGGCCTGAATTTTGAAAATACTCTAACACGGAGTAGGCATGTACAGATCGCTTCTGGGACCCCAAAATATCGAATTTTCGGGTGTTTAGGGCCAGAATTTGAGATATAAACGGGTACAGAAGATGCATGCACATATCGACTTTTGGGCACCTAAAAGATCGATTTTCAGTATGTTTTTGGCCTGTATTTTGAAAATACTCTAAGACGGAGTAGGCATGTACAGATACCTTCTGGGACCTCTAAATATCGAATTTTCGGGTGTTTTGGGACTGAATTTGAGATATCGATTTTTTGGCACCTAAAATGTCGATTTTTAGCATGTTTTTAGCCTATTTTTTGAAAATATTCTAGCACTTCGTAGGCATGTACAGATTGCTTCTGGGACCCCAAAATATTGAATTTTCGGGTGTTTTGAGCCTGAATTTGAGATATAAACGGGTACAGAAGATGCATGCACATATCGACTTTTGTGCACCTAAAAGATCGATATTCAGTATGTTTTTGGCCTGTATTTTGAAAATACTCTAACACTGAGTAGGCATGTACAGATTGCTTCTGGGACCCCAAAATATTGAATTTTTGGGTGTTTTGAGCCTGAATTTGAGATATAAACGGGTACTGAAGATGCATGCACATATCGACTTTTGTGCACCTAAAAGATCGATTTTCAGTATGTTTTGAGCATGTATTTTGAAAATACTCTAACACGGAGTAGGCATGTACAGATCGCTTCTAGGACCCCTAAATATCGAATTTTCGGGTGTTTTGGGACTGAATTTGAGATATCGACTTTTTGGCACTTAAAGATCGATTTTTAGCATGTTTTTAGCCTATATTTTGAAAATATTCTAGCACTGTACAGATTGCTTCTGGGACCCCAAAATATTGAATTTTTGGGTGTTTTGAGCCTGAATTTGAGATATAAACGGGTACAGAAGATACATGCACATATCGACTTTTGTGCACCTAAAAGATCGATTTTCAGTAGGTTTTGAGCATGTATTTTGAAAATACTCTAACACGGAGTAGGCATGTACAGATTGCTTCTGGGACCCCTAAATATCGAATTTTCGGGTGTTTTGGGACTGAATTTGAGATATCGATTTTTTGGCACCTAAAATGTCGATTTTTAGCATGTTTTTATCCTATATTTTGAAAATATTCTAGCACTGTGTAGGCATGTACAGATTGCTTCTGGGACCCCAAAATATTGAATTTTCGGGTGTTTTGAGCCTGAATTTGAGATATAAACGGGTACAGAAGATGCAAGCACATATCGACTTTTGTGCACCTAAAAGATCGATTTTCAGTATGTTATTGGCCTGTATTTTGAAAATACTCTAACACTGAGTAGGCATGTACAGATTGCTTATGGGACTCCAAAATATTGAATTTTCGGGTGTTTTGAACCTGAATTTGAGATATAAACGGGTACTGAAGATGCATGCACATATCGACTTTTGGGCACCTAAAAGATCGATTTTCAGTAGGTTTTGAGCATGTATTTTGAAAATACTCTAACACGGAGTAGGCATGTACAGATCGCTTCTGGGACCCCTAAATATCGAATTTTCGGGTGTTTTGGGACTGAATTTGAGATATCGATTTTTTGGCACCTAAAATGTCGATTTTTAGCATGTTTTTAGCCTATATTTTGAAAATATTCTAGCACTGTGTAGGCATGTACAGATTGTTTCTGGGACCCCAAAATATTGAATTTTCGGGTGTTTTGAGCCTGAATTTGAGATATAAACGGGTACAGAAGATGCATGCACATATCGACTTTTGTGCACCTAAAAGATCGATATTCAGTATGTTTTTGGCCTGTATTTTGAAAATACTCTAACACTGAGTAGGCATGTACAGATTGCTTCTGGGACCCCAAAATATTGAATTTTTGGGTGTTTTGAGCCTGAATTTGAGATATAAACGGGTACTGAAGATGCATGCTCATATCGACTTTTGTGCACCTAAAAGATCGATTTTCAGTATGTTTTGATCATGTATTTTGAAAATACTTTAACACGGAGTAGGCATGTACAGATCGCTTCTGGGACCCCTAAATATCGAATTTTCGGGTGTTTTGGGACTGAATTTAAGATATCGACTTTTTGGCACCTGAAAGATCGATTTTTGGCATGTTTGTAGCCTATATTTTGAAAATATTTTAGCACTGTACAGATTGCTTCTGGGACCCCAAAATATTGAATTTTCGGGTGTTTTGAGCCTGAATTTGAGATATAAACGGGTACAGAAGATACATGCACATATTGACTTTCGGCACCAAAAATATCGATTTTCAGCATGTTTTGGGCCTGAATTTTGAAAATACTCTAACACGGAGTAGGCATGTACAGATCGCTTCTGGGACCCCAAAATATCGAATTTTCGGGTGTTTAGGGCCAGAATTTGAGATATAAACGGGTACAGAAGATGCATGCACATATCGACTTTTGGGCACCTAAAAGATCGATTTTCAGTATGTTTTTGGCCTGTATTTTGAAAATACTCTAAGACGGAGTAGGCATGTACAGATACCTTCTGGGACCTCTAAATATCGAATTTTCGGGTGTTTTGGGACTGAATTTGAGATATCGATTTTTTGGCACCTAAAATGTCGATTTTTAGCATGTTTTTAGCCTATTTTTTGAAAATATTCTAGCACTTCGTAGGCATGTACAGATTGCTTCTGGGACCCCAAAATATTGAATTTTCGGGTGTTTTGAGCCTGAATTTGAGATATAAACGGGTACAGAAGATGCATGCACATATCGACTTTTGTGCACCTAAAAGATCGATATTCAGTATGTTTTTGGCCTGTATTTTGAAAATACTCTAACACTGAGTAGGCATGTACAGATTGCTTCTGGGACCCCAAAATATTGAATTTTTGGGTGTTTTGAGCCTGAATTTGAGATATAAACGGGTACTGAAGATGCATGCTCATATCGACTTTTGTGCACCTAAAAGATCGATTTTCAGTATGTTTTGATCATGTATATTGAAAATACTTTAACACGGAGTAGGCATGTACAGATCGCTTCTGGGACCCCTAAATATCGAATTTTCGGGTGTTTTGGGACTGAATTTAAGATATCGACTTTTTGGCACCTGAAAGATCGATTTTTGGCATGTTTGTAGCCTATATTTTGAAAATATTTTAGCACTGTACAGATTGCTTCTGGGACCCCAAAATATTGAATTTTCGGGTGTTTTGAGCCTGAATTTGAGATATAAACGGGTACAGAAGATACATGCACATATTGACTTTCGGCACCAAAAATATCGATTTTCAGCATGTTTTGGGCCTGAATTTTGAAAATACTCTAACACGGAGTAGGCATGTACAGATCGCTTCTGGGACCCCAAAATATCGAATTTTCGGGTGTTTAGGGCCAGAATTTGAGATATAAACGGGTACAGAAGATGCATGCACATATCGACTTTTGGGCACCTAAAAGATCGATTTTCAGTATGTTTTTGGCCTGTATTTTGAAAATACTCTAAGACGGAGTAGGCATGTACAGATACCTTCTGGGACCTCTAAATATCGAATTTTCGGGTGTTTTGGGACTGAATTTGAGATATCGATTTTTTGGCACCTAAAATGTCGATTTTTAGCATGTTTTTAGCCTATTTTTTGAAAATATTCTAGCACTTCGTAGGCATGTACAGATTGCTTCTGGGACCCCAAAATATTGAATTTTCGGGTGTTTTGAGCCTGAATTTGAAATATAAACGGGTACAGAAGATACATGCACATATTGACTTTGGGCATCTAAAATATCGATTTTCAGCATGTTTTGGGCCTGTATTTTGAAAATACTCTAACACTGAGTAGGCATGTACAGATTGCTTCTGGGACCCCAAAATATTGAATTTTCGGGTGTTTTGAGCCTGAATTTGAGATATAAACGGGTACTGAAGATGCATGCACATATCGACTTTTGTGCACCTAAAAGATCGATTTTCAGTATGTTTTGAAAATACTCTAACACGGAGTAGGCATGTACAGATCGCTTCTGGGACCCCTAAATATTGATTTTTCGGGTGTTTTGGGACTGAATTTGAGATATCGACTTTTTGGCACCTAAAAGATCGATTTTTAGCATGTTTTTAGCCTATATTTTGAAAATATTTTAGCACTGTACAGATTGCTTCTGGGACCCCAAAATATTGAATTTTCGTTTGTTTTGAGCCTGAATTTGAGATATAAACGGGTACAGAAGATACATGCACATATTGACTTTGGGCACCAAAAATATCGATTTTCAGCATGTTTTGGGCCTGAATTTTGAAAATACTCTAACACGGAGTAGGCATGTACAGATCGCTTCTGGGACCCCAAAATATCGAATTTTCGGGTGTTTAGGGCCAGAATTTGAGATATAAACGGGTACAGAAGATGCATGCACATATCGACTTTTGGGCACCTAAAAGATCGATTTTCATTATGTTTTTGGCCTGTATTTTGAAAATACTCTAACACGGAGTAGGCATGTACAGATACCTTCTGGGACCTCTAAATATCGAATTTTCGGGTGTTTCGGGACTGAATTTGAGATATCGATTTTTTGGCACCTAAAATGTCGATTTTTAGCATGTTTTTAGCCTATATTTTGAAAATATTCTAGCACTGTGTAGGCATGTACAGATTGCTTCTGGGACCCCAAAATATTGAATTTTCGGGTGTTTTGAGCCTGAATTTGAGATATAAACGGGTACAGAAGATACATGCACATATTGACTTTGGGCATCTAAAATATCGATTTTTAGCATGTTTTGGGCCTGTATTTTGAAAATACTTTAACACTGAGTAGGCATGTACAGATTGCTTCTGGGACCCCAAAATATTGAATTTTCGGGTGTTTTGAGCCTGAATTTGAGATATAAACGGGTACTGAAGATGCATGCACATATCGACTTTAGTGCACCTAAAAGATCGATTTCAGTATGTTTTGAGCATGTATTTTGAAAATACTCTAACACGGAGTAGGCATGTACAGATCGCTTCTGGGACCCCGAAATATCGAATTTTCGGGTGTTTTGGGACTGAATTTGAGATATCGACTTTTTGGCACCTAAAAGATCGATTTTTAGCATGTTTTTAGCCTATATTTTGAAAATATTCTAGCACTGTACAGATTGCTTCTGGGACCCCAAAATATTGAATTTTCGGGTGTTTTGATCCAGAATTTGAGATATAAACGGGTACAGAAGATACATGCACATATTGACTTTGGGCACTAAAAATATCGATTTTCAGCATGTTTTGGGCCTGAATTTTGAAAATACTCTAACACGGAGTAGGCATGTACAGATCGCTTCTGGGACCCCAAAATATCGAATTTTAGGGTGTTTAGGGCCAGAATTTGAGATATAAACGGGTACAAAAGAGGCATGCACATATCGACTTTTGGGCACCTAAAAGATCGATTTTCAGTATGTTTTTGGCCTGTATTTTGAAAATACTCTAACACGGAGAAGGCATGTACAGATACCTTCTGGGACCTCTAAATATCGAATTTTCGGGTGTTTTGGGACTGAATTTGAGATATCGATTTTTTGGCACCTAAAATGTCGATTTTTAGCATGTTTTTAGCCTATATTTTGAAAATATTCTAGCACTTTGTAGGCATGTACAGATTGCTTCTGGGACCCCAAAATATTGAATTTTCGGGTGTTTTGAGCCTGAATTTGAGATATAAACGGGTACAGAAGATACATGCACATATTGACTTTTGGCACCAAAAATATCGATTTTCAGCATGTTTTGGGCCTGAATTTTGAAAATACTCTAACACGGAGTAGGCATGTACAGATCGCTTCTGGGACCCCAAAATATCGAATTTTTGGGTGTTTAGGGCCAGAATTTGAGATATAAACGGGTACAGAAGATGCATGCACATATCGACTTTTGTGCACCTAAAAGATCGATTTTCAGTATGTTTTTGGCCTGTATTTTGAAAATACTCTAACACGGAGTAGGCATGTACAGATCGCTTCTGGGACCCCTAAATATCGAATTTTCGGGTGTTTTGGGACTGAATTTGAGATATCGACTTTTTGGCACCTAAAAGATCGATTTTTAGCATGTTTTTAGCCTATATTTGAAAATATTCTAGCACTGTACAGATTGCTTCTGGGACCCAAAAATATTGAATTTTCGTTTGTTTTGAGCCTGAATTTGAGATATAAACGGGTACAGAAGATACATGCACATATTGACTTTGGGCACCAAAAATATCGATTTTCAGCATGTTTTTTGGCCTGAATTTTGAAAATACTCTAACACGGAGTAGGCATGTACAGATCGCTTCTGGGACCCCTAAATATCGAATTTTCGGGTGTTTTGGGACTGAATTTGAGATATCGACTTTTTAGCACCTAAAAGATCGATTTTCAGCATGTTTTGGGCCTTAATTTTGAAAATACTCTAACACGGAGTAGGCATGTACAGATCGCTTCTGGGACCACAAAATATCGAACTTTCGGGTGTTTAGGGCCAGAATTTGAGATATAAACGGGTACAGAAGATGCATGCACATATCGACTTTTGGGCACCTAAAAGATCGATTTTCAGTATGTTTTGAGCATGTATTTTGAAAATACTCTAACACTGAGTAGGCATGTACAGATCTCTTCTGGGACCCCAAAATATTGAATTTTCGGGTGTTTTGAGCCTGAATTTGAGATATAAACGGGTACTGAAGATGCATGCACATATCGACTTTTGTGCACCTAAAAGATCGATTTTCAGTATGTTTTGAGCATGTATTTTGAAAATACTCTAACACGGAGTAGGCATGTACAGATCGCTTCTGGGAACCCTAAATATCGAATTTTCGGGTGTTTTGGGACTGAATTTGAGATATCGACTTTTTAGCACCTAAAAGATCGATTTTTAGCATGTTTTTAGCCTATATTTTGAAAATATTCTAGCACTGTGTAGGCATGTAGAGATTGCTTCTGGGACCCCAAAATATTGAATTTTCGGGTGTTTTGAGCCGGAATTTGAGATATAAACGGGTACAGAAGATA
The DNA here is from genome assembly GCA_033782935.1 of Petrolisthes cinctipes. Taxonomy (NCBI): domain Eukaryota; kingdom Metazoa; phylum Arthropoda; class Malacostraca; order Decapoda; family Porcellanidae; genus Petrolisthes; species Petrolisthes cinctipes. The sequence continues at coordinate 516,897 of JAWQEG010001185.1, forward strand.
CATGCACATATCGACTTTTGGGCACCTAAAATATCGATTTTCAGCATGTTTTGGGCCTGTATTTTGAAAATACTCTAACACGGAGTAGGCATGTACAGATACCTTCTGGGACCTCTAAATATCGAATTTTCGGGTGTTTCGGGACTGAATTTGAGATATCGATTTTTTGGCACCTAAAATGTCGATTTTTAGCATGTTTTTAGCCTATATTTTGAAAATATTCTAGCACTGAGTAGGCATGTACAGATTGCTTCTGGGACCCCAAAATATTGAATTTTCGGGTGTTTTGAGCCTGAATTTGAGATATAAACGGGTACAGAAGATACATGCACATATTGACTTTGGGCATCTAAAATATCGATTTTCAGCATGTTTAGGGCCTGTATTTTGAAAATACTCTAACACTGAGTAGGCATGTACAGATTGCTTCTGGGACCCCAAAATATTGAATTTTCGGGTGTTTTGAGCCTGAATTTGATATATAAACGGGTACTGAAGATGCATGCACATATCGACTTTTGTGCACCTAAAAGATCGATTTTCAGTATGTTTTGAGCATGTATTTTGAAAATACTCTAACACGGAGTAGGCATGTACAGATCGCTTCTGGGACCCCTAAATATCGAATTTTCGGGTGTTTTGGGACTGAATTTGAGATATCGACTTTTTGGCACCTAAAAGATCGATTTTTAGCATGTTTTTAGCCTATATTTTGAAAATATTCTAGCACTGTACAGATTGCTTCTGGGACCCAAAAATATTGAATTTTTGTTTGTTTTGAGCCTGAATTTGAGATATAAACGGGTACAGAAGATACATGCACATATTGACTTTGGGCACCAAAAATATCGATTTTCAGCATGTTTTGGGCCTGAATTTTGAAAATACTCTAACACGGAGTAGGCATGTACAGATCGCTTCTGGGACCACAAAATATCGAACTTTCGGGTGTTAAGGGCCAGAATTTGAGATATAAACGGGTACAGAAGATACATGCACATATCGACTTTTGGGCACCTAAAAGATCGATTTTCAGTATGTTTTTTGAGCATGTATTTTGAAAATACTCTAACACGGAGTAGGCATGTACAGATCGCTTCTGGGACCCCTAAATATCGAGATTTTGGCTGTTTTGGGACTGAATTTGAGATATCGACTTTTTGGCACCTAAAAGATCGATTTTTAGCATGTTTTTAGCCTATATTTTGAAAATATTCTAGCACTGAGTAGGCATGTAGAGATTGCTTCTGGGACCCCAAAATATTGAATTTTCGGGTGTTTTGAGCCTGAATTTGAGATATAAACGGGTACAGAAGATACATGCACATATTGACTTTGGGCACCAAAAATATCGATTTTCAGCATGTTTTGGGCCTGAATTTTGAAAATACTCTAACACGGAGTAGGCATGTACAGATCGCTTCTGGGACCCCAAAATATCGAATTTTCGGGTGTTTAGGGCCAGAATTTGAGATATAAACGGGTACAGAAGATGCATGCACATATCGACTTTTGGGCACCTAAAAGATCGATTTTCAGTATGTTTTTGGCCTGTATTTTGAAAATACTCTAACACGGAGTAGGCATGTACAGATACCTTCTGGGACCCCTAAATATCGAATTTTCGGGTGTTTTGGGACTGAATTTGAGAAATCGATTTTTTGGCACCTAAAATGTCGATTTTTAGCATGTTTTTAGCCTATATTTTGAAAATATTCTAGCACTGTGTACGCATGTACAGATTTCTTCTGGGACCCCAAAATATTGAATTTTCGTTTGTTTTGAGCCTGAATTTGAGATATAAACGGGTACAGAAGATACATGCACATATTGACTTTGGGCATCTAAAATATCGATTTTCAGCATGTTTTGGGCCTGTATTTTGAAAATACTCTAACACTGAGTAGGCATGTACAGATTGCTTCTGGGACCCCAAAATATTGAATTTTCGGGTGTTTTGAGCCTGAATTTGAGATATAAACGGGTACTGAAGATGCATGCACATATCGACTTTTGTGCACCTAAAAGATCGATTTTCAGTATGTTTTGAGCATGTATTTTGAAAATACTCTAACACGGACTAGGCATGTACAGATCGCTTCTGGGACCCCTAAATATCGAATTTTCGGGTGTTTTAGGACTGAATTTGAGATATCGACTTTTTGGCACCTAAAAGATCGATTTTTAGCATGTTTTTAGCCTATATTTTGAAAATATTCTAGCACTGTACAGATTGCTTCTGGGACCCAAAAATATTGAATTTTCGTTTGTTTTGAGCCTGAATTTGAGATATAAACGGGTACAGAAGATACATGCACATATTGACTTTGGGCACCAAAAATATCGATTTTCAGCATGTTTTGGGCCTGAATTTTGAAAATACTCTAACACGGAGTAGGCATGTACAGATCGCTTCTGGGACCACAAAATATCGAATTTTCGGGTGTTTAGGGCCAGAATTTGAGATATAAACGGGTACAGAAGATGCATGCACATATCGACTTTTGGGCACCTAAAAGATCGATTTTCAGTATGTTTTTGGCCTGTATTTTGAAAATACTCTAACACGGAGTAGGCATGTACAGATACCTTCTGGGACCTCTAAATATCGAATTTTCGAGTGTTTCGGGACTGAATTTGAGATATCGATTTTTTGGCACCTAAAATGTCGATTTTTAGCATGTTTTTAGCCTATATTTTGAAAATATTCTAGCACTGTGTAGGCATGTACAGATTGCTAATGGGACCCCAAAATATTGAATTTTCGGGTGTTTTGAGCCTGAATTTGAGATATAAACGGGTACAGAAGATACATGCACATATTGACTTTGGGCATCTAAAATATCGATTTTCAGCATGTTTTGGGCCTGTATTTTGAAAATACTCTAACACTGAGTAGGCATGTACAGATTGCTTCTGGGACCCCAAAATATTGAATTTTCGGGTGTTTTGAGCCTGAATTTGAGATATAAACGGGTACAGAAGATGCATGCACATATCGACTTTTGGGCACCTAAAAGATCGATTTTCAGTATGTTTTTGGCCTGTATTTTGAAAATACTCTAACACGGAGTAGGCATGTACAGATACCTTCTGGGACCTCTAAATATCGAATTTTCGGGTGTTTCGGGACTGAATTTGAGATATAAACGGGTACTGAAGATGCATGCACATATCGACTTTTGTGCACCTAAAAGATCGATTTTCAGTATGTTTTGAGCATGTATTTTGAAAATACTCTAACACGGAGTAGGCATGTACAGATCGCTTCTGGGACCCCTAAATATCGAATTTTCGGGTGTTTTGGGACTGAATTTAAGATATCGACTTTTTGGCACCTAAAAGATCGATTTTTAGCATGTTTTTAGCCTATATTTTGAAAATATTCTAGCACTGTACAGATTGCTTCTGGGACCCCAAAATATTGAATTTTCGTTTGTTTTGAGCCTGAATTTGAGATATAAACGGGTACAGAAGATACATTCACATATTGACTTTGGGCACCAAAAATATCGATTTTCAGCATGTTTTGGGCCTGAATTTTGAAAATACTCTAACACGGAGTAGGCATGTACAGATCGCTTCTGGGACCCCAAAATATCGAATTTTCGGGTGTTTAGGGCCAGAATTTGAGATATAAACGGGTACAGAAGATGCATGCACATATCGACTTTTGGGCACCTAAAAGATCGATTTTCAGTATGTTTTTGGCCTGTATTTTGAAAATATTCTAGCACTGTGTAGGCATGTACAGATTGCTTCTGGGACCCCAAAATATTGAATTTTCGGGTGTTTTGAGCCTGAATTTGAGATATAAACGGGTACAGAAGATACATGCACATATTGACTTGGGCATCTAAAATATCGATTTTCAGCATGTTTTGGGCCTGAATTTTGAAAATACTCTAACACGGAGTAGGCATGTACAGATTCCTTCTGGGACCCCAAAATATTGAATTTTCGGGTGTTTTGAGCCTGAATTTGAGATATAAACGGGTACAGAAGATACATGCACATATTGACTTTGGGCATCTAAAATATCGATTTTCAGTATGTTTTTGGCCTGTATTTTGAAAATACTCTAACACGGAGTAGGCATGTACAGATACCTTCTGGGACCTCTAAATATCGAATTTTCGGGTGTTTCGGGACTGAATTTGAGATATCGATTTTTTGGCACCTAAAATGTCGATTTTTAGCATGTTTTTAGCCTATATTTTGAAAATATTCTAGCACTGTGTAGGCATGTACAGATTGCTAATGGGACCCCAAAATATTGAATTTTCGGGTGTTTTGAGCCTGAATTTGAGATATAAACGGGTACAGAAGATACATGCACATATTGACTTTGGGCATCTAAAATATCGATTTTCAACATGTTTTGGGCCTGTATTTTGAAAATACTCTAACACTGAGTAGGCATGTACAGATTGCTTCTGGGACCCCTAAATATTGAATTTTCGGGTGTTTTGAGCCTGAATTTGAGATATAAACGGGTACTGAAGATGCATGCACATATCGACTTTTGTGCACCTAAAAGATCGATTTTCAGTATGTTTTGAGCATGTATTTTGAAAATACTCTAACACGGAGTAGGCATGTACAGATCGCTTCTGGGACCTCTAAATATCGAATTTTCGGGTGTTTTGGGACTGAATTTGAGATATCGACTTTTTGGCACCTAAAAGATCGATTTTTAGCATGTTTTTAGCCTATATTTTGAAAATATTCTAGCACTGAGTAGGCATGTAGAGATTGCTTCTGGGACCCCAAAATATTGAATTTTCGTTTGTTTTGAGCCTGAATTTGAGATATAAACGGGTACAGAAGTTACATGCACATATTGACTTTGGGCACCAAAAATATCGATTTTCAGCATGTTTTGGGCCTGAATTTTGAAAATACTCTAACACGGAGTAGGCATGTACAGATCGCTTCTGGGACCTCAAAATATCGAATTTTCGGGTGTTTAGGGCCAGAATTTGAGATATAAACGGGTACAGAAGATGCATGCACATATCGACTTTTGGGCACCTAAAAGATCGATTTTCAGTATGTTTTTGGCCTGTATTTTGAAAATACTCTAACACGGAGTAGGCATGTACAGATACCTTCTGGGACCTCTAAATATCGAATTTTCGGGTGTTTCGGGACTGAATTTGAGATATCGATTTTTTGGCACCTAAAATGTCGATTTTTAGCATGTTTTTACCCTATATTTTGAAAATATTCTAGCACTGTGTAGGCATGTACAGATTGCTTCTGGGACCCCAAAATATTGAATTTTCGGGTGTTTTGAGCCTGAATTTGAGATATAAACGGGTACAGAAGATACATGCACATATTGACTTTGGGCATCTAAAATATCGATTTTCAGTATGTTTTGGGCCTGTATTTTGAAAATACTCTAACACTGAGTAGGCATGTACAGATTGCTTCTGGGACCCCAAAATATTGAATTTTCGGGTGTTTTGAGCCTGAATTTGAGATATAAACGGGTACTGAAGATGCATGCACATATCGACTTTTGTGCACCTAAAAGATCGATTTTCAGTATGTTTTGAGCATGTATTTTGAAAATACTCTAACACGGAGTAGGCATGTACAGATCGCTTCTGGGACCCCTAAATATCGAATTTTCGGGTGTTTTGGGACTGAATTTGAGATATCGACTTTTTGGCACCTAAAATGTCGATTTTTAGCATGTTTTTTGCCTATATTTTGAAAATATTCTAGCACTGTGTAGGCATGTACAGATTGCTTCTGGGACCCCAAAATATTGAATTTTCGGGTGTTTTGAGCCTGAATTTGAGATATAAACGGGTACAGAAGATACATGCACATATTGACTTGGGCATCTAAAATATCGATTTTCAGCATGTTTTGGTCCTGAATTTTGAAAATACTCTAACACTGAGTAGGCATGTACAGATTGCTTCTGGGACCCCAAAATATTGAATTTTCGGGTGTTTTGAGCCTGAATTTGAGATATAAACCTTGTACTGAAGATGCATGCACATATCTACTTTTGTGCACCTAAAAGATCGATTTTCAGTATGTTTTGAGCATGTATTTTGAAAATACTCTAACACGGAGTAGGCATGTACAGATGGATTCTGGGACCCCTAAATATCGAATTTTCGGGTGTTTTGGGACTGAATTTGAGATATCGACTTTTTGGCACCTAAAAGATCGATTTTTAGCATGTTTTTAGCCTATATTTTGAAAATATTCTAGCACTGAGTAGGCATGTAGAGATTGCTTCTGGGACCCGAAAATATTGAATTTTCGGGTGTTTTGAGCCTGAATTTGACATATAAACGGGTACAGAAGATACATGCACATATTGACTTTGGGCACCAAAAATATCGATTTTCAGCATGTTTTGGGCCTTAATTTTGAAAATACTCTAACACTGAGTAGGCATGTACAGATCGCTTCTGGGATCCCAAAATATCGAATTTTCGGGTGTTTATTGTCAGAATTTGAGATATAAACGGGTACAGAAGATGCATGCACATATCGACTTTTGGGCACCTATAAGATCGATTTTCAGTATGTTTTTGGCCTGTATTTTGAAAATACTCTAACACGGAGTAGGCATGTACAGATACCTTCTGGGACCTCTAAATATCGAATTTTCGGGTGTTTTGGGACTGAATTTGAGATATCGATTTTTTGGCACCTAAAATGTCGATTTTTAGCATGTTTTTAGCCTATATTTTGAAAATATTCTAGCACTGAGTAGGCATGTACAGATTGCTTCTGGGACCCCAAAATATTGAATTTTCGGGTGTTTTGAGCCTGAATTTGAGATATAAACGGGTACAGAAGATACATGCACATATTGACTTTGGGCACCAAAAATATCGATTTTCAGCATGTTTTGGGCCTGAATTTTGAAAATACTCTAACACGGAGTAGGCATGTACAGATCGCTTCTGGGACCCCAAAATATCGAATTTTCGGGTGTTTAGGGCCAGAATTTGAGATATAAACGGGTACAGAAGATGCATGCACATATCGACTTTTGGGCACCTAAAAGATCGATTTTCAGTATGTTTTTGGCCTGTATTTTGAAAATACTCTAACACGGAGTAGGCATGTACAGATACCTTCTGGGACCTCTAAATATCGAATTTTCGGGTGTTTTGGGACTGAATTTGAGATATCGATTTTTTGGCACCTAAAATGTCGATTTTTAGCATGTTTTTAGCCTATATTTTGAAAATATTCTAGCACTGTGTAAGCATGTACAGATTGCTTCTGGGACCCCAAAATATTGAATTTTCGGGTGTTTTGAGCCTGAATTTGAGATATAAACGGGTACAGAAGATACATGCACATATATATTTGGGCATCTAAAATATCGATTTTCAGCATGTTTTGGGCCTGAATTTTGAGAATACTCTAACACGGAGTAGGCATGTACAGATCGCTTCTGGGACCCCAAAATATCGAATTTTCGGGTGTTTAGGGCCAGAATTTGAGATATAAACGGGTACAGAAGATGCATGCACATATCGACTTTTGGGCACCTAAAAGATCGATTTTCAGTATGTTTTTGGCCTGTATTTTGAAAATACTCAAACACATAGTAGGCATGTACAGATACCTTCTGGGACCTCTAAATATCGAATTTTCGGGTGTTTTGGGACTGAATTTGAGATATCGACTTTTTGGCACCTAAAAGATCGATTTTTAGCTTGTTTTTAGCCTATATTTTGAAAATATTCTAGCACTGAGTAGGCATGTAGAGATTGCTTCTGGGACCCCAAAATATTGAATTTTCGGGTGTTTTGAGCCTGAATTTGAGATATAAACGGGTACAGAAGATACATGCACATATTGACTTTGGGCACCAAAAATATCGATTTTCAGCATGTTTTGGGCCTGAATTTTGAAAATACTCTAACACGGAGTAGGCATGTACAGATCGCTTCTGGGACCCCAAAATATCGAATTTTCGGGTGTTTAGGGCCAGAATTTGAGATATAAACGGGTACAGAAGATGCATGCACATATCGACTTTTGGGCACCTAAAAGATCGATTTTCAGTATGTTTTTGGCCTGTATTTTGAAAATACTCTAACACGGAGTAGGCATGTACAGATACCTTCTGGGACCTCTAAATATCGAATTTTCGGGTGTTTTGGGACTGAATTTGAGATATCGATTTTTTGGCACCTAAAATGTCGATTTTTAGCATGTTTTTAGCCTATATTTTGAAAATATTCTAGCACTGTGTGCCTAGGCATGTACAGATTGCTTCTGGGACCCCAAAATATTGAATTTTCGGGTGTTTTGAGCCTGAATTTGAGATATAAACGGGTACAGAAGATACATGCACATATTGATTTGGGCATCTAAAATATCGATTTTCAGCATGTTTTGGGCCTGAATTTTGAAAATACTCTAACACGGAGTAGGCATGTACAGATCGCTTCTGGGACCCCAAAATATCGAATTTTCGGGTGTTTAGGGCCAGAATTTGAGATATAAACGGGTACAGAAGATGCATGCACATATCGACTTTTGGGCACCTAAAACATCGATTTTCAGTATGTTTTTGGCCTGTATTTTGAAAATAGTCTAACACTGAGTAGGCATGTACAGATTGCTTCTGGGACCCCAAAATATTGAATTTTCGGGTGTTTTGAGCCTGAATTTGAGATATAAACGGGTACAGAAGATGCATGCACATATCGACTTTTCTGCACCTAAAAGATCGATTTTCAGTATGTTTTGAGCATGTATTTTGAAAATACTCTAACACGGAGTAGGCATGTACAGATCGCTTCTGGGACCCCAAAATATCGAATTTTCGGGTGTTTAGGGCCAGAATTTGAGATATAAACGGGTACAGAAGATGCATGCACATATCGACTTTTGGGCACCTAAAAGATCGATTTTCAGTATGTTTTTGGCCTGTATTTTGAAAATACTCAAACACATAGTAGGCATGTACAGATACCTTCTGGGACCTCTAAATATCGAATTTTCGGGTGTTTTGGGACTGAATTTGAGATATCGACTTTTTGGCACCTAAAAGATCGATTTTTAGCTTGTTTTTAGCCTATATTTTGAAAATATTCTAGCACTGAGTAGGCATGTAGAGATTGCTTCTGGGACCCCAAAATATTGAATTTTCGGGTGTTTTGAGCCTGAATTTGAGATATAAACGGGTACAGAAGATACATGCACATATTGACTTTGGGCACCAAAAATATCGATTTTCAGCATGTTTTGGGCCTGAATTTTGAAAATACTCTAACACGGAGTAGGCATGTACAGATCGCTTCTGGGACCCCAAAATATCGAATTTTCGGGTGTTTAGGGCCAGAATTTGAGATATAAACGGGTACAGAAGATGCATGCACATATCGACTTTTGGGCACCTAAAAGATCGATTTTCAGTATGTTTTTGGCCTGTATTTTGAAAATACTCTAACACGGAGTAGGCATGTACAGATACCTTCTGGGACCTCTAAATATCGAATTTTCGGGTGTTTTGGGACTGAATTTGAGATATCGATTTTTTGGCACCTAAAATGTCGATTTTTAGCATGTTTTTAGCCTATATTTTGAAAATATTCTAGCACTGTGTAAGCATGTACAGATTGCTTCTGGGACCCCAAAATATTGAATTTTCGGGTGTTTTGAGCCTGAATTTGAGATATAAACGGGTACAGAAGATACATGCACATATATATTTGGGCATCTAAAATATCGATTTTCAGCATGTTTTGGGCCTGAATTTTGAGAATACTCTAACACGGAGTAGGCATGTACAGATCGCTTCTGGGACCCCAAAATATCGAATTTTCGGGTGTTTAGGGCCAGAATTTGAGATATAAACGGGTACAGAAGATGCATGCACATATCGACTTTTGGGCACCTAAAAGATCGATTTTCAGTATGTTTTTGGCCTGTATTTTGAAAATACTCAAACACATAGTAGGCATGTACAGATACCTTCTGGGACCTCTAAATATCGAATTTTCGGGTGTTTTGGGACTGAATTTGAGATATCGACTTTTTGGCACCTAAAAGATCGATTTTTAGCTTGTTTTTAGCCTATATTTTGAAAATATTCTAGCACTGAGTAGGCATGTAGAGATTGCTTCTGGGACCCCAAAATATTGAATTTTCGGGTGTTTTGAGCCTGAATTTGAGATATAAACGGGTACAGAAGATACATGCACATATTGACTTTGGGCACCAAAAATATCGATTTTCAGCATGTTTTGGGCCTGAATTTTGAAAATACTCTAACACGGAGTAGGCATGTACAGATCGCTTCTGGGACCCCAAAATATCGAATTTTCGGGTGTTTAGGGCCAGAATTTGAGATATAAACGGGTACAGAAGATGCATGCACATATCGACTTTTGGGCACCTAAAAGATCGATTTTCAGTATGTTTTTGGCCTGTATTTTGAAAATACTCTAACACGGAGTAGGCATGTACAGATACCTTCTGGGACCTCTAAATATCGAATTTTCGGGTGTTTTGGGACTGAATTTGAGATATCGATTTTTTGGCACCTAAAATGTCGATTTTTAGCATGTTTTTAGCCTATATTTTGAAAATATTCTAGCACTGTGTGCCTAGGCATGTACAGATTGCTTCTGGGACTCCAAAATATTGAATTTTCGGGTGTTTTGAGCCTGAATTTGAGATATAAACGGGTACAGAAGATACATGCACATATTGATTTGGGCATCTAAAATATCGATTTTCAGCATGTTTTGGGCCTGAATTTTGAAAATACTCTAACACGGAGTAGGCATGTACAGATCGCTTCTGGGACCCCAAAATATCGAATTTTCGGGTGTTTAGGGCCAGAATTTGAGATATAAACGGGTACAGAAGATGCATGCACATATCGACTTTTGGGCACCTAAAAGATCGATTTTCAGTATGTTTTTGGCCTGTATTTTGAAAATACTCTAACACTGAGTAGGCATGTACAGATTGCTTCTGGGACCCCAAAATATTGAATTTTCGGGTGTTTTGAGCCTGAATTTGAGATATAAACGGGTACAGAAGATGCATGCACATATCGACTTTTCTGCACCTAAAAGATCGATTTTCAGTATGTTTTGAGCATGTATTTTGAAAATACTCTAACACGGAGTAGGCATGTACAGATCGCTTCTGGGACCCCAAAATATCGAATTTTCGGGTGTTTAGGGCCAGAATTTGAGATATAAACGGGTACAGAAGATGCATGCACATATCGACTTTTGGGCACCTAAAAGATCGATTTTCAGTATGTTTTTGGCCTGTATTTTGAAAATACTCAAACACATAGTAGGCATGTACAGATACCTTCTGGGACCTCTAAATATCAAATTTTCGGGTGTTTTGGGACTGAATTTGAGATATCGACTTTTTGGCACCTAAAAGATCGATTTTTAGCTTGTTTTTAGCCTATATTTTGAAAATATTCTAGCACTGAGTAGGCATGTAGAGATTGCTTCTGGGACCCCAAAATATTGAATTTTCGGGTGTTTTGAGCCTGAATTTGAGATATAAACGGGTACAGAAGATACATGCACATATTGACTTTGGGCACCAAAAATATCGATTTTCAGTATGTTTTTGGCCTGTATTTTGAAAATACTCAAACACATAGTAGGCATGTACAGATACCTTCTGGGACCTCTAAATATCGAATTTTCGGGTGTTTTGGGACTGAATTTGAGATATCGACTTTTTGGCACCTAAAAGATCGATTTTTAGCTTGTTTTTAGCCTATATTTTGAAAATATTCTAGCACTGAGTAGGCATGTAGAGATTGCTTCTGGGACCCCAAAATATTGAATTTTCGGGTGTTTTGAGCCTGAATTTGAGATATAAACGGGTACAGAAGATACATGCACATATTGACTTTGGGCACCAAAAATATCGATTTTCAGCATGTTTTGGGCCTGAATTTTGAAAATACTCTAACACGGAGTAGGCATGTACAGATCGCTTCTGGGACCCCAAAATATCGAATTTTCGGGTGTTTAGGGCCAGAATTTGAGATATAAACGGGTACAGAAGATGCATGCACATATCGACTTTTGGGCACCTAAAAGATCGATTTTCAGTATGTTTTTGGCCTGTATTTTGAAAATACTCTAACACGGAGTAGGCATGTACAGATACCTTCTGGGACCTCTAAATATCGAATTTTCGGGTGTTTTGGGACTGAATTTGAGATATCGATTTTTTGGCACCTAAAATGTCGATTTTTAGCATGTTTTTAGCCTATATTTTGAAAATATTCTAGCACTGTGTAAGCATGTACAGATTGCTTCTGGGACCCCAAAATATTGAATTTTCGGGTGTTTTGAGCCTGAATTTGAGATATAAACGGGTACAGAAGATACATGCACATATATATTTGGGCATCTAAAATATCGATTTTCAGCATGTTTTGGGCCTGAATTTTGAGAATACTCTAACACGGAGTAGGCATGTACAGATCGCTTCTGGGACCCCAAAATATCGAATTTTCGGGTGTTTAGGGCCAGAATTTGAGATATAAACGGGTACAGAAGATGCATGCACATATCGACTTTTGGGCACCTAAAAGATCGATTTTCAGTATGTTTTTGGCCTGTATTTTGAAAATACTCAAACACATAGTAGGCATGTACAGATACCTTCTGGGACCTCTAAATATCGAATTTTCGGGTGTTTTGGGACTGAATTTGAGATATCGACTTTTTGGCACCTAAAAGATCGATTTTTAGCTTGTTTTTAGCCTATATTTTGAAAATATTCTAGCACTGAGTAGGCATGTAGAGATTGCTTCTGGGACCCCAAAATATTGAATTTTCGGGTGTTTTGAGCCTGAATTTGAGATATAAACGGGTACAGAAGATACATGCACATATTGACTTTGGGCACCAAAAATATCGATTTTCAGCATGTTTTGGGCCTGAATTTTGAAAATACTCTAACACGGAGTAGGCATGTACAGATCGCTTCTGGGACCCCAAAATATCGAATTTTCGGGTGTTTAGGGCCAGAATTTGAGATATAAACGGGTACAGAAGATGCATGCACATATCGACTTTTGGGCACCTAAAAGATCGATTTTCAGTATGTTTTTGGCCTGTATTTTGAAAATACTCTAACACGGAGTAGGCATGTACAGATACCTTCTGGGACCTCTAAATATCGAATTTTCGGGTGTTTTGGGACTGAATTTGAGATATCGATTTTTTGGCACCTAAAATGTCGATTTTTAGCATGTTTTTAGCCTATATTTTGAAAATATTCTAGCACTGTGTGCCTAGGCATGTACAGATTGCTTCTGGGACCCCAAAATATTGAATTTTCGGGTGTTTTGAGCCTGAATTTGAGATATAAACGGGTACAGAAGATACATGCACATATTGATTTGGGCATCTAAAATATCGATTTTCAGCATGTTTTGGGCCTGAATTTTGAAAATACTCTAACACGGAGTAGGCATGTACAGATCGCTTCTGGGACCCCAAAATATCGAATTTTCGGGTGTTTAGGGCCAGAATTTGAGATATAAACGGGTACAGAAGATGCATGCACATATCGACTTTTGGGCACCTAAAAGATCGATTTTCAGTATGTTTTTGGCCTGTATTTTGAAAATACTCTAACACTGAGTAGGCATGTACAGATTGCTTCTGGGACCCCAAAATATTGAATTTTCGGGTGTTTTGAGCCTGAATTTGAGATATAAACGGGTACAGAAGATGCATGCACATATCGACTTTTCTGCACCTAAAAGATCGATTTTCAGTATGTTTTGAGCATGTATTTTGAAAATACTCTAACACGGAGTAGGCATGTACAGATCGCTTCTGGGACCCCAAAATATCGAATTTTCGGGTGTTTAGGGCCAGAATTTGAGATATAAACGGGTACAGAAGATGCATGCACATATCGACTTTTGGGCATCTAAAAGATCGATTTTCAGTATGTTTTTGGCCTGTATTTTGAAAATACTCAAACACATAGTAGGCATGTACAGATACCTTCTGGGACCTCTAAATATCGAATTTTCGGGTGTTTTGGGACTGAATTTGAGATATCGACTTTTTGGCACCTAAAAGATCGATTTTTAGCTTGTTTTTAGCCTATATTTTGAAAATATTCTAGCACTGAGTAGGCATGTAGAGATTGCTTCTGGGACCCCAAAATATTGAATTTTCGGGTGTTTTGAGCCTGAATTTGAGATATAAACGGGTACAGAAGATACATGCACATATTGACTTTTGGCACCAAAAATATCGATTTTCAGCATGTTTTGGGCCTGAATTTTGAAAATACTCTAACACGGAGTAGGCATGTACAGATCGCTTCTGGGACCCCAAAATATCGAATTTTCGGGTGTTTAGGGCCAGAATTTGAGATATAAACGGGTACAGAAGATGCATGCACATATCGACTTTTGGGCACCTAAAAGATCGATTTTCAGTATGTTTTTGGCCTGTATTTTGAAAATACTCTAACACTGAGTAGGCATGTACAGATTGCTTCTGGGACCCCAAAATATTGAATTTTCGGGTGTTTTGAGCCTGAATTTGAGATATAAACGGGTACAGAAGATGCATGCACATATCGACTTTTCTGCACCTAAAAGATCGATTTTCAGTATGTTTTGAGCATGTATTTTGAAAATACTCTAACACGGAGTAGGCATGTACAGATCGCTTCTGGGACCCCTAAATATCGAATTTTCGGGTGTTTCGGGACTGAATTTGAGATATCGATTTTTTGGCACCTAAAATGTCGATTTTTAGCATGTTTTTAGCCTATATTTTGAAAATATTCTAGCACTGAGTAGGCATGTACAGATTGCTTCTGGGACCCCAAAATATTGAATTTTCGGGTGTTTTGAGCCTGAATTTGAGATATAAACGGGTACAGAAGATATATGCACATATTGACTTTGGGCATCTAAAATATCGATTTTCAGCATGTTTTGGGCCTGTATTTTGAAAATACTCTAACACTGAGTAGGCATGTACAGATTGCTTCTGGGACCCCAAAATATTGAATTTTCGGGTGTTTTGAGCCTGAATTTGAGATATAAACCTTGTACTGAAGATGCATGCACATATCTACTTTTGTGCACCTAAAAGATCGATTTTCAGTATGTTTTGAGCATGTATTTTGAAAATACTCTAACACGGAGTAGGCATGTACAGATGGATTCTGGGACCCCTAAATATCGAATTTTCGGGTGTTTTGGGACTGAATTTGAGATATCGACTTTTTGGCACCTAAAAGATCGATTTTTAGCATGTTTTTAGCCTATATTTTGAAAATATTCTAGCACTGAGTAGGCATGTAGAGATTGCTTCTGGGACCCGAAAATATTGAATTTTCGGGTGTTTTGAGCCTGAATTTGACATATAAACGGGTACAGAAGATACATGCACATATTGACTTTGGGCACCAAAAATATCGATTTTCAGCATGTTTTGGGCCTTAATTTTGAAAATACTCTAACACTGAGTAGGCATGTACAGATCGCTTCTGGGATCCCAAAATATCGAATTTTCGGGTGTTTATTGTCAGAATTTGAGATATAAACGGGTACAGAAGATGCATGCACATATCGACTTTTGGGCACCTATAAGATCGATTTTCAGTATGTTTTTGGCCTGTATTTTGAAAATACTCTAACACGGAGTAGGCATGTACAGATACCTTCTGGGACCTCTAAATATCGAATTTTCGGGTGTTTTGGGACTGAATTTGAGATATCGATTTTTTGGCACCTAAAATGTCGATTTTTAGCATGTTTTTAGCCTATATTTTGAAAATATTCTAGCACTGAGTAGGCATGTACAGATTGCTTCTGGGACCCCAAAATATTGAATTTTCGGGTGTTTTGAGCCTGAATTTGAGATATAAACGGGTACAGAAGATACATGCACATATTGACTTTGGGCACCAAAAATATCGATTTTCAGCATGTTTTGGGCCTGAATTTTGAAAATACTCTAACACGGAGTAGGCATGTACAGATCGCTTCTGGGACCCCAAAATATCGAATTTTCGGGTGTTTAGGGCCAGAATTTGAGATATAAACGGGTACAGAAGATGCATGCACATATCGACTTTTGGGCACCTAAAAGATCGATTTTCAGTATGTTTTTGGCCTGTATTTTGAAAATACTCTAACACGGAGTAGGCATGTACAGATACCTTCTGGGATCTCTAAATATCGAATTTTCGGGTGTTTTGGGACTGAATTTGAGATATCGATTTTTTGGCACCTAAAATGTCGATTTTTAGCATGTTTTTAGCCTATATTTTGAAAATATTCTAGCACTGTGTAAGCATGTACAGATTGCTTCTGGGACCCCAAAATATTGAATTTTCGGGTGTTTTGAGCCTGAATTTGAGATATAAACGGGTACAGAAGATACATGCACATATATATTTGGGCATCTAAAATATCGATTTTCAGCATGTTTTGGGCCTGAATTTTGAGAATACTCTAACACGGAGTAGGCATGTACAGATCGCTTCTGGGACCCCAAAATATCGAATTTTCGGGTGTTTAGGGCCAGAATTTGAGATATAAACGGGTACAGAAGATGCATGCACATATCGACTTTTGGGCACCTAAAAGATCGATTTTCAGTATGTTTTTGGCCTGTATTTTGAAAATACTCTAACACGGAGTAGGCATGTACAGATCGCTTCTGGGACCCCTAAATATCTAATTTTCGGGTGTTTTGGGACTGAATTTGAGATATCGACTTTTTGGCACATAAAAGATCGATTTTTAGCATGTTTTTAGCCTATATTTTGAAAATATTCTAGCACTGAGTAGGCATGTACATATTGCTTCTGGGACCCCAAAATATTGAATTTTCATTTGTTTTGAGCCTGAATTTGAGATATAAACGGGTACAGAAGATACATGCACATATTGACTTTGGGCACCAAAAATATCGATTTTCAGCATGTTTTGGGCCTGAATTTTGAAAATACTCTAACACGGAGTAGGCATGTACAGATCGCTTCTGGGACCCCAAAATATCGAATTTTCGGGTGTTTAGGGCCAGAATTTGAGATATAAACGGGTACAGAAGATGCATGCACATATCGACTTTTGGGCACCTAAAAGATCGATTTTCAGTATGTTTTTGGCCTGTATTTTGAAAATACTCAAACACATAGTAGGCATGTACAGATACCTTCTGGGACCTCTAAATATCGAATTTTCGGGTGTTTCGGGACTGAATTTGAGATATCGATTTTTTGGCACCTAAAATGTCGATTTTTAGCATGTTTTTAGCCTATATTTTGAAAATATTCTAGCACTGTGCAGGCATGTACAGATTGCTTCTGGGACCCCAAAATATTGAATTTTCGGGTGTTTTGAGCCTGAATTTGAGATATAAACGGGTACAGAAGATACATGCACATATTGACTTTGGGCATCTAAAATATCGATTTTCAGCATGTTTTGGGCCTGTATTTTGAAAATACTCTAACACTGAGTAGGCATGTACAGATTGCTTCTGGGACCCCAAAATATTGAATTTTCGGGTGTTTTGAGCCTGAATTTGAGATATAAACCTTGTACTGAAGATGCATGCACATATCGACTTTTGTGCACCTAAAAGATCGATTTTCAGTATGTTTTGAGCATGTATTTTGAAAATACTCTAACACGGAGTAGGCATGTACAGATCGCTTCTGGGACCCCTAAATATCGAATTTTCGGGTGTTTTGGGACTGAATTTGAGATATCGACTTTTTGGCACCTAAAAGATCGATTTTTAGCTTGTTTTTAGCCTATATTTTGAAAATATTCTAGCACTGAGTAGGCATGTAGAGATTGCTTCTGGGACCCCAAAATATTGAATTTTCGGGTGTTTTGAGCCTGAATTTGAGATATAAACGGGTACAGAAGATACATGCACATATTGACTTTGGGCACCAAAAATATCGATTTTCAGCATGTTTTGGGCCTGAATTTTGAAAATACTCTAACACGGAGTAGGCATGTACAGATCGCTTCTGGGACCCCAAAATATCGAATTTTCGGGTGTTTAGGGCCAGAATTTGAGATATAAACGGGTACAGAAGATGCATGCACATATCGACTTTTGGGCACCTAAAAGATCGATTTTCAGTATGTTTTTGGCCTGTATTTTGAAAATACTCTAACACGGAGTAGGCATGTACAGATACCTTCTGGGACCTCTAAATATCGAATTTTCGGGTGTTTTGGGACTGAATTTGAGATATCGATTTTTTGGCACCTAAAATGTCGATTTTTAGCATGTTTTTAGCCTATATTTTGAAAATATTCTAGCACTGTGTGCCTAGGCATGTACAGATTGCTTCTGGGACCCCAAAATATTGAATTTTCGGGTGTTTTGAGCCTGAATTTGAGATATAAACGGGTACAGAAGATACATGCACATATTGATTTGGGCATCTAAAATATCGATTTTCAGCATGTTTTGGGCCTGAATTTTGAAAATACTCTAACACGGAGTAGGCATGTACAGATCGCTTCTGGGACCCCAAAATATCGAATTTTCGGGTGTTTAGGGCCAGAATTTGAGATATAAACGGGTACAGAAGATGCATGCACATATCGACTTTTGGGCACCTAAAAGATCGATTTTCAGTATGTTTTTGGCCTGTATTTTGAAAATACTCTAACACTGAGTAGGCATGTACAGATTGCTTCTGGGACCCCAAAATATTGAATTTTCGGGTGTTTTGAGCCTGAATTTGAGATATAAACGGGTACAGAAGATGCATGCACATATCGACTTTTCTGCACCTAAAAGATCGATTTTCAGTATGTTTTGAGCATGTATTTTGAAAATACTCTAACACGGAGTAGGCATGTACAGATCGCTTCTGGGACCCCTAAATATCGAATTTTCGGGTGTTTCGGGACTGAATTTGAGATATCGATTTTTTGGCACCTAAAATGTCGATTTTTAGCATGTTTTTAGCCTATATTTTGAAAATATTCTAGCACTGTGTAGGCATGTACAGATTGTTTCTGGGACCCCAAAATATTGAATTTTCGGGTGTTTTGAGCCAGAATTTGAGATATATACGGGTACAGAAGATATATGCACATATTGACTTTGGGCATCTAAAATATCGATTTTCAGCATGTTTTGGGCCTGTATTTTGAAAATACTCTAACACTGAGTAGGCATGTACAGATTGCTTCTGGGACCCCAAAATATTGAATTTTCGGGTGTTTTGAGCCTGAATTTGAGATATAAACCTTGTACTGAAGATGCATGCACATATCTACTTTTGTGCACCTAAAAGATCGATTTTCAGTATGTTTTGAGCATGTATTTTGAAAATACTCTAACACGGAGTAGGCATGTACAGATGGATTCTGGGACCTCTAAATATCGAATTTTCGGGTGTTTTGGGACTGAATTTGAGATATCGACTTTTTGGCACCTAAAAGATCGATTTTTAGCATGTTTTTAGCCTATATTTTGAAAATATTCTAGCACTGAGTAGGCATGTAGAGATTGCTTCTGGGACCCGAAAATATTGAATTTTCGGGTGTTTTGAGCCTGAATTTGACATATAAACGGGTACAGAAGATACATGCACATATTGACTTTGGGCACCAAAAATATCGATTTTCAGCATGTTTTGGGCCTGAATTTTGAAAATACTCTAACACGGAGTAGGCATGTACATATCGCTTCTGGGACCCCAAAATATCGAATTTTCGGGTGTTTAGGGCCAGAATTTGAGATATAAACGGGTACAGAAGATGCATGCACATATCGACTTTTGGGCACCTAAAAGGTCGATTTTCAGTATGTTTTTGGCCTGTATTTTGAAAATATTCTAACACTGAGTAGGCATGTACAGATTGCTTCTGGGACCCCAAAATATTAAATTTTCTGGTGTTTTGAGCCTGAATTTGAGATATAAACGGGTACTGAAGATGCATGCACATATCGACTTTTGTGCACCTAAAAGATCGATTTTCAGTATGTTTTGAGCATGTATTTTGAAAATACTCTAACACGGAGTAGGCATGTACAGATCGCTTCTGGGAGCCCTAAATATCGAATTTTCGGGTGTTTTGGGACTGAATTTGAGATATCGACTTTTTGGCACCTAAAAGATCGATTTTTAGCATGTTTTTAGCCTATATTTTGAAAATATTCTAGCACTGAGTAGGCATGTACAGATTGCTTCTGGGACCCCAAAATATTGAATTTTCGGGTGTTTTGAGCCTGAATTTGAGATATAAACGGGTACAGAAGATACATGCACATATTGACTTTGGGCACCAAAAATATCGATTTTCAGCATGTTTTGGGCCTGAATTTTGAAAATACTCTAACACGGAGTAGGCATGTACAGATCGCTTCTGGGACCCCAAACTATCGAATTTTCGGGTGTTTAGGGCCAGAATTTGAGATATAAACGGGTACAGAAGATGCATGCACATATCGACTTTTGGGCACCTAAAAGATCGATTTTCAGTATGTTTTTGGCCTGCATTTTGAAAATACTCTAACACGGAGTAGGCATGTACAGATCGCTTCAGGGACCCCTAAATATCGAATTTTCGGGTGTTTTGGGACTGAATTTGAGATATCGACTTTTTGGCACCTAAAAGATCGATTTTTAGCATGTTTTTAGCCTATATTTTGAAAATATTCTAGCACTGAGTAGGCATGTAGAGATTGCTTCTGGGACCCCAAAATATTGAATTTTCGGGTGTTTTGAGCCTGAATTTGACATATAAACGGGTACAGAAGATACATGCACGTATTGACTTTGAGCACCAAAAATTTCGATTTTCAGCATGTTTTGGGCCTGAATTTTGAAAATACTCTAACACGGAGTAGGCATGTACAGATCGCTGCTGGGACCCCAAAATATCGAATTTTCGGGTGTTTAGGGCCAGAATTTGAGATATAAACGGGTACAGAAGATGCATGCACATATCGACTTTTGGGCACCTAAAAGATCGATTTTCAGTATGTTTTTGGCCTGTATTTTGAAAATACTCTAACACGGAGTAGGCATGTACAGATACCTTCTGGGACCTCTAAATATCGAATTTTCGGGTGTTTTGGGACTGAATTTGAGATATCGATTTTTTGGCACCTAAAAGATCGATTTTTAGCATGTTTTTAGCCTATATTTTGAAAATATTCTAGCACTGTACAGATTGCTTCTGGGACCCCAAAATATTGAATTTTCGGGTGTTTTGAGCCTGAATTTGAGATATAAACGGGTACAGAAGATACATGCGCATATTGACTTGGGCATCTAAAATATAGATTTTCAGCATGTTTTGGTCCTGAAGTTTGAAAATACTCTAACACGGAGTAGGCATGTACAGATCGCTTCTGGGACCCCAAAATATCGAATTTTCGGGTGTTTAGGGCCAGAATTTGAGATATAAACGGGTACAGAAGATGCATGCACATATCGACTTTTGGGCACCTAAAAGATCGATTTTCAGTATGTTTTTGGCCTGTATTTTGAAAATACTCTAACACGGAGTAGGCATGTACAGATACCTTCTGGGATCTCTAAATATCGAATTTTCGGGTGTTTTGGGACTGAATTTGAGATATCGATTTTTTGGCACCTAAAATGTCGATTTTTAGCATGTTTTTAGCCTATATTTTGAAAATATTCTAGCACTGTGTAGGCATGTACAGATTGCTTCTGGGACCCCAAAATATTGATTTTTCGGGTGTTTTGAGCCTGAATTTGAGATATAAACGGGTACAGAAGATACATGCACATATTGACTTTGGGCATCTAAAATATCGATTTTCAGCATGTTTTGGGCCTGTATTTTGAAAATACTCTAACACTGAGTAGGCATGTACAGATTGCTTTTGGGACCCCAAAATATTGAATTTTCGGGTGTTTTGAGCCTGAATTTGAAATATAAACGGGTACTGAAGATGCATGCACATATCGACTTTGGTGCACCTAAAAGATCATTTTTCAGTATGTTTTGAGCATGTATTTTGAAAATACTCTAACACGGAGTAGGCATGTACAGATCGCTTCTGGGACCCCTAAATATCGAATTTTCGGGTGTTTTGGGACTGAATTTGAGATATCGACTTTTTGGCACCTAAAAGATCGATTTTTAGCATGTTTTTACCCTATATTTTAAAAATATTCTAGCACTGAGTAGGCATGTACAGATTGCTTCTGGGACCCCAAAATATTGAATTTTCGGGTGTTTTGAGCCTGAATTTGAGATATAAACGGGTACAGAAGATACATGCACATATTGACTTTGGGCACCAAAAATATCGATTTTCAGCATGTTTTTGGCCTGTATTTTGAAAATACTCTAACACGGAGTAGGCATGTACAGATCGCTTCTGGGACCCCAAAATATCGAATTTTCGGGTGTTTAAGGCCAGAATTTGAGATATAAACGGGTACAGAAGATGCATGCACATATCGACTTTTGGGCACCTAAAAGATCGATTTTCAGTATGTTTTAGGCCTGTATTTTGAAAATACTCTAACACGGAGTAGGCATGCACAGATACCTTCTGGGACCTCTAAATATCGAATTTTCGGGTGTTTTGGGACTGAATTTGATATATCGATTTTTTGGCACCTAAAATGTCGATTTTTAGCATGTTTTTAGCCTATATTTTGAAAATATTCTAGCACTGTGTAGGCATGTACAGATTGCTTCTGGGACCCCAAAATATTGAATTTTCGGGTGTTTTGAGCCTGAATTTGAGATATAAACGGGTACAGAAGATACATGCACATATTGACTTTGGGCACCAAAAATATCGATTTTCAGCATGTTTTGGGCCTGAATTTTGAAAATACTCTAACAATGAGTAGGAATGTACAGATCGCTTCTGGGACCCCAAAATATCGAATTTTCTGGTGTTTAGGGCCAGAATTTGAGATATAAACGGGTACTGAAGATGCATGCACATGTATTTTGTGCACCTAAAAGATCGATTTTCAGTATGTTTTGAGCATGTATTTTGAAAATACTCTAACACGGAGTAGGCATGTACAGATCGCTTCTGGGACCCCTAAATATCGAATTTTCGGGTGTTTTGGGACTGAATTTGAGATTTCAACTTTTTGGCACCTAAAAGATCGATTTTTAGCATGTTTTTAGCCTATATTTTGAAAATATTCTACAGATTGCTTCTGGGACCCCAAAATATTGAATTTTCGGGTGTTTTGAGCCTGAATTTGAGATATAAACGGGTACTGAAGATACATGCACATATTGACTTTGAGCACCAAAAATATCGATTTTCAGCATGTTTTGGGCCTGAATTTTGAAAATACTCTAACACGGAGTAGGCATGTACAGATCGCTTCTGGGACCCCAAAATATTGAATTTTCGAGTGTTTTGAGCCTGAATTTGAGATATAAACGGGTACTGAAGATTCATGCACATATTGACTTTGGGCACCAAATATATCGATTTTCAGCATGTTTTGGGCCTGAATTTTGAAAATACTCTAACACGGAGTAGGCATGTACAGATCGCTTCTGGGACCCCAAAATATCGAATTTTCGGGTGTTTAGGGCCAGAATTTGAGATATAAACGGGTACAGAAGATACATGCACGTATTGACTTTGGGCACCAAAAATATCGATTTTCAGCATGTTTTGGGCCTGAATTTTGAAAATACTCTAACATGGAGTAGGCATGTACAGATCGCTGCTGGGACCCCAAAATATCGAATTTTCGGGTGTTTAGGGCCAGAATTTGAGATATAAACGGGTACAGAAGATGCATGCACATATCGACTTTTGGGCACCTAAAAGATCGATTTTCAATATGTTTTTGGCCTGTATTTTGAAAATACTCTAACACGGAGTAGGCATGTACAGATACCTTCTGGGACCTCTTAATATCGAATTTTCGGGTGTTTTGGGACTGAATTTGAGATATCGATTTTTTGGCACCTAAAAGATCGATTTTTAGCATGTTTTTAGCCTATATTTTGAAAATATTCTAGCACTGTACAGATTGCTTCTGGGACCCCAAAATATTGAATTTTCGGGTGTTTTGAGCCTGAATTTGAGATATAAACGGGTACAGAAGATACATGCGCATATTGACTTGGGCATCTAAAATATCGATTTTCAGCATGTTTTGGGCCTGAATTTTGAAAATACTCTAACACGGAGTAGGCATGTACAGATCGCTTCTGGGACCCCAAAATATCGAATTTTCGGGTGTTTAGGGCCAGAATTTGAGATATAAACGGGTACAGAAGATGCATGCACATATCGACTTTTGGGCACCTAAAAGATCGATTTTCAGTATGTTTTTGGCCTGTATTTTGAAAATACTCTAACACGGAGTAGGCATGTACAGATACCTTCTGGGATCTCTAAATATCGAATTTTCAGGTGTTTTGGGACTGAATTTGAGATATCGATTTTTTGGTACCTAAAATGTCGATTTTTAGCATGTTTTTAGCCTATATTTTGAAAATATTCTAGCACTGTACAGATTGCTTCTGGGACCACAAAATATTGAATTTTCGGGTGTTTTGAGCCTGAATTTGAGATATAAACGGGTACAGAAGATACATGCACATATTGACTTTGGGCATCTAAAATATCGATTTTCAACATATTTTGGGCCTGTATTTTGAAAATACTCTAACACTGAGTAGGCATGTACAGATTGCTTCTGGGACCCCAAAATATTGAATTTTCGGGTGTTTTGAGCCTGAATTTGAGATATAAACGGGTACTGAAGATGCATGCACATATCGACTTTTGTGCACCTAAAAGATCGATTTTCAGTATGTTTTGAGCATGCATTTTGAAAATACTCTATTACGGAGTAGGCATGTACAGATCGCTTCTGGGACCCTAAAAATATCGAATTTTCGGGTGTTTTGGGACTGAATTTGAGATATCGACTTTTTGGCACCTAAAAGATCGATTTTTAGCATGTTTTTAGCCTATATTTTGAAAATATTCTAGCACTGTACAGATTGCTTCTGGGACCACAAAATATTGAATTTTCGGGTGTTTTGAGCCTGAATTTGAGATATAAATGGGTACAGAAGATACATGCACATATTGACTTTGGGCACCAAAAATATCGATTTTCAGCATGTTTTGGGCCTGAATTTTGAAAATACTCTAACACGGAGTAGGCATGTACAGATCGCTTCTGGGACCCCAAAATATCGAATTTTCGGGTGTTTAGGGCCAGAATTTGAGATATAAACGGGTACAGAAGATGCATGCACATATCGACTTTTTGGCACCTAAAAGATCGATTTTTAGCATGTTTTTAGCCTATATTTTGAAAATATTCTAGCACTGAGTAGGCATGTAGAGATTGCTTCTGGGACCCCAAAATATTGAATTTTCGGGTGTTTTGAGCCTGAATTTGAGATATAAACGGGTACAGAAGATACATGCACATATTGACTTTGGGCACCAAAAATATCGATTTTCAGCATGTTTTGGGCCTGAATTTTGAAAATACTCTAACACGGAGTAGGCATGTACAGATCGCTTCTGGGACCCCAAAATATCGAATTTTTGGGTGTTTAGGGCCAGAATTTGAGATATAAACGGGTACAGAAGATGCATGCACATATCGACTTTTGGGCACCTAAAACATCGATTTTCAGTATGTTTTTGGCCTGTATTTTGAAAATACTCTAACACGGAGTAGGCATGCACAGATACCTTCTGGGACCTCTAAATATCGAATTTTCGGGTGTTTTGGGACTGAATTTGAGATATCGATTTTTTGGCACCTAAAATGTCGATTTTTAGCATGTTTTTAGCCTATATTTTGAAAATATTCTAGCACTGTGCAGGCATGTACAGATTGCTTCTGGGACCCCAAAATATTGATTTTTCGGGTGTTTTGAGCCTGAATTTGAGATATAAACGGGTACAGAAGATACATGCACATATTGACTTTGGGCATCTAAAATATCGATTTTCAGCATGTTTTGGGCCTGTATTTTGAAAATACTCTAACACGGAGTAGGCATGTACAGATTGCTTCTGGGACCCCAAAATATTGAATTTTCGAGTGTTTTGAGCCTGAATTTGAGATATAAACGGGTACTGAAGATGCATGCACATATTGACTTTGGGCACCAAATATATCGATTTTCAGCATGTTTTGGGCCTGAATTTTGAAAATACTCTAACACGGAGTAGGCATGTACAGATCGCTTCTGGGACCCCAAAATATCGAATTTTCGGGTGTTTAGGGCCAGAATTTGAGATATAAACGGGTACAGAAGATGCATGCACATATCGACTTTTGGGCACCTAAAAGATCGATTTTCAGTATGTTTTTGGCCTGTATTTTGAAAATACTCTAACACGGAGTAGGCATGTACAGATCGCTTCTGGGACCCCTAAATATCGAATTTTCGGGTGTTTTGGGACTGAATTTGAGATATCGACTTTTTGGCACCTAAAAGATCGATTTTTAGCATGTTTTTAGCCTATATTTTGAAAATATTCTAGCACTGAGTAGGCATGTAGAGATTGCTTCTGGGACCCAAAAATATTGAATTTTCGGGTGTTTTGAGCCTGAATTTGAGATAGAAACGGGTACAGAAGATACATGCACGTATTGACTTTGGGCACCAAAAATATCGATTTTCAGCATGTTTTGGGCCTGAATTTTGAAAATACTCTAACATGGAGTAGGCATGTACAGATCGCTGCTGGGACACCAAAATATCGAATTTTCGGGTGTTTAGGGCCAGAATTTGAGATATAAACGGGTACAGAAGATGCATGCACATATCGACTTTTGGGCACCTAAAAGATCGATTTTCAATATGTTTTTGGCCTGTATTTTGAAAATACTCTAACACGGAGTAGGCATGTACAGATACCTTCTGGGACCTCTAAATATCGAATTTTCGGGTGTTTTGGGACTGAATTTGAGATATCGATTTTTTGGCACCTAAAAGATCGATTTTTAGCATGTTTTTAGCCTATATTTTGAAAATATTCTAGCACTGTACAGATTGCTTCTGGGACCCCAAAATATTGAATTTTCGGGTGTTTTGAGCCTGAATTTGAGATATAAACGGGTACAGAAGATACATGCACATATTGACTTTGGGCACCAAAAATATCGATTTTCAGCATGTTTTGGGCCTGAATTTTGAAAATACTCTAACACGGAGTAGGCATGTACAGATTGCTTCTGGGACCCCAAAATATCGAATTTTCGGGTGTTTAGGGCCAGAATTTGAGATATAAACGGGTACTGAAGATGCATGCACATATCGACTTTTGGGCACCTAAAAGATCGATTTTCAGTATGTTTTTAGCCTGTATTTTGAAAATACTCTAACACGGAGTAGGCATGTACAGATACCTTCTGGGCCCTGCAAATATCGAATTTTCGGGTGTTTTGGGACTGAATTTGAGATATCGATTTTTTGGCACCTAAAATGTCGATTTTTAGCATGTTTTTAGCCTATATTTTGAAAATATTCTAGCACTGAGTAGGCATGTAGAGATTGCTTCTGGGACCCCAAAATATTGAATTTTCGGGTGTTTTGAGCCTGAATTTGAGATATAAACGGGTACAGAAGATACATGCACATATTGACTTTTTGGCACCTAAAAGATCGATTTTTAGCATGTTTTTAGCCTATATTTTGAAAATATTCTAGCACTGAGTAGGCATGTAGAGATTGCTTCTGGGACCCCAAAATATTGAATTTTCGGGTGTTTTGAGCCTGAATTTGAGATATAAACGGGTACAGAAGATACATGCACATATTGACTTTGGGCACCAAAAATATCGATTTTCAGCATGTTTTGGGCCTGAATTTTGAAAATACTCTAACACGGAGTAGGCATGTACAGATCGCTTCTGGGACCCCAAAATATCGAATTTTTGGGTGTTTAGGGCCAGAATTTGAGATATAAACGGGTACAGAAGATGCATGCACATATCGACTTTTGGGCACCTAAAAGATCGATTTTCAGTATGTTTTTGGCCTGTATTTTGAAAATACTCTAACACGGAGTAGGCATGCACAGATACCTTCTGGGACCTCTAAATATCGAATTTTCGGGTGTTTTGGGACTGAATTTGAGATATCGATTTTTTGGCACCTAAAATGTCGATTTTTAGCATGTTTTTAGCCTATATTTTGAAAATATTCTAGCACTGTGTAGGCATGTACAGATTGCTTCTGGGACCCCAAAATATTGATTTTTCGGGTGTTTTGAGCCTGAATTTGAGATATAAACGGGTACAGAAGATACATGCACATATTGACTTTGGGCATCTAAAATATCGATTTTCAGCATGTTTTGGGCCTGTATTTTGAAAATACTCTAACACTGAGTAGGCATGTACAGATTGCTTCTGGGACCCCAAAATATTGAATTTTCGGGTGTTTTGAGCCTGAATTTGAGATATAAACGGGTACTGAAGATGCATGCACATATCGACTTTTGTGCACCTAAAAGATCGATTTTCAGTATGTTTTGAGCATGTATTTTGAAAATACTCTAACACGGAGTAGGCATGTACAGATCGCTTCTGCGACCCCTAAATATCGAATTTTCTGGTGTTTTGGGACTGAATTTGAGATATCGACTTTTTGGCACCTAAAAGATCGATTTTTAGCATGTTTTTACCCTATATTTTAAAAATATTCTAGCACTGAGTAGGCATGTACAGATTGCTTCTGGGACCCCAAAATATTGAATTTTCGGGTGTTTTGAGCCTGAATTTGAGATATAAACGGGTACAGAAGATACATGCACATATTGACTTTGGGCACCAAAAATATCGATTTTCAGAATGTTTTGGGCCTGAATTTTGAAAATACTCTAACACGGAGTAGGCATGTACAGATCGCTTCTGGGACCCCAAAATATCGAATTTTCGGGTGTTTAAGGCCAGAATTTGAGATATAAACGGGTACAGAAGATGCATGCACATATCGACTTTTGGGCACCTAAAAGATCGATTTTCAGTATGTTTTAGGCCTGTATTTTGAAAATACTCTAACACGGAGTAGGCATGCACAGATACCTTCTGAGACCTCTAAATATCGAATTTTATGGTGTTTTGGGACTGAATTTGAGATATCGATTTTTTGGCACCTAAAATGTCGATTTTTAGCATGTTTTTAGCCTATATTTTGAAAATATTCTAGCACTGTGTAGGCATGTACAGATTGCTTCTGGGACCCCAAAATATTGAATTTTCGGGTGTTTTGAGCCTGAATTTGAGATATAAACGGGTACAGAAGATACATGCACATATTGACTTTGGGCACCAAAAATATCGATTTTCAGCATGTTTTGGGCCTGAATTTTGAAAATACTCTAACACGGAGTAGGCATGTACAGATTGCTTCTGGGACCCCAAAATATCGAATTTTCGGGTGTTTAGGGCCAGAATTTGAGATATAAACGGGTACTGAAGATGCATGCACATATCGACTTTTGGGCACCTAAAAGATCGATTTTCAGTATGTTTTTAGCCTGTATTTTGAAAATACTCTAACACGGAGTAGGCATGTACAGATACCTTCTGGGCCCTGTAAATATCGAATTTTCGGGTGTTTTGGGACTGAATTTGAGATATCGATTTTTTGGCACCTAAAATGTCGATTTTTAGCATGTTTTTAGCCTATATTTTGAAAATATTCTAGCACTGTGTAGGCATGTACAGATTGCTTCTGGGACCCCAAAATATTGAATTTTCGGGTGTTTTGAGCCTGAATTTGAGATATAAACGGGTACAGAAGATACATGCACATATTGACTTTCGGCATCTAAAATATCGATTTTCAGCATGTTTTGGGCCTGTATTTTGAAAATACTCTAACACTGAGTAGGCATGTACAGATTGCTTCTGGGACCCCAAAATATTGAATTTTCGAGTGTTTTGAGCCTGAATTTGAGATATAAACGGGTACTGAAGATGCATGCACATATTGACTTTGGGCACCAAATATATTGATTTTCAGCATGTTTAGGGCCTGAATTTTGAAAATACTCTAACACGGAGTAGGCATGTACAGATCGCTTCTGGGACCCCAAAATATCGAATTTTCGGGTGTTTAGGGCCAGAATTTGAGATATAAACGGGTACAGAAGATGCATGCACATATCGACTTTTGGGCACCTAAAAGATCGATTTTCAGTATGTTTTTGGCCTGTATTTTGAAAATACTCTAACACGGAGTAGGCATGTACAGATCGCTTCTGGGACCCCTAAATATCGAATTTTCGGGTGTTTTGGGACTGAATTTGGGATATCGACTTTTTGGCACCTAAAAGATCGATTTTTAGCATGTTTTTAGCCTATATTTTGAAAATATTCTAGCACTGAGTAGGCATGTAGAGATTGCTTCTGGGACCCAAAAATATTGAATTTTCGGGTGTTTTGAGCCTGAATTTGAGATATAAACGGGTACAGAAGATACATGCACGTATTGACTTTGGGCACCAAAAATATCGATTTTCAGCATGTTTTGGGCCTGAATTTTGAAAATACTCTAACATGGAGTAGGCATGTACAGATCGCTGCTGGGACCCCAAAATATCGAATTTTCGAATGTTTAGGGCCAGAATTTGAGATATAAACGGGTACAGAAGATGCATGCACATATCGACTTTTGGGCACCTAAAAGATCGATTTTCAATATGTTTTTGGCCTGTATTTTGAAAATACTCTAACACGGAGTAGGCATGTACAGATACCTTCTGGGACCTCTAAATATCGAATTTTCGGGTGTTTTGGGACTGAATTTGAGATATCGATTTTTTGGCACCTAAAAGATCGATTTTTAGCATGTTTTTAGCCTATATTTTGAAAATATTCTAGCACTGTACAGATTGCTTCTGGGACCCCAAAATATTGAATTTTCGGGTGTTTTGAGCCTGAATTTGAGATATAAACGGGTACAGAAGATACATGCACATATTGACTTTGGGCACCAAAAATATCGATTTTCAGCATGTTTTGGGCCTGAATTTTGAAAATACTCTAACACGGAGTAGGCATGTACAGATTGCTTCTGGGACCCCAAAATATCGAATTTTCGGGTGTTTAGGGCCAGAATTTGAGATATAAACGGGTACTGAAGATGCATGCACATATCGCCTTTTGGGCACCTAAAAGATCGATTTTCAGTATGTTTTTAGCCTGTATTTTGAAAATACTCTAACACGGAGTAGGCATGTACAGATACCTTCTGGGCCCTGCAAATATCGAATTTTCGGGTGTTTTGGGACTGAATTTGAGATATCGATTTTTTGGCACCTAAAATGTCGATTTTTAGCATGTTTTTAGCCTATATTTTGAAAATATTCTAGCACTGTGTAGGCATGTACAGATTGCTTCTGGGACCCCAAAATATTGAATTTTCGGGTGTTTTGAGCCTGAATTTGAGATATAAACGGGAACAGAAGATACATGCACATATTGACTTTCGGCATCTAAAATATCGATTTTCAGCATGTTTTGGGCCTGTATTTTGAAAATACTCTAACACTGAGTAGGCATGTACAGATTGCTTCTGGGACCCCAAAATATTGAATTTTCGAGTGTTTTGAGCCTGAATTTGAGATATAAACGGGTACTGAAGATGCATGCACTTATTGACTTTGGGCACCAAATATATCGATTTTCAGCATGTTTTGGGCCTGAATTTTGAAAATACTCTAACACGGAGTAGGCATGTACAGATCGCTTCTGGGACCCCAAAATATCGAATTTTCGGGTGTTTAGGGCCAGAATTTGAGATATAAACGGGTACAGAAGATGCATGCACATATCGACTTTTGGGCACCTAAAAGATCGATTTTCAGTATGTTTTTGGCCTGTATTTTGAAAATACTCTAACACGGAGTAGGCATGTACAGATCTCTTCTGGGACCCCTAAATATCGAATTTTCGGGTGTTTTGGGACTGAATTTGAGATATCGACTTTTTGGCACCTAAAAGATCGATTTTTAGCATGTTTTTAGCCTATATTTTGAAAATATTCTAGCACTGAGTAGGCATGTAGAGATTGCTTCTGGGACCCCAAAATATTGAATTTTCGGGTGTTTTGAGCCTGAATTTGAGATATAAACGGGTACAGAAGATACATGCACGTATTGACTTTGGGCACCAAAAATATCGATTTTCAGCATGTTTTGGGCCTGAATTTTGAAAATACTCTAACATGGAGTAGGCATGTACAGATCGCTGCTGGGACCCCAAAATATCGAATTTTCGGGTGTTTAGGGCCAGAATTTGAGATATAAACGGGTACAGAAGATGCATGCACATATCGACTTTTGGGCACCTAAAAGATCGATTTTCAATATGTTTTTGGCCTGTATTTTGAAAATACTCTAACACGGAGTAGGCATGTACAGATACCTTCTGGGACCTCTAAATATCGAATTTTCGGGTGTTTTGGGACTGAATTTGAGATATCGATTTTTTGGCACCTAAAAGATCGATTTTTAGCATGTTTTTAGCCTATATTTTGAAAATATTCTAGCACTGTACAGATTGCTTCTGGGACCCCAAAATATTGAATTTTCGGGTGTTTTGAGCCTGAATTTGAGATATAAACGGGTACAGAAGATACATGCACATATCGACTTTTGGGCACCTAAAAGATCGATTTTCAGTATGTTTTTGGCCTGTATTTTGAAAATACTCTAACACGGAGTAGGCATGTACAGATACCTTCTGGGATCTCTAAATATCGAATTTTCGGGTGTTTTGGGACTGAATTTGAGATATCGATTTTTTGGCACCTAAAATGTCGATTTTTAGCATGTTTTTAGCCTATATTTTGAAAATATTCTAGCACTGTGTAGGCATGTACAGATTGTTTCTGGGACCCCAAAATATTGAATTGTCGGGTGTTTTGAGCCTGAATTTGAGATATAAACGGGTACAGATGATACATGCACATATTGACTTTGGGCATCTAAAATATCGATTTTCAGCATGTTTTGGGCCTGTATTTTGAAAATACTCTAACACTGAGTAGGCATGTACAGATTGCTTCTGGGACCCCAAAATATTTAATTTTCGGGTGTTTTGAGCCTGAATTTCAGATATAAACGGGTACTGAAGATGCATGCACATATCGACTTTTGTGCACCTAAAAGATCGATTTTCAGTATGTTTTGAGCATGCATTTTGAAAATACTCTAACACGGAGTAGGCATGTACAGATCGCTTCTGGGACCCTAAAAATATCGAATTTTCGGGTGTTTTGGGACTGAATTTGAGATATCGACTTTTTGGCACCTAAAAGATCGATTTTTAGCATGTTTTTAGCCTATATTTTGAAAATATTCTAGCACTGTACAGATTGCTTCTGGGACCACAAAATATTGAATTTTCGGGTGTTTTGAGCCTGAATTTGAGATATAAATGGGTACAGAAGATACATGCACATATTGACTTTGGGCACCAAAAATATCGATTTTCAGCATGTTTTGGGCCTGAATTTTGAAAATACTCTAACACGGAGTAGGCATGTACAGATCGCTTCTGGGACCCCAAAATATCGAATTTTCGGGTGTTTAGGGCCAGAATTTGCGATATAAACGGGTACAGAAGATGCATGCACATATCGA
Source organism: Petrolisthes cinctipes (assembly GCA_033782935.1). NCBI lineage: Eukaryota > Metazoa > Arthropoda > Malacostraca > Decapoda > Porcellanidae > Petrolisthes > Petrolisthes cinctipes. Next base: position 550,532 of record JAWQEG010001185.1, read on the forward strand.
CTTTTTGGCACCTAAAAGATCGATTTTTAGAATGTTTTTAGCCTATATTTTGAAAATATTCTAGCACTGAGTAGGCATGTAGAGATTGCTTCTGGGACCCCAAAATATTGAATTTTCGGGTGTTTTGAGCCTGAATTTGAGATATAAACGGGTACAGAAGATACATGCACATATTGACTTTGGGCACCAAAAATATCGATTTTCAGCATGTTTTGGGCCTGAATTTTGAAAATACTCTAACACGGAGTAGGCATGTACAGATCGCTTCTGGGACCCCAAAATATCGAATTTTTGGGTGTTTAGGGCCAGAATTTGAGATATAAACGGGTACAGAAGATGCATGCACATATCCACTTTTGGGCACCTAAAAGATCGATTTTCAGTATGTTTTTGGCATGTATTTTGAAAATACTCTAACACGGAGTAGGCATGCACAGATACCGTCTGGGACCTCTAAATATCGAATTTTCGGGTGTTTTGGGACTGAATTTGAGATATCGATTTTTTGGCACCTAAAATGTCGATTTTTAGCATGTTTTTAGCCTATATTTTGAAAATATTCTAGCACTGTGTAGGCATGTACAGATTGCTTCTGGGACCCCAAAATATTGATTTTTCGTGTGTTTTGAGCCTGAATTTGAGATATAAACGGGTACAGAAGATACATGCACATATTGACTTTGGGCATCTAAAATATCGATTTTCAGCATGTTTTGGGCCTGTATTTTGAAAATACTCTAACACTGAGTAGGCATGTACAGATTGCTTCTGGGACCCCAAAATATTGAATTTTCGGGTGTTTTGAGCCTGAATTTGAAATATAAACGGGTACTGAAGATGCATGCACATATCGACTTTTGTGCACCTAAAAGATCGATTTTCAGTATGTTTTGAGCATGTATTTTGAAAATACTCTAACTCGGAGTAGGCATGTACAGATCGCTTCTGGGACCCCTAAATATCGAATTTTCGGGTGTTTTGGGACTGAATTTGAGATATCGACTTTTTGGCACCTAAAAGATCGATTTTTAGCATGTTTTTACCTTATATTTTAAAAATATTCTAGCAATGAGTAGGCATGTACAGATTGCTTCTGGGACCCCAAAATATTGAATTTTCGGGTGTTTTGAGCCTGAATTTGAGATATAAACGGGTACAGAAGATACATGCACATATTGACTTTGGGCACCAAAAATATCGATTTTCAGCATGTTTTGGGCCTGAATTTTGAAAATACTCTAACACGGAGTAGGCATGTACAGATCGCTTCTGGGACCACAAAATATCGAATTTTCGGGTGTTTAAGGCCAGAATTTGAGATATAAACGGGTACAGAAGATGCATGCACATATCGACTTTTGGGCACCTAAAAGATCGATTTTCAGTATGTTTTAGGCCTGTATTTTGAAAATACTCTAACACGGAGTAGGCATGCACAGATACCTTCTGGGACCTCTAAATATCGAATTTTCGGGTGTTTTGGGACTGAATTTGAGATATCGATTTTTTGGCACCTAAAATGTCGATTTTTAGCATGTTTTTAGCCTATATTTTGAAAATATTCTAGCACTGTGTAGGCATGTACAGATTGCTTCTGGGACCCCAAAATATTGAATTTTCGGGTGTTTTGAGCCTGAATTTGAGATATAAACGGGTACAGAAGATACATGCACATATTGACTTTGGGCACCAAAAATATCGATTTTCAGCATGTTTTCGGCCTGTATTTTGAAAATACTCTAACACTGAGTAGGCATGTACAGATTGCTTCTGGGACCCCAAAATATTGAATTTTCGGGTGTTTAGGGCCTGAATTTGAGATATAAACGGGTACAGAAGATACATGCACATATCGACTTTTGTGCACCTAAAAGATCGATTTTCCGTATGTTTTGAGCATGTATTTTGAAAATACTCTAACACGGAGTAGGCATGTACAGATCGCTTCTGGGACCCCTAAATATCGAATTTTCGGGTGTTTCGGGACTGAATTTGAGATATCGACTTTTTGGCACCTAAAAGATCGATTTTTAGCATGTTTTTAGCCTATATTTTGAAAATATTCTAGCACTGTACAGATTGCTTCTGGGACCCCAAAATATTGAATTTTCGGGTGTTTTGAGCCAGAATTTGAGATATAAACGGGTACAGAAGATACGTGCACATATTGACTTTGGGCACCAAAAATATCGATTTTCAGCATGTTTTGGGCCTGAATTTTGAAAATACTCTAACACGGAGTAGGCATGTACAGATACCTTCTGGGACCTCTAAATATCGAATTTTCGGGTGTTTTGGGACTGAATTTGAGATATCGATTTTTTGGCACCTAAAATGTCGATATTTAGCATGTTTTTAGCCTATATTTTGAAAATATTCTAGCACTGTGTAGGCATGTACAGATTGCTTCTGGGACCCCAAAATATTGAATTTTCGGGTGTTTTGAGCCTGAATTTGAGATATAAACGGGTACAGAAGATACATGCACATATTGACTTTGGGCACCAAAAATATCGATTTTCAGCATGTTTTGGGCCTGAATTTTGAAAATACTCTAACACTGAGTAGGCATGTACAGATCGCTTCTGGGACCCCAAAATATCGAATTTTCGGGTGTTTAGTGTCAGAATTTGTGATATAAACGGGTACAGAAGATGCATGCACAAATCGACTTTTGGGCACCTATAAGATCGATTTTCAGTATGTTTTTGGCATGTATTCTGAAAATACTCTAACACGGAGTAGGCATGTACAGATACCTTCTGGGACCTCTAAATATCGAATTTTCGGGTGTTTTGGGACTGAATTTGAGATATCGACTTTTTGGCACCTAAAAGATCGATTTTTAGCATGTTTTTACCCTATATTTTGAAAATATTCTAGCACTGTACAGATTGCTTCTGGGACCCCAAAATATTGAATTTTCGTTTGTTTTGAGCCTGAATTTGAGATATAAACGGGTACAGAAGATACATGCACATATTGACTTTGGGCACCAAAAATATCGATTTTCAGCATGTTTTGGGCCTGAATTTTGAAAATACTCTAACACGGAGTAGGCATGTACAGATCGCTTCTGGGACCCCAAAATATCGAATTTTCGGGTGTTTAGGGCCAAAATTTGAGATATAAACGGGTACAGAAGATGCATGCACATATCGACTTTTGGGCACCTAAAAGATCGATTTTCAGTATGTTTTTGACCTGTATTTTGAAAATACTCTAACACGGAGTAGGCATGTACAGATACCCTCTGGGATCTCTAAATATAGTATTTTCGGGTGTTTCGGGACTGAATTTGAGATATCGATTTTTTGGCACCTAAAATGTCGATTTTTAGCATGTTTTTAGCCTATATTTTGAAAATATTCTAGCACTGTGTAGGCATGTACAGATTGCTTCTGGGACCCCAAAATATTGAATTTTCGGGTGTTTTGAGCCTGAATTTGAGATATAAACGGGTACAGAAGATACATGCACATATTGACTTTGGGCATCTAAAATATCGATTTTCAGCATGTTTTGGGCCTGTATTTTGAAAATACTCTAACACTGAGTAGGCATGTACAGATTGCTTCTGGGACCCCAAAATATTGAATTTTCGGGTGTTTTGAGCCTGAATTTGAGATATAAACGGGTACTGAAGATGCATGCACATATCGACTTTTGTGCACCTAAAAGATCGATTTTCAGTATGTTTTGAGCATGTATTTTGAAAATACTCTAACACGGAGTAGGCATGTACAGATCGCTTCTGGGACCCCTAAATATCGAATTTACGGGTGTTTTGGGACTGAATTTGAGATATCGACTTTTTGGCACCTAAAAGATCGATTTTTAGCATGTTTTTAGCCTATATTTTGAAAATATTCTAGCACTGAGTAGGCATGTAGAGATTGCTTTTGGGACCCCAAAATATTGAATTTTCGGGTGTTTTGAGCCTGAATTTGAGATATAAACGGGTACAGAAGATACATGCACATATTGACTTTGGGCACCAAAAATATCGATTTTCAGCATGTTTTGGGCCTGAATTTTGAAAATACTCTAACACGGAGTAGGCATGTACAGATCGCTTCTGGGACCCCAAAATATCGAATTTTCGGGTGTTTAGGGCCAGAATTTGAGATATAAACGGGTACAGAAGATGCATGCACATATCGACTTTTGGGCACCTAAAAGATCGATTTTCAGTATGTTTTTGGCCTGTATTTTGAAAATACTCTAACACGGAGTAGGCATGTACAGATACCTTCTGGGACCTCTAAATATCGAATTTTCGGGTGTTTTGGGACTGAATTTGAGATATCGATTTTTTGGCACCTAAAATGTCGATTTTTAGCATGTTTTTAGCCTATATTTTGAAAATATTCTAGCACTGTGTAGGCATGTACAGATTGCTTCTGGGACCCCAAAATATTGAATTTTCGGGTGTTTTGAGCCTGAATTTGAGATATAAACGGGTACAGAAGATACATGCACATATTGACTTTGGGCATCTAAAATATCGATTTTCAGCATGTTTTGGGCCTGAATTTTGAAAATACTCTAACACGGAGTAGGCATGTACAGATCGCTTCTGGGACCCCAAAATATCGAATTTTCGGGTGTTTAGGGCCAGAATTTGAGATATAAACGGGTACAGAAGATGCATGCACATATCGACTTTTGGGCACCTAAAAGATCGATTTTCAGTATGTTTTTGGCCTGTATTTTGAAAATACTCTAACACTGAGTAGGCATGTACAGATTGCTTCTGGGACCCCAAAATATTGAATTTTCGGGAGTTTTGAGCCTGAATTTGAGATATAAACGGGTACTGAAGATGCATGCACATATCGACTTTTGTGCACCTAAAAGATCGATTTTCAGTATGTTTTGAGCATGTATTTTGAAAATACTCTAACACGGAGTAGGCATGTACAGATCGCTTCTGGGACCCCTAAATATCGAATTTTCGGGTGTTTTGGGACTGAATTTGAGATATCGACTTTTTGGCACCTAAAAGATCGATTTTTAGCATGTTTTTAGCCTATATTTTGAAAATATTCTAGCACTGTACAGATTGCTTCTGGGACCCCAAAATATTGAATTTTCGTTTGTTTTGAGCTTGAATTTGAGATATAAACGGGTACAGAAGATACATTCACATATTGACTTTGGGCACCAAAAATATCGATTTTCAGCATGTTTTGGGCCTGAATTTTGAAAATACTCTAACACTGAGTAGGCATGTACAGATCGCTTCTGGGACCCCAAAATATCGAATTTTCGGGTGTTTAGGGCCAGAATTTGAGATATAAACGGGTACAGAAGATGCATGCACATATCGACTTTTGGGCGCCTAAAAGATCGATTTTCAGTATGTTTTTGGCCTGTATTTTGAAAATACTCTAACACGGAGTAGGCATGTACAGATACCTTCTGGGACCTCTAAATATCGAATTTTCGGGTGTTTCGGGACTGAATTTGAGATATCGATGTTTTGGCACCTAAAATGTCGATTTTTAGCATGTTTTTAGCCTATATTTTGAAAATATTCTAGCACTGAGTAGGCATGTACAGATTGCTTCTGGGACCCCAAAATATTGAATTTTCGTTTGTTTTGAGCCTGAATTTGAGATATAAACGGGTACAGAAGATACATGCACATATTGACTTTGGGCACCAAAAATATCGATTTTCAGCATGTTTTGGGCCTGAATTTTGCAAATACTCTAACACGGAGTAGGCATGTACAGATCGCTTCTGGGACCCCAAAATATCGAATTTTCGGGTGTTTAGAGCCAGAATTTGAGATATAAACGGGTACAGAAGATGCATGCACATATCGACTTTTGGGCACCTAAAAGATCGATTTTCAGTATGTTTTTGGCCTGTATTTTGAAAATACTCTAACACGGAGTAGGCATGTACAGATACCTTCTGGGACATCTAAATATCGAATTTTCGGGTGTTTCGGGACTGAATTTGAGATATCGATTTTTTGGCACCTAAAATGTCGGTTTTTAGCATGTTTTTAGCCTATATTTTGAAAATATTCTAGCACTGTGTAGGCATGTACAGATTGCTTCTGGGACCCCAAAATATTGAATTTTCGGGTGTTTTGAGCCTGAATTTGAGATATAAACGGGTACAGAAGATACATGCACATATTGACTTTGGGCATCTAAAATATCGATTTTCAACATGTTTTGGGCCTGTATTTTGAAAATACTCTAACACTGAGTAGGCATGTACAGATTGCTTCTGGGACCCCAAAATATTGAATTTTCGGGTGTTTTGAGCCTGAATTTGAGATATAAACCTTGTACTGAAGATGCATGCACATATCGACTTTTGTGCACCTAAAAGATCGATTTTCAGTATGTTTTGATCATGTATTTTGAAAATACTCTAACACGGAGTAGGCATGTACAGATCGCTTCTGGGACCCCTAAATATCGAATTTTCGGGTGTTTTGGGACTGAATTTAAGATATCGACTTTTTGGCACCTAAAAGATCGATTTTTAGCATGTTTTTAGCCTATATTTTGAAAATATTCTAGCACTGAGTAGGCATGTAGAGATTGCTTCTGGGACCCCAAAATATTGAATTTTCGGGTGTTTTGAGCCTGAATTTGACATATAAACGGGTACAGAAGATACATGCACATATTGACTTTGGGCACCAAAAATATCGATTTTCAGCATGTTTTGGGCCTGAATTTTGAAAATACTCTAACACGGAGTAGGCATGTACAGATCGCTTCTGGGACCCCAAAATATCGAATTTTCGGGTGTTTAGGGCCAGAATTTGAGATATAAACGGGTACAGAAGATGCATGCACATATCGACTTTTGGGCACCTAAAAGATCGATTTTCAGTATGTTTTTGGCCTGTATTTTGAAAATACTCTAACACTGAGTAGGCATGTACAGATTGCTTCTGGGACCCCAAAATATTGAATTTTCGGGTGTTTTGAGCCTGAATTTGAGATATAAACGGGTACTGAAGATGCATGCACATATCGACTTTTGGGCACCTAAAAGATCGATTTTCAGTATGTTTTGAGCATGTATTTTGAAAATACTCTAACACGGAGTAGGCATGTACAGATCGCTTCTGGGACCCCTAAATATCGAATTTTCGGGTGTTTTGGGACTGAATTTGAGATATCGACTTTTTGGCACCTAAAAGATCGATTTTTAGCATGTTTTTAGCCTATATTTTGAAAATATTCTAGCACTGATTATGCATGTACAGATTGCTTCTGGGACCCCAAAATATTGAATTTTCGTTTGTTTTGAGCCTGAATTTGAGATATAAACGGGTACAGAAGATACATGCACATATTGACTTTGGGCACCAAAAATATCGATTTTCAGCATGTTTTGGGCCTGAATTTTGAAAATACTCTAACACGGAGTAGGCATGTACAGATCGCTTCTGGGACCCCAAAATATCGAATTTTCGGGTGTTTAGGGCCAGAATTTGAGATATAAACGGGTACAGAAGATGCATGCACATATCGACTTTTGTGCACCTAAAAGATCGATTTTCAGTATGTTTTTGGCCTGTATTTTGAAAATACTCTAACACGGAGTAGGCATGTACAGATCGCTTCTGGGACCCCTAAATATCGAATTTTCGGGTGTTTTGGGACTGAATTTGAGATATCGACTTTTTGGCACCTAAAAGATCGATTTTTAGCATGTTTTTAGCCTATATTTTGAAAATATTCTAGCACTGAGTATGCATGTAGAGATTGCTTCTGGGACCCCAAAATATTGAATTTTCGGGTGTTTTGAGCCTGAATTTGAGATATAAACGGGTACAGAAGATACATGCACATATTGACTTTGGGCACCAAAAATATCGATTTTCAGCATGTTTTGGGCCTGAATTTTGAAAATACTCTAACACGGAGTAGGCATGTACAGATCGCTTCTGGGACCCCAAAATATCGAATTTTCGGGTGTTTAGGGCCAGAATTTGAGATATAAACGGGTACAGAAGATGCATGCACATATCGACTTTTGGGCACCTAAAAGATCGATGTTCAGTATGTTTTTGGCCTGTATTTTGAAAATACTCTAACACGGAGTAGGCATGTACAGATACCTTCTGGGACCTCTAAATATCGAATTTTCGGGTGTTTTGGGACTGAATTTGAGATATCGATTTTTTGGCACCTAAAAGATCGATTTTTAGCGTGTTTTTAGCCTATATTTTGAAAATATTCTAGCACTGTACAGATTGCTTCTGGGACCCCAAAATATTGAACTTTCGGGTGTTTTGAGCCTGAATTTGAGATATAAACGGGTACAGAAGATACATGCACATATTGACTTTGGGCACCAAAAATATCGATTTTCAGCATGTTTTGGGCCTGTATTTTGAAAATACTCTAACACTGAGTAGGCATGTACAGATCGCTTCTGGGACCCCTAAATATCGAATTTTCGGGTGTTTTGGGACTGAATTTGAGATATCGACTTTTTGGCACCTAAAAGATCGATTTTTAGCATGTTTTTAGCCTATATTTTGAAAATATTCTAGCACTGTACAGATTGCTTCTGGGACCCCAAAATATTGAATTTTCGGGTGTTTTGAGCCAGAATTTGAGATATAAACGGGTACAGAAGATACGTGCACATATTGACTTTGGGCACCAAAAATATCGATTTTCAGCATGTTTTGGGCCTGAATTTTGAAAATACTCTAACACGGAGTAGGCATGTACAGATACCTTCTGGGACCTCTAAATATCGAATTTTCGGGTGTTTTGGGACTGAATTTGATATATCGATTTTTTGGCACCTAAAATGTCGATATTTTGAAAATATTCTAGCACTGTGTAGGCATGTACAGATTGCTTCTGGGACCCCAAAATATTGAATTTTTTGGTGTTTTGAGCCTGAATTTGAGATATAAACGGGTACAGAAGATACATGCACATATTAACTTTGTGCACCAAAAATATCGATTTTAAGCATGTTTTGGGCCTGAATTTTGAAAATACTCTAACACGGAGTAGGCATGTACAGATCGCTTCTGGGACCCCAAAATATCGAATTTTCGGGTGTTTATTGTCAGAATTTGAGATATAAACGGGTACAGAAGATGCATGCACATATCGACTTTTGGGCACCTATAAGATCGATTTTCAGTATGTTTTTGGCCTGTATTTTGAAAATACTCTAACACGGAGTAGGCATGTACAGATACCTTCTGGGACCTCTAAATATCGAATTTTCGGGTGTTTTGGGACTGAATTTGAGATATCGATTTTTTGGCACCTAAAATGTCGATTTTTAGCATGTTTTTAGCCTATATTTTGAAAATATTCTAGCACTGTGTAGGCATGTACAGATTGCTTCTGGGACCCCAAAATATTGAATTTTCGGGTGTTTTGAGCCTGAATTTGAGATATAAACGGATATAGAAGATACATGCACATATTGACTTTGGGCATCTAAAATATCGATTTTCAGCATGTTTTGGGCCTGTATTTTGAAAATACTCTAACACTGAGTAGGCATGTACAGATTGCTTCTGGGACCCCAAAATATTGAATTTTCGGGTGTTTTGAGCCTGAATTTGAGATATAAACGGGTACTGAAGATGCATGCACATATCGACTTTTGTGCACCTAAAAGATCGATTTTCAGTATGTTTTGATTATGTATTTTGAAAATACTCTAACACGGAGTAGGCATGTACAGATCGCTTCTGGGACCCCTAAATATCGAATTTTATGGTGTTTTGGGACTGAATTTGATATATCGACTTTTTGGCATTTAAAAGATCGATTTTTAGCATGTTTTTAGCCTATATTTTGAAAATATTCTAGCACTGTACAGATTGCTTCTGGGACCCCAAAATATTGAATTTTCGGGTGTTTTAAGCCTGAATTTGAGATATAAACGGGTACAGAAGATACATGCACATATTGACTTTGGGCACCAAAAATATCGATTTTCAGCATGTTTTGGGCCTGAATTTTGAAAATACTCTAACACGGAGTAGGTATGTACAGATCGCTTCTGGGACCCCAAAATATCGAATTTTCGGGTGCTTAGGGCCAGAATTTGAGATATAAACGGGTACAGAAGATGCATGCACATATCGACTTTTGGGCACCTAAAAGATCGATTTTCAGTATGTTTTTGGCCTGTATTTTGAAAATACTCTAACACGGAGTAGGCATGTACAGATACCTTCTGGGACCTCTAAATATCGAATTTTCGGGTGCTTTGGGCCTGAATTTGAGATATCGATTTTTTGGCACCTAAAATGTCGATTTTTAGCATGTTTTTAGCCTATATTTTGAAAATATTCTAGCACTGTGTAGGCATGTACAGATAGCTTCTGGGACCCCAAAATATTGAATTTTCGGGTGTTTTGAGCCTGAATTTGAGATATAAACGGGTACAGAAGATACATGCACATATTGACTTTGGGCATCTAAAATATCGATTTTCAGCATGTTTTGGGCCTGTATTTTGAAAATACTCTAACACTGAGTAGGCATGTACAGATCGCTTCTGGGACCCCTAAATATCGAATTTTCGGGTGTTTTGGGACTGAATTTGAGATATCGACTTTTTGGCACCTAAAAGATCGATTTTTAGCATGTTTTTAGCCTATATTTTGAAAATATTCTAGCACTGTACAGATTGCTTCTGGGACCCCAAAATATTGAATTTTCGGGTGTTTTGAGCCAGAATTTGAGATATAAACGGGTACAGAAGATACGTGCACATATTGACTTTGGGCACCAAAAATATCAATTTTCAGCATGTTTTGGGCCTGAATTTTGAAAATACTCTAACACGGAGTAGGCATGTACAGATACCTTCTGGGACCTCTAAATATCGAATTTTCGGGTGTTTTGGGACTGAATTTGAGATATCGATTTTTTGGCACCTAAAATGTCGATATTTAGCATGTTTTTAGTCTATATTTTGAAAATATTCTAGCACTGTGTAGGCATGTACAGATTGCTTCTGGGACCCCAAAATATTGAATTTTTTGGTGTTTTGAGCCTGAATTTGAGATATAAACGGGTACAGAAGATACATGCACATATTGACTTTGGGCACCAAAAATATCGATTTTAAGCATGTTTAGGGCCTGTATTTTGAAAATACTCTAACACTGAGTAGGCATGTACAGATTGCTTCTGGGACCCCAAAATATCGAATTTTCGGGTGTTTTGAGCCTGAATTTGAGATATAAACCTTGTACTGAAGATGCATGCACATATCGACTTTTGTGCACCTAAAAGATCGATTTTCAGTATGTTTTGATCATGTATTTTGAAAATACTCTAACACGGAGTAGGCATGTACAGATCGCTTCTGGGACCCCTAAATATCGAATTTTCGGGTGTTTTGGGACTGAATTTAAGATATCGACTTTTTGGCACCTAAAAGATCGATTTTTAGCATGTTTTTAGCCTATATTTTGAAAATATTCTAGCACTGAGTAGGCATGTAGAGATTGCTTCTGGGACCCCAAAATATTGAATTTTCGGGTGTTTTGAGCCTGAATTTGACATATAAACGGGTACAGAAGATACATGCACATATTGACTTTGGGCACCAAAAATATCGATTTTCAGCATGTTTTGGGCCTGAATTTTGAAAATACTCTAACACGGAGTAGGCATGTACAGATCGCTTCTGGGACCCCAAAATATCGAATTTTCGGGTGTTTAGGGCCAGAATTTGAGATATAAACGGGTACAGAAGATGCATGCACATATCGACTTTTGGGCACCTAAAAGATCGATTTTCAGTATGTTTTTGGCCTGTATTTTGAAAATACTCTAACACTGAGTAGGCATGTACAGATTGCTTCTGGGACCCCAAAATATTGAATTTTCGGGTGTTTTGAGCCTGAATTTGAGATATAAACGGGTACTGAAGATGCATGCACATATCGACTTTTGGGCACCTAAAAGATCGATTTTCAGTATGTTTTGGGCCTGAATTTTGAAAATACTCTAACACGGAGTAGGCATGTACAGATACCTTCTGGGACCTCTAAATATCGAATTTTCGGGTGTTTTGGGACTGAATTTGATATATCGATTTTTTGGCACCTAAAATGTCGATATTTTGAAAATATTCTAGCACTGTGTAGGCATGTACAGATTGCTTCTGGGACCCCAAAATATTGAATTTTTTGGTGTTTTGAGCCTGAATTTGAGATATAAACGGGTACAGAAGATACATGCACATATTAACTTTGTGCACCAAAAATATCGATTTTAAGCATGTTTTGGGCCTGAATTTTGAAAATACTCTAACACGGAGTAGGCATGTACAGATCGCTTCTGGGACCCCAAAATATCGAATTTTCGGGTGTTTATTGTCAGAATTTGAGATATAAACGGGTACAGAAGATGCATGCACATATCGACTTTTGGGCACCTATAAGATCGATTTTCAGTATGTTTTTGGCCTGTATTTTGAAAATACTCTAACACGGAGTAGGCATGTACAGATACCTTCTGGGACCTCTAAATATCGAATTTTCGGGTGTTTTGGGACTGAATTTGAGATATCGATTTTTTGGCACCTAAAATGTCGATTTTTAGCATGTTTTTAGCCTATATTTTGAAAATATTCTAGCACTGTGTAGGCATGTACAGATTGCTTCTGGGACCCCAAAATATTGAATTTTCGGGTGTTTTGAGCCTGAATTTGAGATATAAACGGATATAGAAGATACATGCACATATTGACTTTGGGCATCTAAAATATCGATTTTCAGCATGTTTTGGGCCTGTATTTTGAAAATACTCTAACACTGAGTAGGCATGTACAGATTGCTTCTGGGACCCCAAAATATTGAATTTTCGGGTGTTTTGAGCCTGAATTTGAGATATAAACGGGTACTGAAGATGCATGCACATATCGACTTTTGTGCACCTAAAAGATCGATTTTCAGTATGTTTTGATTATGTATTTTGAAAATACTCTAACACGGAGTAGGCATGTACAGATCGCTTCTGGGACCCCTAAATATCGAATTTTATGGTGTTTTGGGACTGAATTTGATATATCGACTTTTTGGCATTTAAAAGATCGATTTTTAGCATGTTTTTAGCCTATATTTTGAAAATATTCTAGCACTGTACAGATTGCTTCTGGGACCCCAAAATATTGAATTTTCGGGTGTTTTAAGCCTGAATTTGAGATATAAACGGGTACAGAAGATACATGCACATATTGACTTTCGGCACCAAAAATATCGATTTTCAGCATGTTTTGGGCCTGAATTTTGAAAATACTCTAACACGGAGTAGGTATGTACAGATCGCTTCTGGGACCCCAAAATATCGAATTTTCGGGTGTTTAGGGCCAGAATTTGAGATATAAACGGGTACAGAAGATGCATGCACATATCGACTTTTGGGCACCTAAAAGATCGATTTTCAGTATGTTTTTGGCCTGTATTTTGAAAATACTCTAACACGGAGTAGGCATGTACAGATACCTTCTGGGACCTCTAAATATCGAATTTTCGGGTGCTTTGGGCCTGAATTTGAGATATCGATTTTTTGGCACCTAAAATGTCGATTTTTAGCATGTTTTTAGCCTATATTTTGAAAATATTCTAGCACTGTGTAGGCATGTACAGATTGCTTCTGGGACCCCAAAATATTGAATTTTCGGGTGTTTTGAGCCTGAATTTGAGATATAAACGGGTACAGAAGATACATGCACATATTGACTTTGGGCATCTAAAATATCGATTTTCAGCATGTTTTGGGCCTGTATTTTGAAAATACTCTAACACTGAGTAGGCATGTACAGATCGCTTCTGGGACCCCTAAATATCGAATTTTCGGGTGTTTTGGGACTGAATTTGAGATATCGACTTTTTGGCACCTAAAAGATCGATTTTTAGCATGTTTTTAGCCTATATTTTGAAAATATTCTAGCACTGTACAGATTGCTTCTGGGACCCCAAAATATTGAATTTTCGGGTGTTTTGAGCCAGAATTTGAGATATAAACGGGTACAGAAGATACGTGCACATATTGACTTTGGGCACCAAAAATATCAATTTTCAGCATGTTTTGGGCCTGAATTTTGAAAATACTCTAACACGGAGTAGGCATGTACAGATACCTTCTGGGACCTCTAAATATCGAATTTTCGGGTGTTTTGGGACTGAATTTGAGATATCGATTTTTTGGCACCTAAAATGTCGATATTTAGCATGTTTTTAGTCTATATTTTGAAAATATTCTAGCACTGTGTAGGCATGTACAGATTGCTTCTGGGACCCCAAAATATTGAATTTTTTGGTGTTTTGAGCCTGAATTTGAGATATAAACGGGTACAGAAGATACATGCACATATTGACTTTGGGCACCAAAAATATCGATTTTAAGCATGTTTAGGGCCTGTATTTTGAAAATACTCTAACACTGAGTAGGCATGTACAGATTGCTTCTGGGACCCCAAAATATCGAATTTTCGGGTGTTTTGAGCCTGAATTTGAGATATAAACCTTGTACTGAAGATGCATGCACATATCGACTTTTGTGCACCTAAAAGATCGATTTTCAGTATGTTTTGATCATGTATTTTGAAAATACTCTAACACGGAGTAGGCATGTACAGATCGCTTCTGGGACCCCTAAATATCGAATTTTCGGGTGTTTTGGGACTGAATTTAAGATATCGACTTTTTGGCACCTAAAAGATCGATTTTTAGCATGTTTTTAGCCTATATTTTGAAAATATTCTAGCACTGAGTAGGCATGTAGAGATTGCTTCTGGGACCCCAAAATATTGAATTTTCGGGTGTTTTGAGCCTGAATTTGACATGTAAACGGGTACAGAAGATACATGCACATATTGACTTTGGGCACCAAAAATATCGATTTTCAGCATGTTTTGGGCCTGAATTTTGAAAATACTCTAACACGGAGTAGGCATGTACAGATCGCTTCTGGGACCCCAAAATATCGAATTTTCGGGTGTTTAGGGCCAGAATTTGAGATATAAACGGGTACAGAAGATGCATGCACATATCGACTTTTGGGCACCTAAAAGATCGATTTTCAGTATGTTTTTGGCCTGTATTTTGAAAATACTCTAACACTGAGTAGGCATGTACAGATTGCTTCTGGGACCCCAAAATATTGAATTTTCGGGTGTTTTGAGCCTGAATTTGAGATATAAACGGGTACTGAAGATGCATGCACATATCGACTTTTGGGCACCTAAAAGATCGATTTTCAGTATGTTTTGAGCATGTATTTTGAAAATACTCTAACACGGAGTAGGCATGTACAGATCGCTTCTGGGACCCCTAAATATCGAATTTTCGGGTGTTTTGGGACTGAATTTGAGATATCGACTTTTTGGCACCTAAAAGATCGATTTTTAGCATGTTTTTAGCCTATATTTTGAAAATATTCTAGCACTGATTATGCATGTACAGATTGCTTCTGGGACCCCAAAATATTGAATTTTCGTTTGTTTTGAGCCTGAATTTGAGATATAAACGGGTACAGAAGATACATGCACATATTGACTTTGGGCACCAAAAATATCGATTTTCAGCATGTTTTGGGCCTGAATTTTGAAAATACTCTAACACGGAGTAGGCATGTACAGATCGCTTCTGGGACCCCAAAATATCGAATTTTCGGGTGTTTAGGGCCAGAATTTGAGATATAAACGGGTACAGAAGATGCATGCACATATCGACTTTTGTGCACCTAAAAGATCGATTTTCAGTATGTTTTTGGCCTGTATTTTGAAAATACTCTAACACGGAGTAGGCATGTACAGATCGCTTCTGGGACCCCTAAATATCGAATTTTCGGGTGTTTTGGGACTGAATTTGAGATATCGACTTTTTGGCACCTAAAAGATCGATTTTTAGCATGTTTTTAGCCTATATTTTGAAAATATTCTAGCACTGAGTATGCATGTAGAGATTGCTTCTGGGACCCCAAAATATTGAATTTTCGGGTGTTTTGAGCCTGAATTTGAGATATAAACGGGTACAGAAGATACATGCACATATTGACTTTGGGCACCAAAAATATCGATTTTCAGCATGTTTTGTGCCTGAATTTTGAAAATACTCTAACACGGAGTAGGCATGTACAGATCGCTTCTGGGACCCCAAAATATCGAATTTTCGGGTGTTTAGGGCCAGAATTTGAGATATAAACGGGTACAGAAGATGCATGCACATATCGACTTTTGGGCACCTAAAAGATCGATGTTCAGTATGTTTTTTGGCCTGTATTTTGAAAATACTCTAACACGGAGTAGGCATGTACAGATACCTTCTGGGACCTCTAAATATCGAATTTTCGGGTGTTTTGGGACTGAATTTGAGATATCGATTTTTTGGCACCTAAAAGATCGATTTTTAGCGTGTTTTTAGCCTATATTTTGAAAATATTCTAGCACTGTACAGATTGCTTCTGGGACCCCAAAATATTGAACTTTCGGGTGTTTTGAGCCTGAATTTGAGATATAAACGGGTACAGAAGATACATGCACATATTGACTTTGGGCACCAAAAATATCGATTTTCAGCATGTTTTGGGCCTGTATTTTGAAAATACTCTAACACTGAGTAGGCATGTACAGATCGCTTCTGGGACCCCTAAATATCGAATTTTCGGGTGTTTTGGGACTGAATTTGAGATATCGACTTTTTGGCACCTAAAAGATCGATTTTTAGCATGTTTTTAGCCTATATTTTGAAAATATTCTAGCACTGTACAGATTGCTTCTGGGACCCCAAAATATTGAATTTTCGGGTGTTTTGAGCCAGAATTTGAGATATAAACGGGTACAGAAGATACGTGCACATATTGACTTTGGGCACCAAAAATATCGATTTTCAGCATGTTTTGGGCCTGAATTTTGAAAATACTCTAACACGGAGTAGGCATGTACAGATACCTTCTGGGACCTCTAAATATCGAATTTTCGGGTGTTTTGGGACTGAATTTGATATATCGATTTTTTGGCACCTAAAATGTCGATATTTTGAAAATATTCTAGCTCTGTGTAGGCATGTACAGATTGCTTCTGGGACCCCAAAATATTGAATTTTTTGGTGTTTTGAGCCTGAATTTGAGATATAAACGGGTACAGAAGATACATGCACATATTAACTTTGTGCACCAAAAATATCGATTTTAAGCATGTTTTGGGCCTGAATTTTGAAAATACTCTAACACGGAGTAGGCATGTACAGATCGCTTCTGGGACCCCAAAATATCGAATTTTCGGGTGTTTATTGTCAGAATTTGAGATATAAACGGGTACAGAAGATGCATGCACATATCGACTTTTGGGCACCTATAAGATCGATTTTCAGTATGTTTTTGGCCTGTATTTTGAAAATACTCTAACACGGAGTAGGCATGTACAGATACCTTCTGGGACCTCTAAATATCGAATTTTCGGGTGTTTTGGGACTGAATTTGAGATATCGATTTTTTGGCACCTAAAATGTCGATTTTTAGCATGTTTTTAGCCTATATTTTGAAAATATTCTAGCACTGTGTAGGCATGTACAGATTGCTTCTGGGACCCCAAAATATTGAATTTTCGGGTGTTTTGAGCCTGAATTTGAGATATAAACGGATATAGAAGATACATGCACATATTGACTTTGGGCATCTAAAATATCGATTTTCAGCATGTTTTGGGCCTGTATTTTGAAAATACTCTAACACTGAGTAGGCATGTACAGATTGCTTCTGGGACCCCAAAATATTGAATTTTCGGGTGTTTTGAGCCTGAATTTGAGATATAAACGGGTACTGAAGATGCATGCACATATCGACTTTTGTGCACCTAAAAGATCGATTTTCAGTATGTTTTGATTATGTATTTTGAAAATACTCTAACACGGAGTAGGCATGTACAGATCGCTTCTGGGACCCCTAAATATCGAATTTTATGGTGTTTTGGGACTGAATTTGATATATCGACTTTTTGGCATTTAAAAGATCGATTTTTAGCATGTTTTTAGCCTATATTTTGAAAATATTCTAGCACTGTACAGATTGCTTCTGGGACCCCAAAATATTGAATTTTCGGGTGTTTTAAGCCTGAATTTGAGATATAAACGGGTACAGAAGATACATGCACATATTGACTTTGGGCACCAAAAATATCGATTTTCAGCATGTTTTGGGCCTGAATTTTGAAAATACTCTAACACGGAGTAGGCATGTACAGATCGCTTCTGGGACCCCAAAATATCGAATTTTCGGGTGTTTAGGGCCAGAATTTGAGATATAAACGGGTACAGAAGATGCATGCACATATCGACTTTTGGGCACCTAAAAGATCGATTTTCAGTATGTTTTTGGCCTGTATTTTGAAAATACTCTAACACGGAGTAGGCATGTACAGATACCTTCTGGGACCTCTAAATATCGAATTTTCGGGTGCTTTGGGCCTGAATTTGAGATATCGATTTTTTGGCACCTAAAATGTCGATTTTTAGCATGTTTTTAGCCTATATTTTGAAAATATTCTAGCACTGTGTAGGCATGTACAGATTGCTTCTGGGACCCCAAAATATTGAATTTTCGGGTGTTTTGAGCCTGAATTTGAGATATAAACGGGTACAGAAGATACATGCACATATTGACTTTGGGCATCTAAAATATCGATTTTCAGCATGTTTTGGGACTGTATTTTGAAAATACTCTAACACTGAGTAGGCATGTACAGATCGCTTCTGGGACCCCTAAATATCGAATTTTCGGGTGTTTTGGGACTGAATTTGAGATATCGACTTTTTGGCACCTAAAAGATCGATTTTTAGCATGTTTTTAGCCTATATTTTGAAAATATTCTAGCACTGTACAGATTGCTTCTGGGACCCCAAAATATTGAATTTTCGGGTGTTTTGAGCCAGAATTTGAGATATAAACGGGTACAGAAGATACGTGCACATATTGACTTTGGGCACCAAAAATATCAATTTTCAGCATGTTTTGGGCCTGAATTTTGAAAATACTCTAACACGGAGTAGGCATGTACAGATACCTTCTGGGACCTCTAAATATCGAATTTTCGGGTGTTTTGGGACTGAATTTGAGATATCGATTTTTTGGCACCTAAAATGTCGATATTTAGCATGTTTTTAGTCTATATTTTGAAAATATTCTAGCACTGTGTAGGCATGTACAGATTGCTTCTGGGACCCCAAAATATTGAATTTTTTGGTGTTTTGAGCCTGAATTTGAGATATAAACGGGTACAGAAGATACATGCACATATTGACTTTGGGCACCAAAAATATCGATTTTAAGCATGTTTTGGGCCTGTATTTTGAAAATACTCTAACACTGAGTAGGCATGTACAGATTGCTTCTGGGACCCCAAAATATCGAATTTTCGGGTGTTTTGAGCCTGAATTTGAGATATAAACCTTGTACTGAAGATGCATGCACATATCGACTTTTGTGCACCTAAAAGATCGATTTTCAGTATGTTTTGAGCATGTATTTTGAAAATACTCTAACACGGAGTAGGCATGTACAGATCGCTTCTGGGACCCCTAAATATCGAATTTTCGGGTGTTTTGGGACTGAATTTAAGATATCGACTTTTTGGCACCTAAAAGATCGATTTTTAGCATGTTTTTAGCCTATATTTTGAAAATATTCTAGCACTGAGTAGGCATGTAGAGATTGCTTGTGGGACCCCAAAATATTGAATTTTCGGGTGTTTTGAGCCTGAATTTGACATATAAACGGGTACAGAAGATACATGCACATATTGACTTTGGGCACCAAAAATATCGATTTTCAGCATGTTTTGGGCCTGAATTTTGAAAATACTCTAACACGGAGTAGGCATGTACAGATCGCTTCTGGGACCCCAAAATATCGAATTTTCGGGTGTTTAGGGCCAGAATTTGAGATATAAACGGGTACAGAAGATGCATGCACATATCGACTTTTGGGCACCTAAAAGATCGATTTTCAGTATGTTTTTGGCCTGTATTTTGAAAATACTCTAACACTGAGTAGGCATGTACAGATTGCTTCTGGGACCCCAAAATATTGAATTTTCGGGTGTTTTGAGCCTGAATTTGAGATATAAACGGGTACTGAAGATGCATGCACATATCGACTTTTGGGCACCTAAAAGATCGATTTTCAGTATGTTTTGAGCATGTATTTTGAAAATACTCTAACACGGAGTAGGCATGTACAGATCGCTTCTGGGACCCCTAAATATCGAATTTTCGGGTGTTTTGGGACTGAATTTGAGATATCGACTTTTTGGCACCTAGAAGATCGATTTTTAGCATGTTTTTAGCCTATATTTTGAAAATATTCTAGCACTGAGTAGGCATGTACAGATTGCTTCTGGGACCCTAAAATATTGAATTTTCGTTTGTTTTGAGCCTGAATTTGAGATATAAACGGGTACAGAAGATACATGCACATATTGACTTTGGGCACCAAAAATATCGATTTTCAGCATGTTTTGGGCCTGAATTTTGAAAATACTCTAACACGGAGTAGGCATGTACAGATCGCTTCTGGGACCCCAAAATATCGAATTTTCGGGTGTTTAGGGCCAGAATTTGAGATATAAACGGGTACAGAAGATGCATGCACATATCGACTTTTGTGCACCTAAAAGATCGATTTTCAGTATGTTTTTGGCCTGTATTTTGAAAATACTCTAACACGGAGTAGGCATGTACAGATCGCTTCTGGGACCCCTAAATATCGAATTTTCGGGTGTTTTGGGACTGAATTTGAGATATCGACTTTTTGGCACCTAAAAGATCGATTTTTAGCATGTTTTTAGCCTATATTTTGAAAATATTCTAGCACTGAGTAGGCATGTAGAGATTGCTTCTGGGACCCCAAAATATTGAATTTTCGGGTGTTTTGAGCCTAAATTTGAGATATAAACGGGTACAGAAGATACATGCACATATTGACTTTGGGCACCAAAAATATCGATTTTCAGCATGTTTTGGGCCTGAATTTTGAAAATACTCTAACACGGAGTAGGCATGTACAGATCGCTTCTGGGACCCCAAAATATCGAATTTTCGGGTGTTTAGGGCCAGAATTTGAGATATAAACGGGTACAGAAGATACATGCACATATTGACTTGGGCATCTAAAATATCGATTTTCAGCATGTTTTGGGCCTGAATTTTGAAAATACTCTAACACGGAGTAGGCATGTACAGATCGCTTCTGGGACCCCAAAATATCGAATTTTCGGGTGTTTATTGTCAGAATTTGAGATATAAACGGGTACAGAAGATGCATGCACATATCGACTTTTGGGCACCTATAAGATCGATTTTCAGTATGTTTTTGGCCTGTATTTTGAAAATACTCTAACACGGAGTAGGCATGTACAGATACCTTCTGGGACCTCTAAATATCGAATTTTCGGGTGTGTTGGGACTGAATTTGAGATATCGATTTTTTGGCACCTAAAATGTCGATTTTTAGCATGTTTTTAGCCTATATTTTGAAAATATTCTAGCACTGTGTAGGCATGTACAGATTGCTTCTGGGACCCCAAAATATTGAATTTTCGGGTGTTTTGAGCCTGAATTTGAGATATAAACGGATATAGAAGATACATGCACATATTGACTTTGGGCATCTAAAATATCGATTTTCAGCATGTTTTGGGCCTGTATTTTGAAAATACTCTAACACTGAGTAGGCATGTACAGATTGCTTCTGGGACCCCAAAATATTGAATTTTCGGGTGTTTTGAGCCTGAATTTGAGATATAAACGGGTACTGAAGATGCATGCACATATCGACTTTTGTGCACCTAAAAGATCGATTTTCAGTATGTTTTGATCATGTATTTTGAAAATACTCTAACACGGAGTAGGCATGTACAGATCGCTTCTGGGACCCCTAAATATCGAATTTTCTGGTGTTTTGGGACTGAATTT
This sequence comes from Petrolisthes cinctipes, assembly GCA_033782935.1. Lineage (NCBI taxonomy): Eukaryota > Metazoa > Arthropoda > Malacostraca > Decapoda > Porcellanidae > Petrolisthes > Petrolisthes cinctipes. The sequence goes on from JAWQEG010001185.1 coordinate 572,490, forward strand.
GATATATCGACTTTTTGGCATTTAAAAGATCGATTTTTAGCATGTTTTTAGCCTATATTTTGAAAATATTCTAGCACTGTACAGATTGCTTCTGGGACCCCAAAATATTGAATTTTCGGGTGTTTTAAGCCTGAATTTGAGATATAAACGGGTACAGAAGATACATGCACATATTGACTTTGGGCACCAAAAATATCGATTTTCAGCATGTTTTGGGCCTGAATTTTGAAAATACTCTAACACGGAGTAGGCATGTACAGATCGCTTCTGGGACCCCAAAATATCGAATTTTCGGGTGTTTAGGGCCAGAATTTGAGATATAAACGGGTACAGAAGATGCATGCACATATCGACTTTTGGGCACCTAAAAGATCGATTTTCAGTATGTTTTTGGCCTGTATTTTGAAAATACTCTAACACGGAGTAGGCATGTACAGATACCTTCTGGGACCTCTAAATATCGAATTTTCGGGTGCTTTGGGACTGAATTTGAGATATCGATTTTTTGGCACCTAAAATGTCGATTTTTAGCATATTTTTAGCCTATATTTTGAAAATATTCTAGCACTGTGTAGGCATGTACAGATTGCTTCTGGGACCCCAAAATATTGAATTTTCGGGTGTTTTGAGCCTGAATTTGAGATATAAACGGGTACAGAAGATACATGCACACATTGACTTTGGGCATCTAAAATATCGATTTTCAGCATGTTTTGGACCTGTATTTTGAAAATACTCTAACACTGAGTAGGCATGTACAGATCGCTTCTGGGACCCCTAAATATCGAATTTTCTGGTGTTTTGGGACTGAATTTGAGATATCGACTTTTTGGCACCTAAAAGATCGATTTTTAGCATGTTTTTAGCCTATATTTTGAAAATATTCTAGCACTGTACAGATTGCTTCTGGGACCCCAAAATATTGAATTTTCGGGTGTTTTGAGCCAGAATTTGAGATATAAACGGGTACAGAAGATACGTGCACATATTGACTTTGGGCACCAAAAATATCAATTTTCAGCATGTTTTGGGCCTGAATTTTGAAAATACTCTAACACGGAGTAGGCATGTACAGATACCTTCTGGGACCTCTAAATATCGAATTTTCGGGTGTTTTGGGACTGAATTTGAGATATCGATTTTTTGGCACCTAAAATGTCGATATTTAGCATGTTTTTAGTCTATATTTTGAAAATATTCTAGCACTGTGTAGGCATGTACAGATTGCTTCTGGGACCCCAAAATATTGAATTTTTTGGTGTTTTGAGCCTGAATTTGAGATATAAACGGGTACAGAAGATACATGCACATATTGACTTTGGGCACCAAAAATATCGATTTTAAGCATGTTTTGGGCCTGAATTTTGAAAATACTCTAACACTGAGTAGGCATGTACAGATCGCTTCTGGGACCCCAAAATATCGAATTTTCGGGTGTTTATTGTCAGAATTTGAGATATAAACGGGTACAGAAGATGCATGCACATATCGACTTTTGGGCACCTATAAGATCGATTTTCAGTATGTTTTTGGCCTGTATTTTGAAAATACTCTAACACGGAGTAGGCATGTACAGATACCTTCTGGGACCTCTAAATATCGAATTTTCGGGTGTTTTGGGACTGAATTTGAGATATCGATTTTTTGGCACCTAAAATGTCGATTTTTAGCATGTTTTTAGCCTATATTTTGAAAATATTCTAGCACTGTGTAGGCATGTACAGATTGCTTCTGGGACCCCAAAATATTGTATTTTTGGGTGTTTTGAGCCTGAATTTGAGATATAAACGGATACAGAAGATACATGCACATATTGACTTTGGGCATCTAAAATATCGATTTTCAGCATGTTTTGGGCCTGTATTTTGAAAATACTCTAACACTGAGTAGGCATGTACAGATTGCTTCTGGGACCCCAAAATATTGAATTTTCGGGTGTTTTGAGCCTGAATTTGAGATATAAACGGGTACTGAAGATGCATGCACATATCGACTTTTGTGCACCTAAAAGATCGATTTTCAGTATGTTTTGATCATGTATTTTGAAAATACTCTAACACGGAGTAGGCATGTACAGATCGCTTCTGGGACCCCTAAATATCGAATTTTCTGGTGTTTTGGGACTGAATTTGATATATCGACTTTTTGGCATTTAAAAGATCGATTTTTAGCATGTTTTTAGCCTATATTTTGAAAATATTCTAGCACTGTACAGATTGCTTCTGGGACCCCAAAATATTGAATTTTCGGGTGTTTTAAGCCTGAATTTGAGATATAAACGGGTACAGAAGATACATGCACATATTGACTTTGGGCACCAAAAATATCGATTTTCAGCATGTTTTGGGCCTGAATTTTGAAAATACTCTAACACGGAGTAGGCATGTACAGATCGCTTCTGGGACCCCAAAATATCGAATTTTCGGGTGTTTAGGGCCATTATTTGAGATATAAACGGGTACAGAAGATGCATGCACATATCGACTTTTGGGCACCTAAAAGATCGATTTTCAGTATGTTTTTGGCCTGTATTTTGAAAATACTCTAACACGGAGTAGGCATGTACAGATACCTTCTGGGACCTCTAAATATCGAATTTTCGGGTGCTTTGGGACTGAATTTGAGATATCGATTTTTTGGCACCTAAAATGTCGATTTTTAGCATGTTTTTAGCCTATATTTTGAAAATATTCTAGCACTGTGTAGGCATGTACAGATTGCTTCTGGGACCCCAAAATATTGAATTTTCGGGTGTTTTGAGCCTAAATTTGAGATATAAACGGGTACAGAAGATACATGCACATATTGACTTTGGGCATCTAAAATATCGATTTTCAGCATGTTTTGGGCCTGTATTTTGAAAATACTCTAACACTGAGTAGGCATGTACAGATTGCTTCTGGGACCCCAAAATATTGAATTTTCGGGTGTTTTGAGCCTGAATTTGAGATATAAACGGGTACTGAAGATGCATGCACATATCGACTTTTGTGCACCTAAAAGATCGATTTTCAGTATGTTTTGAGCATGTATTTTGAAAAATACTCTGACACGGAGTAGGCATGTACAGATCGCTTCTGGGACCCCTAAATATCGAATTTTCGGGTGTTTTGGGACTGAATTTGAGATATCGACTTTTTGGCACCTAAAAGATCGATTTTTAGCATGTTTTTAGCCTATATTTTGAAAATATTCTAGCACTGTACAGATTGCTTCTGGGACCCCAAAATATTGAATTTTCGGGTGTTTTGAGCCAGAATTTGAGATATAAACGGGTACAGAAGATACATGCACATATTGACTTTGGGCACCAAAAATATCGATTTTCAGCATGTTTTGGGCCTGAATTTTGCAAATACTCTAACACGGAGTAGGCATGTACAGATCGCTTCTGGGACCCCTAAATATCGAATTTTCGGGTGTTTAGGACCAGAATTTGAGATATAAACGGGTACAGAAGATGCATGCACATATCGACTTTTGGGCACCTAAAAGATCGATTTTCAGTATGTTTTTGGCCTGTATTTTGAAAATACTCTAACACGGAGTAGGCATGTACAGATACCTTCTGGGACCTCTAAATATCGAATTTTCGGGTGTTTTGGGACTGAATTTGAGATATCGACTTTTTGGCACCTAAAAGATCGATTTTTAGCATGTTTTTAGCCTATATTTTGAAAATATTCTAGCACTGTACAGATTGCTTCTGGGACCCCAAAATATTGAATTTGCGGGTGTTTTGAGCCAGAATTTGAGATATAAACGGGTACAGAAGATACATGCACATATTGACTTTGGGCACCAAAAATATCGATTTTCAGCATGTTTTGGGCCTGAATTTTGCAAATACTATAACACGGAGTAGGCATGTACAGATCGCTTCTGGGACCCCTAAATATCGAATTTTCGGGTGTTTAGGGCCAGAATTTGAGATATAAACGGGTACAGAAGATGCATGCACATATCGACTTTTGGGCACCTAAAAGATCGATTTTCAGTATGTTTTTGGCCTGTATTTTGAAAATACTCTAACACGGAGTAGGCATGTACAGATACCTTCTGGGACCTCTAAATATCGAATTTTCGGGTGTTTTGGGACTGAATTTGAGATATCGATTTTTTGGCACCTAAAATGTCGATTTTTAGCATGTTTTTAGCCTATATTTTGAAAATATTCTAACACTGTGTAGGCATGTACAGATTGCTTCTGGGACCCCAAAATATTGAATTTTCGGGTGTTTTGAGCCTGAATTTGAGATATAAACGGGTACAGAAGATACATAAACATATTGACTTTGGGCATCTAAAATATCGATTTTCAGCATGTTTTGGGCCTGTATTTTGAAAATACTCTAACACTGAGTAGGCATGTACAGATTGCTTCTGGGACCCCAAAATATTGAATTTTCGGGTGTTTTGAGCCTGAATTTGATATATAAACGGGTACTGAAGATGCATGCACATATCGACTTTTGTGCACCTAAAAGATCGATTTTCAGTATGTTTTGAGCATGTATTTTGAAAATACTCTACCACGGAGTAGGCATGTACAGATCGCTTCTGGGACCCCTAAATATCGAAATTTCGGGTGTTTTGGGACTGAATTTGAGATATCGACTTTTTGGCACCTAAAAGATCGATTTTTAGCATGTTTTTAGCCTATATTTTGAAAATACTCTAACACTGAGTAGGCATGTACAGATTGCTTCTGGGACCCCAAAATATTGAATTTTGGGGTGTTTTGAGCCTGAATTTGAGATATAAACGGGTACAGAAGATACATGCACATATTGACTTTGGGCACCAAAAATATCGATTTTTAGCATGTTTTGGGCCTGAATTTTGAAAATACTCTAACACGGAGTAGGCATATACAGATCGCTTCTGGGACCCCAAAATATCGAATTTTCGGGTGTTTAGGGCCAGAATTTGAGATATAAACGGGTACAGAAGATGCATGCACATATCGACTTTTGGGCACCTAAAAGATCGATTTTCAGTATGTTTTTGGCCTATATTTTGAAAATACTCTAACACGGAGTAGGCATGTACAGATACCTTCTGGGACCTCTAAATATCGAATTTTAAGGTGTTTTGGAACTGAATTTGAGATATCGATTTTTTGGCACTTAAAATGTCGATTTTTAGCATGTTTTTAGCCTATATTTTGGAAATATTCTAGCACTGTGTAGGCATGTACAGATTGCTTCTGGGACCCCAAAATATTGAATTTTCGGGTGTTTTGAGCCTGAATTTGAGATATAAACGGGTACAGAAGATACATGCATATATTGACTTTGGGCATCTAAAATATCGATTTTCAGCAAGTATTAGGCCTGTATTTTGAAAATACTCTAACACTGAGTAAGCATGTACAGATTGCTTCTGGGACCCCAAAATATTGAATTTTCTGGTGTTTTGAGCCTGAATTTGAGATATAAACGGGTACAGAAGATACATGCATATATTGACTTTGGGCATCTAAAATATCGATTTTCAGCATGTTTTGGGCTTTTATTTTGAAAATACTCTAACACTGATTAAGCATGTACAGATTGCTTCTGGGACCCCAAAATATTGAATTTTCGTGTGTTTTGAGCCTGAATTTGAGATATAAACGGGTACTGAAGAAGCATGCACATATCGACTTTTGTGCACCTAAAAGATCGATTTTCAGTATGTTTTGAGCATGTATTTTGAAAATACTCTAACACGGAGTAGGCATGTACAGATCGCTTCTGGGACCCCTTAATATCGAATTTTCGGGTGTTTTAGGACTGAATTTGAGATATCGACTTTTTGGCACTAAAAATGTCGATTTTTAGCATGTTTTTAGCCTATATTTTGAATATATTCTAGCACTGTGTACAGATTGCTTCTGGGACCCCAAAATATTGAATTTTCGCGTGTTTTGAGCCTGAATTTGAGATATAAACGGGTACAGAAGATACATGCACATATTGACTTTGGGCATCTAAAATATCGATTTTCAGCATGTTTTAGGCCTGTATTTTGAAAATACTCTAACACTGAGTAGGCATGTACAGATTGCTTCTGGAACCCCAAAATATTGAATTTTCGTTTGTTTTGAGCCTGAATTTGAGATATAAACGGGTACTGAAGATGCATGCACATATCGACTTTTGTGCACCTAAAAGATCGATTTTCAGTATGTTTTGAGCATGTATTTTGAATATACTCTAACACGGAATAGGCATGTACAGATTGCTTCTGGGACCCCTAAATATCGAATTTTCGGGTGTTTTGGGACTGAATTTGAGATATCGACTTTTTGGCACCTAAAAGATCGATTTTTAGCATGTTTCTAGCCTATATTTTGAAAATATTCTAGCACTGAGTAGGCATGTACAGATTGCTTCTGGGACCCCAGAATATTGAATTTTCGGGTGTTTTGAGCCTGAATTTGAGATATAAACGGGTACAGAAGATACATGCACATATTGACTTTGGGCATCTAAAATATCGATTTTTAGCATGTTTTGGGCCTGTATTTTGAAAATACTCTAACACTGAGTAGGCATGTACAGATTGCTTCTGGGACCCCAAAATATTGAATTTTCGGGTGTTTTGAGCCTGAATTTGAGATATAAACGGGTACTGAAGATGCATGCACATATCGACTTTTGTGCACCTAAAAGATCGATTTTCAGTATGTTTTGAGCATGTATTTTGAAAATACTCTAACACGGAGTAGCCATGTACAGATCGCTTCTGGGACCCCTAAATATCGAATTTTCGGGTGTTTTGGGACTGAATTTGAGATATCGACTTTTTGGCATCTAAAAGATCGATTTTTAGCATGTTTTTAGCCTATATTTTGAAAATATTCTAGCACTGAGTAGGCATGTACAGATTGCTTCTGGGACCCCAAAATATTGAATTTTCGGGTGTTTTGTGCCTGAATTTGAGATATAAACGGGTACTGAAGATGCATGCACATATCGACTTTTGTGCACCTAAAAGATCGATTTTCAGTATGTTTTGAGCATGTATTTTGAAAATACTCTAACACGGAGTAGGCATGTACAGATCGCTTCTGGGACCCCTAAATATCGAATTTTCGGGTGTTTTGGGACTGAATTTGAGATATCGACTTTTTGGCACCTAAAAGATCGATTTTTAGCATGTTTTTAGCCTATATTTTGAAAATATTCTAGCACTGTACAGATCGCTTCTGGGACCCCAAAATATCGAATTTTCGGGTGTTTAAAGCCAGAATTTGAGATATAAACGGGTACAGAAGATGCAGGCACATATCGACTTTTGGGCACCTAAAAGATCGATTTTCAGTATGTTTTTGGCCTATATTTTGAAAATACTCTAACACGGAGTAGGCATCTACAGATACCTTCTGGGACCTCTAAATATCGAACTTTAAGGTGTTTTGGAACTGAATTTGAGATATCGATTTTTTGGCACTTAAAATGTCGATTTTTAGCATGTTTTTAGCCTATATTTTGAAAATATTCTAGCACTGTGTACAGATTGCTTCTCGGACCCCAAAATATTGAATTTTCGGGTGTTTTGAGCCTGAATTTGAGATATAAACGGGTACAGAAGATACATGCATATATTGACTTTGGGCATCTAAAATATCGAATTTCAGCATGTTTTGGGCCTGTATTTTGAAAATACTCTAACACTGAGTAAGCATGTACAGATTGCTTCTGGGACCTCAAAATATTGAATTTTCGGGTGTTTTGAGCCTGAATTTGAGATATAAACGGGTACAGAAGATACATGCATATATTGACTTTGGGCATCTAAAATTTCGATGTTCAGCATGTTTTGGGCCTGTATTTTGAAAATACTCTAACACTGAGTAAGCATGTACAGATTGCTTCTGGGACCCCAAAATATTGAATTTTCGGGTGTTTTGAGCCTGAATTTGAGATATAAACGGGTACTGAAGATGCATGCACATATCGACTTTTGTGCACCTAAAAGATCGATTTTCAGTATGTTTTGAGCATGTATTTTGAAAATACTCTAACACAGAGTAGGCATATACAGATCGCTTCTGGGACCCCTAAATATCGAATTTTCGGGTGTTTTGGGACTGAATTTGAGATATCGACTTTTTGGCACCTAAAAGATCGATTTTAGCATGTTTTTAGCCTATATTTTGAAAATATTCTAGCACTGAGTAGGCATGTACAGATTACTTCTGGGACCCCAAAATATTGAATTTTCGGGTGTTTTGAGCCTGAATTTGAGATATAAACGGGTACAGAAGATACATGCACATATTGACTTTGGGCACCAAAAATATCGATTTTCAGCATGTTTTGGGCCTGAATTTTGAAAATACTCTAACACTGAGTAAGCATGTACAGATTGCTTCTGGGACCCCAAAATATTGAATTTTCGGGTATTTTGAGCCTGAATTTGAGATATAAACGGGTACAGAAGATGCATGCACATATCGACTTTTGTGCACCTAAAAGATCGATTTTCGGTATGTTTTGAGCATGTATTTTGAAAATACTCTAACACCGAGTAGGCATGTACAGATCGCTTCTGGGACCCCTAAATATCGAATTTTCGGGTGTTTTGGGACTGAATTTGAGATATCGACTTTTTGGCACCTAAAAGATCGATTTTTAGCATGTTTTTAACCTATATTTTGAAAATATTCTAGCACTGTGTAGGCATGTACAGATTGCTTCTGGGACCCCAAAATATTGAATTTTCGGGTGTTTTAAGCCTGAATTTGAGATATAAACGGGTACAGAAGATACATTCACATATTGACTTTGGGCACCAAAAATATCGATTTTCAGCATGTTTTGGGCCTGAATTTTGAAAATACTCTAACACTGAGTAGACATGTACAGATCGCTTCTGGGACCCCAAAATATCGAATTTTCGGGTGTTTAGGGCCAGAATTTGAGATATAAACAGGTACAGAGGATGCATGCACATATCGACTTTTGGGCACCTAAAAGATCGATTTTCAGTATGTTTTTAGCCTGTATTTTGAAAATACTCTAACACGGAGTAGGCATGTACAGATACCTTCTGGGACCCCTAAATATCGAATTTTCGGGTGTTTTGGGACTGAATTTGAGATATCGACTTTTTGGCACCTAAAAGATCGATTTTTAGCATGTTTTTAGCCTATATTTTGAAAATATTCTAGCACTGAATAGGCATGTACAGATTGCTTCTGGGATCCCAAAATATTGAATGTTCGGGTGTTTTGATCCTGAATTTGAGATATAAACGGGTACAGAAGATACATGCACATATTGACTTTGGGCACCAAAAATATCGATTTTTAGCATGTTTTGGGCCTGAATTTTGAAAATACTCTAACACCGAGTAGGCATGTACAGATTGCTTCTGGGACCCCAAAATATTGAATATTCGGGTGTTTTGAGCCTGAATTTGAGATATAAACGGGTACAGAAGATACATGCACATATTGACTTTGGGCACCAAAAATATCGATTTTCAGCATGTTTTGGGCCTACATTTTGAAAATACTCTAACACTGAGTAGGCATGTACAGATCGCTTCTAGGACCCGCAAATATCGAATTTTCGGGTGTTTAGGGCCAGAATTTGAGATATAAACGGGTACAGAAGATGCATGCACATATCGACTTTTGGGCACCTAAAAGATCGATTTTCAGTATGTTTTTGGCCTGTTTTTTTTAAATTCTCTAACACGGAGTAGGCATGTACAGATACCTTCTGGGACCTCTAAATATCGAATTTTCGGGTGTTTTGGGACTGAATTTGAGATATCGATTTTTTGGCACCTAAAATGTCGATTTTTAGCATGTTTTTAGCCTATATTTTGAAAATATTCTAGCACTGTACAGATTGCTTCTGGGACCCCAAAATATTGAATTTTCGTTTGTTTTGAGCCTGAATTTGAGATATAAACGGGTACAGAAGATACATGCACATATTGACTTTGGGCATCTAAAATATCGATTTTCAGCATGTTTTGGGCCTGTATTTTGAAAATACTCTAACACTGAGTAGGCATGTACAGATTGCTTCTGGGACCCCAAAATATTGAATTTTCGGGTGTTTTGAGCCTGAATTTGAGATATAAACGGGTACTGAAGATGCATGCACATATCGACTTTTGTGCACCTAAAAGATCGATTTTCAGTATGTTTTGAGCATGTATTTTGAAAATACTCTAACACGGAGTAGGCATGTACAGATCGCTTCTGGGACCCCTAAATATCGAATTTTCGGGTGTTTTGGGACTGAATTTGAGATATCGACTTTTTGGCACCTAAAAGATCGATTTTTAGCATGTTTTTAGCCTATATTGTGAAAATATTCTAGCACTGTACAGATTGTTTCTGGGACCCCAAAATATTGAATTTTCGGGTGTTTTGAGCCTGAATTTGAGATATAAACGGGTACAGAAGATACATGCACATATTGACTTTGGGCACCAAAAATATCGATTTTCAGCATGTTTTGGGCCTGTATTTTGAAAATACTCTAACACTGAGTAGGCATGTACAGATACCTTCTGGGACCTCTAAATATCGAATTTTCGGGTGTTTTGGAACTGAATTTGAGATATCGATTTTTTGGCACCTAAAATGTCGATTTTTAGCATGTTTTTAGCCTATATTTTGAAAATATTCTAGCACTCTGTTGGCATGTACAGATTGCTTCTGGGACCCCAAAATATTGAATTTTCGGGTGTTTTGAGCCTGAATTTGAGATATAAACGGGTACAGAAGATACATGCACATATTGACTTTGGACATCTAAAATATCGATTTTCAGCATGTTTTGGGCCTGTATTTTGAAAATACTCTAACACTGAGTAGGCATGTACAGATTGCTTCTGGGACCCCAAAATATTGAATTTTCGGGTGTTTTGAGCCTGAATTTGAGATATAAACGGGTACAGAAGATACATGCACATATTGACTTTGGGCATCTAAAATATCGATTATCAGCATGTTTTGGGCCTGTATTTTGAAAATACTCTAATACTGAGTAGGCATGTACAGATTGCTTCTGGGACCCCAAAATATTGAATTTTCGGGTGTTTTGAGCCTGAATTTGAGATATCGACTTTTTGGCACCTAAAAGATCGATTTTTAGCATGTTTTTAGCCTATATTTTGAAAATATTCTAGCACTGTACAGATTCCTTCTGGGACCCCAAAATATTGAATTTTCGGGTGTTTTGAGCCTGAATTTGAGATGTTTGGGTACAGAAGATACATGCACATATTGACTTTGGGCACCAAAAATATCGATTTTCAGCATGTTTTGGGCCTGTATTTTGAAAATACTCTAACACGGAGTAGGCATGTACAGATCGCTTCTGGGACCCCAAATATCGAATTTTCGGGTGTTTAGGGCCAGAATTTGAGATATAAACGGGTACAGAAGATGCATTCACATCGACTTTTGGGCACCTAAAAGATCGATTTTCAGTATGTTTTTGGTCTGTATTTTGAAAATACTCTAACACGGTGTAGGCATGTACAGATACCTTTTGGGACCTCTAAATATCGAATTTTCGGGTGTCTTTGGACTGAATTTGAGATATCGATTTTTTGGCACCTAAAATGTCGATTTTTAGCATGTTTTTAGCCTATATTTTGAAAATATTCTAGCACTGTGTAGGCATGTACAGATTGCTTCTGGGACCCCAAAATATTGAATTTTCGGGTGTTTTGAGCCTGAATTTGAGATATAAACGGGTACAGAAGATATATGCACATATTGACTTTGGGCATCTAAAATATCGATTTTCAGCATGTTTTGGGCCTGTATTTTGAAAATACTCTAACACTGAGTAGGCATGTACAGATTGCTTCTGGGACCCCAAAATATTGAATTTTCGGGTGTTTTGAGCCTGAATTTGAGATATAAACGGGTACTGAAGATGCATGCACATATCGACTTTTGTGCACCTAAAAGATCGATTTTCAGTATGTTTTGAGCATGTATTTTGAAAATACTCTAACACGGAGTAGGCATGTACAGATCGCTTCTGGGACCCCTAAATATCGAATTTTCGGGTGTTTTGGGACTGAATTTGAGATATCGACTTTTGTGCACCTAAAAGATCGATTTTCAGTATGTTTTTGGCCTGTATTTTGAAAATACTCTAACACGGAGTAAGCATGTACAGATACCTTCTGGGACCTCTAAATATCGAATTTTTGGGTGTTTTGGGACTGAATTTGAGATATCGAATTTTTGGCACCTAAAATGTGGATTTTTAGCATGCTTTTAGCCTTTATTTTGAAAATATTCTAGCACTGTGTAGGCATGTACAGATTGCTTCTGGGACCCCAAAATATTGAATTTTCGGGTGTTTTGAGCCTGAATTTGAGATATAAACGGGTACAGAAGATACATGCACATATTGACTTTGGGCATCTAATATATCGATTTTCAGCATGTTTTGGGCCTGTATTTTGAAAATACTCTAACACTGTGTAGGCATGTACAGATTGCTTCTGGGACCCCAAAATATTGAATTTTCGGGTGTTTTGAGCCTGAATTTGAGATATAAACGGGTACTGAAGATGCATGCACATATCGACTTTTGTGCACCTAAAAGATCGATTTTCAGTATGTTTTGAGCATGTATTTTGAAAATACTCTAACACGGAGTAGGCATGTACAGATCGCTTCTGGGACCCCTAAATATCGAATTTTCGGGTGTTTTGGGACTGAATTTGAGATATCGACTTTTTGGCACCTAAAAGATCGATTTTTAGCATGCTTTTAGCCTATATTTTGAAAATATTCTAGCACTGAGTGCCAGGCATGTACAGATTGCTTCTGGGACCCCAAAATATCGAATTTTCGGGAGTTTTGTGCCTGAATTTGAGATATAAACGGGTACTGAAGATGCATTCACATATCGACTTTTGTGCACCTAAAAGATCGATTTTCAGTATGTTTTGAGCATGTATTTTGAAAATACTCTAACACGGAGTAGGCATGTACAGATCGCTTCTGGTACCCCTAAATATCGAATTTTCGGGTGTTTTGGGACTGAATTTGAGATATCGACTTTTTGGCACCTAAAAGATCGATTTTTAGCATGTTTTTAGCCTATATTTTGAAAATATTCTAGCACTGTACAGATTGTTTCTGGGACCCCAAAATATTGAATTTTCGGGTGTTTTGAGCCTGAATTTGAGATATAAACGGGTACAGAAGATACATGCACATATTGACTTTGGGCATCTAATATATCGATTTTCAGCATGTTTTGGGCCTGTATTTTGAAAATACTCTAACACTGAGTAAGCATGTACAGATTGCTTCTGGGACCCCAAAATATTGAATTTTCGGGTATTTTGAGCCTGAATTTGAGATATAAACGGGTACAGAAGATGCATGCACATATCGACTTTTGTGCACCTAAAAGATCGATTTTCGGTATGTTTTGAGCATGTATTTTGAAAATACTCTAACACCGAGTAGGCATGTACAGATCGCTTCTGGGACCCCTAAATATCGAATTTTCGGGTGTTTTGGGACTGAATTTGAGATATCGACTTTTTGGCACCTAAAAGATCGATTTTTAGCATGTTTTTAACCTATATTTTGAAAATATTCTAGCACTGTGTAGGCATGTACAGATTGCTTCTGGGACCCCAAAATATTGAATTTTCGGGTGTTTTAAGCCTGAATTTGAGATATAAACGGGTACAGAAGATACATGCACATATTGACTTTGGGCACCAAAAATATCGATTTTCAGCATGTTTTGGGCCTGAATTTTGAAAATACTCTAACACTGAGTAGGCATGTACAGATCGCTTCTGGGACCCCAAAATATCGAATTTTCGGGTGTTTAGGGCCAGAATTTGAGATATAAACAGGTACAGAGGATGCATGCACATATCGACTTTTGGGCACCTAAAAGATCGATTTTCAGTATGTTTTTAGCCTGTATTTTGAAAATACTCTAACACGGAGTAGGCATGTACAGATACCTTCTGGGACCTCTAAATATCGAATTTTCGGGTGTTTTGGGACTGAATTTGAGATATCGATTTTTTGGCACCTAAAATGTCGATTTTTAGCATGTTTTTAGCCTATATTTTGAAAATATTCAAGCACTATGTACAGATTGCTTCTGGGACCCCAAAATATTGAATTTTCGGGTGTTTTGAGCCTGAATTTGAGATATAAACGGGTACAGAAGATACATGCAGATATCGACTTTGGGCATCTAAAATATCGATTTTCAGCATGTTCTGAGCCTGTATTTTGAAAATACTCTAACACTGAGTAGGCATGTACAGATCACTTCTGGGACCCCTAAATATCGAATTTTCGGGTGTTTTGGGACTGAATTTGAGATATCGACTTTTTGGCACCTAAAAGATCGATTTTTAGCATGTTTTTAGCCTATATTTTGAAAATATTCTAGCACTGAATAGGCATGTACAGATTGCTTCTGGGATCCCAAAATATTGAATGTTCGGGTGTTTTGATCCTGAATTTGAGATATAAACGGGTACAGAAGATACATGCACATATTGACTTTGGGCACCAAAAATATCGATTTTTAGCATGTTTTGGGCCTGAATTTTGAAAATACTCTAACACCGAGTAGGCATGTACAGATTGCTTCTGGGACCCCAAAATATTGAATATTCGGGTGTTTTGAGCCTGAATTTGAGATATAAACGGGTACAGAAGATACATGCACATATTGACTTTGGGCACCAAAAATATCGATTTTCAGCATGTTTTGGGCCTACATTTTGAAAATACTCTAACACTGAGTAGGCATGTACAGATCGCTTCTGGGACCCGCAAATATCGAATTTTCGGGTGTTTAGGGCCAGAATTTGAGATATAAACGGGTACAGAAGATGCATGCACATATCGACTTTTGGGCACCTAAAAGATCGATTTTCAGTATGTTTTTGGCCTGTTTTTTTTAAATTCTCTAACACGGAGTAGGCATGTACAGATACCTTCTGGGACCTCTAAATATCGAATTTTCGGGTGTTTTGGGACTGAATTTGAGATATCGATTTTTTGGCACCTAAAATGTCGATTTTTAGCATGTTTTTAGCCTATATTTTGAAAATATTCTAGCACTGTACAGATTGCTTCTGGGACCCCAAAATATTGAATTTTCGTTTGTTTTGAGCCTGAATTTGAGATATAAACGGGTACAGAAGATACATGCACATATTGACTTTGGGCATCTAAAATATCGATTTTCAGCATGTTTTGGGCCTGTATTTTGAAAATACTCTAACACTGAGTAGGCATGTACAGATTGCTTCTGGGACCCCAAAATATTGAATTTTCGGGTGTTTTGAGCCTGAATTTGAGATATAAACGGGTACTGAAGATGCATGCACATATCGACTTTTGTGCACCTAAAAGATCGATTTTCAGTATGTTTTGAGCATGTATTTTGAAAATACTCTAACACGGAGTAGGCATGTACAGATCGCTTCTGGGACCCCTAAATATCGAATTTTCGGGTGTTTTGGGACTGAATTTGAGATATCGACTTTTTGGCACCTAAAAGATCGATTTTTAGCATGTTTTTAGCCTATATTGTGAAAATATTCTAGCACTGTACAGATTGCTTCTGGGACCCCAAAGTTTCGAATTTTCGGGTGTTTTGAGCCTGATTTTGAGATATAAACGGGTACAGAAGATACATGCACATATTGACTTTGGGCACCAAAAATATCGATTTTCAGCATGTTTTGGGCCTGTATTTTGAAAATACTCTAACACTGAGTAGGCATGTACAGATCGCTTCTGGGACCCGCAAATATCGAATTTTCGGGTGTTTAGGGCCAGAATTTGAGATATAAACGGGTACAGAAGATGCATGCACATATCGACTTTTGGGCACCTAAAAGATCGATTTTCAGTATGTTTTTGGCCTGTTTTTTTAAAATACTCTAACACGGAGTAGGCATGTACAGATACCTTCTGGGACCTCTAAATATCGAATTTTCGGGTGTTTTGGAACTGAATTTGAGATATCGATTTTTTGGCACCTAAAATGTCGATTTTTAGCATGTTTTTAGCCTATATTTTGAAAATATTCTAGCACTCTGTTGGCATGTACAGATTGCTTCTGGGACCCCAAAATATTGAATTTTCGGGTGTTTTGAGCCTGAATTTGAGATATAAACGGGTACAGAAGATACATGCACATATTGACTTTGGGCATCTAAAATATCGATTATCAGCATGTTTTGGGCCTGTATTTTGAAAATACTCTAATACTGAGTAGGCATGTACAGATTGCTTCTGGGACCCCAAAATATTGAATTTTCGGGTGTTTTGAGCCTTAATTTGAGATATCGACTTTTTGGCACCTAAAAGATCGATTTTTAGCATGTTTTTAGCCTATATTTTGAAAATATTCTAGCACTGTACAGATTCCTTCTGGGACCCCAAAATATTGAATTTTCGGGTGTTTTGAGCCTGAATTTGAGATGTTTGGGTACAGAAGATACATGCACATATTGACTTTGGGCACCAAAAATATCGATTTTCAGCATGTTTTGGGCCTGTATTTTGAAAATACTCTAACACGGAGTAGGCATGTACAGATCGCTTCTGGGACCCCAAAATATCGAATTTTCGGGTGTTTAGGGCCAGAATTTGAGATATAAACGGGTACAGAAGATGCATTCACATCGACTTTTGGGCACCTAAAAGATCGATTTTCAGTATGTTTTTGGTCTGTATTTTGAAAATACTCTAACACGGTGTAGGCATGTACAGATACCTTTTGGGACCTCTAAATATCGAATTTTCGGGTGTCTTTGGACTGAATTTGAGATATCGATTTTTTGGCACCTAAAATGTCGATTTTTAGCATGTTTTTAGCCTATATTTTGAAAATATTCTAGCACTGTGTAGGCATGTACAGATTGCTTCTGGGACCCCAAAATATTGAATTTTCGGGTGTTTTGAGCCTGAATTTGAGATATAAACGGGTACAGAAGATATATGCACATATTGACTTTGGGCATCTAAAATATCGATTTTCAGCATGTTTTGGGCCTGTATTTTGAAAATACTCTAACACTGAGTAGGCATGTACAGATTGCTTCTGGGACCCCAAAATATTGAATTTTCGGGTGTTTTGAGCCTGAATTTGAGATATAAACGGGTACTGAAGATGCATGCACATATCGACTTTTGTGCACCTAAAAGATCGATTTTCAGTATGTTTTGAGCATGTATTTTGAAAATACTCTAACACGGAGTAGGCATGTACAGATCGCTTCTGGGACCCCTAAATATCGAATTTTCGGGTGTTTTGGGACTGAATTTGAGATATCGACTTTTGTGCACCTAAAAGATCGATTTTCAGTATGTTTTTGGCCTGTATTTTGAAAATACTCTAACACGGAGTAAGCATGTACAGATACCTTCTGGGACCTCTAAATATCGAATTTTTGGGTGTTTTGGGACTGAATTTGAGATATCGAATTTTTGGCACCTAAAATGTGGATTTTTAGCATGCTTTTAGCCTTTATTTTGAAAATATTCTAGCACTGTGTAGGCATGTACAGATTGCTTCTGGGACCCCAAAATATTGAATTTTCGGGTGTTTTGAGCCTGAATTTGAGATATAAACGGGTACAGAAGATACATGCACATATTGACTTTGGGCATCTAATATATCGATTTTCAGCATGTTTTGGGCCTGTATTTTGAAAATACTCTAACACTGAGTAGGCATGTACAGATTGCTTCTGGGACCCCAAAATACCGAATTTTCGGGAGTTTTGTGCCTGAATTTGAGATATAAACGGGTACTGAAGATGCATTCACATATCGACTTTTGTGCACCTAAAAGATCGATTTTCAGTATGTTTTGAGCATGTATTTTGAAAATACTCTAACACGGAGTAGGCATGTACAGATCGCTTCTGGGACCCCTAAATATCGAATTTTCGGGTGTTTTGGGACTGAATTTGAGATATCGACTTTTTGGCACCTAAAAGATCGATTTTTAGCATGCTTTTAGCCTATATTTTGAAAATATTCTAGCACTGT
The DNA here is from genome assembly GCA_033782935.1 of Petrolisthes cinctipes. Taxonomy (NCBI): domain Eukaryota; kingdom Metazoa; phylum Arthropoda; class Malacostraca; order Decapoda; family Porcellanidae; genus Petrolisthes; species Petrolisthes cinctipes. The sequence goes on from JAWQEG010001185.1 coordinate 590,533, forward strand.
ACAGATTGTTTCTGGGACCCCAAAATATTGAATTTTCGGGTGTTTTGAGCCTGAATTTGAGATATAAACGGGTACAGAAGATACATGCACATATTGACTTTGGGCACCAAAAATATCGATTTTCAGCATGTTTTGGGCCTGAATTTTGAAAATACTCTAACACGGAGTAGGCATGTACAGATCGCTTCTGGGACCCCAAAATATCGAATTTTCGGGTGTTTAGGGCCAGAATTTGAGATATAAACGGGTACAGAAGATGCATGCACATATCGACTTTTGGGCACCTAAAAGATCGATTTTCAGTATGTTTTTGGCCTGTATTTTGAAAATACTCCTACACGGATTAGGCATGTACAGATACCTTCTGGGACCTCTAAATATCGAATTTTCGGGTGTTTTGGGACTGAATTTGAGATATCGATTTTTTGGCACCTAAAATGTCGATTTTTAGCATGTTTTTAGCCTATATTTTGAAAATATTCTAGCACTGTGTAGGCATGTACAGATTGCTTCTGGGACCCCAAAATATTGAATTTTCGGGTGTTTTGAGCCTGAATTTGAGATATAAACGGGTACAGAAGATACATGCACATATTGACTTTGGGCATCTAAAATATCGATTTTCAGCATGTTTTGGGCCTGTATTTTGAAAATACTCTAACACTGAGTAGGCATGTACAGATTGCTTCTGGGACCCCAAAATATTGAATTTTCGGGTGTTTTGAGCCTGAATTTGAGATATAAACGGGTACTGAAGATGCATGCACATATCGACTTTTGTGCACCTAAAAGATCGATTTTCAGTATGTTTTGAGCATGTATTTTGAAAATACTCTAACACGGAGTAGGCATGTACAGATCGCTTCTGGGACCCATAAATATCGAATTTTCGGGTGTTTTGGGACTGAATTTGAGATATCGACTTTTTGGCACATAAAAGATCGATTTTTAGCATGTTTTTAGCCTATATTTTGAAAATATTCGAGCACTGAGTAGGCATGTACAGATTGTTTCTGGGACCCCAAAATATTGAATTTTAGTTTGTTTTGAGCCTGAATTTGAGATATAAACGGGTACAGAAGATACATGCACATATTGACTTTGGGCACCAAAAATATCGATTTTCAGCATGTTTTGGGCCTGAATTTTGAAAATACTCTAACACGGAGTAGGCATGTACAGATCGCTTCTGGGACCCCAAAATATCGAATTTTCGGGTGTTTAGGGCCAGAATTTGAGATATAAACGGGTACAGAAGATGCATGCACATATCGACTTTCGGGCACCTAAAAGATCGATTTTCAGTATGTTTTTGGCCTGTATTTTGAAAATACTCTAACACGGAGTAGGCATGTACAGATACCTTCTGGGACCTCTAAATATCGAATTTTCGGGTGTTTTGGGACTGAATTTGATATATCGATTTTTTGGCACCTAAAATGTCGATTTTTAGCATGTTTTTAGCCTATATTTTGAAAATATTCTAGCACTGTGTAGGCATGTACAGATTGCTTCTGGGACCCCAAAATATTGAATTTTCGGGTGTTTTGAGCCTGAATTTGAGATATAAACGGGTACAGAAGATACATGCACATATTGACTTTGGGCATCTTAAATATCGATTTTCAGCATGTTTTGGGCATGAATTTTGAAAATACTCTAACACGGAGTAGGGATGTACAGATCGCTTCTGGGACCCCAAAATATCGAATTTTCGGGTGTTTAGGGCCAGAATTTGAGATATAAACGGGTACTGAAGATGCATGCACATATCGACTTTTGGGCACCTAAAAGATCGATTTTCAGTATGTTTTGAGCATGTATTTTGAAAATACTCTAACACAGAGTAGGCATGTACAGATCGCTTCTGGGACCCCTAAATATCGAATTTTCGGGTGTTTTGGGACTGAATTTGAGATATCGACTTTTTGGCACATAAAAGATCGATTTTTAGCATGTTTTTAGCCTATATTTTGAAAATATTCTAGCACTGAGTAGGCATGTACAGATTGCTTCTGGGACCCCAAAATATTGAATTTTCGGGTGTTTTGAGCCTGAATTTGAGATATAAACGGGTACAGAAGATACATGCACATATTGACTTTGGGCACCAAAAATATCGATTTTCAGCATGTTTTGGGCCTGAATTTTGAAAATACTCTAACACGGAGTAGGCATGTACAGATCGCTTAGGGGACCCCAAAATATCGAATTTTTGGGTGTTTAGGGCCAGAATTTGAGATATAAACGGGTACAGAAGATGCATGCACATATCGACTTTTGGGCACCTAAAAGATCGATTTTCAGTATGTTTTTGGCCTGTATTTTGAAAATACTCTAACACGGAGTAGGCATGTACAGATACCTTCTGGGACCTCTAAATATCGAATTTTCGGGTGTTTTGGGACTGAATTTGAGATATCGATTTTTTGGCACCTAAAATGTCGATTTTTAGGATGTTTTTAGCCTATATTTTGAAAATATTCTAGCACTGTGTAGGCATGTACAGATTGCTTCTGGGACCCCAAAATATTGAATTTTCGGGTGTTTTGAGCCTGAATTTGAGATATAAACGGGTACAGAAGATACATGCACATATTGACTTTGGGCATCTAAAATATCGATTTTCAGCATGTTTTGGGCCTGTATTTTGAAAATACTCTAACACTGAGTAGGCATGTACAGATTGCTTCTGGGACCCCAAAATATTGAATTTTCGGGTGTTTTGAGCCTGAATTTGAGATATAAACGGGTACTGAAGATGCATGCACATATCGACTTTTGTGCACCTAAAAGATCGATTTTCAGAATGTTTTGAGCATGTATTTTGAAAATACTCTAACACGGAGTAGGCATGTACAGATCGCTTCTGGGACCCCTAAATATCGAATTTTCGGGTGTTTTGGGACTGAATTTGAGATATCGACTTTTTGGCACCTAAAAGATCGATTTTTAGCATGTTTTTAGCCTATATTTTGAAAATATTCTAGCACTGTACAGATTGCTTCTGGGATCCCAAAATATTGAATTTTCGGGTGTTTTGAGCCTGAATTTGAGATATAAACGGGTACAGAAGATACATGCACATATTGACTTTGGGCATCTAAAATATCGATTTTCAGCATGTTTTGGGCCTGAATTTTGAAAATACTCTAACACGGAGTAGGCATGTACAGATCGCTTCTGGGACCCCAAAATATCGAATTTTCGGGTGTTTAGGGCCAGAATTTGAGATATAAACGGGTACAGAAGATGCATGCACATATCGACTTTTGGGCACCTAAAAGATCGATTTTCAGTATGTTTTTGGCCTGTATTTTGAAAATACTCCAACACGGTGTAAGCATGTACAGATACCTTCTGGGACCTCTAAATATCGAATTTTCGGGTGTTTTGGGACTGAATTTGAGATATCGATTTTTTGGCATCTAAAATGTCGATTTTTAGCATGTTTTTAGCCTATATTTTGAAAATATTCTAGCACTGTGTAGGCATGTACAGATTGCTTCTGGGACCCCAAAATATTGAATTTTCGGGTGTTTTGAGCCTGAATTTGAGATATAAACGGGTACTGAAGATGCATGCACATATCGACTTTTGTGCACCTAAAAGATCGATTTTCAGTATGTTTTGAGCATGTATTTTGAAAATACTCTAACACGGAGTAGGCATGTACAGATCGCTTCTGGGACCCCTAAATATCGAATTTTCGTGTGTTTTGGCACTGAATTTGAGTTATCGACTTTTTGGCACCTAAAAGATCGATTTTTAACATGTTTTTAGCCTATATTTTGAAAATATTCTAGCACTGTACAGATTGCTTCTGGGACCCCAAAATATTGAATTTTCGGGTGTTTTGAGCCTGAATTTGAGATATAAACGGGTACAGAAGATACATGCACATATCGACTTTTGGGCACCTAAAAGATCGATTTTCAGTATGTTTTTGGCCTGTATTTTGAAAATACTCTAACACGGAGTAGGCATGTACAGATACCTTCTGGGACCTCTAAATATCGAATTTTCGGGTGTTTTGGGACTGAATTTGAGATATCGATTTTTTGGCACCTAAAATGTCGATTTTTAGCATGTTTTTAGCCTATATTTTGAAAATATTCTAGCACTGTGTAGGCATGTACAGATTGCTTCTGGGACCCCAAAATATTGAATTTTCGGGTGTTTTGAGCCTGAATTTGAGACATAAACGGGTACAGAAGATACATGCACATATTGACTTTGGGCATCTAAAATATCGATTTTCAGCATGTTTTGGGCCTGTATTTTGAAAATACTCTAACACTGAGTAGGCATGTACAGATTGCTTCTGGAACCCCAAAATATTGAATTTTCGGGTGTTTTGAGCCTGAATTTGAGATATAAACGGGTACTGAAGATGCATGCACATATCGACTTTTGTGCACCTAAAAGATCGATTTTCAGTATGTTTTGAGCATGTATTTTGAAAATACTCTAACACGGAGTAGGCATGTACAGATCGCTTCTGGGACCCCTAAATATCGAATTTTCGGGTGTTTTGGGACTGAATTTGAGATATCGACTTTTTGGCACCTAAAAGATCGATTTTTAACATGTTTTTAGCCTATATTTTGAAAATATTCTAGCACTGTACAGATTGCTTCTGGGACCCCAAAATATTGAATTTTCGGGTGTTTTGAGCCTGAATTTGAGATATAAACGGGTACAGAATATGCATGCACATATCGACTTTTGGGCACCAAAAATATCGATTTTCAGCATGTTTTGGCCCTGAATTTTGAAAATACTCTAACACGGAGTAGGCATGTACAGATCGCTTCTGGGACCCCAAAATATCGAATTTTCGGGTGTTTAGGGCCAGAATTTGAGATATAAACGGGTACAGAAGATGCATGCACATATCGACTTTTGGGAACCTAAAATATCGATTTTCAGTATGTTTTGAGCATGTATTTTGAAAATACTCTAACACGGAGTATTCAAGTACAGATCGCTTCTAAGACCCGTAAATATCGAATTTTCGGGTTTTTTGGGACTGAATTTGAGATATCGATTTTTTGGCACCTAAAATGTCGATTTTTAGCATGTTTTTAGCCTATATTTTGAAAATATTCTAGCACTGTGTAGGCATGTACAGATTGCTTCTGGGACCCCAAAATATTGAATTTTCGGGTGTTTTGAGCCTGAATATGAGATATAAACGGGTACAGAAGATACATGCACATATTGACTTTGGGCATCTAAAATATCGATTTTCAGCATGTTTTGGGCCTGTATTTTGAAAATACTCTAACACTGAGCAGGCATGTACAGATTGCTTCTGGGACCCCAAAATATTGAATTTTCGGGTGTTTTGAGCCTGAGTTTGAGATATAAACGGGTACTGAAGATGCATGCACATATCGACTTTTGTGCACCTAAAAGATCGATTTTCAGTATGTTTTGAGCATGTATTTTGAAAATATGTACAGATCGCTTCTGGGACCCCTAAATATCGAATTTTCGGGTGTTTTGGGACTGAATTTGAGATATCGACTTTTTGGCACCTAAAAGATCGATTTTTAGCATGTTTTTAGCCTATATTTTGAAAATATTCTAGCACTGTACAGATTGCTTCTGGGACCCCAAAATTTTGATTTTTCGGGTGTTTTGAGCCTGAATTTGAGATATAAACGGGTACAGAAGATACATGCACATATTGACTTTGGGCACCAAAAATATCGATTTTCAGCATGTTTTGGGCCTGAATTTTGAAAATACTCTAACACGGAGTAGGCATGTACAGATCGCTTCTGGGACCCCAAAATATCGAATTTTCGGGTGTTTAGGGCCAGAATTTGAGATATAAACGGGTACTGAAGATGCATGCACATATCGACTTTTGGGCACCTAAAAGATCGATTTTCAGTATGTTATTGGCCTGTATTTTGAAAATACTCTAACACGGTGTAGGCATGTACAGATCGCTTCTGGGACCCCTAAATATCGAATTTTCGGGTGTTTTGGGACTGAATTTGAGATATCGACTTTTTGGCACCTAAAAGATCGATTTTTAGCATGTTTTTAGCCTATATTTTGAAAATATTCTAGCACTGTACAGATTGCTTCTGGGACCCCAAAATTTTGAATTTTCGGGTGTTTTGAGCCTGAATTTGAGATATAAACGGGTACAGAAGATACATGCACATATTGACTTTGGGCACCAAAAATATCGATTTTCAGCATGTTTTGGGCCTGAATTTTGAAAATACTCTAACACGGAGTAGGCATGTACAGATCGCTTCTGGGACCCCAAAATATCGAATTTTCGGGTGTTTACGGCCAGAATTTGAGATATAAACGGGTACAGAAGATGCATGCACATATCGACTTTTGGGCACCTAAAAGATCGATTTTCAGTATGTTTTTGGCCTGTATTTTGAAAATACTCTAACACGGAGTAAGCATGTACAGATACCTTCTGGGACCTCTAAATATCGAATTTTCGGGTGTTTTGGGACTGAATTTGAGATATCGATTTTTTGGCGCCTAAAATGTCGATTTTTAGCATGTTTTTAGCCTATATTTTGAAAATATTCTAGCACTGTGTAGGCATGTACAGATTGCTTCTGGGACCCCAAAATATTGAATTTTCGGGTGTTTTGAGCCTGAATTTGAGATATAAACGGGTACAGAAGATACATGCACATATTGACTTTGGGCATCTAAAATATCGATTTTCAGCATGTTTTGGGCCTGTATTTTGAAAATACTCTAACACTGAGTAGGCATGTGCAGATTGCTTTTGGGACCCCAAAATATTGAATTTTCGGGTGTTTTGAGCCTGAATTTGAGATATAAACGGGTACTGAAGATGCATGCACATATCGACTTTTGTGCACCTAAAAGATCGATTTTCAGTATGTTTTGAGCATGTATTTTGAAAATACTCTAACACGGAGTAGGCATGCACAGATCGCTTCTGGGACCCCTAAATATCGAATTTTCGGGTGTTTTGGGACTGAATTTGAGATATCGACTTTTTGGCACCTAAAAGACCGATTTTTAGCATGTTTTTAGCCTATATTTTGAAAATATTCTAGCACTGAGTAGGCATGTACAGATTGCTTCTGGGACCCCAAAATATTGAATTTTCGGGTGTTTTGAGCCAGAATTTGAGATATAAACGGGTACAGAAGATACATGCACATATTGACTTTGGGCACCAAAAATATAGATTTTCAGCATGTTTTGGGCCTGAATTTTGAAAATACTCTAAAACGGAGTAGGCATGTACAGATCGCTTCTGGGACCCCAAAATATCGAATTTTCGGGTGTTTAGGGCAAGAATTTGAGATATAAACGGGTACAGAAGATGCATGCATATATCGACTTTTGGGCACCTAAAAGATCGATTTTCAGTATGTTTTTGGCCTGTATTTTGAAAATACTCTAACACGGAGTAGGCATGTACAGATACCTTCTGGGACCTCTAAATATCGAATTTTCGGGTGTTTTGGGACTGAATTTGAGATATCGATTTTTTGGCACCTAAAATGTGGATTTTTAGCATGTTTTTAGCCTATATTTTGAAAATATTCTAGCACTGTTTAGGCATGTACAGATTGCTTCTGGGACCCCAAAATATCGAATTTTCGGGTGTTTAGGGCCAGAATTTGAGATATAAACGGGTACAGAAGATGCATGCATATATCGACTTTTGGGCACCTAAAAGATCGATTTTCAGTATGTTTTTGGCCTGTATTTTGAAAATACTCTAACACGGAGTAGGCATGTACAGATACCTTCTGGGACCTCTAAATATCGAATTTTCGGGTGTTTTGGGACTGAATTTGAGATATCGATTTTTTGGCACCTAAAATGTGGATTTTTAGCATGTTTTTAGCCTATATTTTGAAAATATTCTAGCACTGTTTAGGCATGTACAGATTGCTTCTGGGACCCCAAAATATTGAATTTTCGGGTGTTTTGAGCCTGAATTTGAGATATAAACGGGTACAGAAGATGCATGCACATATCGACTTTTGTGCACCTAAAAGATCGATTTTCAGTATGTTTTGAGCATGTATTTTGAAAATACTCTAACACGGAGTAGGCATGCACAGATCGCTTCTGGGACCCCTAAATATCGAATTTTCGGGTGTTTTGGGACTGAATTTGAGATATCGACTTTTTGGCACCTAAAAGACCGATTTTTAGCATGTTTTTAGCCTATATTTTGAAAATATTCTAGCACTGAGTAGGCATGTACAGATTGCTTCTGGGACCCCAAAATATTGAATTTTCGGGTGTTTTGAGCCAGAATTTGAGATATAAACGGGTACAGAAGATACATGCACATATTGACTTTGGGCACCAAAAATATAGATTTTCAGCATGTTTTGGGCCTGAATTTTGAAAATACTCTAAAACGGAGTAGGCATGTACAGATCGCTTCTTGGACCCCAAAATATCGAATTTTCGGGTGTTTAGGGCCAGAATTTGAGATATAAACGGGTACAGAAGATGCATGCATATATCGACTTTTGGGCACCTAAAAGATCGATTTTCAGTATGTTTTTGGCCTGTATTTTGAAAATACTCTAACACGGAGTAGGCATGTACAGATACCTTCTGGGACCTCTAAATATCGAATTTTCGGGTGTTTTGGGACTGAATTTGAGATATCGATTTTTTGGCACCTAAAATGTGGATTTTTAGCATGTTTTTAGCCTATATTTTGAAAATATTCTAGCACTGTTTAGGCATGTACAGATTGCTTCTGGGACCCCAAAATATTGAATTTTCGGGTGTTTTGAGCCTGAATTTGAGATATAAACGGGTACAGAAGATACATGCACATATTGACTTTGGGCATCTAAAATATCGATTTTCAGCATGTTTTGGGCCTGTATTTTGAAAATACTCTAACACTGAGTAGGCATGTACAGATACCTTCTGGGACCCCTAAATATCGAATTTTCGGGTGTTTTTGGACTCAATTTGAGATATAAACGGGTACAGAAGATGCATGCACATATCGACTTTTGTGCACCTAAAAGATCGATTTTCAGTATGTTTTGAGCATGTATTTTGAAAATACTCTAACACGGAGTAGGCATGTACAGATCGCTTCTGGGACCCCTAAATATCGAATTTTCGGGTGTTTTGGGACTGAATTTGAGATATCGACTTTTGTGCACCTAAAAGATCGATTTTCAGTATGTTTTTAACCTGTATTTTGAAAATACTCTAACACGGAGTAAGCATGTACAGATACCTTCTGGGACCTCTAAATATCGAATTTTCGGGTGTTTTGGGACTGAATTTGAGATATCGATTTTTTGGCACCTAAAAAATCGATTTTCAGTATGTTTTTAGCCTATATTTTGAAAATATTCTAGCACTGTGTAGGCATGTACAGATTGCTTCTGGGACCCCAAAATATTGAATTTTCGGTGTTTTGAGCCAGAATTTGAGATATAAACGGGTACAGAAGATACATGCACATATTGACTTTGGGCATCTAAAATATCGATTTTCAGCATGTTTTGGGCCTTTATTTTGAAAATACTCTAACACTGAGTAGGCATGTACAGATTGCTTCTGGGACCCCAAAATATTGAATTTTCGGGTGTTTTGAGCCTGAATTTGAAATATAAACGGGTTCAGAAGATACATGCACATATTGACTTTGGGCACCAAAAATATCGATTTTCCGCATGTTTTGGGCCCGAATTTTGAAAATACTCTAACACGGAGTAGGCATGTACAGATCGCTTCTGGGACCCCAAAATATCGAATTTTCGGGTGTTTAGGGCCAGAATTTGAGATATAAACGGGTACAGAAGATGCATGCACATATCGACTTTTGGGCACCTAAAAGATCGATTTTCAGTATGTTTTTGGCCAGTATTTTGAAAATACTCTAACACGGAGTAGGCATGTACAGATACCTTCTGGGACCTCTAAATATCGAATTTTCGGGTGTTTTGGGACTGAATTTGAGATATCGATTTTTTGGCACCAAAAATGTCGATTTTTAGCATGTTTTTAGCCTATATTTTGAAAATATTCTAGCACTGTACAGATTGCTTCTGGGACACCAAAATATTGAATTTTCGGGATTTTTGAGCCTGAATTTGAGATATAAACGGGTACAGAAGATACATGCACATATTGACTTTGGGCATCTAAAATATCGATTTTCAGCATGTTTTGGGCCTGTATTTTGAAAATACTCTAACACTGAGTAGGCATGTACAGATTGCTTCTGGGACCGCAAAATATTGAATTTTCGGGTGTTTTGAGCCTGAATTTGAGATATAAACGGGTACTGAAGATGCATGCACATATCGACTTTTGTGCACCTAAAAGATCGATTTTCAGTATGTTTTGAGCATGTATTTTGAAAATACTCTAACACGGAGTAGGCATGTACAGATCGCTTCTGGGACCCCTAAATATCGAATTTTCGGGTGTTTTGGGACTGAATTTGAGATATCGACTTTTTGGCACCTAAAAGATCGATTTTTAGCATGTTTTTAGCCTATATTTTTAAATTATTCTAGCACTGAGTAGGCATGTACAGATTGCTTCTGAGACCCGAAAATATTGAATTTTCGGGTGTTTTGAGCCTGAATTTGAGATATAAACGGGTACAGAAGATACATGCACATATTGACTTTGGGCACCAAAAATATCGATTTTCAGCATGTTTTGAGTCTGAATTTTGAAAATATTCTAACACGGAGTAGGCATGTACATATCGCTTCTGGGACCCCAAAATATCGAATTTTCGGGTGTTTAGGGCCAGAATTTGAGATATAAACGGTTACAGAAGATACATGCACATATTGACTTTGGGCATCTAAAATATCGATTTTCAGCATGTTTTGGGCCTGTATTTTGAAAATACTCTAACACTGAGTAGGCTTGTACATATTGCTTCTGGGACCCCAAAATATTGAATTTTCGGGAGTTTTGAGCCTGAATTTGAGATATAAACGGGTACTGAAGATGCATGCACATATCGACTTTTGTGCACCTAAAAGATCGATTTTTAATATGTTTTGAGCATGTATTTAGAAAATACTCTAACTCGGAGTAGGCATGTACAGATCGCTTCTGGGACCCCTAAATATCGAATTTTCGGGTGTTTTGGGACTGAATTTGAGATATCGACTTTTTGGCACCTAAAAGATCGATTATTAGCATGTTTTTAGCCTATATTTTGAAAATATTCTAGCACTGAGTAGGCATGTACAGATTGCTTCTGGGACCCCAAAATATTGTATTTTCGGGTGTTTTGAGCCTGAATTTGAGATATAAACGGGTACAGAAGATACATGCACATATTGACCTTGGGCATCTAAAATATCGATTTTCAGCATGTTTTGGGCCTGTATTTTGAAAATACTCTAACACTGAGTAGGCATGTACAGATTGCTTCTGGGACCCGAAAATATTGAATTTTCGGGTGTTTTGAGCCTGAATTTGAGATATAAACGGGTACAGAAGATACATGCACATATTGACTTTGGGCACCAAAAATATCGATTTTCAGCATGTTTTGGGCCTGAATTTTGAAAATACTCTAACATGGAGTACAGATCGCTTATGGGACCCCAAAATATCGAATTTTCGGGTGTTTAGGGCCAGAATTTGAGATATAAACGGGTATAGAAGATACATGCACATATCGACTTTTGGGCACCTAAAAGATCGATTTTCAGTATGTTTTTGGCCTGTATTTTGAAAATACTCTAACACGGAGTAGGCATGTACAGATACCTTCTGGGACCTTTAAATATCGAATTTTCGGGTGTTTTGGGACTGAATTTGAGATATCGATTTTTTGGCACCTAAAATGTCGATTTTTAGCATGTTTTTAGCCTATATTTTGAAAATATTCTAGCACTGTGTAGGCATGTCCAGATTGCTTCTGGGACCTCAAAATATTGAATTTTTGGGTGTTTTGAGCCTGAATTTGAGATATAAACGGGTACAGAAGATACGTGCACATATTGACTTTGGGCATCTAAAATATCGATTTTCAGCATGTTTTGGGCCTGTATTTTGAAAATACTCTAACACGGAGTAGGCATGTAGAGATCGCTTCTGGGACCCCAAAATATCGAATTTTCGGGTGTTTAGGGCCAGAATTTGAGATATAAACGGGTACAGAAGATGCATGCACATATCGACTTTTGGGCACCTAAAAGATCGATTTTTAGTATGTTTTTGGCCTGTATTTTGAAAATACTCTAACACGGAGTAAGCATGTACAGATACCTTCTGGGACCTCTAAATATCGAATTTTCGGGTGTTTTGGGACTGAATTTGAGATATCGATTTTTTGGCACCTAAAATGTCGATTTTTAGCATGTTTTTAGCCTATATTTTGAAAATATTCTAGCACTGTGTAGGCATGTACAGATTGCTTCTGGGACCCCAAAATATTGAATTTTCGGGTGTTTTGAGCCTGAATTTGAGATATAAACGGGTACAGAAGATACATGCATATATTGACTTTGGGCATCTAAAATATCGATTTTCAGCATGTTTTGGGCCTGAATTTTGAAAATAATCTAACACGGTGTAGGCATGTACAGATCGCTTCTGGGATCCCAAAACAACGAATTTTCGATTGTTTAGGGCCAGAATTTGAGATATAAACGGGTACAGAAGATGCATGCACATATCGACTTTTGGGCACCTAAAAGATCGATTTTCAGTATGTTTTGAGCATGTATTTTGAAAATACTCTAACACTGAGTAGGCATGTACAGATCGCTTCTGGGACCCCTAAATATCGAATTTTAGGGTGTTTTGTAGACTGAATTTGAGATATCGACTTTTGTGCACCTAAAAGATCGATTTTCAGTATGTTTTTGGCCTGTATTTTGAAAATACTGTAACACGGAGTAAGCATGTACAGATACCTTCTGGGACCTATTAATATCGAATTTTCGGGTGTTTTGGGACTGAATTTGAGATATCGATTTTTTGGCACCTAAAAGATCGATTTTCAGTATGTTTTTAGCCTATATTTTGAAAATATTCTAGCACTGTGTAGGCATGTACAGATTGCTTCTGGGACCCCAAAATATTGAATTTTCGGGTGTTTTGAGCCTGAATTTGAGATATAAACGGGTACAGAAGATACATGCACATATTGACTTTGGGCATCTAAAATATCGATTTTCAGCATGTTTTGGGCCTGTATTTTGAAAATACTCTAACACTGAGTAGGCATGTACAAATTGCTTCTGGGACCGCAAAATATTGAATTTTCGGGTGTTTTGAGCCTGAATTTGAGATATAAACGGGTACTGAAGATGCATGCACATATCGACTTTTGTGCACCTAAAAGATCGATTTTCAGTATGTTTTGAGCATGTATTTTGAAAATACTCTAACACGGAGTAGGCAAGTACAGATCGCTTCTGGGACCCTTAAATATAGAATTTTCGGGTGTTTTTGGACTGAATTTGAGATATCGACTTTTTGGCACCTAAAAGATCGATTTTTAGCATGTTTTTGGCCTGTATTTTGAAAATACTCTAACACGGAGTAGGCATGTACAGATACCTTCTGGGACCTCTAAATATCGAATTTTCGGGTGTTTTGGGACTGAATTTGAGATATAAACGGGTACAGAAGATACATGCACATTATGACTTTGGGCATCTAAAATATCGATTTTCAGCATGTTTTGGGCTTGTAATTTGAAAATACTCTAACACTGAGTAGGCATGTACAGATTGCTTCTGGGACCCCAAAATATTGAATTTTCGGGTGTTTTGAGCCTGAATTTGAGATATAAACGGGTACAGAAGATACATGCACATATTGACTTTGGGCACCAAAAATATCGATTTTCCGCATGTTTTGAGCCTGAATTTTGAAAATACTCTAACACGGAGTAGGCATGTACAGATCGCTTCTGGGACCCCAAAATATCGAATTTTCGGGTGTTTTGAGCCTGAATTTGAGATATAAACGGGTACAGAAGATACGTGCACATATTGACCTTGGGCATCTAAAATATCGATTTTCAGCATGTTTTGGGCCTGTATTTTGAAAATACTCTAACACTGAGTAGGCATGTACAGATTGCTTCTGGGACCCCAAAATATTGAATTTTCGGGTGTTTTGAGCCTGAATTTGAGATATAAACGGGTACAGAAGATACATGCACATATTGACTTTGGGCACCAAAAATATCGATTTTCAGCATGTTTTGGGCCTGAATTTTGAAAATACTCTAACACGGAGTACAGATCGCTTATGGGACCCCAAAATATCGAATTTTCGGGTGTTTAGGGCCAGAATTTGAGATATAAACGGGTATAGAAGATACATGCACATATCGACTTTTGGGCACCTAAAAGATCGATTTTCAGTATGTTTTTGGCCAGTATTTTTGAAAATACTCTAACACGGAGTAGGCATGTACAGATACCTTCTGGGACCTCTAAATATCGAATTTTCGGGTGTTTTGGGACTGAATTTGAGATATCGATTTTTTGGCACCTAAAATGTCGATTTTTAGCATGTTTTTAGCCTATATTTTGAAAATATTCTAGCACTGTACAGATTGCTTCTGGGACCCCAAAATATTGAATTTTCGGGTGTTTTGAGCCTCAATTTGAGATATAAACGGGTACAGAAGATACATGCACATATTGACTTTGGGCACCAAAAATATCGATTTTCAGCATGTTTTGGGTCTGAATTTTGAAAATACTCTAACACGGAGTAGGCATGTACAGATCGCTTCTGGGACCCCAAAATATCGAATTTTCGGGTGTTTAGGGCCAGAATTTGAGATATAAACGGTTACAGAAGATACATGCACATATTGACTTTGGGCATCTAAAATATCGATTTTCAGCATGTTTTGGGCCTGTATTTTGAAAATACTCTAACACTGAGTAGGCTTGTACAGGTTGCTTCTGGGACCCCAAAATATTGAATTTTCGGGAGTTTTGAGCCTGAATTTGAGATATAAACGGGTACTGAAGATGCATGCACATATCGACTTTTGTGCACCTAAAAGATCGATTTTTAATATGTTTTGAGCATGTATTTTGAAAATACTCTAACACGGAGTAGGCATGTACAGATCGCTTCTGGGACCCCTAAATATCGAATTTTCGGGTGTTTTGGGACTGAATTTGAGATATCGACTTTTTGGCACCTAAAAGATCGATTATTAGCATGTTTTTAGCCTATATTTTGAAAATATTCTAGCACTGAGTAGGCATGTACAGATTGCTTCTGGGACCCCAAAATATTGAATTTTCGGGTGTTTTGAGCCTGAATTTGAGATATAAACGGGTACAGAAGATACATGCACATATTGACTTTGGGCACCAAAAATATCGATTTTCAGCATGTTTTGGGCCTGAATTTTGAAAATACTCTAACACGGAGTAGGCATGTACAGATAGCTTCTTTGACCCCAAAATATCGAATTTTCGGGTGTTTAGGGCCAGAATTTGAGATATAAACGTGTATAGAAGATGCATGCACATATCGACTTTTGGGCACCTAAAAGATCGATTTTCAGTATGTTTTTGGCCTGTATTTTGAAAATACTCTAACACGGAGTAGGCATGTACAGATACCTTCTGGGACCTCTAAATATCGAATTTTCGGGTGTTTTAGGACTGAATTTGAGATATCGACTTTTTGGCACCTAAAATGTCGATTTTTAGCATGTTTTTAGCCTATATTTTGAAAATATTATAGCACTGTGTAGGCATGTCCAGATTGCTTCTGGGACCCCAAAATATTGAATTTTCGGGTGTTTTGAGCCTGAATTTCAGATATAAACGGGTACAGAAGATACATGCATATATTGACTTTGGGCATCTAAAATATCGATTTTCAGCATGTTTTGGGCCTGAATTTTGAAAATAATCTAACACGGTGTAGGCATGTACAGATCGCTTCTGGGATCCCAAAATAACGAATTTTCGGGTGTTTAGGGCCAGAATTTGAGATATAAACGGGTACAGAAGATGCATGCACATATCGACTTTTGGGCACCTAAAAGATCGATTTTCAGTATGTTTTGAGCATGTATTTTGAAAATACTCTAACACGGAGTAGGCATGTACAGATCGCTTCTGGGACCCCTAAATATCGAATTTTCGGGTGTTTTGGAGACTGAATTTGAGATATCGACTTTTGTGCACCTAAAAGATCGATTTTCAGTATGTTTTTGGCCTGTATTTTGAAAATACTCTAACACGTAGTAAGCATGTACAGATACCTTCTGGGACCTATAAATATCGAATTTTCGGGTGTTTTGGGACTGAATTTGAGATATCGATTTTTTGGCACCTAAAAGATCGATTTTCAGTATGTTTTTAGCCTATATTTTGAAAATATTCTAGCACTGTGTAGGCATGTACAGATTGCTTCTGGGACCCCAAAATATTGAATTTTCGGGTGTTTTGAGCCTGAATTTGAGATATAAACGGGTACAGAAGATACATGAACATATTGACTTTGGGCATCTAAAATATCGATTTTCAGCATGTTTTGGGCCTGTATTTTGAAAATACTCTAACACTGAGTAGGCTTGTACAGGTTGCTTCTGGGACCCCAAAATATTGAATTTTCGGGAGTTTTGAGCCTGAATTTGAGATATAAACGGGTACTGAAGATGCATGCACATATCGACTTTTGTGCACCTAAAAGATCGATTTTTAATATGTTTTGAGCATGTATTTTGAAAATACTCTAACACGGAGTAGGCATGTACAGATCGCTTCTGGGACCCCTAAATATCGAATTTTCGGGTGTTTTGGGACTGAATTTGAGATATCGACTTTTTGGCACCTAAAAGATCGATTATTAGCATGTTTTTAGCCTATATTTTGAAAATATTCTAGCACTGAGTAGGCATGTACAGATTGCTTCTGGGACCCCAAAATATTGAATTTTCGGGTGTTTTGAGCCTGAATTTGAGATATAAACGGGTACAGAAGATACATGCACATATTGACTTTGGGCACCAAAAATATCGATTTTCAGCATGTTTTGGGCCTGAATTTTGAAAATACTCTAACACGGAGTAGGCATGTACAGATAGCTTCTTTGACCCCAAAATATCGAATTTTCGGGTGTTTAGGGCCAGAATTTGAGATATAAACGTGTATAGAAGATGCATGCACATATCGACTTTTGGGCACCTAAAAGATCGATTTTCAGTATGTTTTTGGCCTGTATTTTGAAAATACTCTAACACGGAGTAGGCATGTACAGATACCTTCTGGGACCTCTAAATATCGAATTTTCGGGTGTTTTAGGACTGAATTTGAGATATCGACTTTTTGGCACCTAAAATGTCGATTTTTAGCATGTTTTTAGCCTATATTTTGAAAATATTATAGCACTGTGTAGGCATGTCCAGATTGCTTCTGGGACCCCAAAATATTGAATTTTCGGGTGTTTTGAGCCTGAATTTCAGATATAAACGGGTACAGAAGATACATGCATATATTGACTTTGGGCATCTAAAATATCGATTTTCAGCATGTTTTGGGCCTGAATTTTGAAAATAATCTAACACGGTGTAGGCATGTACAGATCGCTTCTGGGATCCCAAAATAACGAATTTTCGGGTGTTTAGGGCCAGAATTTGAGATATAAACGGGTACAGAAGATGCATGCACATATCGACTTTTGGGCACCTAAAAGATCGATTTTCAGTATGTTTTGAGCATGTATTTTGAAAATACTCTAACACGGAGTAGGCATGTACAGATCGCTTCTGGGACCCCTAAATATCGAATTTTCGGGTGTTTTGGAGACTGAATTTGAGATATCGACTTTTGTGCACCTAAAAGATCGATTTTCAGTATGTTTTTGGCCTGTATTTTGAAAATACTCTAACACGTAGTAAGCATGTACAGATACCTTCTGGGACCTATAAATATCGAATTTTCGGGTGTTTTGGGACTGAATTTGAGATATCGATTTTTTGGCACCTAAAAGATCGATTTTCAGTATGTTTTTAGCCTATATTTTGAAAATATTCTAGCACTGTGTAGGCATGTACAGATTGCTTCTGGGACCCCAAAATATTGAATTTTCGGGTGTTTTGAGCCTGAATTTGAGATATAAACGGGTACAGAAGATACATGAACATATTGACTTTGGGCATCTAAAATATCGATTTTCAGCATGTTTTGGGCCTGTATTTTGAAAATACTCTAACACTGAGTAGGCATGTACAAATTGCTTCTGGGACCGCAAAATATTGAATTTTCGGGTGTTTTGAGCCTTAATTTGAGATATAAACGGGTACTGAAGATGCATGCACATATCGACTTTTGTGCACCTAAAAGATCGATTTTCAGTATGTTTTGAACATGTATTTTGAAAATACTCTAACACGGAGTAGGCATGTACAGATCGCTTCTGGGACCCCTAAATATCGAATTTTCGGGTGTTTTTGGACTGAATTTGAGATATCGACTTTTTTGGCACCTAAAAGATCGATTTTTAGCATGTTTTTGGCCTGTATTTTGAAAATACTCTAACACGGAGTAGGCATGTACAGATACCTTCTGGGACCTCTAAATATCGAATTTTCGGGTGTTTTGGGACTGAATTTGAGATATAAACGGGTACAGAAGATACATGCACATTATGACTTTGGGCATCTAAAATATCGATTTTCAGCATGTTTTGGGCCTGTAATTTGAAAATACTCTAACACTGAGTAGGCATGTACAGATTGCTTCTGGGACCCCAAAATATTGAATTTTCGGGTGTTTTGAGCCTGAATTTGAGATATAAACGAGTACAGAAGATACATGCACATATTGACTTTGGGCACCAAAAATATCGATTTTCCGCATGTTTTGAGCCTGAATTTTGAAAATACTCTAACACGGAGTAGGCATGTACAGATCGCTTCTGGGACCCCAAAATATCGAATTTTCGGGTGTTTTGAGCCTGAATTTGAGATATAAACGGGTACAGAAGATACGTGCACATATTGACCTTGGGCATCTAAAATATCGATTTTCAGCATGTTTTGGGCCTGTATTTTGAAAATACTCTAACACTGAGTAGGCATGTACAGATTGCTTCTGGGACCCCAAAATATTGAATTTTCGGGTGTTTTGAGCCTGAATTTGAGATATAAACGGGTACAGAAGATACATGCACATATTGACTTTGGGCACCAAAAATATCGATTTTCAGCATGTTTTGGGCCTGAATTTTGAAAATACTCTAACACGGAGTACAGATCGCTTATGGGACCCCAAAATATCGAATTTTTTGGGTGTTTAGGGCCAGAATTTGAGATATAAACGGGTATAGAAGATACATGCACATATCGACTTTTGGGCACCTAAAAGATCGATTTTCAGTATGTTTTTGGCCTGTATTTTGAAAATACTCTAACACGGAGTAGGCATGTACAGATACCTTCTGGGACCTTTAAATATCGAATTTTCGGGTGTTTTGGGACTGAATTTGAGATATCGATTTTTTGGCACCTAAAATGTCGATTTTTAGCATGTTTTTAGCCTATATTTTGAAAATATTCTAGCACTGTGTAGGCATGTCCAGATTGCTTCTGGGACCTCAAAATATTGAATTTTTGGGTGTTTTGAGCCTGAATTTGAGATATAAACGGGTACAGAAGATGCATGCACATATCGACTTTTGGGCACCTAAAAGATCGATTTTTAGTATGTTTTTGGCCTGTATTTTGAAAATACTCTAACACGGAGTAAGCATGTACAGATACCTTCTGGGACCTCTAAATATCGAATTTTCGGGTGTTTTGGGACTGAATTTGAGATATCGATTTTTTGGCACCTAAAATGTCGATTTTTAGCATGTTTTTAGCCTATATTTTGAAAATATTCTAGCACTGTGTAGGCATGTACAGATTGCTTCTGGGACCCCAAAATATTGAATTTTCGGGTGTTTTGAGCCTGAATTTGAGATATAAACGGGTACAGAAGATACATGCATATATTGACTTTGGGCATCTAAAATATCGATTTTCAGCATGTTTTGGGCCTGAATTTTGAAAATAATCTAACACGGTGTAGGCATGTACAGATCGCTTCTGGGATCCCAAAATAACGAATTTTCGGGTGTTTAGGGCCAGAATTTGAGATATAAACGGGTACAGAAGATGCATGCACATATCGACTTTTGGGCACCTAAAAGATCGATTTTCAGTATGTTTTGAGCATGTATTTTGAAAATACTCTAACACGGAGTAGGCATGTACAGATCGCTTCTGGGACCCCTAAATATCGAATTTTCGGGTGTTTTGGAGACTGAATTTGAGATATCGACTTTTGTGCACCTAAAAGATCGATTTTCAGTATGTTTTTGGCCTGTATTTTGAAAATACTCTAACACGGAGTAAGCATGTACAGATACCTTCTGGGACCTATAAATATCGAATTTTCGGGTGTTTTGGGACTGAATTTGAGATATCGATTTTTTGGCACCTAAAAGATCGATTTTCAGTATGTTTTTAGCCTATATTTTGAAAATATTCTAGCACTGTGTAGGCATGTACAGATTGCTTCTGGGACCCCAAAATATTGAATTTTCGGGTGTTTTGAGCCTGAATTTGAGATATAAACGGGTACAGAAGATACATGCACATATTGACTTTGGGCATCTAAAATATCGATTTTCAGCATGTTTTGGGCCTGTATTTTGAAAATACTCTAACACTGAGTAGGCATGTACAAATTGCTTCTGGGACCGCAAAATATTGAATTTTCGGGTGTTTTGAGCCTGAATTTGAGATATAAACGGGTACTGAAGATGCATGCACATATCGACTTTTGTGCACCTAAAAGATCGATTTTCAGTATGTTTTGAGCATGTATTTTGAAAATACTCTAACACGGAGTAGGCATGTACAGATCGCTTCTGGGACCCCTAAATATCGAATTTTCGGGTGTTTTTGGACTGAATTTGAGATATCGACTTTTTGGCACCTAAAAGATCGATTTTTAGCATGTTTTTGGCCTGTATTTTGAAAATACTCTAACACGGAGTAGGCATGTACAGATACCTTCTGGGACCTCTAAATATCGAATTTTCGGGTGTTTTGGGACTGAATTTGAGATATAAACGGGTACAGAAGATACATGCACATTATGACTTTGGGCATCTAAAATATCGATTTTCAGCATGTTTTGGGCCTGTAATTTGAAAATACTCTAACACTGAGTAGGCATGTACAGATTGCTTCTGGGACCCCAAAATATTGAATTTTCGGGTGTTTTGAGCCTGAATTTGAGATATAAACAGGTACAGAAGATACATGCACATATTGACTTTGGGCACCAAAAATATCGATTTTCCGCATGTTTTGAGCCTGAATTTTGAAAATACTCTAACACGGAGTAGGCATGTACAGATCGCTTCTGGGACCCCAAAATATCGAATTTTCGGGTATTTAGGGCCAGAATTTGAGATATAAACGGGTACAGAAGATGCATGCACATATCGACTTTTGGGCACCTAAAAGATCGATTTTCAGTATGTTTTTGGCCAGTATTTTGAAAATACTCTAACACGGAGTAGGCATGTACAGATACCTTCTGGGACCTCTAAATATCGAATTTTCGGGTGTTTTGGGACTGAATTTGAGATATCGATTTTTTGGCACCTAAAATGTCGATTTTTAGCATGTTTTTAGCCTATATTTTGAAAATATTCTAGCACTGTACAGATTGCTTCTGGGACCCCAAAATATTGAATTTTCGGGTGTTTTGAGCCTCAATTTGAGATATAAACGGGTACAGAAGATACATGCACATATTGACTTTGGGCACCAAAAATATCGATTTTCAGCATGTTTTGGGTCTGAATTTTGAAAATACTCTAACACGGAGTAGGCATGTACAGATCGCTTCTGGGACCCCAAAATATCGAATTTTTGGGTGTTTAGGGCCAGAATTTGAGATATAAACGGTTACAGAAGATACATGCACATATTGACTTTGGGCATCTAAAATATCGATTTTCAGCATGTTTTGGGCCTGTATTTTGAAAATACTCTAACACTGAGTAGGCTTGTACAGGTTGCTTCTGGGACCCCAAAATATTGAATTTTCGGGAATTTTGAGCCTGAATTTGAGATATAAACGGGTACTGAAGATGCATGCACATATCGACTTTTGTGCACCTAAAAGATCGATTTTTAATATGTTTTGAGCATGTATTTTGAAAATACTCTAACACGGAGTAGGCATGTACAGATCGCTTCTGGGACCCCTAAATATCGAATTTTCGGGTGTTTTGGGACTGAATTTGAGATATCGACTTTTTGGCACCTAAAAGATCGATTATTAGCATGTTTTTAGCCTATATTTTGAAAATATTCTAGCACTGAGTAGGCATGTACAGATTGCTTCTGGGACCCCAAAATATTGAATTTTCGGGTGTTTTGAGCCTGAATTTGAGATATAAACGGGTACAGAAGATACATGCACATATTGACTTTGGGCACCAAAAATATCGA
The DNA here is from genome assembly GCA_033782935.1 of Petrolisthes cinctipes. Classification (NCBI taxonomy): domain Eukaryota; kingdom Metazoa; phylum Arthropoda; class Malacostraca; order Decapoda; family Porcellanidae; genus Petrolisthes; species Petrolisthes cinctipes. The sequence continues at coordinate 613,049 of JAWQEG010001185.1, forward strand.
TTTTCAGCATGTTTTGGGCCTGAATTTTGAAAATACTCTAACACGGAGTAGGCATGTACAGATAGCTTCTGGGACCCCAAAATATCGAATTTTCGGGTGTTTAGGGCCAGAATTTGAGATATAAACGGGTATAGAAGATGCATGCACATATCGACTTTTGGGCACCTAAAAGATCGATTTTCAGTATGTTTTTGGCCTGTATTTTGAAAATACTCTAACACGGAGTAGGCATGTACAGATACCTTCTGGGACCTCTAAATATCGAATTTTCGGGTGTTTTAGGACTGAATTTGAGATATCGACTTTTTGGCACCTAAAATGTCGATTTTTAGCATGTTTTTAGCCTATATTTTGAAAATATTCTAGCACTGTGTAGGCATGTCCAGATTGCTTCTGGGACCCCAAAATATTGAATTTTCGGGTGTTTTGAGCCTGAATTTGAGATATAAACGGGTACAGAAGATACGTCCACATATTGACTTTGGGCATCTAAAATATCGATTTTCAGCATGTTTTCGGCCTGTATTTTGAAAATACTCTAACACGGAGTAGGCATGTACAGATAGCTTCTTTGACCCCAAAATATCGAATTTTCGGGTGTTTAGGGCCAGAATTTGAGATATAAACGTGTATAGAAGATGCATGCACATATCGACTTTTGGGCACCTAAAAGATCGATTTTCAGTATGTTTTTGGCCTGTATTTTGAAAATACTCTAACACGGAGTAGGCATGTACAGATACCTTCTGGGACCTCTAAATATCGAATTTTCGGGTGTTTTAGGACTGAATTTGAGATATCGACTTTTTGGCACCTAAAATGTCGATTTTTAGCATGTTTTTAGCCTATATTTTGAAAATATTATAGCACTGTGTAGGCATGTCCAGATTGCTTCTGGGACCCCAAAATATTGAATTTTCGGGTGTTTTGAGCCTGAATTTCAGATATAAACGGGTACAGAAGATACATGCATATATTGACTTTGGGCATCTAAAATATCGATTTTCAGCATGTTTTGGGCCTGAATTTTGAAAATAATCTAACACGGTGTAGGCATGTACAGATCGCTTCTGGGATCCCAAAATAACGAATTTTCGGGTGTTTAGGGCCAGAATTTGAGATATAAACGGGTACAGAAGATGCATGCACATATCGACTTTTGGGCACCTAAAAGATCGATTTTCAGTATGTTTTGAGCATGTATTTTGAAAATACTCTAACACGGAGTAGGCATGTACAGATCGCTTCTGGGACCCCTAAATATCGAATTTTCGGGTGTTTTGGAGACTGAATTTGAGATATCGACTTTTGTGCACCTAAAAGATCGATTTTCAGTATGTTTTTGGCCTGTATTTTGAAAATACTCTAACACGTAGTAAGCATGTACAGATACCTTCTGGGACCTATAAATATCGAATTTTCGGGTGTTTTGGGACTGAATTTGAGATATCGATTTTTTGGCACCTAAAAGATCGATTTTCAGTATGTTTTTAGCCTATATTTTGAAAATATTCTAGCACTGTGTAGGCATGTACAGATTGCTTCTGGGACCCCAAAATATTGAATTTTCGGGTGTTTTGAGCCTGAATTTGAGATATAAACGGGTACAGAAGATACATGAACATATTGACTTTGGGCATCTAAAATATCGATTTTCAGCATGTTTTGGGCCTGTATTTTGAAAATACTCTAACACTGAGTAGGCATGTACAAATTGCTTCTGGGACCGCAAAATATTGAATTTTCGGGTGTTTTGAGCCTGAATTTGAGATATAAACGGGTACTGAAGATGCATGCACATATCGACTTTTGTGCACCTAAAAGATCGATTTTCAGTATGTTTTGAACATGTATTTTGAAAATACTCTAACACGGAGTAGGCATGTACAGATCGCTTCTGGGACCCCTAAATATCGAATTTTCGGGTGTTTTTGGACTGAATTTGAGATATCGACTTTTTTGGCACCTAAAAGATCGATTTTTAGCATGTTTTTGGCCTGTATTTTGAAAATACTCTAACACGGAGTAGGCATGTACAGATACCTTCTGGGACCTCTAAATATCGAATTTTCGGGTGTTTTGGGACTGAATTTGAGATATAAACGGGTACAGAAGATACATGCACATTATGACTTTGGGCATCTAAAATATCGATTTTCGGCATGTTTTGGGCCTGTAATTTGAAAATACTCTAACACTGAGTAGGCATGTACAGATTGCTTCTGGGACCCCAAAATATTGAATTTTCGGGTGTTTTGAGCCTGAATTTGAGATATAAACGAGTACAGAAGATACATGCACATATTGACTTTGGGCACCAAAAATATCGATTTTCCGCATGTTTTGAGCCTGAATTTTGAAAATACTCTAACACGGAGTAGGCATGTACAGATCGCTTCTGGGACCCCAAAATATCGAATTTTCGGGTGTTTTGAGCCTGAATTTGAGATATAAACGGGTACAGAAGATACGTGCACATATTGACCTTGGGCATCTAAAATATCGATTTTCAGCATGTTTTGGGCCTGTATTTTGAAAATACTCTAACACTGAGTAGGCATGTACAGATTGCTTCTGGGACCCCAAAATATTGAATTTTCGGGTGTTTTGAGCCTGAATTTGAGATATAAACGGGTACAGAAGATACATGCACATATTGACTTTGGGCACCAAAAATATCGATTTTCAGCATGTTTTGGGCCTGAATTTTGAAAATACTCTAACACGGAGTACAGATCGCTTATGGGACCCCAAAATATCGAATTTTCGGGTGTTTAGGGCCAGAATTTGAGATATAAACGGGTATAGAAGATACATGCACATATCGACTTTTGGGCACCTAAAAGATCGATTTTCAGTATGTTTTTGGCCTGTATTTTGAAAATACTCTAACACGGAGTAGGCATGTACAGATACCTTCTGGGACCTTTAAATATCGAATTTTCGGGTGTTTTGGGACTGAATTTGAGATATCGATTTTTTGGCACCTAAAATGTCGATTTTTAGCATGTTTTTAGCCTATATTTTGAAAATATTCTAGCACTGTGTAGGCATGTCCAGATTGCTTCTGGGACCTCAAAATATTGAATTTTTGGGTGTTTTGAGCCTGAATTTGAGATATAAACGGGTACAGAAGATGCATGCACATATCGACTTTTGGGCACCTAAAAGATCGATTTTTAGTATGTTTTTGGCCTGTATTTTGAAAATACTCTAACACGGAGTAAGCATGTACAGATACCTTCTGGGACCTCTAAATATCGAATTTTCGGGTGTTTTGGGACTGAATTTGAGATATCGATTTTTTGGCACCTAAAATGTCGATTTTTAGCATGTTTTTAGCCTATATTTTGAAAATATTCTAGCACTGTGTAGGCATGTACAGATTGCTTCTGGGACCCCAAAATATTGAATTTTCGGGTGTTTTGAGCCTGAATTTGAGATATAAACGGGTACAGAAGATACATGCATATATTGACTTTGGGCATCTAAAATATCGATTTTCAGCATGTTTTGGGCCTGAATTTTGAAAATAATCTAACACGGTGTAGGCATGTACAGATCGCTTCTGGGATCCCAAAATAACGAATTTTCGGGTGTTTAGGGCCAGAATTTGAGATATAAACGGGTACAGAAGATGCATGCACATATCGACTTTTGGGCACCTAAAAGATCGATTTTCAGTATGTTTTGAGCATGTATTTTGAAAATACTCTAACACGGAGTAGGCATGTACAGATCGCTTCTGGGACCCCTAAATATCGAATTTTCGGGTGTTTTGGAGACTGAATTTGAGATATCGACTTTTGTGCACCTAAAAGATCGATTTTCAGTATGTTTTTGGCCTGTATTTTGAAAATACTCTAACACGGAGTAAGCATGTACAGATACCTTCTGGGACCTATAAATATCGAATTTTCGGGTGTTTTGGGACTGAATTTGAGATATCGATTTTTTGGCACCTAAAAGATCGATTTTCAGTATGTTTTTAGCCTATATTTTGAAAATATTCTAGCACTGTGTAGGCATGTACAGATTGCTTCTGGGACCCCAAAATATTGAATTTTCGGGTGTTTTGAGCCTGAATTTGAGATATAAACGGGTACAGAAGATACATGCACATATTGACTTTGGGCATCTAAAATATCGATTTTCAGCATGTTTTGGGCCTGTATTTTGAAAATACTCTAACACTGAGTAGGCATGTACAAATTGCTTCTGGGACCGCAAAATATTGAATTTTCGGGTGTTTTGAGCCTGAATTTGAGATATAAACGGGTACTGAAGATGCATGCACATATCGACTTTTGTGCACCTAAAAGATCGATTTTCAGTATGTTTTGAGCATGTATTTTGAAAATACTCTAACACGGAGTAGGCATGTACAGATCGCTTCTGGGACCCCTAAATATCGAATTTTCGGGTGTTTTTGGACTGAATTTGAGATATCGACTTTTTGGCACCTAAAAGATCGATTTTTAGCATGTTTTTGGCCTGTATTTTGAAAATACTCTAACACGGAGTAGGCATGTACAGATACCTTCTGGGACCTCTAAATATCGAATTTTCGGGTGTTTTGGGACTGAATTTGAGATATAAACGGGTACAGAAGATACATGCACATTATGACTTTGGGCATCTAAAATATCGATTTTCAGCATGTTTTGGGCCTGTAATTTGAAAATACTCTAACACTGAGTAGGCATGTACAGATTGCTTCTGGGACCCCAAAATATTGAATTTTCGGGTGTTTTGAGCCTGAATTTGAGATATAAACAGGTACAGAAGATACATGCACATATTGACTTTGGGCACCAAAAATATCGATTTTCCGCATGTTTTGAGCCTGAATTTTGAAAATACTCTAACACGGAGTAGGCATGTACAGATCGCTTCTGGGACCCCAAAATATCGAATTTTCGGGTATTTAGGGCCAGAATTTGAGATATAAACGGGTACAGAAGATGCATGCACATATCGACTTTTGGGCACCTAAAAGATCGATTTTCAGTATGTTTTTGGCCAGTATTTTGAAAATACTCTAACACGGAGTAGGCATGTACAGATACCTTCTGGGACCTCTAAATATCGAATTTTCGGGTGTTTTGGGACTGAATTTGAGATATCGATTTTTTGGCACCTAAAATGTCGATTTTTAGCATGTTTTTAGCCTATATTTTGAAAATATTCTAACACTGTACAGATTGCTTCTGGGACCCCAAAATATTGAATTTTCGGGTGTTTTGAGCCTCAATTTGAGATATAAACGGGTACAGAAGATACATGCACATATTGACTTTGGGCACCAAAAATATCGATTTTCAGCATGTTTTGGGTCTGAATTTTGAAAATACTCTAACACGGAGTAGGCATGTACAGATCGCTTCTGGGACCCCAAAATATCGAATTTTTGGGTGTTTAGGGCCAGAATTTGAGATATAAACGGTTACAGAAGATACATGCACATATTGACTTTGGGCATCTAAAATATCGATTTTCAGCATGTTTTGGGCCTGTATTTTGAAAATACTCTAACACTGAGTAGGCTTGTACAGGTTGCTTCTGGGACCCCAAAATATTGAATTTTCGGGAATTTTGAGCCTGAATTTGAGATATAAACGGGTACTGAAGATGCATGCACATATCGACTTTTGTGCACCTAAAAGATCGATTTTTAATATGTTTTGAGCATGTATTTTGAAAATACTCTAACACGGAGTAGGCATGTACAGATCGCTTCTGGGACCCCTAAATATCGAATTTTCGGGTGTTTTGGGACTGAATTTGAGATATCGACTTTTTGGCACCTAAAAGATCGATTATTAGCATGTTTTTAGCCTATATTTTGAAAATATTCTAGCACTGAGTAGGCATGTACAGATTGCTTCTGGGACCCCAAAATATTGAATTTTCGGGTGTTTTGAGCCTGAATTTGAGATATAAACGGGTACAGAAGATACATGCACATATTGACTTTGGGCACCAAAAATATCGATTTTCAGCATGTTTTGGGCCTGAATTTTGAAAATACTCTAACACGGAGTAGGCATGTACAGATAGCTTCTGGGACCCCAAAATATCGAATTTTCGGGTGTTTAGGGCCAGAATTTGAGATATAAACGGGTATAGAAGATGCATGCACATATCGACTTTTGGGCACCTAAAAGATCGATTTTCAGTATGTTTTTGGCCTGTATTTTGAAAATACTCTAACACGGAGTAGGCATGTACAGATACCTTCTGGGACCTCTAAATATCGAATTTTCGGGTGTTTTAGGACTGAATTTGAGATATCGACTTTTTGGCACCTAAAATGTCGATTTTTAGCATGTTTTTAGCCTATATTTTGAAAATATTCTAGCACTGTGTAGGCATGTCCAGATTGCTTCTGGGACCCCAAAATATTGAATTTTCGGGTGTTTTGAGCCTGAATTTGAGATATAAACGGGTACAGAAGATACGTCCACATATTGACTTTGGGCATCTAAAATATCGATTTTCAGCATGTTTTCGGCCTGTATTTTGAAAATACTCTAACACTGAGTAGACACGTACAGATTGCTTCTGGGACCCCAAAATATTGAATTTTCGGGTGTTTTGAGCCTGAATTTGAGATATAAACGGGTACTGAAGATGCATGCACATATCGACTTTTGTGCACCTAAAAGATCGATTTTCAGTATGTTTTGAGCATGTATTTTGAAAATACTCTAACACGGAGTAGGCATGTACAGATCGCTTCTGGGACCCCTAAATATCGAATTTTCGGGTGTTTTGGGACTGAATTTGAGATATCGACTTTTTGGCACCTAAAAGATCGATTTTCAGCATGTTTTGGGTCTGAATTTTGAAAATACTCTAACACGGAGTAGGCATGTACAGATCGCTTCTGGGACCCCAAAATATCGAATTTTCGGGTGTTTAGGGCCAGAATTTGAGATATAAACGGTTACAGAAGATACATGCACATATTGACTTTGGGCATCTAAAATATCGATTTTCAGCATGTTTTGGGCCTGTATTTTGAAAATACTCTAACACTGAGTATGCTTGTACAGATTGCTTCTGGGACCCCAAAATATTGAATTTTCGGGAGTTTTGAGCCTGAATTTGAGATATAAACGGTTACTGAAGATGCATGCACATATCGACTTTTGTGCACCTAAAAGATCGATTTTTAATATGTTTTGAGCATGTATTTTGAAAATACTCTAACACGGAGTAGGCATGTACAGATCGCTTCTGGGACCCCTAAATATCGAATTTTCGGGTGTTTTGGGACTGAATTTGAGATATAAACGGGTACTGAAGATGCATGCACATATCGACTTTTGGGCACCTAAAAGATCGATTTTCAGTATGTTTTGAGCATGTATTTTGAAAATACTCCAACACGGAATAGGCATGTACAGATCGCTTCTTGGACCCCTAAATATCGAATTTTCGGGTGTTTTGGGACTGAATTTGAGATATCGACTTTTTGGCACCTAAAAGATCGATTTTTAGCACGTTTTTAGACTATATTTTTAAATTATTCTAGCACTGAGTAGGCATGTACAGATTGCTTCTGGGACCCGAAAATATTGAATTTTCGGGTGTTTTGAGCCTGAATTTGAGATATAAACGGGTACAGAAGATACATGCACATATTGAATTTGGGCATCTAAAATATCGATTTTCAGCATGTTTTGGGCCTGTATTTTGAAAATACTCTAACACGGAGTAGGCATGTACAGATCGCTTCTGGGACCCCAAAATATCGAATTTTCCGGTGTTTAGATCCAGTATTTGAGATATAAACGGGTACAGAAGATGCATGCACATATCGACTTTTGGGCACCTAAAAGATCGATTTTCAGTATGTTTTGAGCATGTATTTTGAAAATACTCCAACACGGAGTAGGCATGTACAGATCGCTTCTTGGACCCCAAAATATCGAATTTTCGGGTGTTTTGGGACTGAATTTGAGATATCGACTTTTTGGCACCTTAAAGATCGATTTTCAGCATGTTTTGGGCCTGTATTTTGAAAATACTCTAACACTGAGTAGGCATGTACAGATTGCTTCTGGGACCCCAAAATATTGAATTTTCGGGTGTTTTGAGCCTGAATTTGAGATATAAACGGGTACTGAAGATACATGCACATATCGACTTTTGTGCACCTAAAAGATCGATTTTCAGTATGTTTTGAGCATGTATTTTGAAAATACTCTAACACGGAGTAAGCATGTGCAGATCGCTTCTGGGACCCCTAAATATCGAATTTTCGGGTGTTTTGGGACTGAATTTGAGATATCGACTTTTTGGCACCTAAAAGGTCGATTTTTAGCATGTTTTTAGCCTATATTTTGAAAATATTCTAGCACTGTACAGATTGCTTCTGGGACCCCAAAATATTGAATTTTCGGGTGTTTTGAGCCTGAATTTGAGATATAAACGGGTACTGAAGATGCATGCACCTAAAAGATCGATTTTCAGTATGTTTTGAGCATGTATTTTGAAAATACTCTAACACCGAGTAGGCATGTACAGATCGCTTCTGGGACCCCTAAATATCGAATTTTCGGGTGTTTTGGGACTGAATTTGAGATATCGACTTTTTGGCACCTAAAAGATCGATTTTTAGCATGTTTTTAGCCTATATTTTGAAAATATTCTAGCAGTGAGTAGGCATGTACAGATTGCTTCTGGGACCCCAAAATATTGAATTTTCGGGTGTTTTGAGCCTGAATTTGAGATATAAACGGGTACAGAAGATACATGCACATATTGACTTTGGGCACCAAAAATATCGATTTTCAGCATGTTTTGGGCCTGAATTTTGAAAATACTCTAACACGGAGTAGGCATGTACAGATAGCTTCTGGGACCCCAAAATATCGAATTTTCGGGTGTTTAGGGCCAGAATTTGAGATATAAACGGGTATAGAAGATGCATGCACATATCGACTTTTGGGCACCTAAAAGATCGATTTTCAGTATGTTTTTGGCCTGTATTTTGAAAATACTCTAACACGGAGTAGGCATGTACAGATACCTTCTGGGACCTCTAAATATCGAATTTTCGGGTGTTTTAGGACTGAATTTGAGATATCGACTTTTTGGCACCTAAAATGTCGATTTTTAGCATGTTTTTAGCCTATATTTTGAAAATATTCTAGCACTGTGTAGGCATGTCCAGATTGCTTCTGGGACCCCAAAATATTGAATTTTCGGGTGTTTTGAGCCTGAATTTGAGATATAAACGGGTACAGAAGATACGTCCACATATTGACTTTGGGCATCTAAAATATCGATTTTCAGCATGTTTTCGGCCTGTATTTTGAAAATACTCTAACACTGAGTAGGCACGTACAGATTGCTTCTGGGACCCCAAAATATTGAATTTTCGGGTGTTTTGAGCCTGAATTTGAGATATAAACGGGTACTGAAGATGCATGCACATATCGACTTTTGTGCACCTAAAAGATCGATTTTCAGTATGTTTTGAGCATGTATTTTGAAAATACTCTAACACGGAGTAGGCATGTACAGATCGCTTCTGGGACCCCTAAATATCGAATTTTCGGGTGTTTTGGGACTGAATTTGAGATATCGACTTTTTGGCACCTAAAAGATCGATTTTCAGCATGTTTTGGGTCTGAATTTTGAAAATACTCTAACACGGAGTAGGCATGTACAGATCGCTTCTGGGACCCCAAAATATCGAATTTTCGGGTGTTTAGGGCCAGAATTTGAGATATAAACGGTTACAGAAGATACATGCACATATTGACTTTGGGCATCTAAAATATCGATTTTCAGCATGTTTTGGGCCTGTATTTTGAAAATACTCTAACACTGAGTATGCTTGTACAGATTGCTTCTGGGACCCCAAAATATTGAATTTTCGGGAGTTTTGAGCCTGAATTTGAGATATAAACGGTTACTGAAGATGCATGCACATATCGACTTTTGTGCACCTAAAAGATCGATTTTTAATATGTTTTGAGCATGTATTTTGAAAATACTCTAACACGGAGTAGGCATGTACAGATCGCTTCTGGGACCCCTAAATATCGAATTTTCGGGTGTTTTGGGACTGAATTTGAGATATAAACGGGTACTGAAGATGCATGCACATATCGACTTTTGGGCACCTAAAAGATCGATTTTCAGTATGTTTTGAGCATGTATTTTGAAAATACTCCAACACGGAATAGGCATGTACAGATCGCTTCTTGGACCCCTAAATATCGAATTTTCGGGTGTTTTGGGACTGAATTTGAGATATCGACTTTTTGGCACCTAAAAGATCGATTTTTAGCACGTTTTTAGCCTATATTTTTAAATTATTCTAGCACTGAGTAGGCATGTACAGATTGCTTCTGGGACCCGAAAATATTGAATTTTCGGGTGTTTTGAGCCTGAATTTGAGATATAAACGGGTACAGAAGATACATGCACATATTGAATTTGGGCATCTAAAATATCGATTTTCAGCATGTTTTGGGCCTGTATTTTGAAAATACTCTAACACGGAGTAGGCATGTACAGATCGCTTCTGGGACCCCAAAATATCGAATTTTCCGGTGTTTAGATCCAGTATTTGAGATATAAACGGGTACAGAAGATGCATGCACATATCGACTTTTGGGCACCTAAAAGATCGATTTTCAGTATGTTTTGAGCATGTATTTTGAAAATACTCCAACACGGAGTAGGCATGTACAGATCGCTTCTTGGACCCCAAAATATCGAATTTTCGGGTGTTTTGGGACTGAATTTGAGATATCGACTTTTTGGCACCTTAAAGATCGATTTTCAGCATGTTTTGGGCCTGTATTATGAAAATACTCTAACACTGAGTAGGCATGTACAGATTGCTTCTGGGACCCCAAAATATTGAATTTTCGGGTGTTTTGAGCCTGAATTTGAGATATAAACGGGTACTGAAGATACATGCACATATCGACTTTTGTGCACCTAAAAGATCGATTTTCAGTATGTTTTGAGCATGTATTTTGAAAATACTCTAACACGGAGTAAGCATGTGCAGATCGCTTCTGGGACCCCTAAATATCGAATTTTCGGGTGTTTTGGGACTGAATTTGAGATATCGAGTTTTTGGCACCTAAAAGGTCGATTTTTAGCATGTTTTTAGCCTATATTTTGAAAATATTCTAGCACTGTACAGATTGCTTCTGGGACCCCAAAATATTGAATTTTCGGGTGTTTTGAGCCTGAATTTGAGATATAAACGGGTACTGAAGATGCATGCACCTAAAAGATCGATTTTCAGTATGTTTTGAGCATGTATTTTGAAAATACTCTAACACCGAGTAGGCATGTACAGATCGCTTCTGGGACCCCTAAATATCGAATTTTCGGGTGTTTTGGGACTGAATTTGAGATATCGACTTTTTGGCACCTAAAAGATCGATTTTTAGCATGTTTTTAGCCTATATTTTGAAAATATTCTAGCAGTGAGTAGGCATGTACAGATTGCTTCTGGGACCCCAAAATATTGAATTTTCGGGTGTTTTGAGCCTGAATTTGAGATATAAACGGGTACAGAAGATACATGCACATATTGACTTTGGGCACCAAAAATATCGATTTTCAGCATGTTTTGGGCCTGAATTTTGAAAATACTCTAACACGGAGTAGGCATGTACAGATAGCTTCTGGGACCCCAAAATATCGAATTTTCGGGTGTTTAGGGCCAGAATTTGAGATATAAACGGGTATAGAAGATGCATGCACATATCGACTTTTGGGCACCTAAAAGATCGATTTTCAGTATGTTTTTGGCCTGTATTTTGAAAATACTCTAACACGGAGTAGGCATGTACAGATACCTTCTGGGACCTCTAAATATCGAATTTTCGGGTGTTTTAGGACTGAATTTGAGATATCGACTTTTTGGCACCTAAAATGTCGATTTTTAGCATGTTTTTAGCCTATATTTTGAAAATATTCTAGCACTGTGTAGGCATGTCCAGATTGCTTCTGGGACCCCAAAATATTGAATTTTCGGGTGTTTTGAGCCTGAATTTGAGATATAAACGGGTACAGAAGATACGTCCACATATTGACTTTGGGCATCTAAAATATCGATTTTCAGCATGTTTTCGGCCTGTATTTTGAAAATACTCTAACACTGAGTAGGCACGTACAGATTGCTTCTGGGACCCCAAAATATTGAATTTTCGGGTGTTTTGAGCCTGAATTTGAGATATAAACGGGTACTGAAGATGCATGCACATATCGACTTTTGTGCACCTAAAAGATCGATTTTCAGTATGTTTTGAGCATGTATTTTGAAAATACTCTAACACGGAGTAGGCATGTACAGATCGCTTCTGGGACCCCTAAATATCGAATTTTCGGGTGTTTTGGGACTGAATTTGAGATATCGACTTTTTGGCACCTAAAAGATCGATTTTCAGCATGTTTTGGGTCTGAATTTTGAAAATACTCTAACACGGAGTAGGCATGTACAGATCGCTTCTGGGACCCCAAAATATCGAATTTTCGGGTGTTTAGGGCCAGAATTTGAGATATAAACGGTTACAGAAGATACATGCACATATTGACTTTGGGCATCTAAAATATCGATTTTCAGCATGTTTTGGGCCTGTATTTTGAAAATACTCTAACACTGAGTATGCTTGTACAGATTGCTTCTGGGACCCCAAAATATTGAATTTTCGGGAGTTTTGAGCCTGAATTTGAGATATAAACGGTTACTGAAGATGCATGCACATATCGACTTTTGTGCACCTAAAAGATCGATTTTTAATATGTTTTGAGCATGTATTTTGAAAATACTCTAACACGGAGTAGGCATGTACAGATCGCTTCTGGGACCCCTAAATATCGAATTTTCGGGTGTTTTGGGACTGAATTTGAGATATAAACGGGTACTGAAGATGCATGCACATATCGACTTTTGGGCACCTAAAAGATCGATTTTCAGTATGTTTTGAGCATGTATTTTGAAAATACTCCAACACGGAATAGGCATGTACAGATCGCTTCTTGGACCCCTAAATATCGAATTTTCGGGTGTTTTGGGACTGAATTTGAGATATCGACTTTTTGGCACCTAAAAGATCGATTTTTAGCACGTTTTTAGCCTATATTTTTAAATTATTCTAGCACTGAGTAGGCATGTACAGATTGCTTCTGGGACCCGAAAATATTGAATTTTCGGGTGTTTTGAGCCTGAATTTGAGATATAAACGGGTACAGAAGATACATGCACATATTGAATTTGGGCATCTAAAATATCGATTTTCAGCATGTTTTGGGCCTGTATTTTGAAAATACTCTAACACGGAGTAGGCATGTACAGATCGCTTCTGGGACCCCAAAATATCGAATTTTCCGGTGTTTAGATCCAGTATTTGAGATATAAACGGGTACAGAAGATGCATGCACATATCGACTTTTGGGCACCTAAAAGATCGATTTTCAGTATGTTTTGAGCATGTATTTTGAAAATACTCCAACACGGAGTAGGCATGTACAGATCGCTTCTTGGACCCCAAAATATCGAATTTTCGGGTGTTTTGGGACTGAATTTGAGATATCGACTTTTTGGCACCTTAAAGATCGATTTTCAGCATGTTTTGGGCCTGTATTATGAAAATACTCTAACACTGAGTAGGCATGTACAGATTGCTTCTGGGACCCCAAAATATTGAATTTTCGGGTGTTTTGAGCCTGAATTTGAGATATAAACGGGTACTGAAGATACATGCACATATCGACTTTTGTGCACCTAAAAGATCGATTTTCAGTATGTTTTGAGCATGTATTTTGAAAATACTCTAACACGGAGTAAGCATGTGCAGATCGCTTCTGGGACCCCTAAATATCGAATTTTCGGGTGTTTTGGGACTGAATTTGAGATATCGACTTTTTGGCACCTAAAAGGTCGATTTTTAGCATGTTTTTAGCCTATATTTTGAAAATATTCTAGCACTGTACAGATTGCTTCTGGGACCCCAAAATATTGAATTTTCGGGTGTTTTGAGCCTGAATTTGAGATATAAACGGGTACTGAAGATGCATGCACCTAAAAGATCGATTTTCAGTATGTTTTGAGCATGTATTTTGAAAATACTCTAACACCGAGTAGGCATGTACAGATCGCTTCTGGGACCCCTAAATATCGAATTTTCGGGTGTTTTGGGACTGAATTTGAGATATCGACTTTTTGGCACCTAAAAGATCGATTTTTAGCATGTTTTTAGCCTATATTTTGAAAATATTCTAGCAGTGAGTAGGCATGTACAGATTGCTTCTGGGACCCCAAAATATTGAATTTTCGGGTGTTTTGAGCCTGAATTTGAGATATAAACGGGTACAGAAGATACATGCACATATTGACTTTGGGCACCAAAAATATCGATTTTCGGCATGTTTTGGGCCTGAATTTTGAAAATACTCTAACACGGAGTAGGCATGTACAATTAGCTTCTGGGACCCCAAAATATCGAATTTTCGGGTGTTTAGGGCCAGAATTTGAGATATAAACGGGTACAGAAGATGCATGCACATATCGACTTTTGGGCACCTAAAAGATCGATTTTCAGTATGTTTTTGGCCTGTATTTTGAAAATACTCTAACACGGAGTAGGCATGTACAGATCGCTTCTGGGACCTCTAAATATCGAATTTTCGGGTGTTTTGGGACTGAATTTGAGATATCGATGTTTTGGCACCTAAAATGTCGATTTTTAGCATGTTTTTAGCCTATATTTTGAAAATATTCTAGCACTGTGTAGGCATGTACAGATTGCTTCTGGGACCCCAAAATATTGAATTTTCGGGTGTTTTGAGCCTGAATTTGAGATATAAACGGGTACAGAAGATACATGCACATATTGACTTTGGGCATCTAAAATATCGATTTTCAGCATGTTTTGGGCTTGTATTTTGAAAATACTCTCTAACACTGAGTAAGCATGTACAGATTGCTTCTGGGACCCCAAAATATCGAATTTTCTGGTGTTTAGGGCCAGAATTTGAGATATAAACGGGTACATAAGATGCATGCACATATCGACTTTTGGGCACCTAAAAGATCGATTTTCAGTATGTTTTTGGCCTGTATTTTGAAAATACTCTAACACGGAGTAGGCATGTACAGATAGATACCTTCTGGGACCTCTAAATATCGAATTTTCGGGTGTTTTGGGACTGAATTTGAGATCTCGATTTTTTGGCACCTAAAATGTCGATTTTTAGCATGTTTTTAGCCTATATTTTGAAAATATTCTAGCACTGTGTAGGCATGTACAGATTGCTTCTGGGACCCCAAAATATTGAATTTTCGGGTGTTTTGAGCCTGAATTTGAGATATAAACGGGTACTGAAGATGCATGCACATATCGACTTTTGTGCACCTAAAAGATCGATTTTCAGTATGTTTTGAGCATGTATTTTGAAAATACTCTAACACGGAGTAGGCATGTACAGATCGCTTCTGGGACCCCTAAATATCGAATTTTCGGGTGTTTTGGGACTGAATTTGAGATATCGACTTTTGGGCACCTAAAAGATCGATTTTTAGCATGTTTTTAGACTATATTTTGAAAATATTCTAGCACTGAGTAGGCATGTACAGATTGCTTCTGGGACCCCAAAATATTGAATTTTCGGGTGTTTTGAGCCTGAATTTGAGATATAAACGGGTACAGAAGATACATGCACATATTGACTTTGGGCATCTAAAATATCGATTTTCAGCATGTTTTGGGCCTGTATTTTGAAAATACTCTAACACTGAGTAGGCATGTACAGATTGCTTCTGGGACCCCAAAATATTGAATTTTCGGGTGTTTTGAGCCTGAATTTGAGATATAAACGGGTACTGAAGATGCATGCACATATCGACTTTTGTGCACCTAAAAGATCGATTTTCAGTATGTTTTGAGCATGTATTTTGAAAATACTCTAACACGGAGTAGGCATGTACAGATCGCTTCTGGGACCCCTAAATATCGAATTTTCGGGTGATTTGGGACTGAATTTGAGATATCGACTTTTTGGCACCTAAAAGATCGATTTTTAGCATGTTTTTAGCCTATATTTTGAAAATATTCTAGCACTGTACAGATTGCTTCTGGGACCACAAAATATTGAATTTTCGGGTGTTTTGAGCCTGAATTTGAGATATAAACGGGTACAGAATATACATGCACATATTGACTTTGGGCACCAAAAATATCGATTTTCAGCATGTTTTGGGCCCGAATTTTGAAAATACTCTAACACGGAGTAGGCATGTACAGATCGCTTCTGGGACCCCCAAAATATCGAATTTTCGGGTGTTTAGGGCCAGAATTTGAGATATAAACGGGTACAGGAGATGCATGCACATATCGACTTTTGGGCACCTAAAAGACCGATTTTCAGTATGTTTTTGGCCTGTATTTTGAAAATACTCTAACACGGAGTAGGCATGTACAGATACCTTCTGGGACCTCTAAATATCGAATTTTCGGGTGTTTTGGGACTGAATTTGAGATATCGATTTTTTTTCACCTAAAATGTCGATTTTTAGCATGTTTTTAGCCTATATTTTGAAAATATTCGAGCACTGTGTAGGCATGTACAGATTGCTTCTGGGACCCCAAAATATTGAATTTTCGGGTGTTTTGAGCCTGAATTTGAGATATAAACGGGTACAGAAGATACATGCACATATTGACTTTGGGCATCTAAAATATCGATTTTCAGCATGTTTTGGGCCTGTATTTTGAAAATACTCTAACACTGAGTAGGCATGTACAGATTGCTTCTGGGACCCCAAAATATTGAATTTTCGGGTGTTTTGAGCCTGAATTTGAGATATAAACGGGTACTGAAGATGCATGCACATATCGACTTTTGTGCACCTAAAAGATCGATTTTCAGTATGTTTTGAGCATGTATTTTGAAAATACTCTAACACGGAGTAGGCATGTACAGATCGCTTCTGGGACCCCTAAATATCGAATTTTCGGGTGTTTTGGGACTGAATTTGAGATATCGACTTTTTGGCAACTAAAAGATCGATTTTTAGCATGTTTTTAGCCTATATTTTGAAAATATTCTAGCACTGTACAGATTGCTTCTGGGACCCCAAAATATTGAATTTTCGGGTGTTTTGAGTCTGAATTTGAGATATAAACGGGTACACAATATACATGCAGATATTGACTTTGGTCACCAAAAATATAGATTTTCAGCATGTTTCGGGCCTGAATTTTGAAAATACTCTAACACGGAGTAGGCATGTACAGATCGCTTCTGGGACCCCAAAATATCGAATTTTCGGGTGTTTAGGGCCAGAATTTGAGATATAAACGGGTACTGAAGATGCTTGCACATATCGACTTTTGTGCACCTAAAAGATCGATTTTCAGTATGTTTTAAGCATGTATTTTGAAAATACTCTAACACGGAGTAGGCATGTACAGATCGCTTCTGGGACCCCTAAATATCGAATTTTCGGGTGTTTTGGGACTGAATTTGAGATATCGACTTTTTGGCACCTAAAAGATCGATTTTTAGCATGTTTTTAGCCTATATTTTGAAAATATTCTAGCACTATGTAGGCATGTACAGATTGCTTCTGGGACCCCAAAATATTGAATTTTCGGGTGTTTTGAGCCTGAATTTGAGATATAAACGGGTACAGAAGATACATGCACATATTGACTTTGGGCACCAAAAATATCGATTTTGAGCATGTTTTGGGCCTTAATTTTGAAAATACTCTAACACGGAGTAGGCATGTACAGATCGCTTCTGGGACCCCAAAATATCGAATTTTCGGGAGTTTAGGGCCAGAATTTGAGATATAAACGGGTACAGAAGATGCATGCACATATCGACTTTTGGGCACCTAAAAGATCGATTTTCAGTATTTTTTTGGCCTGTATTTTGAAAATACTCTAACACGGAGTAGGCATGTACAGATACCTTCTGGGACCTCTAAATATCGAATTTTCGGGTGTTTTGGGACTGAATTTGAGATATAGATTTTTTGGCACCTAAAATGTCGATTTTTAACATGTTTTTAGCCTATATTTTGAAAATATTCTAGCACTGTGTAGGCATGTACAGATTGCTTCTGGGATCCCAAAATATTGAATTTTCGGGTGTTTTGAGCCTGAATTTGTGATATAAACGGGTACTGAAGATGCATGCACATATCGACTTTTGTGCACCTAAAAGATCGATTTTCAGTATGTTTTGAGCATGTATTTTGAAAATACTCTAACACTGAGTAGGCATGTACAGATTGCTTCTGGGACCCCAAAATATTGAATTTTCGGGTGTTTTGAGCCTGAATTTGAGATATAAACGGGTACTGAAGATGAATGCACATATCGACTTTTGTGCACCTAAAAGATCGATTTTCAGTATGTTTTGAGCATGTATTTTGAAAATACTCTAACACGGAGTAGGCATGTACAGATCGCTTCTGGGACCCCTAAATATCGAATTTTCGGGTGATTTGGGACTGAATTTGAGATATCGACTTTTTGGCACCTAAAAGATCGATTTTTAGCATGTTTTTAGCCTATATTTTGAAAATATTCTAGCACTGTACAGATTGCTTCTGGGACCCCAAAATATTGAATTTTCGGGTGTTTTGAGCCTGAATTTGAGATATAAACTGGTACAGAATATACATGCACATATTGACTTTGGGCACCAAAAATATCGATTTTCAGCATGTTTTGGGCCTGAATTTTGAAAATACTCTAACACGGAGTAGGCATGTACAGATCGCTTCTGGGACCCCAAAATATCGAATTTTCGGGTGTTTAGGGCCAGAATTTGAGATATAAACGGGTACAGAAGATGCATGCACATATCGACTTTTGGGCACCTAAAAGACCGATTTTCAGTATGTTTTTGGCCTGTATTTTGAAAATACTCTAACACGGAGTAGGCATGTACAGATACCTTCTGGGACCTCTAAATATCGAATTTTCGGGTGTTTTGGGACTGAATTTGAGATATCGATTTTTTGGCACCTAAAAGATCGATTTTTAGCATGTTTTTAGCCTATATTTTGAAAATATTCTAGCACTGAGTAGGCATGTACAGATTGCTTCTGGGACCCGAAAATATTGAATTTTCGGGTGTTTTGAGCCTGAATTTGAGATATAAACAGGTACAGAAGATACATGCACATATTGACTTTGGGCACCAAAAATATCGATTTTCAGCATGTTTTGGGCCTGAATTTTGAAAATACTCTAACACGGAGTAGGCATGTACAGATCGCTTCTGGGACCCCAAAATATCGAATTTTCGGGTGTTTAGGGCCAGAATTTGAGATATAAACGGGTACAGAAGATGCATGCACATATCGACTTTTGGGCACCTAAAAGATCGATTTTCAGTATGTTTTTGGCCTGTATTTTGAAAAAACTCTAACACGGAGTAGGCATGTACAGATACCTTCTGGGACCTCTAAATATCGAATTTTCGGGTGTTTTGGGACTGAATTTGAGATATCGATTTTTTTTCACCTAAAATGTCGATTTTTAGCATGTTTTTAGCCTATATTTTGAAAATATTCGAGCACTGTACAGATTGCTTCTGGGACCCCAAAATATTGAATTTTCGGGTGTTTTGAGCCTGAATTTGAGATATAAACGGGTACAGAATATACATGCACATATTGACTTTGGGCACCAAAAATATCGATTTTCAGCATGTTTTGGGCCTAAATTTTGAAAATACTCTAACACGGAGTAGGCATGTACAGATCGCTTCTGGGACCCCAAAATATCGAATTTTCGGGTGTTTAGGGCCAGAATTTGAGATATAAACGGGTACAGAAGATGCATGCACATATCGACTTTTGGGCACCTAAAAGATCGATTTTCAGTATGTTTTTGGCCTGTATTTTGAAAATACTCTAACACGGAGTAGGCATGTACAGATACCTTCTGGGACCTCTAAATATCGAATTTTCGGGTGTTGTGGGACTGAATTTGAGATATCGATTTTTTGGCACCTAAAATGTCGATTTTTAGCATGTTTTTAGCCTATATTTTGAAAATATTCTAGCACTGTGTAGGCATGTACAGATTGCTTCTGGGACCCCAAAATATTGAATTTTCGGGTGTTTTGAGCCTGAATTTGAGATATAAACGGGTACTGAAGATGCATGCACATATCGACTTTTGTGCACCTAAAAGATCGATTTTCAGTATGTTTTGAGCATGTATTTTGAAAATACTCTAACACGGAGTAGGCATGTACAGATCGCTTCTGGGACCCCTAAATATCGAATTTTCGGGTGTTTTGGGACTGAATTTGAGATATCGACTTTTGGGCACTTAAAAGATCGATTTTTAGCATGTTTTTAGCCTATATTTTGAAAATATTCTAGCACTGAGTAGGCATGTACAGATTGCTTCTGGGACAACAAAATATTGAATTTTCGGGTGTTTTGAGCCTGAATTTGAGATATAAACAGGTACAGAAGATACATGCACATATTGACTTTGGGCACCAAAAATATCGATTTTCAGCATGTTTTGGGCCTGAATTTTGAAAATACTCTAACACGGAGTAGGCATGTACAGATCGCTTCTGGGACCCCATAATATCGAATTTTCGGGTGTTTAGGGCTAGAATTTGAGATATAAACGGGTACAGAAGATGCATGCACATATCGACTTTTGGGCACCTAAAAGATCGATTTTCAGTATGTTTTTGGCCTGTATTTTGAAAATAGGCATGTACAGATACCTTCTGGGACCTCTAAATATCGAATTTTCGGGTGTTTTGGGACTGAATTTGAGATATCGACTTTTTGGCACCTAAAAGATCGATTTTTAGCATGTTTTTAGCCTATATTTTGAAAATATTCTAGCACTGAGTAGGCATGTACAGATTGCTTCTGGGACCCCAAAATATTGAATTTTCGGGTTTTTTGAGCCTGAATTTGAGATATAAACGGGTACAGAAGATACATGCACATATCGACTTTTGGGCACCTAAAAGATCGATTTTCAGTATGTTTTTGGCCTGTATTTTGAAAATACTCTAACACGGAGTAGGCATGTACAGATCGCTTCTGGGACCCCAAAATATCGAATTTTCCGGTGTTTAGGGACAGAATTTGAGATATAAACGGGTACAGAAGATGCATGCACATATCGACTTTTGGGCACCTAAAAGATCGATTTTCAGTATGTTTTTGGCCTGTATTTTGAAAATACTCTAACACGGAGTACAGATACCTTCTGGGTGTTTTGGGACTGATTTTGAGATATCGATTTTTTGGCACCTAAAATGTCGATTTTTAGCATGTTTTTAGCCTATATTTTGAAAATATTCTAGCACTGTGTAGGCATGTACAGGTTGCTTCTGGGACCCCAAAATATTGAATTTTCGGGTGTTTTGAGCCTGAATTTGAGATATAAACGGGTTCAGAAGATACATGCACATATTGACTTTGGGCATCTAAAATATCGATTTTCAGCATGTTTTGGGCTTGTATTTTGAAAATACTCTAACACTGAGTAGGCATGTACAGATTGCTTCTGGGACCCCAAAATATTGAATTTTCGGGTGTTTTGAGCCTGAATTTGAGATATAAACGGGTACTGAAGATGCATGCACATATCGACTTTTGTGCACCTAAAAGATCGATTTTCAGTATGTTTTGAGCATGTAATTTGAAAATACTCTAACACGGAGTAGGCATGTACAGATCGCTTCTGGGACCCCTAAATATCGAATTTTCGGGTGTTTTGGGACTGAATTTGAGATATCGACTAATTGGCACCTAAAAGATCGATTTTTAGCATGTTTTTAGCCTATATTTTGAAAATATTCTAGCACTGTGTAGGCATGTACAGGTTGCTTCTGGGACCCCAAAATATTGAATTTTCGGGTGTTTTGAGCCTGAATTTGAGATATAAACGGGTACAGAAGATACATGCACATATTGACTTTGGGCATCTAAAATATCGATTTTCAGCATGTTTTGGGCTTGTATTTTGAAAATACTCTAACACTGAGTAGGCATGTACAGATTGCTTCTGGGACCCCCAAATATTGAATTTTCGGGTGTTTTGAGCCTGAATTTGAGATATAAACGGGTACTGAAGATGCATGCACATATCGACTTTTGTGCACCTAAAATATCGATTTTCAGCATGTTTTGGGCCTGAATTTTGAAAATACTCTAACACGGAGTAGGCATGTACAGATCGCTTCTGGGACCCCAAAATATCGAATTTTCGGGTGTTTCGGGCCTGAATTTGAGATATAAACGGGTACAGAAGATGCATGCACATATCGACTTTTGGGCACCTAAAAGATCGATTTTCAGTATGTTTTTGGCCTGTATTTTGAAAATTCTCTAACACGGAGTAGGCATGTACAGATACCTTCTGGGACCTCTAAATATCGAATTTTCGGGTGTTTTGGGACTGAATTTGAGATATCGATTTTTTTTCACCCAAAATGTCGATTTTTAGCATGTTTTTAGCCTAAATTTTGAAAATATTCTAGCACTGTGTAGGCATGTACAGATTGCTTCTGGGACCCCAAAATATTGAATTTTCGGGTGTTTTGAGCCTGAATTTGAGATATAAACGGGTACAGAAGATACATGCACATATTGACTTTGGGCACCAAAAATATCGATTTTCCGCATGTTTTGGGACTGAATTTTGAAAATACTCTAACACGGAGTAGGCATATACAGATCGCTTCTGGGACCCCAAAATATCGAATTTTCGGGTGTTTAGGGCCAGAATTTGAGATATAAACGGGTACAGAAGATTCATGCACATATCGACTTTTGGGCACCTAAAAGATCGATTTTCAGTATGTTTTTGGCCTGTATTTTGAAAATACGGAGTAGGCATGTACAGATACCTTCTGGGACCTCTAAATATCGAATTTTCGGGTGTTTTGGGACTGAATTTGAGATATCGATTTTTTGGCACCTAAAATATCGATTTTTAGCATGTTTTTAGCCTATATTTTAAAAATATTCTAGCACTGTGTAGGCATGTACAGATTGCTTCTGGGACCCCAAAATATTGAATTTTCGGGTGTTTTGAGCATGAATTTGAGATATAAACGGGTACTGAAGATGCATGCACATATCGACTTTTGCGCACCTAAAAGATCGATTTTCAGTATGTTTTGAGCATGTAATTTGAAAATACTCTAACACGGAGTAGGCATGTACAGATCGCTTCTGGGACCCCTAAATATCGAATTTTCGGGTGTTTTGGGACTGAATTTGAGATATCGACTTTTTGGCACCTAAAAGATCGATTTTTAGCATGTTTTTAGCCTATATTTTGAAAATATTCTAGCACTGAGTAGGCATGTACAGATTGCTTCTGGGACCCCAAAATATTGAATTTTCGGGTGTTTTGAGCCTGAATTTGAGATATAAACGGGTACAGAAGATACATGCACATATCGACTTTTGGGCACCTAAAAGATCGATTTTCAGTATGTTTTTGGCCTGTATTTTGAAAATACTCTAACACGGAGTAGGCATGTACAGATACCTTCTGGGACCTCTAAATATCGAATTTTCGGGTGTTTTGGGACTGAATTTGAGATATCGATTTTTTTTCACCTAAAATGTCGATTTTTAGCATGTTTTTAGCCTATATTTTGAAAATATTCTAGCACTGTGTAGGCATGTACAGATTGCTTCTGGGACCCCAAAATATTGAATTTTCGGGTGTTTTGAGCCTGAATTTGAGATATAAACGGGTATTGACTTTGGGCATCTAAAATATCGATTTTCAGCATGTTTTGGGCCTGTATTTTGAAAATACTCTAACACTGAGTAGGCATGTACATATTGCTTCTGGGACCCCAAAATATTGAATTTTCGGGTGTTTTGAGCCTGAATTTGAGATATAAACGGGTACAGAAGATACATGCACATATTGACTTTGGGCACCAAAAATATCGATTTTCCGCATATTTTGGGCCTGAATTTTGAAAATACTCTAACACGGAGTAGGCATATACAGATAGCTTCTGGGACCCCAAAATATCGAATTTTCGGGTGTTTTGGGACTGAATTTGAGATATCGACTCTTTGGCACCTAAAAGATCGATTTTTAGCATGTTTTTAGCCTATATTTTGAAAATATTCTAGCACTGTACAGATTGCTTCTGGGACCCCAAAATATTGAATTTTCGGGTGTTTTGAGCCTGAATTTGAGATATAAACGGGTACAGAAGATACATGCACATATTGACTTTGGGCACCAAAAATATCGATTTTCAGCATGTTTTGGGCCTGAATTTTGAAAATACTCTACAGATCGCTTCTGGGACCCCAAAATATCGAATTTTCGGGTGTTTAGGGCCAGTATTTGAGATATAAACGGGTACAGAAGATACATGCACATATTGACTTTGGGCATCTAAAATATCGATTTTCAGCATGTTTTGGGCCGGTATTTTGAAAATACTCTAACACTGAGTAGGCATGTACAGATTGCTTCTGGGACCCCAAAATATTGAATTTTCGGGTGTTTTGAGCCTGAATTTGAGATATAAACGGGTACTGAAGATGCATGCACATATCGACTTTTGTGCACCTAAAAGATCGATTTTCAGTATGTTTTGGGCCGGTATTTTGAAAATACTCTAACACTGAGTAGGCATGTACAGATTGCTTCTGGGACCCCAAAATATTGAATTTTCGGGTGTTTTGAGCCTGAATTTGAGATATAAACGGGTACTGAAGATGCATGCACATATCGACTTTTGTGCACCTAAAAGATCGATTTTCAGTATGTTTTGAGCATGTATTTTGAAAATACTCTAACACGGAGTAGGCATGTACAGATCGCTTCTGTGACCCCTAAATATCGAATTTTCGGGTGTTTTGGGACTGAATTTGAGATATCGACTTTTTGGCACCTAAAAGATCGATTTTTATCATGTTTTTAGCCTATATTTTGAAAATATTCAAGCACTGTACAGATTGCTTCTGGGACCCCAAAATATTGAATTTTCGGGTGTTTTGAGCCTGAATTTGAGATATAAACGGGTACAGAAGATACATGCACATATTGACTTTGGGCACCAAAAATATCGATTTTCAGCATGTTTTGGGCCTTAATTTTGAAAATACTCTAACACGGAGTAGGCATGTACAGATCGCTTCTGGGACCCCAAAATATCGAATTTTCGGGTGTTTCGGGCCAGAATTTGAGATATAAACGGGTACAGAAGATGCATGCACATATCGACTTTTGGGCACTTAAAAGATCGATTTTCAGTATGTTTTTGGCCTGTATTTTGAAAATACTCTAACACGGAGTAGGCATGTACAGATACCTTCTGGGACCTCTAAATATCGAATTTTCGGGTGTTTTGGGACTGAATTTGAGATATCGATTTTTTGGCACCTAAAATGTCGATTTTTAGCATGTTTTTTGCCTATATTTTGAAAATATTCTAGCACTGTGTAGGCATGTACAGATTGCTTCTGGGACCCCAAAATATTGAATTTTCGGGTGTTTTGAGCCTTAGTTTGAGATATAAACGGGTACAGAAGATACATGCACATATTGATTTTGGCATCTAAAATATCGATTTTCAGCATGTTTTGGGCCTGTATTTTGAAAATACTCTAACACTGAGTAGGCATGTACAGATTGCTTCTGGGACCCCAAAATATTGAATTTTCGGGTGTTTTGAGCCTGAATTTGAGATATAAACGGGTACTGAAGATGCATGCACATATCGACTTTTGTGCACCTAAAAGATCGATTTTCAGTATGTTTTGAGCAAGTATTTTGAAAATACTCTAACATGGAGTAGGCATGTACAGATCGCTTCTGGGACCCCTAAATGTCGAATTTTCGGGTGTTTTGGGACTGAATTTGAGATATCGACTTTTTGGCACCTAAAAGATCGATTTTTAGCATGTTTTTAGCCTATATTTTGAAAATATTCTAGCACTGTACAGATTGCTTCCGGGACCCCAAAATATTTAATTTTCGGGTGTTTTGAGCCTGAATTTGAGATATAAACGGGTACAGAAGATACATGCACATATTGACTTTGGGCTCCAAAAATATCGATTTTCATTATGTTTTGGGCCTGAATTTTGAAAATACTCTAACATGGAGTAGGCATGTACAGATCGCTTCTGGGACCTCTAAATATCGAATTTTCGGGTGTTTTGGGACTGAATTTGAGATATCGACTTTTTGGCACCTAAAAGATCGATTTTTAGCATGTTTTTAGCCTATATTTTGAAAATATTCTAGCACTGTACAGATTGCTTCTGGGACCCCAAAATATTGAATTTTCGGGTGTTTTGAGCCTGAATTTGAGATATAAACGGGTAAAGAAGATACATGCACATATTGACTTTGGGCATCTAAAATATCGATTTTCAGCATGTTTTTGGCCTGTATTTTGAAAATACTTTAACACTGAGTAGGCATGTACAGATTGCTTCTGGGACCCCAAAATATTGAATTTTCGGGTGTTTTGAGCCTGAATTTGAGATATAAACGGGTACTGACTTTTGTGCACCTAAAAGATCGATTTTCAGCATGTTTTGAGCATGTATTTTGAAAATACTCTGACACGGAGTAGGCATGTACAGATCGCTTCTGGGACCCCTAAATATCGAATTTTCGGGTGTTTAGGGCCAGAATTTGAGATATAAACGGGTACAGAAGATGCATGCACATATCGACTTTTGGGCACCTAAAAGATCGATTTTCAGTATGTTTTTGGCCTGTATTTTGAAAATACTCTAACACGGAGTAGGCATGTACAGATACCTTCTGGGACCTCTAAATATCGAATTTTCGGGTGTTTTGGGACTGAATTTGAGATATCGATTTTTTGGCACCTAAAATGTCGATTTTTAGCATGTTTTTAGCCTATATTTTGAAAATATTCTAGCACTGTGTAGGCATGTACAGATTGCTTCTGGGACCCCAAAATATTGAATTTTCGGGTGTTTTGAGCCTGAATTTGAGATATAAACGGGTACAGAAGATACATGCACATATTGACTTTGGGCATCTAAAATATAGATTTTCAGCATGTTTTGGGCCTGTATTTTGAAAATACTCTAACACTGAGTAGGCATGTACAGATTGCTTCTGGGACCCCAAAATATTGAATTTTCGGGTGTTTTGAGCCTGAATTTGAGATATAAACGGGTACTGAAGATGTATGCACATATCGACTTTTGTGCACCTAAAAGATCGATTTACAGTATGTTTTGAGCATGTATTTTGAAAATACTCTAACACGGAGTAGGCATGTACAGATTGCTTCTGGGACCCCTAAATATCGAATTTTCGGGTGTTTTGGGACTGAATTTGAGATATCGACTTTTTGGCACCTAAAAGATCGATTTTTAGCATGTTTTTAGCCTATATTTTGAAAATATTCTAGCACTGTACAGATTGCTTCTGGGACCCCAAAATATTGAATTTTCGGGTGTTTTGAGCCTGAATTTGAGATATAAACGGGTACAGAAGATACATGCACATATTGTCTTTGGGCCCCAAAAATATCGATTTTCAGCATGTTTTGGGCCTGAATTTTAAAAATACTCTAACACGGAGTAGGCATGTACAGATCGCTTCTGGGACCCCAAAATATCGAATTTTTGGGTGTTTAGGGTCAGAATTTGAGATATAAACGGGTACAGAAGATGCATGCACATATCGACTTTTGGGCACCTAAAAGATCGATTTTCAGTATGTTTTTGGCCTGTATTTTGAAAATACTCTAACACGGAGTAAGCATGTACAGATACCTTCTGGGACCTCTAAATATCGAATTTTCGGGTGTTTTGGGACTGAATTTGAGATATCGATTTTTTGGCACCTAAAATGTCGATTTTTAGCATGTTTTTAGCCTATATTTTGAAAATATTCTAGCACTGTGTAGGCATGTACAGATTGCTTCTGGGACCCCAAAATATTGAATTTTCGGGTGTTTTGAGCCTGAATTTGAGATATAAACGGGTACAGAAGATACATGCACATATTGACTTTGGGCATCTAAAATATCGATTTTCAGCATGTTTTGGGCCTGTATTTTGAAAATACTCTAACACTGAGTAGGCATGTACAGATTGCTTCTGGGACCCCAAAATATTGAATTTTCGAGTGTTTTGGGACTGAATTTGAGATATCGACTTTTTGGCACCTAAAAGATCGATTTTTAGCATGTTTTTAGCCTATATTTTGAAAATATTCTAGCACTGTACAGATTGCTTCTGGGACCCCAAAATATTGAATTTTCGGGTGTTTTGAGCCTGAATTTGAGATATAAACGGGTACAGAAGATACATGCACATATTGACTTCGGGCACCAAAAATATCGATTTTCAGTATGTTTTGGGCCTGTATTTTGAAAATACTCTAACACGGAGTAGGTATGTACAGATCGCTTCTGGGACCCCAAAATATCGAATTTTCGGGTGTTTAGGGCCAGAATTTGAGATGTAAACGGGTACAGAAGATGCATGCACATATCGACTTTTGTGCACCTAAAAAATCGATTTTTAGTATGTTTTGAGCATGTATTTTGAAAATACTCTAACACGGAGTAGGCATGTACAGATACCTTCTGGGACCTCTAAATATCGAATTTTCGGGTGTTTTGGGACTGAATTTGAGATATCGATTTTTTGGCACCTAAAATATCGATTTTTAGCATGTTTTTAGCCTATATTTTGAAAATATTCTAGCACTGTGTAGGCATGTACAGATTGCTTCTGGGACCCCAAAATATTGAATTTTCGGGTGTTTTGAGCCTGAATTTGAGATATAAACGGGTACAGAAGATACATGCACATATTGACTTTGGGCACCAAAAATATCGATTTTCAGCATGTTTTGGGCCTGTATTTTGAAAATACTCTAACACGGAGTAGGCATGTACAGATCGCTTCTGGGACCCCAAAATATCGATTTTTCGGGTGTTTAGGGCCAGAATTTGAGATATAAACGGGTACAGAAGATGCATGCACATATCGACTTTTGTGCACCTAAAAGATCGATTTTCAGTATGTTTTGAGCATGTATTTTGAAAATACTCTAACACGAAGTAGGCATGTACAGATCGCTTCTGGGACCCCTAAATATCGAATTTTCGGGTGTTTTGGGACTGAATTTGAGATATCGACTTTTTGGCACCTAAAAGATCGATTTTTAGCATGTTTTTAGCCTATATTTTGAAAATATTCTAGCACTGAGTAGGCATGTACAGATTGCTTCTGGGACCCCAAAATATTGAATTTTCGGGTGTTTTGAGCCTGAATTTGAGATATAAACGGGTACTGAAGATGCATTCACATATCGACTTTTGTGCACCTAAAAGATCGATTTTCAGTATGTTTTGAGCAAGTATTTTGAAAATACTCTAACATGGAGTAGGCATGTACAGATCGCTTCTGGGACCCCTAAATGTCGAATTTTCGGGTGTTTTGGGACTGAATTTGAGATATCGACTTTTTGGCACCTAAAAGATCGATTTTTAGCATGTTTTTAGCCTATATTTTGAAAATATTCTAGCACTGTACAGATTGCTTCTGGGACCCCAAAATATTGAATATTCGGGTGTTTTTAGCCTGAATTTGAGATATAAACGGGTACAGAAGATACATGCACATATTGACTTTGGGCGCCAAAAATATCGATTTTCATTATGTTTTGGGCCTGAATTTTGAAAATACTCTAACACGGAGTAGGCATGTACAGATCGCTTCTGGGACCCCAAAATATCGAATTTTCGGGTGTTTAGGGCCAGAATTTGAGATATAAACGGGTACAGAAGATGCATGCACATATCGACTTTTGGGCACCTAAAAGATCAATTTTCAGTATGTTTTTGGCCTGTATTTTGAAAATACTCTAACACGGAGTAGGCATGTACAGATACCTTCTGGGACCTCTAAATATCGAATTTTCGGGTGTTTTGGGACTGAATTTGAGATATCGATTTTTTGTCACCTAAAATGTCGATTTTTAGCATGTTTTTAGCCTATATTTTGAAAATATTCTAGCACTGTGTAGGCATGTACAGATTGCTTCTGGGACCCCAAAATATTGAATTTTCGGGTGTTTTGAGCCTGAATTTGAGATATAAACGGGTACAGAAGATACATGCACATATTGACTTTGGGCATCTAAAATATCGATTTTCTGCATGTTTTGGGCCTGTATTTTGAAAATACTCTAACACTGAGTAGGCATGTACAAATTGCTTCTGGGACCCCAAAATATTGAATTTCCGGGTGTTTTGAGCCTGAAATTGAGATATAAACGGGTACTGAAGATGCATGCACATATCGACTTTTGTGCACCTAAAAGATCGATTTTCAGTATGTTTTGAGCAAGTATTTTGAAAATACTCTAACACGGAGTAGGCATGTACAGATCGCTTCTGGGACCCCTAAATGTCGAATTTTCGGGTGTTTTGGGACTGAATTTGAGATATCGACTTTTTGGCACCTAAAAGATCGATTTTTAGCATGTTTTTAGCCTATATTTTGAAAATATTCTAGCACTGTACAGATTGCTTCTGGGACCCCAAAATATTGAATTTTCGGGTGTTTTGAGCCTGAATTTGAGATATAAACGGGTAAAGAAGATACATGCACATATTGACTTTGGGCATCTAAAATATCGATTTTCAGCATGTTTTGGGCCTGTATTTTGAAAATACTCTAACACTGAGTAGGCATGTACAGATTGCTTCTGGGACCCCAAAATATTGAATTTTCGGGTGTTTTGAGCCTGAATTTGAGATATAAACGGGTACTGACTTTTGTGCACCTAAAAGATCGATTTTCAGCATGTTTTGAGCATGTATTTTGAAAATACTCTGACTCGGAGTAGGCATGTACAGATCGCTTCTGGGACCCCTAAATATCGAATTTTCGGGTGTTTAGGGCCAGAATTTGAGATATAAACGGGTACAGAAGATGCATGCACATATCGACTTTTGGGCACCTAAAAGATCGATTTTCAGTATGTTTTTGTCCTTTATTTTGAAAATACTCTAACACGGAGTAGGCATGTACAGATACCTTCTGGGACCTCTAAATATCGAATTTTCGGTTGTTTTGGGACTGAATTTGAGATATCGATTTTTTGGCACCTAAAATGTCGATTTTTAGCATGTTTTTAAGCCTATATTTTGAAAATATTCTAGCACTGTGTAGGCATGTACAGATTGCTTCTGGGACCCCAAAATATTGAATTTTCGGGTGTTTTGAGCCTGAATTTGAGATATAAACGGGTACAGAAGATACATGCACATATTGACTTTGGGTATCTAAAATATAGATTTTGAGCATGTTTTGGGCCTCTATTTTGAAAATACTCTAACACTGAGTAGGCATGTACAGATTGCTTCTGGGACCCCAAAATATTGAATTTTCGGGTGTTTTGAGCCTGAATTTGAGATATAAACGGGTACTGAAGATGTATGCACATATCGACTTTTGTGCACCTAAAAGATCGATTTTCAGCATGTTTTGAGCATGTATTTTGAAAATACTCTAACACGGAGTAGGCATGTACAGATCGCTTCTGTGACCCCTAAATGTCGAATTTTTGGGTATTTTGGGACTGAATTTGAGATATCGACTTTTTGGCACCTAAAAGATCGATTTTTAGCATGTTTTTAGCCTATATTTTGAAAATTTTCTAGCACTGTACAGATTGCTTCTGGGACCCCAAAATATTGAATTTTCGGGTGTTTTGAGCCTGAATTTGAGATATAAACGGGTAAAGAAGATACATGCACATATTGACTTTGGGCATCTAAAATATCGATTTTCAGCATGTTTTGGGCCTGTATTTTGAAAATACTCTAACACTGAGTAGGCATGTACAGATTGCTTCTGGGACCCCAAAATATTGAATTTTCGGGTGTTTTGAGCCTGAATTTGAGATATAAACGGGTACTGACTTTTGTGCACCTAAAAGATCGATTTTCAGCATGTTTTGAGCATGTATTTTGAAAATACTCTGACACGGAGTAGGCATGTACAGATCGCTTCTGGGACCCCTAAATATCGAATTTTCGGGTGTTTAGGGCCAGAATTTGAGATATAAACGGGTACAGAAGATGCATGCACATATCGACTTTTGGGCACCTAAAAGATCGATTTTCAGTATGTTTTTGGCCTGTATTTTGAAAATACTCTAACACGGAGTAGGCATGTACAGATACCTTCTGGGACCTCTAAATATCGAATTTTCGGTTGTTTTGGGACTGAATTTGAGATATCGATTTTTTGGCACCTAAAATGTCGATTTTTAGCATGTTTTTAGCCTATATTTTGAAAATATTCTAGCACTATGTAGGCATGTACAGATTGCTTCTGGGACCCCAAAATATTGAATTTTCGGGTGTTTTGAGCCTGAATTCGAGATATAAACGGGTACAGAAGATACATGCACATATTGACTTTGGGCATCTAAAATATAGATTTTCAGCATGTTTTGGGCCTGTATTTTGAAAATACTCTAACACTGAGTAGGCATGTACAGATTGCTTTTGGGACCCCAAAATATTGAATTTTCGGGTGTTTTGAGCCTGAATTTGAGATATAAACGGGTACAGAAGATACATGCACATATTGACTTTGGGCCCCAAAAATATCGATTTTCAGCATGTTTTGGGCCTGAATTTTAAAAATACTCTAACACGGAGTAGGCATGTACAGATCGCTTCTGGGACCCCAAAATTTCGAATTTTTGGGTGTTTAGGGTCAGAATTTGAGATATAAACGGGTACAGAAGATGCATGCACATATCGACTTTTGGGCACCTAAAAGATCGATTTTCAGTATGTTTTTGGCCTGTATTTTGAAAATACTCTAACACGGAGTAGGCATGTACAGATACCTTCTGGGACCTCTAAATATCGAATTTTCGGGTGTTTTGGGACTGAATTTGAGATATCGATTTTTTGGCACCTAAAATGTCGATTTTTAGCATGTTTTTAGCCTATATTTTGAAAATATTCTAGCACTGTACAGATTGCTTCTGGGACCCCAAAATATTGAATTTTCGGGTGTTTTGAGCCTGAATTTGAGATATAAACGGGTACAGAAGATACATGCACATATTGACTTTGGGCACCAAAAATATCGATTTTCAGCATGTTTTGGGCCTGTATTTTGAAAATACTCTAACACGGAGTAGGCATGTACAGATCGCTTCTGGGACCCCAAAATATCGAATTTTCGGGTGTTTAGGGCCAGAATTTGAGATATAAACGGGTACAGAAGATGCATGCACATATCGACTTTGGTGCACCTAAAAGATCGATTTTCAGTATGTTTTGAGCATGTATTTTGAAAATACTCTAACACGAAGTAGGCATGTACAGATCGCTTCTGGGACCCCTAAATATCGAATTTTCGGGTGTTTTGGGACTGAATTTGAGATATCGACTTTTTGGCACCTAAAAGATCGATTTTTAGCATGTTTTTAGCCTATATTTTGAAAATATTCTAGCACTGAGTAGGCATGTACAGATTGCTTCTGGGACCCCAAAATATTGAATTTTCGGGTGTTTTGAGCCTGAATTTGAGATATAAACGGGTACAAAAGATACATGCACATATTGACTTTGGGCACCAAAAATATCGATTTTCAGCATGTTTTGGGCCTTAATTTTGAAAATACTCTAACACGGAGTAGGCATGTACAGATCGCTTCTGGGACCCCAAAATATCGAATTTTCGGGTGTTTAGGGCCAGAATTTGAGATATAAACGGGTACAGAAGATGCATGCACATATCGACTTTTGTGCACCTAAAAGATCGATTTTCAGTATGTTTTGAGCATGTATTTTGAAAATACTCTAACACGGAGTAGGCATGTACAGATCGCTTCTGTGACCCCTAAATGTCGAATTTTCGGGTATTTTGGGACTGAATTTGAGATATCGACTTTTTGGCTCCTAAAAGATCGATTTTTAGCATGTTTTTAGCCTATATTTTGAAAATTTTCTAGCACTGTACAGATTGCTTCTGGGACCTCAAAATATTGAATTTTCGGGTGTTTTGAGCCTGAATTTGAGTTATAAACGGGTAAAGAAGATACATGCACATATTGACTTTGGGCATCTAAAATATCGATTTTCAGCATGTTTTGGGCCTGTATTTTGAAAATACTCTAACACTGAGTAGGCATGTACAGATTGCTTCTGGGACCCCAAAATATTGAATTTTCGGGTGTTTTGAGCCTGAATTTGAGATATAAACGGGTACTGACTTTTGTGCACCTATAAGATCGATTTTCAGCATGTTTTGAGCATGTATTTTGAAAATACTCTGACACGGAGTAGGCATGTACAGATCGCTTCTGGGACCCATAAATATCGAATTTTCGGGTGTTTAGGGCCAGAATTTGAGATATAAACGGGTACAGAAGATGCATGCACATATCGACTTTTGGGCACCTAAAAGATCGATTTTCAGTATGTTTTTGGCCTGTATTTTGAAAATACTCTAACACGGAGTAGGCATGTACAGATACCTTCTGGGACCTTTAAATATCGAATTTTCGGTTGTTTTGGGACTGAATTTGAGATATCGATTTTTTGGCACCTAAAATGTCGATTTTTAGCATGTTTTTAGCCTATATTTTGAAAATATTCTAGCACTATGTAGGCATGTACAGATTGCTTCTGGGACCCCAAAATATTGAATTTTCGGGTGTTTTGAGCCTGAATTTGAGATATAAACGGGTACAGAAGATACATGCACATATTGACTTTGGGCATCTAAAATATAGATTTTCAGCATGTTTTGGGCCTGAATTTTAAAAATACTCTAACACGGAGTAGGCATGTACAGATCGCTTCTGGGACCCCAAAATTTCGAATTTTTGGGTGTTTAGGGTCAGAATTTGAGATATAAACGGGTACAGAAGATGCATGCACATATCGACTTTTGGGCACCTAAAAGATCTATTTTCAGTATGTTTTTGGCCTGTATTTTGAAAATACTCTAACACGGAGTAGGCATGTACAGATACCTTCTGGGACCTCTAAATATCGAATTTTCGGGTGTTTTGGGACTGAATTTGAGATATCGATTTTTTGGCACCTAAAATGTCGATTTTTAGCATGTTTTTAGCCTATATTTTGAAAATATTCTAGCACTGTACAGATTGCTTCTGGGACCCCAAAATATTGAATTTTAGGGTGTTTTGAGCCTGAATTTGAGATATAAACGGGTACAGAAGATACATGCACATATTGACTTTGGGCACCAAAAATATCGATTTTCAGTATGTTTTGGGCCTGTATTTCGAAAATACTCTAACACGGAGTAGGTATGTACAGATCGCTTCTGGGACCCCAAAATATCGAATTTTCGGGTGTTTAGGGCCAGAATTTGAGATATAAACGGGTACAGAAGATGCATGCACATATCGACTTTTGTGCACCTAAAAAATCGATTTTTGGTATGTTTTGAGCATGTATTTTGAAAATACTCTAACACGGAGTAGGCATGTACAGATACCTTCTGGGACCTCTAAATATCGAATTTTCCGGTATTTTGGGACTGAATTTGAGATATCGATTTTTTGGCACCTAAAATGTCGATTTTTAGCATGTTTTTAGCCTATATTTTGAAAATATTCTAGCACTGTGTAGGCATGTACAGATTGCTTCTGGGACCCCAAAATATTGAATTTTCGGGTGTTTTGAGCCTGAATTTGAGATATAAACGGGTACAGAAGATACATGCACATATTGACTTTGGGCACCAAAAATATCGATTTTCAGCATGTTTTGGGCCTGTATTTTGAAAATACTCTAACACGGAGTAGGCATGTACAGATCGCTTCTGGGACCCCAAAATATCGAATTTTCGGGTGTTTAGGGCCAGAATTTGAGATATAAACGGGTACAGAAGATGCATGCACATATCGACTTTTGTGCACCTAAAAGATCGATTTTCAGTATGTTTTGAGCATGTATTTTGAAAATACTCTAACACGAAGTAGGCATGTACAGATCGCTTCTGGGACCCCTAAATATCGAATTTTCGGGTGTTTTGGGACTGAATTTGAGATATCGACTTTTTGGCACCTAAAAGATCGATTTTTAGCATGTTTTTAGCCTATATTTTGAAAATATTCTAGCACTGAGTAGGCATGTACAGATTGCTTCTGGGACCCCAAAATATTGAATTTTCGGGTGTTTTGAGCCTGAATTTGAGATATAAACGGGTACAAAAGATACATGCACATATTGACTTTGGGCACCAAAAATATCGATTTTCAGCATGTTTTGGGCCTTAATTTTGAAAATACTCTAACACGGAGTAGGCATGTACAGATCGCTTCTGGGACCCCAAAATATCGAATTTTCGGGTGTTTAGGGCCAGAATTTGAGATATAAACGGGTACAGAAGATGCATGCACATATCGACTTTTGTGCATCTAAAAGATCGATTTTCAGTATGTTTTGAGCATGTATTTTGAAAATACTCTAACACGGAGTAGGCATGTACAGATCGCTTCTGTGACCCCTAAATGTCGAATTTTCGGGTATTTTGGGACTGAATTTGAGATATCGACTTTTTGGCTCCTAAAATGTCGATTTTTAGCATGTTTTTAGCCTATATTTTGAAAATTTTCTAGCACTGTACAGATTGCTTCTGGGACCTCAAAATATTGAATTTTCGGGTGTTTTGAGCCTGAATTTGAGATATAAACGGGTAAAGAAGATACATGCACATATTGACTTTGGGCATCTAAAATATCGATTTTCAGCATGTTTTGGGCCTGTATTTTGAAAATACTCTAACACTGAGTAGGCATGTACAGATTGCTTCTGGGACCCCAAAATATTTAATTTTCGGGTGTTTTGAGCCTGAATTTGAGATATAAACGGGTACTGACTTTTGTGCACCTAAAAGATCGATTTTCAGCATGTTTTGAGCATGTATTTTGAAAATACTCTGAAACGGAGTAGGCATGTACAGATCGCTTCTGGGACCCCTAAATATCGAATTTTCGGGTGTTTAGGGCCAGAATTTGAGATATAAACGGGTACAGAAGATGCATGCACATATCGACTTTTTGGCACCTAAATGATCGATTTTCAGTATGTTTTTGGCCTGTATTTTGAAAATACTCTAACACGGAGTAGGCATGTACAGATACCTTCTGGGACCTCTAAATATCGAATTTTCGGGTGTTTTGGGACTGAATTTGAGATATCGATTTTTTGGCACCTAAAATGTCGATTTTTAGCATGTTTTTAGCCTATATTTTGAAAATATTCTAGTACTGTGTAGGCATGTACAGATTGCTTCTGGGACCCCAAAATATTGAATTTTCGGGTGTTTTGAGCCTGAATTTGAGATATAAACGGGTACAGAAGATACATGCACATATTGACTTTGGGCCCCAAAAATATCGATTTTCAGCATGTTTTGGGCCTGAATTTTAAAAATACTCTAACACGGAGTAGGCATGTACAGATCGCTTCTGGGACCCCAAAATATCGAATTTTTGGGTGTTTAGGGTCAGAATTTGAGATATAAACGGGTACAGAAGATGCATGCACATATCGACTTTTGGGCACCTAAAAGATCGATTTTCAGTATGTTTTTGGCCTGTATTTTGAAAATACTCTAACACGGAGTAGGCATGTACAGATACCTTCTGGGACCTCTAAATATCGAATTTTCGGGTGTTTTGGGACTGAATTTGAGATATCGATTTTTTGGCACCTAAAATGTCGATTTTTAGCATGTTTTTAGCCTATATTTTGAAAATATTCTAGCACTGTGTAGGCATGTACAGATTGCTTCTGGGACCCCAAAATATTGAATTTTCGGGTGTTTTGAGCTTGAATTTGAGATATAAACGGGTACAGAAGATACATGCACATATTGACTTTGGGCATCTAAAATATCGATTTTCAGCATGTTTTGGGCCTGTATTTTGAAAATACTCTAACACTGAGTAGGCATGTACAGATTGCTTCTGGGACCCCAAAATATTGAATTTTCGGGTGTTTTGGGACTGAATTTGAGATATCGACTTTTTGGCACCTAAAAGATCGATTTTTAGCATGTTTTTAGCCTATATTTTGAAAATATTCTAGCACTGTACAGATTGCTTCTGGGACCCCAAAATATTGAATTTTCGGGTGTTTTGAGCCTGAATTTGAGATATAAACGGGTACAGAAGATACATGCACATATTGTCTTTGGGCACCAAAAATATCGATTTTCAGCATGTTTTGGGCCTGAATTTTGAAAATACTCTAACACGGAGTAGGCATGTACAGATCGCTTCTGGGACCCCAAAATATCGAGTTTTCGGGTGTTTTGAGCCTGAATTTGAGATATAAACGGGTACTGAAGATGCATGCACATATCGACTTTTGTGCACCTAAAAGATCGATTTTCAGTATGTTTTGAGCAAGTATTTTGAAAATACTCTAACATGGAGTAGGCATGTACAGATCGCTTCTGGGACCCCTAAATGTCGAATTTTAGGGTGTTTTGGGACTGAATTTGAGATATCGACTTTTTGGCACCTAAAAGATCGATTTTTAGCATGTTTTTAGCCTATATTTTGAAAATATTCTAGCACTGTACAGATTGCTTCTGGGACCCCAAAATATTGAATTTTCGGGTGTTTTGAGCCTGAATTTGAGATATAAACGGGTACAGAAGATACATGCACATATTGACTTTGGGCACCAAAAATATCGATTTTCAGCATGTTTTGGGCCTGAATTTTGAAAATACTCTAACACGGAGTAGGCATGTACAGATCGCTTCTGGGACCCCAAAATATCGAATTTTCGGGTGTTTAGGGCAAGAATTTGAGATATAAACGGGTACAGAAGATCCATGCACATATCGACTTTTGGGCACCAAAAAGATCGATTTTCAGTATGTTTTTGGCCTGTATTTTGAAAATACTCTAACACGGAGTAGGCATGTACAGATACCTTCTGGGACCTCTAAATATCGAATTTTCGGGTGTTTTGGGACTGAATTTGAGATATCGATTTTTTGGCACCTAAAATGTCGATTTTTAGCATGTTTTTAGCCTATATTTTGAAAATATTCTAGCACTGTGTAGGCATGTACAGATTGCTTCTGGGACCCCAAAATATTGAATTTTCGGGTGTTTTGAGCCTGAATTTGAGATATAAACGGGTACAGAAGATACATGCACATATTGACTTTGTGCATCTAAAATATCGATTTTCAGCATGTTTTGGGCCTGTATTTTGAAAATACTCTAACACTGAATAGGCATGTACAGATTGCTTCTGGGACCCCAAAATATTGAATTTTCGAGTGTTTTGGGAATGAATTTGAGATATCGACTTTTTGGCACCTAAAAGATCGATTTTTAGCATGTTTTTAGCCTATTTTTTGAAAATATTCTAGCACTGTACAGATTGCTTCTGGGACCCCAAAATATTGAATTTTCGGGTGTTTTGAGCCTGAATTTGAGATATAAACGGGTACAGAAGATACATGCACATATTGACTTTGGGCACCAAAAATATCGATTTTCAGCATGTTTTGGGCCTGAATTTTGAAAATACTCTAACACGTAGTAGGCATGTACAGATCGCTTCTGGGACCCCAAAATATCGAATTTTCGGGTGTTTAGGGCCAGAATTTGAGATATAAACGGGTACAGAAGATGCATGCACATATCGACTTTTGGGCACCTAAAAGATCGATTTTCAGTATGTTTTGGGCCTGTATTTTGAAAATACTCTAACACGGAGTAGGCATGTACAGATACCTTCTGGGACCTCTAAATATCGAATTTTCGGGTGTTTTGGGACTGAATTTGAGATATCGATTTTTTGGCACCTAAAATGTCGATTTTTAGCATGTTTTTAGCCTATATTTTGAAAATATTCTAGCACTGTGTAGGCATGTACAGATTGCTTCTGGGACCCCAAAATATTGAATTTTCGGGTGTTTTGAGCCTGAATTTGAGATATAAACGGGTACAGAAGATACATGCACATATTGACTTTGGGCATCTAAAATATCGATTTTCAGCATGTTTTGGGCCTGTATTTTGAAAATACTCTAACACTGAGTAGGCATGTACAGATTGCTTCTGGGACTCCAAAATATTGAATTTTCGGGTGTTTTGAGCCTGAATTTGAGATATAAACGGGTACTGAAGATGCATGCACATATCGACTTATATGCACCTAAAAGATCGATTTTCAGTATGTTTTGAGCATGTATTTTGAAAATACTCTAACACGAAGTAGGCATGTACAGATCGCTTCTGGGACCCCTAAATATCGAATTTTCGGGTGTTTTGGGACTGAATTTGAGATACCGACTTTTTGGCACCTAAAAGATCGATTTTTAGCATGTTTTTAGCCTATATTTTGAAAATATTCTAGCA
Organism: Petrolisthes cinctipes; assembly: GCA_033782935.1. Classification (NCBI taxonomy): domain Eukaryota; kingdom Metazoa; phylum Arthropoda; class Malacostraca; order Decapoda; family Porcellanidae; genus Petrolisthes; species Petrolisthes cinctipes. Next base: position 653,497 of record JAWQEG010001185.1, read on the forward strand.
CTGAGTAGGCATGTACAGATTGCTTCTGGGACCCCAAAATATTGAATTTTCGGGTGTTTTGAGCCTGAATTTGAGATATAAACGGGTACAGAAGATACATGCACATATTGACTTTGGGCACCAAAAATATCGATTTTCAGCATGTTTTGGGCCTGAATTTTGAAAATACTCTAACACGGAGTAGGCATGTACAGATCGCTTCTAAGACCCCAAAATATCGAATTTTCGGGTGTTTAGGGCCAGAATTTGAGATATAAACGGGTACAGAAGATGCATGCACATATCGACTTTTGTGCACCTAAAAGATCGATTTTCAGTATGTTTTTGGCCTGTATATATTGAAAATACTCTAACACGGAGTAGGCATGTACAGATACCTTCTGGGACCTCTAAATATCGAATTTTCGGGTGTTTTGGGACTGAATTTGAGATATCGATTTTTTGGCACCTAAAATGTCGATTTTTAGCATGTTTTTAGCCTATATTTTGAAAATATTCTAGCACTGTGTAGGCATGTACAGATTGCTTCTGGGACCCCAAAATATTGAATTTTCGGGTGTTTTGAGCCTGAATTTGAGATATAAACGGGTACTGAAGATGCATGCACATATCGACTTTTGTGCACCTAAAAGATCGATTTTCAGTATGTTTTGAGCATGTATTTTGAAAATACTCTAACACGGAGTAGGCATGTACAGATCGCTTCTGTGACCCCTAAATGTCGAATTTTCGGGTATTTTGGGACTGAATTTGAGATATCGACTTTTTGGCACTTAAAAGATCGATTTTTAGCATGTTTTTAGCCTATATTTTGAAAATATTCTAGCACTGTACAGATTGCTTCTGGGACCCAAAAATATTGAATTTTCGGGTGTTTTGAGCCTGAATTTGAGATATAAACGGGTACAGAAGATACATGCACATATTGACTTTGGGCACCAAAAATATCGATTTTCAGCATGTTTTGGGCCTGAATTTTGGAAATACTCTAACACGGAGTAGGCATGTACAGATCGCTTCTGGGACCCCAAAATATCGAATTTTCGGGTGTTTAGGGCCAGAATTTGAGATATAAACGGGTACAGAAGATGCATGCACATATCGACTTTTGGGAACCTAAAAGATCGATTTTCAGTATGTTTTGAACATGTATTTTGAAAATACTCTAACACGGAGTAGGCATGTACAGATACCTTCTGGGACCCCTAAATATCGAATTTTCGGGTGTTTTGGGACTGAATTTGAGATATCGACTTTTTGGCACCTAAAATGTCGATTTTTAGCATGTTTTTAGCCTATATTTTGAAAATATTCTAGCACTGTACAGATTGCTTCTGGGACCCCAAAATATTGAATTTTCGGGTGTTTTGAGCCTGAATTTGAGATATAAACGGGTACAGAAGATACATGCACATATTGACTTTGGGCACCAAAAATATCGATTTTCAGCATGTTTTGGGCCTGAATTTTGAAAATACTCTTCTAACACGGAGTAGGCATGTACAGATCGCTTCTGGGACCCCAAAATATCGAATTTTCGGGTGTTTCGGGCCAGAATTTGAGATATAAACGGGTACAGAAGATGCATGCACATATCGGCTTTTGGGCACCTAAAAGATCGATTTTCAGTATGTTTTTGGCCTGTATTTTGAAAATACTCTAACACGGAGTAGGCATGTACAGATACCTTCTGGGACCTCTAAATATCGAATTTTCGGGTGTTTTGGGACTGAATTTGAGATATCGATTTTTTGGCACCTAAAATGTCGATTTTTAGCATGTTTTTAGCCTATATTTTGATAATATTCTAGTACTGTGTAGGCATGTACAGATTGCTTCTGGGACCCCAAAATATTGAATTTTTGGGTGTTTTGAGCCTGAATTTGAGATATAAACGGGTACAGAAGATACATGCACATATTGACTTTGGGCATCTAAAATATCGATTTTCAGCATGTTTTGGGCCTGTATTTTGAAAATACTCTAACACTGAGTAGGCATGTACAGATTGCTTCTGGGACACCAAAATATTGCATTTCCGGGTGTTTTGAGCCTGAATTTGAGACATAAACGGGTACTGAAGATGCATGCACATATCGACTTTTGTGCACCTAAAAGATCGATTTTCAGTATGTTTTGAGCAAGTATTTTGAAAATACTCTAACACGGAGTAGGCATGTACAGATCGCTTCTGGGACCCCTAAATGTCGAATTTTCGGGTGTTTTAGGACTGAATTTGAGATATCGAATTTTTGGCACCTAAAATGTCGATTTTTAGCATGTTTTTAGCCTATATTTTGAAAATATTCTAGCACTGTGTAGGCATGTACAGATTGCTTCTGGGACCCCAAAATATTGAATTTTTGGGTGTTTTTGAGCCTGAATTTGAAATATAAACGGGTACAGAAGATGCATGCACATATCGACTTTTGGGAACCTAAAAGATCGATTTTCAGTATGTTTTGAACATGTATTTTGAAAATACTCTAACATGGAGTAGGCATGTACAGATCGCTTCTGGGACCCCTAAATGTCGAATTTTAGGGTGTTTTGGGACTGAATTTGAGATATCGACTTTTTGGCACGTAAAAGATCGATTTTTAGCATGTTTTTAGCCTATATTTTGAAAATATTCTAGCACTGTACAGATTGCTTCTGGGACCCCAAAATATTGAATTTTCGGGTGTTTTGAGCCTGAATTTGAGATATAAACGGGTACAGAAGATACATGCACATATTGACTTTGGGCACCAAAAATATCGATTTTCAGCATGTTTTGGGCCTGAATTTTGAAAATACTCTAACACGGAGTAGGCATGTACAGATCGCTTCTGGGACCCCAAAATATCGAATTTTCGGGTGTTTAGGGCAAGAATTTGAGATATAAACGGGTACAGAAGATCCATGCACATATCGACTTTTGGGCACCAAAAAGATCGATTTTCAGTATGTTTTTGGCCTGTATTTTGAAAATACTCTAACACGGAGTAGGCATGTACAGATACCTTCTGGGACCTCTAAATATCGAATTTTCGGGTGTTTTGGGACTGAATTTGAGATATCGATTTTTTGGCACCTAAAATGTCGATTTTTAGCATGTTTTTAGCCTATATTTTGAAAATATTCTAGCACTGTGTAGGCATGTACAGATTGCTTCTGGGACCCCAAAATATTGAATTTTCGGGTGTTTTGAGCCTGAATTTGAGATATAAACGGGTACAGAAGATACATGCACATAATGACTTTGGGCATCTAAAATATCGATTTTCAGCATGTTTTGGGTCTGTATTTTGAAAATACTCTAACACTGAGTAGGCATGTACAGATTGCTTCTGGGACCCCAAAATATTGAATTTTCGGGTGTTTTGAGCCTGAATTTGAGATATAAACGGGTACTGAAGATGCATGCACATATCGACTTATATGCACCTAAAAGATCGATTTTCAGTATGTTTTGAGCATGTATTTTGAAAATACTCTAACACGAAGTAGGCATGTACAGATCGCTTCTGGGACCCCTAAATATCGAATTTTCGGGTGTTTTGGGACTGAATTTGAGATATCGACTTTTTGGCACCTAAAAGATCGATTTTTAGCATGTTTTTAGCCTATATTTTGAAAATATTCTAGCACTGAGTAGGCATGTACAGATTGCTTCTGGGACCCCAAAATATTGAATTTTCGGGTGTTTTGAGCCTGAATTTGAGATATAAACGGGTACAGAAGATACATGCACATATTGACTTTGGGCACCAAAAATATCGATTTTCAGCATGTTTTGGGCCTGAATTTTGAAAATACTCTAACACGGAGTAGGCATGTACAGATCGCTTCTAAGACCCCAAAATATCGAATTTTCGAGTGTTTAGGGCCAGAATTTGAGATATAAACGGGTAAAGAAGATGCATGCACATATCGACTTTTGTGCACCTAAAAGATCGATTTTCAATATGTTTTTGGCCTGTATATATTGAAAATACTCTAACACGGAGTAGGCATGTACAGATACCTTCTGGGACATCTAAATATCGAATTTTCGGGTGTTTTGGGACTGAATTTGAGATATCAATTTTTTGGCACCTAAAATGTCGATTTTTAGCATGTTTTTAGCCTATATTTTGAAAATATTCTAGCACTGTGTAGGCATGTACAGATCGCTTCTGTGACCCCTAAATGTCGAATTTTCGGGTATTTTGGGACTGAATTTGAGATATCGACTTTTTGGCACTTAAAAGATCGATTTTTAGCATGTTTTTAGCCTATATTTTGAAAATATTCTAGCACTGTACAGATTGCTTCTGGGACCCAAAAATATTGAATTTTCGGGTGTTTTGAGCCTGAATTTGAGATATAAACGGGTACAGAAGATACATGCACATATTGACTTTGGGCACCAAAAATATCGATTTTCAGCATGTTTTGGGCCTGAATTTTGAAAATACTCTTCTAACACGGAGTAGGCATGTACAGATCGCTTCTGGGACCCCAAAATATCGAATTTTCGGGTGTTTCGGGCCAGAATTTGAGATATAAACGGGTACAGAAGATGCATGCACATATCGGCTTTTGGGCACCTAAAAGATCGATTTTCAGTATGTTTTTGGCCTGTATTTTGAAAATACTCTAACACGGAGTAGGCATGTACAGATACCTTCTGGGACCTCTAAATATCGAATTTTCGGGTGTTTTGGGACTGAATTTGAGATATCGATTTTTTGGCACCTAAAATGTCGATTTTTAGCATGTTTTTAGCCTATATTTTGATAATATTCTAGCACTGTGTAGGCATGTACAGATTGCTTCTGGGACCCCAAAATATTGAATTTTTGGGTGTTTTGAGCCTGAATTTGAGATATAAACGGGTACAGAAGATACATGCACATATTGACTTTGGGCATCTAAAATATCGATTTTTAGCATGTTTTGGGCCTGTATTTTGAAAATACTCTAACACTGAGTAGGCATGTACAGATTGCTTCTGGGACCCCAAAATATTGCATTTCCGGGTGTTTTGAGCCTGAATTTGAGATATAAACGGGTACTGAAGATGCATGCACATATCGACTTTTGTGCACCTAAAAGATCGATTTTCAGTATGTTTTGAGCAAGTATTTTGAAAATACTCTAACACGGAGTAGGCTAGTACAGATCGCTTCTGGGACCCCTAAATGTCGAATTTTCGGGTGTTTTGGGACTGAATTTGAGATATCGAATTTTTGGCACCTAAAAGATCGATAGGCTGAAGCCTATATTTTGAAAATATTCTAGCACTGTACAGATTGCTTCTGGGACCCCAAAATATTGAATTTTCGGGTGTTTTGAGCCTGAATTTGAGATATAAACGGGTACAGAAGATCCATGCACATATTGACTTTGGGCATCTAAAATATCGATTTTCAGCATGTTTTGGGCCTTAATTTTGAAAATACTCTAACACGGAGTAGGCATGTACCGATCGCTTCTGGGACCCCAAAATATCGAATTTTCGGGTGTTTAGTGCAAGAATTTGAGATATAAACGGGTACAGAAGATGCATGCACATATCGACTTTTGGGCACCTAAAAGATCGATTTTCAGTATGTTTTTGGCCTGTATTTTGAAAATACTCTAACACGGAGTAGGCATGTACAGATACCTTCTGGGACCTCTAAATATCGAATTTTCGGGTGTTTTGGGACTGAATTTGAGATATCGATTTTTTGGCACCTAAAATGTCGATTTTTAGCATGTTTTTAGCCTATATTTTGAAAATATTCTAGCACTGTGTAGGCATGTACAGATTGCTTCTGGGACCCCAAAATATTGAATTTTTGGGTGTTTTGAGCCTGAATTTGAGATATAAACGGGTACAGAAGATACATGCACATATTGACTTTGGTCATCTAAAATATCGATTTTCAGCATGTTTTGGGCCTGTATTTTGAAAATACTCTAACACTGAGTAGGCATGTACAGATTGCTTCTGGGACCCCAAAATATTGCATTTCCGGGTGTTTTGAGCCTGAATTTGAGATATAAACGGGTACTGAAGATGCATGCACATATCGACTTTTGTGCACCTAAAAGATCGATTTTCAGTATGTTTTGAGCAAGTATTTTGAAAATACTCTAACACGGAGTAGGCATGTACAGATCGCTTCTGGGACCCCTAAATGTCGAATTTTCGGGTGTTTTGGGACTGAATTTGAGATATCGACTTTTTGGCACCTAAAAGATCGATAGGCTAAAGCCTATATTTTGAAAATATTCTAGCACTGTACAGATTGCTTCTGGGACCCCAAAATATTGAATTTTCGGGTGTTTTGAGCCTGAATTTGAGATATAAACGGGTACAGAAGATACATGCACATATTGACTTTGGGCATCTAAAATATCGATTTTCAGCATGTTTTGGGCCTTAATTTTGAAAATACTCTAACACGGAGTAGGCATGTACCGATCGCTTCTGGGACCCCAAAATATCGAATTTTCGGGTGTTTAGTGCAAGAATTTGAGATATAAACGGGTACAGAAGATGCATGCACATATCGACTTTTGTGCACCTAAAAGATCGATTTTCAGTATGTTTTGAGCATGTATTTTGAAAATACTCTAACACGGAGTAGGCATGTACAGATCGCGTCTGTGACCCCTAAATGTCGAATTTTCGGGTATTTTGGGACTGAAATTGAGATATCGACTTTTTGGCCCCTAAAAGATCGATTTTTAGCATGTTTTTAGCCTATATTTTAAAAAAATTTCTAGCACTGTACAGATTGCTTCTGGGACTCCAAAATATTGAATTTTCGGGTATTTTGAGCCTGAATTTGAGATATAAACGGGTAAAGAAGATACATGCACATATTGACTTTGGGCATCTAAAATATCGATTTTCAGCATGTTTTGGGCCTGAATTTTGAAAATACTCTAACACTGAGTAGGCATGTACAGATTGCTTCTGGGACCCCAAAATATTGAATTTTCGGGTGTTTTGAGCCTGAATTTGAGATATAAACGGGTACTGACTTTTGTGCACCTAAAAGATCGATTTTCAGCATGTTTTTAGCATGTATTTTGAAAATACTCTGACACGGAGTAGGCATGTACAGATCGCTTCTGGGACCCCAAAATATTGAATTTTCGGGTGTTTAGGGCCAGAATTTGAGATATAAACGGGTACAGAAGATACATGCACATATTGACTTTGGGCATCTAAAATATAGATTTTCAGCATGTTTTGGGCCTGTATTTTGAAAATACTCTAACACTGAGTAGGCATGTACAGATTGCTTCTGGGACCCCAAAATATTGAATTTTCGGGTGTTTTGAGCCTGAATTTGAGATATAAACGGGTACTGAAGATGCATGCACATATCGACTTTTGTGCACCTAAAAGATCGATTTTCAGTATGTTTTGAGCATGTATTTTGAAAATACTCTAACACGGAGTAGGCATGTACAGATTGCTTCTGGGACCCCTAAATATCGAATTTTCGGGTGTTTTGGGACTGAATTTGAGATATCGACTTTTTGGCACCTAAAAGATCGATTTTTAGCATGTTTTTAGCCTATATTTTGAAAATATTCTAACACGGAGTAGGCATGTACAGATACCTTCTATGACCTCTAAATATAGAATTTTCAGGTGTTTTGGGAATGAATTTGAGATATCGATTTTTTGGCACCTAAAATGTCGATTTTTAGCATGTTTTTAGCATATATTTTGAAAATATTCTAGCACTGAGTAGGCATGTACAGATTGCTTCTGGGACCCCAAAATATTGAATTTTCGGGTGTTTTGAGCCTGAATTTGAGATATAAACGGGTACAGAAGATACATGCACATATTGACTTTGGGCACCAAAAATATCGATTTTCAGCATGTTTTGGGCCTGAATTTTGGAAATACTCTAACATGGAGTAGGCATGTACAGATCGCTTCTGGGACCCCAAAATATCGAATTTTCGGGTGTTTAGGGCCAGAATTTGAGATATAAACGGGTACAGAAGATGCATGCACATATCGACTTTTGGGAACCTAAAAGATCGATTTTCAGTATGTTTTTGGCCTGTATTTTGAAAATACTCTAACACGGAGTAGGCATGTACAGATACCTTCTGGGACCTCTAAATATCGAATTTTCGGGTGTTTTGGGACTGAATTTCAGATATCGATTTTTTGGCACCTAAAATGTCGATTTTTAGAATGTTTTTAGCCTATATTTTGAAAATATTCTAGCACTGTGTAGGCATGTACAGATTGCTTCTGGGACCCCAAAATATTGAATTTTCGGGTGTTTTGAGCCTGAATTTGAGATATAAACGGGTACAGAAGATACATGCACATATTGACTTTGGGCATCTAAAATATCGATTTTCAGCATGTTTTGGGCCTGTATTTTGAAAATACTCTAACACTGAGTAGGCATGTACAGATTGCTTCTGGGACCCCAAAATATTGAATTTTCGGGTGTTTTGAGCCTGAATTTGAGATATAAACGGGTACTGAAGATGCATGCACATATCGACTTTTGTGCACCTAAAAGATCGATTTTCAGTATGTTTTGAACATGTATTTTGAAAATACTCTAACACGGAGTAGGCATGTACAGATTGCTTCTGGGACCCCTAAATATCGAATTTTCGGGTGTTTTGGGACTGAATTTGAGATATCGACTTTTTGGCACCTAAAAGATCGATTTTTAGCATGTTTTTAGCCTATATTTTGAAAATATTCTAGCACTGTACAGATTGCTTCTGGGACCCCAAAATATTGAATTTTCGGGTGTTTTGAGCCTGAATTTGAGATATAAACGGGTACAGAAGATACATGCACATATTGACTTTGGGCACCAAAAATATCGATTTTCAGCATGTTTTGGGCCTGAATTTTGAAAATACTCTAACACGGAGTAGGCATGTACAGATCGCTTCTGGGACCCCAAAATATCGAATTTTCGGGTGTTTCGGGCCAGAATTTGAGATATAAACGGGTACAGAAGATGCATGCACATATCGGCTTTTGGGCACCTAAAAGATCGATTTTCAGTATGTTTTTGGCCTGTATTTTGAAAATACTCTAACACGGAGTAGGCATGTACAGATACCTTCTGGGACCTCTAAATATCGAATTTTCGGGTGTTTTGGGACTGAATTTGAGATATCGATTTTTTGGCACCTAAAATGTCGATTTTTAGCATGTTTTTAGCCTATATTTTGATAATATTCTAGCACTGTGTAGGCATGTACAGATTGCTTCTGGGACCCCAAAATATTGAATTTTTGGGTGTTTTGAGCCTGAATTTGAGATATAAACGGGTACAGAAGATACATGCACATATTGACTTTGGGCATCTAAAATATCGATTTTCAGCATGTTTTGGGCCTGTATTTTGAAAATACTCTAACACTGAGTAGGCATGTACAGATTGCTTCTGGGACCCCAAAATATTGCATTTCCGGGTGTTTTTAGCCTGAATTTGAGATATAAACGGGTACTGAAGATGCATGCACATATCGACTTTTGTGCACCTAAAAGATCGATTTTCAGTATGTTTTGAGCAAGTATTTTGAAAATACTCTAACACGGAGTAGGCATGTACAGATCGCTTCTGGGACCCCTAAATGTCGAATTTTCGGGTGTTTTGTGACTGAATTTGAGATATCGAATTTTTGGCACCTAAAAGATCGATAGGCTAAAGCCTATATTTTGAAAATATTCTAGCACTGTACAGATTGCTTCTGGGACCCCAAAATATTGAATTTTCGGGTGTTTTGAGCCTGAATTTGAGATATAAACGGGTACAGAAGATACATGCACATATTGACTTTGGGCATCTAAAATATCGATTTTCAGCATGTTTTGGGCCTTAATTTTGAAAATACTCTAACACGGAGTAGGCATGTACCGATCGCTTCTGGGACCCCAAAATATCGAATTTTCGGGTGTTTAGTGCAAGAATTTGAGATATAAACGGGTACAGAAGATGCATGCACATATCGACTTTTGGGCACCTAAAAGATCGATTTTCAGTATGTTTTGGGCCTGTATTTTGAAAATACTCTAACACGGAGTAGGCATGTACAGATACCTTCTGGGACCTCTAAATATCGAATTTTCGGGTGTTTTGGGACTGAATTTGAGATATCGATTTTTTGGCACCTAAAATGTCGATTTTTAGCATGTTTTTAGCCTATATTTTGATAATATTCTAGCACTGTGTAGGCATGTACAGATTGCTTCTGGGACCCCAAAATATTGAATTTTTGGGTGTTTTGAGCCTGAATTTGAGATATAAACGGGTACAGAAGATACATGCACATATTGACTTTGGGCATCTAAAATATCGATTTTCAGCATGTTTTGGGCCTGTATTTTGAAAATACTCTAACACTGAGTAGGCATGTACAGATTGCTTCTGGGACCCCAAAATATTGCATTTCCGGGTGTTTTGAGCCTGAATTTGAGATATAAACGGGTACTGAAGATGCATGCACATATCGACTTTTGTGCACCTAAAAGATCGATTTTCAGTATGTTTTGAGCAAGTATTTTGAAAATACTCTAACACGGAGTAGGCATGTACAGATCGCTTCTGGGACCCCTAAATGTCGAATTTTCGGGTGTTTTGGGACTGAATTTGAGATATCGACTTTTTGGCACCTAAAAGATCGATAGGCTAAAGCCTATATTTTGAAAATATTCTAGCACTGTACAGATTGCTTCTGGGACCCCAAAATATTGAATTTTCGGGTGTTTTGAGCCTGAATTTGAGATATAAACGGGTACAGAAGATACATGCACATATTGACTTTGGGCATCTAAAATATCGATTTTCAGCATGTTTTGGGCCTTAATTTTGAAAATACTCTAACACGGAGTAGGCATGTACCGATCGCTTCTGGGACCCCAAAATATCGAATTTTCGGGTGTTTAGTGCAAGAATTTGAGATATAAACGGGTACAGAAGATGCATGCACATATCGACTTTTGGGCACCTAAAAGATCGATTTTCAGTATGTTTTGAGCATGTATTTTGAAAATACTCTAACACGGAGTAGGCATGTACAGATCGCTTCTGTGACCCCTAAATGTCGAATTTTCGGGTATTTTGGGACTGAAATTGAGATATCGACTTTTTGGCCCCTAAAAGATCGATTTTTAGCATGTTTTTAGCCTATATTTTAAAAAAATTTCTAGCACTGTACAGATTGCTTCTGGGACTCCAAAATATTGAATTTTCGGGTATTTTGAGCCTGAATTTGAGATATAAACGGGTAAAGAAGATACATGCACATATTGACTTTGGGCATCTAAAATATCGATTTTCAGCATGTTTTGGGCCTGTATTTTGAAAATACTCTAACTCTGAGTAGGCATGTACAGATTGCTTCTGGGACCCAAAAATATTGAATTTTCGGGTGTTTTGAGCCTGAATTTGAGATATAAACGGGTACTGACTTTTGTGCACCTAAAAGATCGATTTTCAGCATGTTTTCAGCATGTATTTTGAAAATACTCTGACACGGAGTAGGCATGTACAGATCGCTTCTGGGACCCCAAAATATTGAATTTTCGGGTGTTTAGGGCCAGAATTTGAGATATAAACGGGTACAGAAGATACATGCACATATTGTCTTTGGGCACCAAAAATATCGATTTTCAGCATGTTTTGGGCCTGAATTTTGAAAATACTCTAACACGGAGTAGGCATGTACAGATTGCTTCTGGGACCCCAAAATATCGAATTTTCGGGTGTTTAGGGCCAGAATTTGAGATATAAACGGGTACAGAAGATGCATGCACATATCGACTTTTGGGCACCTAAAAGATCGATTTTCAGTATGTTTTTGGCCTGTATTTTGAAAATACTCTAACACGGAGTAGGCATGTACAGATACCTTCTTGGACCTCTAAATATCGAATTTTCGGGTGTTTTGGGACTGAATTTGAGATATCGACTTTTTGGCACCTAAAATGTCGATTTTTAGCATGTTTTTAGCCTATATTTTGAAAATATTCTAGCACTGAGTAGGCATGTACAGATTGCTTCTGGGACCCGAAAATATTGAATTTTCGGGTGTTTTGAGCCAGAATTTGAGATATAAACGGGTACAGAAGATACATGCACATATTGAATTTGGGCACCAAAAATATCAATTTTCAGCATGTTTTGGGCCTGAATTTTGAAAATACTCTAACACGGAGTAGGCATGTACAGATCGCTTCTGGGACCCCAAAATATCGAATTTTCGGGTGTTTAGATCCAGTATTTGAGATATAAACGGGTACTGAAGATGCATGCACATATCGACTTTTGGGCACCTAAAAGATCGATTTTCAGTATGTTTTGGGCCTGTATTTTGAAAATACTCTAACACTGAGTAGGCATGTACAGATTGCTTCTGGGACCTCTAAATATCGAATTTTTCGGATCTTTTAGGACTGAATTTGAGATATCGATTTTTTGGCACCTAAAATGTCGATTTTTAGCATGTTAAAGCCTATATTTTGAAAATATTCTAGCACTGTGTAGGCATGTACAGATTGCTTCTGGGACCCCAAAATATTGAATTTTCGGGTGTTTTGAGCCTGAATTTGAGATATAAACGGGTACAGAAAATACATGCACATATTGACTTTGGGCACTAAAAATATCGATTTTCAGTATAACTTGGGCCTGAATTTTGAAAATACTCTAACACGGAGTAGGCATGTACAGATCGCTTCTGGGACCCCAAAATATCGAATTTTCGGGTGTTTAGGGCCAGAATTTGAGATATAAACGGGTACAGAAGATGCATGCACATATCGACTTTAGGGCACCAAAAAGATCGATTTTCAGTATGTTTTTGGCCTGTAGTTTGAAAATACTCTAACACGGAGTAAGCATGTACAGATACCTTCTGGGACCTCTAAATATCGAATTTTCGGGTGTTTTGGGACTGAATTTGAGATATCGATTTTTTGGCACCTAAAAGTTCGATTTTTAGCATGTTTTTAGCCTATATTTTGAAAATATTCTAGCACTGTGTAGGCATGAACAGATTGCTTCTGGGACCCCAAAATATTGAATTTTCGGGTGTTTTGAGCCTGAATTTGAGATATAAACGGGTCCAGAAGATACATGCACATATTGACTTTGGGCATCTAAAATATCGATTTTCAGCATGTTTTGGGCCTGTATTTTGAAAATACTCTAACACTGAGTAGGCATGTACAGATTGCTTCTGGGACCCCAAAATATTGAATTTTCGGGTGTTTTGAGCCTGAATTTGAGATATAAACGGGTACTGAAGATGCATGCACATATCGACTTTTGGGCACCTAAAAGATCGATTTTCAGTATGTTTTGAGCATGTATTTTGAAAATACTCTAACACGGAGTAGGCATGTACAGATCGCTTCTGGGACCTCTAAATATCGAATTTTCGGGTGTTTTGGGCCTTAATTTGAGATATCGAATTTTTGGCACCTAATATAAACGGGTACAGAAGATACGTGCACATATTGACTTTGGGCATCTAAAATATCGATTTTCAGCATGTTTTGGGCCTGTATTTTGAAAATACTCTAACACTGAGTAGGCATGTACAGATTGCTTCTGGGACCCCAAAATATTGAATTTTCGGGTGTTTTGAGCCTGAATTTGAGATATAAACGGGTACTGAAGATGCATGCACATATCGACTTTTGTGCACCTAAAAAATCGATTTTCAGTATGTTTTGAGCATGTATTTTGAAAATACTCTAACACGGAGTAGGCATGTACAGATCGCTTCTGGGACCCCTAAATATCGAATTTTCGGGTGTTTTGGGACTGAATTTGAGATATCGACTTTTTGGCACCTAAAAGATCGATTTTTAGCATGTTTTTAGCCTATATTTTGAAAATATTCTAGCACTGAGTAGGCATGTACAGATTGCTTCTGGGACCCCAAAATATTGAATTTTCGGGTGTTTTGAGCCTGAATTTGAGATATAAACGGGTACAGAAGATACATGCACATATTGACTTTGGGCATCTAAAATATCGATTTTCAGCATGTTTTATTCATGTATTTTGAAAATACTCTAACACTGAGTAGGCATGTACAGATTGCTTCTGGGACCCCAAAATATTGAATTTTCGGGTGCTTTGAGCCTGAATTTGAGATATAAACGGGTACTGAAGATGCATGCACATATCGACTTTTGGGCACCTAAAAGATCAATTTTCAGTATGTTTTCAGCATGTATTTTGAAAATACTCTAACACGGAGTAGGCATGTACAGATCGCTTCTGGGACCCCTAAATATCGAATTTTCGGGTGTTTTGGGACTGAATTTGAGATATATACGGGTACAGAAGATGCATGCACATATCGACTTTTGGGCACCTAAAAGATCGATTTTCAGTATGTTTTTGGCCTGTATTTTGAAAATACTCTAACACGGAGTAGGCATGTACAGATACCTTCTGGGACCTCTAAATATCGAATTTTAGGGTGTTTTGGGACTGAATTTGAGATATCGATTTCTTGGCACCTAAAATGTCGATTTTTAGCATGTTTTTAGCCTATATTTTGAAAATATTCTAGCACTGTGTAGGCATTTACAGATTGCTTCTGGGATCCCAAAATATTGAATTTTCGGGTGTTTTGAGCCTGAATTTGAGATATAAACGGGTACAGAAGATACATGCACATATTGACTTTGGGCACCAAAAATATCGATTTTCAGCATAATTTGGGCCTGAATTTTGAAAATACTCTAACACGGAGTAGGCATGTACAGATCGCTTCTGGGACCCCAAAATATCGAATTTTCGGGTGTTTAGGGCCAGAATTTGAGATATAAACGGGTACAGAAGATGCATGCACATTTCGACTTTTGTTCACCTAAAAGATCGATTTTCAGTATGTTTTTGGCCTGTATTTTGAAAATACTCTAACACGGAGTAGGCATGTACAGATACCTTCTGGGACCTCTAAATATCGAATTTTCGGGTGTTTTGGGAGTGAATTTGAGATATCGATTTTTTGGCACCTAAAATGTCGATTTTTAGCATGTTTTTAGCCTATATTTTGAAAATATTCTAGCACTGTGTAGGCATGTACAGATTGCTTCTGGGACCCCAAAATATTGAATTTTCGGGTGTTTTGAGCCTGAATTTGAGATATAAACGGGTACAGAAGATACATGCACATATTGACTTTTGTGCACCTAAAAGATCGATTTTCAGTATGTTTTTGAGCATGTATTTTGAAAATACTCTAACACGGAGTAGGCATGTACAGATCGCTTCTGGGACCCCAAAATATCGAATTTTCGGGTGTTTAGATCCAGTATTTGAGATATAAACGGGTACAGAAGATGCATGCACATATCGACTTTTGGGCACCTAAAAGATCGATTTTCAGTATGTTTTTGGCCTGTACTTTGAAAATACTCTAACACTGAGTAGGCATGTACAGATTGCTTCTGGGACCTCTAAATATCGAATTTTCGGATCTTTTAGGACTGAATTTGAGATATCGATTTTTTGGCACCTAAAATGTCAATTTTTAGCATGTTTTTAGCCTATATTTTGAAAATATTCTAGCACTGTGTAGGCATGTACAGATTGCTTCTGGGACCTCTAAATATCGAATTTTCGGATCTTTTAGGACTGAATTTGAGATATCAATTTTTTGGCAACTAAAATGTCGATTTTTAGCATGTTTTTAGCATATATTTTAAAAATATTCTAGCACTGTGTAGGCATGTACAGATTGCTTCTGGGACCCCAAAATATTGAATTTTCGGGTGTTTTGAGCCTGAATTTGAGATATAAATGGATACAGAAGATACATGCACATATTGACTTTTGCATCTAAAATATCGATTTTCAGCATGTTTTGGGCCTGTATTTTGAAAATACTCTAACACTGAGTAGGCATGTACAGATTGCTTCTAGGACCCCAAAATATCGAATTTTCGGGTGTTTTGAGCCTGAATTTGAGATATAAACGGGTACTGAAGATGCATGCACATATCGACTTTTGTGCACCTAAAAGATCGATTTTCAGTATGTTTTGAGCATGTATTTTGAAAATACTCTAACACGGAGTAGGCATGTACAGATCGCTTCTGGGACCCCTAAATATCGAATTTTCGGGTGTTTTGGGACTGAATTTGAGATATCGACTTTTTGGCACCTAAAAGATCGATTTTTAGCATGTTTTTAGCCTATATTTTGAAAATATTCTAGCACTGAGTAGGCATGTACAGATTGCTTCTGGGACCCCAAAATATTGAATTTTCGGGTGTTTTGAGCCTGAATTTGAGATATAAACGGGTACAGAAGATACATGCACATATTGACTTTGGGCATCTAAAATATCGATTTTCAGCATGTTTTGGGCCTGAATTTTGAAAATACTCTAACACTGAGTAGGCATGTACAGATTGCTTCTGGGACCCCAAAATATTGAATTTTCGGGTGTTTTGAGCCTGAATTTGAGATATAAACGGGTACTGAAGATGCATGCACATATCGACTTTTGGGCACCTAAAAGATCGATTTTCAGTATGTTTTTGGCCTGTATTTTGAAAATACTCTAACACGGAGTAGGCATGTACAGATACCTTCTGGGACCTCTAAATATCGGATTTTCGGGTGTTTTGCGACTGAATTTGAGATATCGATTTCTTGGCACCTAAAATGTCGATTTTTAGCATGTTTTTAGCCTATATTTTGAAAATATTCTAGCACTGTGTAGGCATGTACAGATTGCTTCTGGGACCCCAAAATATTGAATTTTCGGGTGTTTTGAGCCTGAATTTGAGATATAAACGGGTACAGAAGATACATGCACATATTGACTTTGGGCACCAAAAATATCGATTTTCAGCATAATTTGGGCCTGAATTTTGAAAATACTCTAACACGGAGTAGGCATGTACAGATCGCTTCTGTGACCTCTAAATATCGATATTTCGGGTGTTTTGGGACTGAATTTGAGATATCGACTTTTTGGCACCTAAAATATCGATTTTTAGCATGTTTTTAGCCTATATTTTGAAAATATTCTAACACGGAGTAGGCATGTACAGATACCTTCTGGGACCTCTAAATATTGAATTTTCAGGTGTTTTGGGACTGAATTTGAGATATATACGGGTACAGAAGATGCATGCACATATCGACTTTTGGGCACCTAAAAGATCGATTTTCAGTATGTTTTTGGCCTGTATTTTGAAAATACTCTAACACGGAGTAGGCATGTACAGATACCTTCTGGGACCTCTAAATATCGAATTTTCGGGTGTTTTGGGACTGAATTTGAGATATCGATTTCATGGCACCTAAAATGTCGATTTTTAGCATGTTTTTAGCCTATATTTTCAAAATATTCTAGCACTGTGTAGGCATGTACAGATTGCTTCTGGGACCCCAAAATATTGAATTTTCGGGTGTTTTGAGCCTGAATTTGAGATATAAACGGGTACAGAAGATACATGCACATATTGACTTTGGGCACCAAAAATATCGATTTTCAGCATAATTTGGGCCTGAATTTTGAAAATACTCTAACACGGAGTAGGCATGTACAGATCGCTTCTGGGACCCCAAAATATCGAATTTTCGGGTGTTTAGGGCCAGAATTTGAGATATAAACGGGTACAGAAGATGCATGCACATTTCGACTTTTGGGCACCTAAAAGATCGATTTTCAGTATGTTTTTGGCCTGTATTTTGAAAATACTCTAACACGGAGTAGGCATGTACAGATACCTTCTGGGACCTCTAAATATCGAATTTTCGGGTGTTTTGGGACTGAATTTGAGATATCGATTTTTTGGCACCTAAAATGTCGATTTTTAGCATGTTTTTAGCCTATATTTTGAAAATATTCTAGCACTGTGTAGGCATGTACAGATTGCTACTGGGACCCCAAAATATTGAATTTTCGGGTGTTTTGAGCCTGAATTTTAGATATAAACGGGTACAGAAGATACATGCACATATTGACTTTTATGCACCTAAAAGATCGATTTTCAGTATGTTTTGAGCATGTATTTTGAAAATACTCTAACACGGAGTCGGCATGCACAGATCGCTTCTGGGACCTCTAAATATCGATATTTCGGGTGTTTTGGGACTGAATTTGAGATATCGACTTTTTGGCACCTAAAATATCGATTTATAGCATGTTTTTAGCCTATATTTTGAAAATATTCTAACACGGACTAGGCATGTACAGATACCTTCTGGGACCTCTAAATATCGAATTTTCAGGTGTTTTGGGACTGAATTTGAGATATCGATTTTTTGGCACCTAAAATGTCGATTTTTAGCATGTTTTTAGCATATATTTTGAAAATATTCTAGCACTGTGTAGGCATGTACAGATTGCTTCTGGGACCCCAAAATATTGAATTTTCGGGTGTTTTGAGCCTGAATTTGAGATATAAACGGGTACAGAAGATACATGCACATATTGACTTTGGGCATCTAAAATATCGATTTTCAGCATGTTTTGGGCCTATATTTTGAAAATACTCTAACACTGAGTAGGCATGTACAGATTGCTTCTGGGACCTCTAAATATCGAATTTTCGGATCTTTTAGGACTGAATTTGAGATATCAATTTTTTGGCACCTAAAATGTCGATTTTTAGCATGTTTTTAGCCTATATTTTGAAAATATTCTAGCACTGTGTAGGCATGTACAGATTGCTTCTGGGACCCCAAAATATTGAATTTTCGGGTGTTTTGAGCCTGAATTTGAGATATAAACGGGTACAGAAGATACATGCACATATTGACTTTGGGCATCTAAAATATCGATTTTCAGCATGTTTTGGGCCTGTATTTTGAAAATACTCTAACACTGAGTAGGCATGTACAGATTGCTTCTAGGACCCCAAAATATCGAATTTTCGGGTGTTTTGAGCCTGAATTTGAGATATAAACGGGTACTGAAGATGCATGCACATATCGACTTTTGTGCACCTAAAAGATCGATTTTCAGTATGTTTTGAGCATGTATTTTGAAAATACTCTAACACGGAGTAGGCATGTACAGATCGCTTCTGGGACCCCTAAATATCGAATTTTCGGGTGTTTTGGGACTGAATTTGAGATATCGACTTTTTGGCACCTAAAAGATCGATTTTTAGCATGTTTTTAGCCTATATTTTGAAAATATTCTAGCACTGAGTAGGCATGTACAGATTGCTTCTGGGACCCCAAAATATTGAATTTTCGGGTGTTTTGAGCCTGAATTTGAGATATAAACGGGTACAGAAGATACATGCACATATTGACTTTGGGCATCTAAAATATCGATTTTCAGCATGTTTTGGGCCTGTATTTTGAAAATACTCTAACACTGAGTAGGCATGTACAGATTGCTTCTGGGACCCCAAAATATTGAATTTTCGGGTGTTTTGAGCCTGAATTTGAGATATAAACGGGTACTGAAGATGCATGCACATATCGACTTTTGTGC
The DNA here is from genome assembly GCA_033782935.1 of Petrolisthes cinctipes. NCBI lineage: Eukaryota > Metazoa > Arthropoda > Malacostraca > Decapoda > Porcellanidae > Petrolisthes > Petrolisthes cinctipes. The sequence goes on from JAWQEG010001185.1 coordinate 672,955, forward strand.
ACCTAAAAGATCGATTTTCAGTATGTTTTCAGCATGTATTTTGAAAATACTCTAACACGGAGTAGGCATGTACAGATCGCTTCTTGGACCCCTAAATATCGAATTTTCGGGTGTTTTGGGACTGAATTTGAGATATATACGGGTACAGAAGATGCATGCACATATCGACTTGTTGGCACCTAAAAGATCGATTTTCAGTATGTTTTTGGCCTGTATTTTGAAAATACTCTAACATGGAGTAGGCATGTACAGATACCTTCTGGGGCCTCTAAATATCGAATTTTCGGGTGTTTTGGGACTGAATTTGAGATATCGATTTCTTGGCACCTAAAATGTCGATTTTTAGCATGTTTTTAGCCTATATTTTGAAAATATTCTAGCACTGTGTAGGCATGTACAGATTGCTTCTGGGACCCCAAAATATTGAATTTTCGGGTGTTTTGAGCCTGAATTTGAGATATAAACGGGTACAGAAGATACATGCACATATTGACTTTGGGCATCTAAAATATCGATTTTCAGCATGTTTTGGTCCTGTATTTTGAAAATACTCTAACACGGAGTAGGCATGTACAGATCGCTTCTGGGACCCCAAAATATCGAATTTTCGGGTGTTTAGGGCCAGAATTTGAGATATAAACGGGTACAGAAGATGCATGCACATATCGACTTTTGTTCACCTAAAAGATCGATTTTCAGTATGTTTTTGTCCTGTACTTTGAAAATACTCTAACACGGAGTAGGCATGCACAGATACCTTCTGGGACCTCTAAATATCGAATTTTCGGGTGTTTTGGGACTGAATTTGAGATATCGATTTTTTGGCACCTAAAAGATCGATTTTTAGCATGTTTTTAGCCTATATTTTGAAAATATTCTAGCACTGTGTAGGCATGTACAGATTGCTTCTGGGACCCCAAAATATTGAATTTTCGGGTGTTTTGAGCATGAATTTGAGATATAAACGGGTACTGAAGATGCATGCACATATCGACTTTTGTGCACCTAAAAGATCGATTTTCAGTATGTTTTGAGCATGTATTTTGAAAATACTCTAACACGGAGTAGGCATGTACAGATCGCTTCTGGGACCCCTAAATATAGAATTTTCGGGTGTTTTGGGACTGAATTTGAGATATCGATTTTTTGGCACCTAAAATGTCGATTTTTAGCATGTTTTTAGCCTATATTTTGAAAATATTCTAGCACTGTGTAGGCATGTACAGATTGCTTCTGGGACCCCAAAATATTGAATTTTCGGGTGTTTTGAGCCTGAATTTGAGATATAAATGGGTACAGAAGATACATGCACATATTGACTTTTGTGTACCTAAAAGATCGATTTTCAGTATGTTTTGAGCATGTATTTTGAAAATAGTCTAACACGGAGTAGGCATGTACAGATCGCTTCTGGGACCTCTAAATATCGATATTTCGGGTGTTTTGGGACTGAATTTGAGATATCGACTTTTTGGCACCTAAAATATCGATTTTTAGCATGTTTTTAGCCTATATTTTGAAAATATTCTAACACGGAGTAGGCATGTACAGATACCTTCTGGTACCTCTAAATATCGAATTTTCAGGTGTTTTGGGACTGAATTTGAGATATCGATTTTTTGGCACCTAAAATGTCGATTTTTAGCATGTTTTTAGCCTATATTTTGAAAATATTCTAGCACTGTGTAGGCATGTACAGATTGCTTCTGGGACCCCAAAATATTGAATTTTCGGGTGTTTTGAGCCTGAATTTGAGATATAAACGGGTACAGAAGATACATGCACATATTGACTTTGGGCATCTAAAATATCGATTTTCAGCATGTTTTGGGCCTATATTTTGAAAATACTCTAACACTGAGTAGGCATGTACAGATTGCTTCTGGGACCTCTAAATATCGAATTTTCGGATCTTTTAGGACTGAATTTGATATATCAATTTTTTGGCACCTAAAATGTCGATTTTTAGCATGTTTTTAGCCTATATTTTGAAAATATTCTAGCACTGTGTAGGCATGTACAGATTGCTTCTGGGACCCCAAAATATTGAATTTTCGGGTGTTTTGAGCCTGAATTTGAGATATAAACCGGTACAGAAGATACATGCACATATTGACTTTGGGCATCTAAAATATCGATTTTCAGCATGTTTTGGGCCTGTATTTTGAAAATACTCTAACACTGAGTAGGCATGTACAGATTGCTTCTAGGACCCCAAAATATCGAATTTTCGGGTGTTTTGAGCATGAATTTGAGATATAAACGGGTACTGAAGATGCATGCACATATCGACTTTTGTGCACCTAAAAGATCGATTTTCAGTATGTTTTGAGCATGTATTTTGAAAATACTCTAACACGGAGTAGGCATGTACAGATCGCTTCTGGGACCCCTAAATATAGAATTTTCGGGTGTTTTGGGACTGAATTTGAGATATCGATTTTTTGGCACCTAAAATGTCGATTTTTAGCATGTTTTTAGCCTATATTTTGAAAATATTCTAGCACTGTGTAGGCATGTACAGATTGCTTCTGGGACCCCAAAATATTGAATTTTCGGGTGTTTTGAGCCTGAATTTGAGATATAAATGGGTACAGAAGATACATGCACATATTGACTTTTGTGTACCTAAAAGATCGATTTTCAGTATGTTTTGAGCATGTATTTTGAAAATAGTCTAACACGGAGTAGGCATGTACAGATCGCTTCTGGGACCTCTAAATATCGATATTTCGGGTGTTTTGGGACTGAATTTGAGATATCGACTTTTTGGCACCTAAAATATCGATTTTTAGCATGTTTTTAGCCTATATTTTGAAAATATTCTAACACGGAGTAGGCATGTACAGATACCTTCTGGTACCTCTAAATATCGAATTTTCAGGTGTTTTGGGACTGAATTTGAGATATCGATTTTTTGGCACCTAAAATGTCGATTTTTAGCATGTTTTTAGCCTATATTTTGAAAATATTCTAGCACTGTGTAGGCATGTACAGATTGCTTCTGGGACCCCAAAATATTGAATTTTCGGGTGTTTTGAGCCTGAATTTGAGATATAAACGGGTACAGAAGATACATGCACATATTGACTTTGGGCATCTAAAATATCGATTTTCAGCATGTTTTGGGCCTATATTTTGAAAATACTCTAACACTGAGTAGGCATGTACAGATTGCTTCTGGGACCTCTAAATATCGAATTTTCGGATCTTTTAGGACTGAATTTGAGATATCAATTTTTTGGCACCTAAAATGTCGATTTTTAGCATGTTTTTAGCCTATATTTTGAAAATATTCTAGCACTGTGTAGGCATGTACAGATTGCTTCTGGGACCCCAAAATATTGAATTTTCGGGTGTTTTGAGCCTGAATTTGAGATATAAACCGGTACAGAAGATACATGCACATATTGACTTTGGGCATCTAAAATATCGATTTTCAGCATGTTTTGGGCCTGTATTTTGAAAATACTCTAACACTGAGTAGGCATGTACAGATTGCTTCTAGGACCCCAAAATATCGAATTTTCGGGTGTTTTGAGTTTGAATTTGAGATATAAACGGGTACTGAAGATGCATGCACATATCGACTTTTGTGCACCTAAAAGATCGATTTTCAGTATGTTTTGAGCATGTATTTTGAAAATACTCTAACACGGAGTAGGCATGTACAGATCGCTTCTGGGACCCCTAAATATCGAATTTTCGGGTGTTTTGGGACTGAATTTGAGATATCGACTTTTTGGCACCTAAAAGATCGATTTTTAGCATGTTTTTAGCCTATATTTTGAAAATATTCTAGATTGCTTCTGGGACCCCAAAATATTGAATTTTCGGGTGTTTTGAGCCTGAATTTGAGATATAAACGGGTACAGAAGATACATGCACATATTGACTTTTGTGCACCTAAAAGATCGATTTTCAGTATGTTTTGAGCATGTATTTTGAAAATACTCTAACACGGAGTAGGCATGTACAGATCGCTTCTGGGACCTCTAAATATCGATATTTCGGGTGTTTTGGGACTGAATTTGAGATATCGACTTTTTGGCACCTAAAATATCGATTTTTAGCATGTTTTTAGCCTATATTTTGAAAATATTCTAACACGGAGTAGGCATGTACAGATACCTTCTGGGACCTCTAAATATCGAATTTTCAGGTGTTTTGGGACTGAATTTGAGATATCGATTTTTTGGCACCTAAAATGTCGATTTTTAGCATGTTTTTAGCCTATATTTTGAAAATATTCTAGCACTGTGTAGGCATGTACAGATTGCTTCTGGGACCCCAAAATATTGCATTTTCGGGTGTTTTGAGCCTGAATTTGAGATATAAACGGGTACAGAAGATACATGCACATATTGACTTTGGGCATCTAAAATATCGATTTTCAGCATGTTTTGGACCTATATTTTGAAAATACTCTAACACTGAGTAGGCATGTACAGATTGCTTCTGGGACCTCTAGATATCGAATTTTCGGATCTTTTAGGACTGAATTTGAGATATCAATTTTTTTATCACCTAAAATGTCGATTTTTAGCATGTTTTTAGCCTATATTTTGAAAATATTCTAGCACTGTGTAGGAATGTACACATTGCTTCTGGGACCCCAAAATATTGAATTTTCGGGTGTTTTGAGCCTGAATTTGAGATATAAACGGGTACAGAAGATACATGCACATATTGACTTTGGGCATCTAAAATATCGATTTTCAGCATGTTTTGGGCCTGTATTTTGAAAATACTCTAACACTGAGTAGGCATGTACAGATTGCTTCTAGGACCACAAAATATCGAATTTTCGGGTGTTTTGAGCCTGAATTTGAGATATAAACGGGTACTGAAGATGCATGCACATATCGACTTTTGTGCACCTAAAAGATCGATTTTCAGTATGTTTTGAGCATGTATTTTGAAAATACTCTAACACGGAGTAGGCATGTACAGATCGCTTCTGGGACCCCTAAATATCGAATTTTTAGGTGTTTTGGGACTGAATTTGAGATATCGATTTTATGGCACCTAAAAGATAGATTTTTAGCATGTTTTTAGCCTATATTTTGAAAATATTCTATCACTGAGTAGGCATGTACAGATTGCTTCTGGGACCCCAAAATATTGAATTTTCGGGTGTTTTGAGCCTGAATTTGAGATATAAACGGGTACAGAAGATACATGCACATATTGACTTTGGGCATCTAAAATATCGATTTTCAGCATGTTTTGGTCCTGTATTTTGAAAATACTCTAACACGGAGTAGGCATGTACAGATCGTTTCTGGGACCCCTAAATATCGAATTTTCGAGTGTTTTGGGACTGAATTTGAGATATCGACTTTTTGGCACCTAAAATATCGATTTTTAGCATGTTTTTAGCCTATATTTTGAAAATACTCTAACACGGAGTAGGCATGTACAGATACCTTCAGGGACCTCTAAATATCGAATTTTCGGGTGTTTTGGGACTGAATTTGAGATATCGATTTTTTGGCACCTAAAATGTCGATTTTTAGCATGTTTTTAGCCTATATTTTGAAAATATTCTAGCACTGTGTAGGCATGTACAGATTGCTTCTGGGACCCCAAAATATTGAATTTTCGGGTGTTTTGAGCCTGAATTTGAGATATAACCGGGTACAGAAGATACATGCACATATTGACTTTGGGCATCTAAAATATCGATTTTCAGCATGTTTTGGGCTTGTATTTTGAAAATACTCTAACCCTGAGTAGGCATGTACAGATTGCTTCTGGGACCCCAAAATATTGAATTTTCGGGTGTTTTGAGCCTGAATTTGAGATATAAACGGGTACTGAAGATGCATGCACATATCGACTTTTGTGCACCTAAAAGATCGATTTTCAGTATGTTTTGAGCATGTATTTTGAAAATACTCTAAAACGGAGTAGGCTTGTACAGATCGCTTCTTGGACCCCTAAATATCGAATTTTCGGGTGTTTTGGGACTGAATTTGAGATATCGATTTTTTGGCACCAAAAATGTCGATTTTTAGCATGTTTTTAGCCTATATTTTTAAAATATTCTAGCACTGTGTAGGCATGTACAGATTGCTTCTGGGACCCCAAAATATTGAATTTTCGGGTGTTTTGAGCCTGAATTTGAGATATAAACGGGTACAGAAGATACATGCACATATTGACTTTGGGCATCTAAAATATCGATTTTCAGCATGTTTTGGGCCTATATTTTGTAAATACTCTAACACTGAGTAGGCATGTACAGATTGCTTCTGGGACCTCTAAATATCGAATTTTCGGATCTTTTAGGACTGAATTTGAGATATCGATTTTTTGGCACCTAAAATGTCGATTTTTAGCATGTTTTTAGCCTATATTTTGAAAATATTCTAGCACTGTGTAGGCATGTACAGATTGCTTCTGGGACCCCAAAATATTGAATTTTCGGGTGTTTTGAGCCTGAATTTGAGATATAAACGGGTACTGAAGATGCATGCACATATCGACTTTTGTGCACCTAAAAGATCGATTTTCAGTATGCTTTGAGCATGTATTTTGAAAATACTCTAACACGGAGTAGGCATGTACAGATCGCTTCTGGGACGCCAAAATATCGAATTTTCGGGTGTTTAGGGACAGAATTTGAGATATAAACGGGTACAGAAGATGCATGCACATATCGACTTTTGGGCACCTAAAAGATCGATTTTCAGTATTTTTTTGGCCTGTATTTTGAAAATACTCTAACACGGAGTAGGCATGTACAGATACCTTTTGGGACCTCTAAATATCGAATACTCGGGTGTTTTGGGACTGAATTTGAGATATCGATTTTTTGGCACCTAAAATGTCGATTTTTAGCATGTTTTTAGCCTATATTTTGAAAATATTCTAGCACTGTGTAGGCATGTACTGATTGCTTCTGGGACCCCAAAATATTGAATTTTCGGGTATTTTGAGCCTGAATTTGAGATATAAACGGGTACAGAAGATACATGCACATATTGACTTTGGGCATCTAAAATATCGATTTTCAGCATGTTTTGGGCCGGTATTTTGAAAATACTCTAACCCTGAGTAGGCATGTACAGATTGCTTCTGGGACCCCAAAATATTGAATTTTCGGGTGTTTTGAGCCTGAATTTGAGATATAAACGGGTACTGAAGATGCATGCACATATCGACTTTTGTGCACCTAAAAGATCGATTTTCAGTATGTTTTCAGCATGTATTTTGAAAATACTCTAACACGGAGTAGGCATGTACAGATCGCTTCTGGGACCCCTAAATATCGAATTTTCGGGTGTTTTGGGACTGAATTTGAGATATCGACTTTTTGGCACCTAAAAGATCGATTTTTAGCATGTTTTTAGCCTATATTTTGAAAATATTCTAGCACTGAGTAGGCATGTACAGATTGCTTCTGGGACCCCAAAATTATTAATTTTCGGGTGTTTTGAGCTTGAATTTGAGATATAAACGGGTACAGAAGATACATGCACATATTGACTTTGGGCACCAAAAATATCGATTTTCAGCATGTTGTGGGCCTGAATTTTGAAAATACTCTAACACGGAGTAGGCATGTACAGATCGCTTCTGGGACCCCAAAATATCGAATTTTCGGGTGTTTAGGGCCAGAATTTGAGATATAAACGGGTACAGAAGATGCATGCACATATCGACTTTTGGGCACCTAAAAGATCGATTTTCAGTATGTTTTTGGCCTGTATTTTGAAAATACTCTAACACTGAGTAGGCATGTACAGATAACTTCTGGGACCTCTAAATATCGAATTTTCGGGTGTTTTGGGACTGAATTTGAGATATCGATTTTTTGGCACTTAAAATGTCGATTTTTAGCATGTTTTTAGCCTATATTTTGAAAATATTCTAGCACTGTGTAGGCATGTACAGATTGCTTCTGGGACCCCAAAATATTGAATTTTCGGGTGTTTTGAGCCTGAATTTGAGATATAAACGGGTACAGAAGATACATGCACATATTGACTTTGGGCATCTAAAATATCGATTTTCAGCATGTTTTCGGCCTGTATTTTGAAAATACTCTAACACTGAGTAGGCATGTACAGATTGCTTCTGGGACCCCAAAATATTGAATTTTCGGGTGTTTTGAGCCTGAATTTGAAATATAAACGGGTACTGAAGATGCATGCACATATCGACTTTTGTGCACCTAAAAGATCGATTTTCAGTATATTTTGAGCATGTATTTTGAAAATACTCTAACACGGAGTAGGCATGTACAGATCGCTTCTGGGACCCCTAAATATCGAATTTTCGGGTGTTTTGGGACTGAATTTGAGATATCGACTTTTTGGCACCTAAAAGATCGATTTTTAGCATGTTTTTAGCCTATATTTTGAAAATACTCTAGCACTGAGTAGGCATGTACAGATTGCTTCTGGGACCCCAAAATTATTAATTTTCGGGTGTTTTGAGCCTGAATTTGAGATATAAACGGGTACAGAAGATACATGCACATATTGACTTTGGGCACCAAAAATATCGATTTTCAGCATGTTTTGGGCCTGAGTTTTGAAAATACTCTAACACGGAGTAGGTATGTACAGATCGCTTCTGGGACCCCAAAATATCGAATTTTCGGGTGTTTAGGGCAGGAATTTGAGAAATAAACGGGTACAGAAGATGCATGCACATATCGACTTTTGGGCACCTAAAAGATCGATTTTCAGTATTTTTTTGGCCTTTATTTTGAAAATACTCTAACACGGAGTAGGCATGTACAGATACCTTCTGGGACCTCTAAATATCGAATTTTCGGGTGTTTTGGGACTGAATTTGAGATATCGATTTTTTTGGCACCTAAAATGTCGATTTTTAGCATGTTTTTAGCCTATATTTTGAAAATATTCAAGCACTGTGTAGGCATGTACAGATTGCTTCTGGGACCCCAAAATATTGAATTTTCGGGTGTTTTGAGCCTGAATATGAGATATAAACGGATAAAGAATATACATGCACATATTGACTTTGGGCATCTAAAATATCGATTTTCAGCATGTTTTGGGCCTGTATTTTGAAAATACTCTAACCCTGAGTAGGCATGTACAGATTGCTTCTGGGACCACAAAATATTGAATTTTCGGGTGTTTTGAGCCTGAATTTGAGATATAAACGGGTACTGAAGATGCATGCACATATCGACTTTTGTGCACCTAAAAGATCGATTTTCAGTATGTTTTGAGCATGTATTTTGAAAATACTCTAACACGGAGTAGGCATGTACAGATCGCTTCTGGGACCCCTAAATATCGAATTTTCGGGTGTTTTGGGACTGAATTTGAGATATCGACTTTTTGGCACCTAAAAGATCGATTTTTAGCATGTTTTTAGCCTATATTTTGAAAATATTCTAGCACTGAGTAGGCATGTACAGATTGCTTCTGGGAGCCCAAAATTATTAATTTTCGGGTGTTTTGAGCCTGAATTTGAGATATAAACGGGTACAGAAGATACATGCACATATTGACTTTGGGCACCAAAAATATCGATTTTCAGCATGTTGTGGGCCTGAATTTTGAAAATACTCTAACACGGAGTAGGCATGTACAGATCGCTTCTGGGACCCCAAAATATCGAATTTTCGGGTGTTTAGGGCCAGAATTTGAGATATAAACGGGTACAGAAGATGCATGCACATATCGACTTTTGGGCACCTAAAAGATCGATTTTCAGTATGTTTTTGGTCTGTATTTTGAAAATACTCTAACACTGAGTAGGCATGTACAGATAACTTCTGGGACCTCTAAATATCGAATTTTCGGGTGTTTTGGGACTGAATTTGAGATATCGATTTTTTGGCACCTAAAATGTCGATTTTTAGCATGTTTTTAGCCTATATTTTGAAAATATTCTAGCACTGTGTAGGCATGTACAGATTGCTTGTGGGACCTCAAAATATTGAATTTTCGGGTGTTTTGAGCCTGAATTTGAGATATAAACGGGTACAGAAGATACATGCACATATTGACTTTGGGCATCTAAAATATCGATTTTCAGCATGTTTTGGGCCTGTATTTTGAAAATACTCTAACACTGAGTAGGCATGTACAGATTGCTTCTGGGACCCCAAAATATTGAATTTTCGGGTGTTTTTAGCCTGAATTTGAGATATAAACGGGTACTGAAGATGCATGCACATATCGACTTTTGTGCACCTAAAAGATCGATTTTCAGTATGTTTTGAGCATGTATTTTAAAAATACTCTAACACGGAGTAGGCATGTACAGATCGCTTCTGGGACCCCTAAATATCGAATTTTCGGGTGTTTTGGGACTGAATTTGAGATATCGACTTTTTGGCACCTAAAAGATCGATTTTTAGCATGTTTTTAGCCTATATTTTGAAAATATTCTAGCACTGAGTAGGCATGTACAGATTGCTTCTGGGACCCCAAAATTATTAATTTTCAGGTGTTTTGAGCCTGAATTTGAGATATAAACGGGTACAGAAGATACATGCACATATTGACTTTGGGCACCAAAAATATCGATTTTCAGCATGTTTTGGGCCTGAGTTTTGAAAATACTCTAACACGGAGTAGGCATGTACAGATCGCTTCTGGGACCCCAAAATATCGTATTTTCGGGTGTTTAGGGCAGGAATTTGAGATATAAACGGGTACAGAAGATGCATGCACATATCGACTTTTGGGCACCTAAAAGATCGATTTTCAGTATGTTTTGAGCATGTAGTTTAAAAATACTCTAACACGGAGTAGGCATGTACAGATCTCTTCTGGGACCCCTAAATATCGAATTTTCGGGTGTTTTGGGACAGAATTTGAGATATCGACTTTTTGGCACCTAAAAGATCGATTTTTAGCATGTTTTTAGCCTATATTTTGAAAATATTCTAGATTGCTTCTGGGACCCCAAAATATTGAATTTTCGGGTGTTTTGAGCCTGAATTTGAGATATAAACGGGTACAGAAGATACATGCACATATTGACTTTTGTGCACCTAAAAGATCGATTTTCAGTATGTTTTGAGCATGTATTTTGAAAATACTCTAACACGGAGTAGGCATGTACAGATCGCTTCTGGGACCTCTAAATATCGATATTTCGGGTGTTTTGGGACTGAATTTGAGATATCGACTTTTTGGCACCTAAAATATCGATTTTTAGCATGTTTTTAGCCTATATTTTGAAAATATTCTAACACGGAGTAGGCATGTACAGATACCTTCTGGGACCTCTAAATATCGAATTTTCAGGTGTTTTGGGACTGAATTTGAGATATCGATTTTTTGGCACCTAAAATGTCGATTTTTAGCATGTTTTTAGCCTATATTTTGAAAATATTCTAGCACTGTGTAGGCATGTACAGATTGCTTCTGGGACCCCAAAATATTGCATTTTCGGGTGTTTTGAGCCTGAATTTGAGATATAAACGGGTACAGAAGATACATGCACATATTGACTTTGGGCATCTAAAATATCGATTTTCAGCATGTTTTGGACCTATATTTTGAGAATACTCTAACACTGAGTAGGCATGTACAGATTGCTTCTGGGACCTCTAAATATCGAATTTTCGGATCTTTTAGGACTGAATTTGAGATATCAATTTTTTGGCACCTAAAATGTCGATTTTTAGCATGTTTTTAGCCTATATTTTGAAAATATTCTAGCACTGTGTAGGCATGTACAGATTGCTTCTGGGACCCCAAAATATTGAATTTTCGGGTGTTTTGAGCCTGAAGTTGAGATATAAACGGGTACAGAAGATACATGCACATATTGACTTTGGGCATCTAAAATATCGATTTTCAGCATGTTTTGGGCCTGTATTTTGAAAATACTCTAACACTGAGTAGGCATGTACAGATTGCTTCTAGGACCCCAAAATATCGAATTTTCGGGTGTTTTGAGTTTGAATTTGAGATATAAACGGGTACTGAAGATGCATGCACATATCGACTTTTGTGCACCTAAAAGATCGATTTTCAGTATGTTTTGAGCATGTATTTTGAAAATACTCTAACACGGAGTAGGCATGTACAGATCGCTTCTGGGACCCCTAAATATCGAATTTTCGGGTGTTTTGGGACTGAATTTGAGATATCGACTTTTTGGCACCTAAAAGATAGATTTTTAGCATGTTTTTAGCCTATATTTTGAAAATATTCTAGCACTGAGTAGGCATGTACAGATTGCTTCTGGGACCCCAAAATATTGAATTTTCGGGTGTTTTGAGCCTGAATTTGAGATATAAACTGGTACAGAAGATACATGCACATATTGACTTTGGGCATCTAAAATATCGATTTTCATCATGTTTTGGTCCTGTATTTTGAAAATACTCTAACACGGAGTAGGCATGTACAGATCGCTTCTGGGACCTCAAAATATTTAATTTTCGGGTGTTTAGGGCCAGAATTTGAGATATAAACGGGTACAGAAGATGCATGCACATATCGACTTTTGTGCACCTAAAAGATCGATTTTCAGTATGTTTTTGTCCTGTACTTTGAAAATACTCTAACACGGAGTAGGCATGTACAGATACCTTCTGGGACCTCTAAATATCGAATTTTCGGGTGTTTTGGGACTGAATTTGAGATATCGATTTTTTGGCACCTAAAATGTCGATTTTTAGCATGTTTTTAGCCTATATTTTGAAAATATTCTAGCACTGTGTAGGCATGTACAGATTGCTTCTGGGACCCCAAAATATTGCATTTTCGGGTGTTTTGAGCCTGAATTTGAGATATAAACGGGTACTGAAGATGCATGCACATATCGACTTTTGTGCACCTAAAAGATCGATTTTCAGTATGTTTTGAGCATGTATTTTGAAAATACTCTAACACGGAGTAGGCATGTACAGATCGCTTCTGGGACCCCTAAATATCGAATTTTCGGGTGTTTTGGGACTGAATTTGAGATATCGACTTTTTGGCACCTAAAATATCGATTTTTAGCATGTTTTTAGCCTATATTTTGAAAATACTCTAACACGGAGTAGGCATGTACAGATACCTTCTGGAACCTCTAAATATCGAATTTTCAGGTGTTTTGGGACTGAATTTGAGATATCGATTTTTTGGCACCTAAAATGTCGATTTTTAGCATGTTTTTAGCCTATATTTTGAAAATATTCTAGCACTGTGTAGGCATGTACAGATTGCTTCTGGGACCCCAAAATATTGAATTTTCGGGTGTTTTGAGCCTGAATTTGAGATATAAACGGGTACAGAAGATACATGCACATATTGACTTTGGGCATCTAAAATATCGATTTTCAGCATGTTTTGGGCCTATATTTTGAAAATACTCTAACACTGAGTAGGCATGTACAGATTGCTTCTGGGACCTCTAAATTTCGAATTTTCGGATCTTTTAGGACTGAATTTGAGATATCAATTTTTTGGCACCTAAAATGTCGATTTTTAGCATGTTTTTAGCCTATATTTTGAAAATATTCTAGCACTGTGTAGGCATGTACAGATTGCTTCTGGGACCCCAAAATATTGAATTTTCGGGTGTTTTGAGCCTGAATTTGAGATATAAACCGGTACAGAAGATACATGCACATATTGACTTTGGGCATATAAAATATCGATTTTCAGCATGTTTTGGGCCTGTATTTTGAAAATACTCTAACACTGAGTAGGCATGTACAGATTGCTTCAAGGACCCCAAAATATCGAATTTTCGGGTGTTTTGAGCCTGAATTTGAGATATAAACGGGTACAGAAGATACATGCACATATTGACTTTGGGCATCTAAAATATCGATTTTCAGCATGTTTTGGGCCTGAATTTTGAAAATACTCTAACACGGAGTAGGCATGTACAGATCGCTTCTGGGACCCCAAAATATCGAATTTTCGGGTGTTTTGAGCCTGAATTTGAGATATAAACGGGTACAGAAGATACATGCACATATTGACTTTGGGCATCTAAAATATCGATTTTCAGCATGTTTTGGGCCTATATTTTGTAAATACTCTAACACTGAGTAGGCATGTACAGATTGCTTCTGGGACCTCTAAATATCGAATTTTCGGATCTTTTAGGACTGAATTTGAGATATCGATTTTTTGGCACCTAAAATGTCGATTTTTAGCATGTTTTTAGCCTATATTTTGAAAATATTCTAGCACTGTGTAGGCATGTACAGATTGCTTCTGGGACCCCAAAATATTGAATTTTCGGGTGTTTTGAGCCTGAATTTGAGATATAAACGGGTACTGAAGATGCATGCACATATCGACTTTTGTGCACCTAAAAGATCGATTTTCAGTATGTTTTGAGCATGTATTTTGAAAATACTCTAACACGGAGTAGGCATGTACAGATCGCTTCTGGGACCCCTAAATATCGAATTTTCGGGTGTTTTGGGACTGAATTTGAGATATCGACTTTTTGGCACCTAAAAGATCGATTTTTAGCATGTTTTTAGCCTATATTTTGAAAATATTCTAGCACTGAGTAGGCATGTACAGATTGCTTCTGGGACCCCAAAATTATTAATTTTCGGGTGTTTTGAGCCTGAATTTGAGATATAAACGGGTACAGAAGATACATGCACATATTGACTTTGGGCACCAAAAATATCGATTTTCAGCATGTTTTGGGCCTGAGTTTTGAAAATACTCTAACACGGAGTAGGCATGTACAGATCGCTTCTGGGACCCCAAAATATCGAATTTTCGGGTGTTTAGGGACAGAATTTGAGGTATAAACGGGTACAGAAGATGCATGCACATATCGACTTTTGGGCACCTAAAAGATCGATTTTCAGTATTTTTTTGGCCTGTATTTTGAAAATACTCTAACACGGAGTAGGCATGTACAGATACCTTCTGGGACCTCTAAATATCGAATTTTCGGGTGTTTTGGGACTGAATTTGAAATATCGATTTTTTGGCACCTAAAATATCGATTTTTAGCATGTTTTTAGCCTATATTTTGAAAATACTCTAACACGGAGTAGGCATGTACAGATTGCTTCTGGGACCCCAAAATATTGAATTTTCGGGTGTTTTGAGCCTGAATTTGAGATATAAATGGGTACAGAAGATACATGCACATATTGACTTTTGTGTACCTAAAAGATCGATTTTCAGTATGTTTTGAGCATGTATTTTTGAAAATACTCTAACACGGAGTAGGCATGTACAAATCGCTTCTGGGACCTCTAAATATCGATATTTCGGGTGTTTTGGGACTGAATTTGAGATATCGACTTTTTGGCACCTAAAATGTCGATTTTTAGCATGTTTTTAGCCTATGTTTTGAAAATATTCTAGCACTGAGTAGGCATGTACAGATTGCTTCTGGGACCCCAAAATATTGAATTTTCGGGTGTTTTGAGCCTGAATTTGAGATATAAACGGGTACAGAAGATACATGCTCATATTGACTTTGGGCACCAAAAATATCGATTTTCAGCATGTTATGGGCCTGAATTTTGAAAATACTCTTAACACGTAGTAGGCATGTACAGATCGCTTCTGGGACCCCAAAATATCGAATTTTCGGGTGTTTAGGGCCAGAATTTGAGATATAAACGGGTACAGAAGATGCATGCACATATCGACTTTTGGGCACCTAAAAGATCGATTTTCAGTATGTTTTTGGCCTGTATTTTGAAAATACTCTAACACGGAGTAGGCATGCACAGATACCTTCTGGGACCTCTAAATATCGAATTTTCGGATCTTTTGGGACTGAATTTGAGATATCGATTTTTTAGCACCTAAAATGTCGATTTTTATCATGTTTTTAGCCTATATTTTGAAAATATTCTAGCACTGTGTAGGCATGTACAGATTGCTTCTGGGACCCCAAAATATTGAATTTTCGGGTGTTTTGAGCCTGAATTTGAGATATAAACGGATACAGAAGATACATGCACATATTGACTTTGGGCATCTAAAATATCGATTTTCATCATGTTTTGGGCCTGTATTTTGAAAATACTCTAACACTGAGTAGGCATGTACAGATTGCTTCTGGGACCCCAAAATATTGAATTTTCGGGTGTTTTGAGCCTGAATTTGAGATATAAACGGGTACTGAAGATGCATGCACATATCGACTTTTGTGCACCTAAAAGATCGATTTTCAGTATGTTTTGAGCATGTATTTTGAAAATACTCTAACACGGAGTAGGCATGTACAGATCGCTTCTGGGACCCCTAAATATCGAATTTTCGGGTGTTTTGGGACTGAATTTGAGATATCGACTTTTTGGCACCTAAAAGATCGATTTTTAGCATGTTTTTAGCCAATATTTTGAAAATATTCTAGCACTGAGTAGGCATGTACAGATTGCTTCTGGGACCCCAAAATATTGAATTTTTGGGTGTTTTGAGCCTGAATTTGAGATATAAACGGTTACAGAAGATACATGCACATATTGACTTTGGGCACCAAAAATATCGATTTTCAGCATGTTTTGGGCCTGTATTTTGAAAATTTTCTAACACGGAGTAGGCATGTACAGATTGCTTCTGGGACCCCAAAATATCGAATTTTCGGGTGTTTAGGGCCAGAATTTGAGATATAAACGGGTACAGAAGATGCATGCACATATCGACTTTTGGGCACCTAAAAGATCGATTTTCAGTATGTTTTTGGCCTGTATTTTGAAAATACTCTAACACGGAGTAAGCATGTACAGATACCTTCTGGGACCTCTAAATATCGAATTTTCGGGTGTTTTGGGACTGAATTTGAGATATCGA
Organism: Petrolisthes cinctipes; assembly: GCA_033782935.1. Lineage (NCBI taxonomy): Eukaryota > Metazoa > Arthropoda > Malacostraca > Decapoda > Porcellanidae > Petrolisthes > Petrolisthes cinctipes. The sequence continues at coordinate 689,688 of JAWQEG010001185.1, forward strand.
TTTTTTGGCACCTTAAATGTCGATTTTTAGCATGTTTTTAGCCTGTGTAGGCATGAACAGATTGCTTCTGGGACCCCAAAATATTGAATTTTCGGGTGTTTTGAGCCTGAATTTGAGATATAAACGGGTACAGAAGATACATGCACATATTGACTTTGGGCATCTAAAATATCGATTTTCAGCATGTTTTGGGCCTGTATTTTGAAAATACTCTAACACTGAGTAGGCATGTACAGATTGCTTCTGGGACCCCAAAATATTGAATTTTCGGGTGTTTTGAGCCTGAATTTGAGATATAAACGGGTACTGAAGATGCATGCACATATCGACTTTTGGGCACCTAAAAGATCGATTTTCAGTATGTTTTGAGCATGTATTTTGAAAATACTCTAACACGGAGTAGGCATGTACAGATCGCTTCTGGGACCCCTAAATATCGAATTTTTGGGTGTTTTGGGACTTAATTTGAGATATCGACTTTTTGGCACCTAATATAAACGGGTACAGAAGATACATGCACATATTGACTTTGGGCACCAAAAATATCGATTTTCAGCATGTTTTGGGCCTGTATTTTGAAAATACTCTAACACGGAGTAGGCATGTACAGATCGCTTCTGGGACCCCTAAATATCGAATTTTCGGGTGTTTTGGGCCAGAATTTGAGATATCGATTTTTTGGCACCTAAAATGTCGATTTTTAGCATGTTTTTAGCCTATATTTTGAAAATATTCTAGCACTGTGTAGGCATGTACAGATTGCTTCTGGGACCCCAAAATATTGAATTTTCGGGTGTTTTGAGCATGAATTTGAGATATAAACGGATACAGAAGATACATGCACATATTGACTTTGGGCATCTAAAATATCGATTTTCAGCATGTTTTGGGCCTGAGTTTTGAAAATACTCTAACACGGAGTAGGCATGTACAGATCGCTTCTGGGACCCCAAAATATCGAATTTTCGGGTGTTTAGGGCCAGAATTTGAGATATAAACGGGTACAGAAGATGCATGCACATATCGACTTTTGGGCACCTAAAAGATCGATTTTCAGTATTTTTTTGGCCTGTATTTTGAAAATACTCTAACACGGAGTAGGCATGTACAGATACCTTCTGGGACCTCTAAATATCGAATTTTCGGGTGTTTTGGGACTGAATTTGAGATATCGATTTTTTGGCACCTAAAATGTCGATTTTTAACATGTTTTTAGCCTATATTTTGAAAATATTCTAGCACTGTGTAGGCATGTACAGATTGCTTCTGGGACCCCAAAATATTGAATTTTCGGGTGTTTTGAGCCTGAATTTGAGATATAAACGGATACAGAAGATACATGCACATATTGACTTTGGGCATCTAAAATATCGATTTTCAGCATGTTTTGGGCCTGTATTTTGAAAATACTCTAACACTGAGTAGGCATGTACAGATTGCTTCTGGGACCCCAAAATATTGAATTTTCGGGTGTTTTGAGCCTGAATTTGAGATATAAACGGGTACTGAAGATGCATGCACATATCGACTTTTGTGCACCTAAAAGATCGATTTTCAGTATGTTTTGAGCATGTATTTTGAAAAAACTCTAACACGGAGTAGGCATGTACAGATCGCTTCTGGGACCCCAAAATATCGAATTTTCGGGTGTTTAGGGCCAGAATTTGAGATATAAACGGGTACTGAAGATGCATGCACATATCGACTTTTGGGCACCTAAAAGATCGATTTTCAGTATGTTTTGAGCATGTATTTTGAAAATACTCTAACACGGAGTAGGCATGTACAGATCGCTTCTGGGACCCCAAAATATCGAATTTTCGGGTGTTTAGGGACAGAATTTGAGATATAAACGGGTACAGAAGATGCATGCACATATCGACTTTTGGGCACCTAAAAGATCGATTTTCAGTATTTTTTTGGCCTGTATTTTGAAAATACTCTAACACGGAGTAGGCATGTACAGATACCTTCTGGGACCTCTAAATATCGAATTTTCGGATCTTTTGGGACTGAATTTGAGATATCGATTTTTTGGCACCTAAAATGTCGATTTTTAGCATGTTTTTAGCCTATATTTTGAAAATATTCTAGCACTGTGTAGGCATGTACAGATTGCTTCTGGAACCCCAAAATATTGAATTTTCGGTTGTTTTGAGCCTGAATTTGATATATAAACGGGTACAGAAGATACATGCACATATTGACTTTGGGCACCAAAAATATCGATTTTCAGCATGTTTTGGGCCTGAATTTTGAAAATACTCTAACACGGAGTAGGCATGTACAGATCGCTTCTGGGACCCCAAAATATCGAATTTTCGGGTGTTTAGGGCCAGAATTTGAGATATAAACGGGTACAGAAGATGCATGCACATATCGACTTTTGGGCACCTAAAAGATCGATTTTCAGTATGTTTTTGGCCTGTATTTTGAAAATACTCTAACACGGAGTAGGCATGTACAGATACCTTCTGGGACCTCTAAATATCGAATTTTCGGGTGTTTTGGGACTGAATTTGAGATATCGATTTTTTGGCACCTAAAATGTCGATTTTTAACATGTTTTTAGCCTATATTTTGAAAATATTCTAGCACTGTGTAGGCATGTACAGATTGCTTCTGGGACCCCAAAATATTGAATTTTCGGGTGTTTTGAGCCTGAATTTGAGATATAAACGGATACAGAAGATACATGCACATATTGACTTTGGGCATCTAAAATATCGATTTTCAGCATGTTTTGGGCCTGTATTTTGAAAATACTCTAACACTGAGTAGGCATGTACAGATTGCTTCTGGGACCCCAAAATATTGAATTTTCGGGTGTTTTGAGCCTGAATTTGAGATATAAACGGGTACTGAAGATGCATGCACATATCGACTTTTGTGCACCTAAAAGATCGATTTTCAGTATGTTTTGAGCATGTATTTTGAAAAAACTCTAACACGGAGTAGGCATGTACAGATCGCTTCTGGGACCCCAAAATATCGAATTTTCGGGTGTTTAGGGCCAGAATTTGAGATATAAACGGGTACTGAAGATGCATGCACATATCGACTTTTGGGCACCTAAAAGATCGATTTTCAGTATGTTTTGAGCATGTATTTTGAAAATACTCTAACACGGAGTAGGCATGTACAGATCGCTTCTGGGACCCCTAAATATCGAATTTTCGGGTGTTTTGGGACTGAATTTGAGATATCGACTTTTTGGCACCTAATATAAACGGGTACAGAAGATACATGCACATATTGACTTTGGGCACCAAAAATATCGATTTTCAGCATGTTTTGGGCCTGTATTTTGAAAATACTCTAACACGGAGTAGGCATGTACAGATCGCTTCTGGGACCCCTAAATATCGAATTTTCGGGTGTTTTGGGACTGAATTTGAGATATCGACTTTTTGGCACCTAAAATGTCGAATTTTATCATGTTTTTAGCCTATGTTTTGAAAATATTCTAGCACTGTGTTGGCATGTACAGATTGCTTCTGGGACCCCAAAATATTGAATTTTCGGGTGTTTTGAGCCTGAATTTGAGATATAAACGGGTACAGAAGATACATGCACATATTGACTTTGGGCACCAAAAATATCGATTTTCAGCATGTTATGGGCCTGAATTTTGAAAATACTCTAACACGTAGTAGGCATGTACAGATCGCTTCTGGGACCCCAAAATATCGAATTTTCGGGTGTTTAGGGCCAGAATTTGAGATATAAACGGGTACAGAAGATGCATGCACATATCGACTTTTGGGCACCTAAAAGATCGATTTTCAGTATGTTTTTGGCCTGTATTTTGAAAATACTCTAACACGGAGTAGGCATGCACAGATACCTTCTGGGACCTCTAAATATCGAATTTTCGGATCTTTTGGGACTGAATTTGAGATATCGAATTTTTTGGCACCTAAAATGTCGATTTTTAGCATGTTTTTAGCCTATATTTTAAAAATATTCTAGCACTGTGTAGGCATGTACAGATTGCTTCTGGGACCCCAAAATATTGAATTTTCGGGTGTTTTGAGCCTGAATTTGAGATATAAACGGATACAGAAGATACATGCACATATTGACTTTGGTCATCTAAAATATCGATTTTCAGCATGTTTTGGGCCTGTATTTTGAAAATACTCTAACACTGAGTAGGCATGTACAGATTGCTTCTGGGACCCCAAAATATTGAATTTTCGGGTGTTTTGAGCCTGAATTTGAGATATAAACGGGTACTGAAGATGCATGCACATATCGACTTTTGTGCACCTAAAAGATCGATTTTCAGTATGTTTTGAGCATGTATTTTGAAAATACTCTAACACGGAGTAGGCATGTACAGATCGCTTCTGGGACCCCTAAATATCGAATTTTCGGGTGTTTTGGGACTGAATTTGAGATATCGACTTTTTGGCACCTAAAAGATCGATTTTTAGCATGTTTTTAGCCAATATTTTGAAAATATTCTAGCACTGAGTAGGCATGTACAGATTGCTTCTGGGACCCCAAAATATTGAATTTTCGGGTGTTTTGAGCCTGAATTTGAGATATAAACGGGTACAGAAGATACATGCACATATTGACTTTGGGCATCTAAAATATCGATTTTCAGCATGTTTTGGGCCTGTATTTTGAAAATACTCTAACACTGAGTAGGCATGTACAGATTGCTTCTGGGACCCCAAAATATTGAATTTTCGGGTGTTTTGAGCCTGAATTTGAGATATACACGGGTACTGAAGATGCATGCACATATCGACTTTTGGGCACCTAAAAGATCGATTTTCAGTATGTTTTGAGCATGTATTTTGAAAATACTCTAACACGGAGTAGGCATGTACAGATCGCTTCTGGGACCCCTAAATATCGAATTTTTGGGTGTTTTGGGACTTAATTTGAGATATTGACTTTTTGGCACCTAATATAAACGGGTACAGAAGATACATGCACATATTGACTTTGGGCACCAAAAATATCGATTTTCAGCATGTTTTGGGCCTGTATTTTGAAAATACTCTAACACGGAGTAGGCATGTACAGATCGCTTCTGGGACCCCTAAATATCGAATTTTCGGGTGTTTTGGGACTGAATTTGAGATATCGACTTTTTGGCACCTAAAATGTCGATTTTTAGCATGTTTTTAGCCTATGTTTTGAAAATATTCTAGCACTGTGTTGGCATGTACAGATTGCTTCTGGGACCCCAAAATATTGAATTTTCGGGTGTTTTGAGCCTGAATTTGAGATATAAACGGGTACAGAAGATACATGCACATATTGACTTTGGGCACCAAAAATATCGATTTTCAGCATGTTATGGGCCTGAATTTTGAAAATACTCTTAACACGTAGTAGGCATGTACAGATCGCTTCTGGGACCCCAAAATATCGAATTTTCGGGTGTTTAGGGCCAGAATTTGAGATATAAACGGGTACAGAAGATACATGCACATATCGACTTTTGGGCACCTAAAAGATCGATTTTCAGTATGTTTTTGGCCTGTATTTTGAAAATACTCTAACACGGAGTAGGCATGCACAGATACCTTCTGGGACCTCTAAATATCGAATTTTCGGATCTTTTGGGACTGAATTTGAGATATCGAATTTTTTGGCACCTAAAATGTCGATTTTTATCATGTTTTTAGCCTATATTTTGAAAATATTCTAGCACTGTGTAGGCATGTACAGATTGCTTCTGGGACCCCAAAATATTGAATTTTCGGGTGTTTTGAGCCTGAATTTGAGATATAAACGGATACAGAAGATACATGCACATATTGACTTTGGGCATCTAAAATATCGATTTTCAGCATGTTTTGGGCCTGTATTTTGAAAATACTCTAACACTGAGTAGGCATGTACAGATTGCTTCTGGGACCCCAAAATATTGAATTTTCGGGTGTTTTGAGCCTGAATTTGAGATATAAACGGGTACTGAAGATGCATGCACATATCGACTTTTGTGCACCTAAAAGATCGATTTTCAGTATGTTTTGAGCATGTATTTTGAAAATACTCTAACAAGGAGTAGGCATGTACAGATCGCTTCTGGGACCCCTAAATATCGAATTTTCGGGTGTTTTGGGACTGAATTTGAGATATCGACTTTTTGGCACCTAAAAGATCGATTTTTAGCATGTTTTTAGCCAATATTTTGAAAATATTCTAGCACTGAGTAGGCATGTACAGATTGCTTCTGGGACCCCAAAATATTGAATTTTTGGGTGTTTTGAGCCTGAATTTGAGATATAAACAGTTACAGAAGATACATGCACATATTGACTTTGGGCACCAAAAATATCGATTTTCAGCATGTTTTGGGCCTGTATTTTGAAAATTCTCTAACACGGAGTAAGCATGTACAGATACCTTCTGGGACCTCTAAATATCGAATTTTCGGGTGTTTTGGGACTGAATTTGAGATATCGATTTTTTGGCACCTTAAATGTCGATTTTTAGCATGTTTTTAGCCTGTGTAGGCATGAACAGATTGCTTCTGGGACCCCAAAATATTGAATTTTCGGGTGTTTTGAGCCCGAATTTGAGATATAAACGGGTACAGAAGATACATGCACATATTGACTTTGGGAATCTATAATATCGTTTTTCAGCATGTTTTGGGCCTGTATTTTGAAAATACTCTAACACTGAGTAGGCATGTACAGATTGCTTCTGGGACCCCAAAATATTGAATTTTCGGGTGTTTTGAACCTGAATTTGAGATATAAACGGGTACTGAAGATGCATGCACATATCGACTTTTGTGCACCTAAAAGATCGATTTTCAGTATGTTTTGAGCATGTATTTTGAAAATACTCTAACACGGAGTAGGCATGTACAGATCGCTTCTGGGACCCCTAAATATCGAATTTTCGGGTGTTTTGGGACTTAATTTGAGATATCGACTTTTTGGCACCTAATATAAACGGGTACAGAAGATACATGCACATATTGACTTTGGGCACCAAAAATATCGATTTTCAGCATGTTTTGGGCCTGTATTTTGAAAATACTCTAACACGGAGTGCATGTACAGATCACTTCTGGGACCCCTAAATATCGAATTTTCGGGTGTTTTGTGACTGAATTTGAGATATCGACTTTTTGGCACCTAAAAGATCGATTTTTAGCATGTTTTTAGCCTATATTTTAAAAATATTATAGCACTGAGTAGGCATGTACAGATTGCTTCTGGGACCCCAAAATATTGAATTTTCGGGTGTTTTGAGCCTGAATTTGAGATATAAACGGGTACAGAAGATACATGCACATATTGACTTTGGGCACCAAAAATATCGATTTTCAGCATGTTTTGGGCCTGAATTTTGAAAATACTCTAACACGGAGTAGGCATGTACAGATCGCTTCTGGGACCCCAAAATATCGAATTTTCGGGTTTTTAAGGCCAGAATTTAAGATATAAACGGGAACAGAAGATGCATGCACATATCGACTTTTGGGCACCTAAAAGATCGATTTTCAGTATGTTTTAGGCCTGTATTTTGAAAATACTCTAACACGGAGTAGGCATGCACAGATACCTTCTGGGACCTCTAAATATCGAATTTTCGGGTGTTTTGGGACTGAATTTGAGATATCGATTTTTTGGCACCTAAAATGTCGATTTTTAGCATGTTTTTAAAAGCCTATATTTTGAAAATATTCTAGCACTGTGTTGGCATGTACAGATTGCTTCTGGGACCCCAAAATATTGAATTTTCGGGTGTTTTGAGCCTGAATTTGAGATATAAACGGGTACAGAAGATACATGCACATATTGACTTTGGGCATCTAAAATATCGATTTTCAGCATGTTATGGGCCTGAATTTTGAAAATACTCTAACACGTAGTAGGCATGTACAGATCGCTTCTGGGACCCCAAAATATCGAATTTTCGGGTGTTTAGGGCCGGAATTTGAGATATAAACGGGTACAGAAGATGCATGCACATATCGACTTTTGGGCACCTAAAAGATCGATTTTCAGTAAGTTTTTGGCCTGTATTTTGAAAATACTCTAACACGGAGTAGGCATGCACAGATACCTTCTGGGACCTCTAAATATCGAATTTTCGGATCTTTTGGGACTGAATTTGAGATATCGATTTTTTGGCACCTAAAATGTCGATTTTTATCATGTTTTTAGCCTATATTTTGAAAATATTCTAGCACTGTGTAGGCATGTACAGATTGCTTCTGGGACCCCAAAATATTGAATTTTCGGGAGTTTTGAGCCTGAATTTGAGATATAAACGGATACAGAAGATACATGCACATATTGACTATGGGCATCTAAAATATCGATTTTCAGCATGTTTTGGGCCTGAATTTTGAAAATACTCTAACACTGAGTAGGCATGTACAGATCGCTTCTGGGACCCCAAAATATTGAATTTTCGGGTGTTTTGGGACTTAATTTGAGATATCGACTTTTTGGCAACTAATATAAACGGGTACAGAAGATACATGCACATATTGACTTTGGGCACCAAAAATATCGATTTTCAGCATGTTTTGGGCCTGTATTTTGAAAATACTCTAACACGGAGTAGGAATGTACAGATCGCTTCTGGGACCCCTAAATATCGAATTTTCGGGTGTTTTGGGACTGAATTTGAGATATCGACTTTTTGGCACCTAAAAGATCGATTTTTAGCATGTTTTTAGCCTATATTTTAAAAATACTCTAACACGGAGTAGGCATGTACAGATTGCTTCTGGGACCCCAAAATATTGAATTTTCGGGTGTTTTGAGCCTGAATTTGAGATATAAACGGGTACAGAAGATACATGCACATATTGACTTTGGGCACCAAAAATATCGATTTTCAGCATTTTTTGGGCCTGAATTTTGAAAATACTCTAACACGGAGTAGGCATGTACAGATCGCTTCTGGGACCCCAAAATATCGAATTTTCGGGTGTTTTGGGCCAGAATTTGAGATATCGATTTTTTGGCACCTAAAATGTCGATTTTTAGCATGTTTTTAGCCTATATTTTGAAAATATTCTAGCACTGTGTAGGCATGTACAGATTGCTTCTGGGACCCCAAAATATTGAATTTTCGGGTGTTTTGAGCCTGAATTTGAGATATAAACGGGTACAGAAGATACATGCACATATTGACTTTGGGCACCAAAAATATCGATTTTCAGCATGTTATGGGCCTGAATTTTGAAAATACTCTTAACACGTAGTAGGCATGTACAGATCGCTTCTGGGACCCCAAAATATCGAATTTTCGGGTGTTTAGGGCCAGAATTTGAGATATAAACGGGTACAGAAGATACATGCACATATCGACTTTTGGGCACCTAAAAGATCGATTTTCAGTATGTTTTTGGCCTGTATTTTGAAAATACTCTAACACGGAGTAGGCATGCACAGATACCTTCTGGGACCTCTAAATATCGAATTTTCGGATCTTTTGGGACTGAATTTGAGATATCGAATTTTTTGGCACCTAAAATGTCGATTTTTATCATGTTTTTAGCCTATATTTTGAAAATATTCTAGCACTGTGTAGGCATGTACAGATTGCTTCTGGGACCCCAAAATATTGAATTTTCGGGTGTTTTGAGCCTGAATTTGAGATATAAACGGATACAGAAGATACATGCACATATTGACTTTGGGCATCTAAAATATCGATTTTCAGCATGTTTTGGGCCTGTATTTTGAAAATACTCTAACACTGAGTAGGCATGTACAGATTGCTTCTGGGACCCCAAAATATTGAATTTTCGGGTGTTTTGAGCCTGAATTTGAGATATAAACGGGTACTGAAGATGCATGCACATATCGACTTTTGTGCACCTAAAAGATCGATTTTCAGTATGTTTTGAGCATGTATTTTGAAAATACTCTAACAAGGAGTAGGCATGTACAGATCGCTTCTGGGACCCCTAAATATCGAATTTTCGGGTGTTTTGGGACTGAATTTGAGATATCGACTTTTTGGCACCTAAAAGATCGATTTTTAGCATGTTTTTAGCCAATATTTTGAAAATATTCTAGCACTGAGTAGGCATGTACAGATTGCTTCTGGGACCCCAAAATATTGAATTTTTGGGTGTTTTGAGCCTGAATTTGAGATATAAACAGTTACAGAAGATACATGCACATATTGACTTTGGGCACCAAAAATATCGATTTTCAGCATGTTTTGGGCCTGTATTTTGAAAATTCTCTAACACGGAGTAAGCATGTACAGATACCTTCTGGGACCTCTAAATATCGAATTTTCGGGTGTTTTGGGACTGAATTTGAGATATCGATTTTTTGGCACCTTAAATGTCGATTTTTAGCATGTTTTTAGCCTGTGTAGGCATGAACAGATTGCTTCTGGGACCCCAAAATATTGAATTTTCGGGTGTTTTGAGCCCGAATTTGAGATATAAACGGGTACAGAAGATACATGCACATATTGACTTTGGGAATCTATAATATCGTTTTTCAGCATGTTTTGGGCCTGTATTTTGAAAATACTCTAACACTGAGTAGGCATGTACAGATTGCTTCTGGGACCCCAAAATATTGAATTTTCGGGTGTTTTGAACCTGAATTTGAGATATAAACGGGTACTGAAGATGCATGCACATATCGACTTTTGTGCACCTAAAAGATCGATTTTCAGTATGTTTTGAGCATGTATTTTGAAAATACTCTAACACGGAGTAGGCATGTACAGATCGCTTCTGGGACCCCTAAATATCGAATTTTCGGGTGTTTTGGGACTTAATTTGAGATATCGACTTTTTGGCACCTAATATAAACGGGTACAGAAGATACATGCACATATTGACTTTGGGCACCAAAAATATCGATTTTCAGCATGTTTTGGGCCTGTATTTTGAAAATACTCTAACACGGAGTGCATGTACAGATCACTTCTGGGACCCCTAAATATCGAATTTTCGGGTGTTTTGTGACTGAATTTGAGATATCGACTTTTTGGCACCTAAAAGATCGATTTTTAGCATGTTTTTAGCCTATATTTTAAAAATATTATAGCACTGAGTAGGCATGTACAGATTGCTTCTGGGACCCCAAAATATTGAATTTTCGGGTGTTTTGAGCCTGAATTTGAGATATAAACGGGTACAGAAGATACATGCACATATTGACTTTGGGCACCAAAAATATCGATTTTCAGCATGTTTTGGGCCTGAATTTTGAAAATACTCTAACACGGAGTAGGCATGTACAGATCGCTTCTGGGACCCCAAAATATCGAATTTTCGGGTTTTTAAGGCCAGAATTTAAGATATAAACGGGAACAGAAGATGCATGCACATATCGACTTTTGGGCACCTAAAAGATCGATTTTCAGTATGTTTTAGGCCTGTATTTTGAAAATACTCTAACACGGAGTAGGCATGCACAGATACCTTCTGGGACCTCTAAATATCGAATTTTCGGGTGTTTTGGGACTGAATTTGAGATATCGATTTTTTGGCACCTAAAATGTCGATTTTTAGCATGTTTTTAAAAGCCTATATTTTGAAAATATTCTAGCACTGTGTTGGCATGTACAGATTGCTTCTGGGACCCCAAAATATTGAATTTTCGGGTGTTTTGAGCCTGAATTTGAGATATAAACGGGTACAGAAGATACATGCACATATTGACTTTGGGCATCTAAAATATCGATTTTCAGCATGTTATGGGCCTGAATTTTGAAAATACTCTAACACGTAGTAGGCATGTACAGATCGCTTCTGGGACCCCAAAATATCGAATTTTCGGGTGTTTAGGGCCGGAATTTGAGATATAAACGGGTACAGAAGATGCATGCACATATCGACTTTTGGGCACCTAAAAGATCGATTTTCAGTAAGTTTTTGGCCTGTATTTTGAAAATACTCTAACACGGAGTAGGCATGCACAGATACCTTCTGGGACCTCTAAATATCGAATTTTCGGATCTTTTGGGACTGAATTTGAGATATCGATTTTTTGGCACCTAAAATGTCGATTTTTATCATGTTTTTAGCCTATATTTTGAAAATATTCTAGCACTGTGTAGGCATGTACAGATTGCTTCTGGGACCCCAAAATATTGAATTTTCGGGAGTTTTGAGCCTGAATTTGAGATATAAACGGATACAGAAGATACATGCACATATTGACTATGGGCATCTAAAATATCGATTTTCAGCATGTTTTGGGCCTGAATTTTGAAAATACTCTAACACTGAGTAGGCATGTACAGATCGCTTCTGGGACCCCAAAATATTGAATTTTCGGGTGTTTTGGGACTTAATTTGAGATATCGACTTTTTGGCAACTAATATAAACGGGTACAGAAGATACATGCACATATTGACTTTGGGCACCAAAAATATCGATTTTCAGCATGTTTTGGGCCTGTATTTTGAAAATACTCTAACACGGAGTAGGAATGTACAGATCGCTTCTGGGACCCCTAAATATCGAATTTTCGGGTGTTTTGGGACTGAATTTGAGATATCGACTTTTTGGCACCTAAAAGATCGATTTTTAGCATGTTTTTAGCCTATATTTTAAAAATACTCTAACACGGAGTAGGCATGTACAGATTGCTTCTGGGACCCCAAAATATTGAATTTTCGGGTGTTTTGAGCCTGAATTTGAGATATAAACGGGTACAGAAGATACATGCACATATTGACTTTGGGCACCAAAAATATCGATTTTCAGCATTTTTTGGGCCTGAATTTTGAAAATACTCTAACACGGAGTAGGCATGTACAGATCGCTTCTGGGACCCCAAAATATCGAATTTTCGGGTGTTTTGGGCCAGAATTTGAGATATCGATTTTTTGGCACCTAAAATGTCGATTTTTAGCATGTTTTTAGCCTATATTTTGAAAATATTCTAGCACTGTGTAGGCATGTACAGATTGCTTCTGGGACCCCAAAATATTGAATTTTCGGGTGTTATGAGCCTGAATTTGAGATATAAACGGATACAGAAGATACATGCACATATTGACTTTGGGCATCTAAAATATCGATTTTCAGCATGTTTTGGGCCTGAGTTTTAAAAATACTCTAACACGGAGTAGGCATGTACAGATCGCTTCTGGGACCCCAAAATATCGAATTTTCGGGTGTTTAGGGACAGAATTTGAGATATAAACGGGTACAGAAGATGCATGCACATATCGACTTTTGGGCACCTAAAAGATCGATTTTCAGTATTTTTTTGGCCTGTATTTTGAAAATACTCTAACACGGAGTAGGCATGTACAGATACCTTCTGGGACCTCTAAATATCGAATTTTCGGATCTTTTGGGACTGAATTTGAGATATCGATTTTTTGGCACCTAAAATGTCGATTTTTAGCATGTTTTTAGCCTATATTTTGAAAATATTCTAGCACTGTGTAGGCATGTACAGATTGCTTCTGGGACCCCAAAATATTGAATTTTCGGGTGTTTTGAGCCTGAATTTGATATATAAACGGGTACAGAAGATACATGCACATATTGACTTTGGGCACCAAAAATATCGATTTTCAGCATGTTTTGGGCCTGAATTTTGAAAATACTCTAACACGGAGTAGGCATGTACAGATCGCTTCTGGGACCCCAAAATATCGAATTTTCGGGTGTTTAGGGCCAGAATTTGAGATATAAACGGGTACAGAAGATGCATGCACATATCGACTTTTGGGCACCTAAAAGATCGATTTTCAGTATTTTTTTGGCCTGTATTTTGAAAATACTCTAACACGGAGTAGGCATGTACAGATACCTTCTGGGACCTCTAAATATCGAATTTTCGGGTGTTTTGGGACTGAATTTGAGATATCGATTTTTTGGCACCTAAAATGTCGATTTTTAGCATGTTTTTAGCCTATATTTTGAAAATATTCTAGCACTGTGTAGGCATGTACAGATTGCTTCTTGGACCCCAAAATATTGAATTTTCGGGTGTTTTGAGCCTGAATTTGAGATATAAACGGATACAGAAGATACATGCACATATTGACTTTGGGCATCTAAAATATCGATTTTCAGCATGTTTTGGGCCTGTATTTTGAAAATACTCTAACACTGAGTAGGCATGTACAGATTGCTTCTGGGACCCCAAAATATTGAATTTTCGGGTGTTTTGAGCCTGAATTTGAGATATAAACGGGTACTGAAGATGCATGCACATATCGACTTTTGTGCACCTAAAAGATCGATTTTCAGTATGTTTTGAGCATGTATTTTGAAAATACTCTAACACGGAGTAGGCATGTACAGATCGCTTCTGGGACCCCTAAATATCGAATTTTCGGGTGTTTTGGGACTGATGTTGAGATATCGACTTTTTGGCACCTAAAAGATCGATTTTTAGCATGTTTTTAGCCAATATTTTGAAAATATTCTAGCACTGAGTAGGCATGTACAGATTGCTTCTGGGACCCCAAAATATTGAATTTTCGGGTGTTTTGAGCCTGAATTTGAGATATAAACGGGTACAGAAGATACATGCACATATTGACTTTGGGCACCAAAAATATCGATTTTCTGCATGTTTTGGGCCTGAATTTTGAAAATACTCTAACACGGAGTAGGCATGTACAGATCGCTTCTGGGACCCCAAAATATCGAATTTTCGGGTCTTTAGGGCCAGAATTTGAGATATAAACGGGTACTGAAGATGCATGCACATATCGACTTTTGGGCACCTAAAAGATCGATTTTCAGTATGTTTTTGGCCTGTACTTTGAAAATACTCTAACACGGAGTAGGCATGTACAGATACCTTCTGTGACCTCTAAATATCGAATTTTCGGGTGTTTTGGGACTGAATTTGAGATATCGATTTTTTGGCACTTAAAATGTCGATTTTTAGCATGTTTTTAGCCTATATTTTGAAAATATTCTAGCACTGTGTAGGCATGTACAGATTGCTTCTGGGACCCCAAAATATTGAATTTTCGGATGTTTTGAGCCTGAATTTGAGATATAAACGGGTACAGAAGATACATGCACATATTGACTTTGGGCATCTAAAATATCGATTTTCAGCATGTTTTGGGCCTGTATTTTGAAAATACTCTAACACTGAGTAGGCATGTACAGATTGCTTCTGGGACCCCAAAATATTGTATTTTCGGGTGTTTTGAGCCTGAATTTGAGATATAAACGGGTACTGAAGATGCATGCACACATCGATTTTTGTGCACCTAAAAGATCGATTTTCAGTATGTTTTGAGCAAGTATTTTGAAAATACTCTAACACGGAGTAGGCATGTACAGATCGCTTCTGGGACCCCTAAATGTCGAATTTTCGGGTGTTTTGGGACTGAATTTGAGATACCGACTTTTTGGCACCTAAAAGATCGATTTTTAGCATGTTTTTAGCCTATATTTTGAAAATATTCTAGCACTGTACAGATTGCTTCTGGGACCCAAAAATATTGAATTTTTGGGTGTTTTGAGCCTGAATTTGAGATATAAACGGGTACAGAAGATACATGCACATATTGACTTTGGGCACCAAAAATATCGATTTTCAGCATGTTTTGGGCCTGAATTTTGAAAATACTCTAACACGGAGTAGGCATGTACAGATCGCTTCAGGGACCCCAAAATATCGAATTTTCGGGTGTTTAGGGCCAGAATTTGAGATATAAACGGGTACAGAAGATGCATGCACATATCGACTTTTGGGCACCTAAAAGATCGATTTTCAGTATGTTTTGAGCAAGTATTTTGAAAATACTCTAACACGGAGTAGGCATGTACAGATCGCTTCTGGGACCCCTAAATGTCGAATTTTCGGGTGTTTTGGGACTGAATTTGTTATATCGACTTTTTGGCACCTAAAAGATCGATTTTTAGCATGTTTTTAGCCTATATTTTGAAAATATTCTAGCACTGTACAGATTGCTTCTGGGACCCCAAAATATTGAATTTTCGGGTGTTTTGAGCCTGAATTTGAGATATAAACGGGTACAGAAGATACATGCACATATTGACTTTGGGGACCAAAAATATCGTTTTTCAGCATGTTTTGGGCCTGAATTTTGAAAATACTCTAACATGGAGTAGGCATGTACAAATCGCTTCTGGGACCCCAAAATATCGAATTTTCGGGTGTTTAGGGCCAGAATTTGAGATATAAACGGGTACAGAAGATGCATGCACATATCGACTTTTGGGCATCTAAAAGATCGATTTTCAGTATGTTTTAGGCCTGTATTTTGAAAATACTCTAACACGGAGTAGGCATGTACAGATCGCTTCTGGGACCCCTAAATATCGAATTTTCGGGTGTTTTGGGACTAAATTTGAGATATCGACTTTTTGGCACCTAAAAGATCGATTTTTAGCATGTTTTTAGCCAATATTTTGAAAATATTCTAGCACTGAGTAGGCATGTACAGATTGCTTCTGGGACCCCAAAATATTGAATTTTCGGGTGTTTTGAGCCTGAATTTGAGATATAAACGGGTACAGAAGATATTTAGGGCCAGAATTTGAGATATAAACGGGTACAGAAGATGCATGCACATATTGACTTTGGGCACCAAAAATATCGTCTTTCAGCATGTTTTGGGCCTGAATTTTGAAAATACTCTAACACGGAGTAGGCATGTACAGATCGATTCTGGGACCCCAAAATATCGAATTTTCGGGTGTTTAGGGCCAGAATTTGAGATATAAACGGGTACTGAAGATGCATGCACATATCGACTTTTGGGCACCTAAAAGATCGATTTTCAGTATGTTTTTGGCCTGTATTTTGAAAATACTCTAACACGGAGTAGGCATGTACAGATACCTTCTGGGACCTCTAAATATCGAATTTTCGGGTGTTTTGGGACTGAATTTGAGATATCGATTTTTTGGCACTTAAAATGTCGATTTTTAGCATGTTTTTAGCCTATATTTTGAAAATATTCAAGCACTGTGTAGGCATGTACAGATTGCTTCTGGGACCCCAAAATATTGAATTTTCGGGTATTTTGAGCCTGAATTTGAGATATAAACGTTTACTGAAGATGCATGCACATATCGTCTTTTGTGCACCTAAAAGATCAATTTTCAGTATGTTTTGAGCAAGTATTTTGAAAATACTCTAACACGGAGTAGGCATGTACAGATCGCTTCTCGGACCCCTAAATGTCGAATTTTGGGGTGTTTTGGGACTGAATTTGAGATATCGACTTTTTGGCACCTAAAAAATTGATTTTTAGCATGTTTTTAGCCTATATTTTGAAAATATTCTAGCACAGTACAGATTGCTTCTGGGACCCAAAAATATTGAATTTTCGGGTGTTTTGAGCCTGAATTTGAGATATAAACGGGTACAGAAGATACATGCACATATTGACTTTGGGCACCAAAAATATCGATTTTCAGCATGTTTTGGGCCTGAATTTTGAAAATACTCTAACACGGAGTAGGCATGTACAGATCGCTTCTGGGACCCCTAAATATCGAATTTTCGGGTGTTTAAGGCCAGAATTTGAGATATAAACGGGTACAGAAGATGCATGCATATATCGACTTTTGGGCACCTAAAAGATCGTTTTTCAGTATGTTTTAGGCCTATATTTTGAAAATACTCTAACACGGAGTAGGCATGCACAGATACCTTCTGGGACCTCTAAATATCGAATTTTCGGGTGTTTTGGGACTGAATTTGAGATATCGATTTTTTGGCACCTAAAACGTCGATTTTTAGCATGTTTTTAGCCTATATTTTGAAAATATTCTAGCACCGTGTAGGCATGTACAGATTGCTTCTGGGACCCCAAAATATTGAATTTTCGGGTGTTTTGAGCCTGAATTTGAGATATAAACGGGTACAGAAGATACATGCACATATTGACTTTGGGCATCTAAAATATCGATTTTCAGCATGTTTTGGGCCTGTAATTTGAAAATACTCTAACACGGAGTAGGCATGTACAGATCGCTTCTGGGACCCCAAAATATCGAATTTTCGGGTGTTTAGGGCCAGAATTTGAGATATAAACGGGTACTGAAGATGCATGCACATTTCGACTTTTGTGCACCTAAAAGATCGATTTTCAGTATGTTTTGAGCATGTATTTTGAAAATACTCTAACACGGAGTAGGCATGTACAGATCGCTTCTGGGACCCCTAAATATCGAATTTTCGGGTGTTTTGGGACTGAATTTGAGATATCGACTTTTTGGCACCTAAAATGTCGATTTTTAGCATGTTTTTAGCCTATATTTTGAAAATATTCTAGCACTGTGTAGGCATGTACAGATTGCTTCTGGGACCCCAAAATATTGAATTTTCGGGTGTTTTGAGCCTGAATTTGAGATATAAACGGGTACAGAAGATACATGCACATATTGACTTTGGGCACCAAAAATATCGATTTTCAGCATAATTTGGGCCTGTATTTTGAAAATACTCTAACCCTGAGTAGGCATGTACAGATTGCTTCTGGGACCCCAAAATATTGAATTTTCGGGTGTTTTGAGCCTGAATTTGAGATATAAACGGGTACTGAAGATGCATGCACATATCGACTTTTGTGCACCTAAAAGATCGATTTTCAGTATGTTTTGAGCATGTATTTTGAAAATACTCTAACACGGAGTAGGCATGTACAGATCGCTTCTGGGACCCCTAAATATCGAATTTTCGGGTGTTATGGAACTGATTTTGAGATATCGACTTTTTGGCACCTAAAATATCGATTTTTAGCATGTTTTTAGCCTATATTTTGAAAATATTCTAACACGGAGTAGGCATGTACAGATACATTCTGGGACCTCTAATTATAGAATTTTCAGGTGTTTTGGGACTGAATTTGAGATATCGATTTTTTGGCACCTAAAATGTCGATTTTTAGCATGTTTTTAGCCTATATTTTGAAAATATTCTAGCACTGTGTAGGCATGTACAGATTGCTTCTGGGACCCCAAAATATTGAATTTTCGGGTGTTTTGAGCCTGAATTTGAGATATAAACGGGTACAGATGATACATGCACATATTGACTTTGGGTATCTAAAATATCGATTTTCAGCATGTTTTGGGCCTGTATTTTGAAAATACTCTAACACTGAGTAGGCATGTACAGATTGCTTCTGGGACCCCAAAATATCGAATTTTCGGGTGTTTTGAGCCTGAATTTGAGATATAAACGGGTACTGAAGATGCATGCACATATCGACTTTTGTGCACCTAAAATATCGATTTTCAGTATGTTTTGAGCATGTATTTTGAAAATACTCTAACACGAAGTAGGCATGTACAGATACCTTCTGGGACCCCTAAATATCGAATTTTCGGGTGTTTTGGGACTGAATTTGAGATATCGACTTTTTGTCACCTAAAAGATCGATTTTTAGCATGTTTTTAGCCTATATTTTGAAAATATTCTAGCACTGTACAGATTGCTTCTGGGACCCCAAAATATTGAATTTTCGGGTGTTTTGAGTCTGAATTTGAGATATAAACGGGTACAGAAGATACATGCACATATTGACTTTGGGCACCAAAAATATCGATTTTCAGCATGTTTTGGGCCTGAATTTTGAAAATACTCTAACACGGAGTAGGCATGTACAGATCGCTTTTGGGACCCCAAAATATCGAATTTTCGGGTGTTTAGGGCCAGAATTTGAGATATAAACGGGTACAGAAGATGCATGCACATATCGACTTTTGGGCACCTAAATGATCGATTTTCAATATGTTTTTGGCCTGTATTTTGAAAATACTCTAACACGGAGTATGCATGTACAGATACCTTCTGGGACCTCTAAATATCGAGTTTTCGGGTGTTTTGGGACTGAATTTGAGATATCGATTTTTTGGCACCTAAAATGTCGATTTTTAGCATGTTTTTAGCCTATATTTTGAAAATATTCTAGCACTGTGTAGGCATGTACAGATTGCTTCTGGGACCCCAAAATATTGAATTTTCGTGTGTTTTGAGCCTGAATTTGAGATATAAACGGGTACAGAAGATACATGCACATATTGACTTTGGGCATCTAAAATATCGATTTTCAGCATGTTTTGGGCCTGTATTTTGAAAATACTCTAACACTGAGTAGGCATGTACAGATTGCTTCTGGGACCCCAAAATATTGAATTTTCGGGTGTTTTGAGCCTGAATTTGAGATATAAACGGGTACTGAAGATGCATGCACATATCGACTTTTGTGCACCTAAAAGATCGATTTTCAGTATGTTTTGAGCATGTATTTTGAAAATACTCTAACACGGAGTAGGCATGTACAGATCGCTTCTGGGATTCCTAAATATCGAATTTTCGGGTGTTTTGGGACTGAATTTGAGATATCGACTTTTTGGCACCTAAAAGATCGATTTTTAGCATGTTTTTAGCCTATAATTTGAAAATATTCTAGCACTGGGTATGCATGTACAGATTGCTTCTGGGACCCCAAAATATTGAATTTTCGGGTGTTTTGAGCCTGAATTTGAGATATAAACGGGTACAGAAGATACATGCACATATTGACTTTGGGCACCAAAAATATCGATTTTCAGCATGTTTTGGGCCTGATTTTTGAAAATACTCTAACACGGAGTAGGCATGTACAGATCGCTTCTGGGACCCCAAAATATCGAATTTTCGGGTGTTTAGGGCCAGAATTTGAGATATAAACGGGTACAGAAGATGCATGCACATATCGACTTTTGGGCACCTAAATGATCGATTTTCAATATGTTTTTGGCCTGTATTTTGAAAATACTCTAACACGGAGTAGGCATGTACAGATACCTTATGGGACCTCTAAATATCGAGTTTTCGGGTGTTTTGGGACTGAATTTGAGATATCGATTTTTTGGCACCTAAAATGTCGATTTTTAGCATGTTTTTAGCCTATATTTTGAAAATATTCTAGCACTGTGTAGGCATGTACAGATTGCTTCTGGGACCCCAAAATATTGAATTTTCGGGTGTTTTGAGCCTGAATTTGAGATATAAACGGGTACTGAAGATGCATGCACATATCGACTTTTGTGCACCTAAAAGATCGATTTTCAGTATGTTTTGAGCATGTATTTTGAAAATACTCTAACACGAAGTAGGCATGTACAGATCGCTTCTGGGACCCCTAAATATCGAATTTTCGGGTGTTTTGGGACTGAATTTGAGATATCGACTTTTTGGCACCTAAAAGATCGATTTCTAGCATGTTTTTAGCCTATATTTTGAAAATATTCTAGCACTGTGTAGGCATGTACAGATTGCTTCTGGGACCCCAAAATATTGAATTTTCGGGTGTTTTGAGCCTGAATTTGAGATATAAACGGATACAGAAGATACATGCACATATTGACTTTGGGCATCTAAAATATCGATTTTCAGCATGTTTTTGGCCTGTATTTTGAAAATACTCTAACACTGAGTAGGCATGTGCAGATTGCTACTGGGACCCAAAAATATTGAATTTTCGGGTGTTTTGAGAATGAATTTGAGATATAAACGGGTACTGAAGACGCATGCACATATCGACTTTTGGGCACCTAAAAGATCGATTTTCAGTATGTTTTGAGCATGTATTTTGAAAATACTTTAACACGGAGTAGGCATGTACAGATCGCTTCTGGGACCCCTAAATATCGAATTTTCGTGTGTTTTGGGACTGAATTTGAGATATCGACTTTTTGGCACCTAAAAGATCGATTTTTAGCATGTTTTTAGCCTATATTTTGAAAATATTCTAGCACTGAGTAGGCATGTACAGATAGCTTCTGGGACCCCAAAATATTGAATTTTCGGGTGTTTTGAGCCTGAATTTGAGATATAAACGGGTACAGAAGATACATGCACATATTGACTTTGGGCACCAAAAATATCGATTTTCAGCATGTTTTGGGCCTGAATTTTGAAAATACTCTAACACAGAGTAGGCATGTACAGATCGCTTTTGGGACCCCAAAATATCGAATTTTCGGGTGTTTAGGGCAAGAATTTGAGATATAAACGGGTACAGAAGATGCATGTACATACCGACTTTTGGGCACCTAAAAGATCGATTTTCAGTATGTTTTTGGCCTGTATTTTGAAAATACCCTAACACGGAGTAAGCATGTACAGATACCTTCTGGGACCTCTAAATATCGAATTTTCGGGTGTTTTGGGACTGAATTTGAGATATCGATTTTTTAGCACCTTAAATGTCGATTTTTAGCATGTTTTTAGCCTATATTTTGAAAATATTCTAGCACTGTGTAGGCATGAACAGATTGCTTCTGGGACCCCAAAATATTGAATTTTCGGGTGTTTTGAGCCTGATTTTGAGATATAAACGGGTACTGAAGATGCATGCACATATCGACTTTTGTGCACCTAAAAGATCGATTTTCAGTATGTTTTGAGCATGTATTTTGAAAATACTCTAACACGGAGTAGGCATGTACAGATCGCTTCTGGGACCCCTAAATATCGAATTTTCGGGTGTTTTGGGACTGAATTTGAGATATCGACTTTTTGGCACCTAAAAGATCGATTTTTAGCATGTTTTTAGCCTATATTTTGAAAATATTTTAGCACTGAGTAGGCATGTACAGATTGCTTCTGGGACCCCAAAATATTGAATTTTCGGGTGTTTTGAGCCTAAATTTGAGATATAAACGGATACAGAAGATACATACACATATTGACTTTGGGCACCAAAAATATCGATTTTCAGCATGTTTTGGGCCTGAATTTTGAAAATACTCTAACACGGAGTAGGCATGTACAGATCGCTTCTGGGACCCCCAAATATCGAATTTTCGGGTGTTTAGGGCCAGAATTTGAGATATAAACGGGTACAGAAGATACATGCACATATCGACTTTTGGGCACCTAAAAGATCGATTTTCAGTATTTTTTGAGCATGTATTTTGAAAATACTCTAACACGGAGTAGGCATGTACAGATCGCTTCTGGGACTCCTAAATATCGAATTTTCGGGTGTTTTGGGACTGAATTTGAGATATCGACTTTTTGGCACCTAAAAGATCGATTTTTAGCATGTTTTTAGCCTATATTTTGAAAATATTCTAGCACTGGGTATGCATGTACAGATTGCTTCTGGGACCCCAAAATATTGAATTTTCGGGTGTTTTGAGCCTGAATTTGAGATATAAACGGGTACAGAAGATACATGCACATATTGACTTTGGGCACCAAAAATATCGATTTTCAGCATGTTTTGGGCCTGATTTTTGAAAATACTCTAACACGGAGTAGGCATGTACAGATCGCTTCTGGGACCCCAAAATATCGAATTTTCGGGTGTTTAGGGCCAGAATTTGAGATATAAACGGGTACAGAAGATGCATGCACATATCGACTTTTGGGCACCTAAATGATCGATTTTCAATATGTTTTTGGCCTGTATTTTGAAAATACTCTAACACGGAGTAGGCATGTACAGATACCTTCTGGGACCTCTAAATATCGAGTTTTCGGGTGTTTTGGGACTGAATTTGAGATATCGATTTTTTGGCACCTAAAATGTCGATTTTTAGCATGTTTTTAGCCTATATTTTGAAAATATTCTAGCACTGTGTAGGCATGTACAGATTGCTTCTGGGACCCCAAAATATTGAATTTTCGGGTGTTTTGAGCCTGAATTTGAGATATAAACGGGTACAGAAGATACATGCACATATTGACTTTGGGCATCTAAAATATCGATTTTCAGCATGTTTTGGGCCTGTATTTTGAAAAAACTCTAACACGGAGTAGGCATGTACAGATCGCTTCTGGGACCCCTAAATATCGAATTTTCGGGTGTTTTGGGACTGAATTTGAGATATCGACTTTTTGGCACCTAAAAGATCGATTTTTAGCATGTTTTTAGCCTATATTTTGAAAATATTCTAGCACTGAGTATGCATGTACAGATTGCTTCTGGGACCCCAAAATATTGAATTTTCGGGTGTTTTGAGCCTGAATTTGAGATATAAACGGGTACAGAAGATACATGCACATATTGACTTTGGGCACCTAAAATATCGATTTTCAGCATGTTTTGGGCCTGAATTTTGAAAATACTCTAACACGGAGTAGGCATGTACAGATCGCTTCTGGGACCCCAAAATATCGAATTTTCGGGTGTTTAGGGCCAGAATTTGAGATATAAACGGGTACAGAAGATGCATGCACATATCGACTTTTGGGCACCTAAATGATCGATTTTCAATATGTTTTTGGCCTGTATTTTGAAAATACTCTAACACGGAGTAGGCATGTACAGATACCTTCTGGGACCTCTAAATATCGAGTTTTCGGGTGTTTTGGGACTAAATTTGAGATATCGATTTTTTGGCACCTAAAATGTCGATTTTTAGCATGTTTTTAGCCTATATTTTGAAAATATTCTAGCACTGTGTAGGCATGTACAGATTGCTTTTGGGACCCCAAAATATTGAATTTTCGGGTGTTTTGAGCCTGAATTTGAGATATAAACGGGTACAGAAGATACATGCACATATTGACTTTGGGCATCTAAAATATCGATTTTCAGCATGTTTTGGGCCTGTATTTTGAAAATACTCTAACACTGAGTAGGCATGTACAGATTGCTTCTGGGACCCCAAAATATTTAATTTTCGGGTGTTTTGAGCCTGAATTTGAGATATAAACGGGTACTGAAGATGCATGCACATATCGACTTTTGTGCACCTAAAAGATCGATTTTCAGTATGTTTTGAGCATGTATTTTGAAAATACTCTAACACGAAGTAGGCATGTACAGATCGCTTCTGGGACCCCTAAATATCGAATTTTCGGGTGTTTTGGGACTGAATTTGAGATATCGACTTTTTGGCACCTAAAAGATCGATTTCTAGCATGTTTTTAGCCTATATTTTGAAAATATTCTAGCACTGTGTAGGCATGTACAGATTGCTTCTGGGACCCCAAAATATTGAATTTTCGGGTGTTTTGAGCCTGAATTTGAGATATAAACGGATACAGAAGATACATGCACATATTGACTTTGGGCATCTAAAATATCGATTTTCAGCATGTTTTTGGCCTGTATTTTGAAAATACTCTAACACTGAGTAGGCATGTGCAGATTGCTACTGGGACCCAAAAATATTGAATTTTCGGGTGTTTTGAGAATGAATTTGAGATATAAACGGGTACTGAAGACGCATGCACATATCGACTTTTGGGCACCTAAAAGATCGATTTTCAGTATGTTTTGAGCATGTATTTTGAAAATACTTTAACACGGAGTAGGCATGTACAGATCGCTTCTGGGACCCCTAAATATCGAATTTTCGTGTGTTTTGGGACTGAATTTGAGATATCGACTTTTTGGCACCTAAAAGATCGATTTTTAGCATGTTTTTAGCCAATATTTTGAAAATATTCTAGCACTGAGTAGGCATGTACAGATAGCTTCTGGGACCCCAAAATATTGAATTTTCGGGTGTTTTGAGCCTGAATTTGAGATATAAACGGGTACAGAAGATACATGCACATATTGACTTTGGGCACCAAAAATATCGATTTTCAGCATGTTTTGGGCCTGAATTTTGAAAATACTCTAACACAGAGTAGGCATGTACAGATCGCTTTTGGGACCCCAAAATATCGAATTTTCGGGTGTTTAGGGCCAGAATTTGAGATATAAACGGGTACAGAAGATGCATGTACATACCGACTTTTGGGCACCTAAAAGATCGATTTTCAGTATGTTTTTGGCCTGTATTTTGAAAATACCCTAACACGGAGTAAGCATGTACAGATACCTTCTGGGACCTCTAAATATCGAATTTTCGGGTGTTTTGGGACTGAATTTGAGATATCGATTTTTTAGCACCTTAAATGTCGATTTTTAGCATGTTTTTAGCCTATATTTTGAAAATATTCTAGCACTGTGTAGGCATGAACAGATTGCTTCTGGGACCCCAAAATATTGAATTTTCGGGTGTTTTGAGCCTGAATTTGAGATATAAACGGGTACAGAAGATACATGCACATATTGACTTTGGGCATCTAAAATATCGATTTTCAGCATGTTTTTGGCCTGTATTTTGAAAATACTCTAACACTGAGTAGGCATGTACAGATTGCTACTGGGACCCCAAAATATTTAATTTTCGGGTGTTTTGAGCCTGAATTTGAGATATAAACGGGTACTGAAGATGCATGCACATATCGACTTTTGGTCACCTAGATCGATTTTCAGTATGTTTTAAGCATGTATTTTGAAAATACTCTAACACGGAGTAGGCATGTACAGATCGCTTCTGGGACCCCAAAATATCGAATTTTCGGGTGTTTAGGGTCAGAATTTGAGATATAAACGGGTACTGAAGATGCATGCACATATCGACTTTTGGGCACCTAAATGATCGATTTTCAATATGTTTTTGGCCTGTATTTTGAAAATACTCTAACACGGAGTAGGCATGTACAGATACCTTATGGGACCTCTAAATATCGAGTTTTCGGGTGTTTTGGGACTGAATTTGAGATATCGATTTGTTGGCACCTAAAAGATCGATTTTTAGCATGTTTTTAGCCTATATTTTGAAAATATTCTAGCACTGAGTATGCATGTACAGATTGCTTCTGGGACCCCAAAATATTGAATTTTCGGGTGTTTTGAGCCTGAATTTGAGATATAAACGGGTACAGAAGATACATGCACATATTGACTTTGGGCATCTAAAATATCGATTTTCAGCATGTTTTGGGCCTGTATTTTGAAAATACTCTAACACTGAGTAGGCATGTACAGATTGCTTCTGGGACCCCATAATATTGAATTTTCGGGTGTTTTGAGCCTGAATTTGAGATATAAACGGGTACTGAAGATGCATGCACATATCGACTTTTGTGCATCTAAAAGATCGATTTTCAGTATGTTTTCAGCATGTATTTTGAAAATACTATAACACGGAGTAGGCATGTACAGATCGCTTCTGGGACCCCTAAATCTCGAATTTTCGGGTGTTTTGGGACTGAATTTGAGATATCGACTTTTTGGCACCTAAAAGATCGATTTTTAGCATGTTTTTACTAAAGCCTATATTTTAAAAATATTCTAGCACTGAGTAGTCATGTACAGATTGCTTCTGGGACCCCAAAATATTGAATTTTCAAGTGTTTTGAGCCTGAATTTGAGATATAAACGGGTACAGAAGATACATGCACATATTGACTTTGGGCACCAAAAATATCGATTTTCAGCATGTTTTGGGCCTGAATTTTGAAAATACTCTAACACGGAGTAGGCATGTACAGATCGCTTCTGGGACCCCTAAATATCGAATTTTCGGGTGTTTAAGGCTAGAATTTGAGATATAAACGGGTACAGAAGATGCATGCATATATCGACTTTTGGGCACCTAAAAGATCGTTTTTCAGTATGTTTTAGGCCTATATTTTGAAAATACTCTAACACGGAGTAGGCATGCACAGATACCTTCTGGGACCTCTAAATATCGAATTTTCGGGTGTTTTGGGACTGAATTTGAGATATCGATTTTTTGGCACCTAAAACGTCGATTTTTAGCATGTTTTTAGCCTATATTTTGAAAATATTCTAGCACCGTGTAGGCATGTACAGATTGCTTCTGGGACCCCAAAATATTGAATTTTCGGGTGTTTTGAGCCTGAATTTGAGATATAAACGGGTACAGAAGATACATGCACATATTGACTTTGGGCATCTAAAATATCGATTTTCAGCATGTTTTGGGCCTGTATTTTGAAAATACTCTAACACGGAGTAGGCATGTACAGATCGCTTCTGGGACCCCTAAATATCGAATTTTCGGGTGTTTTGGGACTGAATTTGAGATATCGACTTTTTGGCACCTAAAAGATCAATTTTTAGCATGTTTTTAGCCTATATTTTGAAAATATTCTAGCACTGAGTAGGCATGTACAGATTGCTTCTGGGACCCCAAAATATTGAATTTTCGGGTGTTTTGAGCCTGAATTTGAGATATAAACGGGTACAGAAGATACATGCACATATTGACTTTGGGCACCAAAAATATCAATTTTCAGCATGTTTTGGGCTTGAATTTTGAAAATAATCTAACACGGAGTAGGCATGTACAGATCGCTTCTGGGACCCCAAAATATTGAAATTTCGGGTGTTTAGGGCCAGAATTTGAGATATAAACGGGTACAGAAGATGCATGCACATATCGACTTTTGGGCACCTAAAAGATCGATTTTCAGTATGTTTTTGTCCTGTATTTTGAAAATACTCTAACATGGAGTAGGCATGTACAGATACCTTCTGGGAGCTCTAAATATCGAATTTTCGGGTGTTTTGGGACTGAATTTGAGATATCGATTTCTTGGCACCTAAAATGTCGATTTTTAGCATGTTTTTAGCCTATATTTTGAAAATATTCTAGCACTGTGTAGGCATGTACAGATTGCTTCTGGGACCCCAAAATATTGAATTTTCGGGTGTTTTGGGCCTGAATTTGAGATATAAACGGGTACAGAAGATACATGCACATATTGACTTTGGGCACCAAAAATATCGATTTTCAGCATAATTTGGGCCTGTATTTTGAAAATACTCTAACCCTGAGTAGGCATGTACAGATTGCTTCTGGGACCCCAAAATATTGAATTTTCGGGTGTTTTGAGCCTGAATTTGAGATATAAACGGGTACTGAAGATGCATGCACATATCGACTTTTGTGCACCTAAAAGATCGATTTTCAGTATGTTTTGAGCATGTATTTTGAAAATACTCTAACACGGAGTAGGCATGTACAGATCGCTTCTGGGACCCCTAAATATCGAATTTTCGGGTGTTATGGGACTGAATTTGAGATATCGACTTTTTGGCACCTAAAATATCGATTTTTAGCATGTTTTTAGCCTATATTTTGAAAATATTCTAACACGGAGTAGGCATGTACAGATACCTTCTGGGACCTCTAATTATAGAATTTTCAGGTGTTTTGGGACTGAATTTGAGATATCGATTTTTTGGCACCTAAAATGTCGATTTTTAGCATGTTTTTAGCCTATATTTTGAAAATATTCTAGCACTGTGTAGGCATGTACAGATTGCTTCTGGGACCCCAAAATATTGAATTTTCGGGTGTTTTGAGCCTGCATTTGAGATATAAACGGGTACAGAAGATACATGCACATATTGACTTTGGGTATCTAAAATATCGATTTTCAGCATGTTTTGGGCCTATATTTTGAAAATACTCTAACACTGAATAGGCATGTACAGATTGCTTCTGGGACCCCAAAATATCGAATTTTCGGGTGTTTTGAGCCTGAATTTGAGATATAAACGGGTACTGAAGATGCATGCACATATCGACTTTTGTGCACCTAAAATATCGATTTTCAGTATGTTTTGAGCATGTATTTTGAAAATACTCTAACACGAAGTAGGCATGTACAGATCGCTTCTGGGACCCCTAAATATCGAATTTTCGGGTGTTTTGGGACTGAATTTGAGATATCGACTTTTTGGCACCTAAAAGATCGATTTTTAGCATGTTTTTAGCCTATATTTTGAAAATATTCTAGCACTGTACAGATTGCTTCTGGGACCCCAAAATATTGAATTTTCGGGTGTTTTGAGCCTGAATTTGAGATATAAACGGGTACTGAAGATGCATGCACATATCGACTTTTGGGCACCTAAATGATCGATTTTCAATATGTTTTTGGCCTGTATTTTGAAAATACTCTAACACGGAGTATGCATGTACAGATACCTTCTGGGACCTCTAAATATCGAGTTTTCGGGTGTTTTGGGACTGAATTTGAGATATCGATTTTTTGGCACCTAAAATGTCGATTTTTAGCATGTTTTTAGCCTATATTTTGAAAATATTCTAGCACTCTGTAGGCATGTACAGATTGCTTCTGGGACCCCAAAATATTGATTTTTCGTGTGTTTTGAGCCTGAATTTGAGATATAAACGGGTACAGAAGATACATGCACATATTGACTTTGGGCATCTAAAATATCGATTTTCAGCTTGTTTTGGGCCTGTATTTTGAAAATACTCTAACACTGAGTAGGCATGTACAGATTGCTTCTGGGACCCCAAAATATTGAATTTTTGGGTGTTTTGAGCCTGAATTTGAGATATAAACGGGTACTGAAGATGCATGCACATATCGACTTTTGTGCACCTAAAAGATCGATTTTCAGTATGTTTTGAGCATGTATTTTGAAAATACTCTAACACGGAGTAGGCATGTACAGATCGCTTCTGGGACCCCTAAATATCGAATTTTCGGGTGTTTTGGGACTGAATTTGAGATATCGACTTTTTGGCACCTAAAATGTCGATTTTTAGCATGTTTTTAGCCTATATTTTGAAAATATTCTAGCACTGAGTAGGCATGTACAGATTGCTTCTGGGACCCCAAAATATTGAATTTTCTGGTGTTTTGAGCCTAAATTTGAGATATAAACGGATACAGAAGATACATGCACATATTGACTTTGGGCACCAAAAATATCGATTTTCAGCATAATTTGGGCCTGTATTTTGAAAATACTCTAACCCTGAGTAGGCATGTACAGATTGCTTCTGGGACCCCAAAATATTGAATTTTCGGGTGTTTTGAGCCTGAATTTGAGATATAAACGGGTACTGAAGATGCATGCACATATCGACTTTTGTGCACCTAAAAGATCGATTTTCAGTATGTTTAGAGCATGTATTTTGAAAATACTCTAACACGGAGTAGGCATGTACAGATCGCTTCTGGGACCCCTAAATATCGAATTTTCGGGTGTTATGGGACTGAATTTGAGATATCGACTTTTTGGCACCTAAAATATCGATTTTTAGCATGTTTTTAGCCTATATTTTGAAAATATTCTAACACGGAGTAGGCATGTACAGATACCTTCTGGGACCTCTAATTATAGAATTTTCAGGTGTTTTGGGACTGAATTTGAGATATCGATTTTTTGGCACCTAAAATGTCGATTTTTAGCATGTTTTTAGCCTATATTTTGAAAATATTCTAGCACTGTGTAGGCATGTACAGATTGCTTCTGGGACCCCAAAATATTGAATTTTCGGGTGTTTTGAGCCTGCATTTGAGATATAAACGGGTACAGAAGATACATGCACATATTGACTTTGGGTATCTAAAATATCGATTTTCAGCATGTTTTGGGCCTGTATTTTGAAAATACTCTAACACTGAATAGGCATGTACAGATTGCTTCTGGGACCCCAAAATATCGAATTTTCGGGTGTTTTGAGCCTGAATTTGAGATATAAACGGGTACTGAAGATGCATGCACATATCGACTTTTGTGCACCTAAAATATCGATTTTCAGTATGTTTTGAGCATGTATTT
Organism: Petrolisthes cinctipes; assembly: GCA_033782935.1. Lineage (NCBI taxonomy): Eukaryota > Metazoa > Arthropoda > Malacostraca > Decapoda > Porcellanidae > Petrolisthes > Petrolisthes cinctipes. Next base: position 720,991 of record JAWQEG010001185.1, read on the forward strand.
TGAAAATACTCTAACACGAAGTAGGCATGTACAGATCGCTTCTGGGACCCCTAAATATCGAATTTTCGGGTGTTTTGGGACTGAATTTGAGATATCGACTTTTTGGCACCTAAAAGATCGATTTTTAGCATGTTTTTAGCCTATATTTTGAAAATATTCTAGCACTGTACAGATTGCTTCTGGGACCCCAAAATATTGAATTTTCGGGTGTTTTGAGCCTGAATTTGAGATATAAACGGGTACTGAAGATGCATGCACATATCGACTTTTGGGCACCTAAATGATCGATTTTCAATATGTTTTTGGCCTGTATTTTGAAAATACTCTAACACGGAGTATGCATGTACAGATACCTTCTGGGACCTCTAAATATCGAGTTTTCGGGTGTTTTGGGACTGAATTTGAGATATCGATTTTTTGGCACCTAAAATGTCGATTTTTAGCATGTTTTTAGCCTATATTTTGAAAATATTCTAGCACTGTGTAGGCATGTACAGATTGCTTCTGGGACCCCAAAATATTGATTTTTCGTGTGTTTTGAGCCTGAATTTGAGATATAAACGGGTACAGAAGATACATGCACATATTGACTTTGGGCATCTAAAATATCGATTTTCAGCATGTTTTGGGCCTGTATTTTGAAAATACTCTAACACTGAGTAGGCATGTACAGATTGCTTCTGGGACCCCAAAATATTGAATTTTCGGGTGTTTTGAGCCTGAATTTGAGATATAAACGGGTACTGAAGATGCATGCACATATCGACTTTTGTGCACCTAAAAGATCGATTTTCAGTATGTTTTGAGCATGTATTTTGAAAATACTCTAACACGGAGTAGGCATGTACAGATCGCTTCTGGGACCCCTAAATATCGAATTTTCGGGTGTTTTGGGACTGAATTTGAGATATCGACTTTTTGGCACCTAAAAGATCGATTTTTAGCATGTTTTTAGCCTATATTTTGAAAATATTCTAGCACTGAGTAGGCATGTACAGATTGCTTCTGGGACCCCAAAATATTGAATTTTCGGGTGTTTTGAGCCTAAATTTGAGATATAAACGGATACAGAAGATACATGCACATATTGACTTTGGGCACCAAAAATATCGATTTTCAGCATGTTTTGGGCCTGAATTTTGAAAATACTCTAACACGGAGTAGGCATGTACAGATCGCTTCTGGGACCCCAAAATATCGAATTTTCGGGTGTTTAGGGCCAGAATTTGAGATATAAACGGGTACAGAAGATGGATGCACATATCGACTTTTGGGCACCTAAAAGATCGATTTTCAGTATTTTTCGAGCATGTATTTTGAAAATACTCTAACACGGAGTAGGCATGTACAGATCGCTTCTGGGACTCCTAAATATCGAATTTTCGGGTGTTTTGGGACTGAATTTGAGATATCGACTTTTTGGCACCTAAAAGATCGATTTTTAGCATGTTTTTAGCCTATAATTTGAAAATATTCTAGCACTGGGTATGCATGTACAGATTGCTTCTGGGACCCCAAAATATTGAATTTTCGGGTGTTTTGAGCCTGAATTTGAGATATAAACGGGTACAGAAGATACATGCACATATTGACTTTGGGCACCAAAAATATCGATTTTCAGCATGTTTTGGGCCTGATTTTTGAAAATACTCTAACACGGAGTAGGCATGTACAGATCGCTTCTGGGACCCCAAAATATCGAATTTTCGGGTGTTTAGGGCCAGAATTTGAGATATAAACGGGTACAGAAGATGCATGCACATATCGACTTTTGGGCACCTAAATGATCGATTTTCAATATGTTTTTGGCCTGTATTTTGAAAATACTCTAACACGGAGTAGGCATGTACAGATACCTTATGGGACCTCTAAATATCGAGTTTTCGGGTGTTTTGGGACTGAATTTGAGATATCGATTTTTTGGCACCTAAAATGTCGATTTTTAGCATGTTTTTAGCCTATATTTTGAAAATATTCTAGCACTGTGTAGGCATGTACAGATTGCTTCTGGGACCCCAAAATATTGAATTTTCGGGTGTTTTGAGCCTGAATTTGAGATATAAACGGGTACAGAAGATACATGCACATATTGACTTTGGGCATCTAAAATATCGATTTTCAGCAAGTTTTGGGCCTGTATTTTGAAAACACTCTAACACGGAGTAGGCATGTACAGATACCTTCTGGGACCTCTAAATATCGAATTTTCGGGTGTTTTGGGACTGAATTTGAGATATCGACTTTTTGGCACCTAAAAGATCGATTTTTAGCATGTTTTTAGCCTATATTTTGAAAATATTCTAGCACTGAGTATGCATGTACAGATTGCTTCTGGGACCCCAAAATATTGAATTTTCGGGTGTTTTGAGCCTGAATTTGAGATATAAACGGGTACAGAAGATATATGCACATATTGACTTTGGGCACCAAAAATATCGATTTTCAGCATGTTTTGGGCCTGAATTTTGAAAATACTCTAACACGGAGTAGGCATGTACAGATCGCTTCTGGGACCCCAAAATATCGAATTTTCGGGTGTTTAGGGCCAGAATTTGAGATATAAACGGGTACAGAAGATGCATGCACATATCGACTTTTGGGCACCTAAATGATCGATTTTCAATATGTTTTTGGCCTGTATTTTGAAAATACTCTAACACGGAGTATGCATGTACAGATACCTTCTGGGACCTCTAAATATCGAGTTTTCGGGTGTTTTTGGACTGAATTTGAGATATTGATTTATTGGCACCTAAAATGTCGATTTTTAGCATGTTTTTAGCCTATATTTTGAAAATATTCTAGCACTGTGTAGGCATGTACAGATTGCTTCTGGGACCCCAAAATATTGAATTTTCGTGTGTTTTGAGCCTGAATTTGAGATATAAACGGGTACAGAAGATACATTCACATATTGACTTTGGGCATCTAAAATATCGATTTTCAGCATGTTTTGGGCCTGTATTTTGAAAATACTCTAATACTGAGTAGGCATGTACAGATTGCTTCTGGGACCCCAAAATATTGAATTTTCGGGTGTTTTGAGCCTGAATTTGAGATATAAACGGGTACTGAAGATGCATGCACATATCGACTTTTGTGCACCTAAAAGATCGATTTTCAGTATGTTTTGAGCATGTATTTTGAAAATACTCTAACACGGAGTAGGCATGTACAGATCGCTTCTGGGACTCCTAAATATCGAATTTTCGGGTGTTTTGGGACTGAATTTGAGATATCGACTTTTTGGCACCTAAAAGATCGATTTTTAGCATGTTTTTAGCCTATATTTTGAAAATATTCTAGCACTGTACAGATTGCTTCTGGGACCCCAAAATATTGAATTTTCGGGTGTTTTGAGCCTGAATTTGAGATATAAACGGGTACAGAAGATACATGCACATATTGACTTTGGGCACCAAAAATATCGATTTTCAGCATGTTTTGGGCCTGATTTTTAAAAATACTCTAACACGGAGTAGGCATGTACAGATCGCTTCTGGGACCCCAAAATATCGAATTTTCGGGTGTTTAGGGCCAGAATTTGAGATATAAACGGGTACAGAAGATGCATGCACATATCGACTTTTGGGCACCTAAATGATCGATTTTCAATATGTTTTTCGCCTGTATTTTGAAAATACTCTAACACGGAGTAGGCATGTACAGATACCTTCTGGGACCTCTAAATATCGAGTTTTCGGGTGTTTTGGGACTGAATTTGAGATATCGATTTTTTGGCACCTAAAATGTCGATTTTTAGCATGTTTTTAGCCTATATTTTGAAAATATTCTAGCACTGTGTAGGCATGTACAGATTGCTTCTGGGACCCCAAAATATTGAATTTTCGGGTATTTTGAGCCTGAATTTGAGATATAAACGGGTACAGAAGATACATGCACATATTGACTTTGGGCATCTAAAATATCGATTTTCAGCATGTTTTGGGCCTGTATTTTGAAAAAACTCTAACACGGAGTAGGCATGTACAGATCGCTTCTGGGACCCCTAAATATCGAATTTTCGGGTGTTTTGGGACTGAATTTGAGATATCGACTTTTTGGCACCTAAAAGATCGTTTTTAGCATGTTTTTAGCCTATATTTTGAAAATATTCTAGCACTAAGTATGCATGTACAGATTGCTTCTGGGACCCCAAAATATTGAATTTTAGGGTGTTTTGAGCCTGAATTTGAGATATAAACGGGTACAGAAGATACATGCACATATTGACTTTGGGCACCTAAAATATCGATTTTCAATATGTTTTTGGCCTGTATTTTGAAAATACTCTAACACGGAGTATGCATGTACAGATACCTTCTGGGACCTCTAAATATCGAGTTTTCGGGTGTTTTGGGACTGAATTTGAGATATCGATTTTTTGGCACCTAAAATGTCGATTTTTAGCATGTTTTTAGCCTATATTTTGAAAATATTCTAGCACTGTGTAGGCATGTACAGATTGCTTCTGGGACCCCAAAATATTGAATTTTCGGGTATTTTGAGCCTGAATTTGAGATATAAACGGGTACAGAAGATACATGCACATATTGACTTTGGGCATCTAAAATATCGATTTTCAGCATGTTTTGGGCCTGTATTTTGAAAAAACTCTAACACGGAGTAGGCATGTACAGATCGCTTCTGGGACCCCTAAATATCGAATTTTCGGGTGTTTTGGGACTGAATTTGAGATATCGACTTTTTGGCACCTAAAAGATCGATTTTTAGCATGTTTTTAGCCTATATTTTGAAAATATTCTAGCACTAAGTATGCATGTACAGATTGCTTCTGGGACCCCAAAATATTGAATTTTAAGGTGTTTTGAGCCTGAATTTGAGATATAAACGGGTACAGAAGATACATGCACATATTGACTTTGGGCACCTAAAATATCGATTTTCAGCATGTTTTAGGCCTGAATTTTGAAAATACTCTATCACGGAGTAGGCATGTACAGATCGCTTCTGGGACCCCAAAATATCGAATTTTCGGGTGTTTAGGGCCAGAATTTGAGATATAAACGGGTACAGAAGATGCATGCACATATCGACTTTTGGGCACCTAAATGATCGATTTTCAATATGTTTTTGGCCTGTATTTTGAAAATACTCTAACACGGAGTAGGCATGTACAGATACCTTCTGGGACCTCTAAATATCGAGTTTTCGGGTGTTTTGGGACTGAATTTGAGATATCGATTTTTTGGCACCTAAAATGTCGATTTTTAGCATGTTTTTAGCCTATATTTTGAAAATATTCTAGCACTGTGTAGGCATGTACAGATTGCTTTTGGGACCCCAAAATATTGAATTTTCGGGTGTTTTGAGCCTGAATTTGAGATATAAACGGGTACAGAAGATACATGCACATATTGACTTTGGGCATCTAAAATATCGATTTTCAGCATGTTTTGGGCCTGTATTTTGAAAATACTCTAACACTGAGTAGGCATGTACAGATTGCTTCTGGGACCCCAAAATATTGAATTTTCGGGTGTTTTGAGCCTGAATTTGAGATTTAAACGGGTACTGAAGATGCATGCACATATCGACTTTTGTGCACCTAAAAGATCGATTTTCAGTATGTTTTGAGCATGTATTTTGAAAATACTCTAACACGGAGTAGGCATGTACAGATCGCTTCTGGGACCCCTAAATATCGAATTTTCGGGTGTTTTGGGACTGAATTTGAGATATCGACTTTTTGGCACCTAAAAGATCGATTTTTAGCACGTTTTTAGCCTATATTTTGAAAATATTCTAGCACTGTGTAGGCATGTACAGATTGCTTCTGGGACCCCAAAATATTGAATTTTCGGGTGTTTTGAGCCTGAATTTGAGATATAAACGGATACAGAAGATACATGCACATATTGACTCTGGGCATCTAAAATATCGATTTTCAGCATGTTTTTGGCCTGTATTTTGAAAATACTCTAACACTGAGTAGGCATGTGCAGATTGCTACTGGGACCCAAAAATATTGAATTTTCGGGTGTTTTGAGCCTGAATTTGAGATATAAACGGGTACTGAAGACGCATGCACATATCGACTTTTGGGCACCTAAAAGATCGATTTTCAGTATGTTTTGAGCATGTATTTTGAAAATACTTTAACACGGAGTAGGCATGTACAGATCGCTTCTGGGACCCCTAAATATCGAAGTTTCGTGTGTTTTGGGACTGAATTTGAGATATCGACTTTTTGGCACCTAAAAGATCGATTTTTAGCATGTTTTTAGCCAATATTTTGAAAATATTCTAGCACTGAGTAGGCATGTACAGATTGCTTCTGGGACCCCAAAATATTGAATTTTCGGGTGTTTTGAGCCTGAATTTGAGATATAAACGGGTACAGAAGATACATGCACATATTGACTTTGGGCACCAAAAATATCGATTTTCAGCATGTTTTGGGCCTGAATTTTGAAAATACTCTAACACAGAGTAGGCATGTACAGATCGCTTCTGGGACCCCAAAATATCGAATTTTCGGGTGTTTAGGGCCAGAATTTGAGATATAAACGGGTACAGAAGATGCATGCACATACCGACTTTTGGGCACCTAAAAGATCGATTTTCAGTATGTTTTTGGCCTGTATTTTGAAAATACCCTAACACGGAGTAAGCATGTACAGATACCTTCTGGGACCTCTAAATATCGAATTTTCGGGTGTTTTGGGACTGAATTTGAGATATCGATTTTTCAGCACCTTAAATGTCGATTTTTAGCATGTTTTTAGCCTATATTTTGAAAATATTCTAGCACTGTGTAGGCATGAACAGATTGCTTCTGGGACCCCAAAATATTGAATTTTCGGGTGTTTTGAGCCTGAATTTGAGATATAAACGGGTACAGAATATACATGCACATATTGACTTTGGGCATCTAAAATATCGATTTTCAGCATGTTTTTGGCCTGTATTTTGAAAATACTCTAACACTGAGTAGGCATGTACAGATTGCTACTGGGACCCCAAAATATTTAATTTTCGGGTGTTTTGAGCCTGAATTTGAGATATAAACGGGTACTGAAGATGCATGCACATATCGACTTTTGGTCACCTAAAAGATCGATTTTCAGTATGTTTTGAGCATGTATTTTGAAAATACTTTAACACGGAGTAGGCATGTACAGATCGCTTCTGGGACCCCTAAATATCGAATTTTCGGGTGTTTTGGGACTGAATTTGAGATATCGACTTTTTGGCACCTAAGAGATCGATTTTTAGCATGTTTTTAGCCTATATTTTGAAAATATTCTAGCACTGAGTAGGCATGTACAGATTGCTTCTGGGACCCCAAAATATTGAATTTTCGGGTGTTTTGAGCCTGAATTTGAGATATAAACGGGTTCAGAAGATACATGCACATATTGACTTTGGGCACCAAAAATATCGATTTTCAGCATGTTTTGGGCCTGAATTTTGAAAATACTCTAACACGGAGTAGGCATGTACAGATCGCTTCTGGGACCCCAAAATATCGAATTTTCGGGTGTTTAGGGCCAAAATTTGAGATATAAACGGGTACTGAAGATGCATGCACATATCGAATTTTGGGCACCTAAAAGATCGATTTTCAGTATGTTTTTGGCCTGTATTTTGAAAATACTCTAACACAGAGTAGGCATGTACAGATACCTTCTGGGACCTCTAAATATCGAATTTTCGGGTGTTTTGGGACTGAATTTGTGATATCGATTTTTTGGCACTTAAAATGTCGATTTTTAGCATGTTTTTAGCCTATATTTTGAAAATATTCTAGCACTGTGTAGGCATGTACAGTTTGCTTCTGGGACCCCAAAATATTGAATTTTCGGGTGTTTTGAGCCTGAATTTGAGATATAAACGGGTACATATTGACTTTGGGCATCTAAAATATCGATTTTCAGCATGTTTTGGGCCTGTATTTTGAAAATACTCTAACACTGAGTAGGCATGTACAGATTACTTCTGGGACCCCAAAATATTGAATTTTCGGGTGTTTTGAGCCTGAATTTGAGATATAAACGGGTACTGAAGATGCATGCACATATCGACTTTTGTGCACCTAAAAGATCGATTTTCATTATGTTTTGAGCAAGTATTTTGAAAATACTCTAACACGAAATAGGCATGTACAGATCGCTTCTGGGACCCCTAAATGTCAAATTTTCGGTTGTTTTGGGACTGAATTTGAGATATCGACTTTTTGGCACCTAAAAGATCGATTTTTAGCATGTTTTTAGCCTATATTTTGAAAATATTCTAGCACTGAGTAGGCATGTACAGATTGCTTCTGGGACCCCAAAATATTGAATTTTCGGGTTTTTTGAGCCTGAATTTGAGATATAAACGTGTACAGAAGATACATGCACATATTGACTTTGGGCATCTAAAATATCGATTTTCAGCATGTTTTGGGCCTGTATTTTGAAAATACTCTAACACTGAGTAGGCATGTACAGATTGCTTCTGGGACCCCAAAATATCGAATTTTCGGGTGTTTTGAGCCTGAATTTGAGATATAAACGGGTACTGAAGATGCATGCACATATCGACTTTTGTGCACCTAAAAGATCGATTTTCAGTATGTTTTGAGCATGTATTTTGAAAATACTCTAACACGGAGTAGGCATGTACAGATACCTTCTGGGACCTCTAAATATCGAATTTTCGGGTGTTTTGGGACTGAATTTGAGATATCGACTTTTTGGCACCTAAAAGATCGATTTTTAGCATGTTTTTAGCCTATATTTTGAAAATATTCTAGCACTGAGTAGGCATGTACAGATTGCTTCTGGGACCCCAAAATATTGAATTTTCGAGTGTTTTGAGCCTGAATTTGAGATATAAACGGGTACAGAAGATACATGCACATATTGACTTTGGGCACCAAAAATATCGATTTTCAGCATGTTTTGGGCCTGAATTTTGAAAATACTCTAACACGGAGTAGGCATGTACAGATCGCTTCTGGGACCCCAAAATATCGAATTTTCGGGTGTTTAGGGCCAGAATTTGAGATATAAACGGGTACAGAAGATGCATGCACATATCGACTTTTGTACACCTAAAAGATCGATTTTCAGTATGTTTTGAGCATGTATTTTGAAAATACTCTAACACGGAGTAGGCATGTACAGATCGCTTCTGGGACCCCTAAATATCGAATTTTCGGGTGTTTTGGTACTGAATTTGAGATATCGACTTTTTGGCACCTAAAAAATCGATTTTTAGCATGTTTTTAGCCTATATTTTGAAAATATTCTAGCACTGAGTAGGCATGTACAGATTGCTTCTGGGACCCCAAAATATTGAATTTTCGGGTGTTTTGAGCCTGAATTTGAGATATGAACGAGTTTTGAAGATGCATGCACATATCGACTTTTGTGCACCTAAAAGATCGATTTTCAGTATGTTTTGAGCATGTATTTTGAAAATACTCTAACAAGGAGTAGGCATGTACAGATACCTTCTGGGACCTCTAAATATCGAATTTTCAGGTGTTTTGGGACTGAATTTGAGATATAAACGGGTACTGAAGATGCATGCACATATCGACTTTTGTGCACCTAAAAGATCGATTTTCAGTATGTTTTGAGCATGTATTTTGAAAATACTCTAACACGGAGTAGGCATGTACAGATCGCTTCTGGGACCCCTAAATATCGAATTTTCGGGTGTTTTGGGACTGAATTTGAGATATCGACTTTTTGGCACCTAAAAGATCGATTTTTAGCATGTTTTTAGCCTATATTTTGAAAATATTCTAGCACTGAGTAGGCATGTACAGATTGCTTCTGGGACCCCAAAATATTGAATTTTCGGGTGTTTTGAGCCTGAATTTGAGATATAAACGGGTACAGAAGATACATGCACATATTGACTTTGGGCATCTAAAATATCGATTTTCAGCATGTTTTGGGCCTGAATTTTGAAAATACTCTAACACTGAGTAGGCATGTACAGATTGCTTCTGGGACCCCAAAATATCGAATTTTCGGGTGTTTTGAGCCTGAATTTGAGATATAAACGGGTACTGAAGATGCATGCACATATCGACTTTTGTGCACCAAAAAGATCGATTTTCAGTATGTTTTGAGCATGTATTTTGAAAATACTCTAACACGGAGTAGGCATGTACAGATCGCTTCTGGGACCCCTAAATATCGAATTTTCGGGTGTTTTGGGACTGAATTTGAGATATCGACATTTTGGCACCTAAAAGATCGATTTTTAGCATGTTTTTAGCCTATATTTTGAAAATATTCTAGCACTGAGTAGTATGTACAGATTGCTTCTGGGACCCCAAAATATTGAATTTTCGGGTGTTTTGAGCCTGAATTTGAGATATAAACGGGTACAGAAGATACATGCACATATTGACTTTGGGCACCAAAAATATCGATTTTCAGCATGTTTTGGGCCTGAATTTTGAAAATACTCTAACACGGAGTAGTCATGTACAGATCGCTTCTGGGACCCCAAAATATCGAATTTTCGGGTGTTTAGGGCCAGAATTTGAGATATAAACGGGTACAGAAGTTGCATGCACATATCGACTTTTGGGCACCTAAAAGATCGATTTTCATTATGTTTTTGGCCTGTATTCTGAAAATACTCTAACACGGAGTAGGCATGCACAGATACCTTCTGGGACCTCTAAATATCGAATTTTCAGTTGTTTTGTGACTGAATTTGAGATATCGATTTTTTGGCACCTAAAATATCGATTTTCAGCATGTTTTGGGCCTGTATTTTGAAAATACTCTAACACTGAGTAGGCATGTACAGATTGCTTCTGGGACCCCAAAATATCGAATTTTCGGGTGTTTTGAGCCTGAATTTGAGATATAAACGGGTACTGAAGATGCATGCACATATCGACATTTGTGCACCTAAAAGATCGATTTTCAGTATGTTTTGAGCATGTATTTTGAAAATACTCTAACACGGAGTAGGCATGTACGGATCGCTTCTGGGACCCCTAAATATCGAATTTTCGGGTGTTTTGGGACTGAATTTGAGATATCGACTTTTTGGCACCTAAAAGATCGATTTTTAGCATGTTTTTAGCCTATATTTTGAAAATATTCTAGCACTAAGTAGGCATGTACAGATCGCTTCTGGGACCCCAAAATATCGAATTTTCGGATGTTTAGGGCCAGAATTTGAGATATAAACGGGTACAGAAGATGCATGCACATATCGACTTTTGGGCACCTAAAAGATCGATTTTCAGTATGTTTTTGGCCTGTATTTTGAAAATACTCTAACACGGAGTAGGCATGTACAGATACCTTCTGGGACCTCTAAATATAGAATTTTCGGGTGTTTTGGGACTGAATTTGAGATATCGATTTTTTGGCACCTAAAATGTCGATTTTTAGCATGTTTTTAGCCTATATTTTGAAAATATTCTAGCACTGTGTAGGCATGTACAGATTGCTTCTGGGACCCCAAAATATCGAATTTTTGGGTGTTTTGAGCCTGAATTTGAGATATGAACGGGTTTTGAAGATGCATGCACATATCGACTTTTGTGCACCTAAAAGATCGATTTTCAGTATGTTTTGAGCATGTATTTTGAAAATACTCTAACACGGAGTAGGCATGTACAGATACCTTCTGGGACCTCTAAATATCGAATTTTCGGGTGTTTTGGGACTGAATTTGAGATATCGATTTTTTGGCACTTAAAAGATAGATTTTTAGCATGTTTTTAGCCTATATTTTGAAAATATTCTAGCACTGAGTAGGCATGTACAGATTGCTTCTGGGACCCCAAAATATTGAATTTTCGGGTGTTTTGAGCCTGAATTTGAGATATAAACGGGTACAGAAGATACATGCACATATTGACTTTGGGCACCAAAAATATCGATTTTAAGCATGTTTTGGGCCTGAATTTTGAAAATACTCTAACACGGAGTGGGCATGTACAGATCGCTTCTGGGACCCCAAAATATCGAATTTTCGGGTGTTTAGGGCCAGAATTTGAGATATAAACGGGTACAGAAGATGCATGCACATATCGACTTTTGGGCACCTAAAAGATCGATTTTAAGTATGTTTTTGGCCTGTATTTTGAAAATACTCTAACACGGAGAAGGCATGTACAGATACCTTCTGGGACCTCTAAATATCGAATTTTCGGGTGTTTTGGGACTGAATTTGAGATATCGATTTTTTGGCACATAAAATGTCGATTTTTAGCATGTTTTTGGCCTATATTTTGAAAATATTCTAGCACTTTGTAGGCATGTACAGATTGCTTCTTGGACCCCAAAATATTGAATTTTCGGGTGTTTTGAGCCTGAATTTGAGATATAAACGGGTACAGAAGATACATGCACATATTGACTTTGGGCATTTAAAATATCGATTTTCAGCATGTTTTGGGCCTGTATTTTGAAAATACTCTAACACTGAGTAGGCATGTACAGATTGCTTCTGGGACCCCAAAATATTGAATTTTCGGGTGTTTTGAGCCTGAATTTGAGATATAAACGGGTACAAAAGATACATGCACATATTGACTTTGGGCACCAAAAATATCGATTTTCAGCATGTTTTGGGCCTGAATTTTGAAAATACTCTAACACGGAGTAGGCATGTACAGATCGCTTCTGGGACCCCAAAATATCGAATTTTCGGGTGTTTAGGGCCAGAATTTGAGATATAAACGGGTACAGAAGATGCATGCACATATCGACTTTTGGGCACCTAAAAGATCGATTTTCAGTATGTTTTTGGCCTGTATTTTGAAAATACTCTAACACGGAGTAGGCATGTACAGATACCTTCTGGGACCTCTAAATATCGAATTTTTGGGTGTTTTGGGACTGAATTTGAGATATCGATTTTTTGGCACCTAAAAGATCGATTTTTAGCATGTTTTTAGCCTATATTTTGAAAATATTCTAGCACTGTGTAGGCATGTACAGATTGCTTCTGGGACCCCAAAATATCGAATATTCGGGTGTTTTGAGCTTGAATTTGAGATATAAACGAGTACAGAAGATGCATGCACATATCGACTTTTGGGCACCTAAAATATCGATTTTGAGCATGTTTTTGGCCTGTATTCTGAAAATACTCTAACACGGAGTAGGCATGCACAGATACCTTCTAGGACCTCTAAATATCGAATTTTCAGGTGTTTTGGGACTGAATTTGAGATATCGATATTTTGGCACCTAAAATTTCGATTTTTAGCATGTTTTTAGCCTATATTTTGAAAATATTCTAGCACTGTGTAGGCATGTACAGATTGCTTCTGGGACCCCAAAATATTGAATTTTCGGGTGTTTTGAGCCTGAATTTGAGATATGAACGGGTTTTGAAGATGCATGCACATATCGACTTTTGTGCACCTAAAAGATCGATTTTCAGTATGTTTTGAGCATGTATTTTGAAAATACTCTAACACGGAGTAGGCATGTACAGATACCTTCTGGGACCTCTAAATATCGAATTTTCGGGTGTTTTGGGACTGAATTTGAGATATCGATTTTTTGGCACCTAAAAGATCGATTTTTAGCATGTTTTTAAAAAGCCTATATTTTGAAAATATTCTAACACGGAGTAGGCATGTACAGATACCTTCTGGGACCTCTAAATATCGAATTTTCAGGTGTTTTGGGACTGAATTTGAGATATCGACTTTTTGGCACCTAAAAGATCGATTTTTAGCATGTTTTTAGCCTATATTTTGAAAATATTCTAGCACTGTGTAGGCATGTACAGATCGCTTCTGGGACCCCAAAATATCGAATTTTCGGATGTTTAGGGCCAGAATTTGAGATATAAACGGGTACAGAAGATGCATGCACATATCGACTTTTGGGCACCTAAAAGATCGATTTTCAGTATGTTTTTGGCCTGTATTTTGAAAATACTCTAACACGGAGTAGGCATGTACAGATTGCTTCTGGGACCCCAAAATATTGAATTTTCGGGTGTTTTGAGCCTGAATTTGAGATATTAACGGGTACTGAAGATGCATACACATATCGACTTTTGTGCACCTAAAAGATCGATTTTCAGTATGTTTTGAGCATGAATTTGAAAATACTCTAACACGGAGTAGGCATGTACAGATCGCTTCTGGGACCCCTAAATATCGAATTTTCGGGTGTTTTGGGACTGAATTTGAGATATCGACTTTTTGGCACCTAAAAGATCGATTTTTAGCATGTTTTTAGCCTATATTTTGAAAATATTCTAGCACTGAGTAGGCATGTACAGATTGCTTCTGGGACCCCAAAATATTGAATTTTCGGGTGTTTTGAGCCTGAATTTGAGATATAAACGGGTACAGAAGATACATGCACATATTGACTTTGGGCATCTAAAATATCGATTTTCAGCATGTTTTGGGCCTGTAATTTGAAAATACTCTAACACTGAGTAGGCATGTACAGATTGCTTCTGGGACCCCAAAATATCGAATTTTCGGGTGTTTTGAGCCTGAATTTGAGATATAAACGGGTACTGAAGATGCATGCACATATCGACTTTTGTGCACCAAAAAGATCGATTTTCAGTATGTTTTGAGCATGTATTTTGAAAATACTCTAACACGGAGTAGGCATGTACAGATCGCTTCTGGGATCCCTAAATATCGAATTTTCGGGTGTTTTGGGACTGAATTTGAGATATCGACTTTTTGGCACCTAAAAGATCGATTTTTAGCATGTTTTTAGCCTATATTTTGAAAATATTCTAGCACTGAGTAGGCATGTACAGATTGCTTCTGGGACCCCAAAATATTGATCGATTTTCATTATGTTTTTGGCCTGTATTCTGAAAATACTCTAACACGGAGTAGGCATGCACAGATACCTTCTGGGACCTCTAAATATCGAATTTTTGGGTGTTTTGGGACTGAATTTGAGATATCGATTTTTTGGCACCTAAAATGTCGATTTTTAGCATGTTTTTAGCCTATATTTTGAAAATATTCTAGCACTGTGTAGGCATGTACAGATTGCTTCTGGGACCCCAAAATATTGAATTTTCGGGTGTTTTGAGCCTGAATTTGAGATATAAACGGGTACTGAAGATGCATGCACATATCGACTTTTGTGCACCTAAAAGATCGATTTTCAGTATGTTTTGAGCATGTATTTTGAAAATACTCTAACACGGAGTAGGCATGTACAAATCGCTTCTGTGACCCCTAAATATCGAATTTTCGGTTGTTTTGGGACTGAATTTGAGATATCGACTTTTTGGCACCTAAAAGATCGATTTTTAGCATGTTTTTAGCCTATATTTTGAAAATATTCTAGCACTGAGTAGGCATGTACAGATTGCTTCTGGGACCCCAAAATATCGAATTTTCGGGTGTTTTGAGCTTGAATTTGAGATATAAACGGGTACAGAAGATGCATGCACATATCGACTTTTGGGCACCTAAAATATCGATTTTGAGCATGTTTTGGGCATGTATTTTGAAGATACTATAACACGGAGTAGGCATGTACAGATCGCATCTGGGACCCCAAAATATCGAATTTTCGGGTGTTTTGAGCCTGAATTTGAGATATAAACGTGTACTGAAGATGGATGCACATATCGACTTTTTGTCACCTAAAACATCGATTTTGAGCATGTTTTGGGCCTGTATATTGAAAATAATCTATCACGGAGTAGGCATGTACAGATCGCTTCTGGGACCCCTAAATATCGAATTTTCGGGTGTTTTGGGCCTTAATTTGAGATATAAACGGGTACTGAAGATGCATGCACATATCGACTTTTGGGCACCTAAAACATCGATTTTGAGCATGTTTTGGGCTTGTATTTAGTAAATACTCTAACACGGAGTATGCATGTACAGATCGCTTCTGGGACCCCATAATATCGAATTTTCGGGTGTTTTGGGCCTGAATTTGAGATATCGCCTTTACACACCTAAAATATCGATTTTTAGCATGTTTTTAGCCTATATTTTGAAAATATTCTAGCACTGAGTAGGCATGTACAGATCTCTTCTGTGACCCCAAAATATCGAATTTTCGGGTGTTTTGAGCCTGAATTTGAGATATAAACGGGTACAGAAGATGCATACACATATTGACTTTGGGCACCAAAAATATCGATTTTCAGCATGTTTTGGGCCTGAATTTTGAAAATACTCTAACTCGGAGTAGGCATGTACAGATCGCTTCTGGGACCCCAAAATATCGAATTTTTGGGTGTTTTGGGCCTGAATTTGAGATATCGTCTTTACGCACATAAAATATCGATTTTTAGCATGTTTTGAGCCTATAATTTGAAAATATTCTAGCTCTGAGTAGGCATGTACAGATCGCTTCTGGGACCCCAAAATATCGAATTTTCGGGTGTTTTGAGCTTGAATTTGAGATATAAACGAGTACAGAAGATGCATGCACATATCGACTTTTGGGCACCTAAAATATCGATTTTGAGCATGTTTTGAGCCTATATTTTGAAAATATTCTAGCACTGAGTAGGCATGTAGAGATCGCTTCTGGGACCCCTAAATATCGAATTTTCGGGTGTTTTGGGCCTTAATTTGAGATATCGACTTTTTGGCACCTAAAATATCGATTTTTAGCATGTTTTTAGCCTATATTTTGAAAATATTCTAGCACTGAGTAGGCATGTACAGATTGCTTCTGGGACCCCAAAATATTGAATTTTCGGGTGTTTTGAGCCTGATTTTGAGATATAAACGGGTACAGAAGATACATGCACATATTGACTTTGTGCTTCTATAATATCGATTTTCAGCATGTTTTGGGCATGTATTTTGAAAATACTCTAACACGGAGTAAGCTTGTACAGATCGCTTCTGGGACCCCAAAATATCGAATTTTCGGGTGTTTTGAGCCTGAATTTTAGATATAAACGAGTATAGAAGATGCATACACATATTGACTTTGGGCACCAAAAATATCGATTTTCAGCATGTTTTGGGCCTGAATTTAGAAAATACTCTAACACGGAGTAGGCATGTACAGATCGCTTCTGGGACCCCTAAATGCCGAAGTTGCGGGTGTTTTGGGACTGAATTTGAGATATGGACTTTTTGGCACCTAAAATATCGATTTTTAGCATGTTTTTAACCTATATTTTGAAAATATTCTAGTACTGAGTAGGCATGTACAGATCGCTTCTGGGACCCCAAAATATCGAATTTTCGGATGTTTTGAGCCTGAATTTGAGATATAAACGATTACAGAAGATGCATGCACATATCGACTTTTGGGCACCTAAAATATCGATTTTTAGCATGTTTTTAGCCTATATTTTGAAAATATTCTAGCACTGAGTAGGCATGTACATATTGCTTCTGGGACCCCAAAATATTGAATTTTCAGGTGTTTTTACCCTGAATTTGAGATATAAACGGGTACAGATGATACATGCACATAAAGACTTTGGGCATCTAAATTATCGATTTTCAGCATGTTTTGGGCCTGTAATTTGAAAATACTCTAACACGGAGTAGGCATGTACAGATCGCTTCTGGGACCCCAAAATATCGAATTTTCGGGTGTTTTGAGCTTGAATTTGAGATATAAACGGGTACAGAAGATGCATGCACATATCGACTTTAGGGTACCTAAAACATCGATTTTGAGCATGTTTTGGGACTGTATTTTGAAAATATTCTAACACGGAGTAGGCATGTACAGATCGCTTCTGGGACCCCAAAATATCGAATTTTCGGGTGTTTTGGGCCTGAATTTGAGATATCGCCTTTATGCACCTAAAATATCGATTTTTAGCATGTTTTGAGCCTATATTTTGAAATAATTCTAGCACTGAGTAGGCATGTACAGATCGCTTCTGGGACCCCTAAATGCCGAAGTTGCGGGTGTTTTGGGACTGAATTTGAGATATGGACTTTTTGGCACCTAAAATATCGATTTTTAGCATGTTTTTAGCCTATATTTTGAAAATATTCTACCACTGAGTAGGCATGTACAGATCGCTTCTGGGACCCCAAAATATCGAATTTTCGGGTGTTTTGAGTTGAATTTGAGATATAAACGAGTACAGAAGATGCATTCACATATCGACTTTTGGGCACCTAATATATCGATTTTGAGCATTTTTTGAGCCTATATTTTGAAAACATTCTAGCACTGAGTAGGCATGTACAGATCGCTTCTGGGACCCAAAAATATCGAATTTTCGGGTGTTTAGGGCCAGAATTTTAAATATAAACGGGTACAGAAGATGCATGCACATATCGACTTTTGGGCACCTAAAAGATCGATTTTCAGTATGCTTTTGGCCTGTATTTTGAAAATACTCTAACACGGAGTAGGCATGTACAGATCGCTTCTGGGACCCATAAATATAGAATTTTCGGGTGTTTTGGGCCTTAATTTGAGATATCGACTATTTGGCACCTAAAATATCTATTTTTAGCATGTTTTTAGCCTATATTTTAAAAATATTCTAGCACTGAGTAGGCATGTACAGATTGCTTCTGGGACCCCAAAATATTGATTTTTCGGGTGTTTAGGGCCAGAATTTGAGATATAAACGGGTACAGAAGATGCATGCACATATCGACTTTTGGGCACCTAAAAGATCGATTTTCAGTATGTTTTTGGCCTGTATCTTGAAAATACTTTAACACGGAGTAGGCAGGTACAAATCGATTCTGGGACCCCTAAATATCGAATTTTCGGGTGTTTTGGGACTGAATTTGAGATATCGACTTTTTGGCACCTAAAAGATCGATTTTTTGCATGTTTTTAGCCTATATTTTGAAAATATTCTAGCACTGAGTATACATGTACAGATTGCTTCTGGGACCCCAAAATATTGAATTTTCGGGTGTTTTGAGCCTGAATTTGAGATATAAACGGGTACAGAAGATACATGCACATATTGACTTTGGGCATCTAAAATATCGATTTTCAGCATGTTTTTGGCATGTATTTTGAAAATACTCTAACACGGAGTAGGCATGTACAGATCGCTTCTGTGACCCCAGAATATCGAATTTTCGGGTGTTTTGAGCCTGAATTTGAGATATAAACGGGTACTGAAGATGCATTCACATATCGACTTTTGGGCACCTAAAACATCGATTTTGAGCATGTTTTGGGCCTGTATTTTGTAAATACTCTAACACGGAGTAGGCATGTACAGATCGCTTCTGGGACCCCAAAATATCGAATTTTCGGGTGTTTTGGGAATGAATTTGAGATCTCGCCTATACGCACCTAAAATATCGATTTTTAGCATGTTTTGAGCCTATATTTTGAAAATATTCTAGCACTGAGTAGGCATGTACAGATCGCTTCTGGGACCCCAAAATATCGAATTTTCGGATGTTTTGAGCCTGAATTTAAGATATAAACGAGTACAGAAGATGCATGCACATATCGACTTTTGAGCACCTAAAATATCGATTTTTAGCATGTTTTTAGCCTATATTTTGAAAACATTCTAGCACTGAGTAGGCATGTACATATTGCTTCTGGGACCCCAAAATATTGAATTTTCCGGAGTTTTGAGCCTGAATTTGAGATATAAACGGGTACAGAAGATACATGCACATATTGACTTTGGGCATCTAAATTATCGATTTTCAGCATGTTTTGGGCCTGTAATTTGAAAATACTC
This sequence comes from Petrolisthes cinctipes, assembly GCA_033782935.1. Classification (NCBI taxonomy): domain Eukaryota; kingdom Metazoa; phylum Arthropoda; class Malacostraca; order Decapoda; family Porcellanidae; genus Petrolisthes; species Petrolisthes cinctipes. Next base: position 740,605 of record JAWQEG010001185.1, read on the forward strand.
AAACACAGAGTAGGCATGTACAGATCGCTTCTGGGACCCCAAAATATCGAATTTTCGGGTGTTTTGGGACTGAATTTGAGATATCGACTTTTTGGCACCTAAAAGATCGATTTTTAGCATGTTTTTAGCCTATATTTTGAAAATATTCTAACACGGAGTAGGCATGTACAGATACCTTCTGGGACCTCTAAATATCGAATTTTCAGGTGTTTTGGGACTGAATTTGAGATATCGATTTTTTGGCACCTAAAAGATCGATTTTTAGCATGTTTTTAGCCTATAATTTGAAAATATTCTAGCACTGAGTAGGCATGTACAGATTGCTTCTGGGACCCCAAAATATTGAATTTTCGGGTGTTTTGAGCCTGAATTTGAGATATAAACGGGTACAGAAGATACATGCACATATTGACTTTGGGCACCAAAAATATCGATTTTCAGCATGTTTTGGGCCTGAATTTTGAAAATACTCTAACACGGAGTAGGCATGTACAGATCGCTTCTGGGACCCCAAAATATCGAATTTTCGGGTGTTTAGGGCCAGAATTTGAGATATAAACGGGTACAGAAGATGCATGCACATTTAGACTTTTGGGCACCTAAAAGATCGATTTTCAGTATGTTTTTGGCCTGTATTTTGAAAATACTCTAACACGGAGTAGGCATGTACAGATACCTTCTGGGACCTCTAAATATCGAATTTTCGGGTGTTTTGGGACTGAATTTGAGATATCGATTTTTTGGCACCTAAAATATCGATTTTTAGCATGTTTTTAGCCTATAATTTGAAAATATTCTAGCACTGAGTAGGCATGTACAGATTGCTTCTGGGACCCCAAAATATTGAATTTTCGGGTGTTTTGAGCCTGAATTTGAGATATAAACGGGTACAGAAGATACATGCACATATTGACTTTGGGCACCAAAAATATCGATTTTCAGCATGTTTTGGGCCTGAATTTTGAAAATACTCTAACACGGAGTAGGCATGTACAGATCGCTTCTGGGACCCCAAAATATCGAATTTTCGGGTGTTTAGGGCCAGAATTTGAGATATAAACGGGTACAGAAGATGCATGCACATTTAGACTTTTGGGCACCTAAAAGATCGATTTTCAGTATGTTTTTGGCCTGTATTTTGAAAATACTCTAACACGGAGTAGGCATGTACAGATACCTTCTGGGACCTCTAAATATCGAATTTTCGGGTGTTTTGGGACTGAATTTGAGATATCGATTTTTTGGCACCTAAAATATCGATTTTTAGCATGTTTTTAGCCTATATTTTGAAAATATTCTAGCACTGTGTAGGCATGTACAGATTGCTTCTGGGACCCCAAAATATTGAATTTTCGGGTGTTTTGAGCCTGAATTTGAGATATAAACGGGTACTGAAGATACATGCACATATTGACTTTGGGCATCTAAAAAATCGATTTTCAGCATGTTTTGGGCCTGTATTTTGAAAATACTCTAACACTGAGTAGGCATGTACAGATTGCTTCTGGGACCCCAAAATATCGAATTTTCGGGTGTTTTGAGCCGGAATTTGAGATATAAACGGGTACTGAAGATGCATGCACATATCGACTTTTGTGCACCTAAAAGATCGATTTTCAGTATGTTTTGAGCATGTATTTTGAAAATACTCTAATACGGAGTAGGCATGTACAGATCGCTTCTGGGACCCCTAAATATCGAATTTTCTGGTGTTTTGGGACTGAATTTAAGATATCGACTTTTTGGCACCTAAAAGATCGATTTTTAGCATGTTTTTAGCCTATATTTTGAAAATATTCTAGCATTGAATAGGCATGTACAGATCGCTTCTGGGACCCCAAAATATCGAATTTTCGGGTGTTTAGGGCCAGAATTTGAGATATAATCGGGTACAGAAGATGCATGCACATATCGACTTTTGGGCACCTAAAAGATCGATTTTCAGTAAGGTTTTTGGCCTGTATTCTGAAAATACTCTAACACGGAGTAGGCATGCACAGATACCTTCTGGGACCTCTAAATATCGAATTTTCAGGTGTTTTGGGACTGAATTTGAGATATCGATTTTTTGGCACCTAAAATGTCGATTTTTAGCATGTTTTTAGCCTATATTTTGAAAATATTCTAGCACTGTGTAGGCATGTACAGATTGCTTCTGGGACCCCAAAATATTGAATTTTCTGGTGTTTTGAGCCTGAATTTGAGATATGAACGGGTTTTGAAGATGCATGCACATATCGACTTTTGTGCACCTAAAAGATCGATTTTCAGTATGTTTTGAGCATGTATTTTGAAAATACTCTAACACGGAGTAGGCATGTACAGATACCTTCTGGGACCTCTAAATATCGAATTTTCGGGTGTTTTGGGACTGAATTTGAGATATCGATTTTTTGGCACCTAAAAGATCGATTTTTAGCATGTTTTTAGCCTATATTTTGAAAATATTCTAACACGGAGTAGGCATGTACAGATACCTTCTGGGACCTCTAAATATCGAATTTTCAGGTGTTTTGGGACTGAATTTGAGATATCGACTTTTTGGCACCTAAAAGATCGATTTTTAGCATGTTTTTAGCCTATATTTTGAAAATATTCTAGCACTGTGTAGGCATGTACAGATCGCTTCTGGGACCCCAAAATATCGAATTTTCGGATGTTTAGGGCCAGAATTTGAGATAAAAACGGGTACAGAAGATGCATGCACATATCGACTTTTGGGCACCTAAAAGATCGATTTTCAGTATGTTTTTGGCCTGTATTTTGAAAATACTCTAACACGGAGTAGGCATGTACAGATTGCTTCTGGGACCCCAAAATATTGAATTTTCGGGTGTTTTGAGCCTGAATTTGATATATAAACGGGTACTGAAGATGCATGCACATATCGACTTTTGTGCACCTAAAAGATCGATTTTCAGTATGTTTTGAACATGTATTTTGAAAATACTCTAACACGGAGTAGGCATGTACAGATCGCTTCTGGGACCCCTAAATATCGAATTTTCGGGTGTTTTGGGACTGAATTTGAGATATCGACTTTTTGGCACCTAAAAGATCGATTTTCAGCATGTTTTTAGCCTATATTTTGAAAATATTCTAGCACTGAGTAGGCATGTACAGATTGCTTCTGGGACCCCAAAATATTGAATTTTCGGGTGTTTTGAGCCTGAATTTGAGATATAAACGGGTACAGAAGATACATGCACATATTGACTTTGGGCATCTAAAATATCGATTTTCAGCATGTTTTGGGCCTGTATTTTGAAAATACTCTAACACTGAGTAGGCATGTACAGATTGCTTCTGGGACCCCAAAATATTGAATTTTCGGGTGTTTTGAGCCTGAATTTGAGATATAAACGGGTACTGAAGATGCATGCACATATCGACTTTTGTGCACCAAAAAGATCGATTTTGAGTATGTTTTGAGCATGTATTTTGAAAATACTCTAACACGGAGTAGGCATGTACAGATCGCTTCTGGGACCCCTAAATATCGAATTTTCGGGTGTTTTGGGACTGAATTTGAGATATCGACTTTTTGGCACCTAAAAGATCGATTTTTAGCATGTTTTGGGCCTGAATTTTGAAAATACTCTAGCACTGAGTAGGCATGTACAGATCGCTTCTGGGACCCCAAAATATCGAATTTTCGGGTGTTTAGGGCCAGAATTTGAGATATAAACGGGTACAGAAGATGCATGCACATATCGACTTTTGGGCACCTAAAAGATCGATTTTAAGTATGTTTTTTAGCCTGTATTTTAAAAATACTCTAACACGGAGAAGGCATGTACAGATACCTTCTGGGACCTCTAAATATAGAATTTTCGGGTGTTTTGGGACTGAATTTGAGATATCGATTTTTTGGCACATAAAATGTCGATTTTTAGCATGTTTTTGGCCTATATTTTGAAAATATTCTAGCACTTTGTAGGCATGTACAGATTGCTTCTGGGACCCCAAAATATTGAATTTTCGGGTGTTTTGAGCCTGAATTTGAGATATAAACGGGTACAGAAGATACATGCACATATTGACTTTGGGCATTTAAAATATCGATTTTCAGCATGTTTTGGGCCTGTATTTTGAAAATACTCTAACACTGAGTAGGCATGTCCAGATTGCTTCTGGGACCCCAAAATATTGAATTTTCGGGTGTTTTGAGCCAGAATTTGAGATATAAACGGGTACAGAAGATACGTGCACATATTGACTTTGGGCACCAAAAATATCAATTTTCAGCATGTTTTGGGCCTGAATTTTGAAAATACTCTAACACGGAGTAGGCATGTACAGATACCTTCTGGGACCTCTAAATATCGAATTTTCGGGTGTTTTGGGACTGAATTTGAGATATCGATTTTTTGGCACCTAAAATGTCGATATTTAGCATGTTTTTAGTCTATATTTTGAAAATATTCTAGCACTGTGTAGGCATGTACAGATTGCTTCTGGGACCCCAAAATATTGAATTTTTTGGTGTTTTGAGCCTGAATTTGAGATATAAACGGGTACAGAAGATACATGCACATATTGACTTTGGGCACCAAAAATATCGATTTTAAGCATGTTTTGGGCCTGAATTTTGAAAATACTCTAACACTGAGTAGGCATGTACAGATCGCTTCTGGGACCCCAAAATATCGAATTTTCGGGTGTTTATTGTCAGAATTTGAGATATAAACGGGTACAGAAGATGCATGCACATATCGACTTTTGGGCACCTATAAGATCGATTTTCAGTATGTTTTTGGCCTGTATTTTGAAAATACTCTAACACTGAGTAGGCATGTACAGATTGCTTCTGGGACCCCAAAATATTGAATTTTCGGGTGTTTTGAGCCTTAATTTGAGATATAAACGGGTACTGAAGATGCATGCACATATCGACTTTTGTGCACCTAAAAGATCGATTTTCAGTATGTTTTGAGCATGTATTTTGAAAATACTCTAACACGGAGTAGGCATGTACAGATCGCTTCTGTGACCCCTAAATATCGAATTTTCGGGTGTTTTGGGACTGAATTTGAGATATCGACTTTTTGGCACCTAAAAGATCGATTTTTAGCATGTTTTTAGCCTATATTTTGAAAATATTCTAGCACTGAGTAGGCATGTACAGATTGCTTCTGGGACCCCAAAATATCGAATTTTCGGGTGTTTTGAGCTTGAATTTGAGATATAAACGAGTACAGAAGATGCATGCACATATCGACTTTTGGGCACCTAAAATATCGATTTTGAGCATGTTTTGGGCATGTATTTTGAAGATACTATAACACGGAGTAGGCATGTACAGATCGCTTCTGGGACCCCAAAATATCGATTTTTCGGGTGTTTTGGGCCTTAATTTGAGATATAAACGGGTACTGAAGATGCATGCACATATCGACTTTTGGGCACCTAAAACATCGATTTTGAGCATGTTTTGGGCTTGTATTTAGTAAATACTCTAACACGGAGTAGGCATGTACAGATCGCTTCTGGGACCCCATAATATCGAATTTTCGGGTGTTTTGGGCCTGAATTTGAGATATCGCCTTTACACACCTAAAGTATCGATTTTTAGCATGTTTTTAGCCTATATTTTGAAAATATTCTAGCACTGAGTAGGCATGTACAGATCTCTTCTGGGACCCCAAAATATCGAATTTTGGGGTGTTTTGAGCCTGAATTTGAGATATAAACGAGAATAGAAGATGCATACACATATTGACTTTGGGCACCAAAAATATCGATTTTATGCATGTTTTGGGCCTGAATTTTGAAAATACTCTAACACGGAGTAGGCATGTACAGATCGCTTCTGGGACCCAAAAATATCGAATTTTTGGGTGTTTTGGGCCTGAATTTGAGATATCGTCTTTACGCACATAAAATATCGATTTTTAGCATGTTTTGAGCCTATAATTTGAAAATATTCTAGCTCTGAGTAGGCATGTACAGATCGCTTCTGGGACCCCAAAATATCGAATTTTCGGGTGTTTTGAGCTTGAATTTGAGATATAAACGAGTACAGAAGATGCATGCACATATCGACTTTTGGGCACCTAAAATATCGATTTTGAGCATGTTTTGAGCCTATATTTTGAAAATACTCTAACAAGGAGTAGGCATGTACAGATCGCTTCTGGGACCCCAAAATATCGAATTTTCGGGTGTTTTGAGCCTGAATTTGAGATATAAACGGGTACTGAAGATGCATGCACATATCGACTTTTTGTCACCTAAAACATCGATTTTGAGCATGTTTTGGGCCTGTATTTTGAAAATACTCTAACACGGAGTAGGCATGTACAGATCGCTTCTGGGACCCCTAAATATCGAATTTTCGGGTGTTTTGTGCCTTAATTTGAGATATCGACTTTTTGTCACCTAAAATATCGATTTTTACCATGTTTTTAGCCTATATTTTGAAAATATTCTAGCACTGAGTAGGCATGTACAGATTGCTTCTGGGACCCCAAAATATTGAATTTTCGGGTGTTTAGGGCCAGAATTTGAGATATAAACGGGTATAGAAGATGCATGCACATATCGACTTTTGGGCACCTAAAATATCGATTTTCAGCATGTTTTGGGCATGTATTTTGAAAATACTCTAACACGGAGTAGGCATGTACAGATCGCTTCTGGGACCCCAAAATATCGAATTTTCGGATGTTTTGAGCCTGAATTTGAGATATAAACGGGTACTGAAGATGCATGCACATATCGACTTTTGGTCACCTAAAACATCGATTTTGAGCATGTTTTGGGCCTGTATTTTGTAAATACTCTAACACAAAGTAGGCATGTACAGATCGCTTCTGGGACCCCATAATATCGAATTTTTGGGTGTTTTGGGCCTGAATTTGAGATATCGCCTTTACACACCTAAAATATCGATTTTTAGCATGTTTTTAGCCTATATTTTGAAAATATTCTAGCACTGTGTAGGCATGTACAGATTGCTTCTGGGACCCCAAAATATCGAATTTTCGGGTGTTTTGAGCTTGAATTTGAGATATAAACGAGTACAGAAGATGCATGCACATATCGACTTTTGGGCACCTAAAATATCGATTTTGAGCATGTTTTGAGCCTATATTTTAAAAACATTCTAGCATTGAGTAGGCATGTACAGATCGCTTCTGGGTCCCCAAAATATCGAATTTTCGGGTGTTTTGAGTCTGAATTTGAGATATAAACGAGTATAGAAGATGCATACACATATTGACTTTGGGCACCAAATATATCGATTTTCAGCATGTTTTGGGCCTGAATTTTGAAAATACTCTAACACGGAGTAGGCATGTACAGATCGCTTCTGGGACCCCTAAATGCCGAAGTTGCGGGTGTTTTGGGACTGAATTTGAGATATGGACTTTTTGGCACCTAAAATATCGATTTTTAGCATGTTTTTTAGCCTATATTTTGAAAATATTCTAGCATTGAGTAAGCATGTACAGATCGCTTCTGGGACCCCAAAATATCGAATTTTCGGGTGTTTTGAGCTTGAATTTGAGATATAAACGAGTACAGAAGATGCATGCACATATCGACTTTTGGGCACCTAAAATATCGATTTTGAGCATGTTTTGAGCCTATATTTTAAAAACATTCTAGCATTGAGTAGGCATGTACAGATCGCTTCTGGGTCCCCTAAATATCGAATTTTCGGGTGTTTTGAGTCTGAATTTGAGATATAAACGAGTATAGAAGATGCATACACATATTGACTTTGGGCACCAAATATATCGATTTTCAGCATGTTTTGGGCCTGAATTTTGAAAATACTCTAACACGGAGTAGGCATGTACAGATCGCTTCTGGGACCCCTAAATGCCGAAGTTGCGGGTGTTTTGGGACTGAATTTGAGATATGGACTTTTTGGCACCTAAAATATCGATTTTTAGCATGTTTTTTAGCCTATATTTTGAAAATATTCTAGCACTGAGTAAGCATGTACAGATCGCTTCTGGGACCCCAAAATATCGAATTTTCGGGTGTTTTAAGCTTGAATTTGAGATATAAACGAGTACAGAAGATACATGCACATATCGACTTTTGGGCACCTAAAATATCGATTTTGAGCATGTTTTGAGCCTATATTTTGAAAACATTCTAGTACTGAGTAGGCATGTACAGGTCGCTTCTGGGACCCCAAAACATCGAATTTTCGGGTGTTTAGGGCCAGAATTTGAGATATAAACGGGTACAGGAGATGCATGCACATATCGACTTTTGGGCACCTAAAAGATCGATTTTCAGTATGTTTTTGACCTGTATTTTGAAAATACTCTAACACGGAGTAGGCATGTACAAATCGATTCTGGGACACCTAAATATCGAATTTTCGGGTGTTTTGGGACTGAATTTGAGATCTCGCCTTTACGCACCTAAAATATCGATTTTTTGCATGTTTTGAGTCTATATTTTGAAAATATTCTAGCACTGAGTAGGCATTTACAGATCGCTTCTGGGACCCCAAAATATCTAATTTTCGGATGTTTTGAGACTGAATTTGAGATATAAACGAGTACAGAAGATGAATGCACATATAGACTTTTGGGCACCTAAAATATCGATTTTTAGCATGTTTTTAGCCTATATTTTGAAAATATTCTAGCACTGAGTAGGCATGTACATATTGCTTCTGGGACCCCAAAATATTGAATTTTCCGGAGTTTTGAGCCTGAATTTGAGATATAAACGGGTATAGAAGATACATGCACATATTGACTTTGGGCATCTAAATTATCGATTTTCAGCATGTTTTGGGCCTGTAATTTGAAAATACTCTAACAAGGAGTAGGCATGTACAGATCGCTTCTGGGACCCCAAAATATCGAATTTTCGGGTGTTTTGAGCATGAATTTGAGATAAAAACGGGTACAGAAGATGCATGCACATATCGACTTTTGGGCACCTAAACCATCGATTTTGAGAGTGTTTTGGGCCTGTATTTTGAAAATACTCTAACACGGAGTAGGCATGTACAGATCGCTTCTGGGACCCCTAAATATCGAATTTTTGGGTGTTTTGGGCCTGAATTTGAGATATCGCCTTTATGCACCTAAAATATCGATTTTTAGCATGTTTTAAGCCTATATTTTGAAATAATTCTAGCACTGAGTAGGCATGTACAGATCGCTTCTGGGACCCCTAAATGCCGAAGTTGCGGGTGTTTTGGGACTGAATTTGAGATATGGACTTTTTGGCACCTAAAATATCGATTTTTAGCATGTTTTTAGCCTATATTTTGAAAATACTCTAACACGGAATAGGCATGTACAGATCGCTTCTGGGACCCCAAAATATCGAATTTTCGGTTGTTTTGAGCCAGAATTTGAGATATGAACGGGTACTGAAGATGCATGCACATATCGACTTTTGGGCACCTAAAACATCGATTTTGAGCATGTTGTGGGCCTGTATTTTGAAAATACTCTAACACGGAGTAGGCATGTACAGATCGCTTCTGGGACCCCAAAATATCGAATTTTTGGGTGTTTTGGGCCTGAATTTGAGATATCGTCTTTACGCACATAAAATATCGATTTTTAGCATGTTTTGAGCCTATAATTTGAAAATATTCTAGCACTGAGTAGTCATGTACAGATCGCTTCTGGGACCCCAAAATATCGAATTTTCGGGTGTTTTAAGCCTAAATTTGAGATATAAACGAGTACAGAAGATGCATGCACATATCGACTTGTGGGCACCTAAAATATCGATTTTGAGCTTGTTTTGAGCCTATATTTTGAAAACATTCTAGCACTGAGTAGGCATGTAGAGATCGCTTCTGAGACCCCTATATATCGAATTTTCTGGTGTTTTGGGCCTTAATTTGAGATATCGACTTTTTGGCACCAAAAATATCGATTTTTAGCATGTTTGTAGCCTATATTTTGAAAATATTCTAGCACTGAGTAGGCATGTACAGATTGCTTCTGGGACCCCAAAATATTGAATTTTCGGGTGTTTTGAGCCTGAATTTGAGATATAAACGGGTACAGAAGATACATGCACATATTGACTTTGGGCATTTATAATATCGATTTTCAGCATGTTTTGGGCATGTATTTTGAAAATACTCTAACACGGAGTAGGCATGTACAGATCGCTTCTGGGACCCCAAAATATCGAATTTTCGGGTGTTTTGAGCCTGAATTTGAGATATAAACGGGTACTGAAGATGCATGCACATATCGACTTTTTGTCACCTAAAACATCGATTTTGAGCATGTTTTGGGCCTGTATTTTGAAAATACTCTAACACGGAGTAAGCTTGTACAGATCGCTTCTGGGACCCCTAAATATCGAATTTTCGGGTGTTTTGGGCCTTAATTTGAGATATCGACTTATTGGCACCTAAAATATCGATTTTTAGCATGTTTTTAGCCTATATTTTGAAAATATTCTAGCACTTAGTAGGCATGTACAGATTGCTTCTGGGACCCCAAAATATTGAATTTTCGGGTGTTTAGGGCCAGAATTTGAGATATAAACGGGTATAGAAGATACATGCACATATTGACTTTGGGCATCTAAATTATCGATTTTCAGCATGTTTTGGGCCTGTAATTTGAAAATACTCTAACAAGGAGTAGGCATGTACAGATCGCTTCTGGGACCCCAAAATATCGAATTTTCGGGTGTTTTGAGCATGAATTTGAGATAAAAACGGGTACAGAAGATGCATGCACATATCGACTTTTGGGCACCTAAACCATCGATTTTGAGAGTGTTTTGGGCCTGTATTTTGAAAATACTCTAACACGGAGTAGGCATGTACAGATCGCTTCTGGGACCCCTAAATATCGAATTTTTGGGTGTTTTGGGCCTGAATTTGAGATATCGCCTTTATGCACCTAAAATATCGATTTTTAGCATGTTTTAAGCCTATATTTTGAAATAATTCTAGCACTGAGTAGGCATGTACAGATCGCTTCTGGGACCCCTAAATGCCGAAGTTGCGGGTGTTTTGGGACTGAATTTGAGATATGGACTTTTTGGCACCTAAAATATCGATTTTTAGCATGTTTTTAGCCTATATTTTGAAAATACTCTAACACGGAATAGGCATGTACAGATCGCTTCTGGGACCCCAAAATATCGAATTTTCGGTTGTTTTGAGCCAGAATTTGAGATATGAACGGGTACTGAAGATGCATGCACATATCGACTTTTGGGCACCTAAAACATCGATTTTGAGCATGTTGTGGGCCTGTATTTTGAAAATACTCTAACACGGAGTAGGCATGTACAGATCGCTTCTGGGACCCCAAAATATCGAATTTTTGGGTGTTTTGGGCCTGAATTTGAGATATCGTCTTTACGCACATAAAATATCGATTTTTAGCATGTTTTGAGCCTATAATTTGAAAATATTCTAGCACTGAGTAGTCATGTACAGATCGCTTCTGGGACCCCAAAATATCGAATTTTCGGGTGTTTTAAGCCTAAATTTGAGATATAAACGAGTACAGAAGATGCATGCACATATCGACTTGTGGGCACCTAAAATATCGATTTTGAGCTTGTTTTGAGCCTATATTTTGAAAACATTCTAGCACTGAGTAGGCATGTAGAGATCGCTTCTGAGACCCCTATATATCGAATTTTCTGGTGTTTTGGGCCTTAATTTGAGATATCGACTTTTTGGCACCAAAAATATCGATTTTTAGCATGTTTGTAGCCTATATTTTGAAAATATTCTAGCACTGAGTAGGCATGTACAGATTGCTTCTGGGACCCCAAAATATTGAATTTTCGGGTGTTTTGAGCCTGAATTTGAGATATAAACGGGTACAGAAGATACATGCACATATTGACTTTGGGCATTTATAATATCGATTTTCAGCATGTTTTGGGCCTGTATTTTGAAAATACTCTAACACTGAGTAGGCATGTCCAGATTGCTTCTGGGACCCCAAAATATTGAATTTTCGGGTGTTTAGGGCCAGAATTTGAGATATAAACGGGTACAGAAGATGCATGCACATATCGACTTTTGGGCTCCTAAAATATCGATTTTCAGCATGTTTTGGGCATGTATTTTGAAAATACTCTAACACGGAGTAGGCATGTACAGATCACTTCTGGGACCCCAAAATATCGAATTTTCGGGTGTTATGAGCCTGAATTTGAGATATAAACGGGTACTGAAGATGCATGCACATATCGACTTTTGGTCACCTAAAACATCGATTTTGAGCATGTTTTGGGCCTGTATTTTGTAAATACTCTAACACAAAGTAGGCATGTACAGATCGCTTCTGGGACCCCAAAATATCGAATTTTCGGGTGTTTTGAGCCTGAATTTTAGATATAAACGAAAAAAGAAGATGCATACACATATTGACTTTGGGCACCAAAAATATCGATTTTCAGCATGTTTTGGGCCTGAATTTTGAAAATACTCTAACACGGAGTAGGCATGTACAGATCGCTTCTGGGACCCCTAAATGCCGAAGTTGCGGGTGTTTTGGGACTGAATTTGAGATAAGGACTTTTTGGCACCTAAAATATCGATTTTTAGCATGTTTTTAGCCTATATTTTGAAAATATTCTAGTACTGAGTAGGCATGTACAGATCGCTTCTGGGACCCCAAAATATCGAATTTTCGGGTATTTTGAGCTTGAATTTGATATATAAACGAGTACAAAAGATGCATTCACATATTGACTTTTGGGCACCTAAAATATCGATTTTGAGCATGTTTAGAGCCTATATTTTGAAAACATTCTAGCACTGAGTAGGCATGTACAGATCGCTTCTGGGACCCAAAAATATCGAATTTTCGGTTGTTTAGGGCCAGAATTTGAGATATAAACGGGTACAGAAGATGCATGCACATATCGACTTTTGGGCACCTAAAAGATCGATTTTCAGTATGTTTTTGGCCTGTATTTTGAAAATACTCTAACACGGAGTAGGCATGTACTGATCGCTTCTGTGACCCCAGAATATCGAATTTTCGGGTGTTTTGAGTCTGAATTTGAAATATAAACGGGTTCTGATGATGCATGCACATATCGACTTTTGGGCACCTAAAACATCGATTTTGAGCATGTTTTGGGCCTGTATTTTGTAAATACTCTAACACGGAGTAGGGATGTACAGATCGCTTCTGGGACCCCAAAATATCGAATTTTCGGGTGTTTTGGGACTGAATTTGAGATATCGCCTTTACGCACCTAACATATCGATTTTTAGCATGTTTTGAGCCTATATTTTGAAAATATTCTAGCAATGAGTAGGCATGTACAGATCGCTTCTGGGACCCCAAAATATCGAATTTTCGGATGTTTTGAGCCTGAATTTGAGATATAAACGATTACAGAAGATGCATGCACATATCGACTTTTGGGCACCTAAAATATCGATTTTTAGCATGTTTTTAGCCTATATTTTGAAAATATTCTAGCACTGAGTAGGCATGTACATATTGCTTCTGGGACCCCAAAATATTGAATTTTCCGGAGTTTTGACCCTGAATTTGAGATATAAACGGGTACAGATGATACATGCACATATTGACTTTGGGCATCTAAATTATCGATTTTCAGCATGTTTTGGGCCTGTAATTTGAAAATACTCTAACACGGAGTAGGCATGTACAGATCGCTTCTGGGACCCCAAAAATATCGAATTTTCGGGTGTTTTGAGCCTGAATTTGAGATATAAACGGGTACAGAAGATGCATGCACATATCGACTTTAGGGCACCTAAAACATCGATTTTGAGCATGTTTTGGGACTGTATTTTGAAAATATTCTAACACGGAGTAGGCATGTACAGATCGCTTCTGTGACCCCAAAATATCGAATTTTCGGGTGTTTTGGGCCTGAATTTGAGATATCGCCTTTATGCACCTAAAATATCGATTTTTAGCATGTTTTGAGCCTATATTTTGAAATAATTCTAGCACTGAGTAGGCATGTACAGATCGCTTCTGGGACCCCTAAATGCCGAAGTTGCGGGTGTTTTGGGACTGAATTTGAGATATGGACTTTTTGGCACCTAAAATATCGATTTTTAGCATGTTTTTAGCCTATATTTTGAAAATATTCTACCACTGAGTAGGCATGTACAGATCGCTTCTGGGACCCCAAAATATCGAATTTTCGGGTGTTTTGAGCTTGAATTTGAGATATAAACGAGTACAGAAGATGCATGCACATATCGACTTTTGGGCACCTAATATATCGATTTTGAGCATTTTTTGAGCCTATATTTTGAAAACATTCTAGCACTGAGTAGGCATGTACAGATCGCTTCTGGGACCCAAAAATATCGAATTTTCGGGTGTTTAGGGCCAGAATTTGAGATATAAACGGGTACAGAAGATGCATGCATATATCGACTTTTGGGCACCTAAAAGATCGATTTTCAGTATGTTTTTGGCCTGTATTTTGAAAATACTCTAACACGGAGTAGGCATGTACAGATCGCTTCTGGGACCCCTAAATATCGAATTTTCGGGTGTTTTGGGCCTTAATTTGAGATATCGACTATTTGGCACCTAAAATATCTATTTTTTAGCATGTTTTTAGCCTATATTTTAAAAATATTCTAGCACTGAGTAGGCATGTACAGATTGCTTCTGGGACCCCAAAATATTGAATTTTCGGGTGTTTAGGGCCAGAATTTGAGATATAAACGGGTACAGAAGATGCATGCACATATCGACTTTTGGGCACCTAAAAGATCGATTTTCAGTATGTTTTTGGCCTGTATCTTGAAAATACTCTAACACGGAGTAGGCAGGTACAAATCGATTCTGGGACCCCTAAATATCGAATTTTCGGGTGTTTTGGGACTGAATTTGAGATATCGACTTTTTGGCACCTAAAAGATCGATTTTTTGCATGTTTTTAGCCTATATTTTGAAAATATTCTAGCACTGAGTAGACATGTACAGATTGCTTCTGGGACCCCAAAATATTGAATTTTCGGGTGTTTTGAGCCTGAATTTGAGATATAAACGGGTACAGAAGATACATGCACATATTGACTTTGGGCATCTAAAATATCGATTTTCAGCATGTTTTTGGCATGTATTTTGAAAATACTCTAACACGGAGTAGGCATGTACAGATCGCTTCTGTGACCCCAGAATATCGAATTTTCGGGTGTTTTGAGCCTGAATTTGAGATATAAACGGGTACTGAAGATGCATGCACATATCGACTTTTGGGCACCTAAAACATCGATTTTGAGCATGTTTTGGGCCTGTATTTTGTAAATACTCTAACACGGAGTAGGCATGTACAGATCGCTTCTGGGACCCCAAAATATCGAATTTTCGGGTGTTTTGGGAATGAATTTGAGATCTCGCCTATACGCACCTAAAATATCGATTTTTAGCATGTTTTGAGCCTATATTTTGAAAATATTCTAGCACTGAGTAGGCATGTACAGATCGCTTCTGGGACCCCAAAATATCGAATTTTCGGATGTTTTGAGCCTGAATTTAAGATATAAACGAGTACAGAAGATGCATGCACATATCGACTTTTGGGCACCTAAAATATCGATTTTTAGCATGTTTTTAGCCTATATTTTGAAAACATTCTAGCACTAAGTAGACATGTACAGATTGCTTCTGGGACCCCAAAATATTGAATTTTCCGGAGTTTTGAGCCTGAATTTGAGATATAAACGGGTACAGAAGATACATGCACATATTGACTTTGGGCATCTAAATTATCGATTTTCAGCATGTTTTGGGCCTGTAATTTGAAAATACTCAAACACAGAGTAGGCATGTACAGATCGCTTCTGGGACCCCAAAATATCGAATTTTCGGGTGTTTTGAGCCTGAATTTGAGATATAAACGGGTACAGAAGATGCATGCACATATCGACTTTTGGGCACGTAAAACATCGATTTTGAGATTGTTTTGGGCCTGTATTTTGAAAATACTCTAACACGGAGTAGGCATGTACAGATCGCTACAGGGACCCCAAAATATCGAATTTTCGGGTTTTTTAGGCCTGAATTTGAGATATCGCCTTTATGCACCTAAAATATCGATTTTTAGCATGTTTTGAGCCTATATTTTGAAAATATTCTAGCACTGAGTAGGCATGTACAGATCGCTTCTGGGACCCCAAAATATCGAATTTTCGGATGTTTTGAGCCTGAATTTAAGATATAAACGAGTACAGAAGATGCATGCACATATCGACTTTTGGTCACCTAAAATATCGATTTTTAGCATGTTTTTAGCCTATATTTTGAAAACATTCTAGCATTGAGTAGGCATGTACAGATCGCTTCTGGGACCCAAAAATATCGAATTTTCGGGTGTTTAGGGCCAGAATTTGAGATATAAACGGGTACAGAAGATACATGAACATATCGACTTTTGGGCACCTAAAAGATCGATTTTCAGTATGTTTTTGGCCTGTATTTTGAAAATACTCTAACACGGAGTAGGCATGTACAGATCGCTTCTGGGACCCCTAAATATCGAATTTTCGGGTGTTTTGGGCCTTAATTTGAGATATATCTATTTTTTAGCATGTTTTTAGCGTATATTTTAAAAATATTCTAGCACTGAGTAGGCATGTACAGATTGCTTCTGGGACCCCAAAATATTGATTTTTTGGGTGTTTAGGGCCAGAATTTGAGATATAAACGGGTACAGAAGATGCATGCACATATCGACTTTTGGGCACCTAAAAGATCGATTTTCAGTATGTTTTTGGCCTGTATCTTGAAAATACTCTAACACGGAGTAGGCAGGTACAAATCGATTCTGGGACCCCTAAATATCGAATTTTCGGGTGTTTTGGGACTGAATTTGAGATATCGACTTTTTGGCACCTAAAAGATCGATTTTTTGCATGTTTTTAGCCTATATTTTGAAAATATTCTAGCACTAAGTAGACATGTACAGATTGCTTCTGGGACCCCAAAATATTGAATTTTAGGGTGTTTTGAGCCTGAATTTGAGATATAAACGGGTACAGAAGATACATGCACATATTGACTTTGGGCATCTAAAATATCGATTTTCAGCATGTTTTTGGCATGTATTTTGAAAATACTCTAACACGGAGTAGGCATGTACAGATCGCTTCTGTGACCCCAGAATATCGAATTTTCGGGTGTTTTGAGCCTGAATTTGAGATATAAACGGGTACTGAAGATGCATGCACATATCGACTTTTGGGCACCTAAAACATCGATTTTGAGCATGTTTTGGGCCTGTATTTTGTAAATACTCTAACACGGAGTAGGCATGTACAGATCGCTTCTGGGACCCCAAAATATCGAATTTTCGGGTGTTTTGGGAATGAATTTGAGATCTCGCCTATACGCACCTAAAATATCGATTTTTAGCATGTTTTGAGCCTATATTTTGAAAATATTCTAGCACTGAGTAGGCATGTACAGATCGCTTCTGGGACCACAAAATATCGAATTTTCGGATGTTTTGAGCCTGAATTTAAGATATAAACGAGTACAGAAGATGCATGCACATATCGACTTTTGGGCACCTAAAATATCGATTTTTAGCATGTTTTTAGCCTATATTTTGAAAACATTCTAGCACTGAGTAGGCATGTACATATTGCTTCTGGGACCCCAAAATATTGAATTTTCCGGAGTTTTGAGCCTGAATTTGAGATATAAACGGGTACAGAAGATACATGCACATATTGACTTTGGGCATCTAAATTATCGATTTTCAGCATGTTTTGGGCCTGTAATTTGAAAATACTCAAACACAGAGTAGGCATGTACAGATCGCTTCTGGGACCCCAAAATATCGAATTTTCGGGTGTTTTGAGCCTGAATTTGAGATATAAACGGGTACAGAAGATGCATGCACATATCGACTTTTGGGCACGTAAAACATCGATTTTGAGATTGTTTTGGGCCTGTATTTTGAAAATACTCTAACACGGAGTAGGCATGTACAGATCGCTACAGGGACCCCAAAATATCGAATTTTCGGGTTTTTTGGGCCTGAATTTGAGATATCGCCTTTATGCACCTAAAATATCGATTTTTAGCATGTTTTGAGCCTATATTTTGAAAATATTCTAGCACTGAGTAGGAATGTACAGATCGCTTCTGGGACACCAAAATATCGAATTTTCGGATGTTTTGAGCCTGAATTTAAGATATAAACGAGTACAGAAGATGCATGCACATATCGACTTTTGGTCACCTAAAATATCGATTTTTAGCATGTTTTTAGCCTATATTTTGAAAACATTCTAGCACTGAGTAGGCATGTACAGATCGCTTCTGGGACCCAAAAATATCGAATTTTCGGGTGTTTAGGGCCAGAATTTGAGATATAAACGGGTACAGAAGATACATGAACATATCGACTTTTGGGCACCTAAAAGATCGATTTTCAGTATGTTTTTGGCCTGTATTTTGAAAATACTCTAACACGGAGTAGGCATGTACAGATCGCTTCTGGGACCCCTAAATATCGAATTTTCGGGTGTTTTGGGCCTTAATTTGAGATATCGACTATTTGGCACCAAAAATATCTATTTTTTAGCATGTTTTTAGCGTATATTTTAAAAATATTCTAGCACTGAGTAGGCATGTACAAATTGCTTCTGGGACCCCAAAATATTGATTTTTTGGGTGTTTAGGGCCAGAATTTGAGATATAAACGGGTACAGAAGATGCATGCACATATCGACTTTTGGGCACCTAAAAGATCGATTTTCAGTATGTTTTTGGCCTGTATCTTGAAAATACTCTAACACGGAGTAGGCAGGTACAAATCGATTCTGGGACCCCTAAATATCGAATTTTCGGGTGTTTTGGGACTGAATTTGAGATATCGACTTTTTGGCACCTAAAAGATCGATTTTTTGCATGTTTTTAGCCTATATTTTGAAAATATTCTAGCACTAAGTAGACATGTACAGATTGCTTCTGGGACCCCAAAATATTGAATTTTAGGGTGTTTTGAGCCTGAATTTGAGATATAAACGGGTACAGAAGATACATGCACATATTGACTTTGGGCATCTAAAATATCGATTTTCAGCATGTTTTTGGCATGTATTTTGAAAATACTCTAACACGGAGTAGGCATGTACAGATCGCTTCTGTGACCCCAGAATATCGAATTTTCGGGTGTTTTGAGCCTGAATTTGAGATATAAACGGGTACTGAAGATGCATGCACATATCGACTTTTGGGCACCTAAAACATCGATTTTGAGCATGTTTTGGGCCTGTATTTTGTAAATACTCTAACACGGAGTAGGCATGTACAGATCGCTTCTGGGACCCCAAAATATCGAATTTTCGGGTGTTTTGGGAATGAATTTGAGATCTCGCCTATACGCACCTAAAATATCGATTTTTAGCATGTTTTGAGCCTATATTTTGAAAATATTCTAGCACTGAGTAGGCATGTACAGATCGCTTCTGGGACCCCAAAATATCGAATTTTCGGATGTTTTGAGCCTGAATTTAAGATATAAACGAGTACAGAAGATGCATGCACATATCGACTTTTGGGCACCTAAAATATCGATTTTTAGCATGTTTTTAGCCTATATTTTGAAAACATTCTAGCACTGAGTAGGCATGTACATATTGCTTCTGGGACCCCAAAATATTGAATTTTCCGGAGTTTTGAGCCTGAATTTGAGATATAAACGGGTACAGAAGATACATGCACATATTGACTTTGGGCATCTAAATTATCGATTTTCAGCATGTTTTGGGAATGTAATTTGAAAATACTCAAACACAGAGTAGGCATGTACAGATCGCTTCTGGGACCCCAAAATATCGAATTTTCGGATGTTTTGAGCCTGAATTTAAGATATAAACGAGTACAGAAGATGCATGCACATATCGACTTTTGGGCACCTAAAATATCGATTTTTAGCATGTTTTTAGCCTATATTTTGAAAACATTCTAGCACTGAGTAGGCATGTACATATTGCTTCTGGGACCCCAAAATATTGAATTTTCCGGAGTTTTGAGCCTGAATTTGAGATATAAACGGGTACAGAAGATACATGCACATATTGACTTTGGGCATCTAAATTATCGATTTTCAGCATGTTTTGGGCCTGTAATTTGAAAATACTCAAACACAGAGTAGGCATGTACAGATCGCTTCTGGGACCCCAAAATATCGAATTTTCGGGTGTTTTGAGCCTGAATTTGAGATATAAACGGGTACAGAAGATGCATGCACATATCGACTTTTGGGCACGTAAAACATCGATTTTGAGATTGTTTTGGGCCTGTATTTTGAAAATACTCTAACACGGAGTAGGCATGTACAGATCGCTTCTGGGACCCCAAAATATCGAATTTTCGGGTTTTTGGACCTGAATTTGAGATATCGCCTTTATGCACCTAAAATATCGATTTTTAGCATGTTTTGAGCCTATATTTTGAAATAATTCTAGCACTGAGTAGGCATGTACAGATTGCTTCTGGGACCAAAAAATATCGAATTTTCGGGTGTTTAAGGCCAGAATTTGATATATAAACGGGTACAGAAGATGCATGCACATATCGACTTTTGGGCACCTAAAAGATCGATTTTCAGTATGTTTTTGGCCTGTATTTTGAAAATACTCTAACACGGAGTAGGCATGTACAGATCGCTTCTGGGACCCCTAAATATCGAATTTTTGGGTGTTTTGGGCCTTAATTTGAGATATCGCCTTTACGCACCTAAAATATAGATTTTTAGCATGTTTTTAGCCTATATTTTGAAAATATTCTAGCTCTGAGTAGGCATGTACATATCGCTTCTGGGACCCCAAAATATCGAATTTTCGGGTGTTTTGAGCCTGAATTTGAGATATAAAAGAGTATAGAAGATGCATACACATATTGACTTTGGGCGCCAAAAATATCGATTTTCAGCATGTTTTTGGACTGAATTTTGAAAATACTCTAACACGGAGTAGGCATGTACAGATCGCTTCTGGGACCCCAAAATATCGAATTTTCGGGTGTTTAGGGCCTTAATTTGAGATATCGCATTTACGCACCTGAAATATCGATTTTTAGCATGTTTTGAGCCTATATTTTAAAATAATTCTAGCACTGAGTAGGCATGTACAGATCGCTTCTGGGACCCCAAAATATCGAATTTTCGGGTGTTTTGAGCCTGAATTTGAGATATAAACGAGTACAGAAGATGCATGCACATATCGACTTTTGGGCACCTAAAATATCGATTTTGAGCATGTTTTGAGCCTATATTTTAAAAACATTCTAGCACTGAGTATGCATGTACAGATCGCTTCTGGGACCCCAAAATATCGAATTTTCGGGTGTTTTGGGCCTGAATTTGAGATATAAACGGGTACAGAAGATGCATGCACATATCGACTTTTGGGCACCAAAAATATCGATTTTCTGCATGTTTTGGGCCTGAATTTTTTAAAATATTCTAACACGGAGTAGGCATGTACAAATCGATTCAGGGACCCCTAAATATCGAATTTTTGGGTGTTTTGGGACTGAATTTGAGATATCGACTTTTTGGCACCTAAAAGATCGATTTTTTGCATGTTTTTTGCCTATATTTTGAAAATATTCTAGCACTGAGTAGGCATGTACAGATTGCTTCTGGGACCCAAAAATATTGAATTTTCGGGTGTTTTGAGCCTGAAATTGAGATATAAACGGGTAAAGAAGATACATGCACATTATGACTTTGGGCATCTAAAATATCGATTTTAAGCATGTTTTGGGAATGTTTTTTGAAAATACTCTAACACGGAGTAGGCATGTACAGATCACTTCTGGGACCCCAAAATATCGAATTTTCGGGTGTTTTGGGCCTTAATTTGAGATATTGACTTTTTGGCACCTAAAATATCGATTTTTAGCATGTTTTTTGCCTATATTTTGAAAATATTCTAGCACTGAGTAGGCATGTACAGATTGCTTCTGGGACCCCAAAATATTGAATTTTCTGGTGTTTTGAGCCTGAATTTGAGATATAAACGGTTACAGAAGATACATGTACATATTGACTTTGGGCATCTAAATTATCGATTTTTAGCATGTTTTTAGCCTATATTTTGAAAATATTCTAGCACTGAGTAGGCATGTACAGATTGCTTCTGGGACCCCAAAATATTGAATTTTCGGGTGTTTTGAGCCTGAATTTGAGATATAAACGGGTACAGAAGATACATGCACATATTGACTTTGGGAATCTAAAATATCGATTTTCAGCATGTTTTGAGCATGTATTTTGAAAATACTCTAACACGGAGTAGGCATGTACAGATCGCTTCTGGGACCCCAAAATATCGAACTTTCGGGTGTTTTGAGCCTGAATTTGAGATATAAACGGGTACTGAAGGTGAATGAACATATCGACTTTTTGGCACCTAAAACATCGATTTTGAGCATGTTTTGGGCCTGTATTTTGAAAATACTCTAACACGGAGTAGGCATGTACAGATCGCATCTGGGACCCCTAAATATCGAATTTTCGGGTGTTTTGGGCCTTAATTTGAGATATCGACTTTTTGGCACCTAAAATATCGATTTTTAGCATGTTTTTAGCCTATACTTTGAAAATATTCTAGCACTGAATATGCATGTACAGATTGCTTCTGGGACCCCAAAATATTGAATTTTCGGGTGTTTAGGGACAGAATTTGAGATATAAACGGGTACAGAAGATGCATGCACATATTGACTTTGGGAATCTAAAATATCAATTTTCAGCATGTTTTAAGCATGTATTTTGAAAATACTCTAACACGGAGTAGGCATGTACAGATCGCTTTTGGGACCCCAAAATATCGAATTTTCGTGTGTTTTGAGCCTGAATTTGAGATATAAACGGGTACTGAAGGTACATGAACATATCGACTTTTTGTCACCTAAAACATCGATTTTGAGCATGTTTTCGGCCTGTATTTTGAAAATACTCTAACACGGAGTATGCATGTAAAGATCGCTTCTGGGACCCCTAAATATCGAATTTTCGGGTGTTTTGGGACTGAATTTGAGATATAAACGGGTACAGAAGATGCATGCACATATCGACTTTTGGGCACCTAAAATATCGATTTTGAGCATGTTTTGAGCCTATATTTTGAAAACATTCTAGCACTGAGTAGGCATGTACAGATCGCTTCTGGGACCCAAAAATATTGAATTTTCGGGTGTTTAGGGCCAGAATTTGAGATATAAACGGGTACAGAAGATACATGCACATATTGACTTTGGGCATCTAAAATATCGATTTTCAGCATGTTTTGGGCATGTATTTTGAAAATACTCTAACACGGAGTAGGCAGGTACAGATCGCTTCTGTGACCCAAGAATATAGAATTTTCGGGTGTTTTGAGCCTGAATTTGAGATATAAACGGGTACAGAAGAATATTGACTTTTGGCATCTAAAATATCGATTTTCAGCATGTTTTGGGCCTGTATTTTGAAAATACTCTAACACGGAGTAGGCATGTACAGATCGCTTCTGGGACCCCAAAATATCGAATTTTCGGGTGTTTTGGGTCTGAATTTGAGATATCGCCTTTACGCACCTAAAATATCGATTTTTAGCATGTTTTGAGCCTATTTTTTAAAAATATTCTAGCACTGAATAGGCATGTACAGATTGCTTCTGGGACCCCAAAATATTGAATTTTCTGGTGTTTTGAGCCTGAATTTGAGATATAAACGGGTACAGAAGATACATGTACAATATATATTGACTTTGGGCATCTAAAATATCGATTTTTAGCATGTTTTTAGCCTATATTTTGAAAATATTCTAGCACTGAGTAAGCATGTACAGATTGCTTCTGTGACCCCAAAATATTGAATTTTCGGGTGTTTTGAGCCTGAATTTGAGATATAAACGGGTACAGAAGATACATGCACATATTGACTTTGGGCATCTAAATTATCGATTTTCAGCATGTTTTGGGCCTGTAATTTGAAAATACTCAAACACAGAGTAGGCATGTACAGATCGCTTCTGGGACCCCAAAATATCGAATTTTCGGGTGTTTGGAGCCTGAATTTGAGATATAAACGGGTACAGAAGATGCATGCACATATCGACTTTTGGGCACGTAAAACATCGATTTTGAGATTGTTTTGGGCCTGTATTTTGAAAATACTCTAACACGGAGTAGGCATGTACAGATCGCTTCAGGGACCCCAAAATATCGAATTTTCGGGTTTTTTGGGCCTGAATTTGAGATATCACCTTTATGCACCTAAAATATCGATTTTTAGCATGTTATGAGCCAATATTTTGAAAATATTCTAGCACTGAGTAGGCATGTACAGATCGCTTCTGGGACCCCAAAATATCGAATTTTCGGATGTTTTGAGCCCGAATTTAAGATATAAACGAGTACAGAAGATGCATGCTCATATCGACTTTTGGTCACCTAAAATATCGATTTTTAACATGTTTTTAGCCAATATTTTGAAAACATTCTAGCACTGAGTAGGCATGTACATATTACTTCTGGGACCCCAAAATATTGAATTTTCCGGAGTTTTGAGCCTGAATTTGAGATATAAACGGGTACAGAAGATACATGTACATATTGACTTTGGGCATCTAAATTATCGATTTTCAGCATGTTTTGGGAATGTAATTTGAAAATACTCAAACACAGAGTAGGCATGTACAGATCGCTTCTGGGACCCCAAAATATCGAATTTTCGGGTGTTTTGAGCCTGAATTTGAGATATAAACGGGTACAGAAGATGCATGCACATATCGACTTTTGGGCACGTAAAACATCGATTTTGAGATTGTTTTGGGCCTGTATTTTGAAAATACTCTAACACGGAGTAGGCATGTACAGATCGCTTCAGGGACCCCAAAATATTGAATTTTCGGGTTTTTTGGGCCTGAATTTGAGATATCGCCTTTATGCACCTAAAATATCGATTTATAGCATGTTTTGAGCCTATATTTTGAAATATTTCTAGCACTGAGTAGGCATGTACAGATCGCTTCTGGGACCCAAAAATATCGAATTTTCGGGTGTTTAGGGCCAGAATTTGAGATATAAACGGGTACAGAAGATGCATGCAGATATCGACTTTGGGGCACCTAAAAGATCGATTTTCAGTATGTTTTTGGCCTGTATTTTGAAAATACTCTAACACGGAGTAGGCATGTACAGATCGCTTCTGGGACCCCAAAATATCGAATTTTCGGGTTTTTGGACCTGAATTTGAGATATCGCCTTTATGCACCTAAAATATCGATTTTTAGCATGTTTTGAGCCTATATTTTGAAATAATTCTAGCACTGAGTAGGCATGTACAGATTGCTTCTGGGACCAAAAAATATCGAATTTTCGGGTGTTTAAGGCCAGAATTTGATATATAAACGGGTACAGAAGATGCATGCACATATCGACTTTTGGGCACCTAAAAGATCGATTTTCAGTATGTTTTTGGAATGTACTTTGAAAATACTCTAACACGGAGTAGGCATGTACAGATCGCTTCTGGGACCCCTAAATATCGAATTTTCGGGTGTTTTGGGCCTGAATTTGAGATATCGCCTTTACGCACCTAAAATATCGATTTTTAGCATGTTTTGAGCCTATATTTTGAAAATACTCTAGCACTGAGTGCATAGGCATGAACAGATCGCTTCTGGGACCCCAAAATATCGAATTTTCGGGTGTTTTGAGCCTGAATTTGAGATATAAACGAGTATAGAAGATGCATACACATATTGACTTTGGGCACCTAAAATATCGATTTTGAGCATGTTTTGAGCCTATATTTTGAAAACATTCTAGCACTGAGTAGGTATGTACAGATCGCTTCTGGGACCCAAAAATATCGAATTTTCGGGTGTTTAGGGCCAGAATTTGAGATATAAACGGGTACAGAAGATGCATGCACATATCGACTTTTGGGCACCTAAAAGATCGATTTTCAGTATGTTTTTGGCCTGTATTTTGAAAATACTCTAACACGGAGTAGGCATGTACAGATCGCTTCTGGGACCCCAAAATATCGAATTTTCGGGTGTTTAGGGCCTTAATTTGAGATATCGCATTTACGCACCTGAAATATCGATTTTTAGCATGTTTTGAGCCTATATTTTAAAATAATTCTAGCACTGAGTAGGCATGTACAGATCACTTCTGGGACCCCAAAATATCGAATTTTCGGGTGTTTTGAGCCTGAATTTGAGATATAAACGAGTACAGAAGATGCATGCACATATCGACTTTTGGGCACCTAAAATATCGATTTTGAGCATGTTTTGAGCCTATATTTTAAAAACATTCTAGCACTGAGTATGCATGTACAGATCGCTTCTGGGACCCCAAAATATCGAATTTTCGGGTGTTTTGAGCCTGAATTTGAGATATAAACGGGTACAGAAGATGCATGCACATATCGACTTTTGGGCACCAAAAATATCGATTTTCTGCATGTTTTGGGCCTGAATTTTTTAAAATATTCTAACACGGAGTAGGCATGTACAAATCGATTCAGGACCCCTAAATATCGAATTTTTGGGTGTTTTGGGACTGAATTTGAGATATCGACTTTTTGGCACCTAAAAGATCGATTTTTTGCATGTTTTTAGCCTATATTTTGAAAATATTCTAGCACTGAGTAGGCATGTACAGATTGCTTCTGGGACCCAAAAATATTGAATTTTCGGGTGTTTTGAGCCTGAATTTGAGATATAAACGGGTAAAGAAGATACATGCACATTATGACTTTGGGCATCTAAAATATCGATTTTAAGCATGTTTTGGGAATGTTTTTTGAAAATACTCTAACACGGAGTAGGCATGTACAGATCACTTCTGGGACCCCAAAATATCGAATTTTCGGGTGTTTTGGGCCTTAATTTGAGATATTGACTTTTTGGCACCTAAAATATCGATTTTTAGCATGTTTTTTGCCTATATTTTGAAAATATTCTAGCACTGAGTAGGCATGTACAGATTGCTTCTGGGACCCCAAAATATTGAATTTTCTGGTGTTTTGAGCCTGAATTTGAGATATAAACGGTTACAGAAGATACATGTACATATTGACTTTGGGCATCTAAATTATCGATTTTTAGCATGTTTTTAGCCTATATTTTGAAAATATTCTAGCACTGAGTAGGCATGTACAGATTGCTTCTGGGACCCCAAAATATTGAATTTTCGGGTGTTTTGAGCCTGAATTTGAGATATAAACGGGTACAGAAGATACATGCACATATTGACTTTGGGAATCTAAAATATCGATTTTCAGCATGTTTTGAGCATGTATTTTGAAAATACTCTAACACGGAGTAGGCATGTACAGATCGCTTCTGGGACCCCAAAATATCGAATTTTCGGGTGTTTTGAGCCTGAATTTGAGATATAAACGGGTACTGAAGGTGAATGAACATATCGACTTTTTGGCACCTAAAACATCGATTTTGAGCATGTTTTGGGCCTGTATTTTGAAAATACTCTAACACGGAGTAGGCATGTACAGATCGCATCTGGGACCCCTAAATATCGAATTTTCGGGTGTTTTGGGCCTTAATTTGAGATATCGACTTTTTGGCACCTAAAATATCGATTTTTAGCATGTTTTTAGCCTATACTTTGAAAATATTCTAGCACTGAATATGCATGTACAGATTGCTTCTGGGACCCCAAAATATTGAATTTTCGGGTGTTTAGGGACAGAATTTGAGATATAAACGGGTACAGAAGATGCATGCACATATTGACTTTGGGAATCTAAAATATCAATTTTCAGCATGTTTTAAGCATGTATTTTGAAAATACTCTAACACGGAGTAGGCATGTACAGATCGCTTTTGGGACCTCAAAATATCGAATTTTCGTGTGTTTTGAGCCTGAATTTGAGATATAAACGGGTACTGAAGGTACATGAACATATCGACTTTTTGTCACCTAAAACATCGATTTTGAGCATGTTTTCGGCCTGTATTTTGAAAATACTCTAACACGGAGTAGGCATGTAAAGATCGCTTCTGGGACCCCTAAATATCGAATTTTCGGGTGTTTTGGGACTGAATTTGAGATATAAACGGGTACAGAAGATGCATGCACATATCGACTTTTGGGCACCTAAAATATCGATTTTGAGCATGTTTTGAGCCTATATTTTGAAAACATTCTAGCACTGAGTAGGCATGTACAGATCGCTTCTGGGACCCAAAAATATTGAATTTTCGGGTGTTTAGGGCCAGAATTTGAGATATAAACGGGTACAGAAGATACATGCACATATTGACTTTGGGCATCTAAAATATCGATTTTCAGCATGTTTTGGGCCTGTATTTTGAAAATACTCTAACACGGAGTAGGCATGTACAGATCGCTTCTGGGACCCCTAAATATCGAATTTTCGGGTGTTTTGGGTCTGAATTTGAGATATCGCCTTTACGCACCTAAAATATCGATTTTTAGCATGTTTTGAGCCTATTTTTTAAAAATATTCTAGCACTGAATAGGCATGTACAGATTGCTTCTGGGACCCCAAAATATTGAATTTTCTGGTGTTTTGAGCCTGAATTTGAGATATAAACGGGTACAGAAGATACATGTACAATATATATTGACTTTGGGCATCTAAAATATCGATTTTTAGCATGTTTTTAGCCTATATTTTGAAAATATTCTAGCACTGAGTAAGCATGTACAGATTGCTTCTGTGACCCCAAAATATTGAATTTTCGGGTGTTTTGAGCCTGAATTTGAGATATAAACGGGTAAAGAAGATACATGCACATATTGACTTTGGGAATCTAAAATATCGATTTTCAGCATGTTTTGAGCATGTATTTTGAAAATACTCTAACACGGAGTAGGCATGTACAGATTGCTTTTGGGACCCTAAAATATTGAATTTTCGGGTGTTTAGGGCCAGAATTTGATATATAAACGGGTACAGAAGATGCATGCACATATCGACTTTTGGGCACCTAAAATATCGATTTTGAGCATGTTTTGAGCCTATATTTTGAATACATTCTAGCACTGAGTAGGCATGTACAGATCGCTTCTGGGACCCAAAAATATCGAATTTTCGGGTGTTTAGGGCCAGAATTTGAGATATAAACGGGTACAGAAGATGCATGCACATATCGACTTTTGGGCACCTAAAAGATCGATTTTCAGTATGTTTTTGGCCTGTATTTTGAAAATACTTTAACACGGAGTAGGCATGTACAGATAGCATCTGAGACCCCTAAATATCGAATTTACGGGTGTTTTGGGCCTGAATTTGAGATATCGCCTTTACGCACCTGAAATATCGATTTATAGCATGTTTTGAGCCTATTTTTTGAAATAATTCTAGCACTGAGTGCCTAACTAAGGCATGTACAGATCGCTTCTGGGACCCCTAAATATCGAATTTTCGGGTGTTTTGAGCCTGAATTCGAGATATAAAGGAGTACAGAAGATGCATGCACATATCGACTTTTGGGCACCTAAAATATCGATTTTGAGCATGTTTTGAGCCTATATTTTGAAAACATTCTAGCACGGAGTAGGCATGGACAGATCGCTTCTGGGACCCCAAAATATCGAATTTTCGGGTGTTTAGGGCCAGAATTTGAGATATAAACGGGTACAGAAGATGCATGCACATATCGACTTTTGGGCACCTAAAAGATCGATTTTCAGTATGTTTTTGGCCTGTATTTTGAAAATACTTTAACACGGAGTAGGCATGTACAGATAGCATCTGGGACCCCTAAATATCGAATTTACGGGTGTTTTGGGCCTGAATTTGAGATATCGCCTTTACGCACCTGAAATATCGATTTTTAGCATGTTTTGAGCCTATTTTTTGAAATAATTCTAGCACTGAGTGCCTAACTAAGGCATGTACAGATCGCTTCTGGGACCCCTAAATATCGAATTTTCGGGTGTTTTGAGCCTGAATTTGAGATATAAAGGAGTACAGAAGATGCATGCACATATTGACTTTTGGGCACCTAAAATATCGATTTTGAGCATGTTTTGAGCCTATATTTTGAAAACATTCTAGCACGGAGTAGGCATGTACAGATCGCTTCTGGGACCCCAAAATATCGAATTTTCGGGTGTTTAGGGCCAGAATTTGAGATATAAACGGGTACAGAAGATGCATGCACATATCGACTTTTGGGCACCTAAAAGATCGATTTTCAGTATGTTTTTGGCCTGTATTTTGAAAATACTCTAACACCGAGTAGGCATGTACAGATTGCTTCTGAGACCCCTAAATATCGAATTTTTGGGTGTTTTGGGACTGAATTTGAGATATCGACTTTTTGGCACCTAAAATGTCGATTTTTAGCATGTTTTTAGTCTATATTTTGAAAATATTCTAGCATTGAGTAGGCATGTACAGATTGCTTCTGGGACCCCAAAATATTGAATTTTCGGGTGTTTTGAGCCTGTATTTGAGATATAAACGGGTACAGAAAAATATTGACTTTGGGCATCTAAAATATCGGTTTTCAGCATGTTTTGGGCCTGTATTTTGAAAATACTCTAACATGGAGTAGGCATGTACAGATCGCTTCTGGGACCCCAAAATATCGAATTTTCGGGTGTTTTGAGCCTGAATTTGAGATATAAACGGGTACTGAAGATGCATGCACATATCGACTTTTGGGCACCTAAAACATCGATTTTGAGCATGTTTTGGGCCTGTATTTTGAAAATACTCTAACAAGGAGTAGGCATGCACAGATCGCTTCTGGGACCCCTAAATATCGAATTTTCGGGTGTTTTGGGCCTTAATTTGAGATATCGACTTTTTGGCACCTAAAAGATCGATTTTTAGCATGTTTTTAGATTATATTTTGAAAATATTCTAGCACTGAGTATGCATGTACAGATTGCTTCTGGGACCCCAAAATATCGAATTTTCGGGTGTTTTGTGCCTGAATTTGAGATATAAACGAGTATAGAAGATGCATACACATATTGACTTTGGGCACCAAAAATATCGATTTTCAGCATGTTTTGGGCCTGAATTTTGAAAATACTCTAACACGAAGTAGGCATGTACAGATCGCTTCTGGGACCCCAAAATATCAGATTTTCGGGTGTTTAGGGCCAGAATTTGAGATATAAACGGGTACAGAAGATGCATGCACATATCGACTTTTGGGCACCAAAAAGATCGATTTTCAGTATGTTTTTGGCCTGTATTTTGAAAATACTCTAACACGGAGTAGGCATGTACAGATCGCTTCTGGGACCCCTAAATATCGAAGTTTCGGGTGTTTTGGGACTGAATTTGAGATATCGACTTTTTGGCACCTAAAATATCGATTTTTAGCATGTTTTTAGCCTATATTTTGAAAATATTCTAGCACTGAGTAGGCATGTACATATTGCTTCTGGGACCCCAAAATATTGAATTTTCGGGTGTTTTGAGCCTGAATTTGAGATATAAACGGGTACAGAAGATACATGCACATATTGACTTTGGGCATCTAAATTATCGATTTTCAGCATGTTTTGGGCCTGTTTTTTGAAAATACTCTAACACGGAGTAGGCATGTACAGATCGCTTCTGGGACCCCAAAATATCGAATTTTCGGGTGTTTTGAGCCTGAATTTGAGATATAAACGGGTACTGAAGATGCAAGCACATATCGACTTTTGGGCACCTAAAACATCGATTTTGAGCATGTTTTGGGCCTGTATTTTGAAAATACTCTAACACGGGGTAGGCATGTACAGATCGTTTCTGGGACCCCAAAATATCGAATTTCCGGGTGTTTTGAGCCTGAATTTGAGATATCGCCTTTACGCACCTTATATATCGATTTTTAGCATGTTTTTAGCCTATATTTAGAAAATATTCTAGCACTGAGTGCCTAGGCATGTACAGATTGCTTCAGGGACCCCAAAATATCGAATTTTCGGGTGTTTTGAGCTTTAATTTGAGATATAAACGAGTACAGAAGATGCATGCACATATCGACTTTTGGGCACCTAAAATATCGATTTTCAGCATGTTTTGAGCCTATATTTTGAAAACATTCTAGCACTGAGTAGGCATGTACAGATCGCTTCTGGGACCCAAAAATATCGAATTTTCGAATGTTTAGAGCCAGAATTTAAGATATAAACGGGTACAGAAGATGAATGCACATATCAACTTTTGGGCACCTAAAAGATTGATTTTAAGTATGTTTTTGGCCTGTATTTTGAAAATACTCTAACACGGAGTAGGCATGTACAGATAGCTTCTGGGACCCCTAAATATCGAATTTTCGGGTGTTTTGGGCCTTAATTTGAGATATCGCCTTTACGCACCTGAAATATCGATTTTTAACATGTTTTAAACCTATATTTTGAAAATATTCTAGCAATGAGTAGGCATGTACAGATCGCTTCTGGGACCCCAAAATATCGAATT
Source organism: Petrolisthes cinctipes (assembly GCA_033782935.1). NCBI lineage: Eukaryota > Metazoa > Arthropoda > Malacostraca > Decapoda > Porcellanidae > Petrolisthes > Petrolisthes cinctipes. The sequence continues at coordinate 772,984 of JAWQEG010001185.1, forward strand.
TTCGGGTGTTTTGAGCCTGAATTTGAGATATAAACGAGTACAGAAGATGCATGCACATATCGACTTTTGGGCACCTAAAATATCGATTTTGAGCATGTTTTGAGCCTATATTTTGGAAACATTCTAGCACTGAGTAGGCATGTACAGATCGCTTCTGGGACCCCAAAATATCGAATTTTCGGGTGTTTTGAGCCTGAATTTGAGATATAAACGAGTATAGAAGATGCATACACATATTGACTTTGGGCACCAAAATTATCTATTTTCAGCATTTTTTTGTGCTTGAATTTTTTAAAATACTCTAACACGGAGTAGGCATGTACAGATCGCTTCTGGGACCCCAAAATATCGAATTTTCGGGTGTTTAGGGCCAGAATTTGAGATATAAACGGGTACAGAAGATGCATGCACATATCGACTTTTGGGCACCTAAAAGATCGATTTTCAGTATGTTTTTAGCCTGTATTTTGAAAATACTCTAACACCGAGTAGGCATGTACATATCGCTTCTGGGACCCCAAAATATCGAATTTTCGGGTGTTTTGGGTCTGAATTTGAGATATCGCCTTTATGCACCTAAAATATCGATTTTTAGCATGTTTTGAGCCTATATTTTGAAAATATTCTAGCACTGAGTAGGCATGTACAGATCGCTTCTGGGACCCCAAAATATCGAATTTTCGGGTGTTTTCAGCTTGAATTTGAGATATAAACGAGTACAGAAGATGCATGCACATATCGACTTTTGGGCACCTAAAATATCGATTTTGAGCATGTTTTGAGCCTATATTTTGAAAACGTTCTAGCATTGAGTAGGCATGTACAGATCGCTTCTGGGACCCCTAAATATAGAATTTTCGGGTGTTTTGGGCCATAATTTGAGATATCGACTTTTTGGCACCTAAAATATCGATTTTTAGCATATTTTTAGCCTATATTTTGAAAATATTCTAGCACTGAGTAGGCATGTACAGATTGCTTCTGGGACCCCAAAATATTGAATTTTCGGGTGTTTAGGGCCAGAATTTGAGATATAAACGGGTACAGAAGATGCATGCACATATCGACTTTTGGGCACCTAAAATATCGATTTTGAGCATGTTTTGAGCCTATATTTTGAAAACATTCTAGCACGGAGTAGGCATGTACAGATCGCTTCTGGGACCCCAAAATATCGAATTTTCGGGTGTTTAGGGCCAGAATTTGAGATATAAGCGGGTTCAGAAGATGCATGCACATATCGACTTTTGGGCTCCTAAATGATCGATTTTCACTATGTTTTTGGCCTGTATTTTGAAAATACTCTAACACCGAGTAGGCATGTACAGATCGCTTCTGGGACCCCTAAATATTGAATTTTTGGGTGTTTTGGGACTGAATTTGAGATATCGACTTTTTGGCACCTGAAATGTCGATTTTTAGCATGTTTTTAGCCTATATTTTGAAAATATTCCAACACTGAGTAGGCATGTACAGATTGCTTCTGGGACCCCAAAATATTAAATTTTCGGGTGTTTTGAGCCTGTATTTGAGATATAAACGTTTACAGAAGAATATTGACTTTGGGCATCTAAAATATCGATTTTCAGCATGTTTTGGGCCTGTATTTTGAAAATACTCTAACACGGAGTAGGCATGTACAGATCGCTTCTGGGACCCCAAAATATCGAATTTTCGGGTGTTTTGAGCCTGAATTTGAGATATAAACGGGTAATGAAGATGCATGCACATATCGACTTTTGGGCACCTAAAATATCGATTTTGAGCATGTTTTGAGCCTATATTTTGAAAATTCTCTAACACGGAGTAGGCATGCACAGATCGCTTCTGGGACCCCAAAATATCGAATTTTCGGGTGTTTTGAGCTTTAATTTGAGATATAAACGAGTACAGAAGATGCATGCACATATCGACTTTTGGGCACCTAAAATATCGATTTTGAGCATGTTTTGAGCCTATATTTTGAAAACATTCTAGCACTGAGTAGGCATGTACAGATCGCTTCTGGGACCCCAAAATATTAAATTTTCGGGTGTTTTGAGCCTGTATTTGAGATATAAACGTTTACAGAAGAATATTGACTTTGGGCATCTAAAATATCGATTTTCAGCATGTTTTGGGCCTGTATTTTGAAAATACTCTAACACGGAGTAGGCATGTACAGATCGCTTCTGGGACCCCAAAATATCGAATTTTCGGGTGTTTTGAGCCTGAATTTAAAATAAAAACGGGTACAGAAGATGCATGCACATATCGACTTTTGGGCACCTAAAACATCGATTTTGAGCATGTTTTGGGCCTGTATTTTGAAAATTCTCTAACACGGAGTAGGCATGCACAGATCGCTTCTGGGACCCCAAAATATCGAATTTTCGGGTGTTTTGGGTCTGAATTTGAGATATCGCCTTTACGCACCTGAAATATCGATTTTTAGCATGTTTTGAGCCTATATTTTGAAATAATTCTAGCACTGAGTAGGCATGTACAGATCGCTTCTGGGACCCCAAAATATCGAATTTTCGGGTGTTTTGAGCTTTAATTTGAGATATATACGAGTACAGAAGATGCATGCACATATCGACTTTTGGGCACCTAAATAATCGATTTTGAGCATGTTTTGAGCCTATATTTTGAAAACATTCTAGCACTGAGTAGGCATGTACAGATCGCTTCTGGGACCCAAAAATATCGATTTTTCAGGTGTTTAGAGCCAGAATTTAAGATATAAACGGGTACAGAAGATGCATGCACATATCAACTTTTGGGCACCTAAAAGATCGATTTTCAGTATGTTTTTGGCCTGTATTTTGAAAATACTCTAACACGGAGTAGGCATGTACAGATCGCTTCTGGGACCCCTAAATATCGAATTTTCGGGTGTTTTGGGCCTTAATTTGAGATATCGCCTTTACGCACCTGAAATATCGATTTTTAACATGTTTTAAACCTATATTTTGAAAATATTTTAGCACTGAGTAGGCATGTACAGATCGCTTCTGGGACCCCAAAATATCGAATTTTCGGGTGTTTTGAGCCTGAATTTGAGATATAAACGAGTACAGAAGATGCATGCACATATAGACTTTTGGGCACCTAAAATATCGATTTTGAGCATGTTTTGAGCCTATATTTTGAAAACATTCTAGCACTGAATAGGCATGTACAGATCGCTTCTGGGACCCCAAAATATCGAATTTTCGGGTGTTTTGAGCCTGAATTTGAGATATAAACGAGTATAGAAGATGCATACACATATTGACTTTGGGCATCAAAATTATCTATTTTCAGCATTTTTTTGGGCTTAAATTTTTTAAAATACTCTAACACGGAGTAGGCATGTACAGATCGCTTCTGGGACCCCAAAATATCGAATTTTCGGGTGTTTAGGGCCAGAATTTGAGATATAAACGGGTACAGAAGATGCATGCACATATCGACTTTTGGGCACCTAAAAGATCGATTTTCAGTATGTTTTTAGCCTGTATTTTGAAAATACTCTAACACCGAGTAGGCATGTACATATCGCTTCTGGGACCCCAAAATATCGAATTTTCGGGTGTTTTGGGTCTGAATTTGAGATATCGCCTTTATGCACCTAAAATATAGATTTTTAGCATGTTTTGAGCCTATATTTTGAAAATATTCTAGCACTGAGTAGGCATGTACAGATAGCTTCTGGGACCCCAAAATATCGAATGTTCGGGTATTTTGAGCTTGAATTTGAGATATAAACGAGTACAGAAGATGCATGCACATATCGAATTTTGGGCCCCTAAAATATCGATTTTGAGCATGTTTTGAGCCTATATTTTGAAAACGTTCTAGCATTGAGTAGGCATGTACAGATCGCTTCTGGGACCCCTAAATATCAAATTTTCGGGTGTTTTGGGCCTTAATTTGAGATATCGACTTTTTGGCACCTAAAATATCGATTTTTAGCATATTTTTAGCCTATATTTTGAAAATATTCTAGCACTGAGTAGGCATGTACAGATTGCTTTTGGGACCCCAAAATATTGAATTTTCGGGTGTTTAGGGCCAGAATTTGAGATATAAACGGGTACAGAAGATGCATGCACATATCGACTTTTGGGCACCTAAAATATCGATTTTGAGCATGTTTTGAGCCTATATTTTGAAAACATTCTAGCACGGAGTAGGCATGTACAGATCGCTTCTGGAACCCCAAAATATCGAATTTTCGGGTGTTTAGGGCCAGAATTTGAGATATAAGCGGGTTCAGAAGATGCATGCACATATCGACTTTTGGGCACCTAAATGATCGATTTTCACTATGTTTTTGGCCTGTATTTTGAAAATACTCTAACACCGAGTAGGCATGTACAGATCGCTTCTGGGACCCCTAAATATTGAATTTTTGGGTGTTTTGGGACTGAATTTGAGATATCGACTTTTTGGCACCTGAAATGTCGATTTTTAGCATGTTTTTAGCCTATATTTTGAAAATATTCCAACACTGAGTAGGCATGTACAGATTGCTTCTGGGACCCCAAAATATAAAATTTTCGGGTGTTTTGAGCCTGTATTTGAGATATAAACGTTTACAGAAGAATATTGACTTTGGGCATCTAAAATATCGATTTTCAGCATGTTTTGGGCCTGTATTTTGAAAATACTCTAACACGGAGTAGGCATGTACAGATCGCTTCTGGGACCCCAAAATATCGAATTTTCGGGTGTTTTGAGCCTGAATTTGAGATATAAACGGGTACTGGAGATGCATGCACATATCGACTTTTGGGCACCTAAAATATCGATTTTGAGCATGTTTTGAGCCTATATTTTGAAAACATTCTAGCACTGACTAGGGATGTACATATTGCTTCTGGGACCCCAAAATATTGAATTTTCGGGTGTTTTGAGCCTGAATTTGAGATATAAACGGGTACAGAAGATACATGCACATATTGACTTTGGGAATCTAAAATATCGATTTTCAGCATGTTTTTGAGCATGTATTTTGAAAATACTCTAACACGGAGTAGGCATGTACAGATCGCTTCTGGGACCCCAAAATATCAGATTTTCGGGTGTTTAGGGCCAGAATTTGAGATATAAACGGGTACAGAAGATGCATGCACATATCGACTTTTGGGCACCTAAAAGATCGATTTTCAGTATGTTTTTGGCCTGTATTTTGAAAATACTCTAACACGGAGTAGGCATGTACAGATCGCTTCTGGGACCCCTAAATATCGAAGTTTCGGGTGTTTTGGGACTGAATTTGAGATATCGACTTTTTGGCACCTAAAAAATCGATTTTTAGCATGTTTTTAGCCTATATTTTGAAAATATTCTAGCACTGAGTAGGCATGTACAGATTGCTTCTGGGACCCCAAAATATTGAATTTTCGGGTGTTTTGAGCCTTAATTTGAGATATAAACGGGTACAGAAGATACATGCACATATTGACTTTGGTCATCTAAATTATCGATTTTCAGCATGTTTTGGGCCTGTATTTTGAAAATACTCTAACACTGAGTAGGCATGTACAGATCGCTTCTGGGACCCAAAAATATCGATTTTTCGGGTGTTTAGAGCCAGAATTTAAGATATAAACGGGTACAGAAGATGCATGCACATATCAACTTTTGGGCACCTAAAAGATCGATTTTCAGTATGTTTTTACCGGTATTTTGAAAATACTCTAACACAGAATAGGCATGTACAGATCGCTTCTGGGACCCCTAAATATCGAATTTTCGGGTGTTTTGGGCCTTAATTTGAGATATCGCCTTTACGCACCTGAAATATCGATTTTTAACATGTTTTAAACCTATATTTTGAAAATATTTTAGCACTGAGTAGGCATGTACAGATCGCTTCTGGGACCCCAAAATATCGAATTTTCGGGTGTTTTGAGCCTGAATTTGAGATATAAACGAGTACAGAAGATGCATGCACATATCGACTTTTGGGCACCTAAAATATCGATTTTGAGCATGTTTTGAGCCTATATTTTGAAAACATTCTAGCACTGAGTAGGCATGTACAGATCGCTTCTGGGACCCCAAAATATCGAATTTTCGGGTGTTTTGAGCCTGAATTTGAGATATAAACGAGTATAGAAGATGCATACACATATTGACTTTGGGCACCAAAATTATCTATTTTCAGCATTTTTTTGGGCTTGAATTTTTTAAAATACTCTAACACGGAGTAGGCATGTACAGATCGCTTCTGGGACCCCAAAATATCGAATTTTCGGGTGTTTTGAGCTTGAATTTGAGATATAAACGAGTACAGAAGATGCATGCACATATCGACTTTTGGGCACCTAAAATATCGATTTTGAGCATGTTTTGAGCCTATATTTTGAAAACGTTCTAGCATTGAGTAGGCATGTACAGATCGCTTCTGGGACCCCTAAATATCGAATTTTCGGGTGTTTTGGGCCTTAATTTGAGATATCGACTTTTTGGCACCTAAAATATCGATTTTTAGCATATTTTTAGCCTATATTTTGAAAATATTCTAGCACTGAGTAGGCATGTACAGATTGCTTCTGGGACCCCAAAATATTGAATTTTCGGGTGTTTGGGGCCAGAATTTGAGATATAAACGGGTACAGAAGATGCATGCACATATCGACTTTTGGGCACCTAAAATATCGATTTTGAGCATGTTTTGAGCCTATATTTTGAAAACATTCTAGCACGGAGTAGGCATGTACAGATCGCTTCTGGGACCCCAAAATATCGAATTTTCGGGTGTTTAGGGCCAGAATTTGAGATATAAGCGGGTTCAGAAGATGCATGCACATATCGACTTTTGGGCACCTAAATGATCGATTTTCACTATGTTTTTGGCCTGTATTTTGAAAATACTCTAACACCGAGTAGGCATGTACAGATCGCTTCTGGGACCCCTAAATATTGAATTTTTGGGTGTTTTGGGACTGAATTTGAGATATCGACTTTTTGGCACCTGAAATGTCGATTTTTAGCATGTTTTTAGCCTAAATTTTGAAAATATTCCAACACTGAGTAGGCATGTACAGATTGCTTCTGGGACCCCAAAATATTAAATTTTCAGGTGTTTTGAGCCTGTATTTGAGATATAAACGTTTACAGAAGAATATTGACTTTGGGCATCTAAAATATCGATTTTCAGCATGTTTTGGGCCTGTATTTTGAAAATACTCTAACACGGAGTAGGCATGTACAGATCGCTTCTGGGACCCCAAAATATCGAATTTTCGGGTGTTTTGAGCCTGAATTTGAGATATAAACGGGTACTGGAGATGCATGCACATATCGACTTTTGGGCACCTAAAATATCGATTTTGAGCATGTTTTGAGCCTATATTTTGAAAACATTCTAGCACTGACTAGGCATGTACATATTGCTTCTGGGAACCCAAAATATCGAATTTTCGGGTGTTTTGAGCCTGAATTTGAGATAAAAAGGAGTACAGAAGATGCATGCACATATCGACTTTTGGGCACCTAAAATATCGATTTTGAGCATGTTTTGAGCCTATATTTTGAAAACATTCTAGCACGGAGTAGGCATGTACAGGTCGCTTCTGGGATCCCAAAATATCGAATTTTCGGGTTTTTAGGGCCAGAATTTGAGATATAAACGGGTACAGAAGATGCATGCACTTTTCGACTTTTGGGCACCTAAAAGATCGATTTTCAGTATGTTTTTGGCCTGTATTTTGAAAATACTCTAACACCGAGGAGGCATGTACAGATCGCTTCTGGGACCCCTAAATATCGAATTTTTGGGAGTTTTGGGACTGAATTTGAGATATCGACTTTTTGGAACCTAAAATGTCGATTTTTAGCATGTTTTTAGCCTATATTTTGAAAATATTCTAGCACTGAGTAGGCATGTACAGATTGCTTATGGGACCCCAAAATATTGCATTTTCGGGTGTTTTGAGCCTGTATTTGAGATATAAACGGGTACAGAAGAATATTGACTTTGGGCATCTAAAATATCGATTTCAGCATGTTTTGGGCCTGTATTTTGAAAATACTCTAACACGGAGTAGGCATGTACAGATCGCTTCTAAGACCCCAAAATATCGAATTTTCGGGTGTTTTGAGCTTGAATTTGAGATATAAACGGGTAATGAAGATGCATGCACATATCGACTTTTGGGCACCTAAAACATCGATTTTGAGCATGTTTTGGGCCTGTATTTTGAAAATTCTCTAACACGGAGTAGGCATGCACAGATCGCTTCTGGGACCCTAAAATATCGAATTTTCGGGTGTTTTGGGTCTGAATTTGAGATATCGCCTTTACGCACCTGAAATATCGATTTTTAGCATGTTTTGAGCCTATATTTTGAAATAATTCTAGCACTGAGTAGGCATGTACAGATCGCTTCTGGGACCCCAAAATATCGAATTTTCGGGTGTTTTGAGCTTTAATTTGAGATATAAACGAGTACAGAAGATGCATTCACATATCGACTTTTGGGCACCTAAAATATCGATTTTGAGCATGTTTTGAGCCTATATTTTGAAAATATTCTAGCACTGAGTAGGCATGTACAGATCCCTTCTGGGACCCAAAAATATCGATTTTTCGGGTGTTTAGAGCCAGAATTTAAGATATAAACGGGTACAGAATATGCATGCACATATCAACTTTTGGGCACCTAAAAGATCGATTTTCAGTATGTTTTTGGCCGGTATTTTGAAAATACTCTAACACAGAATAGGCATGTACAGATCGCTTCTGGGACCCCTAAATATCGAATTTTCGGGTGTTTTGGGCCTTAATTTGAGATATCGCCTTTACGCACCTGAAATATCGATTTTTAACATGTTTTAAACCTATATTTTGAAAACATTTTATCACTGAGTAGGCATGTACAGATCGCTTCTGGGACCCCAAAATATCGAATTTTCGGGTGTTTTGAGCCTGAATTTGAGATATAAACGAGTACAGAAGATGCATGCACATATCGACTTTTGGGCACCTAAAATATCGATTTTGAGCATGTTTTGAGCCTATATTTTGAAAACATTCTAACACTGAGTAGGCATGTACAGATCGCTTCTGGGACCCCAAAATATCGAATTTTCGGGTGTTTTGAGCCTGAATTTGAGATATAAACGAGTATAGAAGATGCATACACTTATTGACTTTGGGCACCAAAATTATCTATTTTCAGCATTTTTTTGGGCTTGAATTTTTTAAAATACTCTAACACGGAGTAGGCATGTACAGATCGCTTCTGGGACCCCAAAATATCGAATTTTCGGGTGTTTAGGGCCAGAATTTGAGATATAAACGGGTACAGAAGATGCATGCACATATCGACTTTTGGGCACCTAAAAGATCGATTTTCAGTATGTTTTTAGCCTGTATTTTGAAAATACTCTAACACCGAGTAGGCATGTACATATCGCTTCTGGGACCCCAAAATATCGAATTTTCGGGTGTTTTGGGTCTGAATTTGAGATATCGCCTTTATGCACCTAAAATATAGATTTTTAGCATGTTTTGAGCCTATATTTTGAAAATATTCTAGCACTGAGTAGGCATGTACAGATAGCTTCTGGGACCCCAAAATATCGAATGTTCTGGTATTTTGAGCTTGAATTTGAGATATAAACGAGTACAGAAGATGCATGCACATATCGAATTTTGGGCCCCTAAAATATCGATTTTGAGCATGTTTTGAGCCTATATTTTGAAAACGTTCTAGCATTGAGTAGGCATGTACAGATCGCTTCTGGGACCCCTAAATATCAAATTTTCGGGTGTTTTGGGCCTTAATTTGAGATATCGACTTTTTGGCACCTAAAATATCGATTTTTAGCATATTTTTAGCCTATATTTTGAAAATATTCTAGCACTGAGTAGGCATGTACAGATTGCTTTTGGGACCCCAAAATATTGAATTTTCGGGTGTTTAGGGCCAGAATTTGAGATATAAACGGGTACAGAAGATGCATGCACATATCGACTTTTGGGCACCTAAAATATCGATTTTGAGCATGTTTTGAGCCTATATTTTGAAAACATTCTAGCACGGAGTAGGCATGTACAGATCGCTTCTGGAACCCCAAAATATCGAATTTTCGGGTGTTTAGGGCCAGAATTTGAGATATAAGCGGGTTCAGAAGATGCATGCACATATCGACTTTTGGGCACCTAAATGATCGATTTTCACTATGTTTTTGGCCTGTATTTTGAAAATACTCTAACACCGAGTAGGCATGTACAGATCGCTTCTGGGACCCCTAAATATTGAATTTTTGGGTGTTTTGGGACTGAATTTGAGATATCGACTTTTTGGCACCTGAAATGTCGATTTTTAGCATGTTTTTAGCCTATATTTTGAAAATATTCCAACACTGAGTAGGCATGTACAGATTGCTTCTGGGACCCCAAAATATAAAATTTTCGGGTGTTTTGAGCCTGTATTTGAGATATAAACGTTTACAGAAGAATATTGACTTTGGGCATCTAAAATATCGATTTTCAGCATGTTTTGGGCCTGTATTTTGAAAATACTCTAACACGGAGTAGGCATGTACAGATCGCTTCTGGGACCCCAAAATATCGAATTTTCGGGTGTTTTGAGCCTGAATTTGAGATATAAACGGGTACTGGAGATGCATGCACATATCGACTTTTGGGCACCTAAAATATCGATTTTGAGCATGTTTTGAGCCTATATTTTGAAAACATTCTAGCACTGACTAGGGATGTACATATTGCTTCTGGGACCCCAAAATATTGAATTTTCGGGTGTTTTGAGCCTGAATTTGAGATATAAACGGGTACAGAAGATACATGCACATATTGACTTTGGGAATCTAAAATATCGATTTTCAGCATGTTTTTGAGCATGTATTTTGAAAATACTCTAACACGGAGTAGGCATGTACAGATCGCTTCTGGGACCCCAAAATATCAGATTTTCGGGTGTTTAGGGCCAGAATTTGAGATATAAACGGGTACAGAAGATGCATGCACATATCGACTTTTGGGCACCTAAAAGATCGATTTTCAGTATGTTTTTGGCCTGTATTTTGAAAATACTCTAACACGGAGTAGGCATGTACAGATCGCTTCTGGGACCCCTAAATATCGAAGTTTCGGGTGTTTTGGGACTGAATTTGAGATATCGACTTTTTGGCACCTAAAAAATCGATTTTTAGCATGTTTTTAGCCTATATTTTGAAAATATTCTAGCACTGAGTAGGCATGTACAGATTGCTTCTGGGACCCCAAAATATTGAATTTTCGGGTGTTTTGAGCCTTAATTTGAGATATAAACGGGTACAGAAGATACATGCACATATTGACTTTGGTCATCTAAATTATCGATTTTCAGCATGTTTTGGGCCTGTATTTTGAAAATACTCTAACACTGAGTAGGCATGTACAGATCGCTTCTGGGACCCAAAAATATCGATTTTTCGGGTGTTTAGAGCCAGAATTTAAGATATAAACGGGTACAGAAGATGCATGCACATATCAACTTTTGGGCACCTAAAAGATCGATTTTCAGTATGTTTTTACCGGTATTTTGAAAATACTCTAACACAGAATAGGCATGTACAGATCGCTTCTGGGACCCCTAAATATCGAATTTTCGGGTGTTTTGGGCCTTAATTTGAGATATCGCCTTTACGCACCTGAAATATCGATTTTTAACATGTTTTAAACCTATATTTTGAAAATATTTTAGCACTGAGTAGGCATGTACAGATCGCTTCTGGGACCCCAAAATATCGAATTTTCGGGTGTTTTGAGCCTGAATTTGAGATATAAACGAGTACAGAAGATGCATGCACATATCGACTTTTGGGCACCTAAAATATCGATTTTGAGCATGTTTTGAGCCTATATTTTGAAAACATTCTAGCACTGAGTAGGCATGTACAGATCGCTTCTGGGACCCCAAAATATCGAATTTTCGGGTGTTTTGAGCCTGAATTTGAGATATAAACGAGTATAGAAGATGCATACACATATTGACTTTGGGCACCAAAATTATCTATTTTCAGCATTTTTTTGGGCTTGAATTTTTTAAAATACTCTAACACGGAGTAGGCATGTACAGATCGCTTCTGGGACCCCAAAATATCGAATTTTCGGGTGTTTTGAGCTTGAATTTGAGATATAAACGAGTACAGAAGATGCATGCACATATCGACTTTTGGGCACCTAAAATATCGATTTTGAGCATGTTTTGAGCCTATATTTTGAAAACGTTCTAGCATTGAGTAGGCATGTACAGATCGCTTCTGGGACCCCTAAATATCGAATTTTCGGGTGTTTTGGGCCTTAATTTGAGATATCGACTTTTTGGCACCTAAAATATCGATTTTTAGCATATTTTTAGCCTATATTTTGAAAATATTCTAGCACTGAGTAGGCATGTACAGATTGCTTCTGGGACCCCAAAATATTGAATTTTCGGGTGTTTGGGGCCAGAATTTGAGATATAAACGGGTACAGAAGATGCATGCACATATCGACTTTTGGGCACCTAAAATATCGATTTTGAGCATGTTTTGAGCCTATATTTTGAAAACATTCTAGCACGGAGTAGGCATGTACAGATCGCTTCTGGGACCCCAAAATATCGAATTTTCGGGTGTTTAGGGCCAGAATTTGAGATATAAGCGGGTTCAGAAGATGCATGCACATATCGACTTTTGGGCACCTAAATGATCGATTTTCACTATGTTTTTGGCCTGTATTTTGAAAATACTCTAACACCGAGTAGGCATGTACAGATCGCTTCTGGGACCCCTAAATATTGAATTTTTGGGTGTTTTGGGACTGAATTTGAGATATCGACTTTTTGGCACCTGAAATGTCGATTTTTAGCATGTTTTTAGCCTAAATTTTGAAAATATTCCAACACTGAGTAGGCATGTACAGATTGCTTCTGGGACCCCAAAATATTAAATTTTCAGGTGTTTTGAGCCTGTATTTGAGATATAAACGTTTACAGAAGAATATTGACTTTGGGCATCTAAAATATCGATTTTCAGCATGTTTTGGGCCTGTATTTTGAAAATACTCTAACACGGAGTAGGCATGTACAGATCGCTTCTGGGACCCCAAAATATCGAATTTTCGGGTGTTTTGAGCCTGAATTTGAGATATAAACGGGTACTGGAGATGCATGCACATATCGACTTTTGGGCACCTAAAATATCGATTTTGAGCATGTTTTGAGCCTATATTTTGAAAACATTCTAGCACTGACTAGGCATGTACATATTGCTTCTGGGAACCCAAAATATCGAATTTTCGGGTGTTTTGAGCCTGAATTTGAGATAAAAAGGAGTACAGAAGATGCATGCACATATCGACTTTTGGGCACCTAAAATATCGATTTTGAGCATGTTTTGAGCCTATATTTTGAAAACATTCTAGCACGGAGTAGGCATGTACAGGTCGCTTCTGGGATCCCAAAATATCGAATTTTCGGGTTTTTAGGGCCAGAATTTGAGATATAAACGGGTACAGAAGATGCATGCACTTTTCGACTTTTGGGCACCTAAAAGATCGATTTTCAGTATGTTTTTGGCCTGTATTTTGAAAATACTCTAACACCGAGGAGGCATGTACAGATCGCTTCTGGGACCCCTAAATATCGAATTTTTGGGAGTTTTGGGACTGAATTTGAGATATCGACTTTTTGGAACCTAAAATGTCGATTTTTAGCATGTTTTTAGCCTATATTTTGAAAATATTCTAGCACTGAGTAGGCATGTACAGATTGCTTATGGGACCCCAAAATATTGCATTTTCGGGTGTTTTGAGCCTGTATTTGAGATATAAACGGGTACAGAAGAATATTGACTTTGGGCATCTAAAATATCGATTTCAGCATGTTTTGGGCCTGTATTTTGAAAATACTCTAACACGGAGTAGGCATGTACAGATCGCTTCTAAGACCCCAAAATATCGAATTTTCGGGTGTTTTGAGCTTGAATTTGAGATATAAACGGGTAATGAAGATGCATGCACATATCGACTTTTGGGCACCTAAAACATCGATTTTGAGCATGTTTTGGGCCTGTATTTTGAAAATTCTCTAACACGGAGTAGGCATGCACAGATCGCTTCTGGGACCCTAAAATATCGAATTTTCGGGTGTTTTGGGTCTGAATTTGAGATATCGCCTTTACGCACCTGAAATATCGATTTTTAGCATGTTTTGAGCCTATATTTTGAAATAATTCTAGCACTGAGTAGGCATGTACAGATCGCTTCTGGGACCCCAAAATATCGAATTTTCGGGTGTTTTGAGCTTTAATTTGAGATATAAACGAGTACAGAAGATGCATTCACATATCGACTTTTGGGCACCTAAAATATCGATTTTGAGCATGTTTTGAGCCTATATTTTGAAAATATTCTAGCACTGAGTAGGCATGTACAGATCCCTTCTGGGACCCAAAAATATCGATTTTTCGGGTGTTTAGAGCCAGAATTTAAGATATAAACGGGTACAGAATATGCATGCACATATCAACTTTTGGGCACCTAAAAGATCGATTTTCAGTATGTTTTTGGCCGGTATTTTGAAAATACTCTAACACAGAATAGGCATGTACAGATCGCTTCTGGGACCCCTAAATATCGAATTTTCGGGTGTTTTGGGCCTTAATTTGAGATATCGCCTTTACGCACCTGAAATATCGATTTTTAACATGTTTTAAACCTATATTTTGAAAATATTTTATCACTGAGTAGGCATGTACAGATCGCTTCTGGGACCCCAAAATATCGAATTTTCGGGTGTTTTGAGCCTGAATTTGAGATATAAACGAGTACAGAAGATGCATGCACATATCGACTTTTGGGCACCTAAAATATCGATTTTGAGCATGTTTTGAGCCTATATTTTGAAAACATTCTAACACTGAGTAGGCATGTACAGATCGCTTCTGGGACCCCAAAATATCGAATTTTCGGGTGTTTTGAGCCTGAATTTGAGATATAAACGAGTATAGAAGATGCATACACTTATTGACTTTGGGCACCAAAATTATCTATTTTCAGCATTTTTTTGGGCTTGAATTTTTTAAAATACTCTAACACGGAGTAGGCATGTACAGATCGCTTCTGGGACCCCAAAATATCGAATT
Organism: Petrolisthes cinctipes; assembly: GCA_033782935.1. Lineage (NCBI taxonomy): Eukaryota > Metazoa > Arthropoda > Malacostraca > Decapoda > Porcellanidae > Petrolisthes > Petrolisthes cinctipes. The sequence continues at coordinate 788,098 of JAWQEG010001185.1, forward strand.
TTCGGGTGTTTAGGGCCAGAATTTGAGATATAAACGGGTACAGAAGATGCATGCACATATCGACTTTTGGGCACCTAAAAGATCGATTTTCAGTATGTTTTTAGCCTGTATTTTGAAAATACTCTAACACCGAGTAGGCATGTACATATCGCTTCTGGGACCCCAAAATATCGAATTTTCGGGTGTTTTGGGTCTGAATTTGAGATATCGCCTTTATGCACCTAAAATATAGATTTTTAGCATGTTTTGTGCCTATATTTTGAAAATATTCTAGCACTGAGTAGGCATGTACAGATCGCTCCTGGGACCCCAAAATATCGAATTTTCAGGTGTTTTGAGCTTGAATTTGAGATATAAACGAGTACAGAAGATGCATGCACATATCGACTTTTGGGCACCTAAAATATCGATTTTGAGCATGTTTTGAGCCTATATTTTGAAAACGTTCTAGCATTGAGTAGGCATGTACAGATCGCTTCTGGGACCCCTAAATATCGAATTTTCGGGTGTTTTGGGCCTTAATTTGAGATATCGACTTTTTGGCACCTAAAATATCGATTTTTAGCATATTTTTAGCCTATATTTTGAAAATATTCTAGCACTGAGTAGGCATGTACAGATTGCTTTTGGGACCCCAAAATATTGAATTTTCGGGTGTTTAGGGCCAGAATTTGAGATATAAACGGGTACAGAAGATGCATGCACATATCGACTTTTGGGCACCTAAAATATCGATTTTGAGCATGTTTTGAGCCTATATTTTGAAAACATTCTAGCACGGAGTAGGCATGTACAGATCGCTTCTGGGACCCCAAAATATCGAATTTTCGGGTGTTTAGGGCCAGAATTTGAGATATAAGCGGGTTCAGAAGATGCATGCACATATCGACTTTTGGGCACCTAAATGATCGATTTTCACTATGTTTTTGGCCTGTATTTTGAAAATACTCTAACACCGAGTAGGCATGTACAGATCGCTTCTGGGACCACTAAATATTGAATTTTTGGGTGTTTTGGGACTGAATTTGAGATATCGACTTTTTGGCACCTGAAATGTCGATTTTTAGCATGTTTTTAGCCTATATTTTGAAAATATTCCAACACTGAGTAGGCATGTACAGATTGCTTCTGGGACCCCAAAATATAAAATTTTCGGGTGTTTTGAGCCTGTATTTGAGATATAAACGTTTACAGAAGAATATTGACTTTAAGCATCTAAAATATCGATTTTCAGCATGTTTTGGGCCTGTATTTTGAAAATACTCTAACACGGAGTAGGCATGTACAGATCGCTTCTGGGACCCCAAAATATCGAATTTTCGGGTGTTTTGAGCCTGAATTTGAGATATAAACGGGTACTGGAGATGCATGCACATATCGACTTTTGGGCACCTAAAATATCGATTTTGAGCATGTTTTGAGCCTATATTTTGAAAACATTCTAGCACTGACTAGGCATGTACATATTGCTTCTGGGACCCCAAAATATCGAATTTTCGGGTGTTTTGAGCCTGAATTTGAGATAAAAAAGGAGTACAGAAGATGCATGCACATATCGACTTTTGGGCACCTAAAATATCGATTTTGAGCATGTTTTGAGCCTATATTTTTGAAAACATTCTAGCACGGAGTAGGCATGTACAGGTCGCTTCTGGGATCCCAAAATATCGAATTTTCGGGTGTTTAGGGCCAGAATTTGATATATAAACGGGTACAGAAGATGCATGCACTTATCGACTTTTGGGCACCTAAAAGATCGATTTTCAGTATGTTTTTGGCCTGTATTTTGAAAATACTCTAACACGGAGTAGGCATGTACAGATCGCTTCTGGGACCCCTAAATATCGAATTTTTGGGTGTTTTGGGACTGAATTTGAGATATCGACTTTTTGGCACCTAAAATGTCGATTTTTAGCATGTTTTTAGCCTATATTTTGAAAATATTCTAGCACTGAGTAGGCATGTACAGATTGCTTATGGAACCCCAAAATATTGAATTTTCGGGTGTTTTGAGCCTTTATTTGAGATATAAACGGGTACAGAAGAATATTGACTTTGGGCATCTAAAATATCGATTTCAGCATGTTTTTTAGCCTGTATTTTGAAAATACTCTAACACGGAGTAGGCATGTACAGATCGCTTATGGGACCCCAAAATATCGAATTTTCGGGTGTTTTGAGCCTGAATTTAAAATAAAAACGGGTACAGAAGATGCATGCACATATCGACTTTTGGGCACCTAAAACATCGATTTTGAGCATGTTTTGGGCCTGTATTTTGAAAATTCTCTAACACGGAGTAGGCATGCACAGATCGCTTCTGGGACCCCAAAATATCGAATTTTCGGGTGTTTTGGGTCTGAATTTGAGATAACGCCTTTACGCACCTGAAATATCGATTTTTAGCATGTTTTGAGCCTATATTTTGAAATAATTCTAGCACTGAGTAGGCATGTACAGATCGCTTCTGGGACCCCAAAATATCGAATTTTCGGGTGTTTTGAGCTTTAATTTGAGATATAAACGAGTACAGAAGATGCATGCACATATCGACTTTTGGGCACCTAAAATATCGATTTTGAGCATGTTTTGAGCCTATATTTTGAAAACATTCTAGCACTGAGTAGGCATGTACAGATCGCTTCTGGGACCCAAAAATATCGATTTTTCAGGTGTTTAGAGCCAGAATTTAAGATATAAACGGGTACAGAAGATGCATGCACATATCAACTTTTGGGCACCTAAAAGATCGATTTTCAGTATGTTTTTGGCCTGTATTTTGAAAATACTCTAACACGGATTAGGCATGTACAGATCGCTTCTGGGACCCCTAAATATCGAATTTTCGGGTGTTTTGGGCCTTAATTTGAGATATCGCCTTTACGCACCTTATATATCGATTTTTAACATGTTTTAAACCTATATTTTGAAAATATTTTAGCACTGAGTAGGCATGTACAGATCGCTTCTGGGACCCCAAAATATCGAATTTTCGGGTGTTTTGAGCCTGAATTTGAGATATAAACGAGTACAGAAGATGCATGCACATATCGACTTTTGGGCACCTAAAATATCGATTTTGAGCATGTTTTGAGCCTATATTTTGAAAACATTCTAGCACTGAGTAGGCAAGTACAGATCGCTTCTGGGACCCCAAAATATCGAATTTTCGGGTGTTTTGAGCCTGAATTTGAGATATAAACGAGTATAGAAGATGCATACACATATTGACTTTGGGCACCAAAATTTTCTATTTTTCAGCATTTTTTTGGGCTTGAATTTTTTAAAATACTCTAACACGTAGTAGGCATGTACAGATCGCTTCTGGGATCCCAAAATATCGAATTTTCGGGTGTTTAGGGCCAGAATTTGAGATATAAACGGGTACAGAAGATGCATGCACATATCGACTTTTGGGCACCTAAAAGATCGATTTTCAGTATGTTTTTAGCCTGTATTTTGAAAATACTCTAACACCGAGTAGGCATGTACATATCGCTTCTGGGACCCCAAAATATCGAATTTTCGGGTGTTTTGGGTCTGAATTTGAGATATCGCCTTTATGCACCTAAAATATAGATTTTTAGCATGTTTTGAGCCTATATTTTGAAAATATTCTAGCACTGAGTAGGCATGTACAGATCGCTTCTGGGACCCCAAAATATCGAATGTTCGGGTATTTTGAGCTTGAATTTGAGATATAAACGAGTACAGAAGATGCATGCACATATCGAATTTTGGGCACCTAAAATATCGATTTTGAGCATGTTTTGAGCCTATATTTTGAAAACGTTCTAGCATTGAGTAGGCATGTACAGATCGCTTCTGGGACCCCTAAATATCGAATTTTCGGGTGTTTTGGGCCTTAATTTGAGATATCGACTTTTTGGCACCTAAAATATCGATTTTTAGCATATTTTTAGCCTATATTTTGAAAATATTCTAGCACTGAGTAGGCATGTACAGATTGCTTTTGGGACCCCAAAATATTGAATTTTCGGGTGTTTAGGGCCAGAATTTGAGATATAAAAGGGTACAGAAGATGCATGCACATATCGACTTTTGGGCACCTAAAATATCGATTTTGATCATGTTTTGAGCCTATATTTTGAAAACATTCTAGCACGGAGTAGGCATGTACAGATCGCTTCTGGGACCCCAAAATATCGAATTTTCGGGTGTTTAGGGCCAGAATTTGAGATATAAGCGGGTTCAGAAGATGCATGCACATATCGACTTTTGGGCACCTAAAAGATCGATTTTCAGTATGTTTTTGGCCGGTATTTTGAAAATACTCTAACACAGAATAGGCATGTACAGATCGCTTCTGGGACCCCTAAATATCGAATTTTCGGGTGTTTTGGGCCTTAATTTGAGATATCGCCTTTACGCACCTGAAATATCGATTTTTAACATGTTTTAAACCTATATTTTGAAAATATTTTATCACTGAGTAGGCATGTACAGATCGCTTCTGGGACCCCAAAATATCGAATTTTCGGGTGTTTTGAGCTTGAATTTGAGATATAAACGAGTACAGAAGATGCATGCACATATCGACTTTTGGGCACCTAAAATATCGATTTTGAGCATGTTTTGAGCCTATATTTTGAAAACATTCTAACACTGAGTAGGCATGTACAGATCGCTTCTGGGACCCCAAAATATCGAATTTTCGGGTGTTTTGAGCCTGAATTTGAGATATAAACGAGTATAGAAGATGCATACACTTATTGACTTTGGGCACCAAAATTATCTATTTTCAGCATTTTTTTGGGCTTGAATTTTTTAAAATACTCTAACACGGAGTAGGCATGTACAGATCGCTTCTGGGACCCCAAAATATCGAATTTTCGGGTGTTTAGGGCCAGAATTTGAGATATAAACGGGTACAGAAGATGCATGCACATATCGACTTTTGGGCACCTAAAAGATCGATTTTCAGTATGTTTTTAGCCTGTATTTTGAAAATACTCTAACACCGAGTAGGCATGTACATATCGCTTCTGGGACCCCAAAATATCGAATTTTCGGGTGTTTTGGGTCTGAATTTGAGATATCGCCTTTATGCACCTAAAATATAGATTTTTAGCATGTTTTGTGCCTATATTTTGAAAATATTCTAGCACTGAGTAGGCATGTACAGATCGCTTCTGGGACCCCAAAATATCGAATTTTCAGGTGTTTTGAGCTTGAATTTGAGATATAAACGAGTACAGAAGATGCATGCACATATCGACTTTTGGGCACCTAAAATATCGATTTTGAGCATGTTTTGAGCCTATATTTTGAAAACGTTCTAGCATTGAGTAGGCATGTACAGATCGCTTCTGGGACCCCTAAATATCGAATTTTCGGGTGTTTTGGGCCTTAATTTGAGATATCGACTTTTTGGCACCTAAAATATCGATTTTTAGCATATTTTTAGCCTATATTTTGAAAATATTCTAGCACTGAGTAGGCATGTACAGATTGCTTTTGGGACCCCAAAATATTGAATTTTCGGGTGTTTAGGGCCAGAATTTGAGATATAAACGGGTACAGAAGATGCATGCACATATCGACTTTTGGGCACCTAAAATATCGATTTTGAGCATGTTTTGAGCCTATATTTTGAAAACATTCTAGCACGGAGTAGGCATGTACAGATCGCTTCTGGGACCCCAAAATATCGAATTTTCGGGTGTTTAGGGCCAGAATTTGAGATATAAGCGGGTTCAGAAGATGCATGCACATATCGACTTTTGGGCACCTAAATGATCGATTTTCACTATGTTTTTGGCCTGTATTTTGAAAATACTCTAACACCGAGTAGGCATGTACAGATCGCTTCTGGGACCCCTAAATATTGAATTTTTGGGTGTTTTGGGACTGAATTTGAGATATCGACTTTTTGGCACCTGAAATGTCGATTTTTAGCATGTTTTTAGCCTATATTTTGAAAATATTCCAACACTGAGTAGGCATGTACAGATTGCTTCTGGGACCACAAAATATTAAATTTTCGGGTGTTTTGAGCCTGTATTTGAGATATAAACGTTTACAGAAGAATATTGACTTTGGGCATCTAAAATATCGATTTTCAGCATGTTTTGGGCCTGTATTTTGAAAATACTCTAACACGGAGTAGGCATGTACAGATCGCTTCTGGGACCCCAAAATATCGAATTTTCGGGTGTTTTGAGCCTGAATTTGAGATATAAACGGGTACTGGAGATGCATGCACATATCGACTTTTGGGCACCTAAAATATCGATTTTGAGCATGTTTTGAGCCTATATTTTGAAAACATTCTAGCACTGACTAGGCATGTACATATTGCTTCTGGGACCCCAAAATATCGAATTTTCGGGTGTTTTGAGCCTGAATTTGAGATAAAAAAGGAGTACAGAAGATGCATGCACATATCGACTTTTGGGCACCTAAAATATCGATTTTGAGCATGTTTTGAGCCTATATTTTTGAAAACATTCTAGCACGGAGTAGGCATGTACAGGTCGCTTCTGGGATCCCAAAATATCGAATTTTCGGGTGTTTAGGGCCAGAATTTGATATATAAACGGGTACAGAAGATGCATGCACTTATCGACTTTTGGGCACCTAAAAGATCGATTTTCAGTATGTTTTTGGCCTGTATTTTGAAAATACTCTAACACGGAGTAGGCATGTACAGATCGCTTCTGGGACCCCTAAATATCGAATTTTTGGGTGTTTTGGGACTGAATTTGAGATATCGACTTTTTGGCACCTAAAATGTCGATTTTTAGCATGTTTTTAGCCTATATTTTGAAAATATTCTAGCACTGAGTAGGCATGTACAGATTGCTTATGGGACCCCAAAATATTGAATTTTCGGGTGTTTTGAGCCTTTATTTGAGATATAAACGGGTACAGAAGAATATTGACTTTGGGCATCTAAAATATCGATTTCAGCATGTTTTTTAGCCTGTATTTTGAAAATACTCTAACACGGAGTAGGCATGTACAGATCGCTTATGGGACCCCAAAATATCGAATTTTCGGGTGTTTTGAGCCTGAATTTAAAATAAAAACGGGTACAGAAGATGCATGCACATATCGACTTTTGGGCACCTAAAACATCGATTTTGAGCATGTTTTGGGCCTGTATTTTGAAAATTCTCTAACACGGAGTAGGCATGCACAGATCGCTTCTGGGACCCCAAAATATCGAATTTTCGGGTGTTTTGGGTCTGAATTTGAGATATCGCCTTTACGCACCTGAAATATCGATTTTTAGCATGTTTTGAGCCTATATTTTGAAATAATTCTAGCACTGAGTAGGCATGTACAGATCGCTTCTGGGACCCCAAAATATCGAATTTTCGGGTGTTTTGAGCTTTAATTTGAGATATAAACGAGTACAGAAGATGCATGCACATATCGACTTTTGGGCACCTAAAATATCGATTTTGAGCATGTTTTGAGCCTATATTTTGAAAACATTCTAGCACTGAGTAGGCATGTACAGATCGCTTCTGGGACCCAAAAATATCGATTTTTCAGGTGTTTAGAGCCAGAATTTAAGATATAAACGGGTACAGAAGATGCATGCACATATCGACTTTGGACACTTAAAATATCGATTTTTAGCATGTTTTGAGCCTATATTTTGAAAACATTCTAGCACTGAGTAGGCATGTACAAATCGGTTCTGGGACCCCATAATATCGAGTTTTTGGGTGTTTTGGTCCTGAATTTGAGATATCGACTTTGGGCACCTAAAATATCGATTTTTAGAATGTTTTGGGCCTATATTTTGAAAATATTCTAGCACTGAGTAGGCATGTACAGATCGCCTCTGAGACCCCAAAATATCGAATTTCCGGGATTTTTGGGCCTGAATTTGAGATATCGACTTTGGGCACCTAAAATATCGATTTTTAGCATGTTTTGGGCCTATATTTTGAAAATATTCTAGCACTGGGTAGGCATGTACAGATCGCTTCTGGGACCCCAAAATATCGAATTTTCGGGTGTTTTAAGCCTTTATTTGAGATATAAACGGGTACAGAAGATGCTTGCACATATCGACTTTTGGGCACGTAAAATATCGATTTTGAGCATATTTTGGGTCTGTATCTTTAAAACATTCTAACTAGGAGTAGGGATGTACAAATCGCTTCTGGGACCCAAAAATACCGAATTTTCGGGTGTTTTGAGCCTGAATTTGAGATATAAACGGGTACAGAAGATGCATGCACATATCGACTTTGGACACTTAAAATATCGATTTTCAGCATGTTTTGGGCCCGTATTTTGAAAACATTCTAGCAATGAGTAGGCATGTACAGATCGCTTCTGGGACCCCAAAATATCTAGTATTTGGGTGTTTCGGACCTGATTTTAAGATATCGAATTTGGGCACCTAAAATATCGATTTTGAGCATGTTTTGGGTCTGTATCTTAAAAACATTCTAACTAGGAGTAGGGATGTACAGATCGCTTCTAGGACCCAAAATTATCGAATTTTCGGGTGTTTTGTGGTTGAATTTGAGATATAAACGAGTGCAGAAGATGCATACACATGTTCAATTTGGGTACCTAAAATATCGATTTTTAGCATGTTTTAGGCCTACATCTGAGTAGGCATATACAGATCGCTTCTGTGACCCCAAAATATCGAATTTTCGGGTGTTTGGAGCCTGAATTTGAGATATAAACGGGTACAGAAGATGCATGCACATATCGACTTTTGGGCACCTAAAAGATCGATTTTCAGTATGTTTTGGGCCTGTATTTTGAAAATACTCTAACACGGAGTAGGCATGAACAGATCACTTCTGGGACCCCAAAATAACGAATTTTCGGGTGTTTAGAGCCTGAATTTTAGATATAAACGGGTACAGATGATGCATGCACATTTTGGACACGTAAAATATCGATTTTCAGCATGTTTTGGGCCTGTATTTTGTATACATTCTAGCACTGAGTAGGCATGTACAGATCGCTTCTGGGACCCCACAATATCGAGTTTTTGGGTGTTTTGGTCCTGAATTTGAGATATCGACTTTGGGCACCTAAAATATTGATTTTTAGCATGTTTTGGGCCTATATTTTGAAAATATTCTAGCACTGAGTAGGCATGTACAGATCGCTTCTGGGACCGCAAAATATCGAATTTTCGGGTGTTTTGAGCCTGAATTTGAGATATAAACGGGTACAGAAGATGCATGAACATATCGACTTTTGGGCACCTAAAATATCGATTCGAGCATGTTTTGGGTCTGTATCTTGAAAACATTATAACTAGGAGTAGGGATGTACAGATCGCTTCTGGGACCCAAAAATACCGAATTTTCGGGTGTTTTGATCCTGAATTTGAGATATAAACGGGTACAGAAGATGCATGCACATATCGACTTTGGACACTTAAAATATCGATTTTCAGCATGTTTTGGGCCTGTATTTTGAAAACATTCTAGCACTGAGTAGGCATGTACAGATCGCTTCTGGGACACCAAAATATCGAGTTTTTGGGTGTTTTGGACCTGATTTTGAGATATCGACTTTGGGCACCTAAAATATCGATTTTTAGCATGTTTTGGGCCTATATTTTTAAAATATTCTAGCACTGAGTAGGCATGTACAGATCGCTTCTGGGACCCCAAAATATCGAATTTTCGGGTGTTTTGAGCCTGAATTTGAGATATAAACGGGAACAGAAGATGCAGGCACATATTGACTTTGGGCACCTAAAATATCGATTTTCAGCATGTTTTGGGCCTGTATTTTGAAAATACTCTAACTAGGAGTAGGCATGTACAGATCGCTTCTGGGACCCAAAAATATCGAATTTTAGGGTGTTTTGGGCCTGAATTTGATATATCGACTTTGGGCACCTAAAATATCGATTTTTAGCATGTTTTGAGCATATATTTTGAAAATATTCTAGCACTAAGTAGGCATGTACAGATCACTTCTGGGACCCCAAAATATCGAATTTTCGGGTGTTTTGAGCCTGAATTTGAGATATAAACGGGTACAGAAGATGCATGAACATATCGACTTTTGGGCACCTAAAATATCGATTCGAGCATGTTTTGGGTCTGTATCTTGAAAATATTATAACTAGGAGTAGGGATGTACAGATCGCTTCTGGGACCCAAAAATACCGAATTTTCGGGTGTTTTGATCCTGAATTTGAGATATAAACGGGTACAGAAGATCCATGCACATATCGACTTTGGACACTTAAAATATCGATTTTTAGCATGTTTTGGGCCTGTATTTTGAAAATACTCTAACTAGGAGTAGGCATGTACAGATCGCTTCTGAGACCCCAAAATATCGAATTTTCGGGTGTTTTGAGCCTGAATTTGAGATATAAACGGGTACAGAAGATGCATGCACATATCGACTTTTAGGCACCTAAAAGATCGATTTTCAGTATGTTTTGGGCCTGTATTTTGAAAATACTCTAACAGGAAGTAGGCATGTACAGTTCGCTTCTGGGACCCCAAAATATCGAATTTTAGGGTGTTTTGGGCCTGAATTTGATATATCGACTTTGGGCACCTAAAATATCGATTTTTAGCATGTTTTGAGCATATATTTTGAAAATATTCTAGCACTAAGTAGGCATGTACAGATCACTTCTGGGACCCCAAAATATCGAATTTTCGGGTGTTTTGAGCCTGAATTTGAGATATAAACGGGTACAGATGATGTATGCACATATCGACTTTGGACACTTAAAATATCGATTTTTAGCATGTTTTGAGCCTATATTTTGAAAAAATTCTAGAACTGAGTAGGCATGTACAGATCGCTACTGGGACCCAAAAATATCGAATTTTCGGGTGTTTTGAGGTTAAATTTGGGATATAAACGGGTACAGAAGATTCATTTACATATCGACTTTTGGGAACCTAAAAGATCGATTTTCAGTATGTTTTGAGCCTGTATTTTGAAAATACTCTAACACGGAGTAGGCATGTACAGTTTGCTACTGGGATCCCAAAATATCGAATTTTAGGGTGTTTTGGGCCTGAATTTGAGATATCGAATTTGGGGACCTAAAATATCGATTTTTAGCATGTTTTGGGCCTATATTTTGAAAATATTCTAGCACTAAGTAGGCATGTACAGATCACTTCTGGGACCCCAAAATATCGAATTTTCGGGTGTTTTGAGCCTGAATTTGAGATATAAACGGGTACAGATGATGCATGCACATATCGACTTTGGACACTTAAAATATTGATTTTTAGCATGTTTTGAGCCTATATTTTGAAAAAATTCTAGCACTGAGTAGGCATGTACAGATTGCATCTGGGACCCAAAAATATCGAATTTTCGGGTGTTTTGAGGTTGAATTTGTGATATAAACGGGTGCAGTAGATACATACACATGTTGACTTTGGTCACCTAAAATATCGATTTTCAGCTTGTTTTTAGCCTATATTTTGAAAATACTCTAACACGGAGTAAACAAGTACAGATCGCTTCTGGGACCACAAAATATCGAATTTTCGGGTGTTTTAAGCTTGAATTTGAGATATAAACGGGTACAGAAGATGCATGCACATATCGACTTTTGGGCACCTAAAATATCGATTTTGAGCATGTTTTGGGTCTGTATCTTTAAAACATTCTAACTCGGAGTAGGGATGTACAGATCGTTTCTGGGATCCAAAAATACCGAATTTTCGGGGGTTTTGAGCCTGAATTTGAGATATAAACGGGTACAGAAGATGCATGCACATATCGACTTTGGACACTTAAAATATCGATTTTCAGCATGTTTTGGGCCTGTATTATGAAAACATTAAGCACTGAGTAGGCATGTACACATCGCTTCTGGGACTCCAAAATATCGAGTATTTGGGTGTTTCGGACCTGATTTTGAGATATCGACTTTGGGCACCTAAAATATCGATTTTTAGCATGTTTTGGGCCTATATTTTGAAAATATTCTAGCACTGAGTAGGCATGTACAGATCGCTTTTGGGACCCCAAAATATCGAATTTTCGGGTGTTTTGAGGTTTAATTTGAGATATAAACGAGTGCAGAAGATGCATACACATGTTGACTTCGGGCACCTAAAATATCGATTTTCAGCATGTTTTGGGCCTGCATCTGAGTAGGCATGAACAGATCGCTTCTGGGACCCCAAAATATCGAATTTTCGGGTGTTTGGAACCTGAATTTGAGATATAAACGTTTACCGTAGATGCATGCACATATTGACTTTTGGGCGCCTAAAATATCGATTTTAAGCATGTTTTGGGTGTGTATCTTGAAAACATTCTAACTAGGAGTAGGGAAGTACAGATCGCTTCTAGGACCCAAAAATACCGAATTTTCGGGTGTTTTGAGCCTGAATTTGAGATATAAACGGGTACTAAAGATACGTGCACATATTGACTTTGGGCACATAAAATATCGATTTTCAGCATGTTTTGGGCCTGTATTTTGAAAATACTCTAACTAGGAGTAGGCATGTACAGATCGCTTCTGTGATCCAAAAATATCGAATTTTCGGGTGTTGTGAGCCTGAATTTGAGATATAAACGGGTACAGAAGATGCATGCACATATCGACTTTAGACACTTAAATTATCTATTTTTAGCATGTTTTGAGCCTATATTTTGAAAACATTCTAGCACTGACTAGACATGTAAAGATTGTTTCTGGGACCGAAAATTATCAAATTTTCGGGTGTTTTGAGGTTGAATTTGAGATATAAACGAGTGCAGAAGATGCATACACATGTTGACTTTGGGCACCTAAAATATCGATTTTCAGCATGTTTTGGGCCTGCATCTGAGTAGGCATGTACAGATCGCTTCTGGGACCCCAAAATATCGAATTTTCGGGTGTTTGGAGCCTGAATTTGAGATATAAACGGGTACAGAAGATGCATGCACATATCGACTTTTGGGCACGTAAAAGATCGATTTTCAGTATGTTATGGGCCTGTATTTTGAAAATACTCTAACACGGAGTAGGCATGTACAGTTCGCTTCTGGGACCCCAAAATATCGAATTTTAGGGTGTTTTGGGCCTGAATTTGAGATATCGACTTTGGGCACCTAAAATGTCGATTTTTATCATGTTTTGGGCCTATATTTTAAAAATATTCTAGCACTAAGTAGGCATGTACAGATCGCTTCTGGGACCCAAAAATATCGAATTTTTGGGTGTTTTAAGCCTGAATTTGAGATATAAACGGGTACAGAAGATGCATTTACTTATCGAGTTTTGGGCACCTAAAAGATCGATTTTCAGTATGTTTTGGGCCTGTATATTGAAAATACTCTAACTAGGAGTAGGCATGTACAGATCGCTTCTGGGACCCAAAAATATCGAATTTTCGGGTGTTTTGAGCCTGAATTTGAGATATAAACGGGTACAGAAGATGCATGCACATATCGACTTTGGACACTTAAAATATCGATTTTCAGCATGTTTTGGGCCTGTATTTTGAAAACATTCTGGCACTGAGTAGGCATGTACAGATCGCTTCTGGGACCCCAAAATATCGAGTTTTTGGGTGTTTTGGACCTGAATTTGAGATATCGACTTTGGGCACCTAAAAATATCGATTTTTAGCATGTTTTGGGCCTATATTTTGAAAATATTCTAGCACTGAGTAGGCATGTACAGATCGCTTCTGGGACCATAAAAATACTGAATTTTCGGGTGTTTTGAGCCTGAATTTGAGATATGAACGGGTACAGAAGATGCATGCACATATTGACTTTGGGCACCTAAAATATCGATTTTCAGCATGTTATGGGCCTGTATTTTGAAAATACTCTAACTAGGAGTAGGCATGTACAGATCGCTTCTGTGATCCAAAAATATCGAATTTTTGGGTGTTGTGAGCCTGAATTTGAGATATAAACGGGTACAGAATATGCATGCACATATCGACTTTAGACACTTAAATTATCTATTTTTAGCATGTTTTGAACCTATATTTTGAAAACATTCTAGCACTGACTAGACATGTAAAGATTGTTTCTGAGACCCAAAATTATCAAATTTTCGGGTGTTTTGAGGTTGAATTTGAGATATAAACGAGTGCAGAAGATGCATACACATGTTGACTTTGGGCACCTAAAATATCGATTTTCAGCATGTTTTGGGCCTGCATCTGAGTAGGCATGTACAGATCGCTTCTGGGACCCCAAAATATCGAATTTTCGGGTGTTTGGAGCATGAATTTGAGATATAAACGGGTACAGAAGATGCATGCACATATCGACTTTTGGGCACGTAAAAGATCGATTTTCAGTATGTTATGGGCCTGTATTTTGAAAATACTCTAACACGGAGTAGGCATGTACAGTTCGCTTCTGGGACCCCAAAATATCGAATTTTAGGGTGTTTTGGACCTGAATTTGAGATATCGACTTTGGGCACCTAAAATGTCGATTTTTATCATGTTTTGGGCCTATATTTTAAAAATATTCTAGCACTAAGTAGGCATGTACAGATCGCTTCTGGGACCCAAAAATATCGAATTTTTGGGTGTTTTAAGCCTGAATTTGAGATATAAACGGGTACAGAAGATGCATTTACTTATCGAGTTTTGGGCACCTAAAAGATCGATTTTCAGTATGTTTTGGGCCTGTATATTGAAAATACTCTAACTAGGAGTAGGCATGTACAGATCGCTTCTGGGACCCAAAAATATCGAATTTTCGGGTGTTTTGAGCCTGAATTTGAGATATAAACGGGTACAGAAGATGCATGCACATATCGACTTTGGACACTTAAAATATCGATTTTCAGCATGTTTTGGGCCTGTATTTTGAAAACATTCTAGCACTGAGTAGGCATGTACAGATCGCTTCTGGGACCCCAAAATATCGAGTTTTTGGGTGTTTTGGACCTGAATTTGAGATATCGACTTTGGGCACCTAAAATATCGATTTTTAGCATGTTTTGGGCCTATATTTTGAAAATATTCTAGCACTGAGTAGGCATGTACAGATAGCTTCTGGGACAATAAAAATATCTCATTTTCGGGTGTTTTGAGCCTGAATTTGAGATATGAACGGGTACAGAAGATGCATGCACATATTGACTTTGGGCACCTAAAATATCGATTTTCAGCATGTTTTGGGCCTGTATTTTGAAAATACTCTAACTAGGAGTAGGCATGTACAGATCGCTTCTGGGACCCAAAAAATTCAAATTTTCGGGTGTTTTGAGCCTGAATTTGAGATGTAAACGGGTACAGAAGATGCATGCACATATTGACTTTGGACACTTAAAATATCGATTTTTAGCATGTTTTGAGCCTATATTTTGAAAACATTCTAGCACTGACTAGACATGTACAGATCGCTTCTTGGACCCCAAAATATCGAGTTTTTGGGTGTTTTGGACCTGAATTTGAGATATCGACTTTGGGCACCTAAAATATCGATTTTTAGCATGTTTTGGGCCTATATTTTGAAAATATTCTAGCACTGAGTAGGCATGTACAGATAGCTTCTGGGACGATAAAAATATCTCATTTTCGGGTGTTTTGAGCCTGAATTTGAGATATGAACGGGTACAGAAGATGCATGCACATATTGACTTTGGGCACCTAAAATATCGATTTTCAGCATGTTTTGGGCCTGTATTTTGAAAATACTCTAACTAGGAGTAGGCATGTACAGATCGCTTCTGGGACCCAAAAATATCGAATTTTCGGGTGTTTTGAGCCTGAATTTGAGATATAAACGGGTACAGAAGATGCATGCACATATCGACTTTGGACACTTAAAATATCGATTTTCAGCATGTTTTGGGCCTGTATTTTGAAAACATTCTAGCACTGAGTAGGCATGTACATATCGCTTCTTGGACCCCAAAATATCGAGTTTTTGGGTGTTTTGGACCTGAATTTGAGATATCGACTTTGGGCACCTAAAATATCGATTTTTAGCATGTTTTGGGCCTATATTTTGAAAATATTCTAGCACTGAGTAGGCATGTACAGATAGCTTCTGGGACCATAAAAATATCGAATTTTCGGGTGTTTTGAGCCTGAATTTGAGATATGAACGGGTACAGAAGATGCATGCACATATTGACTTTGGGCACCTAAAATATCGATTTTCAGCATGTTTTGGGCCTGTATTTTGAAAATACTCTAACTAGGAGTAGGCATGTACAGATCGCTTCTGGGACCCAAAAATTTCGAATTTTCGGGTGTTTTGAGCCTGAATTTGAGATGTAAACGGGTACAGAAGATGCATGCACATATTGACTTTGGACACTTAAAATATCGATTTTTAGCATGTTTTGAGCCTATATTTTGAAAACATTCTAGCACTGACTAGACATGTACAGATCGCTTCTGGGACCCCAAAATATCGAATTTTCGGGAGTTTGGAGCCTGAATTTGAGATATAAACGGGTACAGAAGATGCATGCACATATCGACTTTGGACACTTAAAATATTGATTTTTAGCATGTTTTGAGCCTATGTTTTGAAAAAATTCTAGCACTGAGTAGGCATGTATAGATCGCTTCTGGGACCCCAAAATATCGAGTTTTTGGGTGTTTTGGACCTGAATTTGAGATATCGACTTTGGGCACCTAAAATATCGATTTTTAGCATGTTTTGGGCCTATATTTTGAAAATATTCTAGCATTGAGTAGGCATGTACAGATCGCTTCTGGGACCCCAAAATATCGAATTTTCGGGTGTTTTGAGCCTGAATTTGAGATATAAACGGGTACAGAAGATGCATGCAAATATTGACTTTGGGCACCTAAAATATCGATTTTCATCATGTTTTGGGCCTGTATTTTGAAAATACTCTAACTAGGAGTAGGCATGTACAGATCGCTTCTGGGACCTACAAATATCGAATTTTCGGGTGTTTTGAGCCTGAATTTGAGATATAAACGGGTGCAGAAGATGCATGCACATATCGACTTTGGACACTTAAAATATCGATTTTTAGCATGTTTTGAGCCTATATTTTGAAAACATTCTAGCACTGACTAGACATGTACAGATCGCTTCTGGGACCCCAAAATATCGATATTTCGGGTGTTTAGAGCCTGAATTTGAGATATAAACGGGTACAGATGATGCATGCACATATCGACTTTGGACACTTAAAATATCGATTTTTAGCATGTTTTGAGCCTATATTTTGAAAAAATTCTAGCACTGAGTAGGCATGTACAGATCGCTTCTGGGACCCAAAAATATTGAATTTTCGGGTGTTTTGAGGTTAAATTTGGGATATAAACGGGTACAGAAGATGCATGCACATATCGACTTTTGGGCACCTAAAAGATCGATTTTCAGTATGTTTTGAGCCTGTATTTTGAAAATACTCTAACCCGGAGTAGGCATGTACAGTTCGCTTCTCAGACCCCAAAATATCGAATTTTCGGGTGTTTTGAGCCTGAATTTGAGATATAAACGGATACAGAAGATGCATGCACAAATCGACTTTGGACACTTAAAATATCGATTTTTAGCATGTTTTGAGCCTATATTTTGAAAACATTCTAGCACTGACTAGACATGTACAGATCGCTTCTGGGACCCAAAATTATCAAATTTTCGGGTGTTTTGAGGTTGAATTTGAGATATAAACGAGTGCAGAAGATGCATACACATGTTGACTTTGGGCACCTAAAATATCGATTTTCAGCATGTTTTGGGCCTGCATCTGAGTAGGCATGTACAGATCGCTTCTGGGACCCCAAAATATCGAATTTTCGGGTGTTTGGAGACTGAATTTGAGATATAAACGGGTACAGATGATGCATGCACATATCGACTTTTGGGCACCTAAAATATCGATTTTCAGCATGTTTTTGGGCCTGTATTTTGAAAATACTCTAACTAGGAGTAGGCATGTACAGATCGCTTCTGGGACCCCAAAATATCGAATTTTCGGGTGTTTGGAGCCTGAATTTGAGATATAAACGGGTACAGAAGATGCATGCACATATCGACTTTTGGGCACCTAAAAGATCGATTTTCAGTATGTTATGGGCCTGTATTTTGAAAATACTCTAACACGGAGTAGGCATGTACAGTTCGCTTCTGGGACCCCAAAATATCGAATTTTAGGGTGTTTTGGGCCTGAATTTGAGATATCGACTTTGGGCACCTAAAATATCGATTTTTAGCATGTTTTGGGCCTATATTTTAAAAATATTCTAGCACTAAGTAGGCATGTACAGATCACTTCTGGGACCCCAAAATATCAAATTTTCGGGTGTTTTGAGCCTGAATTTGAGATATAAACGGGTACAGATGATGCATGCACATATCGACTTTGGACACTTAAAATATCGATTTTTAGCATGTTTTGAGCCTATATTTTGAAAAAATTCTAGCACTGACTAGACATGTACAGATCGCTTCTGGGACCCCAAAATATCGATATTTCGGGTGTTTAGAGCCTGAATTTGAGATATAAACGGGTACAGATGATGCATGCACATATCGACTTTGGACACTTAAAATATCGATTTTTAGCATGTTTTGAGCCTATATTTTGAAAAAATTCTAGCACTGAGTAGGCATGTACAGATCGCTTCTGGGACCCAAAAATATCGAATTTTCGGGTGTTTTGAGGTTAAATTTGGGATATAAACGGGTACAGAAGATGCATGCACATATCGACTTTTGGGCACCTAAAAGATCGATTTTCAGTATGTTTTGAGCCTGTATTTTGAAAATACTCTAACCCGGAGTAGGCATGTACAGTTCGCTTCTCAGACCCCAAAATATCGAATTTTCGGGTGTTTTGAGCCTGAATTTGAGATATAAACGGATACAGAAGATGCATGCACAAATCGACTTTGGACACTTAAAATATCGATTTTTAGCATGTTTTGAGCCTATATTTTGAAAACATTCTAGCACTGACTAGACATGTACAGATCGCTTCTGGGACCCAAAATTATCAAATTTTCGGGTGTTTTGAGGTTGAATTTGAGATATAAACGAGTGCAGAAGATGCATACACATGTTGACTTTGGGCACCTAAAATATCTATTTTCAGCATGTTTTGGGCCTGCATCTGAGTAGGCATGTACAGATCGCTTCTGGGACCCCAAAATATCGAATTTTCGGGTGTTTGGAGACTGAATTTGAGATATAAACGGGTACAGATGATGCATGCACATATCGACTTTTGGGTACCTAAAATATCGATTTTCAGCATGTTATGGGCTTGTATTTTGAAAATACTCTAACATGGAGTAGGCATGTACAGTTCGCTTCTGGGACCCCAAAATATCGAATTTTAGGGTGTTTTGGGCCTGAATTTGAGATATCGACTTTCGGCACCTAAAATATCGATTTTTAACATGTTTTGGGCCTATATTTTAAAAATATTTTAGCACTGAGTAGGCATGTACAGATCGCTTCTGGGACCCCAAAATATCGAATTTTCGGGTGTTTTGAGCCTGAATTTGAGATATAAACGGGTACAGAAGATGCATGCACATATTGACTTTTGGGCACCTAAAATGTCGATTTTAAGCATGTTTTGGGTGTGTATCTTGAAAACATTCTAACTAGGAGTAGGGATGTACAGATCACTTCTAGGACCCAAAAATACCGAATTTTCGGGTGTTTTGAGCCTGAATTTGAGATATAAACGGGTACAGAAGATGCATGCACATATTGACTTTGGGCACCTAAAATATCGATTTTCAGCATGTTTTTGGGCCTGTATTTTGAAAATACTCTAACTAGGAGTAGGCATGTACAGATCGCTTCTGGGACCCCAAAATATCGAATTTTCGGGTGTTTTGAGCCTGAATTTGAGATATAAACGGGTACATAAGATGCATGCACATATCGACTTTGGACACTTAAAATATCGATTTTTAGCATGTTTTGAGCCTATATTTTGAAAACATTCTAGTACTGACTAGACATGTACAGATCGCTTCTGGGACCCAAAATTATCAAATTTTCGGGTGTTTCGAGGTTGAATTTGAGATATAAACGAGTTCAGAAGATGCATACACATGTTGACTTTGGGCACCTAAAATATCGATTTTCAGCATGTTTTGGGCCTGCATCTGAGTAGGCATGTACAGATCGCTTCTGGGACCCCAAAATATCGAATTTTCGGGTGTTTGGAGCCTGAATTTGAGATATAAACGGGTACAGAAGATGCATGCACATATCGACTTTTGGGCACCTAAAAGATCGATTTTCAGTATGTTATGGGCCTGTATTTTGAAAATACTCTAACACGGAGTAGGCATGTACAGTTCGCTTCTGGGACCCCAAAATATCGAATTTTAGGGTGTTTTGGGCCTGAATTTGAGATATCGACTTTGGGCACCTAAAATATCGATTTTTAGCATGTTTTGGGCCTATATTTTAAAAATATTCTAGCACTAAGTAGGCATGTACAGATCACTTCTGGGACCCCAAAATATCAAATTTTCGGGTGTTTTGAGCCTGAATTTGAGATATAAACGGGTACAGATGATGCATGCACATATCGACTTTGGACACTTAAAATATCGATTTTTAGCATGTTTTGAGCCTATATTTTGAAAAAATTCTAGCACTGAGTAGGCATGTACAGATCGCTTCTGGGACCCAAAAATATCGAATTTTCGGGTGTTTTTAAGGTTAAATTTGGGATATAAACGGGTACAGAAGATGCATTTACATATCGACTTTTGGGCACCTAAAAGATCGATTTGCAGTATGTTTTGGGCCTGAATATTGAAAATACTCTAACACGGAGTAGGCATGTACAGATCGCTTCTGGGACCCCAAAATATCGAATTTTTGGGTGGTTTTGGCCTGAATTTGAGATATCGACTTTGGGCACCTAAAATATCGAATTTTTGCATGTTTTTGCCCAATATTTTTTGAAAATATTCTAGCACTGAGTAGGCATGTACAGATCGCTTCTGGGACCCCAAAATTTTGAATTTTCGGGTGTTTTGAGCCTGAATTTGAGATATAAACGGGTACAGAAGATGCATGCACATATCTACTTTTGGGCACCTAAAATATCGATTTTCAGCATGTTTTGTGCCTGTATTTTGAAAATACTCTAACACGGAATAAGCAAGTACAGATCGCTTCTGGGACCCCAAAATATCGAATTTTCGGGTGTTCTGAGCCTGAATTTGAGATATAAACGGGTACAGAAGATACATCCACATATCGACTTTTGGGCACCTAAAAGCTCGATTTTCAGTATGTTTTGGGCCTGTATATTGAAAATACTCTAAAACGGAGTAGGCATGTACAGATCGCTAGTGGGACCCCAAAATATCTAATTTTTGGGTGTTTTAAGCCTGAATTTGAGATATAAACGGGTACAGAAGATTCAGGCACATATCGACTTTTGGGCACCTAAAATATCGATTTTGAGCATGTTTTGTGTCTGTATCTTTATAAGATTCTAACTAGGAGTAGGGATGTACAGATCGCTTCTGGGACCCAAAAATACCGAATTTTCGGGTGTTTTGAGCCTGAATTTGAAATATATACGGGTACAGAAGAAGCATGGCCATATCGACTTTGGACACTTAAAATATCGATTTTTAGCATGTTTTGAGCCTATATTTTGAAAACATTCTAGCACTGACTAGACATGTACAGATCGCTTCTGGGACCCCAAAATATCGAATTTTCGGGAGTTTGGAGCCTGAATTTGAGATATAAACGGGTACAGAAGATGCATGCACATATCGACTTTGGACACTTAAAATATCGATTTTCAGCATGTTTTGGGCCTGTATTTTGAAAACATTCTAGCACTGAGTAGGCATTTACAGATCGCTTCTGGGACCCAAAAATATCGAGTTTTTGGGTGTTTTGGACCTGAATTTGAGATATCGACTTTGGGCACCTAAAATATCGATTTTTAGCATGTATTGGGCCTATATTTTGAAAATATTCTAGCACTGAGTAGGCATGTACAGATCGCTTCTGGGACCCCAAAATATCGAATTTTCGGTTGTTTTGAGCCTGAATTTGAGATATAAACGGGTACAGAAGAAGCATGGCCATATCGACTTTGGACACTTAAAATATCGATTTTTAGCATGTTTTGAGCCTATATTTTGAAAACATTCTAGCACTGACTAGACATGTACAGATCGCTTCTAGGACCCAAAATTACCTAATTTTCGGGGTTTTGAGGTTGAATTTGAGATATAAACGAGTGCAGAAGATGCATACACATGTTGACTTTGGGCACCTAAAATATCGATTTTCAGCTTGTTTTGGGCCTGTATTTTGAAAATACTCTAACACGGAGTAAGCAAGTACAGATCGCTTCTGGGACCCCAAAATATCGATTTTTCGGGTGTTTTGAGCCTGAATTTGAGATATAAACGGGTACAGAATATGCATCCACATATCGACTTTTGGGTACCTAAACGATCGATTTTCAGTATGTTTTGGGCCTGTATATTGAAAATACTCTAACACGGAGTAGGCATGTACAGTTCGCTTCTGGGACCCCAAAATATCGAATTTTCGGGTGTTTTTGGCCTGAATTTGAGATATCGACTTTGGGCACCTAAAATATCGATTTTTAGCATGTTTTGGGCCTATATTTTAAAAATATTCTAGCACTGAGTAGGCATGTACAGATCGCTTCTGGGACCCCAAAATATCGAATTTTCGGGTGTTTTGAGCCTGAATTTGAGATATAAACGGGTACAGAAGATGCATGCACATATCGACTTTTGGGCACCTAAAATATCGATTTTGAGCATGTTTTGGGCCTGTATTTTGAAAACATTCTAGCACTGAGTAGGCATGTAGAGATCGCTTCTGGGACCCAAAAATATCGAGTTTTTGGGTGTTTTGGACCTGAATTTGAGATATCGACTTTAGGCACCTAAAATATCGATTTTTAGCATATTATGGGCCTATATTTTGAAAATTTTCTAGAACTGAGTAGGCATGTACAGATCGCTTCTGGGACCACATAATATCGAATTTTCAGGTGTTTTGGGCCTTGAATTTGAAATATCGACTTTGGGCACCTAAAATATCGATTTTTAGCATGTTTTGGGCCTATTTTTTGAAAATATTTTAGCACTGAGTAGGCATGTACCGATCGCTACTGGGACTCCAAAATATCGAATTTTCGGGTGTTTTGAGCCTGAATTTGAGATATAAACGGGTACAGAAGATGCATGCACATATCCACTTTTGGGCACCTAAAATATCGATTTTGAGCATGTTTTGGGTCTGTATCTTGAAAACATTCTAACTAGGAGTAGGGATGTACAGATCGCTTCTAGGACCCAAAAATACCGAATTTTCGGGTGTTTTGAGCCTGAATTTGAGATATAAACGGGTACAGAAGATGCATGCACATATTGACTTTGGGCACCTAAAATATCGATTTTCAGCATGTTTTGGGCGTGTATTTTGAAAATACTCTAATTAGGAGTAGGCATGTACAGATCGCTTCTGGGACCCAAAAAATATCGAATTTTCGGGTGTTTTGAGCCTGAATTTGAGATATAAAAGGGTACAGAAGATGCATGCACATATCGACTTTGGACACTTAAATATCGAATTTTAGCATGTTTTGAGCCTATATTTTGAAAACATTCTAGCACTGACTAGACATGTACTGATCGCTTCTGGGACCCAAAATTATCGAATTTTAGGGTGTTTTGAGGTTGAATTTGAGATATAAACGAGTGCAGAAGATGCATACACATGTTCAATTTGGGTACCTAAAATATCGATTTTTAGCATGTTTTGGGCCTGTATCTGAGTAGGCATGTACAGATCGCTTCTGGGACCCCAAAATATCGAATTTTCGGGTGTTTGGAGCCTGAATTTGAGATATAAACGGGTACAGAAGATGCATGCACATATCGACTTTTGGGCACCTACAATATCGATTTAGAGCATGTTTTTGGGTCTGTATCATGAAAACATTCTAACTAGGAGTAGGGATGTACAGATCGCTTCTGGGACCAAAAAATACCGAATTTTCGGGTGTTTTGAGCCTGAATTTGAGATATAAACGGGTACAGAAGATGCATGCACATATATCGACTTTGGACACTTAAAATATCGATTTACAGCATGTTTTGGGCCTGTATTTTGAAAATATTCTAGCACTGAGTACAGATCGCTTCTGGGACCCCAAAATATCGAGTTTTTGGGTGTTTTGGACCTGAATTTGAGATATTGACTTTGGGCACCTAAAATATCGATTTTTAGCATCTTTTGGGCCTATATTTTGAAAATATTCTAGAACTGAGTAGGCATGTACTGATCGCTTCTGGGACCACAAAATATCGAATTTTCGGGTGTTTTGGGCCTTGAATTTGAAATATCGACTTTGGGCACCTAAAATTTCGATTTTTAGCATGTTTTGGGCCTATATTTTGAAAATATTCTAGCACAGAGTAGGCATGTACCGATCGCTTCTGGGACTCCAAAATATCGAATTTTCGGGTGTTTTGAGCCTGAATTTGAGATATAAACGGGTACAGAAGATGCATCCACATATCGACTTTTGGGTACCTAAACGATCGATTTTAAGTATGTTTTGGGCCTGTATATTGAAAATACTCTAACACGGAGTAGGCATGTACAGTTCGCTTCTGGGACCCCAAAATATCGAATTTTCGGGTGTTTTTGGCCTGAATTTGAGATATCGACTTTGGGCACCTAAAATATCGATTTTTAGCATGTTTTGGGCCTATATTTTGAAAATATTCTAGCACTGAGTAGGCATGTACAGATCGCTTCTGGGACCCCAAAATATCGAATTTTCCGGTGTTTTGAGCCTGAATTTGAGATATAAACGGGTACAGAAGATGCATGCACATATCGACTTTTGGGCACCTAAAATATCGATTTTGAGCATGTTTTGGGCCTGTATTTTGAAAACATTCTAGCACTGAGTAGGCATGTACAGATCGCTTCTGGGACCCAAAAATATCGAGTTTTTGGGTGTTTTGGACCTGAATTTGAGATATCGACTTTAGGCACCTAAAAAAACCGATTTTTAGCATATTTTGGGCCTATATTTTGAAAATATTCTATAACTGAGTAGGCATGTACAGATCGCTTCTGGGACCACAAAATATCGAATTTTCGGGTGTTTTGGGCCTTGAATTTGAAATATCGACTTTGGGCACCTAAAATATCGATTTTTAGCATGTTTTGGGCCTATTTTTTGAAAATATTCTAGCACTGAGTAGGTATGTACCGATCGCTACTGGGACTCCAAAATATCGAATTTTCGGGTGTTTTGAGCCTGAATTTGAGATATAAACGGGTACAGAAGATGCATGCACATATCCACTTTTGGGCACCTAAAATATCGATTTTGAGCATGTTTTGGGTCTGTATCTTGAAAACATTCTAACTAGGAGTAGGGATGTACAGATCGCTTCTAGGACCCAAAAATACCGAATTTTCGGGTGTTTTGAGCCTGAATTTGAGATATAAACTGGTACAGCAGATGCATGCACATATTGACTTTGGGCACCTAAAATATCGATTTTCAGCATGTTTTGAACGTGTATTTTGAAAATACTCTAATTAGGAGTAGGCATGTACAGATCGCTTCTGGGACCCAAAAATATCGAATTTTCGGGTGTTTTGAGCCTGAATTTGAGATATAAACGGGTACAGAAGATGCATGCACATATCGACTTTGGACACTTAAATATCGAATTTTAGCATGTTTTGAGCCTATATTTTGAAAACATTCTAGCACTGACTAGACATGTACTGATCGCTTCTGGGACCCAAAATTATCGAATTTTAGGGTGTTTTGAGGTTGAATTTGAGATATAAACGAGTGCAGAAGATGCATACACATGTTCAATTTGGGTACCTAAAATATCGATTTTTAGCATGTTTTGGGCCTGCATCTGAGTAGGCATGTACAGATCGCTTCTGGGACCCCAAAATATCGAATTTTCGGGTGTTTGGAGCCTGAATTTGAGATATAAACGGGTACAGAAGATGCATGCACATATCCACTTTTGGGCACCTACAATATCGATTTTGAGCATGTTTTTGGGTCTGTATCATGAAAACATTCTAACTAGGAGTAGGGATGTACAGATCGCTTCTGGGACCAAAAAATACCGAATTTTCGGGTGTTTTGAGCTTGAATTTGAGATATAAACGGGTACAGAAGATGCATGCACATATATCGACTTTGGACACTTAAAATATCGATTTTCTGCATGTTTTGGGCCTGTATTTTGAAAACATTCTAGCACTGAGTACAGATCGCTTCTGGGACCCCAAAATATCGAGTTTTTGGGTGTTTTGGACCTTAATTTGAGATATTGACTTTGGGCACCTAAAATATCGATTTTTAGCATATTTTGGGCCTATATTTTGAAAATATTCTAGAACTGAGTAGGCATGTACTGATCGCTTCTGGGACCCCAAAATATCGAATTTTCGGGTGTTTTGAGCCTGAATTTGAGATATAAACGGGTACAGAAGATGCATGCACATATCCACTTTTGGGCACCTAAAATATCGATTTTCAGCATGTTTTGGGCCTGTATTTTGAAAATACTCTAACACGGAGTAGGCATGTACAGTTCGCTTCTGGGACCCCAAAATATCGAATTTTCGGGTGTTTTTGGCCTGAATTTGAGATATCGACTTTGGGCACCTAAAATATCGATTTTTAGCATGTTTTGGGCCTATATTTTGAAAATATTCTAGCACTGAGTAGGCATGTACAGATCGCTTCTGGGACCCCAAAATATCGAATTTTCGGGTGTTTTGAGCCTGAATTTGAGATATAAACGGGTACAGAAGATGCATGCACATATCGACTTTTGGGCACCTAAAATATCGATTTTTAGCATATTTTGGGCCTATATTTTGAAAATATTCTATAACTGAGTAGGCATGTACAGATCGCTTCTGGGACCACAAAATATCGAATTTTCGGGTGTTTTGGGCCTTGAATTTGAAATATCGACTTTGGGCACCTAAAATATCGATTTTTAGCATGTTTTGGGCCTATTTTTTGAAAATATTCTAGCACTGAGTAGGTATGTACCGATCGCTACTGGGACTCCAAAATATCGAATTTTCGGGTGTTTTGAGCCTGAATTTGAGATATAAACGGGTACAGAAGATGCATGCACATATCCACTTTTGGGCACCTAAAATATCGATTTTGAGCATGTTTTGGGTCTGTATCTTGAAAACATTCTAACTAGGAGTAGGGATGTACAGATCGCTTCTAGGACCCAAAAATACCGAATTTTCGGGTGTTTTGAGCCTGAATTTGAGATATAAACTGGTACAGCAGATGCATGCACATATTGACTTTGGGCACCTAAAATATCGATTTTCAGCATGTTTTGAACGTGTATTTTGAAAATACTCTAATTAGGAGTAGGCATGTACAGATCGCTTCTGGGACCCAAAAATATCGAATTTTCGGGTGTTTTGAGCCTGAATTTGAGATATAAACGGGTACAGAAGATGCATGCACATATCGACTTTGGACACTTAAATATCGAATTTTAGCATGTTTTGAGCCTATATTTTGAAAACATTCTAGCACTGACTAGACATGTACTGATCGCTTCTGGGACCCAAAATTATCGAATTTTAGGGTGTTTTGAGGTTGAATTTGAGATATAAACGAGTGCAGAAGATGCATACACATGTTCAATTTGGGTACCTAAAATATCGATTTTTAGCATGTTTTGGGCCTGCATCTGAGTAGGCATGTACAGATCGCTTCTGGGACCCCAAAATATCGAATTTTCGGGTGTTTGGAGCCTGAATTTGAGATATAAACGGGTACAGAAGATGCATGCACATATCCACTTTTGGGCACCTACAATATCGATTTTGAGCATGTTTTTGGGTCTGTATCATGAAAACATTCTAACTAGGAGTAGGGATGTACAGATCGCTTCTGGGACCAAAAAATACCGAATTTTCGGGTGTTTTGAGCTTGAATTTGAGATATAAACGGGTACAGAAGATGCATGCACATATATCGACTTTGGACACTTAAAATATCGATTTTCTGCATGTTTTGGGCCTGTATTTTGAAAACATTCTAGCACTGAGTACAGATCGCTTCTGGGACCCCAAAATATCGAGTTTTTGGGTGTTTTGGACCTTAATTTGAGATATTGACTTTGGGCACCTAAAATATCGATTTTTAGCATATTTTGGGCCTATATTTTGAAAATATTCTAGAACTGAGTAGGCATGTACTGATCGCTTCTGGGACCACAAAATATCGAATTTTCGGGTGTTTTGAGCCTGAATTTGAGATATAAACGGGTACAGAAGATGCATGCACATATCCACTTTTGGGCACCTAAAATATCGATTTTCAGCATGTTTTGGGCCTGTATTTTGAAAATACTCTAACACGGAGTAGGCATGTACAGTTCGCTTCTGGGACCCCAAAATATCGAATTTTCGGGTGTTTTTGGCCTGAATTTGAGATATCGACTTTGGGCACCTAAAATATCGATTTTTAGCATGTTTTGGGCCTATATTTTGAAAATATTCTAGCACTGAGTAGGCATGTACAGATCGCTTCTGGGACCCCAAAATATCGAATTTTCGGGTGTTTTGAGCCTGAATTTGAGATATAAACGGGTACAGAAGATGCATGCACATATCGACTTTTGGGCACCTAAAATATCGATTTTGAGCATGTTTTGGGCCTGTATTTTGAAAACATTCTAGCACTGAGTAGGCATGTACAGATCGCTTCTGGGACCCAAAAATATCGAGTTTTTGGGTGTTTTGGACCTGAATTTGAGATATCGACTTTAGGCACCTAAAATATCGATTTTTAGCATATTTTGGGCCTATATTTTGAAAATATTCTAGAACTGAGTAGGCATGTACAGATCGCTTCTGGGACCACAAAATATCGAATTTTCGGGTGTTTTGGGCCTTGAATTTGAAATATCGACTTTGGGCACCTAAAATATCGATTTTTAGCATGTTTTGGGCCTATTTTTTGAAAATATTCTAGCACTGAGTAGGTATGTACCGATCGCTACTGGGACTCCAAAATATCGAATTTTCGGGTGTTTTGAGCCTGAATTTGAGATATAAACGGGTACAGAAGATGCATGCACATATCCACTTTTGGGCACCTAAAATATCGATTTTGAGCATGTTTTGGGTCTGTATCTTGAAAACATTCTAACTAGGAGTAGGGATGTACAGATCGCTTCTAGGACCCAAAAATACCGAATTTTCGGGTGTTTTGAGCCTGAATTTGAGATATAAACGGGTACAGCAGATGCATGCACATATTGACTTTGGGCACCTAAAATATCGATTTTCAGCATGTTTTGGGCGTGTATTTTGAAAATACTCTAATTAGGAGTAGGCATGTACAGATCGCTTCTGGGACCCAAAAATATCGAATTTTCGGGTGTTTTGAGCCTGAATTTGAGATATAAACGGGTACAGAAGATGCATGCACATATCGACTTTGGACACTTAAATATCGAATTTTAGCATGTTTTGAGCCTATATTTTGAAAACATTCTAGCACTGACTAGACATGTACTGATCGCTTCTGGGACCCAAAATTATCGAATTTTAGGGTGTTTTGAGGTTGAATTTGAGATATAAACGAGTGCAGAAGATGCATACACATGTTCAATTTGGGTACCTAAAATATCGATTTTTAGCATGTTTTGGGCCTGCATCTGAGTAGGCATGTACAGATCGCTTCTGGGACCCCAAAATATCGAATTTTCGGGTGTTTGGAGCCTGAATTTGAGATATAAACGGGTACAGAAGATGCATGCACATATCGACTTTTGGGCACCTACAATATCGATTTTGAGCATGTTTTTGGGTCTGTATCATGAAAACATTCTAACTAGGAGTAGGGATGTACAGATCGCTTCTGGGACCAAAAAATACCGAATTTTCGGGTGTTTTGAGCCTGAATTTGAGATATAAACGGGTACAGAAGATGCATGCACATATATCGACTTTGGACACTTAAAATATCGATTTTCAGCATGTTTTGGGCCTGTATTCTGAAAACATTCTAGCACTGAGTACAGATCGCTTCTGGGACCCCAAAATATCGAGTTTTTGGGTGTTTTGGACCTGAATTTGAGATATTGACTTTGGGCACCTAAAATATCGATTTTTAGCATATTTTGGGCCTATATTTTGAAAATATTCTAGAACTGAGTAGGCATGTACTGATCGCTTCTGGGACCACAAAAAATCGAATTTTCGGGTGTTTTGAGCCTGAATTTGAGATATAAACGGGTACAGAAGATGCATGCACATATCCACTTTTGGGCACCTAAAAGATCGATTTTGATCATGTTTTTGGGTCTGTATCTTAAAAACATTCTAACTAGGAGTAGAGATGTACAGATCGCTTCTAGGACCCAAAAACACCGATTTTTCGGGTATTTTGAGCCTGAATTTGAGATATAAACGGGCACAGAAGATGCATGCACATATTGACTTTGGGCACCTAAAATATCGATTTTCAGCATATTTTGGGCCTGTATTTTGAAAATACTCTAATTAGGAGTAGGCATGTACAGATCGCTTCTGGGACCCAAAAATATCGAATTTTCGGGTGTTTTGAGCCTGAATTTGAGATATAAACGGGTACAGAAGATGCATGCACATATCGACTTTGGACACTTAAATATCGAATTTTAG
The DNA here is from genome assembly GCA_033782935.1 of Petrolisthes cinctipes. Taxonomy (NCBI): domain Eukaryota; kingdom Metazoa; phylum Arthropoda; class Malacostraca; order Decapoda; family Porcellanidae; genus Petrolisthes; species Petrolisthes cinctipes. Next base: position 818,749 of record JAWQEG010001185.1, read on the forward strand.
CATGTTTTGAGCCTATATTTTGAAAACACTCTAGCACTGACTAGACATGTACAGATCTCTTCTGGGACCCAAAATTATCGAATTTTAGGGTGTTTTGAGGTTGAATTTGAGATATAAACGAGTGCAGAAGATGCATACACATGTTCAATTTGGGTACCTAAAATATCGATTTTTAGCATGTTTTGGGCCTGCATCTGAGTTTGCATGTACAGATCGCTTCTGGGACCCCAAAATATCGAATTTTCCGGTGTTTGGAGCCTGAATTTGAAATATAAACGGGTACAGAAGATGCATTTACTTATCGAGTTTTGGGCACCTAAAAGATCGATTTTCAGTATGTTTTGAGCCTGTATTTTGAAAATACTCTAACACGGAGTAGGCATATACAGTTCGCTTCTGGGACCACAAAATATCGAATTTTCGGGTGTTTTGGGCCTGAATTTGAGATATCGACTTTGGGGCCCTAAAATATCGATTATTAGCATGTTTTGGGCCTATGTTTTGAAAATATTCTAGCACTGAGTAGGCATGTACAGATTGCTTCTGGGACCCAAAATTATCGAATTTTCGGGTGTTTTGAGGTTGAATTTGGGATATAAACGGGTGCAGAAGATGCATACACATGTTGACTTTGGTCACCTAAAATATCGATTTTCAGCTTGTTTTGTGCCTGTATTTTGAAAATACTCTAACACGGAATAAGCAAGTACAGATCGCTTCTGGGACCCCAAAATATCGAATTTTCGGGTGTTTTGAGCCTGAATTTGAGATATAAACGGGTACAGAAGATGCATCCACATATCGACTTTTGGGCACCTAAAAGATCGATTTTTAGTATGTTTTGGGCCTGCATATTGAAAATACTCTAACACGGAGTAGGCATGTACAGATCGCTTCTGGGACCCCAAAATATCTAATTTTTGGGTGTTTTAAGCCTGAATTTGAGATATAAACGGGTACAGAAGATGCAGGCACATATCGACTTTAGGGCACCTAAAATATCGATTTTGAGCATGTTTTGTGTCTGTATCTTTAAAAGATTCTAACTAGGAGTAGGGATGTACAGATCGCTTCTGGGACCCAAAAATACCGAATTTTCTTGTGTTTTGAGCCTGAATTTGAAATATATACGGGTACAGAAGATGCATGCACATATCGACTTTGGACACTTAAAATATCGATTTTCAGCATGTTTTGGGCCTGTATTTTGAAAACATTCTATTACTGAGTAGGCATGTACAGATCGCTTCTGGGACCCAAAAATATCGAATTTTCGGGTGTTTTGAGCCTGAATTTGAGATATAAACGGGTACAGAAGATGCATGGACATATCGACTTTGGACACTTAAAATATCGATTTTTAGCATGTTTTGAGCCTATATTTTGAAAATATTCTAGCACTGACTAGACATTTACAGATCGCTTCTAGGACCCAAAATTACCAAATTTTCGGGGTTTTGAGGTTGAATTTGAGATATAAACGAGTGCAGAAGATGCATACACATGTTGAGTTTGGGCACCTAAAATATCGATTTTCAGCTTGTTTTGGGCCTGTATTTTGAAAATACTCTGACACGGAGTAAGCAAGTACAGATCGCTTCTGGGACCCCAAAATATCGAATTTTTCGGGTGTTTTGAGCCTGAATTTGAGATATAAACGGGTACAGAAGATGCATCCACATATCGACTTTTGGGCACCTAAATGATCGATTTTCAGTATGTTTTGGGCCTGTATATTGAAAATACTCTAACACGGAGTAGGCATGTACAGATCGCTTCTGGGACCCCAAAATATCTAATTTTTGGGTGTTTTTGGCCTGAATTTGAGATATCGACTTTGGGCACCTAAAATATCGATTTTTAGCATGTTTTGAGCCTATATTTTGAAAATATTCTAGCACTGAGTAGGCATGTACAGATCGCTTCTGGGACCTCAAAATATCGAATTTTCGGGTGTTTTGAGCCTGAATTTGAGATATAAACGGGTACAGAAGATGCATGCACCTATCGAATTTTCGGCACCTGAAATATCGATTTTGAGTATGTTTTGTGTCTGTATCTTGAAAACATTCTAACTGGGAGTAGGGATGTACAGATCGCATCTGGGACCCAAAAATACCGAATATTCGGGTGTTTTGAGCCTGAATTTGATATATAAACGGGTACAGAAGTTGCATGCACATATCGACTTTTGGGCACCTAAAAGATCGATTTTCAGTATGTTTTGGGCCTGTATTTTGAAAATACTCTAACACGGAGTAGGCATGTACAGTTCGCTTCTGGAACCCCAAAATATCGAATTTTAGGGTGTTTTGGGCCTGAATTTGAGATATCGACTTTGGGCACCTAAAATATCGATTTTTAGCATGTTTTGGGCCTTTATTTTGAAAATATTCTAGCACTAAGTAGGCATGTACAGATCACTTCTTGGACCCCAAAATATCGAATTTTAGGGTGTTTTGAGCCTGAATTTGAGATATAAACGGGTACAGATGATACATGCACATATCGACTTTGGACACTTAAAATATCGATTTTTAACATGTTTTGAGCCTATATTTTTAAAAAATTCTAGCACTGAGTAGGCATGTACAGATCGCTTCTGGGACCAAAAATATCGAATTTTCGGGTGTTTTGAAGTTAATTTTGGGATATAAACGGGTACAGAAGATGCATTTACATATCGACTTTTGGGCACCTAAAAGATCGATTTTCAGTATGTTTTGGGCCTGTATATTGAAAATACTCTAACACGAAGTAGGCATGTACAGATAGCTTCTGGGACCCCAAAATATCGAATTTTTGGGTGTTTTTGGCCTGAATTTGAGATATCGACTTTGGGCACCTAAAATATCGATTTTTAACATGTTTTAGCTCTAAATTTTGAAAATATTCTAGCACTAAGTAGGCATGTACAGATCGCTTCTGGGACCCCAAAATATCAAATTGTCGGGTGTTTTGAGCCTGAATTTGAGATATAAACGGGTACAGAAGATGCATGCACATATCGACTTTTGGGCACCTAAATTATCGATTTTGAGCATGTTTTGGGTCTGTATCTTGAAAACATTCTAAGTAGGAGTAGGGATGTACAGATCGCTTCTGGGACCCAAAAATACCGAATTTTCGGGTGTTTTGAGCCTGAATTTGAGATATAAACGGGTACAGAAGATGCATGCTCATATCGACATTGAACACTTAACATATCGATTTTCAGCATGCTTTGGGCCTGTATTTTGAAAACATTCTAGCACTGAGTAGGCATGTACAGATCGCTTCTGTGACCCCAAAATATCGAGTTTTTGGGTGTTTTGGACCTGAATTTGAGATATCGACTTTGGGCACCTAAAATATCGATTTTTAGCATGTTTTGGGCCTATATTTTGAAAATATTCTAGCACTGAGTAGGCATGTACAGATCGCTTCTGGGACCCCAAAATATCGAATTTTCTTGTGTTTTGAGCCTGAATTTGAGATATAAACGGGTACAGAAGATGCGTGCACATATTAACTTTGGGCACCTAAAATATCGATTTTTAGCATGTTTTGGGTGTGTATTTTGAAAATACTCTAACTAGGAGTAGGCAAGTACAGATCGCTTCTGGGACCCAAAAATATCGAATTTTCGGGTTTTTGAGCTTGAATTTGAGATATAAACGGGTACAAAAGATGCATGCACATATCGACTTTGGACACTTAAAATATCGATTTTTAACATGTTTTGAGCTTATATTTTGAAAACATTCTAGTACTGAGTAGGCATGTACAGATCGCTTCTGGGACCCAAAAATATCGAATTTTCGGGTGTTTTGAGCTTGAATTTGAGATATAAACGGGTACAGAAGATTCATGCACATATCGACTTTTGGGCACCTAAAATATCGATTTTGAGCATGTTTTGGGTGTGTATCTTGAAAACATTCTAACTAAGAGTAGGGATGAACAGATCGCTTCTAGGACCCAAAAATACCGAATTTTCGGGTGTTTTGAGCCTGAATTTGAGATATAAACGGGTACAGAAGATGCATTTACATATCGACTTTTGGGCACCTAAAATATCGATTTTCCGTATGTTTTGAGCCTGTATTTTGAAAATACTCTAACACGGAGTAGGCATGTACAGTTCGCTTCTGGGACACCAAAATATCGAATTTTCGGGTGTTTTGGGCCTGAATTTGAGATATCGACTTTGGGGACCTAAAATATCGATTTTAGCATGTTTTGTGCCTATATTTTGAAAATATTCTAGCACTAAGTAGGCATGTACAGATCACTTCTGGGACCCCAAAATATCGAATTTTCGGGTGTTTTGAGCCTGAATTTGAGATATAAACGGGTACAGCTGATGCATGCACATATCGACTTTGGACACTTAAAATATCGATTTTTTGCATGTTTTGAGCCTAAATTTAAAAAAAAAATTCTAGCACTGAGTAGGCATGTACAGATCGCTTCTGGGACCCAAAAATATCGAATTTTCGGGTGTTTTGAGGTTAAATTTGGGATATAAACGGGTACAGAAGATGCATTTACATATCGACTTTTGGGCACCTAAAAGATCGATTTTCAGTATGTTTTGAGCCTGTATTTTGAAAATACTCTAACACGGAGTAGGCATGTACAGTTCGCTTCTGGGACCCCAAAATATCGAATTTTCGGGTGTTTTGGGCCTGAATTTGAGATATCGACTTTGGGGCCCTAAAATATCGATTATTAGCATGTTTTGGGCCTATATTTTTAAAATATTCTAGCACTGAGTAGGCATGTACAGATTGATTTTGGAACTTAAAATTATCGAATTTTCGGGTGTTTTGAGGTTGAATTTGGGATATAAACGGGTGCAGAAGATGCATACACATGTTGACTTTGGTCACCTAAAATATCGATTTTCAGCTTGTTTTGTTCCTGTATTTTGAAAATACTCTAACACGGAATAAGCAAGTACAGATCGCTTCTGGGACCCCAAAATATCGAATTTTCGGGAGTTTTGAGCCTGAATTTGAGATATAAACGGGTACAGAAGATGCATCCACATATCGACTTTTGGGCACCTAAAAGATCGATTTTAAGTATGTTTTGGGACTGTATATTGAAAATACTCTAACCCGGAGTAGGCATGTACAGATCGCTTCTGGGACCCCAAAATATCTAATTTTTGGGTGTTTTAAGCCTGAATTTGATATATAAACGGGTACAGAAGATGCAGGCACATATCGACTTTTGGGCACCTAAAATATCGATTTTGAGCATGTTTTGTGTCTGTATCTTTAAAACATTCTAACTAGGAGTAGGGATGTACAGATCGCTTCTGGGACCCAAAAATACCGAATTTTCGGGTGTTTTGAGCCTGAATTTGAGATATAAACGGGTGCAGAAGATGCATGCACATATCGACTTTGGACACATAAAATATCGATTTTCAGCATTTTTTGGGCCTGTATTTTGAAAACATTCTAGCACTGAGTAGGCATGTACAGATCGTTTCTGGGACCCAAAAATATCGAGTTTTTGGGTGTTTTGGACCTGAATTTGAGATATCGACTTTGGGCACCTAAAATATCGATTTTTAGCATGTATTGGGCCTATATTTTGAAAATATTCTAGCACTGAGTTGGCATGTACAGATCGCTTCTGGGACCCAAAATTATCAAATTTTTTTGGTTTTGAGGTTGAATTTGAGATATAAACGAGTGCAAAAGATGCATACACATGTTGACTTTGGGCACCTAAAATATCGATTTTCAGCTTGTTTTGGGCCTGTATTTTGAAAATACTCTAACACGGAGTAGGCATGTACAGATCGCTTCTGGGACCCCAAAATATCTAATTTTTGGGTGTTTTTGGCCTGAATTTGAGATATCGACTTTGAGCACCTAAAATATCGATTTTTAGCATGTTTTGGGCCTTTATTTTGAAAATATTCTAGCACTAAGTAGGCATGTACAGATAACTTCTGGGACCCCAAAATATCGAATTTTCGGGTGTTTTGAGCCTGAATTTGAGATATAAACGGGTACAGATGATGCATGAACATATCGACTTTGGACACTTAAAATATCGATTTTTAACATGTTTTGAGCCTATATTTTGAAAAAATTCTAGCACTGAGTAGGCATGTACAGATCGCTTCTGGGACCAAAAAATATAGAATTTTCGGGTGTTTTGAAGTTAAATTTGGGATATAAACGGGTACAGAAGATGCATTTACATATCGACTTTTGGGCACCTAAAAGATCGATTTTCAGTATGTTTTGGGCCTGTATATTGAAAATACTCTAACACGGAGTAGGCATGTACAGATCGCTTCTGGGACCCCAAAATATCGAATTTTTGGGTGTTTTTGGCCTGAATTTGAGATATCGACTTTGGGCACCTAAAATATCGATTTTTAGCATGTTTTAGGCCTATATTTTGAAAATATTCTAGCACTGAGTAGGCATGTACAGATCGCTTCTGGGACCCCAAAATATCGAATTGTCGGGTGTTTTGAGCCTGAATTTGAGATATAAACGGGTACAGAAGATGCATGCACATATCGACTTTTGGGCACCTAAATTATCGATTTTGAGCATGTTTTGGGTCTGTATCTTGAAAACAATCTAAGTAGGAGTAGGGATGTACAGATCGCTTCTGGGACCCAAAAATACCGACTTTTCGGGTGTTTTGAGCCTGAATTTGAGATATAAACGGGTACAGAAGATGCATGCACATATCGACTTTGGACACTTAATATATTGATTTTCAGCATGTTTTGGGCCTGTATTTTGAAAACATTCTAGCACTGAGTAGGCATGTACAGATCGCTTCTGGGACCCAAAAATATCGAGTTTTTGGGTGTTTTGGACCTGAATTTGAGATATCGACTTTGGGCACCTAAAATATCGATTTTTAGCATGTTTTGGGCCTATATTTTGAAAATATTCTAGCACTGAGTAGGCATGTACAGATCGCTTCTGGGACCCCAAAATATCGAATTTTCGGGTGTTTTGAGGTTGAATTTGGGATATAAACGGGTGCAGAAGATGCATACACAAGTTGACTTTGGTCACCTAAAATATCGATTTTCAGCTTGTTTTGGGCCTGTATTTTGAAAATACTCTACCACGGAGTAAGCAAGTACAGATCGCTTCTGGGACCCAAAAATATCGAATTTTCGGGTGTTTTGAGCCTGAATTTGAGATATAAACGGGTACAGAAGATGCATCAACATATCGACTTTTGGGCACCTAAAAGATCGATTTTCAGTATGTTTTGGGCCTGTATTTTGAAAATACTCTAACACGGAGTAGGCATGTACAGTTCGCTTCTGGGACCCCAAAATATCGAATTTTCGGGTGTTTTGGGCCTGAATTTGAGATATCGACTTTGGGCACCTAAAATATCGATTTTTAGCATGTTTTGGGCCTATATTTTGAAAATATTCTATCACTGAGTAGGCATGTACAGATCGCTTCTGGGACCCAAAAATATCGAATTTTCGGGTGTTTTGAGGTTAAATTTGGGATATAAACGGGTACAGAAGATGCATTTACATATCGACTTTTGGGCAACTTAAAGATCGATTTTCAGTATGTTTTGAGCCTGTATTTTGAAAATACTCTAACACGGAGTAGGCATGTACAGTTCGCTTCTGGGACCCCAAAATATCGAATTTGCGGGTGTTTTGGGCCTGAATTTGAGATATCGAGTTTGGGCACCTAAAATATCGATTTTTAGTATGTTTTGGGCCTATATTTTGAAAATATTCTAGCACTAAGTAGGCAGGTACAGATCACTTCTGGGACCCCAAAATATCGAATTTTCGGGTGTTTTGAGCCTGAATTTGAGATATAAACGGGTACAGATGATGCATGCACATATCGACTTTGGACACTTAAAATATAGATTTTTAGCATGTTTTAAGCCTATATTTTGAAAACATTCTAGCACTGAGTAGGCATATACAGATCGCTTCTGGGACCCAAAAATATCGAATTTTCGGGTGTTTTGAGGTTAAATTTGGGATATAAACGGGTGCAGTAGATGCATGCACATGTTGACTTTAGTCACCTAAAATATCGATTTTCAGCATGTTTTGGGCCTGTATTTTGAAAACATTCTACTACTGAGTAGGCATGTACAGATCGCTTCTGGGACCCCAAAATATCGAGTTTTTGGGTGTTTTGGACCTGAATTTGAGATATCGACTTTGGGCACCTGAAATATCGATTTTTAGCATGTTTTGGGCCTATATTTTGAAAAAATTCTAGCACTGAGTAGGGATGTACAGATCGCTTCTGGGACCAAAAAATATAGAATTTTTGGGTTTTTTGAAGTTAAATTTGGGATATAAACGGGTACAGAAGATCCATTTACATATCGACTTTTGGGCACCTAAAAGATCGATTTTCAGTATGTTTTGGGCCTGTATATTGAAAATACTCTAACACGGAGTAGGCATGTACAGATCGCTTCTGGGACCCCAAAATATCGAATTTTTGGGTGTTTTTGGCCTGAATTTGAGATATCGACTTTGGGCACCTAAGCTATCGATTTTTAGCATGTTTTAGCCCTATATTTTGAAAATATTCTAGCACTGAGTAGGCATGTACAGATCGCTTCTGGGACCCCAAAATATCGAATTTTCGGGTGATTTGAGCCTGAATTTGAGATATAAACGGGTACAGAAGATGCATGCACATATTAACTTTGGGCACCTAAAATATCGATTTTTAGCATGTTTTGGGCCTATATTTTAAAAATATTCTATCACTGAGTAGGCATGTACAGATCGCTTCTGGGACCCAAAAATATCGAATTTTCGGGTGTTTTGAGGTTAAATTTGAGATATAAACGGGTACAGAAGATGCATTTACATATCGACTTTTGGGCACCTTAAAGATCGATTTTCAGTATGTTGTGAGCCTGTATTTTGAAAATACTCTAACACGGAGTAGGCATGTACAGTTCGCTTCTGGGACCCCAAAATATCGAATTTGCGGGTGTTTTTGGCCTGAATTTGAGATATCGAGTTTGGGCACCTAATATATCGATTTTTAGCATGTTTTGGGCCTGTATTTTGAAAACATTCTAGCACTGAGTAGGCATGTACAGATCGCTTCTAAGACCCCAAAATATCGAGTTTTTGGGTGTTTTGGACCTGAATTTGAGATATCGACTTTGGGCACCTAAAATATCGATTTTTAGCATGTTTTGGGCCTATATTTTGAAAATATTCTAGCACTGAGTAGGCATGTACAGATCGTTTCTGGTACCCCAAAATATCGAATTTTCGGGTGTTTTGAGGTTGAATTTGGGATATAAACGGGTGCAGAAGATGCATACACAAATTGACTTTGGTCACCTAAAATATCGATTTTCAGCTTGTTTTGGGCCTGTATTTTGAAAATACTCTACCACGGAGTAAGCAAGTACAGATCGCTTCTGGGACCCCAAAATATCGAATTTTCGGGTGTTTTGAGCCTGAATTTGAGATATAAACGGGTACAGAAGATGCATGCACATATTAACTTTGGGCACCTAAAATATCGATTTTTAGCATGTTTTGGGCCTATATTTTAAAAATATTCTATCACTGAGTAGGCATGTACAGATCGCTTCTGGGACCCAAAAATATCGAATTTTCGGGTATTTTGAGGTTAAATTTGAGATATAAACGGGTACAGAAGATGCATTTACATATCGACTTTTGGGCACCTTAAAGATCGATTTTCAGTATGTTTTGAGCCTGTATTTTGTAAATACTCTAACACGGAGTAGGCATGTACAGTTCGCTTCTGGGACCCCAAAATATCGAATTTGCGGGTGTTTTTGGCCTGAATTTGAGATATCGAGTTTGGGCACCTAAAATATCGATTTTTAGCATGTTTTGGGCCTATATTTTGAAAATATTCTAGCACTAAGTAGGCATGTACATATCACTTCTGGGACCCCAAAACATCGAATTTTCGGGTGTTTTGAGCCTGAATTTGAGATATAAACGGGTACAGAAGATGCATGCACATATCGACTTTTGGGCACCTAAAATATCGATTTCGAGCATGTTTTGGGTCTGTATCTTGAAAACATTCTAACTAGGAGTAGGGATGTACAGATCACTTCTAGGACCCAAAAATACCGAATTTTCGGGTATTTTGAGCCTGAACTTGAGATATAAACGGGTACAGAAGATGCATGCACATATTGACTTTGGGCATCTAAAATATCGATTTTCAGCATGTTTTGGGCCTGTATTTTGAAAATACTCTAATTAGGAGTAGGCATGTACAGATCGCTTCTGGGACCCAAAAATATCGAATTTTCGGGTGTTTTGAGCCTGAATTTGAGATATAAACGGGTACAGAAGATGCATGCACATATCGACTTTGGACACTTAAATATCGAATTTTAGCATGTTTTGAGCCTATATTTTGAAAACATTCTAGCACTGACTAGACATGTACAGATCGTTTCTGGGACCCAAAATTATCTAATTTTAGAGTGTTTTGAGGTTGAATTTGAGTTATAAACGAGTGCAAAAGATGCATACTCATGTTCAATTTGGGTACCTAAAATATCGATTTTTAGCATGTTTTGGCCCTGCATCTGAGTAGGCATATACAGATCGCTTCTGGGACCCCAAAATATCGAATTTTCGGGTGTTTGGAGCCTGAATTTGAGATATAAACGGGTACAGAAGATGCATGCACATATCGACTTTTGGGCACCTAAAAGATCGATTTTTAGTATGTTTAGGGCCTGTATTTAGAAAATACTCTAACACGGAGTAGGCATGTACAGTTCGCTTTTGGGACCCCAAAATATCGAATTTTAGTGTGTTTTGGGCCTGAATTTGAGATATCGACTTTGGGCACCTAAAATATCGATTTTTAGCATGTTTTGAGCCTATATTTTGAAAATATTCTAGCACTAAGTAGGCATGTACAGATCACTTCTGGGACCTCAAAATATCGAATTTTCGGGTTTTTTGAGCCTGAATTTGAGATATAAACGGGATCAGATGATGCATGCACATATCGACTTTGGACACTTAAAATATCGATTTTCAGCATGTTTTGGGCCTGTATTTTGAAAACATTCTAGCACTGAGTAGGCATGTACAGATTGCTTCTGGGACCCCAAAATATTGAGTTTTTAGGTGTTTTGGACCTGAATTTGAGATATCGACTTTGGGCACCTAAAATATCGATTTTCAGCATGTTTTGGGCCTGTATTTTGAAAATACTCTAACTAGGAGTAGGCATGTACAGATCGCTTCTGGGACCCAAAAATATCGAATTTTCGGGTGTTTTGAGCCTGAATTTGAGATATAAACGGGTACAGAAGATGCATGTACATATCGAGTTTGGACACATAAAATATCGATTTTTAGCATGTTTTGGGCCTATATTTTGAAAATATTCTAGCACTGATTAGGCATATACAGATCGCTTCTGGGACCCCAAAATATATAATTTTTGGGTGTTTTAAGTCTGAATTTGAGATATAAACGGGTACAGAAGATGCAGGCACATATCGACTTTTGGGCACCTAAAATATTGATTTTGAGCATGTTTTCTGTCTGTATCTTTAAAACATTCTAACTAGGAGTAGGGATGTACAGATCGCTTCTGGGACCCAAAAATACCGAATTTTCGGGGGTTTTGAGCCTGAATTTGAGATATAAACGGGTACAGAAGATGCATGCACATATCGACTTTGGACACTTAAAATATCGATTTTCAGCATGTTTTGGGCCTGTATTTGGAAAACATTCTAGCACTGAGTAGGCATGTACAGATCGCTTCTGGGACCCAAAAATATCGAGTTTTTGGGTGTTTTGGACCTGAATTTGAGATATCGTCTTTGGGCACCTAAAATATCGATTTTTAGCATGTATTGGGCCTATATTTTGAAAATATTCTAGCACTGAGTAGGCATGTACAGTTTGCTTCTAGGACCCAAAATTATCAAATTTTCGGGGTTTTGAGGTTGAATTTGAGATATAAACGAGTGCAGAAGATGCATACACATGTTTACTTTGGGCACCTAAAATATCGATTTTCAGCTTGTTTTGGGCCTGTATTTTGAAAATACTCTGACACGGAGTAAGCAAGTACAGATCGCTTCTGGGACCCCAAAATATCGAATTTTCGGGTGTTTTGAGCCTGAATTTGAGATATAAACGCGAACAGAAGATGCATGCACATATCGAATTTTCGGCACCTGAAATATCGATTTTGAGTATGTTTTGGGACTGTATCTTGAAAACATTCTAACTAGGAGTAGGGATGTACAGATCGCTTCTGGAACCCCAAAATATCGAATTTTCGGGTGTTTGGAGCCTGAATTTGAGATATAAACGGGTACAGAAGATGCATGCACATATCGACTTTTGGGCACCTAAAAGATCGATTTTCAGTATGTTTTCGGCCTGTATTTTGAAAATACTCTAACACGGAGTAGGCATGTACAGTTCACTTTTGGGACCCCAAAATATCGAATTTTAGGGTGTTTTTGGCCTGAATTTGAGATATCGACTTTGGGCACCTAAAATATCAATTTTGGCATGTTTTGAGCCTATATTTTGAAAATATTCTAGCACTAAATAGGCATGTACAGATCGCCTCTGGGACCTCAAAATATCGAATTTTCCGGTGTTTTGAGCCTGAATTTGAGATATAAACGGGTACAGAAGAAGCATGCACATATTGACTTTGGGCACCTAATATATCGTTTTTCAGCATGTTTTGGGCCTGTATTTTGAAAATACTCTAACTAGGAGTAGGCATGTACAGATCGCTTCTGGGACCCCAAAATATCGAATTTTCGGGTGTTTTGAGCCTGAATTTGAGATATAAACGGGTACAGAAGATGCATGCACATATCGAGTTTGGACACTTAAAATATCGATTTTTAGCATGTTTTGGGCCTATATTTTGAAAATATTCTAGCACTGATTAGGCATGTACAGATCGCTTCTGGGACCCCAAAATATCTAATTTTTGGGTGTTTTAAGCCTGAATTTGAAATATAAACGGGTACAGAAGATGCAGGCACATATCGACTTTTGGGCACCTAAAATATTGATTTTGAGCATGTTTTCTGTCTGTATCTTTAAAACATTCTAACTAGGAGTAGGGAAGTACAGATCGCTTCTGGGACCCAAAAATACCGAATTTTCGGGGGTTTTGAGCCTGAATTTGAGATATAAACGGGTACTGAAGATGCATGCACATATCGACTTTGGACACTTAAAATATCGATTTTCAGCATGTTTTGGGCCTGTATTTTGAAAACATTCTAGCACTGAGTAGGCATGTACAGATCGCTTCTGGGACCCAAAAATATCGAGTTTTTGGGTGTTTTGGACCTGAATTTGAGATATCGTCTTTGGGCACCTAAAATATCGATTTTTAGCATGTATTGGGCCTATATTTTGAAAATATTCTAGCACTGAGTAGGCATGTACAGATCGCTTCTGGGACCCAAAAATATCGAATTTTCGGGTGGTTTGAGGTTGAATTTGGGATATAAACGGGTGCAGAAGATGCATACACAAGTTGACTTTGGTCACCTAAAATATCGATTTTCATCTTGTTTTGGGCCTGTATTTTGAAAATACTCTAACACGGAGTAGGCATGTACAGTTCGCTTCTGGGACCCCAAAATATCGAATTTTCGGGTGTTTTGGGCCTGAATTTGAGATATCGACTTTGGGCACCTAAAATATCGATTTTTAGCATGTTTTGGGCCTATATTTTGAAAATATTCTAGCACTGAGTAGGCATGTACAGATCGCTTCTGGGACCCCAAAATATCGAATTTTCGGGTGCTTTGATCCTGAATTTGAGATATAAACGTGCACAGAAGATGCATGCACATATCGACTTTTGGGCACCTAAAATATCGATTCTGAGCATGTTTTGGGTCTGTATCTTGATAACATTCTAACTAGGAGTAGGGATGTACAGATCGCTTCTGGGACCCAAAAATACCGAATTTTCGGGGTTTTGAGCCTGAATTTGAGATATAAACGGGTACAGAAGATGCATGCACATATCGACTTTGGACACTTAAAATATCGATTTTCAGCATGTTTTGGGCCTATATTTTTAAAATATTCTAGCACTGAGTAGGCATGTACAGATCGCTTCTGGGACCCCAAAATATCGAATTTTCGGGTGTTTTGAGCCTGAATTTGATATATAAACAGGTCCTGAAGATGCATGCACATATTGACTTTGGACACCTAAAATATCGATTTTCAGCATGTTTTAGGCCTGTATTTTGAAAATACTCTAACTAGGAGTAGGCATGTACAGATCGCTTCTGGGACCCAAAAATATCGAATTTTCGAGTGTTTTGAGCCTGAATTTGAGATATAAACGGGTACAGAAGATGCATGCATATATCGACTTTGGACACTTAAAATATCGATTTTTAGCATGTTTTGAGCCTATATTTTATAAACATTCTAGCACTGACTAGACATGTACAAATCGCTTCTAGGACCCAAAATCATCAAATTTTCGGGTGTTTTGAGGTTGAATTTGAGATATAAACGAGTGCAGATGAAGCATACACATGTTGACTTTGGGCACCTAAAATATCGATTTTCAGCATGTTTTGGGTCTGCATCTGAGTAGGCATGTACAGATCGCTTCTGGGACCCCAAAATATCGAATTTTCGGGTGTTTGGAGCCTAAATTTGAGATATAAACTGAAACAGATGATGCATGCACATATCGACTTTTGGGCACCTAAAAGATAGATTTTCAGTATGTTTTGGGCCTGTATTTCGAAAATACTCTAACACGGAGTAGGCATGTACAGTTAGCTTCTGGGACCCCAAAATATCGAATTTTCGGGTGTTTTTGGCCTGAATTTGAAATATCGACTTTGGGCACCTAAAATATCGATTTCTAGCATGTTTTGGGCCTATATTTTGAAAATATTCTAGCACTGAGTAGGCATGTACAGATCGCTTCTGGGACCCCAAAATATCGAATTTTCTGGTGTTTTGAGCCTGAATTTGAGATATAAACGGGTACAGAAGATGCATGTACATATCGACTTTTGGGCACCTAATATATCGATTTTGAGCATGTTTTGGGTCTGTATCTTGAAAACATTCTAACTAGGAGTAGGGATCTACAGATAGCTTCTAGGACCCAAAAATACCGAATTTTCGGGTGTTTTGAGCCTGAATTTGAGATATAAACGGGTACATAAGATGCTTGCACATATTGACTTTGGGCACCTAAAATATCGATTTTCAGCATGTTTTGGGCTGTATTTTGAAAATACTCTAACTAGGAGTAGGCATGTACAGATCGCTTCTGGGACCCCAAAATATCGAATTTTCGGGTGTTTTGAGCCTGAATTTGAAATATAAACGGGTACAGAAGATGCATGCACATATCGACTTTGGACACTTAAAATATCGATTTTTAGCATGTTTTAGGCCTGCATCTGAGTAGGCTTGTACAGTTCGCTTCTGGGACCCCAAAATATTGAGTTTTTGGGTGTTTTGGACCTGAATTTGAGATATCGACTTTGGGCACCTAAAATATCGATTTTTAGCATGTATTGGGAATATATTTTAAAAATATTCTAGCACTGAGTAGGCATGTACAGTTCGCTTCTAGGACCCAAAATTATCAAATTTTCGGGGTTTTGAGGTTGAATTTGAGATATAAACGAGTGCAGAAGATGCATACACATGTTGACTTTGGGCACCTAAAATATCGATTTTCAGCTTGTTTTGGGCCTGTATTTTGAAAATACTCTGACACGGAGTAAGCAAGTAGAGATCGCTTCTGGGACCCCAAAATATCGAATTTTTCGGGTGTTTTGAGCCTGAATTTGAGATATAAACGGGTACAGAAGATGCATCCACATATCGACTTTTGGGCACCTAAAAGATCGATTTTCAGTATGTTTTGGCCTGTATATTGAAAATACGCTAACACGGAGTAGGCATGTACAGATCGCTTCTGGGACCCCAAAATATCTAATTTTTGGGTGTTTTTGGCCTGAATTTGAGATATCGACTTCGGGCACCTAAAATATCGATTTTTAGCATGTTTTGGGCCTATATTTTGAAAATATTCTAGCACTGAGTAGGCATGTACAGATCGCTTCTGGGACCCCAAAATATCGAATTTTCGGGTGTTTTGAGCCTGAATTTGAGATATAAACGGGTACAGAAGTTGCATGCACATATCGAATTTTCGGCACCTGAAATATCGATTTTGAGTATGTTTTGGGTCTGTATCTTGAAAACATTCTAACTAGGACTAGGGATGTACAGATCGCTTCTGGGACCCAAAAATACCGAATTTTCGGGTGTTTTTAGCCTGAATTTGAGATATAAACCGGTACAGAAGATGCATGCAGATATCGACTTTTGGGCACCTAAAAGATCGATTTTTAGTATGTTTTGGGCCTGTATATTGAAAATACTCTAACACGGAGTAGGCATGTACAGATCACTTTTTGGACCCCAAAATATCGAATTTTCGGGTGTTTTGAGCCTGAATTTGAGATATAAACGGGTACAGATGATGCATGCACATATCGACTTTGGACACTTAAAATATTGATTATTATCATGTTTTGAGCCTATATTTTTGAAAAAATTCTAGCACTGAGTAGGCATGTACAGATCGCTTCTGGGACCAAAAAATATCGAATTTTCTGGTGTTTTGAAGTTAAATATGGGATATAAACGGGTACAGAAGATGCATTTACATATCGACTTTTGGGCACCTAAAAGATCAATTTTTAGTATGTTTTGGGCCTGTATATTGAAAATACTCTAACACGGAGTAGGCATGTACAGATCGCTTCTGGGACCCCAAAATATCGAATTTTTGGGTGTTTTTGGCCTGAATTTGAGATATCGACTTTGGGCACCTAAAATATCGATTTTTAGCATGTTTTAGCCCTATATTTTGAAAATATTCTAGCACTAAGTAGGCATGTACAGATCGCTTCTGGGACCCCAAAATATCGAATTGTCGGGTGTTTTGAGCCTGAATTTGAGATATAAACGGGTACAGAAGATGCATGCACATATCGACTTTTGGGCACCTAAATTATTGATTTTGAGCATGTTTTGGGTCTGTATCTTGAAAACATTCTAAGTAGGAGTAGGGATGTACAGATCGCTTCTGTGACCCAAAAATACCGAATTTTCGGGTGTTTTGAGCCTGAATTTGAGATATAAACGGGTACAGAAGATGCATCACATATCGACTTTAGACACTTAAAATATCGATTTTCAGCATGTTTTGGGCCTGTATTTTGAAAATATTCTAGCACTGAGTAGGCATGTACAGATCGCTTCTGGGACCCCAAAATATCGAGTTTTTGGGTGTTTTGGACCAGAATTTGTGATATCGACTTTGGGCACCTAAAATATCGATTTTTAGCATTTTTTGGGCCTATATTTTGAAAATATTCTAGCAGTGAGTAGGCATGTACAGATCGCTTCTGGGACCCCAAAATATCGAATTTTCGGGTGTTTTGAGACTGAATTTGAGATATAAACGGGTACAGAAGATTCATGCACATATCGACTTTTGAGCACCTAAAATATCGATTTTGAGCATATTTTGGGTCTGTATCTTGAAAACATTCTAACTAAGAGTAGGGATGAACAGATCGCTAATAGGACCCAAAAATACCGAATTTTCGGGTGTTTTGAGCCTGAATTTGAGAAATAAACGGGTACAGAAGATGCATTTACATATAGACTTTTGGGCACCTAACATATCGATTTTCAGTATGTTTTGAGCCTGTATTTTGAAAATACTCTAACACGGAGTAGGCATGTACAGTTCGCTTCTGGGACCCCAAAATATCGAATTTTCGAGTGTTTTGGGCCTGAATTTGAGATATCGACTTTGGGCACCTAAAATATCGATTTTTAGCATGTTTTGAGCCTATATTTTGAAAATATTCTAGCACTAAGTAGGCATTTACAGATCACTTCTGGGACCCCAAAATATCGAATTTTCGGGTGTTTTGAGCCTGAATTTGAGATATAAACGGGTACAGATGATGCATGCACATATCGACTTTGGACACTTAAAATATCGATTTTTAGCATGTTTTGAGCCTATATTTTGAAAACATTCTAGCACTGACTAGACATGTACAAATCGCTTCTAGGACCCAAAATTATCAAATTTTCGGGTGTTTTGAGGATGAATTTGAGATATAAACGAGTGCAGATGATGCATACACATTTTGACTTTGGGCACCTAAAATTTTGATTTTCAGCATGTTTTGGGTCTGCATCTGAGTAGGCATGTACAGATCGCTTCTGGGACCCCAAAATATCGAATTTTCGGGTGTTTGGAGCCTAAATTTGAGATATAAACGGAAACAGATGATGCATGCACATATCGATTTTTGGGCACCTAAAAGATCGATTTTCAGTATGTTTTGGGCCTGTATTTCGAAAATACTCTAACACGGAGTAGGCATGTACAGTTCGCTTCTGGGACCCCAAAATATCGAATTTTCGGGTGTTTTGGGCCTGAATTTGAAATATCGACTTTGGGCACCTAAAATATCGATTTTTAACATGTTTTAGCCCTATATTTTGAAAATATTCTAGCACTAAGTAGGCATGTACAGATCGCTTCTGGGACCCCAAAATATCGAATTTTCGGGTGTTTTGAGCCTGAATTTGAGATATAAACGGGTACATAAGATGCTTGCACATATTGACTTTGGGCACCTAAAATATCGATTTTCAGCATGTTTTGGGCCTGTATTTTGAAAATACTCTAACTAGGAGTAGGCATGTACAGATCGCTTCTGAGACATAAAAATATCGAATTTTCGGGTGTTTTGAGCCTGAATTTGAAATATAAACGGGTACAGAAGATGCATGCACATATCGACTTTGGACACTTAAAATATCGATTTTTAGCATGTTTTGAGCCTATATTTTGAAAACATTCTAGCACTGACTAGACATGTACAGATCGCTTCTGGGACCCAAAATTATAGAAAGTTTCGGGTGTTTTGAGGTTGAAATTTGAGATATAAACGAGTGCAGATGATGCATACACATGTTCAATTAGGGTACCTAAAATATCGATTTTTAGCATGTTTTGGGCCTGCATCTGAGAAGGCATGTACAAATCGCTTCTGGGACCCCAAAACATCGAATTTTCGGGTGTTTTGAGCCTGAATTTGAGAAATAAACGGGTACAGATGATGCATGCACATATCGACTTTGGACACTTAAAATATCGATTTTTAGCATGTTTTGAGCCTATATTTTGAAAAAATTCTAGCACTGAGTAGGCATGTACAGATCGCTTCTGGGACCCAAAAATATCGAATTTCCGGGTGTTTTGAGGTTAAATTTGGGATATAAACGGGTACAGAAGATGCATTTACATATCGACTTTTGGGCAACTAAAAGATCGATTTTCAGTATGTTTTGAGCCTGTATTTTGAAAATACTCTAATACGGAGTAGGCATGTACAGTTCGCTTCTGGGACCCCAAAATATCGAATTTTTGGGTGTTATGGGCCTGAATTTGAGATATCGACTTTGGGGACCTAAAATATCGATTTTTAGCATGTTTTGGGCCTATATTTTGAAAATATTCTAGCACTAAGTAGGCATGTACAGATCACTTCTGGGACCCCAAAATATCGAATTTTCGGGTGTTTTGAGGTTAAATTTGGGATATAAACGGGTACAGAAGATGCATTTACATTTTGACTTTTGGGCACCTAAAATATCGATTTTTAGCATGTTTTGGGCCTATATTTTGAAAATATTCTAGCACTAAGTAGGCATGTACAGATCACTTCTGGGACCCCAAAATATCGAATTTTCGGGTGTTTTGAGACTGAATTTGGGATATAAACGGGTGCAGAAGATGCATACACATGTTGACTTTAGTCACCTAAGATATCGATTTTCAGCTTGTTTTGGGCCTGTATTTTGAAAACATTCTAACTAGGATTAGGGATGTACAGATCGCTTCTAGGACCCAAAAATACCGAATTTTCGAGTGTTTTGAGCCTGAATTTGAGTTATAAACGGGTACAGAAGATGCATGCACATATTGACTTTGGGCACCTAAAATATCGATTTTCAGCATGTTTTGGGTCTGCATTTTAAAACATTCTAGCACTGACTAGACATGTACAGATCGCTTCTGGGACCCAAAATTATCGAAAGTTTCGGGTGTTTTGAGGTTGAATTTGAGATATAAACGAGTGCAGATGATGTATACACATGTTCAATTTGGGTACCTAAAATATCGATTTTTAGCATGTTTTGGGCCTACATCTGAGTAGGCATGTACAAATCGCTTCTGGGACCCAAAAATATCGAATTTTCTGGTGTTTTGAGCCTGAATTTGAGATATAAACGGGTACAGAAGATGCATTTACATATCGACTTTTGGGCACCTAAAAGATCGATTTTCAGTATGTTTTGAGCCTGTATTTTGAAAATACTTTAACACGGAGTAGGCATGTACAGTTCGCTTCTGGGACCCCAAAATATCGAATTTTTGGGTGTTTTGCGCATGATTTTGAGTTATCGACTTTGGGGACCTAAAATATCGATTTTTAGCATGTTTTGGGCCTATATTTTGAAAATATTCTAGCACTGAGTAGGCATGTACAGATCGCTTCTGGGACCCCAAAATATCGAATTTTCGGGTGTTTTGAGCCTGAATTTGAGATATAAACGGGTACATAAGATGCTTGCACATATTGACTTTGGGCACCTAAAATATCGATTTTCAGCATGTTTTGGGCCTGTATTTTGAAAATACTCTAACTAGGAGTAGGCATGTACAGATCGCTTCTGAGACATAAAAATATCGAATTTTCGGGTGTTTTGAGCCTGAATTTGAAATATAAACGGGTACAGAAGATGCATGCACATATCGACTTTGGACACTTAAAATATCGATTTTTAGCATGTTTTGAGCCTATATTTTGAAAACATTCTAGCACTGACTAGACATGTACAGATCGCTTCTGGGACCCAAAATTATCGAAAGTTTCGGGTGTTTTGAGGTTGAAATTTGAGATATAAACGAGTGCAGATGATGCATACACATGTTCAATTAGGGTACCTAAAATATCGATTTTTAGCATGTTTTGGGCCTGCATCTGAGAAGGCATGTACAAATCGCTTCTGGGACCCCAAAACATCGAATTTTCGGGTGTTTTGAGCCTGAATTTGAGAGATAAACGGGTACAGATGATGCATGCACATATCGACTTTGGACACTTAAAATATCGATTTTTAGCATGTTTTGAGCCTATATTTTGAAAAAATTCTAGCACTGAGTAGGCATGTACAGATCGCTTCTGGGACCCAAAAATATCGAATTTCCGGGTGTTTTGAGGTTAAATTTGGGATATAAACGGGTACAGAAGATGCATTTACATATCGACTTTTGGGCAACTAAAAGATCGATTTTCAGTATGTTTTGAGCCTGTATTTTGAAAATACTCTAATACGGAGTAGGCATGTACAGTTCGCTTCTGGGACCCCAAAATATCGAATTTTTGGGTGTTATGGGCCTGAATTTGAGATATCGACTTTGGGGGCCTAAAATATCGATTTTTAGCATGTTTTGGGCCTATATTTTGAAAATATTCTAGCACTAAGTAGGCATGTACAGATCACTTCTGGGACCCCAAAATATCGAATTTTCGGGTGTTTTGAGCCTGAATTTGAGATATAAACGGGTACAGAAGATGCATGCACATATCGACTTTCGGGCACCTAAAATATAGATTTTGAGCATGGTTTGGGTCTGTATCTTGAAAACATTCTAACTAGGAGTAGGGATGTACAGATCGCTTCGAGGACCCAAAAATACCGCATTTTCGGGTGTTTTGAGCCTGAATTTGAGATATAAACGGGTACAGAAGATGCATGCACATATTGACTTTGGGTACCTAAAATATCGATTTTCAGCATGTTTTGGGCCTGTATTTTGAAAATACTCTAACTAGGAGTACGCATGTACAGATCGCTTCTGGGACCCAAAAATATCGAATTTTAGGGTGTTTTAAGCCTGTAGTTGAGATATAAACGGGTACAGAAGATGCATGCACATATCGACTTTGGACACTTAAAATATCGATTTTTAGCATGTTTTGAACCTATATTTTGAAAACATTCTAGCACTGACTAGACATGTACAGATCGCTTCTGGGACCCAAAATTATCGAAAGTTTCGGGTGTTTTGAGGTTGAAATTTGAGATATAAACGAGTGCAGATGATGCATACACATGTTCAATTAGGGTACCTAAAATATCGATTTTTAGCATGTTTTGGTCCTGCATCTGAGAAGGCATGTACAAATCGCTTCTGGGACCCCAAAATATCGAATTTTCGGGTCTTTTGAGCCTTTAGTTGAGATATAAACGGGTACAGAAGATGCATGCACATATCGACTTTGGGCACCTAAAATATCGATTTTTAGCATGTTTTGAGCCTATATTTTGAAAACATTCTAGCACTGACTAGACATGTACAGATCGCTTCTGGGACCCAAAATTATCGAAAGTTTCGGGTGTTTTGAGGTTGAAATTTGAGATATAAACGAGTGCAGATGATGCATACACATGTTCAATTAGGGTACCTAAAATACCGATTTTTAGCATGTTTTGGGCCTGCATCTGAGAAGGCATGTACAAATCGCTTCTGGGACCCCAAAACATCGAATTTTCGGGTGTTTTGAGCCTGAATTTGAGAGATAAACGGGTACAGATGATGCATGCACATATCGACTTTGGACACTTAAAATATCGATTTTTAGCATGTTTTGAGCCTATATTTTGAAAAAATTCTAGCACTGAGTAGGCATGTACAGATCGCTTCTGGGACCCAAAAATATCGAATTTTCGGGTGTTTTGAGGTTAAATTTGGGATATAAACGGGTACAGAAGATGCATTTACATATCGACTTTTGGGCAACTAAAAGATCGATTTTCAGTATGTTTTGAGCCTGTATTTTGAAAATACTCTAATACGGAGTAGGTATGTACAGTTCGCTTCTGGGACCCCAAAATATCGAATTTTTGGGTGTTATGGGCCTGAATTTGAAATATCTACTTTGGGGACCTAAAATATCGAATTTTAGCATGTTTTTGGCCTATATTTTGAAAATATTCTAGCACTAAGTAGGCATGTACAGATCACTTCTGGGACCCCAAAATATCGAATTTTCGGGTGTTTTGAGCCTGAATTTGAGATATAAACGGAAACAGAAGATGGGCACCTAAAATATCGAATTTCAGCATGTTTTGGGCCTGTATTTTGAAAATACTCTAACTAGGAGTAGGCATGTACAGATCGCTTCTGGGACCAAAAAATATCGAATTTCCGGGTGTTTTGAGCCTGAATTTGAGATATAAAAGGGTACAGAAGATGCTTGCACATATCGACTTTGGACACTTAAAATTTCGATTTTTAGCATGTTTTGAGCCTATATTTTGAAAACATTCTAGCACAGACTAGACATGTACAGATCGCTTCTGGGACCCAAAATTATCAAATTTTCGGGTGTTTTGAGGTTGCATTTGAGATATAAACGAGTGCAGAAGATGCATACACATGTTCAATTTGGGTACCTAAAATATCGATTTTTAGCATGTTTTGGACCTGTATCTGAGTAGGCATGTACAGATCGCTTATGGGACCCCAAAATATCGAATTTTCGGGTGTTTTGAGCCTGAATTTGAGATATAAACGGGTACAGATGATGCATGGACATATCGACTTTGGACACTTAAAATATCGATTTTTAGCATGTTTTGAGCCTATATTTTGAAAAAATTCTAGCACTGAGTAGGCATGTACAGATCGCTTCTGGGACACAAAAATATCGAATTTTCGGGTGTTTTGAGGTTAAATTTAGGATATAAACGGGTACAGAAGATGCATTTACATATCGACTTTTGGGCACCTAAAAGATCGATTTTCAGTATGTTTTGAGCCTGTATTTTGAAAATACTCTAACACGGAGTAGGCATGTACAGTTCGCTTCTGGGACCCCAAAATATCGAATTTTCGGGTGTTTTGGGCCTGAATTTGAGATATCGACTTTGGGGACCAAAAATATCGATTTTTAGCATGTTTTGGGCCTATATTTTGAAAATATTATAGCACTAAGTAGGCATGTACAGATCACTTCTGGGACCCCAAAATATCGAATTTTCGGGTGTTTTGAGCCTGAATTTGAGATATAAACGGGTACAGATGATGAATGCACATATCGACTTTGGACACTTAAAATATCGATTTTTAGCATGTTTTGAGCCTATATTTTGAAAAAATTCTAGCACTGAGTAGGCATGTACAGATCGCTTCTGGGACCCAAAAATATCGATTTTTCGGGTGTTTTGAGCCTGAATTTGGGATATAAACGTGTGCAGAAGATTCATACACATGTTGACTTTGGTCACCTAAAATATCGATTTTCAGCTTGTTTTGGGCCTGTATTTTGAATACACTCTAACACGGAGTAAGCAAGTACAGATCGCTTCTGGGACCCCAAAATATCGAATTTTCGGGTGTTTTGAGGTTGAATTTGAGATATAAACGAGTGCAGAAGATTCATACACATGTTGACTTTGGGCACCTAAAATATCGATTTTCAGCATGTTTTGGGCCTGCATCTGAGTAGGCATGTACAGATCGCTTCTGGGACCCCAAAATATCGAATTTTCGGTTGTTTTGAGCCTGAATTTGAGATATAAACGGGTACAGAAGATGCATGCATATATCGACTTTTGGGCACCTAAAATACCGATTTTGAGCATGTTTTGGGTCTGTATCTTGAAAACATTCAAACTAGGAGTAGGGATGTACAGATTGCTTCTAGGATCCAAAAATACCGAATTTTCGGGTGTTTTGAGCCTCAATTTGAGATATAAACGGGTACAGAAGATGCATGCACATATTGACTTTGGGCACCTAAAATATCGATTTTCAGCATGTTTTCGGCCTGTATTTTGAAAATACTCTAACTAGGAGTAGGCATGTACAGATCGCTTCTGGGACCCCAAAATATCGAATTTTCGGGTGTTTGGAGCCTGAATTTGAGATATAAACGGGTACAGAAGATGCATGCACATATCGACTTTTGGGCTCCTAAAAGATCGATTTTCAGTATGTTTTGGGCCTGTATTTTGAAAATACTCTAACACGGAGTAGGCATGTACAGTTCGCTTCTGGGACCCCAAAATATCGATTTTTTGGGTGTTTTGGGCGTGAATTTGAGATATCGACTTTGGGCAACTAAAATATCGATTTTTAGCATGTTTTGGGCCTATATTTTGAAAATATTCTAGCACTGAGTAGGCATGTACAGTTCACTTCTGGGACCCCATAATATCGAATTTTAGGGTGTTTTGGGCCTGAATTTGAGATATCGACTTCGGGCACCTAAAATATGGATTTTTAGCATGTTTTGGGCCTATATCTTGAAAATATTCTAGCACTAAGTAGGCATGTACAGATCACTTCTGGGACCCCAAAATATCGAATTTTCGGGTGTTTTGAGCCTGAATTTGAGATATAAACGGGTACAGATGATGAATGCACATATCGACTTTGGACACTTAAAATATCGATTTTTAGCATGTTTTGAGCCTATATTTTGAAAAAATTCTAGCACTGAGTAGGCATGTACAGTTCACTTCTGGGACCTCATAATATCGAATTTTAGGGTGTTTTGGGCCTGAATTTGAGATATCGACTTCGGGCACCTAAAATATGGATTTTTAGCATGTTTTGGGCCTATATTTTGAAAATATTCTAGCACTAAGTAGGCATGTACAGATCACTTCTGGGACCCAAAAATATCGAATTTTCGGGTGTTTTGAGCCTGAATTTGAGATATAAACGGGTACAGATGATGAATGCATATATCGACTTTGGACACTTAAAATATCGATTTTTAGCATGTTTTGAGCCTATATTTTGAAAAAAATCCATCACTGAGTAGGCATGTACAGATCGCTTCTGGGACCCAAAATATCGAATTTTCGGGTGTTTTGAGGTAGAATTTGGGATATAAACGGATGCAGAAGATGCATACAGATGTTGACTTTGGTAACCTAAAATATCGATTTTCAGCTTGTTTTGGGCCTGTATTTTGAAAATACTCTAACACGGAGTAAGCAAGTACAGATCGCTTCTGGGACCCCAAAATATCGATATTTCGGGTGTTTTGAGCCTAAATTTGAGATATAAACGGGTACAGAAGATGCATGCACATATCGACTTTGGACACTTAAAATATCGATTTTCAGCATGTTTTTGGCCTGTATTTTGAAAACATTCTATCACTGAGTAGGCATGTACAGATTGCTTCTGGGACCCCAAAATATCGAATTTTCGGGTGTTTTGGGCCTGAATTTGAAATATCGACTTTGAGCACCTAAAATATCGATTTTTAGCATGTTTTGGGCCTATATTTTGAAAATATTCTAGCACTGAGTAGGCATGTACAGATTGCTTCTGGGACCCCAAAATATAGAATTTTCGGGTGTTTTGAGTCTGAATTTGAGATATAAACGGAAACAGAAGATGGGCACCTAAAATATCGAATTTCAGCATGTTTTGGGCCTGTATTTTGAAAATACTCTAACTAGGAGTAGGCATGTACAGATCGCTTCTGGGACCCAAAAATATCGAATTTTCGGGTGTTTTGAGCCTGAATTTGAGATATAAACGGGTACAGAAGATGCTTGCACATATCGACTTTGGACACTTAAAATTTCGATTTTTAGCATGTTTTGAGCCTATATTTTGAAAACATTCTAGCACAGACTAGACATGTACAGATCGCTTCTGGGACCCAAAATTATCAAATTTTCGTTTTTTTTGAGGTTGCATTTGAGATATAAACGAGTGCAGAAGATGCATACACATGTTCAATTTGGGTACCTAAAATATCGATTTTTAGCATGTTTTGGACCTGCATCTGAGTAGGCATGTACAGATCGCTTATGGGACCCCAAAATATCGAATTTTCGGGTGTTTTGAGCCTGAATTTGAGATATAAACGGGTACAGATGATGCATGGACATATTGACTTTGGACACTTAAAATATCGATTTTTAGTATGTTTTGAGCCTATATTTTGAAAAAATTCTAGCACTGAGTAGGCATGTACAGATCGCTTCTGGGACACAAAAATATCGAATTTTCGGGTGTTTTGAGGTTAAATTTGGGATATAAACGGGTACAGAAGATGCATTTACATATCGACTTTTGGGCACCTAAAAGATCGATTTTCAGTATGTTTTGAGCCTGTATTTTGAAAATACTCTAACACGGAGTAGGCATGTACAGTTCGCTTCTGGGACCCCAAAATATCGAATTTTCGGGTGTTTTGGGCCTGAATTTGAGATATCGACTTTGGGGACCAAAAATATCGATTTTTAGCATGTTTTGGGCCTATATTTTGAAAATATTATAGCACTAAGTAGGCATGTACAGATCACTTCTGGGACCCCAAAATATCGAATTTTCCGGTGTTTTGAGCCTGAATTTGAGATATAAACGGGTACAGATGATGAATGCACATATCGACTTTGGACACTTAAAATATCGATTTTTAGCATGTTTTGAGCCTATATTTTGAAAAAATTCTAGCACTGAGTAGGCATGTACAGATCGCTTCTGGGACCCAAAAATATCGATTTTTCGGGTGTTTTGAGGTTGAATTTGAGATATAAACGAGTGCAGAAGATTCATACACATGTTGACTTTGGGCACTTAAAATATCGATTATTGGTATAGTGAAACCAGTACAGCTGGTTGCTATAGAATAGGCCCCTTCACAAGCCCAGGCCCCGTGTAGGCATAATCTGGGTTGGAAGGGTCAATTCCGTGACGTTCATCAGAAGTAAATAAAATTCAAATCTGGCGCTGTACTGATAGTGGAGCCACCTGGTGGTGGTGAGGTGAGGTATTAAGCCCCTCCTCCGCTGAATACCGCTCGTCCACTCTGTCGCGGAACACACGCCTGTCAACATCTACGCTCCTCGCTGCTACGCTATGTTATTGTGTCGCGTGTTCCTGCTAATTTTTCTTTTGTGTTCTAGTGGCTGGCCTGCTTTGCAGATGTATAATGTGTGTTTTCTAGGAGGGTTTTTAGGTGTTTGTGGGGGTTTTTTCTTCGTTAGGACTTAGTTCTTTCCTTAAGCGAAGGGGGCTTTTCAGCCCCTGTTTTCGGAGTTTTTCTCCGTCTGTCCCCTATTTCACTGTCCCTCCTGCCACTAGTACATTCTTCGTGTGTATTTTATCGGGGTTTTCTGGGGTTTTTAGCGAGGTTAGTGGGTGCCACGTGGGACTTCCCCACCCCACGTAGTGACCACATGGGGTCTTTGCAGCCCTTCCTCTTGCCTTCCCCGATTATTATGTGTCCCCTCTCGGTAGGGGGGAGTGAGAATTGTGCCCTGGTTCTCTCTTCCTCTTCCGGGCGGGGGTTTTTTATTTTATTTTGGGGTTTTTCCATTATTTTCAGCCTGGAGTGTTTCTTCTCAGGCTATCGGGTCCCCTCCTACCCCTCCTTCTGGTTCATCGGTCCGGGGGGGCCCTTTTTTACCCGCTCCATGTGGCGGACGATTATGGTTTTACGGGGTTTTTCCCTGGGCGGCTGCGCGAGTGTGGGGGATTGTGTTCAGGTCCCCAGGTTCAGCGGGCGTGTCCCGCGCTTCTTTCCTTCGGGGAGGATGGGTTTGTGTTCCAGTGTTTGCACGTGTTAACCCATGTTTGTGTATTCTTTTCTCCCCCAGCCTACTCGTGCCCTTTGTGCTGCCTCAGGATGTACCGTGCGGGTCTCGCCTGACGGACACCTGCACTGTTCTCCTCACGCACCCTGCTTCACTCCCTTGGGTTACGACCCTTTGGCGTGTGGTGTGTGCCGCCCCTGGGCTGAGTTCAGCATGTTTTGGGCCTGCATCTGAGTAGGCATGTACAGATCGCTTCTGGGACCCCAAAATATCGAATTTTCGGGTGTTTTGAGCCTGAATTTGAGATATAAACGGGTACAGAAGATGCATGCATATATCGACTTTTGGGCACCTAAAATATCGATTTTGAGCATGTTTTGGGTCTGTATCTTGAAAACATTCTAACTAGGAGTAGGGATGTACAGATCGCTTCTAGGATCCAAAAATACCGAATTTACGGGTGTTTTGAGCCTCAATTTGAGATATAAACGGGTACAGAAGATGCATGCACATATTGACTTTGGGCACCTAAAATATCGATTTTCAGCATGTTTTCGGCCTGTATTTTGAAAATACTCTAACTAGGAGTAGGCATGTACAGATCGCTTCTGGGACCCCAAAATATCGAATTTTAGGGTGTTTGGAGCCTGAATTTGAGATATAAACGGGTACAGAAGATGCATGCACATATCGACTTTTGGGCTCCTAAAAGATCGATTTTCAGTATGTTTTGGGCCTGTATTTTGAAAATACTCTAACACGGAGTAGGCATGTACAGTTCGCTTCTGGGACCCCAAAATATCGATTTTTTGGGTGTTTTGGGCGTGAATTTGAGATATCGACTTTGGGCACCTAAAATATCGATTTTTAGCATGTTTTGGGCCTATATTTTGAAAATATTCTAGCACTGAGTAGGCATGTACAGTTCACTTCTGGGACCCCATAATATCGAATTTTAGGGTGTTTTGGGCCTGAATTTGAGATATCGACTTCGGGCACCTAAAATATGGATTTTTAGCATGTTTTGGGCCTATATTTTGAAAATATTCTAGTACTAAGTAGGCATGTACAGATCACTTCTGGGACCCAAAAATATCGAATTTTCGGGTGTTTTGAGCCTGAATTTGAGATATAAACGGGTACAGATGATGAATGCACATATCGACTTTGGACACTTAAAATATCGATTTTTAGCATGTTTTGAGCCTATATTTTGAAAAAATTCTAGCACTGAGTAGGCATGTACAGATCGCTTCTGGGACCCAAAAATATCGAATTTTCGGGTGTTTTGAGGTTAAATTTGGGATATAAACGGGTACAGAAGATGCATTTACATATCGATTTTTGGGCACCTAAAAGATCGATTTTCAGTATGTTTTGAGCCTGTATTTTGAAAATACTCTAACACGAAGTAGGCATGTACAGTTCGCTTCTGGGACCCCAAAATATCGAATTTTCGGGTGTTTTGGGCCTGAATTTGAGATATCGACTTTGGGCACCTAAAATATCGATTTTTAGCATGTTTTTTTGGCCTATATTTTGAAAATATTCTAGCACTAAGTAGGCATGTACAGATCACTTCTGGGACTCCAAAATATCGAATTTTCGGGTGTTTTGAGCCTGAATTTGAGATATAAACAGGTACCGATGATGCATGCACATATCAACTATGGACACTTAAAATATCAATTTTTAGCATGTTTTGGGCCTATATTTTGAAAAAATTCTAGCACTGAGTAGGCATGTACAGTTCACTTCTGGGACCTCATAATATCGAATTTTAGGGTGTTTTGGGCCTGAATTTAAGATATCGACTTCGGGCACCTAAAATATGGATTTTTAGCATGTTTTGGGACTATATTTTGAAAATATTCTAGCACTAAGTAGGCATGTACAGATCACTTCTGGGACCCAAAAATATCGAATTTTCGGGTGTTTTCAGCCTGAATTTGAGATATAAACGGGTACAGATGATGAATGCATATATCGACTTTGGACACTTAAAATATCGATTTTTAGCATGTTTTTGAGCCTATATTTTGAAAAAATTCTAGCACTGAGTAGGCATGTACAGATCGCTTCTGGGACCCAAAAATATCGAATTTTCGGGTGTTTTGAGGTTAAATTTGGGATATAAACGGGTACAGAAGATGCATTTACATATCGACTTTTGGGCAACTAAAAGATCGATTTTCAGTATGTTTTGAGCCTGTATTTTGAAAATACTCTAATACGGAGTAGGCATGTACAGTTCGCTTCTGGGACCCCAAAATATCGAATTTTTGGGTGTTATGGGCCTGAATTTGAGATATCTACTTTGGGGACCTAAAATATCGATTTTTAGCATGTTTTGGGCCTATATTTTGAAAATATTCTAGCACTAAGTAGGCATGTACAGATCACTTCTGGGACCCCAAAATATCGAATTTTCGGGTGTTTTGAGCCTGAATTTGAGATATAAACGGGTACAGATGATGCATGCACATATCGACTTTGGACACTTAAAATATCGATTTCTAGCATGTTTTGATCCTATATTTTGAAAAAATTCTATCACTGAGTAGGCATGTACAGATCGCTTCTGGGACCCAAAATATCGAATTTTCGGGTGTTTTGAGGTAGAATTTTGGATATAAACGGATGCAGAAGATGCATACAGATGTTGACTTTGGTAACCTAAAATATCGATTTTCAGCTTGTTTTGGGCCTGTATTTTGAAAATACTCTAACACGGAGTAAGCAAGTACAGATCGCTTCTGGGACCCCAAAATATCGATATTTCGGGTGTTTTGAGCCTAAATTTGAGATATAAACGGGTACAGAAGATGCATGCACATATCGACTTTGGACACTTAAAATATCGATTTTCAGCATGTTTTTGGCCTGTATTTTGAAAACATTCTAGCACTGAGTAGGCATGTACAGATTGCTTCTGGGACCCCAAAATATCGAATTTTCGGGTGTTTTGGGCCTGAATTTGAAATATCGACTTTGAGCACCTAAAATATCGATTTTTAGCATGTTTTGGGCCTATATTTTGAAAATATTCTAGCACTGAGTAGGCATGTACAGATTGCTTCTGGGACCCCAAAATATAGAATTTTCGGGTGTTTTGAGCCTGAATTTGAGATATAAACGGAAACAGAAGATGGGCACCTAAAATATCGAATTTCAGCATGTTTTGGGCCTGTATTTTGAAAATACTCTAACTAGGAGTAGGCATGTACAGATCGCTTCTGGGACCCAAAAATATCGAATTTTCGGGTGTTTTGAGCCTGAATTTGAGATATAAACGGGTACAGAAGATGCTTGCACATATCGACTTTGGACACTTAAAATATCGATTTTTAGCATGTTTTGAGCCTATATTTTGAAAACATTCTAGCACAGACTAGACATGTACAGATCGCTTCTGGGACCCAAAATTATCAAATTTTCGGGTGTTTTGAGGTTGCATTTGAGATATAAACGAGTGCAGAAGGTGCATACACATGTTCAATTTGGGTACCTAAAATATCGATTTTTAGCATGTTTCGGACCTGCATCTGAGTAGGCATGTACAGATCGCTTATGGGACCCCAAAATATCGAATTTTCGGGTGTTTTGATCCTGAATTTGAGATATAAACGGGTACAGATGATGCATGGACATATCGACTTTGGACACTTAAAATATCGATTTTTAGCATGTTTTGAGCCTATATTTTGAAAAAATTCTAGCACTGAGTAGGCATGTACAGATCGCTTCTGGGACAAAAAAATATCGAATTTTCGGGTGTTTTGAGGTTAAATTTGGGATATAAACGGGTACAGAAGATGCATTTACATATCGACTTTTGGGCACCTAAAAGATCGATTTTCAGTATGTTTTGAGCCTGTATTTTGAAAATACTCTAACACGGAGTAGGCATGTACAGTTCGCTTCTGGGACCCCAAAATATCGAATTTTCGGGTGTTTTGGGCCTGAATTTGAGATATCGACTTTGGGGACCAAAAATTTCGATTTTTAGCATGTTTTGGGCCTATATTTTGAAAATATTATAGCACTAAGTAGGCATGTACAGATCACTTCTGGGACCTCAAAATATCGAATTTTCCGGTGTTTTGAGCCTGAATCTGAGATATAAACGGGTACAGATGATGAATGCACATATCGACTTTGGACAATTAAAATATCGATTTTTAGCATGTTTTGAGCCTATATTTTGAAAAAATTCTAGCACTGAGTAGGCATGTACAGATCGCTTCTGGGACCCAAAAATATCGATTTTTCGGGTGTTTTGAGCCTGAATTTGGGATATAAACGTGTGCAGAAGATTCATACACATGTTGACTTTGGTCACCTAAAATATCGATTTTCAGCTTGTTTTGGGCCTGTATTTTGAATACACTCTAACACGGAGTAAGCAAGTACAGATCGCTTATGGGACCCCAAAATATCGAATTTTCGGGTGTTTTGAGGTTGAATTTGAGATATAAACGAGTGCAGAAGATTCATACACATGTTGACTTTGGGCACCTAAAATATCGATTTTCAGCATGTTTTGGGCCTGCATCTGAGTAGGCATGTACAGATCGCTTCTGGGACCCCAAAATATCGAATTTTCGGGTGTTTTGAGCCTGAATTTGAGATATAAACGGGTACAGAAGATGCATGCATATATCGACTTTTGGGCACCTAAAATATCGATTTTGAGCATGTTTTGGGTCTGTATCTTGAAAACATTCTAACTAGGAGTAGGGATGTACAGATCGCTTCTAGGATCCAAAAATACCGAATTTTCGGGTGTTTTGAGCCTCAATTTGAGATATAAACGGGTACAGAAGATGCATGCACATATTGACTTTGGGCACCTAAAATATCGATTTTCAGCATGTTTTCGGCCTGTATTTTCAAAATACTCTAACTAGGAGTAGGCATGTACAGATCGCTTCTGGGACCCCAAAATATCGAATTTTCGGGTGTTTGGAGCCTGAATTTGAGATATAAACGGGTACAGATGATGCATGCACATATCGACTTTTGGGCTCCTAAAAGATCGATTTTCAGTATGTTTTGGGCCTGTATTTTGAAAATACTCTAACACGGAGTAGGCATGTACAGTTCGCTTCTGGGACCCCAAAATATCGATTTTTTGGGTGTTTTGGGCGTGAATTTGAGATATCGACTTTGGGCACCTAAAATATCGATTTTTAGCATGTTTTGGGCCTATATTTTGAAAATATTCTAGCACTGAGTAGGCATGTACAGTTCACTTCTGGGACCCCATAATATCGAATTTTAGGGTGTTTTGGGCCTGAATTTGAGATATCGACTTCGGGCACCTAAAATATGGATTTTTAGCATGTTTTGGCCCTATATTTTGAAAATATTCTAGCAC
The DNA here is from genome assembly GCA_033782935.1 of Petrolisthes cinctipes. Classification (NCBI taxonomy): domain Eukaryota; kingdom Metazoa; phylum Arthropoda; class Malacostraca; order Decapoda; family Porcellanidae; genus Petrolisthes; species Petrolisthes cinctipes. The sequence continues at coordinate 852,870 of JAWQEG010001185.1, forward strand.
TAAGTAGGCATGTACAGATCACTTCTGGGACCCAAAAATATCGAATTTTCGGGTGTTTTGAGCCTGAATTTGAGATATAAACGGGTACAGATGATGAATGCACATATCGACTTTGGACACTTAAAATATCGATTTTTAGCATGTTTTGAGCCTATATTTTGAAATTTTTTTAGCACTGAGTAGGCATGTACAGATTGCTTCTGGGACCCAAAAATATCGAATTTTCCGGTGTTTTGAGGTTAAATTTGGGATATAAACGGGTACAGAAGATGCATTTACATATCGACTTTTGGGCACCTAAAAGATCGAATTTCAGTATGTTTTGAGCCTGTATTTTGAAAATACTCTAACACGGAGTAGGCATGTACAGTTCGCTTCTGGGACCCCAAAATATCGAATTTTCGGGTGTTTTGGGCCTGAATTTGAGATATCGACTTTGGGCACCTAAAATATCGATTTTAACATGTTTTTTTGGCCTATATTTTGAAAATATTCTAGCACTAAGTAGGCATGTACAGATCACTTCTGGGACTCCAAAATATCGAATTTTCGGGTGTTTTGAGCCTGAATTTGAGATATAAACAGGTACCGATGATGAATGCACATATCAACTATGGACACTTAAAATATCAATTTTTAGCATGTTTTGGGCCTATATTTTGAAAATATTCTAGCACTGAGTAGGCATGTACAGTTCACTTCTGGGGCCTCATAATATCGAATTTTAGGGTGTTTTGGGCCTGAATTTGAGATATCGACTTCGGGCACCTAAAATATGGATTTTTAGCATGTTTTGGGCCTATATTTTGAAAATATTCTAGCACTAAGTAGGCATGTACAGATCACTTCTGGGACCCAAAAATATTGAATTTTCGGGTGTTTTGAGCCTGAATTTGAGATATAAACGGGTACAGATGATGAATGCATATATCGACTTTGGACACTTAAAATATCGATTTTTAGCATGTTTTGAGCCTATATTTTGAAAAAATTCTAGCACTGAGTAGGCATGTACAGATCGCTTCTGGGACCCAAAAATATCGAATTTTCGGGTGTTTTGAGGTTAAATTTGGGATATAAACGGGTACAGAAGATGCATTTACATATCGACTTTTGGGCACCTAAAATATCGATTTTCAGTATGTTTTGAGCCAGTATTTTGAAAATACTCTAACACGGAGTAGGCATGTACAGTTCGCTTCTGGGACCCCAAAATATCGAATTTTCGGGTGTTTTGGGCCTGAATTTGAGATATCGACTTTGGGCACCTAAAATATCGATTTTTAGCATGTTTTTTTGGCCTATATTTTGAAAATATTCTAGCACTAAGTAGGCATGTACAGATCACTTCTGGGAATCCAAAATATCGAATTTTCAGGTGTTTTGAGCCTGAATTTGAGATATAAACAGGTACCGATGATGCATGCACATATCAACTATGGACACTTAAAATATCAATTTTTAGCATGTTTTGAGCCTATATTTTGAAAAAATTCTAGCACTGAGTAGGCATGTACAGATCGCTTCTGGGACCTCAAAATATCGAATTTTCGGGTGTTTTGAGCCTGAATTTGAGATATAAACGGGTACAGAAGATGCATCCACATATCGACTTTATGGCACCTAAAATATCGATTTTGAGCATGTTTTGGGTCTGTATCTTAAAAACATTCTAACTAGGAGTAAGGATGTACAGATCGCTTCTGGGACCCAAAAATACCGAATTTTCGGGTGTTTTGAGCTTGAATTTGAGATATAAACGGGTACAGAAGATGCATGCACATATCGACTTTGGACACTTAAAATATCGATTTTCAGCATGTTTTGGGCCTGTATTTTGAAAACATTCTAGCCCTGAGTAGGCATGTACAGATCGCTTCTGGGACCCCAAAATATCGAGTTTTTGGGTGTTTTGCACCTGAATTTGAGATATCGACTTTGGGCACCTAAAATATCAATTTTTAGCATGTTTTGGGACTATGTTTTGAAAATATTCTAGCACTGAGTAGGCATGTACAGATCGCTTCTGGGACCCCAAAATATCGAATTTTCTGGTGTTTGGAGGCTGAATTTGAGATATAAACGGGTACAGAAGATGCATGCACATATCGACTTTTGAGCACCTAAAATATCGATTTTCAGCATGTTTTGGGCCTGTTTTTTGAAAATACTCTAACACGGAGTAGGGATGTACAGATCGCTTCTAGGACCCAAAAATACAGAATTTTCGGGTGTTTTGAGCCTGAATTTGAGATATAAACGGGTACAGAAGATGCATTCACATATTGACTTTGGGCACCTATAATATCGATTTTCAGCATGTTTTGGGCCTGTATTTTGAAAATACTCTAACTAGGAGTAGGCATGTACAGATCGCTTCTGGGACCCAAAAATATCGAATTTTCGGGTGTTTTGAGCCTGAATTTGAGATATAAACAGGTACAGAAGATGCATGCACATATCGACTTTGGACACTTAAAATATCGATTTTTAGCATGTTTTGAGCCTATGTTTTGAAAACATTCTAGCACTGACTAGACTTGTACAGATCGCTTCTGGGACCCAAAACTACCGAATTTTCGGGTGTTTTGAGGTTGAATTTGAGATATAAACGGGTACTGAAGATGCATGCACATATCGACTTTTGGGCACCTAAAAGATCGATTTTCAGTATGTTTTGGGCCTGTATTTTGAAAATACTCTAACTCGGAGTTGGCATGTACAGTTCGCTTCTGGGACCCCAAAATATCAAATTTTAGGGTGTTTTGGGCCTGAATTTGAGATATCGACTTCGGGCACCTAAAATATCGATTTTTAGCATGTTTTGGGCCTATATTTTGAAAATATTCTAGCACTAAGTAGGCATGTACAGATCACTTCTGGGACCCAAAAATATCGAATTTTCGGGTGTTTTGAGCCTGAATTTGACATATAAACGGGTACAGATGATGCATGCACATATCGACTTTGGACACTTAAAATATCGATTTTTAGCATATTTTGAGCCTATATTTTGAAAAAATTCTAGCACTGAGTAGGCATGTACAGATCGCATCTGGGACCCAAAAATATCGAATTTTCGGGTGTTTTGAGGTTGAATTTGGGATATAAACGAGAGCAGAAGATGCATACACATGTTGACTTTGGGCACCTAAAAGATCGATTTTCAGTATGTTTTGGGCCTGTATATTGAAAATACTCTAACACGGAGTAGGCATGTACAGATCGCTTCTGGGACCCCGAAATATAGAATTTTTGGGTGTTTTTGACCTGAATTTGAGATATCGACTTTGTGCACCTAAAAAATCGATTTTTAGCATGTTTTGGGCCTATATTTTGAAAATATTCTAGCACTGAGTAGGCATGTACAGATCGCTTCTGGGACCCCAAAATATCGAATTTTCGGGTGTTTGGAGCCTGAATTTGAGATATAAACGGGTACAGATGATGAATGCATATATCGACTTTGGACACTTAAAATACCGATTTTTAGCATGTTTTGAGCCTATATTTTGAAAAAATTCTAGCACTGAGTAGGCATGTACAGATCGCTTCTGGGACCCAAAAATATCGAATTTTCGGGTGTTTTGAGGTTAAATTTGGGATATAAACGGGTACAGAAGATGCATTTACATATCGACTTTTGGGCACCTAAAATATCGATTTTCAGTATGTTTTGAGCCTGTATTTTGAAAATACTCTAACACGGAGTAGGCATGTACAGTTCGCTTCTGGGACCCCAAAATATCGAATTTTCGGGTGTTTTGGGCCTGAATTTAAGATATCGACTTTGGGCACCTAAAATATCGATTTTTATCATGTTTTTTTGGCCTATATTTTGAAAATATTCTAGCACTAAGTAGGCATGTACAGATCACTTCTGGGACTCCAAAATATCGAATTTTCAGGTGTTTTGAGCCTGAATTTGAGATATAAACAGGTACCGATGATGCATGCACATATCAACTATGGACACTTAAAATATCAATTTTTAGCATGTTTTGAGCCTATATTTTGAAAAAATTCTAGCACTGAGTAGGCATGTACAGATCGCTTCTGGGACCTCAAAATATCGAATTTTAGGGTGTTTTGAGCCTGAATTTGAGATATAAACGGGTACAGAAGATGCATCCACATATCGACTTTATGGCACCTAAAATATCGATTTTGAGCATGTTTTGGGTCTGTATCTTAAAAACATTCTAACTAGGAGTAAGGATGTACAGATCGCTTCTGGGACCCAAAAATACCGAATTTTCGGGTGTTTTGAGCTTGAATTTGAGATATAAACGGGTACAGAAGATGCATGCACATATCGACTTTGGACACTTAAAATATCGATTTTCAGCATGTTTTGGGCCTGTATTTTGAAAACATTCTAGCCCTGAGTAGGCATGTACAGATCGCTTCTGGGACCCCAAAATATCGAGTTTTTGGGTGTTTTGCACCTGAATTTGAGATATCGACTTTGTTCACCTAAAATATCAATTTTTAGCATGTTTTGGGACTATATTTTGAAAATATTCTAGCACTGAGTAGGCATGTACAGATCGCTTCTGGGACCCCAAAATATCGAATTTTCTGGTGTTTGGAGGCTGAATTTGAGATATAAACGGGTACAGAAGATGCATGCACATATCGACTTTTGAGCACCTAAAATATCGATTTTCAGCATGTTTTGGGCCTGTTTTTTGAAAATACTCTAACACGGAGTAGGGATGTACAGATCGCTTCTAGGACCCAAAAATACAGAATTTTCGGGTGTTTTGAGCCTGAATTTGAGATATAAACGGGTACAGAAGATGCATTCACATATTGACTTTGGGCACCTATAATATCGATTTTCAGCATGTTTTGGGCCTGTATTTTGAAAATACTCTAACTAGGAGTAGGCATGTACAGATCGCTTCTGGGACCCAAAAATATCGAATTTTCGGGTGTTTTGAGCCTGAATTTGAGATATAAACAGGTACAGAAGATGCATGCACATATCGACTTTGGACACTTAAAATATCGATTTTTAGCATGTTTTGAGCCTATGTTTTGAAAACATTCTAGCACTGACTAGACTTGTACAGATCGCTTCTGGGACCCAAAACTATCGAATTTTCGGGTGTTTTGAGGTTGAATTTGAGATATAAACGGGTACTGAAGATGCATGCAGAAATCGACTTTTGGGCACCTAAAAGATCGATTTTCAGTATGTTTTGGGCCTGTAATTTGAAAATACTCTAACTCGGAGTTGGCATGTACAGTTCGCTTCTGGGACCCCAAAATATCAAATTTTAGGGTGTTTTGGGCCTGAATTTGAGATATCGACTTCGGGCACCTAAAATATCGATTTTTAGCATGTTTTGGGACTATATTTTGAAAATATTCTAGCACTAAGTAGGCATGTACAGATCACTTCTGGGACCCAAAAATATCGAATTTTCGGGTGTTTTGAGCCTGAATTTGAGATATAAACGGGTACAGATGATGCATGCACATATCGACTTTGGACACTTAAAATATCGATTTTTAGCATGTTTTGAGCCTATATTTTGAAAAAATTCTAGCACTGAGTAGGCATGTACAGATCGCATCTGGGACCCAAAAATATCGAATTTTCGGGTGTTTTGAGGTTGAATTTGGGATATAAACGAGAGCAGAAGATGCATACACATGTTGACTTTGGGCACCTAAAAGATCGATTTTCAGTATGTTTTGGGCCTGTATATTGAAAATACTCTAACACGGAGTAGGCATGTACAGATCGCTTCTGGGACCCCGAAATATAGAATTTTTGGGTGTTTTTGACCTGAATTTGAGATATCGACTTTGTGCACCTAAAAAATCGATTTTTAGCATGTTTTGGGCCTATATTTTGAAAATATTCTAGCACTGAGTAGGCATGTACAGATCGCTTGTGGGACCCCAAAATATCGAATTTTCGGGTGTTTGGAGCCTGAATTTGAGATATAAACGGGTACAGAAGATGCATGCACATATCGACTTTTGGGCACCTAAAAGATTGATTTTCAGTATGTTTTGGGCCTGTATTTTGAAAATACTCTAACACGTAGTAGGCATTTACAGTTCGCTACTGGGACCCCAAAATATCAAATTTTCGGGTGTTTTGGGCCTGAATTTGAAATATCGACTTTGGGCACCTAAAATATCGATTTTTAGCATGTTTTTGGCCTATATTTTGAAAATATACTAGCACTGAGTAGGCATGTACAGATCGCTTCTGGGACCCCAAAATATCGAATTTTCGTTTGTTTTGAGCCTGAATTTGAGATATAAATGGGTACAGAAGATGCATGCACATATCGACTTTTGGGCACCTAAAAGATCGATTTTCAGTATGTTTTGGGCCTGTATTTTGAAAATACTCTAACACGGAGTAAGCATGTACAGTTCGCTTCTGGGACCCCAAAATATCGAATTTTCGGGTGTTTTGGGCCTGAATTTGAAATATCGACTTTGGGCACCTAAAATATCGATTTTTAGCATGTTTTGGGCCTATATTTTGAAAATATTCTAGCACTGAGTAGGCATGTACAGATCGCTTTTGGGACCCCAAAATATCGAATTTTCGGGTGTTTGGAGCCTGAATTTGAGATATAAACGGGTACAGAAGATGCATGCACATATCGACCTTTGGGCACCTAAAAGATTGATTTCCAGTATGTTTAGAGCCTGTATTTTGAAAATACTCTAACACGGAGTAGGCATGTACAGTTTGCTTCTGGGACACCAAAATATCGAATTTTAGGGTGTTTTGGGCCTGAATTTGAGATATCGACTTTGGGCACATAAAATATCGATTTTTAGCATGTTTTGGTCCAATATTTTGAAAATATTCTAGCACTAAGTAGGCATGTACAGATCGCTTCTGGGACCCCAAAATATCGAATTTTCGGGGGTTTGGAGCCTGAATTTGAGATATAAACGGGTACAGAAGATGCATGCACATATCGACTTTTGGGCACCTAAAAGATCGATTTTCAGTATGTTTAGAGCCTGTATTTTGAAAATACTCTAACACAGAGTAGGCATGTACAGTTCGCTTCTGGGACACCAAAATATCGAATTTTAGGGTGTTTTGGGCCTGAATTTGAGATATCGACTTTGGGCACCTAAAATATCGATTTTTAGCATGTTTTGGGCCAATATTTTGAAAATATTCTAGCACTAAGTAGGCATGTACAGATCACTTCTGGGACCCCAAAATATCGAATTTTCAGGTGTTTTGAGCCTGAATTTGAGATATAAACGGGTACACATGATGCAAGCACATATAAACTTTGGACACTTAAAATATCGATTTTTAGCAAGTTTTGAGCCTATATTTTGAAAAAATTCTAGCACTGAGTAGGCATGTACAGATCGCTTCTGGGACCCAAAAATATCGAATTTTCGGGAGTTTTGAGGTTGAATTTGGGATATAAACGGGTGCAGAAGATGCATACACATGTTGACTTTGGTCACCTAAAATATCGATTTTCAGCTTTTTTTGGGCCTGTATTTTGAAAATACTCTAACACGGAGTAAGCATGTAAATATCGCTTCTGGGACCCCAAAATATCGAATTTTCGGGTGTTTTGAGCCTGAATTTGAGATATAAACGGGTACAGAAGATGCATGCTCATATCGACTTTTGGGCACCTAAAATATCGATTTTGAGCATGTTTTGGGTCTGTATCTTGAAAACATTCTAACTAGGAGTAGGGATGTACAGATCGCTTCTAGGACCCTAAAATACCGAATTTTCGGGTGTTTTGAGCCTGAATTTGAGATATAAACGGGTACAGAAGATGCATGCACATATTGACTTTGGGAACCTAAAATTTCGATTTTCAGCATGTTTTGGGCCTGTATTTTGAAAATACTCTAACTAGGAGTAGGCATGTACAGATCGCTTCTGAGACCCAAAAATATCGAATTTTCGAGTGTTTTGAGACTAAATTTGAGATATAACCGGGTACAGAAGATGCATGCACATATCGAAAAGATCGATTTTCAATATGTTTTGGGCCTGTATTTTGAAAATACTCTAACACGGAGTAGGCATGTACAGTTCGCTTCTGGGACCCCAAAATATCGAATTTTCGGGAGTTTTGAGGTTGAATTTGGGATATAAACGGGTGCAGAAGATGCATACACATGTTGACTTTGGTCACCTAAAATATCGATTTTCAGCTTTTTTTGGGCCTGTATTTTGAAAATACTCTAACACGGAGTAAGCATGTAAATATCGCTTCTGGGACCCCAAAATATCGAATTTTCGGGTGTTTTGAGCCTGAATTTGAGATATAAACGGGTTCAGAAGATGCATGCTCATATCGACTTTTGGGCACCTAAAATATCGATTTTGAGCATGTTTTGGGTCTGTATCTTGAAAACATTCTAACTAGGAGTAGGGATGTACAGATCGCTTCTAGGACCCTAAAATACCGAATTTTCGGGTGTTTTGAGCCTGAATTTGAGATATAAACGGGTACAGAAGATGCATGCACATATTGACTTTGGGAACCTAAAATTTCGATTTTCAGCATGTTTTGGGCCTGTATTTTGAAAATACTCTAACTAGGAGTAGGCATGTACAGATCGCTTCTGAGACCCAAAAATATCGAATTTTCGAGTGTTTTGAGACTAAATTTGAGATATAACCGGGTACAGAAGATGCATGCACATATCGAAAAGATCGATTTTCAGTATGTTTTGGGCCTGTATTTTGAAAATACTCTAACACGGAGTAGGTATGTACAGTTCGCTTCTGGGACCCCAAAATATCGAATTTTCGGGTGTTTTGAGCCTGAATTTGAGATATAAACGGGTACAGAAGATTCATGCACATATTGACTTTGGGGACCTAAAATATCGATTTTCAGCATGTTTTGGGCCTGTATTTTCAAAATACTCTAACTAGGAGTAGGCATGTACAGTTCGCATCTGGGACCTAAAAATATCGAATTTTGGGGTGTTTTGAGCCTGAATTTGAGATATAAACGGGTACAGAAGATGCATGCACATATCGACTTTGGACACTTAAAATATCGATTTTTAGCATGTTTTGAGCCTATATTTTGAAAATATTCTAGTACTGACTAGACATGTACAGATCGCTTCTGGGACCCAAAATTATCAAATTTTCGGGTGTTTTGAGGTTGAATTTGAGATATAAACGAGTGCATAAGATGCATACACATGTTGAATTTGGGCACCTAAAATATCGATTTTCAGCATGTTTTGGGCCAGCATCTGAGTAGGCATGTACAGATCGTTTCTGGGACCCCAAAATATCGAATTTTCGGGTGTTTGGAGCCTGAATTTGAGATATAAACGGGTACTGAAGATGCATTCACATATCGACTTTTGGGCACCTAAAAGATCGATTTTCAGTATATTTGGGCCTGTATTTTGAAAATACTCTAACACGGAGTAGGCATGTACAGTTCGCTTCTGGGTCCCCAAAATATCGAATTTTCGGGTGTTTTGAGCCTGAATTTGTGATATAAACGGGTACAGAAGATGCATGCACATATCGACTTTTCAGCACCTAAAATATCGATTTTGAGCATATTTTGGGTCTGTATCTTGAAAACATTCTAACTAGGAGTAGGGATGTACAGATCACTTCTACGACCCAAAAATACCGAATTTTCGGGTGTTTTTAGCCTGAATTTGAGATATAAACGGGTACAGAAGATGCATGCACATATCGACTTTGGACACTTAAAATATCGATTTTTAGCATGTTTTGAGCCTATATTTTGAAAACATTCTAGTACTGACTAGACATGTACAGATCGCTTCTGGGACCCAAAATTATCAAATTTTTGGGTGTTTTGAGGTTGAATTTGAGATATAAACGAGTGCAGAAGATGCATACGCATATTGACTTTGGGAACCTAAAATATCGATTTTCAGTATGTTTTGGGCCTGCATCTGAGTAGGCATGTACAGATCGCTTCTGGGACCCCAAAATATCGAATTTTCGGGTGTTTGGAGCCTGAATTTGAGATATAAACTGGTACAGAAGATGCATGCACATATCGACTTTTGGGCACCTAAAAGATCGATTTTCAGTATGTTTTGGGCCTGTATTTTGAAAATACTCTAACACGGATTAGGCATGTACAGTTCGCTTCTCGGACCCCAAAATATTGAATTTTAGGGTGTTTTGGGCCTGAATTTGAGATATCGACTTTGGGCACCTAAAATATCGATTTTTAGCATGTTTTGGGCCTATATTTTGAAAATATTCTAGCACTAAGTACAGATCACTTCTGGGACCCCAAAATATCGAATTTTCGGGTGTTTTGAGACTGAATTTGAGATATAAACTGATACAGATGATGCATGCATATATCGAATTTGGACACTTAAATTATCGACTTTTAGCATGTTTTGAGCCTATATATTGAAAAAATTCTAGCACTGAGTAGGCATGTACAGATCGCTTATGGGACCCAAAAATATCGAATTTTCGGGTGTTTTGAGGTTGAATTTGGGATATAAACGGGTGCAGTAGATGCATACACATGTTGACTTTGGTCACCTAAAATATCGATTTTCAACTTGTTTTGGGCCTGTATTTTGAAAACACTCTAACACGGAGTAGGCATGTACAGTTCGCTTCTGGGACCAAAAAATATCGAATTTTCGGATGTTTTGCGCCTGAATTGGAGATATCGACTTTGGGCACCTAAAATATCGATTTTTTAGCATGTTTTGGGCCTATATTTTGAAAATATTCTAGCACTGAGTAGGCATGTACAGATCGCTTCTGGGACTCCAAAAATATCGAATTTTCAGGTGTTTTGAGCCTTAATTTGAGATATAAACGGGTACAGATGATGCATGCACATATCAACTTTGGACACTTAAAATATCGATTTTTAGCAAGTTTTGAGCCTGTATTTTGAAAATACTCTAACACAGACAGAGTAAGCAAGTACAGATCGCTTCTGGGACCCCAAAATATCGAATTTTCGGGTGTTTTGAGCCTGAATTTGAGATATAAACGGGTACAGAAGATGCATGCACATATCGACTTTTGGGCACCTAAAATATCGATTTTGAGCATGTTTTGGGTCTGTATCTTGAAAACATTCTAACTAGGAGTAGGGATGTACAGATCGCTTCTAGGACCCAAAAATACCGAATTTTCGGGTGTTTTGAGCCTGAATTTGAGATATAAACGGGTACAGAAGATGCATGCACATATTGACTTTGGGCACCTAAAATTTTGATTTTCTGCATGTTTTAGGCCTGTATTTAGAAAATACTCTAACTAGGAGTAGGCATGTACAGATCGCTTCTGAAACCCAAAAATATCGAATTTACGGGTGTTTTGAGACTGAATTTGAGATATTAACGGGTACGGAAGATGCATGCACATATCGAAAAGATCGATTTTCAGTATGTTTTGGGCCTGTATTTTGAAAATACTCTAACACGGAGTAGGCATATACAGTTCGCTTCTGGGTCCCAAAAATATCGAATTTTCGGGTGTTTTGAGCCTGAATTTGAGATATAAACGGGTACAGAAGATGCATGCACATATCGACTTTTGGGCACCTAAAAGATCGATTTTCAGTATATTTGGGCCTGTATTTTGAAAATACTCTAACACGGGGTAGGCATGTACAGTTCGCTTCTGGGTCCCGAAAATATCGAATTTTCGGGTGTTTTGAGCCTGAATTTGTGATATAAACGGGTACAGAAGATGCATGCACATATCGACTTTTCGGCACATAAAATATCGATTTTAAGCATGTTTTGGGTCTGTATCTTGAAAACATTCTAACTAGGAGTAGGGATGTACAGATCACTTCTACGACCCAAAAATACCGAATATTCGGGTGTTTTGAGCCTGAATTTGAGATATAAACGGGTACAGAAGATGCATGCACATATCGACTTTGGACACTTAAAATATCGATTTTTAGCATGTTTTGAGCCTATATTTTGAAAACATTCTAGTACTGACTAGACATGTACAGATCGCTTCTGGGACCCAAAATTATCAAATTTTCGGGTGTTTTGAGGTTGAATTTGAGATATAAACGAGTGCAGAAGATGCATACGCATATTGACTTTGGGAACCTAAAATATCGATTTTCAGCATGTTTTGGGCCTGCATCTGAGTAGGCATGTACAGATCGCTTCTGGGACCCCAAAATATCGAATTTTCGGGTGTTTGGAGCCTGAATTTGAGATATAAACTGGTACAGAAGATGCATGCACATATCGACTTTTGGGCACCTAAAAGATCGATTTTCAGTAAGTTTTGGGCCTGTATTTTGAAAATACTCTAACACGGATTAGGCATGTACAGTTCGCTTCTGGGACCCCAAAATATTGAATTTTAGGGTGTTTTGGGCCTGAATTTGAGATATCGACTTTGGGCACCTAAAATATCGATTTTTAGCATGTTTTGGGCCTATATTTTGAAAATATTCTAGCACTAAGTACAGATCACTTCTGGGACCCCAAAATATCGAATTTTCGGGTGTTTTGAGCCTGAATTTGAGATATAAACTGGTACAGATGATGCATGCATATATCGACTTTGGACACTTAAAATATCGACTTTTAGCATGTTTTGAGCCTATATATTGAAAAAATTCTAGCACTGAGTAGGCATGTACAGATCGCTTATGGGACCCATAAATATCGAATTTTCGGGTGTTTTGAGGTTGAATTTGGGATATAAACGGGTGCAGTAGATGCATACACATGTTGACTTTGGTCACCTAAAATATCGATTTTCAACTTGTTTTGGGCCTGTATTTTGAAAACACTCTAACACGGAGTAGGCATGTACAGTTCGCTTCTGGGACCCAAAAATATCGAATTTTCGGGTGTTTTGCGACTGAATTGGAGATATCGACTTTGGGCACCTAAAATATCGATTTTTTAGCATGTTTTGGGCCTATATTTTGAAAATATTCTAGCACTGAGTAGGCATGTACAGATCGCTTCTGGGACTAAAAAAATATCGAATTTTCAGGTGTTTTGAGCCTTAATTTGAGATATAAACGGGTACAGATGATGCATGCACATATCAACTTTGGACACTTAAAATATCGATTTTTAGCAAGTTTTGAGCCTATATTTTGAAAAAATTCTATCACTGAGTAGGCATGTACAGATTGCTTCTGGGACCCAAAAATATCGAATTTTCGGGTGTTTTGAGGTTGAATTTGGGATATAAACGGGTGCAGAAGATGCATACACATGTTGACTTTGGTCACCTAAAATATCGATTTTCAGCTTGTTTTGGGCCTGTATTTTGAAAATACTCTAACACGGAGTAAGCAAGTACAGATCGCTTCTGGGACCCCAAAATATCGAATTTTCGGGTGTTTTGAGCCTGAATTTGAGATATAAACGGGTACAGAAGATGCATGCACATATCGACTTTTGGGCACCTAAAATATCGATTTTGAGCATGTTTTGGGTCTGTATCTTGAAAACATTCTAACTAGGAGTAGGGATGTACAGATCGCTTCTAGGACCCAAAAATACCGAATTTTCGGGTGTTTTGAGCCTGAATTTGAGATATAAACGGGTACAGAAGATGCATGCACATATTGACTTTTGGCACCTAAAATTTTGATTTTCTGCATGTTTTAGGCCTGTATTTAGAAAATACTCTAACTAGGAGTAGGCATGTACAGATCGCTTCTGAAACCCAAAAATATCGAATTTACGGGTGTTTTGAGACTGAATTTGAGATATAAACGGGTACGGAAGATGCATGCACATATCGAAAAGATCGATTTTCAGTATGTTTTGGGCCTGTATTTTGAAAATACTCTAACACGGAGTAGGCATATACAGTTCGCTTCTGGGACCCCAAAATATCGAATTTTCGGGTGTTTTGAGCCTGAATTTGAGATATAAACGGGTACAGAAGATGCATGCACATATTGACTTTGGTCACCTAAAATATCGATTTTCAGCATGTTTTGGGCCTGTATTTTCAAAATACTCTAACTAGGAGTAGGCATGTACAGTTCGCATCTGGGACCTAAAAATATCGAATTTTCGGGTGTTTTGAGCCTGAATTTGAGATATAAACGGGTACAGAAGATGCATGCACATATCGACTTTGGACACTTAAAATATCGATTTTTAGAATGTTTTGAGCCTATATTTTGAAAACATTCTAGCACTGACTAGAAATGTACAGATCGCTTCTGGGACCCAAAATTATCAAATTTTCGGGTGTTTTGAGGTTGAATTTGAGATATAAACGAGTGCATTAGATGCATACACATGTTGACTTTGGTCACCTAAATTATCGATTTTCAGCATGTTTTGGGCCTGCATCTGAGTAGGCATGTACAGATCGCTTCTGGGACCCAAAAATATCGAATTTTCGAGCGTTTGGAGCCTGAATTTGAGATATAAACGGGTACGGAAGATGCATGCACATATCGACTTTTGGGCACCTAAAAGATCGATTTTCAGTATATTTGGGCCTGTATTTTGAAAATACTCTAAAACGGAGTAGGCATGTACAGTTAGCTTCTGGGACCCCAAAATATCGAATTTTCGGGTGTTTTAGGCCTGAATTTGAAATATCGACTTTGGGCACCTAAAATATCGATTTTTAGCATGTTTTGGGCCTATATTTTAAAAATATTCTAGCACTGAGTAGGCATGAACAGATCGCTTCTGGGACCCCAAAATATTGAATTTTCGGGTGTTTTGAGCCTGAATTTGAGATATAAACGGGTACAGAAGATGCATGCACATATTTACTTCTGGGCACCTAAAATATCGATTTTGAGCATGTTTTGGGTCTGTATCTTGAAAACATTCTAACTAGGAGTAGGGATGTACAGATCGCTTCTAGGATCCAAAAATACCGAATTTTCGGGTGTTTTGAGCCTGAATTTGAGATATAAACGGGTACAGAAGATGCATGCACATATTGACTTTGGGCACCTAAAATATCGATTTTCAGTATGTTTTGGGCCTGTATTTTGAAAATACTCTAACTAGGAGTAGTAATGTACAGATCGCTTCTGGGACCCAAAAATATCGAATTTTCGGGTGTTTTGGGCCTGAATTTGAGATATCGACTTTGGGCACCTAAAATATCGATTTTTAGCATGTTTTGGGCCTATATTTTAAAAATATTCTAGCACAAAGTACAGATCACTTCTGGGACCCCAAAATATCGAATTTTCGGGTGTTTTGAGCCTGAATTTAAGATATAAACGGGTACAGAAGATGCATGCACATATTGACTTTGGGCACCTAAAATATCGATTTTCAGCATGTTTTGGACCTGTATTTTGAAAATACTCTAACTAGGAGTAGGCATGTACAGATCGCTTCTGGGACCCAAAAATATCGAATTTTCAGGTGTTTTGAGCCTGAATTTGAGATATAAACGGGTACAGAAGATGCATGCACATATCGACTTAGGACACTTAAAATATCGATTTTTATCATGTTTTGAGCCCATATTTTAAAAATATTCTAGCACTGACTAGACATGTACAGATCGCTTCTGGGACCCCAAAATATCGAATTTTCGGGTGTTTTGAGCCTGAATTTGAGATATAAACGGGTACAGAAGATGCATGCACATATCGACTTTTGGGCACCTAAAATATCGATTTTGAGCATGTTTTGGGTCTGTATCTTGAAAACATTCTAACTAGGAGTAGGGATGTACAGATCGCTTCTAGGACCCAAAAATACCGAATTTTCGGGTGTTTTGAGCCTGAATTTGAGATATAAACGGGTACAGAAGATGCATGCACATATTGACTTTTGGCACCTAAAATTTTGATTTTCTGCATGTTTTAGGCCTGTATTTAGAAGATACTCTAACTAGGAGTAGGCATGTACAGATCGCTTCTGAAACCCAAAAATATCGAATTTACGGGTGTTTTGAAACTGAATTTGAGATATAAACGGGTACGGAAGATGCATGCACATATCGAAAAGATCGATTTTCAGTATGTTTTGGGCCTGTATTTTGAAAATACTCTAACACGGAGTAGGCATATACAGTTCGCTTCTGGGACCCCAAAATATCGAATTTTCGGGTGTTTTGAGCCTGAATTTGAGATATAAAAGGGTACAGAAGATGCATGCACATATTGACTTTGGTCACCTAAAATATCGATTTTCAACATGTTTTGGGCCTGTATTTTCAAAATACTCTAACTAGGAGTAGGCATGTACAGTTCGCATCTGGGACCTAAAAATATCGAATTTTCGGGTGTTTTGAGCCTGAATTTGAGATATAAACGGGTACAGAAGATGCATGCACATATCGACTTTGGACACTTAAAATATCGATTTTTAGAATGTTTTGAGCCTATATTTTGAAAACATTCTAGCACTGACTAGAAATGTACAGATCGCTTCTGGGACCCAAAATTATCAAATTTTCGGGTGTTTTGAGGTTGAATTTGAGATATAAACGAGTGCATTAGATGCATACACATGTTGACTTTGGTCACCTAAATTATCGATTTTCAGCATGTTTTGGGCCTGCATCTGAGTAGGCATGTACAGATCGCTTCTGGGACCCAAAAATATCGAATTTTCGAGCGTTTGGAGCCTGAATTTGAGATATAAACGGGTACAGAAGATGCATGCACATATCGACTTTTGGGCACCTAAAAGATCGATTTTCAGTATATTTGGGCCTGTATTTTGAAAATACTCTAAAACGGAGTAGGCATGTACAGTTAGCTTCTGGGACCCCAAAATATCGAATTTTCGGGTGTTTTAGGCCTGAATTTGAAATATCGACTTTGGGCACCTAAAATATCGATTTTTAGCATGTTTTGGGCCTATATTTTAAAAATATTCTAGCACTGAGTAGGCATGTACAGATCGCTTCTGGGACCCCAAAATATTGAATTTTCGGGTGTTTTGAGCCTGAATTTGAGATATAAACGGGTACAGAAGATGCATGCACATATTGACTTCTGGGCACCTAAAATATCGATTTTGAGCATGTTTTGGGTCTGTATCTTGAAAACATTCTAACTAGGAGTAGGGATGTACAGATCGCTTCTAGGATCCAAAAATACCGAATTTTCGGGTGTTTTGAGCCTGAATTTGAGATATAAACGGGTACAGAAGATGCATGCACATATTGACTTTGGGCACCTAAAATATCGATTTTCAGTATGTTTTGGGCCTGTATTTTGAAAATACTCTAACTAGGAGTAGGAATGTACAGATCGCTTCTGGGACCCAAAAATATCGAATTTTCGGGTGTTTTGGGCCTGAATTTGAGATATCGACTTTGGGCACCTAAAATATCGATTTTTAGCATGTTTTGGGCCTATATTTTAAAAATATTCTAGCACAAAGTACAGATCACTTCTGGGACCCCAAAATATCGAATTTTCGGGTGTTTTGAGCCTGAATTTAAGATATAAACGGGTACAGAAGATGCATGCACATATTGACTTTGGGCACCTAAAATATCGATTTTCAGCATGTTTTGGACCTGTATTTTGAAAATACTCTAACTAGGAGTAGGCATGTACAGATCGCTTCTGGGACCCAAAAATATCGAATTTTCAGGTGTTTTGAGCCTGAATTTGAGATATAAACGGGTACAGAAGATGCATGCACATATCGACTTAGGACACTTAAAATATCGATTTTTATCATGTTTTGAGCCCATATTTTAAAAACATTCTAGCACTGACTAGACATGTACAGATCGCTTCTGGGACCCAAAATTATCAAATTTTCGGGTGTTTTGAGTTTGAATTTGAGATATAAACGAGTGCAGAAGATGCATACACATGTTGACTTTGGGCACCTAAAATATCGATTTTCAGCATGTTTTGGGCCTGCATCTGATTAGGCATGTACAGATCGCTTCTGGGACCCCAAAATATCGAATTTTCGGGTGTTTGGAGCCTGAATTTGAGATATAAACGGGTACAGAAGATGCATGCACATATCGACTTTTGGGCACCTAAAAGATCGATTTTCAGTATGTTTTGGGCCTGTATTTTGAAAAAATTCTAGCACTGAGTAGGCATGTACAGATCGCTTCTCGGACCCAAAAATATCGAATTTTCGGGTGTTTTGAGGTTAAATTTGGGATATAAACGGGTACAGAAGATGCATTTACATAACGACTTTTGGGCACCTAAAAGATCGATTTTCAGTATGTTTTGAGCCTGTATTTTGAAAATACTCTAACACGGAGTAGGCATGTACAGTTCTCTTCCGGGACCCCAAAATATCGAATTTTCGGGTGTTTAGGGCCTGAATTTGAGATATCGACTTTGGGCTCCTTAAATATCGATTTTTAGCATGTTTTGGGCCAATATTTTGAAAATATTCTAGAACTAAGTAGGCATGTACAGATCACTACTGGGACCCCAAAATATCGAATTTTCGGGTGTTTTAAGCCTGAATTTGAGATATAAACGGGTACAGATGATGCATGCACATATCAACTTTGGACACTTAAAATATCGATTTGTAGCATGTTTTGAGCCTATATTTTGAAAAAATTCTAGCACAGAGTAGGCATGTACAGATCGCTTCTGGGACCCAAGAATATAGAATTTTCGGGTGTTTTGAGGTTGAATTTGGGATATAAACGGGTGCAGAAGATGCATACACATGTTGACTTTGGTCACCTAAAATATCGATTTTCAGCTTATTTTGGGTCTGTATATTGAAAATACTCTAACACAGAGTAGGCATGTACAGATCGCTTCTGGGACCCCAAAATATCGAATTTTCGGGTGTTTTGAGCCTGAATTTGAGATATAAACGGGTACAGAAGATGCATGCACATATCGACTTTTGAGCACCTAAAATATCGATTTTGAGCATGTTTTGGGTCTGTATCTTGAAAACATTCTAACTAGGAGTAGGGATGTACAGATCGCTTCTGGGACCCAAAAATACCGAATTTTCGGGTGTTTTGAGCTTGAATTTAAGATATAAACGGGTACAGAAGATGCATGCACATATCGACTTTAGACACTTAAAATATCGATTTTGAGCATGTTTTGGGCCTGTATTTTGAAAACATTCTAGCACTGAGTAGGCATGTACAGATCGCTTCTGGGACCACATAATATCGAGTTTTTCGGTGTTTTGGACCAGAATTTGAGATATCGACATTGGGCACCTAAAATATCGATTTGTAGCATGTTTTGGTCCTATATTTTGAAAATATTTTAGCACTGACTAGGCATGTACAGATCGCTTCTGGGACCCCAAAATATCGAATTTTCGGGTGTTTGGAGCCAGAATTTGAGATATAAACGGGTATAGAAGATGCATGCACATATTGACTTTGGGCACCTAAAATATCGATTTTCAGCATGTTTTGGGCCTCTATTTTGAAAATACTCTAACTAGGAGTAGGCATGTACAGATCGCTTCTGGGACTCAAAAATATCGAATTTTAGGGTGTTTTGAGCCTGAATTTGGGATATAAACGGGTACAGAAGATGCATGCACATATTGACTTTGGGCACCTAAAATATCGATTTTCAGCATGTTTTGGGCCTGTATTTTGAAAATACTCTAACTAGGAGTAGGCATGTACAAATCGCTTCTGGGATCCAAAAATATCGATTTTTCGGGTGTTTTGAGCCTGAATTTGAGATATAAACGGG
Organism: Petrolisthes cinctipes; assembly: GCA_033782935.1. NCBI lineage: Eukaryota > Metazoa > Arthropoda > Malacostraca > Decapoda > Porcellanidae > Petrolisthes > Petrolisthes cinctipes. The sequence continues at coordinate 872,510 of JAWQEG010001185.1, forward strand.
TACAGAAGATGCATGCACACATCGACTTTGGACACTTAAAATATCGATTTTTAGCATGTTTTGAGCCTATATTTTGAAAACATTCTAGCACTGACTAGACATGTACAGATCGCTTCTGGGACCCAAAATTATCGAATTTTCGGGTGTTTTGAGGTTGAATTTGAGATATAAACGAGTGCAGAAGATGCATACACATGTTCAATTTGGGTACCTAAAATATCGATTTTTAGCATTTTTTGGGCCTTCATCTGAGTAGGCATGTACAGATCGCTTCTGGGACCCCAAAATATCGAATTTTCTGGTGTTTGGAGCCTGAATTTGAGATATAAACGGGTACAGAAGATGCATGCACATATCGACTTTTGGGCACCTAAAAGATCGATTTTCAGTATGTTTTGGGCCTTTATTTTTAAAATACTCTAACACGGCGTAGGCATGTACAGTTCGCTTCTGGGACCCCAAAATATCGAATTTTCGGGTGTTTTGGGACTGTATTTGAGATATCGACTTTGGGCACCTAAAATATCGATTTTTAGCATGTTTTGGGCCTATATTTTGAACATATTCTAGCACTAAGTACAGATCACTTCTGGGGCCCCAAAATATCGAATTTTCGGGTGTTTTGAGCCTGAATTTGAGATATAAACGGGTACAGATGATGCATGCACATATCGACTTTGGACACTTAAAATATCGATTTTTAGCATGTTTTGAGCCTATATTTTGAAAAAATTCTAGCACTGAGTAGGCATGTACAGATCGCTTCTGGGACCCAAAAATATCGAATTTTCGGGTGTTTTGAGGTTGAATTTGGGATATAAACGGGTGCAGAAGATGCATACACATGTCGACTTTTGGGCACCAAAAATATCGATTTTGAGCATGTTTTGGGTCTGTATCTTGAAAACATTCTAACTAGGAGTATGGATGTACAGATCGCTTCTAGGACCCAAAAATACCGAATTTTCGGGTGTTTTGAGCCTGAATTTGAGATATAAACGGGTACAGAAGATGCATGCACATATTGACTTTGGGCACCTAAAATATCGATTTTCAGCATGTTTTGGGCCTATATTTTGAAAATACTCTAACTAGGAGTCAGATCGCTTCTGGGACCCAAAAATATTAAATTTTCGGTTGTTTTGAGCCTGAATTTGAGATATAAACAGGTACAGAAGATGCATGCACATATCGACTTTGGACACTTAAAATATCGATTTTTAGCATGTTTTGAGCCTATATTTTGAAAACATTCTAGCACTGACTAGACATGTACAGATCGCTTTTGAGACCCAAAATTAACGAATTTTCGGGTGTTTTGAGGTTGAATTTGAGATATAAACGAGTGCAGAAGATGCATACACATGTTCAGTTTGGGTACCTAAACTATCGATTTTTAGCATGTTTTGGGCCTGCATCTGAGTAAGCATGTACAGATCGCTTCTTGGACCCCAAAATATCGAATTTTCGGGTGTTTGGAGCCTGAATTTCAGATATAAACGGGTACAGAAGATGCATGCACATATCGACTTTTGGGCACCTAAAAGATCGATTTTCAGTATGTTTTGGGCCTGTATTTTGAACATACTCTAACACAAAGTAGGCATGTACAGTTCGCTTCTGGGACCCCAAAATATCGAATTTCCGGGTGTTTTTAACCAGAATTTGAGATATCGACTTTGGGCACCTAAAATATCGATTTTTAGCATGTTTTGGGCCTATATTTTGAAAAAATTCTAGCACTGAGTAGGCATGTACAGACCGTTTCTGGGACCCCAAAATATCGAATTTTCGGGTGTTTTGAGCCTGAATTAGAGATATAAACGGGTACAGATGATTCATGCACATATCGACTTTGGACACCTAAAATATCGATTTTCAGCATGTTTTGGGCCTGTATTTTGAAAATACTCTAACTAGGAGTAGGCATGTACAGATCGCTTCTGGGGCCCAAAAATATCGAATTTTCGGGTGTTTTGAGCCTGAATTTGAGATATAAACGGGTACAGAAGATGCATGCACATATCGACTTTGGACACTTAAAATATCGATTTTTAGCATGTTTTGAGCCTATATTTTGAAAACATTATAGCACTGACTAGACCTGTACCGATCGCTTCTGGGACCCAAAATTATCAAATTTTCGGTTGTTTTGAGGTTGAATTTGAGATGTAAACGAGTGCAGAAGATGACACTTAAAATATCGATTTTCAGCATGTTTTGGGCCTGTATTTTAAAAATACTCTAACACGGAGTAGGCATGTACAGTTCGCTTCTGGGACCCCAAAATATTGAATATTCGGGTGTTTTGGGCCTGAATTTGAAATATCGACTTTGGGCACCTAAAACATCGATTTTTAGCATGTTTTGGGCCTGTATTTTGAAAATATTCTAGCACTGAGTAGGCATGTACAGATCGCTTCAGGGACCCCAAAATATCGAATTTTCGGGTGTTTTGAGCCTGAATTTGAGATATAAACGGGTACAGAAAATGCATGCACATATCGACTTTTGGGCACCTAAAATATCGATTTTGAGCATGTTTTGGGTCTATATCTTAAAAACATTCTAACTAGGAGGAGGCATGTACAGATCGCTTCTGGGACTCAAAAATATCGAATTTTCGGGTGTTTTGAACCTGAATTTGAGATATAAACGGGTACAGAAGATGCATGCACACATCGACTTTGGACACTTAAAATATCGATTTTTAGCATGTTTTGAGCCTATATTTTAAAAACATTCTAGCACTGACTAGACATGTACAGATCGCTTATGGGACCCAAAATTATCGAATTTTCGGGTGTTTTGAGGTTGAATTTGAGATATAAACGAGTGCAGAAGATGCATACACATGTTCAATTTGGGTACCTAAAATATCGATTTTTAGCATTTTTTGGGCCTGCATCTGAGTAGGCATGTACAGATCGCTTCTGGGACCCCAAAATATCGATTTTTCTGGTGTTTGGAGCCTGAATTTGAGATATAAACGGGTACAGAAGATGCATGCACATATTGACTTTGGGCACCTAAAATATCGATTTTCAGCATGTTTTGGGCCTATATTTTGAAAATACTCTAACTAGGAGTCAGATCGCTTCTGGGACCCAAAAATATCAAATTTTCGGGTGTTTTGAGCCTGAATTTCAGATATAAACAGGTACAGAAGATGCATGCACATATCGACTTTGGACACTTAAAATATCGATTTTTAGAATGTTTTGAGCCTATATTTTGAAAACATTCTAGCACTGACTAGACATGTACAGATCGCTTTTGAGACCCAAAATTAATGAATTTTCGGGTGTTTTGAGGTTGAATTTGAGATATAAACGAGTGCAGAAGATGCATACACATGTTCAGTTTGGGTACCTAAAATATCGATTTTTAGCATGTTTTGGGCCTGCATCTGAGTAGGCATGTACAGATCGCTTCTTGGACCCCAAAATATCGAATTTTCGGGTGTTTGGAGCCTGAATTTCAGATATAAACGGGTACAGAAGATGCATGCACATATCGACTTTTGGGCACCTAAAAGATCGATTTTCAGTATGTTTTGGGCCTGTATTTTGAACATACTCTAACACAAAGTAGGCATGTACAGTTCACTTCTGGGACCCCAAAATATCGAATTTCCGGGTGTTTTTAACCAGAATTTGAGATATCGACTTTGGGCACCTAAAATATCGATTTTTAGCATGTTTTGGGCCTATATTTTGAAAAAATTCTAGCACTGAGTAGGCATGTACAGACCGCTTCTGGGACCCCAAAATATCGAATTTTCGGGTGTTTTTAGCCTGAATTTGAGATATAAACGGGTACAGATGATTCATGCACATATCGACTTTGGACACCTAAAATATCGATTTTCAGCATGTTTTGGGCCTGTATTTTGAAAATACTCTAACTAGGAGTAGGCATGTACAGATCGCTTCTGGGGCCCAAAAATATCGAATTTTCGGGTGTTTTGAGCCTGAATTTGAGATATAAACGGGTACAGAAGATGCATGCACATATCGACTTTGGACACTTAAAATATCGATTTTTAGCATGTTTTGAGCCTATATTTTGAAAACATTCTAGCACTGACTAGACCTGTACCGATCGCTTCTGGGACCCAAAATTATCAAATTTTCGGTTGTTTTGAGGTTGAATTTGAGATGTAAACGAGTGCAGAAGATGACACTTAAAATATCGATTTTCAGCATGTTTTGGGCCTGTATTTTAAAAATACTCTAACACGGAGTAGGCATGTACAGTTCGCTTCTGGGACCCCAAAATATCGAATATTCGGGTGTTTTGGGCCTGAATTTGAAATATCGACTTTGGGCACCTAAAACATCGATTTTTAGCATGTTTTGGGCCTGTATTTTAAAAATACTCTAGCACTGAGTAGGCATGTACAGATCGCTTCAGGGACCCAAAAATATCGAATTTTCAGGTGTTTTGAGCCTGAATTTGAGATATAAACGGGTACAGAAAATGCATGCACATATCGACTTTTGGGCACCTAAAATATCGATTTTGAGCATGTTTTGGGTCTATATCTTAAAAACATTCTAACTAGGAGTAGGCATGTACAGATCGCTTCTGGGACTCAAAAATATCGAATTTTCGGGTGTTTTGAACCTGAATTTGAGATATAAACAGGTACAGAAGATGAATGCACATAGCGACTTTTTACACTTAAAATATCGATTTTTAGCATGTTTTGAGCCTATATTTTGAAAACATTCTAGCAGTGACTGGACATGTACAGATCGCTTCTGAAACCCAAAATTATCGAATTTTCGGGTGTTTTGAGGTTGAATTTGAGATATAAACGAGTGCAGAAGATGCATACACATGTTCAATTTGGGTACCTAAAATATCGATTTTTAGCATGTTTTGGGCCTGCATCTGAGTAGGCATGTACAGATCGCTTCTGGGACCACAAAATATCGAATTTTCGGGTGTTTTGAACCTGAATTTGAGATATAAACAGGTACAGAAGATGCATGCACATAGCGACTTTGGACACTTAAAAGATCGATTTTCAGTATGTTTTGAGACTGTATTTTGAAAATACTCTATCACGGAGTAGGCATGTTCAGTTCGCTTCTGGGACCCCAAAATATCGAATTTTCGGGTGTTTTGCGCCTGAATTTGAGATATCGACTTTGGGGACCTAAAATATCGATTTTTAGCATGTTTTGGGCCTATATTTTGAAAAAATTCTAGCACTGAGTAGGCATGTACAGATCGCTTCTGGGACCCAAAAATATCGAATTTTCGGGTGTTTTGAGGTTAAATTTGGGATATAAACGGGTACAGAAGATGCATTTACATATCGACTTTTGGGCACCTAAAAGATCGATTTTCAGTATGTTTTAAGCCTGTATTTTGAGAATACTCTAACACGGAGTAGGCATGTACAGTTCGCTTCTGGGACCCCAAAATATCGAATTTTCGGGTGTTTTGGACCTGAATTTGAGATATCAACTTTGGGGACCTAAAATATCGATTTTTAGCATGTTTTGGGCCTATATTTTGAAAATATTCTAGCACTAAGTAGGCATGTACAGATCACTTCTGGGACCCCAAAATATCGAATTTTCGGGTGTTTTGAGCCTGAATTTGAGATATAAACGGGTACAGATGATGCATGCACATATCGACTTTGGACACTTAAAATATCGATTTTTAGCATGTTTTGAGCCTATATTTTGAAAAAATTCTAGCACTGAGTAGGCATGTACAGATCGCTTCTGGGACCCAAAAATATCGAATTTTCGGGTGTTTTGAGGTTGAAATTGGGATATAAACGGGTGCAGAAGATGCATACACATGTTGACTTTGGTCACCTAAAATATCGATTTTCAGCTTGTTTTGGGCCTGTATTTTGAAAATACTCTAACACGGAGTAAGCAAGTACAGATCGCTTCTGGGACCCCAAAATATCGAATTTTCGGGTGTTTTGAGCCTGAATTTGAGATATAAACGGGTACAGAAGATGCATCCACATATCGACTTTTGGGCACCTAAAAGATCGATTTTCAGTATGTTTTGGGCCTGTATATTAAAAATACTCTAACATGGAGTAGACATGTACAGATCGCTTCAGGGACCCCAAAATATCGAATTTTTGGGTGTTTTTGGCCTGAATTTGAAATATCGACTTTGGGCACCAAAAATATCGATTTGTAGCATGTTTTGGGCCTATATTTTGAAAATATTCTAGCACTGAGTAGGCATGTACAGATGGCTTCTTGGACCCCAAAATATCGAATTTTCGGGTGTTTTGAGCCTGAATTTAAGATATAAACGGGTACAGAAGATGCATGCACATATTGACTTTGGGCACCTAAAATATCGATTTTCAACATGTTTTAGGCCTGTATTTTGAAAATACTATAACAAGGAGTAGGCATGTACAGATCGCTTCTGGGACCCAAAAATATCGAATTCTCGGGTGTTTTTTTAGTCTGAATTTGAGATATAAACGGGTACAGAAGATGCATGCACATAGCGACATTGGACACTTAAAATATCGATTTTTAGCATGTTATGAGCCTATATTTTGAAAACATTCTAGCACTGACTGGACATGTACAGATCGCTTCTGAAACCCAAAATTATCGAATTTTCGGGTGTTTTGAGGTTGAATTTGAGATATAAGCGAGTGCAGAAGATGCATACACATGTTCAATTTGGGTACCTAAAATATCGATTTTTAGCATGTTTTGGGCCTGCATCTGAGTAGGCATGTACAGATCGCTTCTGGGACCCCAAAATATCGAATTTTCGGGTGTTTGGAGCCTGAATTTGAGATATAAACGGGTACAGAAGATGCATGCTCATATCGACTTTTGGGCACCTAAAAGATCGATTTTCAGTATGTTTTGAGCCTGTATTTTGAAAATACTCTAACACGGAGTAGGCATGTTCAGTTCGCTTCTGGGACCCCAAAATATCGAATTTTCGGGTGTTTTGCGCCTGAATTAGAGATATCGACTTTGGGGACCTAAAATATCGATTTTTAGCATGTTTTGGGCCTATATTTTGAAAATATTCTAGCACTCAGTAGGCATGTACAGATCACTTCTGGGACCCCAAAATATCAAATTTTCTGGAGTTTTGAGCCTGAATTTGAGATATAAACGGGTACAGATGATGCATGCACATATCGACTTTAGACACTTAAAATATCGATTTTTAGAATGTTTTGAGCCTATATTTTGAAAAAATTCTAGCACTGAGTAGGCATGTACAGATCGCTTCTGGGACCCCAAAATATCGAATTTTCGGGTGTTTTGAGGTTTAATTTGGGATATCGACTTTGGGCACCTAAAATATCGATTTTTAGCATGTTTTGGGCCTATATTTTGAAAATATTCTAGCACTGTGTAGGCATGTACAGACCGCTTCTGGGGCCCCAAAATATCGAATTTTCGTGTGTTTTGAGCCTGAATTGGAGATATAATCGGGTACAGAAGATGCATGCACATATTGACTTTGGGCACCTAAAATATCGATTTTCAGCATATTTTGGGCCTGTATTTTGAATATATTCTACCTAGGAGTAGGCATGTACAGATCGCTTCAGGGACCCAAAAATATCGAATTTTCGGGTGTTTTGAGCTTGAATTTGAGATATAAACGAGTACAGAAGATGCATGCACATATCGACTTTGGACACTTAAAATATCGATTTTTAGCATGTTTTGAGCCTATATTTTGAAAACATTCTAGCACTGACTAGACATGTACCGATCGCTTCTGGGACCCAAAATTATCAAATTTTCGGTTCTTTTGAGGTTGAATTTGAGATATAAACGAGTGCAGAAGATGACACTTAACATATCTATTTTCAGCATGTTTTGGGCCTGTATTTTAAAAATACTCTAACACGGAGTAGGCATGTACAGTTCGCTTCTGGGACCCCAAAATATCGAATTTTCGGGTGTTTTGGGCCTGAATTTGAAATATCGACTTTGGGCACCTAAAACATCGATTTTTAGCATGTTTTGGGCCTATATTTTGAAAATATTCTAGCACTGAATAGGCATGTACAGATCGCTTCTGGGACCCAAAAATATCGAATTTTCGGGTGTTTTGAACCTGAATTTGAGATATAAACAGGTACAGAAGATGCATGCACATAGCGACTTTGGACACTTAAAAGATTGATTTTCAGTATGTTTTGAGACTGTATTTTGAAAATACTCTAACACGGAGTAGGCATGTTCAGTTCGCTTCTGGGTACCCAAAATATCGAATTTTCGGGTGTTTTGCGCCTGAATTTGAGATATCGACTTTGGGGACTTAAAATATCGATTTTTAGCATGTTTTGGGCCTATATTTTGAAAAAATTCTAGCACTGAGTAGGCATGTACAGATCGCTTCTGGGACCCCAAAATATCGAATTTTCGGGTGTTTTGAGGTTAAATTTGTTATATAAACGGGTACAGAAGATGCATGCACAAATCGACTTTTGGGCACCTAAAAGATCGATTTTCAGTATGTTTTAGGCCTGTATTTTTGAGAATACTCTAACACGGAGTAGGCATGTACAGTTCGCTTCTGGGACCCCAAAATATCGAATTTTCGGGTGTTTTGGGCCTGAATCTGAGATATCGACTTTTGGGACCTAAAATATCGATTTTTAGCATGTTTTGGGCCTATATTTTGAAAATATTCTAGCACTAAGTAGGCATGTACAGATCACTTCTGGGACCCAAAAATATCGAATTTTCGGGTGTTTTGAGCCTGAATTTGAGATATAAACGGGTACAGATGATACATGCACATATCGACTTTGGACACTTAAAATATCGATTTTGAGCATGTTTTAGGTCTGTATCTTGAAAACATTCTAACTAGGAGTATAGATGTACAGATCGCTTCTAGGACCCAAAAATACCGAACTTTCGGGTGTTTTGAGCCTGAATTTGAGATATAAACAGGTACAGAAGATGCATGCACATATTAACTTTGGGCACCTAAAATATCGATTTTCAGCATGTTTTGGGCCTGTATATTGAAAATACTCTAACTAGGAGTAGGCATGTACAGATCGCTTCTGGGACCCAAAAATATCGAATTTTCGGGTGTTTTGAGCCTGAATTTGAGATATAAACGGGTTCAGATGATGCATGCACATATCGACTTTGGAAACTTAAAATATCGATTTTTAGCATATTTTGAGCCTATATTTTGAAAAAATTCTAGCACTGAGTAGGCATGTACAGATCGCTTCTGGGACCCAAAAATATCGAATTTTAGGGTGTTTTGAGGTTGAAATTGGGATATGAACGGGTGCAGAAGATGCATACACATGTTGACTTTTGTCACCTAAAATATCGATTTTCAGCTTGTTTTGGGCCTGTATTTTGAAAATACTCTAACACGGAGTAAGCAAGTACAGATCGCTTCTGGGACCCCAAAATATCGAATTTTCGGGTGTTTTGAGCCTGAATTTGAGATATAAACGGGTACAGAAGATGCATCCACATATCGACTTTTGGGCACCTAAAAGATCGATTTTCAGTATGTTTTGGGCCTGTATATTGAAAATACTCTAACATGGAGTAGACATGTACAGATCGCTTCTGGGTCCCCAAAATATCGAATTTTTGGGTGTTTTTGGCCTGAATTTGAAATATCGACTTTGGGCACCAAAAATATCGATTTGTAGCATGTTTTGGGCCTATATTTTGAAAATATTCTAGCACTGAGTAGGCATGTACAGATGGCTTCTGGGACCCCAAAATATCGAATTTTCGGGTGTTTTGAGCCGGAATTTAAGATATAAACGGGTACAGAAGATGCATGCACATATTGACTTTGGGCACCTAAAATATCGATTTTCAACATGTTTTAGGCCTGTATTTTGAAAATACTCTAACAAGGAGTAGGCATGTACAGATCGCTTCTGGGACCCAAAAATATCGAATTCTCGGGTGTTTTTTTAGTCTGAATTTGAGATATAAACGGGTACAGAAGATGCATGCACATAGCGACTTTGGACACTTAAAATATCGATTTTTAGCATGTTTTGAGCCTATATTTTGAAAACATTCTAGCACTGACTGGAAATGTACAGATCGCTTCTGAAACCCAAAATTATCGAATTTTCGGGTGTTTTGAGGTTGAATTTGAGATATAAACGAGTGCAGAAGATGCATACACATGTTCAATTTGGGTACCTAAAATATCGATTTTTAGCATGTTTTGGGCCTGCATCTGAGTAGGCATGTACAGATCGCTTCTGGGACCCCAAAATATCGAATTTTCGGGTGTTTGGAGCCTGAATTTGAGATATAAACGGGTACAGAAGATGCATGCTCATATCGACTTTTGGGCACCTAAAAGATCGATTTTCAGTATGTTTTGAGCCTGTATTTTGAAAACACTCTAACACGGAGTAGGCATGTTCAGTTCGCTTCTGGGACCCCAAAATATCGAATTTTCGGGTGTTTTGCGCCTGAATTAGAGATATCGACTTTGGGGACCTAAAATATCGATTTTTAGCATGTTTTGGGCCTATATTTTGAAAATATTCTAGCACTCAGTAGGCATGTGCAGATCACTTCTGGGACCCCAAAATATCAAATTTTCGGGAGTTTTGAGCCTGAATTTGAGATATAAACGGGTACAGATGATGCATGCACATATCGACTTTAGACACTTAAAATATCGATTTTTAGAATGTTTTGAGCCTATATTTTGAAAAAATTCTAGCACTGAGTAGGCATGTACAGATCGCTTCTGGGACCCCAAAATATCGAATTTTCGGGTGTTTTGAGGTTTAATTTGGGATATCGACTTTGGGCACCTAAAATATCGATTTTTAGCATGTTTTGGGCCTATATTTTGAAAATATTCTAGCACTGAGTAGGCATGTACAGACCGCTTCTGGGGCCCCAAAATATCGAATTTTCGTGTGTTTTGAGCCTGAATTGGAGATATAAACGGGTACAGAAGATGCATGCACATATTGACTTTGGGCACCTAAAATATCGATTTTCAGCATGTTTTGGGCCTGTATTTTGAATATATTCTAACTAGGAGTAGGCATGTACAGATCGCTTCAGGGACCCAAAAATATCGAATTTTCGGGTGTTTTGAGCTTGAATTTGAGATATAAACGGGTACAGAAGATGCATGCACATATCGACTTTGGACACTTAAAATATCGATTTTTAGCATGTTTTGAGCCTATATTTTGAAAACATTCTAGCACTGACTAGACATGTACCGATCGCTTCTGTGACCCAAAATTATCAAATTTTCGGTTCTTTTGAGGTTGAATTTGAGATATAAACGAGTGCAGAAGATGACACTTAACATATCTATTTTCAGCATGTTTTGGGTCTGTATTTTAAAAATACTCTAACACGGAGTAGGCATGTACAGTTCGCTTCTGGGACCCCAAAATATCGAATTTTCGGGTGTTTTGGGCCTGAATTTGAAATATCGACTTTGGGCACCTAGAAGATCGATTTTTAGCATGTTTTGGGCCTATATTTTGAAAATATTCTAGCACTGAATAGGCATGTACAGATCGCTTCTGGGACCCAAAAATATCGAATTTTCGGGTGTTTTGAACCTGAATTTGAGATATAAACAGGTACAGAAGATGCATGCACATAGCGACTTTGGACACTTAAAAGATCGATTTTCAGTATGTTTTGAGACTGTATTTTGAAAATACTCTAACACGGAGTAGGCATGTTCAGTTCGCTTCTGGGACCCCAAAATATCGAATTTTCGGGTGTTTTGCGCCTGAATTTGAGATATCGACTTTGGGGACTTAAAATATCGATTTTTAGCATGTTTTGGGCCTATATTTTGAAAAAATTCTAGCACTGAGTAGGCATGTACAGATCGCTTCTGGGACCCCAAAATATCGAATTTTCGGGTGTTTTGAGGTTAAATTTGTTATATAAACGGGTACAGAAGATGCATGCACAAATCGAGTTTTGGGCACCTAAAAGATCGATTTTCAGTATGTTTTAAGCCTGTATTTTGAGAATACTCTAACACGGAGTAGGCATGTACAGTTCGCTTCTGGGACCCCAAAATATAAAATTTTCGGGTGTTTTGGGCCTGAATCTGAGATATCGACTTTTGGGACCTAAAATATCGATTTTTAGCATGTTTTGGGCCTATATTTTGAAAATATTCTAGCACTAAGTAGGCATGTACAGATCACTTCTGGGACCCAAAAATATCGAATTTTCGGGTGTTTTGAGCCTGAATTTGAGATATAAACGGGTACAGATGATACATGCACATATCGACTTTGGACACTTAAAATATCGATTTTGAGCATGTTTTAGGTCTGTATCTTGAAAACATTCTAACTAGGAGTATAGATGTACAGATCGCTTCTAGGACCCAAAAATACCGAACTTTCGGGTGTTTTGAGCCTGAATTTGAGATATAAACAGGTACAGAAGATGCATGCACATATTAACTTTGGGCACCTAAAATATCGATTTTCAGCATGTTTTGGGCCTGTATATTGAAAATACTCTAACTAGGAGTAGGCATGTACAGATCGCTTTTGGGACCCAAAAATATCGAATTTTCGGGTGTTTTGAGCCTGAATTTGAGATATAAACGGGTACAGACGATGCATGCACATTTCGACTTTGGACACTTAAAATATCGATTTTTAGCATGTTTTGAGCCTATATTTTGAAAACATTCTAGCACTGACTAGACATGTACAGATCGCTTCTGGGACCCAAAATTATCGAATTTTCGGGTGTTTTGAGGTTGAATTTGAGATATAAACGAGTGCAGAAGATGCATACACATGTTCAATTTGTGTTCCTAAAATATCGATTTTTAGCATGTTTTGGGCCTGCATCTGAGTAGGCATGTACAGATCGCTTCTGGGACCCCAAAATATCGAATTTTCGGGTGTTTGGAGCCTGAATTTGAGATATAAACAGGTACAGAAGATGCATGCACATATCGACTTTTGGGCACCTAAAAGATCGATTTTCAGTATGTTATGGGCCTGCATTTTGAAAATACTCTAACACGGAGTAGGCATGTACAGTTCGCTTCTGGTACCCCAAAATATCGAATTTTCGGGTGTTTTGGGCCTGAATTTGAGATATCGACTTTTGGGACCTAAAATATCGATTTTTAGCATGTTTTGGGCCTATATTTTGAAAATATTCTAGCACTAAGTAGGCATGTACAGATCACTTCTGGGACCCCAAAATATCGAATTTTCGGGTGTTTTGGGCCTGAATTTGAGATATAAACGGGTACAGATGATGCATGCACATATCGACTTTAGACACTTAAAATATCGATTTTTAGAATGTTTTGAGCCTATATTTTGAAAAAATTCTAGCACTGAGTAGGCATGTACAGATCGCTTCTGGGACCCCAAAATATCGAATTTGCGGGTGTTTTGAGGTTTAATTTGGGATATCGACTTTGGGCACCTAAAATATCGATTTTTAGCATGTTTTGGGCCTATATTTTGAAAATATTCTAGCACTGAGTAGGCATGTACAGACCGCTTCTGGGGCCCCAAAATATCGAATTTTCGGGTGTTTTGAGCCTGAATTGGAGATATAAACGGGTACAGACGATGCATGCACATATTGACTTTGGGCACCTAAAATATCGATTTTCAGCATGTTTTGGGCCTGTATTTTGAATATATTCTAACTAGGAGTAGGCATGTACAGATCGCTTCAGGGACCCAAAAATATCGAATTTTCGCGTGTTTTGAGCTTGAATTTGAGATATAAACGGGTACAGAAGATGCATGCACATATCGACTTTGGACACTTAAAATATCGATTATTAGCATGTTTTGAGCCTATATTTTGAAAACATTCTAGCACTGACTAGACATGTACCGATCGCTTCTGGGACCCAAAATTATCAAATTTTCGGTTCTTTTGAGGTTGAATTTGAGATATAAACGAGTGCAGAAGATGACACTTAACATATCTATTTTCAGCATGTTTTGGGCCTGTATTTTAAAAATACTCTAACACGGAGTAGGCATGTACAGTTCGCTTCTGGGACCCCAAAATATCGAATTTTCGGGTGTTTTGGGCCTGAATTTGAAATATCGACTTTGGGCACCTAAAACATCGATTTTTAGCATGTTTTGGGCCTATATTTTGAAAATATTCTAGCACTGAATAGGCATGTACAGATCGCTTCTGGGACCCAAAAATATCGAATTTTCGGGTGTTTTGAGGTTGAAATTGGGATATAAACGGGTGCAGAAGATGCATACACATGTTGACTTTTGTCACCTAAAATATCGATTTTCAGCTTGTTTTGGGCCTGTATTTTGAAAATACTCTAACACGGAGTAAGCAAGTACAGATCGCTTCTGGGACCCCAAAATATCGAATTTTCGGGTGTTTTGAGCCTGAATTTGAGATATAAACGGGTACAGAAGATGCATCCACATATCGACTTTTGGGCACCTAAAAGATCGATTTTCAGTATGTTTTGGGCCTGTATATTGAAAATACTCTAACATGGAGTAGACATGTACAGATCGCTTCTGGGACCCCAAAATATCGAATTTTTGGGTGTTTTTGGCCTGAATTTGAAATATCGACTTTGGGCACCAAAAATATCGATTTGTAGCATGTTTTGGGCCTATATTTTGAAAATATTCTAGCACTGAGTAGGCATGTACAGATGGCTTCTTGGACCCCAAAATATCGAATTTTCGGGTGTTTTGAGCCTGAATTTAAGATATAAACGGGTACAGAAGATGCATGCACATATTGACTTTGGGCACCTAAAATATCGATTTTCAACATGTTTTAGGCCTGTATTTTGAAAATACTCTAACAAGGAGTAGGCATGTACAGATCGCTTCTGGGACCCAAAAATATAGAATTCTCGGGTGTTTTTTTAGTCTGAATTTGAGATATAAACGGGTACAGAAGATGCATGCACATAGCGACTTTGGACACTTAAAATATCGATTTTTAGCATGTTTTGAGCCTATATTTTGAAAACATTCTAGCACTGACTGGACATGTACAGATCGCTTCTGAAACCCAAAATTATCGAATTTTCGGGTGTTTTGAGGTTGAATTTGAGATATAAACGAGTGCAGAAGATGCATACACATGTTCAATTTGGGTACCTAAAATATCGATTTTTAGCATGTTTTGGGCCTGCATCTGAGTAGGCATGTACAGATCGCTTCTGGGACCCCAAAATATCGAATTTTCGGGTGTTTGGAGCCTGAATTTGAGATATAAACGGGTACAGAAGATGCATGCTCATATCGACTTTTGGGCACCTAAAAGATCGATTTTCAGTATGTTTTAAGCCTGTATTTTGAAAATACTCTAACACGGAGTAGGCATGTTCAGTTCGCTTCTGGGACCCCAAAATATCGAATTTTCGGGTGTTTTGCGCCTGAATTAGAGATATCGACTTTGGGGACCTAAAATATCGATTTTTAGCATGTTTTGGGCCTATATTTTGAAAATATTCTAGCACTCAGTAGGCATGTACAGATCACTTCTGGGACCCCAAAATATCAAATTTTCGGGAGTTTTGAGCCTGAATTTGAGATATAAACGGGTACAGATGATGCATGCACATATCGACTTTAGACACTTAAAATATCGATTTTTAGAATGTTTTGAGCCTATATTTTGAAAAAATTCTAGCACTGAGTAGGCATGTACAGATCGCTTCTGGGACCCCAAAATATCGAATTTTCGGGTGTTTTGAGGTTTAATTTGGGATATCGACTTTGGGCACCTAAAATATCGATTTTTAGCATGTTTTGGGCCTATATTTTGAAAATATTCTAGCACTGAGTAGGCATGTACAGACCGCTTCTGGGGCCCCAAAATATCGAATTTTCGTGTGTTTTGAGCCTGAATTGGAGATATAAACGGGTACAGAAGATGCATGCACATATTGACTTTGGGCACCTAAAATATCGATTTTCAGCATGTTTTGGGCCTGTATTTTGAATATATTCTAACTAGGAGTAGGCATGTACAGATCGCTTCAGGGACCCAAAAATATCGAATTTTCGGGTGTTTTGAGCTTGATTTTGAGATATAAACGGGTACAGAAGATGCATGCACATATCGACTTTGGACACTTAAAATATCGATTTTTAGCATGTTTTGAGCCTATATTTTGAAAACATTCTAGCACTGACTAGACATGTACCGATCGCTTCTGTGACCCAAAATTATCAAATTTTCGGTTCTTTTGAGGTTGAATTTGAGATATAAACGAGTGCAGAAGATGACACTTAACATATCTATTTTCAGCATGTTTTGGGCCTGTATTTTAAAAATACTCTAACACGGAGTAGGCATGTACAGTTCGCTTCTGGGACCCCAAAATATCGAATTTTCGGGTGTTTTGGCCCTGAATTTGAAATATCGACTTTGGGCACCTAGAAGATCGATTTTTAGCATGTTTTGGGCCTATATTTTGAAAATATTCTAGCACTGAATAGGCATGTACAGATCGCTTCTGGGACCCAAAAATATCGAATTTTCGGGTGTTTTGAACCTGAATTTGAGATATAAACAGGTACAGAAGATGCATGCACATAGCGACTTTGGACACTTAAAAGATCGATTTTCAGTATGTTTTGAGACTGTATTTTGAAAATACTCTAACACGGAGTAGGCATGTTCAGTTCGCTTCTGGGACCCCAAAATATCGAATTTTCGGGTGTTTTGCGCCTGAATTTGAGATATTGACTTTGGGGACTTAAAATATCGATTTTTAGCATGTTTTGGGCCTATATTTTGAAAAAATTCTAGCACTGAGTAGGCATGTACAGATCGCTTCTGGGACCCCAAAATATCGAATTTTCGGGTGTTTTGAGGTTAAATTTGTTATATAAACGGGTACAGAAGATGCATGCACAAATCGACTTTTGGGCACCTAAAAGATCGATTTTCAGTATGTTTTAAGCCTGTATTTTGAGAATACTCTAACACGGAGTAGGCATGTACAGTTCGCTTCTGGGACCCCAAAATATCGAATTTTCGGGTGTTTTGGGCCTGAATCTGAGATATCGACTTTTGGGACCTAAAATATCGATTTTTAGCATGTTTTGGGCCTATATTTTGAAAATATTCTAGCGCTAAGTAGGCATGTACAGATCACTTCTGGGACCCAAAAATATCGAATTTTCGGGTGTTTTGAGCCTGAATTTGAGATATAAACGGGTACAGATGATACATGCACATATCGACTTTGGACACTTAAAATATCGATTTTGAGCATGTTTTAGGTCTGTATCTTGAAAATATTCTAACTAGGAGTAGAGATGTACAGATCGCTTCTAGGACCCAAAAATACCGAACTTTCGGGTGTTTTGAGCCTGAATTTGAGATATAAACAGGTACAGAAGATGCATGCACATATTAACTTTGGGCACCTAAAATATCGATTTTCAGCATGTTTTGGGCCTGTATATTGAAAATACTCTAACTAGGAGTAGGCATGTACAGATCGCTTCTGGGACCCAAAAATATCGAATTTTCGGGTGTTTTGAGCCTGAATTTGAGATATAAACGGGTACAGACGATGCATGCACATTTCGACTTTGGACACTTAAAATATCGATTTTTAGCATGTTTTGAGCCTATATTTTGAAAACATTCTAGCACTGACTAGACATGTACAGATCGCTTCTGGGACCCAAAATTATCGAATTCTCGGGTGTTTTGAGGTTGAATTTGAGATATAAACGAGTGCAGAAGATGCATACACATGTTCAATTTGTGTTCCTAAAATATCGATTTTTAGCATGTTTTGGGCCTGCATCTGAGTAGGCATGTACAGATCGCTTCTGGGACCCCAAAATATCGAATTTTCGGGTGTTTGGAGCCTGAATTTGAGATATAAACAGGTACAGAAGATGCATGCACATATCGACTTTTGGGCACCTAAAAGATCGATTTTCAGTATGTTATGGGCCTGCATTTTGAAAATACTCTAACACGGAGTAGGCATGTACAGTTCGCTTCTGGTACCCCAAAATATCGAATTTTCGGGTGTTTTGGGCCTGAATTTGAGATATCGACTTTTGGGACCTAAAATATCGATTTTTAGCATGTTTTGGGCCTATATTTTGAAAATATTCTAGCACTAAGTAGGCATGTACAGATCACTTCTGGGACCCCAAAATATCGAATTTTCGGGTGTTTTGGGCCTGAATTTGAGATATAAACGGGTACAGATGATGCATGCACATATCGACTTTAGACACTTAAAATATCGATTTTTAGAATGTTTTGAGCCTATATTTTGAAAAAATTCTAGCACTGAGTAGGCATGTACAGATCGCTTCTGGGACCCCAAAATATCGAATTTTCGGGTGTTTTGAGGTTTAATTTGGGATATCGACTTTGGGCACCTAAAATATCGATTTTTAGCATGTTTTGGGCCTATATTTTGAAAATATTCTAGCACTGAGTAGGCATGTACAGACCGCTTCTGGGGCCCCAAAATATCGAATTTTCGTGTGTTTTGAGCCTGAATTGGAGATATAAACGGGTACAGAAGATGCATGCACATATTGACTTTGGGCACCTAAAATATCGATTTTCAGCATGTTTTGGGCCTGTATTTTGAATATATTCTAACTAGGAGTAGGCATGTACAGATCGCTTCAGGGACCCAAAAATATCGAATTTTCGGGTGTTTTGAGCTTGAATTTGAGATATAAACGGGTAAAGAAGATGCATGCACATATCGACTTTGGACACTTAAAATATCGATTATTAGCATGTTTTGAGCCTATATTTTGAAAACATTCTAGCACTGAC
Organism: Petrolisthes cinctipes; assembly: GCA_033782935.1. Taxonomy (NCBI): domain Eukaryota; kingdom Metazoa; phylum Arthropoda; class Malacostraca; order Decapoda; family Porcellanidae; genus Petrolisthes; species Petrolisthes cinctipes. Next base: position 891,322 of record JAWQEG010001185.1, read on the forward strand.
TAGACATGTACCGATCGCTTCTGGGACCCAAAATTATCAAATTTTCGGTTCTTTTGAGGTTGAATTTGAGATATAAACGAGTGCAGAAGATGACACTTAACATATCTATTTTCAGCATGTTTTGGGCCTGTATTTTAAAAATACTCTAACACGGAGTAGGCATGTACAGTTCGTTTCTGGGACCCCAAAATATCGAATTTTCGGGTGTTTTGGGCCTGAATTTGAAATATCGACTTTGGGCACCTAAAACATCGATTTTTAGCATGTTTTGGGCCTATATTTTGAAAATATTCTAGCACTGAATAGGCATGTACAGATCGCTTCTGGGACCCAAAAATATCGAATTTTCGGGTGTTTTGAACCTGAATTTGAGATATAAACAGGTACAGAAGATGCATGAACATAGCGACTTTGGACACTTAAAAGATCGATTTTCAGTATGTTTTGAGACTGTATATTGAAAATACTCTAACACGGAGTAGGCATGTTCAGTTCGCTTCTGGGACCCCAAAATATCGAATTTTCGGGTGTTTTGCGCCTGAATTTGAGATATCGACTTTGGGGACCTAAAATATCGATTTTTAGCATGTTTTGGGCCTATATTTTGAAAAAATTCTAGCACTGAGTAGGCATGTACAGATCGCTTCTGGGACCCCAAAATATCGAATTTTCGGGTGTTTTGAGGTTAAATTTGGGATATAAACGGGTACAGAAGATGCATGCACAAATCGACTTTTGGGCACCTAAAAGATCGATTTTCAGTATGTTTTAAGCCTGTATTTTGAGAATACTCTAACACGGAGTAGGCATGTACAGTTCGCTTCTGGGACCCCAAAATATCGAATTTTCGGGTGTTCTGGGCCTGAATCTGAGATATCGACTTTTGGGACCTAAAATATCGATTTTTAGCATGTTTTGGGCCTATATTTTGAAAATATTCTAGCACTAAGTAGGCATGTACAGATCACTTCTGGGACCCAAAAATATCGAATTTTCGGGTGTTTTGGGCCTGAATTTGAGATCTAAACGGGTACAGATGATGCATGCACATATCGACTTTGGACACTTAAAATATCGATTTTTAGAATGTTTTGAGCCTATATTTTGAAAACATTCTAGCACTGAGTAGGCATGTACAGATCGCTTCTGGGACACAAAAATATCGAATTTTCGGGTGTTTTGAGGTTGAATTTGGAATATAAACGGGTGCAGAAGATGCATACACATGTTGACTTTGGTTACCTAAAATATCGATTTTCAGCTTGTTTTGGGCCTGTATCTTGAAAACATTCTAACTAGGAGTAAGGATGTATAGATCGCTTCTGGGACCCCAAAATATCGAATTTTCGGGTGTTTTGAGCCTGAATTTGAGATATAAACGGGTACAGAAGATGCATACACATATTGACTTTGGGCACCTAAAATATCGATTTTCAGCATGTTTTGGGCCTGTATTTTGAAAATACTCTAACTAGGAATAGGCATGTACAGATCGCTTCTGGGACCTAAAAATATCGAATTTTCGGGTGTTTTGAGCCTGAATATGAGATATAAACGGGTACAGAAGATGCATCCACATATCGACTTATGGGCACCTTACAGATCGATTTTCAGTATGTTTTGGGCCTGTATATTGAAAATACTCTAACACGGAGTAGGCATGTACAGATCGCTTCTGGGACCCCAAAATATCGAATTTTTGGGTGTTATTGGCCTGAATTTGAGATATCGACTTTGGGCACCTAAAATATCGATTTGTTGCATGTTTTGGGCCTATATTTTGAAAATAATCTAGCACTGAGTAGGCATGTACAGATCGCTTCTGGGACCCCAAAATATCGAATTTTCGGGTGTTTGGAGCCTGAATTTGAGATATAAACGGGTACAGAAGATGCATACCCATATTGACTTTGGGCACCTAAAATATCGATTTTCAGCATGTTTTGGGCCTGCATCTGAGTAGGCATGTACAGATCGCTTCTGGGACCCCAAAATATCGAATTTTTGGGTGTTTGGAGCCTGAATTTGAGAAATAAACGGGTACAGAAGATGCATGCACATATCGACTTTTGGGCACCTAAAAGTTCGATTTTCAGTATGTTTTGGGCCTGTATTTTGAAAATACTCTAACACGGAGTAGGCATGTACAGTTCGCTTCTGGGACCCCAAAATATCGAATTTTCGGTTGTTTTGGGCCTGAATTTGAAATATCGACTTTGGGCACCTAAAATATCGATTTTTAGCATGTTTTGGGCCTATATTTTGAAAATATTCTATCACTGAGTAGGCATGTACATATCGCTTCTCGGACCCCACATTATCGAATTTTCGGGTGTTTGGAGCCTGAATTTGAGATATAAACGGGAACAGAATAGGCATGCACATATCAACTTTTGGGCACCTAAAAGATCGATTTTGAGCATGTTTTGGGTCTGTATCTTGAAAACATTCTAACTAGGAGTAGGGATGTACAGATCGCTTCTAGGACCCAAAAATACCGAATTTTCGGGTGTCTTGAGCCTGAATTTGAGATATAAACGGGTACAGATGATGCATGCACATATCTACTTTGGGCACCTAAAATATCGATATTTAGCATGTTTTGGGACTATATTTTGAAACAATTCTGGCACTGAGTAGGCATGTACAGATCGCTTCTGGGACCAAAAAATATCGAATTTTCGGGTGTTTTGAGGTTGAATTTGGGATATAAACGGGTACAGAAGAAGCATGCACTTATCGACTTTTGGGCGCCTATAAGATCGATTTTCAGTATGTTTTGGGCCTGTATTTTGAAAATACTCTAACACGGAGTAGGCATGTACAGATCGCTTCTGGGACCCCAAAATATAGAATTTTCGGGTGTTTTGGGCCTGAATTTGAGATATCGACATTGGACACTTAAAATATCGATTTTCAGCATGTTTTGGGCCTGTTTTTTGAAAACATTCTAGCACTGAGTAGGCATGCACAGATCGCTTCTGGGACCCCAAAATACCGAGTTTTTGGGTGTTTTGGACCTGAATTTGAGATATCGACTTTGGGGACCTAAAATATCGATTTTTAGCATGTTTTGGGCCTATATTTTGAAAATATTCTAGCACCGAGTAGGCATGTACAGATCGCTTCTGGGACCCCAAAATATCGAATTGTCGGGTGTTTTGAGCCTGTATTTTAGATATAAACGGGTACAGAAGATGCATGCACATATTGACTTTGGGCACCTAATATATCGATTTTCAGCATGTTTTGGGCCTGTATTTTGAAAATACTCTAACTAGGAGTAGGCATGTACAGATTGCTTTTGGGACCCAAAAATATCGAATTTTCGGGTGTTTTGAGCCTGAATTTGAGATATAAACTGGTACAGAAGATGCATGCACATATCGACTTTGGACACTTAAAATATCGATTTTTAGCATGTTTTGAGCCTATATTTTGAAAACATTCTAGCACTTACTAGACATGTACAGATCGCTTCTGGGACCCAAAATTATCAAATTTTCGGGGGTTTTGAGGTTTAATTTGAGATATATACGAGTGCAGAAGATGCATACCCATGTTGACTTTTGGCACCTAAAATGTCGATTTTCAGCATGTTTTGGGCCTGCATCTTAGTAGGCATGTACAGATCGCTTCTGGGACCCCAAAATATCGAATTTTTGGGTGTTTGGAGCTTGAATTTGAGATATAAACGGGTACAGAAGATGCATGCACATATCGACTTTTGGGCACCTAAAATATCGATTTTCAGTATGTTTTGGGCCTGTATTTTGAAAATACTCTAAAACGGAGTAGGCATGTACAGTTCGCTTCTGGGACCCCAAAATATCGAATTTTCGGGTGTTTTGGGCCTGAATTTGAGATATCGACTTTTGGGACCTAAAATATTGATTTTTAGCATGTTTTGGGCCTATATTTTGAAAATATTCTAGCACTAAGTAGGCATGTACAGATCACTTCTGGGACCCAAAAATATCGAATTTTCGGGTGTTTTGAGCCTGAATTTGAGATATAAACGGGTACAGATGATACATGCACATATCGACTTTGGACACTTAAAATATCGATTTTGAGCATGTTTTGGGTCTGTATCTTGAAAACATTCTAACAAGGAGTAGAGATGTACAGATCGCTTCTAGGACCCAAAAATACCGAACTTTCGGGTGTTTTGAGCCTGAATTTGAGATATAAACAGGTACAGAAGATGCATGCACATATTGACTTTGGGCACCTAAAATATCGATTTTCAGCATGTTTTGGGCCTGTATTTTGAAAATACTCTAACTAGGAGTAGGCATGTACAGATCGCTTCTGGGACCCAAAAATATCGAATTTTCGGGTGTTTTGAGCCTGAATTTGAGATATAAACGGGTACAGACGATGCATACACATTTCGACCTTGGACACTTAAAATATCGATTTTTAGCATGTTTTGAGCCTATATTTTGAAAACATTCTAGCACTGACTAGACATGTACAGATCGCTTCTGGGACCCCAAATTATCGAATTTTCGGGTGTTTTGAGGTTGAATTTGAGATATAAACGAGTGCAGAAGATGCATACACATGTTCAATTTGTGTTCTTAAAATATCGATTTTTAGCATGTTTTGGGCCTGCATCTGAGTAGGCATGTACAGATCGCTTCTGGGACCCCAAAATATCGAATTTTCGGGTGTTTTGAGACTGAATTTGAGATATAAACGGGTACAGAAGATGCATGCACATATTGACTTTGGGCACCTAAAATATCGATTTTCAGCATGTTTTGGGCCTGTATTTTGAAAATACTCTAACTAGGATTAGGCATGTACAGATCGCTTCTGGGACCTAAAAATATCGAATTTTCGGGTGTTTTGAGTCTGAATATGAGATATAAACGGGTACAGAAGATGCATCCACATATCGACTTTTGGGCACCTAAAAGATCGATTTTCAGTATGTTTTGGGCCTGTATATTAAAAATACTCTAACACGGAGTAGGCATGTACAGATCGCTTCTGGGACCCCAAAATATCGAATTTTTGGGTGTTATTGGCCTGAATTTGAGATATCGACTTTGGGCACCTAAAATATCGATTTGTTGCATGTTTTGGGCCTATATTTTGAAAATAATCTAGCACTGAGTAGGCATGTACAGATCGCTTCTGGGACCCCAAAATATCGAATTTTCGGGTGTTTTGAGCCTGAATTTGAGATATAAACGGGTACAGAAGATGCATGCACATATCGACTTTTGGGCACTTAAAATATTGATTTTGAGCATGTTTTGGGTCTGTATCTTGAAAACATTCTAACTAGGAGTAGGGATGTACAGATCGCTTCTGGCACCCAAAAATACCGAATTTTCGGGTGTTTTGAGCCTGAATTTGAGATATAAACGGGTACAGAAGATGCATGCACATATCGACATTGGACACTTAAAATATCGATTTTCAGCATGTTTTGGGCTTTTTTTTTGAAAACATTCTAACACTGAGTAGGCATGTACAGATCGCTTCTGGGACCCCAAAATATCGAGTTTTTGGGTGTTTTGGACCTGAATTTGAGATATCGACTTTGCGGACCTAAAATATCGATTCTTAGCATGTTTTGGGCCTATATTTTGAAAATATTCTAGCACCGAGTATGCATGTACAGATCGCTTCTGGGACCCCAAAATATCGAATTTTCGGGTGTTTTGAGCCTGTATTTGAGATATAAACGGGTACAGAAGATGCATGCACATATTGACTTTGGGCACCTTAAAATACCGATTTTCAGCATGTTTTGGGCCTGTATTTTGAAAATACTCTAACTAGGAGTAGGCATGTACAGATCGCTTTTGGGACCCCAAAATATCGAATTTTCGGGTGTTTTGAGCCTGAATTTGTGATATAAACGGGCACAGAAGATGCATGCACATATCGACTTTGGACACTTAAAATATCGATTTTTAGCATGTTATGAGCCTATATTTTGAAAACATTCTAGCACTGACTAGACATGTACAGATCGCTTCTGGGACCCAAAATTATCAAATTTTCGGGGGTTTTGAGGTTTAATTTGAGATATAAACGAGTGCAGAAGATGCATACCCATGTTGACTTTGGGCACTTAAAATATCGATTTTCAGCATGTTTTGGGCCTGCATCTGAGTAGGCATGTACAGATCGCTTCTGGGACCCCAAAATATCGAATTTTTGGGTGTTTGGAGCCTGAATTTGAGATATAAACGGGTACAGAAGATGCATGCACATATCGACTTTTGGGCACCGAAAAATTCGATTTTCAGCATGTTTTGGGCCTGAATTTTGAAAATACTCTAACACGGAGTAGGCATGTACAGTTCGCTTCTGGGACCCCAAAATATCTAATTTTCGGTTGTTTTGGGCCTGAATTTGAAATATCGACTTTGGGCACCTAAAATATCGATTTTTAGCATGTTTTGGGCCTATATTTTGAAAATATTCTATCACTGAGTAGGCATGTACAGATCGCTTCTCGGACCCCACATTATCGAATTTTCGGGTGTTTGGAGCCTGAATTTGTGATATAAACGGGTATAGAAGATGCATGCACATATCAACTTTTGGGCACCTAAAAGATCGATTTTGAGCATGTTTTGGGTCTGTATCTTGAAAACATTCTAACTAGGAGTAGGGATGTACAGATCGCTTTTAGGACCCAAAAATACCGAATTTTCGGGTGTCTTGAGCCTGAATTTGAGATATAAACGGGTACAGATGATGCATGCACATATCGACTTTGGGCACCTAAAATATCGATATTTAGCATGTTTTGGGACTATATTTTGAAAAAATTCTAGCACTGAGTAGGCATGTACAGATCGCTTCTGGGACCAAAAAATATCGATTTTTCGGGTGTTTTGAGGTTGAATTTGGGATATAAACGGGTACAGAATAAGCATGCACTTATCGACTTTTGGGCGCCTATAAGATCGATTTTCAGTATGTTTTGGGCCTGTATTTTGAAAATACTCTAACACGGAGTAGGCATGTACAGTTCGCTTCTGGGACCCCAAAATATAGAATTTTCGGGTGTTTTGGGCCTGAATTTGAGAGATCGACATTGGACACTTAAAATATCGATTTTCAGCATGTTTTAGGCCTGTTTTTTGAAAACATTCTAGCACTGAGTAGGCATGCACAGATCGCTTCTGGGACCCCGAAATATCGAGTTTTTGGGTGTTTTGGACCTGAATTTGAGATATCGACTTTGGGGACCTAAAATATCGATTTTTAGCATGTTTTGGGCCTATATTTTGAAAATATTCTAGCACCGAGTAGGCATGTACAGATCGCTTCTGGGACCCCAAAATATCGAATTTTCGGGTGTTTTGAGCCTGTATTTGAGATATAAACGGGTACAGAAGATGCATGCACATATTGACTTTGGGCACCTAAAATATCGATTTTCAGCATGTTTTGGGCCTGTATTTTGAAAATACTCTAACTAGGAGTAGGCATGTACAGATTGCTTTTGGGACCCCAAAATATCGAATTTCCGGGTGTTTTGAGCCTGAATTTGGGATATAAACGGGTACAGAAGATGCATGCACATATCGACTTTGGACACTTAAAATATCGATTTTTAGCATGTTTTGAGCCTATATTTTGAAAACATTCTAGCACTGACTAGACATGTACAGATCGCTTCTGGGACCCAAAATTATCAAATTTTCGGGGGTTTTGAGGTTTAATTTGAGATATATACGAGTGCAGAAGATGCATCCCCATGTTGTCTTTGGGAACCTAAAATATCGATTTTCAGCATGTTTTGGGCCTGCATCTGAGTAGGCATGTACAGATCGCTTCTGGGACCCCAAAATATCAAATTTTGGGGTGTTTGGAGCTTGAATTTGAGATATAAACGGGTACAGAAGATGCATGCACATATCGACTTTTGGGCACCTAAAATATCGATTTTCAGTATGTTTTGGGCCTGTATCTTGAAAACATTCTAACTAGGAGTAGGGATGTACAGATCGCTTCTAGGACCCAAAAATATCGAATTTTCGGTTGTTTTGGGTCTGAATTTGAGATATAAACGGGTACAGATGATGCATGCACAAATCGACTTTGGGCACCTAAAATATCGATATTTAGCATGTTTTGGGACTATATTTTGAAAAAATTCTAGCACTGAGTAGGGATGTACAGATCGCTTCTGGGACCAAAAAATAACGAATTTTCGGGTGTTTTGAGGTTGAATTTGGGATATAAACGGGTACAGAAGATGCATGCACTTATCGACTTTTGGGCGCCTATAAGATCGATTTTCAGAATGTTTTGGGCCTGTATTTTGAAAATACTCTAACTAGGAGTAGGCATGTACAGATCGCTTTTGGGACCCAAAAATACCGAATTTTCGGGTGTTTTGAGCCTGAATTTGAGATATAAACGGGTACAGAAGATGCATGCACATATCGACATTGGACCCTTAAAATATCGATTTTCAGCATGTTTTGGGCCTGTTTTTTGAAAACATTCTAGCACTGAGTAGGCATGCACACATCGCTTCTGGGACCCCAAAATATCGAGTTTTTGGATGTTTTGGACCTGAATTTGTGATATCGACTTTGGGGACCTAAAATATCGATTTTTAGCATCTTTTGGGCCTATATTTTGAAAATATTCTAGCACCGAGTAGGCATGTACAGATCGCTTCTGGGACCCCAAAATATCGAATTTTCGGGTGTTTTGAGCCTGTATTTGAGATATAAACGGGTACAGAAGATACATGCACATATTGGCTTTGGGCACCTAAAATATCGATTTTCAGCATGTTTTGGGCCTGTATTTTGAAAATACTCTAACTAGGAGTAGGCATGTACAGATCGCTTTTGGGACCCAAAAATATCGAATTTTCGGGTGTTTTGAGCCTGAATTTGAGATATAAACGGGAACAGAAGATGCATGCACATATCGACTTTGGACACTTAAAATATCGATTGTTAGCATGTTTTGAGCCTATATTTTGAAAAAATTCTAGCACTGAGTAAGCATGTACAGATCGCTTCTGGGACACAAAAATATCGAATTTTCGGGTGTTTTGAGGTTGAATTTGGAATATATACGGGTGCAGGAGATGCATACACATGTTGACTTTGGTCACCTAAAATATCGATTTTCAGCTTGTTTTTGGCCTGTATCTTGAAAACATTCTAACTAGGAGTAAGGATGTACAGATCGCTTCTGGGACCCCAAAATATCGAATTTTCGGGTGTTTTGAGCCTGAATTTGAGATATAAACGGGTACAGAAGATACATGCACATATCGACTTTTGGGCACCTAAAATATCGATTTTGAGCATGTTTTGGGTTTTGTATCTTGAAAACATTCTAACTAGGAGTAGGGGTGTACAGATCGCTTCTAGGTCCCAAAAATACCGAATTTTCGGGTGTTTTGAGCCTGAATTTGAGATATAAACGGGTACAGAAGATGCATGCACATATTGACTTTGGGCACCTAAAATATCGATTTTCAGCATGTTTTGGGCCTGTATCTTGAAAACATTCTAACTAGGAGTAAGGATGTACAGATCGCTTCTGGGACCCCAAAATATCGAATTTTCGGGTGTTTTGAGCCTGAATTTGAGATATAAACGGGTACAGAAGATACATGCACATATCGACTTTTGGGCACCTAAAATATCGATTTTGAGCATGTTTTGGGTTTTGTATCTTGAAAACATTCTAACTAGGAGTAGGGATGTACAGATCGCTTCTAGGACCCAAAAATACCGAATTTTCGGGTGTTTTGAGCCTGAATTTGAGATATAAACGGGTACAGAAGATGCATGCACATATTGACTTTGGGCACCTAAAATATCGATTTTCAGCATGTTTTGGGCCTGTATTTTGAAAATACTTTAACTAAGAGTAGGCATGTACAGATCGCTTCTGGGACCCAAAAATATCGAATTTTCGGTGTTTTGAGCCTGAATTTGAGATATAAACGGGTACAGAAGATGCATCCACATATCGACTTTTGGGCACCTAAAAGATCGATTTTGGGCCTGTATATTAAAAATACTCTAACACGGAGTAGGCATGTACAGATCGCTTTTGGGACCCCAAAATATCGAATTTTTGGGTGTTATTGGCCTGAATTTGAGATATCGACTTTGGGCACCTAAAATATCGATTTGTTGCATGTTTTGGGCCTATATTTTGAAAATATTCTAGCACTGAGTAGTCATGTACAAATCGCTTCTAAGACCCCAAAATATCGAATTTTCGGGTGTTTTGAGCCTGAATTTGAGATATAAACGGATACAGAAGATGCATGCACATATCGACTTTTAGGCACTTAAAATATTGATTTTGAGCATGTTTTGGGTCTGTATCTTGAAAACATTCTAACTAGGAGTAGGGATGTACAGATCGCTTCTGGGACCCAAAAATACCGAATTTTCGTGTGTTTTGAGCCTGAATTTGAGATATAAACGGGTACAGAAGATGCATGCACATATCGACATTGGACACTTAAAATATCGATTTTCAGCATGTTTTGGGCCTGTTTTTTGAAAACATTCTAGCACTAAGTAGGCATGTACAGATCGCTTCTGGGACCCCAAAATATCGAGTTTTTGGGTGTTTTGGACCTGAATTTGAGATATCGACTTTGGGGACCTAAAATATCGATTTTTAGCATGTTTTGGGCCTATATTTTGAAAATATTCTAGCACCGAGTAGGCATGTACAGATCGCTTCTGGGACCCCAAAATATCGAATTTTCGGGTGTTTTGAGCCTGTATTTGAGATATAAACGGGTACAGAAGATGCATGCACATATTGACTTTGGGCACCTAAAATATCGATTTTCAGTATGTTTTGGGCCTGTATTTTGAAAATACTCTAACACGGAGTAGGCATGTACAGTTCGCTTCTGGGACCCCAAAATATCGAATTTTCGGTTGTTTTGGGTCTGAATTTGAAATATCGACTTTAGGCACCTAAAATATCGATTTTTTAGCATGTTTTGGGCCTTTATTTTGCAAATATTCTAGCACTGAGTAGGCATGTACAGATCGCTTCTGGGACCCCACAATATCGAATTTTCGGGGTTTGGAGCCTGAATTTGAGATATAAACGGGTACAGATGATGCATGCACATATTGACTTCTGCACCTAAAATATCGATTTTCAGCATGTTTTGGGCCTGTATTTTCAAAATACTCTAACGAGGAGTAGGCATGTACAGATCGCTTCTGGGACCCAGAAATATCGAATTTTCGGGTATTTTGAGCCTGAATTTGAGATATAAACGGGTACAGAAGAAGCATGCACATATCGACTTTAGACACTTAAAATATCGATTTTTAGCATGTTTTGAGCCTATATTTTGAAAACATTCTAGCACTGACTAGACATGTACAGATCGCTTCTGGGACCCCAAAATATCGAATTTTTAGGTGTTTGGAGCCTGAATTTGAGATATAAACGGGTACAGAAGATGCATGCACATATCGACTTTTGGGCACCTAAAAGATCGATTTTCAGTATGTTTTGGGCCTGTATTTTGAAAATACTCTAACACGGAGTAGGCATGTACAGTTCGCTTCTGGGAACCCAAAATATCGAATTTTCGGTTGTTTTGGGTCTGAATTTGAAATATCGACTTTAGGCACCTAAAATATCGATTTTTAGCATGTTTTGGGCCTTTATTTTGAAATATTCTAGCACTGAGTAGGCATGTACAGATCGCTTCTGGGACCCCACAATATCGAATTTTCGGGTGTTTGGAGCCTGAATTTGAGATATAAAAGGGTACAGATGATGCATGCACATATTGACTTCTGCACCTAAAATATCGATTTTCAGCATGTTTTGGGCCTGTATTTTCAAAATACTCTAACGAGGAGTAGGCATGTACAGATTGCTTCTGGGACCCAGAAATATCGAATTTTCGGGTATTTTGAGCCTGAATTTGAGATATAAATGGGTACAGATGATGCATGCACATATCGACTTTTGGCCACCTAAAATATCGATTTTTAGCATGTTTTGGGTCTATATTTTCAAAATATTCTAGCACTGAGTAGGCATGATGTACAGATCGCTTCTGGGACCCTAAAATATCGAATTTTCGGGTGTTTTGAGCCTGAATTTGAGATATCGACTTTGGGGACCTAAAATATCGATTTTTAGCATGTTTTGGGCCTATATTTTGAAAATATTCTAGCACCGAGTAAGCATGTACAGATCGCTTCTGGGACCCCAAAATATCGAATTTTCGGGTGTTTTGAGCCTGTATTTGAGATATAAACGGGTACAGAAGATGCATGCACATATTGACTTTGGGCACCTAAAATATCGATTTCAGCATGTTTTGGGCCTGTATTTTGAAAATACTCTAACTAGGAGTAGGCATGTACAGATCGCTTTTGGGACCCAAAAATATCGAATTTTCGGGTGTTTTGAGCCTGAATTTGAGATATAAACGGGTACAGAAGAAGCATGCACATATCGACTTTGGACACTTAAAATATCGATTTTTAGCATGTTTTGAGCCTATATTTTGAAAACATTCTAGCACTGACTAGACATGTACAGATCGCTTCTGGGACCCCAAAATATCGAATTTTTAGGTGTTTGGTTACCTGAATTTGAGATATAAACGGGTACAGAAGATGCATGCACATATCGACTTTTGGGCACCTAAAAGATCGATTTTCAGTATGTTTTGGGCCTGTATTTTGAAAATACTCTAACACGGAGTAGGCATGTACAGTTCGCTTCTGGGACCCCAAAATATCGAATTTTCGGTTGTTTTGGGTCTGAATTTGAAATATCGACTTTGGGCACCTAAAATATCGATTTTTAGCATGTTTTGGGCCTATATTTTGAAAATATTCTAGCACTGAGTAAGCATGTACAGATCGCTTCTGGGACCCCACAATATCGAATTTTCGGGTGTTTGGAGCCTGAATTTGAGATATAAACGGGTACAGATGATGCATGCACATATTGACTTCTGCACCTAAAATATCGATTTTCAGCATGTTTTGGGCCTGTATTTTTAAAATACTCTAACGAGGAGTAGGCATGTACAGATCGCTTCTGGGACCCAAAAATATCGAATTTTCGGGTATTTTGAGCCTGAATTTGAGATATAAATGGGTACAGATGATGCATGCACATATCGACTTTTGGCCACCTAAAATATCGATTTTTAGCATGTTTTGGGTCTATATTTTCAAAATATTATAGCACTGAGTAGGCATGATGTACAGATCGCTTCTGGGACCCTAAAATATCGAATTTTCGGGTGTTTTGAGCCTGAATTTGAGATATAAACGGGTACAGAAGATGCATGCACATATCGACTTTTGAGCACCTAAAATATCGATTTTGAGCATGTTTTGGGTCTGTGTCTTGAAAATATTCTAACTAGGAGTAGGGATGTACAGATCGCTTCAAGGCCCAAAAAATACCGAATTTTCGGGTGTTTTTAGGTTGAATTAGGGATATAAACGGGTGCAGAAGATGCATACACATATTGACTTTGGGCACCTAAAATATCGATTTTCAGCATGTTTTGGGCCTGAATCTGAGTAGGCATGTACAGATCGCTTCTGGGACCCCAAAATATCGAATTTTCGGGTGTTTGCAGGCTGAATTTGAGTTATAAACGGGTACAGAAGATGCAAGCACATATCGACTTTTGGGCACCTAAAATATCGATTTTCAGTATGTTTTGGGCCTGTTTTTGGAAATACTCTAACACGGAGTAGGCATGTAAAGATCGCTTCTGGGACCCAAAAATATCGATTTTTCCGGTGTTTTGAGGTTGAATTTGGGATATTAACGGGTACAGAAGATGCATGCACATATCGACTTTTGGGCACCTAAAAGATCGATTTTCAGTATGTTTTGGGCCTGTATTTTGAAAATACTCTAACACGGAGTAGGCATGTACAGTTCGCTTCTGGGACCCCAAAATATCGAATTTTCGGATGTTTTGAGCCTGAATTTGAAATATCGACTTTGGGCACCTAAAATATCGATTTTTAGCATGTTTTGGGCCTATATTTTGAAAATATTCTAGCACTGAGTAGGCATGTACAGATCGCTTCTGGGACCCCAAAATATCGAATTTTCGGGTGTTTTGAGCCTGAATTTGAGATATAAACGGGTACAGAAAATGCATGCACATATCGACTTTTGGGCACCTAAAATATCGATTTTGAGCATGTTTTGGGTCTGCATCTTAAAAACATTCTAACTAGGAGTAGGGATGTACAGATCGCTTCTAGGACCCAAAAATGCTGAATTTTCGGGTGTTTTGATCATGAATTTGAGATATAAACGGGTACAGAAGATGCATGCACATATTGACTTTGGGCACCTAAAATATCGATTTTCTGCATGTTTTGGGCCTGTATTTTGAAAATACTCTAACTAGGAGTAGGCATGTACAGATCGCTTCTGAGACCCAAAAATATCGAATTTTCGGGTGTTTTGAGCCTGAATTTGAGATATAAACGGGTACAGAAGATGCATGCACATATCGACTTTGGACACTTAAAATATCGATTTTTAGCATGTTTTGAGCCTATATTTTGAAAACATTCTAGCACTGACTAGACATGTACAGATCGCTTCTGGGACCCAAAATTATCGAATTTTCGGGTGTTTTGAGGTTGAATTTGAGATATAAACGAGTGAAGAAGATGCATACACATGTTCAATTTGGGTACCTAAAATATCGATTTTTAGCATGTTTTGGGCCTGCATCTGAGTAGGCATGTACAGATCGCTTCTGGGACCCCCAAATATCGAATTTTTGGGTGTTTGGATCCTGAATTTGAGATATAAACGGGTACAGAAGATGCATGCACATATCAACTTTTGGGCACCTAAAAGATCGATTTTGAGCATGTTTTGGGTCTGTATCTTGAAAACATTCTAACTAGGAGTAGGGATGTACAGATCGCTTCTAGGACCCAAAATTACCGAATTTTAGGGTGTCTCGAGCCTGAATTTGAGATATAAACGGGTACAGAAGAAGCATGCACATATCGACTTTGGACACTTAAAATATCGATTTTTAGCATGTTTTGAGCCTATATTTTGAAAACATTCTAGCACTGACTAGACATGTACAGATCGCTTCTGGGACCCCAAAATATCGAATTTTTAGGTGTTTGGAGCCTGAATTTGAGATATAAACGGGTACAGAAGATGCATGCACATATCGACTTTTGGGCACCTAAAAGATCGATTTTCAGTATGTTTTGGGCCTGTATTTTGAAAATACTCTAACACGGAGTAGGCATGATGTACAGATCGCTTCTGGGACCCTAAAATATCGAATTTTAGGGTGTTTTGAGCCTGAATTTGAGATATCGACTTTGGGGACCTAAAATATCGATTTTTAGCATGTTTTGGGCCTATATTTTGAAAATATTCTAGCACCGAGTAAGCATGTACAGATCGCTTCTGGGACCCCAAAATATCGAATTTTCGGGTGTTTTGAGCCTGTATTTGAGATATAAACGGGTACAGAAGATGCATGCACATATTGACTTTGGGCACCTAAAATATCGATTTTCAGCATGTTTTGGGCCTGTATTTTGAAAATACTCTAACTAGGAGTAGGCATGTACAGATCGCTTTTGGGACCCAAAAATATCGAATTTTCGGGTGTTTTGAGCCTGAATTTGAGATATAAACGGGTACAGAAGAAGCATGCACATATCGACTTTGGACACTTAAAATATCGATTTTTAGCATGTTTTGAGCCTATATTTTGAAAACATTCTAGCACTGACTAGACATGTACAGATCGCTTCTGGGACCCCAAAATATCGAATTTTTAGGTGTTTGGTTACCTGAATTTGAGATATAAACGGGTACAGAAGATGCATGCACATATCGACTTTTGGGCACATAAAAGATCGATTTTCAGTATGTTTTGGGCCTGTATTTTGAAAATACTCTAACACGGAGTAGGCATGTACAGTTCGCTTCTGGGACCCCAAAATATCGAATTTTCGGTTGTTTTGGGTCAGAATTTGAAATATCGACTTTGGGCACCTAAAATATCGATTTCTATCATGTTTTGGGCCTATATTTTGAAAATATTCTAGCACTGAGTGAGCATGTACAGATCGCTTCTGGGACCCCACAATATCGAATTTTCGGGTGTTTGGAGCCTGAATTTGAGATATAAACGGGTACAGATGATGCATGCACATATTGACTTCTGCACCTAAAATATCGATTTTCAGCATGTTTTGGGCCTGTATTTTTAAAATACTCTAACGAGGAGTAGGCATGTACAGATCGCTTCTGGGACCCAAAAATATCGAATTTTCGGGTATTTTGAGCCTGAATTTGAGATATAAATGGGTACAGATGATGCATGCACATATCGACTTTTGGCCACCTAAAATATCGATTTTTAGCATGTTTTGGGTCTATATTTTCAAAATATTCTAGCACTGAGTAGGCATGATGTACAGATCGCTTCTGGGACCCTAAAATATCGAATTTTCGGGTGTTTTGAGCCTGAATTTGAGATATAAACGGGTACAGAAGATGCATGCACATATCGACTTTTGAGCACCTAAAATATCGATTTTTAGCATGTTTTGGGCCTGCATCTGAGTAGGCATGTACAGATCGCTTCTGGGACCCCCAAATATCGAATTTTTGGGTGTTTGGATACTGAATTTGAGATATAAACGGGTACAGAAGATGCATGCACATATCAACTTTTGGGCACCTAAAAGATCGATTTTGAGCATGTTTTGGGTCTGTATCTTGAAAACATTCTAACTAGGAGTAGGGATGTACAGATCGCTTCTAGGACCCAAAATTACCGAATTTTAGGGTGTCTCGAGCCTGAATTTGAGATATAAACGGGTACAGAAGAAGCATGCACATATCGACTTTGGACACTTAAAATATCGATTTTTAGCATGTTTTGAGCCTATATTTTGAAAACATTCTAGCACTGACTAGACATGTACAGATCGCTTCTGGGACCCCAAAATATCGAATTTTTAGGTGTTTGGAGCCTGAATTTGAGATATAAACGGGTACAGAAGATGCATGCACATATCGACTTTTGGGCACCTAAAAGATCGATTTTCAGTATGTTTTTGGCCTGTATTTTGAAAATACTCTAACACGGAGTAGGCATGTACAGTTCGCTTCTGGGACCCCAAAATATCGAATTTTCGGTTGTTTTGGGTCTGAATTTGAAATATCGACTTTAGGCACCTAAAATATCGATTTTTAGCATGTTTTGGGCCTTTATTTTGAAAATATTCTAGCACTGAGTAGGCATGTACAGATCGCTTCTGGGACCCCACAATATCGAATTTTCGGGTGTTTGGAGCCTGAATTTGAGATATAAACGGGTACAGATGATGCATGCACATATTGACTTCTGCACCTAAAATATCGATTTTCAGCATGTTTTGGGCCTGTATTTTCAAAATACTCTAACGAGGAGTAGGCATGTACAGATCGCTTCTGGGACCCAGAAATATCGAATTTTCGGGTATTTTGAGCCTGAATTTGAGATATAAATGGGTACAGATGATGCATGCACATATCGACTTTTGGCCACCTAAAATATCGATTTTTAGCATGTTTTGGGTCTATATTTTCAAAATATTCTAGCACTGAGTAGGCATGATGTACAGATCGCTTCTGGGACCCTAAAATATCGAATTTTCGGGTGTTTTGAGCCTGAATTTGAGATATCGACTTTGGGGACCTAAAATATCGATTTTTAGCATGTTTTGGGCCTATATTTTGAAAATATTCTAGCACCGAGTAAGCATGTACAGATCGCTTCTGGGACCCCAAAATATCGAATTTTCGGGTGTTTTGAGCCTGTATTTGAGATATAAACGGGTACAGAAGATGCATGCACATATTGACTTTGGGCACCTAAAATATCGATTTTCAGCATGTTTTGGGCCTGTATTTTGAAAATACTCTAACTAGGAGTAGGCATGTACAGATCGCTTTTGGGACCCAAAAATATCGAATTTTCGGGTGTTTTGAGCCTGAATTTGAGATATAAACGGGTACAGAAGAAGCATGCACATATCGACTTTGGACACTTAAAATATCGATTGTTAGCATGTTTTGAGCCTATATTTTGAAAACATTCTAGCACTGACTAGACATGTACAGATCGCTTCTGGGACCCCAAAATATCGAATTTTTAGGTGTTTGGTTACCTGAATTTGAGATATAAACGGGTACAGAAGATGCATGCACATATCGACTTTTGGGCACCTAAAAGATCGATTTTCAGTATGTTTTGGGCCTGTATTTTGAAAATACTCTAACACGGAGTAGGCATGTACAGTTCGCTTCTGGGACCCCAAAATATCGAATTTTCGGTTGTTTTGGGTCTGAATTTGAAATATCGACTTTGGGCACCTAAAATATCGATTTTTAGCATGTTTTGGGCCTATATTTTGAAAATATTCTAGCACTGAGTAAGCATGTACAGATCGCTTCTGGGACCCCACAATATCGAATTTTCGGGTGTTTGGAGCCTGAATTTGAGATATAAACGGGTACAGATGATGCATACACATATTGACTTTGGGCACCTAAAATATCGATTTTCAGCATGTTTTGGGCCTGAATCTGAGTAGGCATGTACAGATCGCTTCTGGGACCCCAAAATATCGAATTTTCGGGTGTTTGCAGGCTGAATTTGAGTTATAAACGGGTACAGAAGATGCATGCACATATCGACTTTTGGGCACCTAAAATATCGATTTTCAGTATGTTTTGGGCATGTTTTTGGAAATACTCTAACACGGAGTAGGCATGTAAAGATCGCTTCTGGGACCCAAAAATATCGATTTTTCCGGTGTTTTGAGGTTGAATTTGGGATATTAACGGGTACAGAAGATGCATGCACATATCGACTTTTGGGCACCTAAAAGATCGATTTTCAGTATGTTTTGGGCCTGTATTTTGAAAATACTCTAACACGGAGTAGGCATGTACAGTTCGCTTCTGGGACCCCAAAATATCGAATTTTCGGATGTTTTGAGCCTGAATTTGAAATATCGACTTTGGGCACCTAAAATATCGATTTTTAGCATGTTTTGGGCCTATATTTTGAAAATATTCTAGCACTGAGTAGGCATGTACAGATCGCTTCTGGGACCCCAAAATATCGAATTTTCGGGTGTTTTGAGCCTGAATTTGAGATATAAACGGGTACAGAAAATGCATGCACATATCGACTTTTGGGCACCTAAAATATCGATTTTGAGCATGTTTTGGGTCTGCATCTTAAAAACATTCTAACTAGGAGTAGGGATGTACAGATCGCTTCTAGGACCCAAAAATGCTGAATTTTCGGGTGTTTTGATCATGAATTTGAGATATAAACGGGTACAGAAGATGCATGCACATATTGACTTTGGGCACCTAAAATATCGATTTTCTGCATGTTTTGGGCCTGTATTTTGAAAATACTCTAACTAGGAGTAGGCATGTACAGATCGCTTCTGGGACCCAAAAATATCGAATTTTCGGGTGTTTTGAGCCTGAATTTGAGATATAAACGGGTACAGAAGATGCATGCACATATCGACTTTGGACACTTAAAATATCGATTTTTAGCATGTTTTGAGCCTATATTTTGAAAACATTCTAGCACTGACTAGACATGTACAGATCGCTTCTGGGACCCAAAATTATCGAATTTTCGGGTGTTTTGAGGTTGAATTTGAGATATAAACGAGTGAAGAAGATGCATACACATGTTCAATTTGGGTACCTAAGATATCGATTTTTAGCATGTTTTGGGCCTGCATCTGAGTAGGCATGTACAGATCGCTTCTGGGACCCCCAAATATCGAATTTTTGGGTGTTTGGATCCTGAATTTGAGATATAAACGGGTACAGAAGATGCATGCACATATCAACTTTTGGGCACCTAAAAGATCGATTTTGAGCATGTTTTGTGTCTGTATCTTGAAAACATTCTAACTAGGAGTAGGGATGTACAGATCGCTTCTAGGACCCAAAATTACCGAATTTTAGGGTGTCTCGAGCCTGAATTTGAGATATAAACGGGTACAGATGATGCATGCACATATCGACTTTGGGTACCTAAAATATCGATATTTAGTTTGTTTTGGGACTATATTTTGAAAAAATTCTAGCACTGACTAGGCATGTACAGATCGCTTCTGGGATCAAAAAATATCGAATTTTCGGTTGTTTTGAGGTTGAATTTGGGATATAAACGGGTACAGAAGATGCATGCACATATCGACTTTTGGGCGCCTATAAGATCGATTTTCAGAATGTTTTGGGCCTGTATTTTGAAAATACTTTAACACGGAGTAGGCATGTACAGTTCGCTTCTGGGACCCCAAAATATCGAATTTTCGGGTGATTTGGGCCTGAATTTGATATATCGACTTTTGGCATCTAAAATATCGATTTTAAGCATGCTTTGGGCCTATATTTTGAAAATATTCTAGCACTAAGTAGGCATGTACAAATCACTTATGGGACCCAAAAATATCGAATTTTCGGGTGTTTTGAGCCTGAATTTGAGATATAAACGGGTACAGAGTATGCATGCACATATCGACTTTAGACACTTAAAATATCGATTTTCAGCATGTTTTGAGCCTATATTTTGAAAACATTCTAGCACTGACTAGACATGTACAGATCGCTTCTGGGACCAAAAATTATCGAATTTTCGGGTGTTTTAAGGTTGAATTTGAGATATAAACGAGTGCAGAAGATGCATACACATGTTGAATTTGGGCACCTAAAATATCGATTTTCAGCATGTTTTGGGCCTGCATCTGAGTAGGCATGTACATATCGCTTCTGGGATCAAAAAATATCGAATTTTCGGGTGTTTTGTGGTTGAATTTGGGATATAAACGGGTACAGAAGATGCATGCGCATATCGACTCTTGGGCACCTAAAAGTTCGATTTTCAGTTTGTTTTGGGCCTGTATTTTGAAAATACTCTAACACGGAGTAGGCATGTAAAGTTCGCTTCTGGGTCCCCAAAATATCGAATTTTCGGTTGTTTTGGGCCTGAATTTGAGATATCGACTGTGGGCACCTAAAATATCGAGTTTTAGCATGTTTTGGGCCTATATTTTGAAAATATTCTGGCACTAAGTAGGCATGTACAGATCACTTCTGGGACCCCAAAATATCGAATTTTCGGGTGTTTTGAGCCTGAATTTGAGATATAAACAGGTACAGATGATGCATGCGCATATCGACATTGGACACTTAAAATATCAATTTTTAGCATGTTTTTTTGCCTATATTTTGAAAAAATTCTAGCACTGAGTAGGCATGTACAGATCGCTTTCGGGACCCAAAAATATCGAATTTTCGGGTGTTTTGAGGTTGAATTTGAGATATAATCGAGTGCAGTAGATGCATACAGATGTTGACTTTGGGCACCAAAAATATCGATTTTCAGCATGTTTTGGGCCTGCATCTGAGTAGGCATGGACAGATCGCTTCAGGGACCCCGAAATATTGAATTTTCGAGTGTTTTATGCCTGAATTTGAGATATCGACTTTGTGCACCTAAAATATCGATTTTTAGCATGTTTTGGGCCTATATTTTGAAAATATTCTAGTACTAAGTAGCCATGTACAGATCGCTTCTGGGACCCCAAAATATCAAATTTTCGGGTGTTTTGAGTGTGAATTTGAGATATAAACGGGTATAGATGATGCATGCACATATCGACTTTGGACACTTAAAATATCGATTTTAGCATGTTTTGAGCCTATATTTTGAAAAAATTCTAGAACTGAGTAGGCATGTACAGATCGCTTATGAGACCCAAAAATATCGAATTTTCGGGTGTTTTGAGGTTGAATTTGGGATATAAACGGGTGCAGAAGATGCATACACATATTGACTTTGGTCACCTAAAATATCGATTTTCAGCTTGTTTTGGGCCTGTATTTTGAAAATACTCTAACAAGAAGTAGGCAAGTACAGATCGCTTCTGGGACCCAAAAATATCGAATTTTCGGGTATTTTGAGCCTGAATTTGAGATATAAATGGGTACAGATGATGCATGCACATATCGACTTTTGGCCACCTAAAATATCGATTTTTAGCATGTTTTGGGTCTATATTTTCAAAATATTCTAGCACTGAGTAGGAATGATGTACAGATCGCTTCTGGGACCCTAAAATATCGAATTTTCGGGTGTTTTGAGCCTGAATTTGAGATATAAACGGGTACAGAAGATGCATGCACATATCGACTTTTGAGCACCTAAAATATCGATTTTTAGCATGTTTTGGGCCTGCATCTGAGTAGGCATGTACAGATCGCTTCTGGGACCCCCAAATATCGAATTTTTGGGTGTTTGGATCCTGAATTTGAGATATAAACGGGTACAGAAGATGCATGCACATATCAACTTTTGGGCACCTAAAAGATCGATTTTGAGCATGTTTTGTGTCTGTATCTTGAAAACATTCTAACTAGGAGTAGGGATGTACAGATCGCTTCTAGGACCCAAAATTACCGAATTTTAGGGTGTCTCGAGCCTGAATTTGAGATATAAACGGGTACAGAAGAAGCATGCACATATCGACTTTGGACACTTAAAATATCGATTTTTAGCATGTTTTGAGCCTATATTTTGAAAACGTTCTAGCACTGACTAGACATGTACAGATCGCTTCTGGGACCCCAAAATATCGAATTTTTAGGTGTTTGGAGCCTGAATTTGAGATATAAACGGGTACAGAAGATGCATGCACATATCGACTTTTGGGCACCTAAAAGATCGATTTTCAGTATGTTTTGGGCCTGTATTTTGAAAATACTCTAACACGGAGTAGGCATGTACAGTTCGCTTCTGGGACCCCAAAATATCGAATTTTCGGTTGTTTTGGGTCTGAATTTGAAATATCGACTTTAGGCACCTAAAATATCGATTTTTAGCATGTTTTGGGCCTTTATTTTGAAAATATTCTAGCACTGAGTAGGCATGTACAGATCGCTTCTGGGACCCCACAATATCGAATTTTCGGGTGTTTGGAGCCTGAATTTGAGATATAAACGGGTACAGATGATGCATGCACATATTGACTTCTGCACCTAAAATATCGATTTTCAGCATGTTTTGGGCCTGTATTTTCAAAATACTCTAACGAGGAGTAGGCATGTACAGATCGCTTCTGGGACCCAGAAATATCGAATTTTCGGGTATTTTGAGCCTGAATTTGAGATATAAATGGGTACAGATGATGCATGCACATATCGACTTTTGGCCACCTAAAATATCGATTTTTAGCATGTTTTGGGTCTATATTTTCAAAATATTCTAGCACTGAGTAGGCATGATGTACAGATCGCTTCTGGGACCCTAAAATATCGAATTTTCGGGTGTTTTGAGCCTGAATTTGAGATATCGACTTTGGGGACCTAAAATATCGATTTTTAGCATGTTTTGGGCCTATATTTTGAAAATATTCTAGCACCGAGTAAGCATGTACAGATCGCTTCTGGGACCCCAAAATATCGAATTTTCGGGTGTTTTGAGCCTGTATTTGAGATATAAACGGGTACAGAAGATGCATGCACATATTGACTTTGGGCACCTAAAATATCGATTTTCAGCATGTTTTGGGCCTGTATTTTGAAAATACTCTAACTAGGAGTAGGCATGTACAGATCGCTTTTGGGACCCAAAAATATCGAATTTTCGGGTGTTTTGAGCCTGAATTTGAGATATAAACGGGTACAGAAGAAGCATGCACATATCGACTTTGGACACTTAAAATATCGATTGTTAGCATGTTTTGAGCCTATATTTTGAAAACATTCTAGCACTGACTAGACATGTACAGATCGCTTCTGGGACCCCAAAATATCGAATTTTTAGGTGTTTGGTTACCTGAATTTGAGATATAAACGGGTACAGAAGATGCATGCACATATCGACTTTTGGGCACCTAAAAGATCGATTTTCAGTATGTTTTGGGCCTGTATTTTGAAAATACTCTAACACGGAGTAGGCATGTACAGTTCGCTTCTGGGACCCCAAAATATCGAATTTTCGGTTGTTTTGGGTCTGAATTTGAAATATCGACTTTGGGCACCTAAAATATCGATTTTTAGCATGTTTTGGGCCTATATTTTGAAAATATTCTAGCACTGAGTAAGCATGTACAGATCGCTTCTGGGACCCCACAATATCGAATTTTCGGGTGTTTGGAGCCTGAATTTGAGATATAAACGGGTACAGATGATGCATACACATATTGACTTTGGGCACCTAAAATATCGATTTTCAGCATGTTTTGGGCCTGAATCTGAGTAGGCATGTACAGATCGCTTCTGGGACCCCAAAATATCGAATTTTCGGGTGTTTGCAGGCTGAATTTGAGTTATAAACGGGTACAGAAGATGCATGCACATATCGACTTTTGGGCACCTAAAATATCGATTTTCAGTATGTTTTGGGCATGTTTTTGGAAATACTCTAACACGGAGTAGGCATGTAAAGATCGCTTCTGGGACCCAAAAATATCGATTTTTCCGGTGTTTTGAGGTTGAATTTGGGATATTAACGGGTACAGAAGATGCATGCACATATCGACTTTTGGGCACCTAAAAGATCGATTTTCAGTATGTTTTGGGCCTGTATTTTGAAAATACTCTAACACGGAGTAGGCATGTACAGTTCGCTTCTGGGACCCCAAAATATCGAATTTTCGGATGTTTTGAGCCTGAATTTGAAATATCGACTTTGGGCACCTAAAATATCGATTTTTAGCATGTTTTGGGCCTATATTTTGAAAATATTCTAGCTCTGAGTAGGCATGTACAGATCGCTTCTGGGACCCCAAAATATCGAATTTTCGGGTGTTTTGAGCCTGAATTTGAGATATAAACGGGTACAGAAAATGCATGCACATATCGACTTTTGGGCTCCTAAAATATCGATTTTGAGCATGTTTTGGGTCTGCATCTTAAAAACATTCTAACTAGGAGTAGGGATGTACAGATCGCTTCTAGGACCCAAAAATGCTGAATTTTCGGGTGTTTTGATCATGAATTTGAGATATAAACGGGTACAGAAGATGCATGCACATATTGACTTTGGGCACCTAAAATATCGATTTTCTGCATGTTTTGGGCCTGTATTTTGAAAATACTCTAACTAGGAGTAGGCATGTACAGATCGCTTCTGGGACCCAAAAATATCGAATTTTCGTGTGTTTTGAGCCCGAATTTGAGATATAAACGGGTACAGAAGATGCATGCACATATCGACTTTGGACACTTAAAATATCGATTTTTAGCATGTTTTGAGCCTATATTTTGAAAACATTCTAGCACTGACTAGACATGTACAGATCGCTTCTGGGACCCAAAATTATCGAATTTTCGGGTGTTTTGAGGTTGAATTTGAGATATAAACGAGTGAAGAAGATGCATACACATGTTCAATTTGGGTACCTAAAATATCGATTTTTAGCATGTTTTGGGCCTGCATCTGAGTAGGCATGTACAGATCGCTTCTGGGACCCCCAAATATCGAATTTGTGGGTGTTTGGATCCTGAATTTGAGATATAAACGGGTACAGAAGATGCATGCACATATCAACTTTTGGGCACCTAAAAGATCGATTTTGAGCATGTTTTGTGTCTGTATCTTGAAAACATTCTAACTAGGAGTAGGGATGTACAGATCGCTTCTAGGACCCAAAATTACCGAATTTTAGGGTGTCTCGAGCCTGAATTTGAGATATAAACGGGTACAGATGATGCATGCACATATCGACTTTGGGTACCTAAAATATCGATATTTAGTTTGATTTGGGACTATATTTTGAAAAAATTCTAGCACTGACTAGGCATGTACAGATCGCTTCTGGGATCAAAAAATATCGAATTTTCGGTTGTTTTGAGGTTGAATTTGGGATATAAACGGGTACAGAAGATGCATGCACATATCGACTTTTGGGCGCCTATAAGATCGATTTTCAGAATGTTTTGGGCCTGTATTTTGAAAATACTTTAACACGGAGTAGGCATGTACAGTTCGCTTCTGGGACCCCAAAATATCGAATTTTCGGGTGATTTGGGCCTGAATTTGATATATCGACTTTTGGCATCTAAAATATCGATTTTAAGCATGCTTTGGGCCTATATTTTGAAAATATTCTAGCACTAAGTAGGCATGTACAAATCACTTCTGGGACCTAAAAATATCGAATTTTCGGGTGTTTTGAGCCTGAATTTGAGATATAAACGGGTACAGAGTATGCATGCACATATCGACTTTAGACACTTAAAATATCGATTTTCAGCATGTTTTGAGCCTATATTTTGAAAACATTCTAGCACTGACTAGACATGTACAGATCGCTTCTGGGACCAAAAATTATCGAATTTTCGGGTGTTTTAAGGTTGAATTTGAGATATAAACGAGTGCAGAAGATGCATACACATGTTGAATTTGGGCACCTAAAATATCGATTTTCAGCATGTTTTGGGCCTGCATCTGAGTAGGCATGTACAGATCGCTTCTGGGATCAAAAAATATCGAATTTTCGGGTGTTTTGTGGTTGAATTTGGGATATAAACGGGTACAGAAGATGCATGCGCATATCGACTCTTGGGCACCTAAAAGTTCGATTTTCAGTTTGTTTTGGGCCTGTATTTTGAAAATACTCTAACACGGAGTAGGCATGTAAAGTTTGCTTCTGGGTCCCCAAAATATCGAATTTTCGGTTGTTTTGGGCCTGAATTTGAGATATCGACTGTGGGCACCTAAAATATCGAGTTTTAGCATGTTTTGGGCCTATATTTTGAAAATATTCTGGCACTAAGTAGGCATGTACAGATCACTTCTGGGACCCCAAAATATCGAATTTTCGGGTGTTTTGAGCCTGAATTTGAGATATAAACAGGTACAGATGATGCATGCGCATATCGACATTAGACACTTAAAATATCAATTTTTAGCATGTTTTTTTGCCTATATTTTGAAAAAATTCTAGCACTGAGTAGGCATGTACAGATCGCTTTCGGGACCCAAAAATATCGAATTTTCGGGTGTTTTGAGGTTGAATTTGAGATATAATCGAGTGCAGAAGATGCATACAGATGTTGACTTTGGGCACCAAAAATATCGATTTTCAGCATGTTTTGGGCCTGCATCTGAGTAGGCATGTACAGATCGCTTCAGGGACCCCGAAATATTGAATTTTCGAGTGTTTTATGCCTGAATTTGAGATATCGACTTTGTGCACCTAAAATATCGATTTTTAGCATGTTTTGGGCCTATATTTTGAAAATATTCTAGTACTAAGTAGCCATGTACAGATCGCTTCTGGGACCCCAAAATATCAAATTTTCGGGTGTTTTGAGTGTGAATTTGAGATATAAACGGGTATAGATGATGCATGCACATATCGACTTTGGACACTTAAAATATCGATTTTAAGCATGTTTTGAGCCTATATTTTGAAAAAATTCTAGAACTGAGTAGGCATGTACAGATCGCTTATGAGACCCAAAAATATCGAATTTTCGGGTGTTTTGAGGTTGAATTTGGGATATAAACGGGTGCAGAAGATGCATACACATATTGACTTTGGTCACCTAAAATATCGATTTTCAGCTTGTTTTGGGCCTGTATTTTGAAAATACTCTAACAAGAAGTAGGCAAGTACAGGTCGCTTCTGGGACCCCAAAATATCGAATTTTCGGGTGTTTTTAGCCTGAATTTGAGATATAAACGGGTACAGAAGATGCATCCACATATCGACTTTTGGGCACTTAAAAGATCGATTTTCAGTATGTTTTGAGCCTGTATATTGAAAATACTCTAACACAGAGTAGACATATACAGATCGCTTCTGTGACCCCAAAATATCGAATTTTCGGGTGTTTTGGGCCTGAGATATCGACTTTGGGCACCTAATATATCGATTTTTAGCATGGTTTGGGCCTATATTTTGCAAATATTCTAGCACTAAGTTTTCATGTACAGATCACTTCTGGGACCCCAAAATATCGAATTTCGGGTGTTTCGAGCCTGAATTTGAGATATAAACAGGTACAGATGATGCATCCACATATCGACTTTTGGGCACCTAAAAGATCGATTTTCAGTATGTTTTGGGCCTGTAAATTGAAAATACTCTAACACGGAGTAGGCATCTACAGGTCGCTTCTGGGACCCTTATATATCGAATTTTGGGTGTTTTGGGCCTGAATTTGAGATATCGACTTTGGGCACCAAAAATATCGATTTTTAGCATGTTTTGGGCCTATATTTTGAATATATTCTAGCACTGAGTAGGCATGTACAGATCGCTTCTGGGACCCCAAAATATTGAATTTTCGGGTATTTTTAGCCTGAATTTGAGATATAAACGGGTACAGAAGATGCATCCACATATCGTCTCTTGGGCACCTAAAATATCGATTTTGAGCATGTTTTGGGTCTGTATCTAGAAAACATTCTAACTAGGAGTAGGGATGTACAGATCGCTTTTAGGACCCAAAAATACCGAATTTTCGGGTGTTTTGAGCCTGAATTTGAGATATAAACGGGTATAGAAGATGCATGCACATATTGACTTTGGGCACCTAAAATATCGATTTTCAGCATGTTTTGGGCGTGTATTTTGAAAATACTCTAACTACGAGTAGGCATGTACAGATCGCTTCTGGGACCCAAAAATATCGAATTTTCGGGTGTTTTGAGCTTGAATTTGAGATATAAACGGGTACAGAAGATGCATGCACATATCGACTTTGGACACTTAAAATATCGATTTTTAGCATGTTTTGAGCCTATATTTTGAAAACATTCTAGCACTGACTAGACATGTACAGATCGCTTCTGGGACCCAAATTTATCGAATTTTTGGGTGTTTTAAGGTTGAATTTGAGATATAAACGAGTGCAGAAGATGCATACACATGTTGACTTTGGGCACCTAAAAGATCGATTTTCAGCTTGTTTTGGGCCTGCAGCTGAGTAGGCATGTACAGATCGCTTCTGGGACCCCAAAATATCGAATTTTCGGGTGTTTGGATACTGAATTTGAGATATAAACGGGTACAGAAGATGCATTCACATATCGACTTTTGGTCACCTAAACGATCGATTTTCAGTATGTTTTGGGCCTGTATTTTGAAAATACTCTAACACGGAGTAGGCATGTACAATTCGCTTCTGGGACCCCAAAATATCGAATTTTCGGGTGTTTTGAGCCTGAATTTGAGGCATCGACTTTGGGCACCTAAAATATCGATTTTTAGCATGTTTTGGGCCTATATTTTGAAAATATTCTAGCACTAAGTAGGCATGTACAGATCACTTCTGGGAAACCAAAATATCGAATTTTCGGGTGTTTTGAGCCTGAATTTGACATATAAACGGGTACAGATGATCCATGCACATATCGACTTTGGACACTTAAAATATCGATTTTTAGCATGTTTTGAGCCTATATTTTGAAAACATTCTAGCACTGAGTAGGCATGTACAGATCGCTTCTGGAACCCAAAAATATCGAATTTTCGGGTGTTTTGAGGTTGAATTTGGGATATAAAAAGGTGCAGAAGATGCATACACATATTGAATTTGGTCACCTAAAATATCAATTTAAGCTTCTTTTGGGAATGTATTTTGAAAATACTCTAACACGGAGTAGGCAAGTACAGATTGCTTCTGGGACCCCAAAATATCTAATTTTCGGGTGTTTTGAGCCCGAATTTGAGATATAAACGGGTACAGAAGATGCATCCACATATCGACTTTTGGGCACCTAAAAGATCGATTTTCAGTATGTTTTGGGCCTGTATATTGAAAATACTCTAACACGGAGTAGGCATGTACAGATCGCTTCTGGGACCCCAAAATATCGAATTTTCGGGTGTTTTGAGGTTGAATTTGGGATATAAACGGGTACTGAAGATGCATGCACATATCGACTTTTGGGCACCTAAAAGATCGATTTTCAGTATGCTTTGGGCCTGTATTATGAAAATACTCTAACACGGAGTAGGCATGTACAGTTCGCTTCTGGGACCCCAAAATATCGAATTTTCGGGTGTTTTGGGCCTGAATTTGAGATATCGACTTTAGGCACCTAAAATATCGATTTTTAGCATGTTTTGGGCCTATATTTTGAAAATATTCTAGCACTAAGTAGGCATGTACAGATCACTTCTGGGACCCTAAAATATCGAATTTTCGGGTGTTTTGAGCCTGAATTTGAGATATAAACGGGTACAGAAGATGTATGCACATATCGACTTTGGACACTTAAAATATCGATTTTTAGCATGTTTTGAGCCAATATTTTTGAAAACATTCTAGCACTGACTAGACATGTACAGATCGCTTCTGGGACCCAAAATTAACGAATTTTTGGGTGTTTTAAGGTTGAATTTGAGATATAAACGAGTGCAGAAGATGCATACACATGTTAACTTTGGGCACGTAAAATATCGATTTTCAGCATGTTTTAGGCCTGCATCTATGAAGGCCTGTACAGATCGCTTCTGGGACCCAAAAATATCGATTTTTCGGGTGTTTTGAGGTTGAATTTGGGATATAAACGGGTGCAGAAGATGCATACACATATTGACTTTGGTCACCTAAAATATCGATTTTCAGCTTGTTTTGGGCCTGTATTTTGAAAATACTCTAACATGGAGTAGGCAAGTACAGATCGCTTCTGGGACCCCAAAATATCGAATTTTCGGGTATTTTGTGCTTGAATTTGAGATATAAATGGGTACAGAAGATGCATCCACGTATCGACTTTTGCGCACCTAAAAGATCGATTTTCAGTATGTTTTGGGCCTGTATATTGAAAATACTCTAACACGGAGTAGGCATATACAGATCGCTTCTGTGACCCCAAAATATCGAATTTTCGGGTGTTCTGGGCCTGAATTTGAGATATCGACTTTGGGCACCTAAAATATCGGTTTTTAGCATGTTTTGGGCCTATATTTTGCAAATATTCTAGCACTAAGTAGGCATGTACATATCACTTCTGGGACCCAAAAATATCGAATTTTTGGGTGTTTTGAGCCTGAATTTGAGATATAAACGGCTACAGATGATGCAT
Source organism: Petrolisthes cinctipes (assembly GCA_033782935.1). Classification (NCBI taxonomy): domain Eukaryota; kingdom Metazoa; phylum Arthropoda; class Malacostraca; order Decapoda; family Porcellanidae; genus Petrolisthes; species Petrolisthes cinctipes. The sequence goes on from JAWQEG010001185.1 coordinate 922,454, forward strand.
GCACATATCGACTTTTGGGCACCTAAAAGATCGATTTTTAGTATGTTTTGGGCCTGTATATTGAAAATACTCTAACACTGAGTAGGCATGTACAGATCGCTTCTGGGACCCCAAAATATCGAATTTTCGGGTGTTTTGAGGTTGAATTTGGGATATAAACGGGTACTGAAGATGCATTCACATATCGACTTTTGGGCACCTAAAAGATCGATTTTCAGTATGTTTTGGGCCTGTATTTTGAAAATATTCTAACACGGAGTAGGCATGTACAGTTCGGTTCTGGGACCCCAAAATATCGAATTTTCGGGTGATTTGGGCTTGAATTTGAGATATCGACTTTGGGCACCTAAATTATCGATTTTTAGCATGTTTTCGGCCTATATTTTGAAAATATTCTAGCACTAAGTAGGCATGTACAGATCACTTTTGGGACCCTAAAATATCGAATTTTCGGGTGTTTTGAGCCTGAATTTGAGATATAATCGGGTTTCAGATGATGCATCCACATATCGACTTTTGGGCACCTAAAATATCGATTTTTAGCATGTTTTGAGCCTATATTTTGAAAACATTCTAGCACTGACTAGACATGTACAGATCGCTTCTGGGACCCAAAATTATAGAATTTTTGGGTGTTTTAGGTTGAATTTGAGATGTAAACGAGTGCAGAAGATGCATACACATGTTGAATTTGGGCACCTAAAATATCGGTTTTCAGCATGTTTTGGGCCTGCATCTGAGTAGGCATGTACAGATCGCTTCTGGGACCCCAAAATATCGAATTTTTGGGTGTTTGGAGCCTGAATTTGAGATATAAACGGGTACAGAAGATGCATGCACTTATCGACTTTTGGGCACCTAAAAGATCAATTTTCTGTATGTTTTGGGCCTGTATTTTGAAAATACTCTAACACGGAGTAGGCATGTACAGTTCGCTTCTGGTACCCCAAAATATCGAATTTTCGAGTGTTTTGGTTCTGAATTTGAGATATCGACTTTGGGCACCTAAAATATCGATTTTTTAGCATGTTTTGGGCCTATATTTTGAAAATATTCTAGCACTAAGTAGGCATGTACCGATCACTTCTGGGAACCCAAAATATCGAATTTTCGGGTGTTTTGAGCCTGAATTTGAGATATAAACGGGTACAGAAGATGCATGCACATATCGACTTTGGACACTTAAAATATCGATTTTTAGCATGTTTTGAGCCTATATTTTGAAAACATTCTAGCACTGACTAGACATGTACAGATCGCTTCTGGGACCCAAAATTATCGAATTTTTGGGTGTTTTAAGGTTGAATTTGAGATATAAACGAGTGCAAAAGATGAATACACATGTTGACTTTGGTCACCTAAAATGTCGATTTTCAGCATGTTTTGGGCCTGCATCTAAGTAGGCATGTACAGATCGCTTCTGGGTCTCAAAAATATCGAATTTTCGGGTGTTTTGAGGTTGAATTTGGGATATAAACGGGTGCAGAAGATGCATACACATATTTACTTTGGTCACCTAAAATATCGATTTTCAGCTTGATTTGGGCCTGTATTTTGAAAATACTCTAACATGGAGTAGGCAAGTACAGATCGCTTCTGGGACCCCAAAATATCGAATTTTCGCGTGTTTTGTGCCTGAATTTGAGATATAAACGGGTACAGAAGATGCATCCACATATAGACTTTTGCGCACCTAAAAGATCGATTTTCAGTATGTTTTGGGCCTGTATATTGAAAATACTCTAACACGGAGTAGGCATATACAGATCGCTTCTGTGACCCCAAAATATTGAATTTTCGGGTGTTTTGGGCCTGAATTTGAGATATCGACTTTGGGCACCAAAAATATCGATTTTTAGCATGTTTTTGGCCTATATTTTGCAAATATTCTAGCACTAAGTAGGCATGTACAGATCACTTCTGGGACCCCAAAATATCGAATTTTCGGGTGTTTTGAGCCTGAATTTGAGATATAAACGGGTACAGAAGATGCATGCACATATCGACTTTGGACACTTAAAATATCGATTTTTTAGCATGTTTTGAGCCTATATTTTGAAAACATTCTAGCACTGAGTAGGCATGTACAGATCGCTTCTGGGACCCAAAAATATCGAATTTTCGGGGGTTTTGAGGTTGAATTTGGGATATAAACGGGTCCAGAAGATTCATACACATATTGACTTTGGTCACCTAAAATAACGATTTTCAGCTTGTTTTGGGCGTGTATTTTGAAAATACTCTAACACGGATTAGGCAATTACAGATCGCTTCTGGGACCCAAAAATATCGAATTTTCGGGTGTTTTGAGCCTGAATTTGAGATATAAACGGGTACAGAAGATTCATCCACATATCGACTTTTGGGCACCTAGAAGATCGATTTTCAGTATGTTTTGGGCCTGTATTTTAAAAATACTCTAGCACGGAGTAGGCATGTACAGATGGCTTCCGGGACCCAAAAATATCGAATTTTCGGGTGTTTTGAGGTTGAATTTGGGATATAAACGGGTACAGAAGATGCATGCACATATCGACTTTTGGGCACCAAAAAGATCGATTTTTAGTATGTTTTGGGCCTGTATTTTGAAAATACTCTAACACGGTGTAGGCATGTACAGTTTGCTTCTGGGACCCCAAAATATCGAATTTTCGGGTGTTTTGGGCCTGAATTTGTGATATCGACTTTGGGCACCTAAAATATCGATTTTTAGCATGTTTTGGGCCTATATTTTGAAAATATTCTAGCACTAAGTAGGCATGTACAGATCACTTCTGGGACCCCAAAATATCGAATTTTCGGGCGTTTTGAGGCTGAATTTGAGATATAAACGGGACACATGATGCATGCGCATATCGACTTTGTACACTTAAAATATCGATTTTTAGCATGTTTTGAGCCTATATTTTGAAAAAATTCTAGCACTGAGTAGGCATGTACAGATCGCTTCCAGGACCCAAAAATATCGAATTTTCGGGTGTTTTTGAGGTTGAATTTTGGATATAAACGGGTACAGAAGATGCATGCACATATCGACTTTTGGGCACCTAAAAGATCGATTTTCACTATGTTTTGGGCCTATATTTTGAAAATACTCTAACACGGAGTAGGCAGGTACAGTTCGCTTCTGGGACCCCAAAATATCGAATTTTCGGGTGTTTTGGGCCTGAATTTGAGATATCGACTTTGGGCACCTAAAATATCGATTTTTAGCATGTTTTGGACCTATATTTTGAAAATACTCTAGCACTAAGTAGACATGTACAGATCACTTCTGGGACCCCAAAATATCGAATTTTCGAGTGTTTTGAGTCTGAATTTGAGATATAAACGGGTACAGAAGATGCATGCACATATCGACTTTCGACACTTAAAATATCGATTTTTAGCATGTTTTGAGCCTATATTTTGAAAACATTCTAGCACTGAGTAGGCATGTACAGATCGCTTCTGGGACCCAAAAATATCGAATTTTCGGGGGTTTTGAGGTTAAATTTGGTATATAAACGGGTCCAGGAGATTCATACACATATTAACTTTGGTCACCTAAAATATCGATTTTCAGCTTGTTTTGGGCCTGTATTTTGAAAATACTCTAACACGGAGTAGGCAATTACAGATCGCTTCTGGGACCTTAAAATATTGAATTTTCGGGTGTTTTGAGCCTGAATTTGAGATATATACGGGTACAGAAGATTCATCCACATATCGACTTTTGGGCACCTAGAAGATCGATTTTCAGTATGTTTTGGGCCTGTATTTTGAAAATACTCTAGCACGGAGTAGGCATGTACAGTTCGCTTCTGGGACCCCAAAATATCGAATTTTCGGGTGTTTTGGGCCTGAATTTGAGATATCGACTTTGGGCACCTAAAATATCGATTTTTATCATGTTTTGGACCCATATTTTGAAAATATTCTAGCACTAAGTAGGCATGTACAGATCGCTTCTGGGACCCCAAAATATCGAATTTTCGGGTGTTTTGAGCCTGAATTTGAGATATAAACGGGTACAGATGATTCATGCACATATCGACTTTGGACACTTAAAATATCGATTTTTAGCATGTTTTGAGCCTATATTTCGAAAACATTATAGCACTGAGTAGGGATGTACAGATCGCTTCTGCGACCCAAAAATATCGAATTTTCGGGGGTTTTGAGGTTGAATTTGGGATATAAACGGGTCCAGAAGATGCATACAGATGTTGACTTTGGTCACCTAAAATATCGATTTTCAGCTTGTTTTAAGCCTGTATTTTGAAAATACTCTAACACGGAGTAGGCAAGTACAGATAGCTTCTGGACCCCAAAATATCGAATTTTCGGGTGTTTTCAGCCTGAATTTGAGATATAAACGGGTACATAAGATGCATCCACATATCGACTTTTGGGCAACTAAAAGATCGATTTTCAGTATGTTTTGGGCCTGAATTTTGAAAATACTCTAACATGGTATAGGCATGTACAGTTCGCTTCTGGGACCCCAAAATATCGAATTTTCGGGTGTTTTGGGCCTGAATTTGAGATATCGACTTTGTGCACCTAAAATATCGATTTTTAGCATGTTTTGGGCCAGTATTTTGAAAATATTCTAGCACTAAGTAGGCATGTACAGATCACTTCTGGGACCCCAAAATATCGAATTTTCGGGTGTTTTTAACCTGAATTTAAGATATAAACGGGTTCAGATGATTAATGCGCATATCGACTTTGGACACTTAAAATATCGACTTTTAGCATGTTTTGAGCCTATATTTTGAAAAAATTCTAGCACTGAGTAGGCATGTATAGATCGCTTGCGGGACCCAAAAATATCGAATTTTCGGGTGTTTTGAGGTTGAATTTGAGATATAAACGGGTACAGAAGATGCATGCACGTATCGACTTTGGACACTTAAAATATCGATTTTTAGCATGTTTTGGGCCTGTATTTTGAAAACATTCTAGCACTGAGTAGGCATGTACAGATCGCTTCTGGGACCCAAAAATATCGAATTTTAGGGGGTTTTGAAGTTGAATTTGGGATATAAACGGGTCCATAAGATGCATACACATATTGACTTTGGTAACCTAAAATATCGATTTTCAGCTTGTTTTGGGCATGTATTTTGAAAATACTCTAACACGGAGTAGGCAAGTACAGATAGCTTCTGGCACTTTAAAATATCGAATTTTCGGGTGTTTTGAGCCTGAATTTGAGATATAAACGGGTACAGAAGATGCATCCACATATCGACTTTTGGGCACCTAAAAGATCGATTTTCAGTATGTTTTGGGCCTGTATATTGAAAATACTCTAACACAGAGTAGGCATGTACAGATCGCTTCTCGGACCCCAAAATATCGAATTTTCGGGTGTTTTGAGGTTGAATTTGGGATATAAACGGGTACAGAAGATGCATGCACATATCGACTTTTGGGCACCTAAAAGATCGATTTTCAGTATGTTTTGGGACTGTATTTTGAAAATACTCTAACACGGAGTAGGCATGTACAGTTTGCTTCTGGGACCCAAAAATATCGAATTTTCGGGTGTTTTGGGCCTGAATTTAAGATATCGACTTTGGGCACCAAAAATATCGATTTTTAGCATGTTTTAGGCCTATATTTTGAAAATATTTTAGCACTAAGTAGGCTTGTACAGATCACTTCTGGGAACCCAAAATATCGAGTTTTTAGGTGTTTTGAGCCTGAATTTGAGATATAAACGGGTACAGAAGATGCATGCACATATCGACTTTGGACACTTAAAATATCGATTTTTAGCATGTTTTGAGCCAATATTTTGAAAACATTCTAGCACTGACTAGACATGTACAGATCGCTTCTGCGACCCAAAATTATCGAATTTTCAGGTGTTTTGAGGTTGAATTTGAGATATAAACGAGTGCAGAAGATGCATACACATGTTGACTTTGGGCACCTAAAATATCGATTTTCAGCATGTTTTGGGCCTGCATCTGAGTAGGCATGTACAGATCGCTTCTGGGACCCAAAAATATCGAATTTTTGGGTGTTTTGAGCCTGAATTTGAGATATAAACGGGTACAGAAGATGCATGCACATATTGACTTTGGGCACCTAAAATATCGATTTTAAGCATGTTTTGAGCCTGTATTTTGAAAATACTCTAACTAGGGGATGCATGTACAGATCGCTTCTGGGACCCAAAAATATCGAATTTTCGGGTGTTTTGAGCCTGACTTTGAGATATAAACGGGTACAGAAGATCCATGCACATATCGACTTTGGACACTTAAAATATCGATTTTTAGCATGTTTTGAGTCTATATTTTGAAAACATTCTAGCACTGACTAGACATGTACAGATCGCTTCTGGGACCCAAAATTATCGAATTTTCGGGTGTTTTGAGGTTGAATTTGAGATATAAACGGGTACAGAAGATGCATACACATATCGACCTTTGGGCACCTACAAGATCGATTTTCAGTATGTTTCAGGCCTGTAATTTGAAAATACTCTAACACGGAGTAGGCATGTACAGTTCGCTTCTGGGACCCCAAAATATCAAATTTTCATGTGTTTTGGGACTGAATTTGAGATATCGACTTTGGGCACCTAAAATATCGATTTTTTGCATGTTTTGAGCCTATATTTTGAAAATATTCTAGCACTAGGTAGGCATGTACAGATCACTTCTGGGACCCCAAATTATCGAATTTTCAGATGTTTTGAGGTTGAATTTGAGATATAATCGGGTACAGAAAATGCATGCACATATCGTCTTTTGGGCACCTAAAAGATCGATTTACAGTATGTTTTGAGCCTGTATTTTGAAAATACTCTAACACGGAGTAGGCATGTACAGTTTGCTTCTGGGACCCCAAAATATCGAATTTTCGGGTGTTTTGGGCCTGAATTTGAGATATCGACTTTGGGCACCTAAAATATCGATTTTTAGCATGTTTTGGGCCTGTATTTTGAAAATATTCTAGCACTAAGTAGGCATGTACAGATCACTTCTGGGACCCCAAAATATCGAATTTTCGGGTGTTTTGAGCCTGAATTTGAGATATAAACGGGTACAGAAGATGCATGCACATATTGACTTTGGACACTTAAAATATCGATTTTTAGCATGTTTTGAGCCTATATTTTGAAAACATTCTAGCACTGAGTAGGCATGTACAGATCGCTTCTGGGACCCCAAAATATCGAATTTTCGGGGGTTTTGAGGTTGAATTTGGGATATAAACGGGTCCAGAAGATTCATACACATATTGACTTTGATCACCTAAAATATCGATTTTCAGCTCGTTTTGGGCCTGTATTTTGAAAATACTCTAACACGGAGTAGGCAATTACAGATCGCTTCTGGAACCTTAAATAATCGAATTTTCGGGTGTTTTCAGCCTGAATTTGAGATATAAACGGGTACAGAAGATTCATCCACATATCGACTTTTGGGCACATAGAAGATCGATTTTCAGTATGTTTTGGGCCTGTATTTTGAAAATACTCTAGCACGGAGTAGGCATGTACAGATCGCTTCCGGGACCCAAAAATATCGAATTTTCGGGTGTTTTGAGGTTGAATTTGGGATATAAACGGGTACAGAAGATGCATGCACATATCGAATTTTGGGCACTAAAAAGATCGATTTTTAGTATTTTTTGGGCCTGTATTTTGAAAATACTCTAACACGGTGTAGGCATGTACAGTTTGCTTCTGGGACCCCAAAATATCGAATTTTCGGGTGTTTTGGGCCTGAATTTGATATATCGACTTTGTGCACCTAAAATATCGATTTTTAGCATGTTTTGGGCCTATATTTTGAAAATATTCTAGCACTAAGTAGGCATGTACAGATCACTTCTGGGACCCCAAAATATCGAATTTTCTGGTGTTTTGAGCCTGAATTTGAGATATAGACGGGTACAGAAGATGCATACACATATTGACTTTGGTCTCCTAAAATATCGATTTTCAGCTTGTTTTGGGCCTGTATTTTGAAAATACTCTAACACGGAGTAGGCAAGTACAGATAGCTTCTGGCACCTTAAAATATCGAATTTTCGGGTGTTTTAAACCTGAATTTGAGATATAAACGGGTACAGAAGATGCATCCACATATCGACTTTTGTGCACCTAAAAGATCGATTTTCAGTATGTTTTGGGCCTGTATATTGAAAATACTCTAACACAGAGTAGGCATGTACAGATCGCTTCTGGGACCCCAAAATATCGAATTTTCGGGTATTTTGAGGTTGAATTAGGGATATGAACGGGTACAGAAGATGCATGCACATATCGACTTTTGGGCACCTAAAAGATCGATTTTCAGTATGTTTTGGGACTGTATTTTGAAAATACTCTAACACGGAGTAGGCATGTACAGTTTGCTTCCGGGACCCAAAAATATCGAATTTTCGGGTGTTTTGAGGTTGAATTTCGGATATAAACGGGTACAGAAGATGCATGCAAATATCGACTTTTGGGCACCAAAAAGATCGATTTTTAGTATGTTTTGGGCCTGTATTTTGAAAATACTCTAACACGGTGTAGGCATGTACAGTTCGCTTCTGGGACCCCTAAATATCGAATTTTCGGGTGTTTTGGGCCTGAATTTGATATATCGACTTTGGGCACCTAAAATATCGATTTTTAGCATGTTTTGGGCCTGTATTTTTAAAATATTCTAGCACTAAGTAGGCATGTACAGATCACTTCTGGGACCCCAAAATATCGAATTTTCGGGTGTTTTGAGCCTGAATTTAAGATATAAACGGGTACAGAAGATGCATGCACATATCGACTTTGGACACTTAAAATATCGATTTTAGCATGTTTTTAGTCTATATTTTGAAAACATTCTAGCACTGAGTAGGCATGTACAGATCGCTTCTCGGACGAAAAATATCGAATTTTCGGGGGTTTTGAGGTTGAATTTGGGATATAAACGGGTCCATAAGATGCATACACATATTGACTTTTGTCACCTAAAATATCGGTTTTCAGCTTGTTTTGGGCCTGTATTTTAAAAATACTCTAACACGGAGTAGGCAAGTACTGATCGCTTCTTGGACCCCCTTCTGAGACCCCCTGAATTTGAGATATAAACGGGTACAGAAAATGCATGCACATATCGACTTTTGGGCACCTAAAAGAACGATTTTCAGTATGTTTTGGGCCTGTATTTTGAAAATACTCTAACTAGGGGTAGGCATGTACAGATCGCTTCTGGGACCCAAAAATATCGAATTTTCGGGTGTTTTGAGGTTGAATTTGAGATATAAACGAGTGCAAAAGATGCATACACATGTTGACTTTGGGCACCTAAAATATCAATTTTCAGCATGTTTTGGGCCTGCATCTGAGTAGGCATGTACAGATCGCTTCTGGGACCCCAAAATATCGAATTTTCGGGTGTTTGGAGCCTGAATTTGAGATATAAACGGGTACAGAAGATGCATGCACATATCGACTTTTGGGCACCTAAAATATCGATTTTCAGCATGTTTTGGGCCTGTATTTTGAAAATACTCTAACTAGGGGTAGGCATGTACAGATCGCTTCTGGGACCCAAAAATATCGAATTTTTGGGTGTTTTGAGCCTGAATTTGAGATATAAACGGGTACAGAAGATGCATGCACATATTGACTTTGGGCACCTAAAATATCGATTTTTAGCATGTTTTGAGCCTGTATTTTGAAAATACTCTAACTAGGGGTAGGCATGTACAGATCGCTTCTGGGACCCAAAAATATCGAATTTTCGGGTGTTTTGAGCCTGAATTTGAGATATAAACGGGTACAGAAGATGCATGCACATATCGACTTTGGACACTTAAAATATCGATTTTTAGCATGTTTTGAGCCTATATTTTGAAAACATTCTAGCACTGACTAGACATGTACAGATCGCTTCTGGGACCCAAAATTATCGAATTTTCGGGTGTTTTGAGGTTGAATTTGAGATATAAACGGGTACAGAAGATGCATACACATATCAACTTTTGGGCACCTACAAGATCGATTTTCAGTATGTTTCGGGCCTGTATTTTAAAAATACTCTAACACGGAGTAGGCATGTACAGTTCGCTTCTGGGACCCCAAAATATCAAATTTTCGGGTGTTTTGGGCCTGAATTTGAGATATCGACTTTGGGCACCTAAAATATCGATTTTTAGCATGTTTTGAGCCTATTTTTTGAAAATTTTCTAGCACTAAGTAGGCATGTACAGATCACTTCTGGGACCCCAAATTATCGAATTTTCGGGTGTTTTGAAGTTGAATTTGAGATATAAACGGGTACAGAAGATGCATACACATATCGACTTTTGGGCACCAAAAATATCGATTTTTAGCATGTTATGAGCCTATATTTTGAAAACATTCTAGCACTGAGTAGGCATGTACAGATCGCTTCTGGGACCCAAAAATATCGAATTTTAGGGTGTTTTGAGGTTGAATTTGGGATATAAACAGGTGCAGAAGATGCATACACATATTGTCTTTGGTCACCTAAAATTTCGATTTTCAGCTTGTTTTGGGCCTGTATATTGAAAATACTCTAAAACGGAGTAGGCAAGTACAGATCGCTTCTGGGACCCCCTTCTGGGACCCCCTGAATTTGAGATATAAACGGGTACAGAAAATGCATCCACATATCGACTTTTGGGCACCTAAAAGATCAATTTTCAGTATGTTTTGGGCCTGTATATTGAAAATACTCTAACACAGAGTAGGCATGTACAGATCGCTTCTGGGACCCCAAAATATCGAATTTTCGGGTGTTTTGAGGTTGAATTTGAGATATAAAAGGGTACAGAAGATGCATACACATATCGACTTTTGGGCACCTAAAAGATCGATTTTCAGTATGTTTTGGGCCTGTATTTTGAAAATACTCTAACACGGAGTAGGCATGTACAGATTGCTTCTGGGATCCCAAAATATCGAATTTTCTGGTGTTTTGAGGTTGAATTTGGGATATAAACGGGTACAGAAGATGCATGCACATATCGACTTTTGGGCACCTAAAAGAACGATTTTCAGTATGTTTTGGGCCTGTATTTTGAAAATACTCTAACACGGAGTAGGCAAGTACAGATCGCTTCTGGGACCCCAAAATATCGAATTTTCGGGTGTTTTGAGCCAGAATTTGAGATATAAACGGGTACAGAAGATGCACGCACATATCGACTTTGGACATTTAAAATATCGATTTTTAGTATGTTTTGGGCCTGTATTTTGAAAATACTCTAACACGGAGTAGGCATGTACAGATCGCTTCCGGGACCCCAAAATATCGAATTTTCGTATGTTTTGAGGTAGAATTTGGGATATAAACGGGTACAGAAGATGCATGCACATATCGACTTTTGGACACCTAAAAGATCGATTTTCAGTATGTTTTGGGCCTGTATTTTGAAAATACTCTAACACGGAGTAGGCATGTACAGTTCGCTTCTGGGACCCCAAAATATCAAATTTTCGAGTGTTTTGGGCCTGAATTTGAGATATCGACTTTGGGCACCTAAAATATCGATTTTTAGCATGTTTTGAGCCTATATTTTGAAAATTTTCTAGCACTAAGTAGGCATGTACAGATCACTTCTGGGACCCCAAATTATCGAATTTTCGGGTGTTTTGAGGTTGAATTTGAGATATAAACGGTTACAGAAGATGCATACACATATCGACTTTTGGGCACCTAAAATATCGATTTTTAGCATGTTATGAGCCTATATTTTGAAAACATTCTAGCACTGAGTAGGCATGTACAGATCGCTTCTGTGACCCAAAAATATCGAATTTTCGGGTGTTTTGAAGTTGAATTTGGGATATAAACAGGTGCAGAAGATGCATACACATATTGTCTTTGGTCACCTAAAATTTCGATTTTCAGCTTGTTTTGGGTCTGTATATTGAAAATACTCTAGCACGGAGTAGGCATGTACAGATCGCTTCCGGGACCCAAAAATATCGAATTTTCGGGTGTTTTGAGGTTGAATTTGGGATATAAACGGGTACAGAAGATGCATGCACATATCGAATTTTGGGCACCAAAAAGATCGATTTTTAGTATGTTTTGGGCCTGTATTTTGAAAATACTCTAACACGGTGTAGGCATGTACAGTTTGCTTCTGGGACCCCAAAATATCGAATTTTCGGGTGTTTTGGGCCTGAATTTGATATATCGACTTTGGGCACCTAAAATATCGATTTTTAGCATGTTTTGGGCCTATATTTTGAAAATATTCTAGCACTAAGTAGGCATGTACAGATCACTTCTGGGACCCCAAAATATCGAATTTTCGGGTGTTTTGAGCCTGAATTTGAGATATAGACGGGTACAGAAGATGCATACACATATTGACTTTGGTCACCTAAAATATCGATTTTCAGCTTGTTTTGGGCCTGTATTTTGAAAATACTCTAACACGGAGTAGGCAAGTACAGATCGCTTCTGGCACCTTAAAATATCGAATTTTCGGGTGTTTTAAACCTGAATTTGAGATATAAACGGGTACAGAAGATGCATCCACATATCGACTTTTGTGCACCTAAAAGATCGATTTTCAGTATGTTTTGGGCCTGTATATTGAAAATACTCTAACACAGAGTAGGCATGTACAGATCGCTTCTGGGACCCCAAAATATCGAATTTTCGGGTATTTTAAGGTTGAATTAGGGATATGAACGGGTACAGAAGATGCATGCACATATCGACTTTTGGGCACCTAAAAGATCGATTTTCAGTATGTTTTGGGACTGTATTTTGAAAATACTCTAACACGGAGTAGGCATGTACAGTTTGCTTCCGGGACCCAAAAATATCGAATTTTCGGGTGTTTTGAGGTTGAATTTCGGATATAAACGGGTACAGAAGATGCATGCAAATATCGACTTTTGGGCACCAAAAAGATCGATTTTTAGTATGTTTTGGGCCTGTATTTTGAAAATACTCTAACACGGTGTAGGCATGTACAGTTCGCTTCTGGGACCCCTAAATATCGAATTTTCGGGTGTTTTGGGCCTGAATTTGATATATCGACTTTGGGCACCTAAAATATCGATTTTTAGCATGTTTTGGGCCTGTATTGTTAAAATATTCTAGCTCTAAGTAGGCATGTACAGATGACTTCTGGGACCCCAAAATATCGAATTTTCGGGTGTTTTGAGCCTGAATTTAAGATATAAACGGGTACAGAAGATGCATGCACATATCGACTTTGGACACTTAAAATATCGATTTTTAGCATGTTTTTAGTCTATATTTTGAAAACATTCTAGCACTGAGTAGGCATGTACAGATCGCTTCTCGGACGAAAAATATCGAATTTTCGGGGGTTTTGAGGTTGAATTTGGGATATAAACGGGTCCATAAGATGCATACACATATTGACTTTTGTCACCTAAAATATCGGTTTTCAGCTTGTTTTGGGCCTGTATTTTGAAAATACTCTAACACGGAGTAGGCAAGTACTGATCGCTTCTGGGACCCCCTTCTGGGACCCCCTGAATTTGAGATATAAAAGGGTACAGAAAATGCATGCACATATCGACTTTTGGGCACCTAAAAGAACGATTTTCAGTATGTTTTGGGCCTGTATTTTGAAAATACTCTAACTAGGGGTAGGCATGTACAGATCGCTTCTGGGACCCAAAAATATCGAATTTTCGGGTGTTTTGAGGTTGAATTTGAGATATAAACGAGTGCAGAAGATGCATACACATGTTGACTTTGGGCACCTAAAATATCGATTTTCAGCATGTTTTGGGCCTGCATCTGAGTAGGCATGTACAGATCGCTTCTGGGACCCCAAAATATCGAATTTTCGGGTGTTTGGAGCCTGAATTTGAGATATAAACGGGTACAGAAGATGCATGCACATATCGACTTTTGGGCACCTAAAATATCGATTTTCAGCATGTTTTGGGCCTATATTTTGAAAATACTCTAACTAGGGGTAGGCATGTACAGATCGCTTCTGGGACCCAAAAATATCGAATTTTCGGGTGTTTTGAGCCTGAATTTGAGATATAAACGGGTACAGAAGATGCATGCACATATTGACTTTGGGCACCTAAAATATCGATTTTTAGCATGTTTTGAGCCTGTATTTTGAAAATACTCTAACTAGGGGTAGGCATGTACAGATCGCTTCTGGGACCCAAAAATATCGAATTTTCGGGTGTTTTGAGCCTGAATTTGAGATATAAACGGGTACAGAAGATGCATGCACATATCGACTTTGGACACTTAAAATATCGATTTTTAGCATGTTATGAGCCTATATTTTGAAAACATTCTAGCACTGAGTAGGCATGTACAGATCGCTTCTGGGACCCAAAAATATCGAATTTTAGGGTGTTTTGAGGTTGAATTTGGGATATAAACAGGTGCAGAAGATGCATACACATATTGTCTTTGGTCACCTAAAATTTCGATTTTCAGCTTGTTTTGGGCCTGTATATTGAAAATACTCTAACACGGAGTAGGCAAGTACAGATCGCTTCTGGGACCCCCTTCTGGGACCCCCTGAATTTGAGATATAAACGGGTACAGAAAATGCATCCACATATCGACTTTTGGGCACCTAAAAGATCAATTTTCAGTATGTTTTGGGCCTGAATATTGAAAATACTCTAACACAGAGTAGGCATGTACAGATCGCTTCTGGGACCCCAAAATATCGAATTTTCGGGTGTTTTGAGGTTGAATTTGAGATATAAAAGGGTACAGAAGATGCATACACATATCGACTTTTGGGCACCTAAAAGATCGATTTTCAGTATGTTTTGGGCCTGTATTTTGAAAATACTCTAACACGGAGTAGGCATGTACAGATCGCTTCTGGGATCCCAAAATATCGAATTTTCTGGTGTTTTGAGGTTGAATTTGGGATATAAACGGGTACAGAAGATGCATGCACATATCGACTTTTGGGCACCTAAAAGAACGATTTTCAGTATGTTTTGGGCCTGTATTTTGAAAATACTCTAACACGGAGTAGGCAAGTACAGATCGTTTCTGGGACCCCAAAATATCGAATTTTCGGGTGTTTTGAGCCAGAATTTGAGATATAAACGGGTACAGAAGATGCACGCACATATCGACTTTGGACATTTAAAATATCGATTTTTAGTATGTTTTGGGCCTGTATTTTGAAAATACTCTAACATGGAGTAGGCATGTACAGATCGCTTCCGGGACCCCAAAATATCGAATTTTCGTATGTTTTGAGGTAGAATTTGGGATATAAACGGGTACAGAAGATGCATGCACATATCGACTTTTGGACACCTAAAAGATCGATTTTCAGTATGTTTTGGGCCTGTATTTTGAAAATACTCTAACACGGAGTAGGCATGTACAGTTCGCTTCTGGGACCCCAAAATATCAAATTTTCGGGTGTTTTGGGCCTGAATTTGAGATATCGACTTTGGGCACCTAAAATATCGATTTTTAGCATGTTTTGAGCCTATATTTTGAAAATTTTCTAGCACTAAGTAGGCATGTACAGATCACTTCTGGGACCCCAAATTATCGAATTTTCGGGTGTTTTGAGGTTGAATTTGAGATATAAACGGTTACAGAAGATGCATACACATATCGACTTTTGGGCACCTAAAATATCGATTTTTAGCATGTTATGCTCCTATATTTTGAAAACATTCTAGCACTGAGTAGGCATGTACAGATCGCTTCTGTGACCCAAAAATATCGAATTTTCGGGTGTTTTGAAGTTGAATTTGGGATATAAACAGGTGCAGAAGATGCATACACATATTGTCTTTGGTCACCTAAAATTTCGATTTTCAGCTTGTTTTGGGTCTGTATATTGAAAATACTCTAACACGGAGTAGGCAAGTACAGATCGCTTCTGGGACCCCCTTCTGGGACCCCCTGAATTTGAGATATAAACGGGTACAGAAACTGCATCCACATATCGACTTTTGGGCACCTAAAAGATCGATTTTCAGTATGTTTTGGGCCTGTATATTGAAAATACTCTAACACGGAGTAGGCATGTACAGTTCGCTTCTGGGACCCCAAAATATCGAATTTTCGATTGTTTTGGGCCTGAATTTGAGATATCGACATTGGGCACCAAAAATATCGAATTTTAGCTTGTTTTGGGCCTATATTTTGAAAATATTCTAGCACTAAGTAGGCATGTACAGATGACTTCTGGGACCCCAAAATATCGAATTTTCGGGTGTTTTCAGCCAGAATTTGAGATATAAACGGGTACAGAAGATGCATGCACATATCGACTTTGGACATTTAAAATATCGATTTTTAGTATGTTTTGGGCCTGTATTTTGAAAATACTCTATCACGGAGTAGGCATGTACAGATCGCTTCCGGGACCCCAAAATATCGAATTTTCGTGTGTTTTGAGGTAGAATTTGGGATATAAACGGGTACAGAAGATGCATGCACATATCGACTTTTGGACACCTAAAAGATCGATTTTCAGTATGTTTTGGGCCTGTATTTTGAAAATACTCTAACACGGAGTAGGCATGTACAGTTCGCTTCTGGGACCCCAAAATATCAAATTTTCGGGTGTTTTGGGCCTGAATTTGAGATATCGACATTGGGCACCTAAAATATCGATTTTTAGCATGTTTTGAGCCTATATTTTGAAAATATTCTAGCACTAAGTAGGCATGTACAGATCACTTCTGTGACCCCAAAATATCGAATTTTCGGGTGTTTTGAGCCTGAATTTGAGATATAAACGGGTACAGATAATGCATGCGCATATCGACTCTGGACACTTAAAATATCGATTTTTAGCAAGTTTTGAGCCTATATTTTGAAAACATTCTAGCATTGAGTAGGCATGTACAGATCGCTTCTGGGACCCAAAAATATCGAATTTTCGGGGGTTTTGAGGTTGAATTTGTGATATAAACGGGTACAGAAGATGCATGCACATATCGACTTTTGGGCACCTAAAAGAACGATTTTCATTTTGTTTTGGGCCTGTATTTTGAAAATACTCTAACACGGAGTAGGCAAGTACAGATTGCTTCTGGGACCCCAAAATATCGAATTTTCGGGTGTTTTGAGAATGAATTTGAGATATAAACGGGTACAGAAAATGCATCCACATATAGACTTTTGGGCACCTAAAAGATCGATTTTCAGTATGTTTTGGGCCTGTATATTGAAAATACTCTAACACGGAGTAAGCATGTACAGTTCGCTTCTGGGACCTCAAAATATCGAATTTTCGATTGTTTTGGGCCTGAATTTGAGATATCGACTTTGGGCACCAAAAATATCGATTTTTTAGCATGTTTTGGGCCTATATTTTGAAAATATTCTAGCACTAAGTAGGCATGTACAGATGACTTCTGGGACCCCAAAATATCGAATTTTCGGGTGTTTTGAGCCAGAATTTGAGATATAAACGGGTACAGAAGATGCATGCACATATCGACTTTGGACATTTAAAATATCGATTTTTAGTATGTTTTGGGCCTGTATTTTGAAAATACTCTAACACGGAGTAGGCATGTACAGATCGCTTCCGGGACCCCAAAATATCGAATTTTCGTGTGTTTTGAGGTAGAATTTGGGATATAAACGGGTACAGAAGATGCATGCACATATCGACTTTTGGACACCTAAAAGATCGATTTTCAGTATGTTTTCGGCCTGTATTTTGAAAATACTCTAACACGGAGTAGGCATGTACAGTTCGCTTCTGGGACCCCAAAATATCAAATTTTCGGGTGTTTTGGGCCTGAATTTGAGATATCGACTTTGGGCACCTAAAATATCGATTTTTAGCATGTTTTGAGCCTATATTTTGAAAATTTTCTAGCACTAAGTAGGCATGTCCAGATCACTTCTGGGACCCCAAATTATCGAATTTTCGGGTGTTTTGAGGTTGAATTTGAGATATAAACGGTTACAGAAGATGCATACACATATCGACTTTTGAGCACCTAAAATATCGATTTTTAGCATGTTATGAGCCTATATTTTGAAAACATTCTAGCACTGAGTAGGCATGTACAGATCGCTTCTGGGACCAAAAAATATCGAATTTTCAGGTGTTTTGAGGTTGAATTTGGGATATAAACAGGTGCAGAAGATGCATACACATATTGTCTTTGGTCACCTAAAATTTCGATTTTCAGCTTGTTTTGGGCCTGTATATTGAAAATACTCTAACACGGAGTAGGCAAGTACAGATCGCTTCTGGGACCCCCTTATGGGACCCCCTGAATTTGAGATATAAACGGGTACAGAAACTGCATCCACATATCGACTTTTGGGCACCTAAAAGATCAATTTTCAGTATGTTTTGGGCCTGTATTTTGAAAATACTCTAACACAGAGTAGGCATGTACAGATCGCTTCTGGGACCCCAAAATATCGAATTTTCTGGTGTTTTGAGGTTGAATTTGGGATATAAACGGGTACAGATAATGCATGCGCATATCGACTCTGGACACTTAAAATATCGATTTTTAGCAAGTTTTGAGCCTATATTTTGAAAACATTCTAGCACTGAGTAGGCATGTACAGATCGCTTCTGGGACCCAAAAATATCGAATTTTCGGGGGTTTTGAGGTTGAATTTGTGATATAAACGGGTACAGAAGATGCATCCACATATCGACTTTTGGGCACCTAAAAGAACGATTTTCATTTTGTTTTGGGCCTGTATTTTGAAAATACTCTAACACGGAGTAGGCATGTACAGATCGCTTCCGGGACCACAAAATATCGAATTTTTGGGTGTTTTGAGGTTGAATTTGGGATATAAACGGGTACAGAAGATGCATGCACATATCGACTTTTGGACAGCTAAAAGATCGATTTTCAGTATGTTTTGGGCCTGTATTTTGAAAATACTCTAACACGGAGTAGGCATGTACAGTTCGCTTCTGGGACCCCAAAATATCGAATTTTCGATTGTTTTGGGCCTGAATTTGAGATATCGACTTTGGGCACCTAAAATATTGATTTTTAGCATGTTTTGGGCCTATATTTTGAAAATATTCTAGCACAAAGTAGACATGTACATATCACTTCTGTGACCCCAAAATATCGAATTTTCGGGTGTTTTGAGCCTGAATTTGAGATATAAACGGGTACAGATAATGCATGCGCATATCGACTCTGGACACTTAAAATATCGATTTTTAGCAAGTTTTGAGCCTATATTTTGAAAACATTCTAGCACTGAGTAGGCATGTACAGATCGCTTCTGGGACCCAAAAATATCGAATTTTCGGGGGTTTTGAGGTTGAATTTGTGATATAAACGGGTCCATAAGATGCATACACATATTGACTTTGGTCACCTAAAATATCGATTTTCAGCTTGTTTTGGGCCTGTATTTTGAAAATACTCTAACACGGAGTAGGCAAGTACAGATAGCTTCTGGCACCTTAAAATATCGAATTTTCGGGTGTTTTGAGGTTGACTTTGGGATATAAACGGGTACAGAAGATGCACGCACATATCGACTTTGGACATTTAAAATATCGATTTTTAGTATGTTTTGGGCCCGTATTTTGAAAATACTCTAACACGGAGTAGGCATGTACAGATCGCTTCCGGGACCCCAAAATATCGAATTTTCGTATGTTTTGAGGTAGAATTTGGGATATAAACGGGTACAGAAGATGCATGCACATATCGACTTTTGGACACCTAAAAGATCGATTTTCAGTATGTTTTGGGCCTGTATTTTGAAAATACTCTAACACGGAGTAGGCATGTACAGTTCGCTTCTGGGACCCCAAAATATCAAATTTTCGGGTGTTTTGGGCCTGAATTTGAGATATCGACTTTGGGCACCTAAAATATCGATTTTTAGCATGTTTTGAGCCTATATTTTGAAAATTTTCTAGCACTAAGTAGGCATGTACAGATCACTTCTGGGACCCCAAATTATCGAATTTTCGGGGGTTTTGAGGTTGAATTTGAGATATAAACGGTTACAGAAGATGCATACACATATCGACTTTTGGGCACCTAAAATATCGATTTTTAGCATGTTATGAGCCTATATTTTGAAAACATTCTAGCACTGAGTAGGCATGTACAGATCGCTTCTGTGACCCAAAAATATCGAATTTTCGGGTGTTTTGAAGTTGAATTTGGGATATAAACAGGTGCAGAAGATGCATACATATATTGTCTTTGGTCACCTAAAATTTCGATTTTCAGCTTGTTTTGGGTCTGTATATTGAAAATACTCTAACACGGAGTAGGCAAGTACAGATCGCTTCTGGGACCCCCTTCTGGGACCCCCTGAATTTGAGATATAAACGGGTACAGAAACTGCATCCACATATCGACTTTTGGGCACCTAAAAGATCGATTTTCAGTATGTTTTGGGCCTGTATATTGAAAATACTCTAACACGGAGTAGGCATGTACAGTTCGCTTCTGGGACCCCAAAATATCGAATTTTCGATTGTTTTGGGCCTGAATTTGAGATATCGACTTTGGGCACCAAAAATATCGAATTTTAGCTTGTTTTGGGCCTATATTTTGAAAATATTCTAGCACTAAGTAGGCATGTACAGATGACTTCTGGGACCCCAAAATATCGAATTTTCGGGTGTTTTCAGCCAGAATTTGAGATATAAACGGGTACAGAAGATGCATGCACATATCGACTTTGGACATTTAAAATATCGATTTTTAGTATGTTTTGGGCCTGTATTTTGAAAATACTCTATCACGGAGTAGGCATGTACAGATCGCTTCCGGGACCCCAAAATATCGAATTTTCGTGTGTTTTGAGGTAGAATTTGGGATATAAACGGGTACAGAAGATGCATGCACATATCGACTTTTGGACACCTAAAAGATCGATTTTCAGTATGTTTTGGGCCTGTATTTTGAAAATACTCTAACACGGAGTAGGCATGTACAGTTCGCTTCTGGGACCCCAAAATATCAAATTTTCGGGTGTTTTGGGCCTGAATTTGAGATATCGACATTGGGCACCTAAAATATCGATTTTTAGCATGTTTTGAGCCTATATTTTGAAAATATTCTAGCACTAAGTAGGCATGTACAGATCACTTCTGTGACCCCAAAATATCGAATTTTCGGGTGTTTTGAGCCTGAATTTGAGATATAAACGGGTACAGATAATGCATGCGCATATCGACTCTGGACACTTAAAATATCGATTTTTAGCAAGTTTTGAGCCTATATTTTGAAAACATTCTAGCATTGAGTAGGCATGTACAGATCGCTTCTGGGACCCAAAAATATCGAATTTTCGGGGGTTTTGAGGTTGAATTTGTGATATAAACGGGTACAGAAGATGCATGCACATATCGACTTTTGGGCACCTAAAAGAACGATTTTCATTTTGTTTTGGGCCTGTATTTTGAAAATACTCTAACACGGAGTAGGCAAGTACAGATTGCTTATGGGACCCCAAAATATCGAATTTTCGGGTGTTTTGAGAATGAATTTGAGATATAAACGGGTACAGAAAATGCATCCACATATAGACTTTTGGGCACCTAAAAGATCGATTTTCAGTATGTTTTGGGCCTGTATATTGAAAATACTCTAACACGGAGTAAGCATGTACAGTTCGCTTCTGGGACCCCAAAATATCGAATTTTCGATTGTTTTGGGCCTGAATTTGAGATATCGACTTTGGGCACCAAAAATATCGATTTTTTTAGCATGTTTTGGGCCTATATTTTGAAAATATTCTAGCACTAAGTAGGCATGTACAGATGACTTCTGGGACCCCAAAATATCGAATTTTCGGGTGTTTTGAGCCAGAATTTGAGATATAAACGGGTACAGAAGATGCATGCACATATCGACTTTGGACATTTAAAATATCGATTTTTAGTATGTTTTGGGCCTGTATTTTGAAAATACTCTAACACGGAGTAGGCATGTACAGATCGCTTCCGGGACCCCAAAATATCGAATTTTCGTGTGTTTTGAGGTAGAATTTGGGATATAAACGGGTACAGAAGATGCATGCACATATCGACTTTTGGACACCTAAAAGATCGATTTTCAGTATGTTTTGGGCCTGTATTTTGAAAATACTCTAACACGGAGTAGGCATGTACAGTTCGCTTCTGGGACCCCAAAATATCAAATTTTCGGGTGTTTTGGGCCTGAATTTGAGATATCGACATTGGGCACCTAAAATATCGATTTTTAGCATGTTTTGAGCCTATATTTTGAAAATATTCTAGCACTAAGTAGGCATGTACAGATCACTTCTGTGACCCCAAAATATCGAATTTTCGGGTGTTTTGAGCCTGAATTTGAGATATAAACGGGTACAGATAATGCATGCGCATATCGACTCTGGACACTTAAAATATCGATTTTTAGCAAGTTTTGAGCCTATATTTTGAAAACATTCTAGCATTGAGTAGGCATGTACAGATCGCTTCTGGGACCCAAAAATATCTAATTTTCGGGGGTTTTGAGGTTGAATTTGTGATATAAACGGGTACAGAAGATGCATGCACATATCGACTTTTGGGCACCTAAAAGAACGATTTTCATTTTGTTTTGGGCCTGTATTTTGAAAATACTCTAACACGGAGTAGGCAAGTACAGATTGCTTATGGGACCCCAAAATATCGAATTTTCGGGTGTTTTGAGAATGAATTTGAGATATAAACGGGTACAGAAAATGCATCCACATATAGACTTTTGGGCACCTAAAAGATCGATTTTCAGTATGTTTTGGGCCTTTATAATGAAAATACTCTAACACGGAGTAAGCATGTACAGTTCGCTTCTGGGACCCCAAAATATCGAATTTTCGATTGTTTTGGGCCTGAATTTGAGATATCGACTTTGGGCACCAAAAATATCGATTTTTTAGCATGTTTTGGGCCTATATTTTGAAAATATTCTAGCACTAAGTAGGCATGTACAGATGACTTCTGGGACCCCAAAATATCGAATTTTCGGGTGTTTTGAGAAAGAATTTGAGATATAAACGGGTACAGAAGATGCATGCACATATCGACTTTGGACATTTAAAATATCGATTTTTAGTATGTTTTGGGCCTGTAATTTGAAAATACTCTAACACGGAGTAGGCATGTACAGATCGCTTCCGGGACCCCAAAATATCGAATTTTCGTGTGTTTTGAGGTAGAATTTGGGATATAAACGGGTACAGAAGATGCATGCACATATCGACTTTTGGACACCTAAAAGATCGATTTTCAGTATGTTTTGGGCCTGTATTTTGAAAATACTCTAACACGGAGTAGGCATGTACAGTTCGCTTCTGGGACCCCAAAATATCAAATTTTCGGGTGTTTTGGGCCTGAATTTGAGATATCGACTTTGGGCACCTAAAATATCGATTTTTAGCATGTTTTGAGCCTATATTTTGAAAATTTTCTAGCACTAAGTAGGCATGTACAGATCACTTCTGGGACCCCAAATTATCGAATTTTCGGGTGTTTTGAGGTTGAATTTGAGATATAAACGGTTACAGAAGATGCATACACATATCGACTTTTGAGCACCTAAAATATCGATTTTTAGCATGTTATGAGCCTATATTTTGAAAACATTCTAGCACTGAGTAGGCATGTACAGATCGCTTCTGGGACCAAAAAATATCGAATTTTCAGGTGTTTTGAGGTTGAATTTGGGATATAAACAGGTGCAGAAGATGCATACACATATTGTCTTTGGTCACCTAAAATTTCGATTTTCAGCTTGTTTTGGGCCTGTATATTGAAAATACTCTAACACGGTGTAGGCAAGTACAGATCGCTTCTGGGACCCCCTTCTGGGACCCCCTGAATTTGAGATATAAACGGGTACAGAAACTGCATCCACATATCGACTTTTGGGCACCTAAAAGATCAATTTTCAGTATGTTTTGGGCCTGTATTTTGAAAATACTCTAACACAGAGTAGGCATGTACAGATCGCTTCTGGGACCCCAAAATATCGAATTTTCTGGTGTTTTGAGGTTGAATTTGGGATATAAACGGGTACAGAAGATGCATGCACATATCGACTTTTGGGCACCTAAAAGAACGATTTTCAGTATGTTTTGGGCCTGTATTTTGAAAATACTCTAACACAGAGTAGGTAAGTACAGATCGCTTCTGGGACCCCAAAATATCGAATTTTCGGGTGTTTTGAGAATGAATTTGAGATATAAACGGGTACAGAAAATGCATCAACATATAGACTTTTGGGCACCTAAAAGATCGATTTTCAGTATGTTTTGGGCCTGTATATTGAAAATACTCTAACACGGAGTAGGCATGTACAGTTCGCTTCTGGGACCCCAAAATATCGAATTTTCGATTGTTTTGGGCCTGAATTTGAGATATCGACTTTGGGCACCAAAAATATCGATTTTTAGCATGTTTTGGGCCTATATTTTGAAAATATTCTAGCACTAAGTAGGCATGTACAGATGACTTCTGGGACCCCAAAATATCGAATTTTCGGGTGTTTTGAGCCAGAATTTGAGATATAAACGGGTACAGAAGATGCATGCACATATCGACTTTGGACATTTAAAATATCGATTTTTAGTATGTTTTGGGCCTGTATTTTGAAAATACTCTAACACGGAGTAGGCATGTACAGATCGCTTCCGGGACCCCAAAATATCGAATTTTTGGGTGTTTTGAGGTTGAATTTGGGATATAAACGGGTACAGAAGATGCATGCACATATCGACTTTTGGACACCTAAAAGATCGATTTTCAGTATGTTTTGGGCCTGTATTTTGAAAATACTCTAACACGGAGTAGGCATGTACAGTTCGCTTCTGGGACCCCAAAATATCAAATTTTCAGGTGTTTTGGGCCTGAATTTGAGATATCGACTTTGGGCACCTAAAATATCGATTTTTAGCATGTTTTGAGCCTATATTTTGAAAATTTTCTAGCACTAAGTAGGCATGTACAGATCACTTCTGGGACCCCAAATTATCGAATTTTCGGGTGTTTTGAGGTTGAATTTGAGATATAAACGGTTACAGAAGATGCATACACATATCGACTTTTGAGCACCTAAAATATCGATTTTTAGCATGTTATGAGCCTATATTTTGAAAACATTCTAGCACTGAGTAGGCATGTACAGATCGCTTCTGGGACCAAAAAATATCGAATTTTCAGGTGTTTTGAGGTTGAATTTGGGATATAAACAGGTGCAGAAGATGCATACACATATTGTCTTTGGTCACCTAAAATTTCGATTTTCAGCTTGTTTTGGGCCTGTATATTGAAAATACTCTAACACGGAGTAGGCAAGTACAGATCGCTTCTGGGACACCCTTCTGGGACCCCCTGAATTTGAGATATAAACGGATACAGAAACTGCATCCACATATCGACTTTTGGGCACCTAAAAGATCAATTTTCAGTATGTTTTGGGCCTGTATTTTGAAAATACTCTAACACAGAGTAGGCATGTACAGATCGCTTCTGGGACCCCAAAATATCGAATTTTCTGGTGTTTTGAGGTTGAATTTGGGATATAAACGGGTACAGAAGATGCATGCACATATCGACTTTTGGGCACCTAAAAGAACGATTTTCAGTATGTTTTGGGCCTGTATTTTGAAAATACTCTAACACAGAGTAGGTAAGTACAGATCGCTTCTGGGACCCCAAAATATCGAATTTTCGGGTGTTTTGAGAATGAATTTGAGATATAAACGGGTACAGAAAATGCATCAACATATAGACTTTTGGGCACTTAAAAGATCGATTTTCAGTATGTTTTGGGCCTGTATATTGAAAATACTCTAACACGGAGTAGGCATGTACAGTTCGCTTCTGGGACCCCAAAATATCGAATTTTCGATTGTTTTGGGCCTGAATTTGAGATATCGACTTTGGGCACCAAAAATATCGATTTTTAGCATGTTTTGGGCCTATATTTTGAAAATATTCTAGCACTAAGTAGGCATGTACAGATGACTTCTGGGACCCCAAAATAACGAATTTTCGGGTGTTTTGAGCCAGAATTTGAGATATAAACGGGTACAGAAGATGCATGCACATATCGACTTTGGACATTTAAAATATCGATTTTTAGTATGTTTTGGGCCTGTATTTTGAAAATACTCTAACACGGAGTAGGCATGTACAGATCGCTTCCGGGACCCCAAAATATCGAATTTTTGGGTGTTTTGAGGTTGAATTTGGGATATAAACGGGTACAGAAGATGCATGCACATATCGACTTTTGGACACCTAAAAGATCGATTTTCAGTATGTTTTGGGCCTGTATTTTGAAAATACTCTAACACGGAGTAAGCATGTACAGTTCGCTTCTGGGACCCCAAAATATCGAATTTTCGGGTGTTTTGGGCCTGAATTTGAGATATCGACTTTGGGCACCTAAAATATCGATTTTTAGCATGTTTTGGACCTATATTTTGAAAATATTCTAGCACTAAGTAGGCATGTACAGATCACTTCTGTGACCCCAAAATATCGAATTTTCGGGTGTTTTGAGCCTGAATTTGAGATATAAACGGGTACAGATAATGCATGCGCATATTGACTCTGGACACTTAAAATATCGATTTTTAGAAAGTTTTGAGCCTATATTTTGAAAACATTCTAGCACTGAGTAGGCATGTACAGATCGCTTCTGGGACCCAAAAATATCGAATTTTCGGGGGTTTTGAGGTTGAATTTGTGATATAAACGGGTCCATAAGATGCATACACATATTGACTTTGGTCACCTAAAATATCGATTTTCAGCTTGTTTTGGGCCTGTATTTTGAAAATACTCTAACACGGAGTAGGCAAGTACAGATAGCTTCTGGCACCTTAAAATATCGAATTTTCGGGTGTTTTGAGGTTGACTTTGGGATATAAACGGGTACAGAAGATGCATGCACATATCGACTTTTGGGCACCTAAAAGATCGATTTTCAGTATGTTTTGGGACTGTATTTTGAAAATACTCTAACACGGAGTAGGCATGTATAGTTTGCTTCTGTGACCCCAAAATATCGAATTTTCGGGTGTTTTGGGCCTGAATTTGAGATATCGACTTTGGGCACCAAAAATATCGATTTTAGCATATATTTTGAAAATATTTTAGCACTAAGTAGGCTTGTACAGATCACTTTTGGGAACCCAAAATATCGAATTTTTAGGTGTTTTGAGCCAGAATTTGAGATATAAACGGGTACAGAAGATGCATGCACATATCGACTTTGGACACTTAAAATATCGATTTTTAGCATGTTATGAGCCTATATTTTGAAAACATTCTAGCACTGAGTAGACATGTACAGATCGCTTCTGGGACCCAAAATTATCGAATTTTCGGGTGTTTTGAGGTTGAATTTGGGATATAAACGAGTGCAGAAGATGCATACACATGTTGACTTTGGGCACCTAAAATATCGATTTTCAGCATGTTTTGGTCCTGCATCTGAGTAGGCATGTACAGATCGCTTCTGGGACTCCAAAATATCGAATTTTCGGGTGTTTGGAGCCTGAATTTGAGATATAAACGGGTACAGAAGATGCATGCACATATCGACTTTTGGGCACCTAAAATATCTATTTTCAGCATGTTTTGGGCCTGTATTTTGAAAATACTCTAACTAGGGGTAGGCATGTACAGATCGCTTCTGGGACCCAAAAATATCGAATTTTCGGGTGTTTTGAGCCTGAATTTGAGATATAAACGGGTACAGAAGATGCATGCACATATTGACTTTGGGCACCTAAAATATCGATTTTTAGCATGTTTTGAGCCTGTATTTTGAAAATACTCTAACTAGGGGTAGGCATGTACAGATCGCTTCTGGGACCCCAAAATATCGAATTTTCGGGTGTTTTGAGCCTGAATTTGAGATATAAACAGGTACAGAAGATGCATGCACATATCGACTTTGGACACTTAAAATATCGATTTTTAGCATGTTTTGAGCCTATATTTTGAAAACATTCTACCACTGACTAGACATGTACAGATCGCTTCTGGGACCCAAAATTATCGAATTTTCGGGTGTTTTGAGGTTGAATTTGAGATATAAACGGGTACAGAAGATGCATACACATATCGACTTTTGGGCACCTACAAGATCGATTTTCAGTATGTTTTGGGCCTGTATTTTGAAAATACTCTAACACGGAGTAGGCATGTACAGTTCGCTTCTGGGACCCCAAAATAACAAATTTTCGGGTGTTTTGGGCCTGAATTTGAGATATCGACTTTGGGCACCTAAAATATCGATTTTTAGCATGTTTTGAGCCTATATTTTGAAATTTTTTCTAGCACTAAGTAGGCATGTACAGATCACTTCTGGGACCCCAAATTATCGAATTTTCGGGTGTTTTGAAGTTGAATTTGAGATATAAACGGGTACAGAAGATGCATACACATATCGACTTTTGGGCACCTAAAATATCGATTTTTAGCATGTTATGAGCCTATATTTTGAAAACATTCTCGCACTGAGTAGGCATGTACAGATCACTTAAGGGACCCAAAAATATCGAATTTTCGGGTGTTTTGAGGTTGAATTTGGGATATAAACAGGTGCAGAAGATGCATACACATATTGTCTTTGGTCACCTAAAATTTCGATTTTCAGCTTGTTTTGGGCCTCTATATTGAAAATACTCTAACACGGAGTAGGCAAGTACAGATCGCTTCTGGGACCCCCTTCTGGGACCCCCTGAATTTGAGATATAAACGGGTACAGAAAATGCATCCACATATCGACTTTTGGGCACCTAAAAGATCAATTTTCATTATGTTTTGGGCCTGTATATTGAAAATACTCTAACATAGAGTAGGCATGTACAGATCGCTTCTGGGACCCCAAAATATCGAATTTTCGGGTGTTTTGAGGTTGAATTTGAGATATAAACGGGTACAGAAGATGCATGCACATATCGACTTTTGGGCACCTAAAAGAACGATTTTCAGTATGTTTTGGGCCTGTATTTTGAAAATACTCTAACACGGAGTAGGCAAGTACAGATCGCTTCTGGGACCCCAAAATATCGAATTTTCGGGTGTTTTGAGAATGAATTTGAGATATAAACGGGTACAGAAAATGCATCCACATATAGACTTTTGGTCACCTAAAAGATCGATTTTCAGTATGTTTTGGGCCTGTATATTGAAAATACTCTAACACGGAGTAGGCATGTACAGTTCGCTTCTGGGACCCCAAAATATCGAATTTTCGATTGTTTTGGGCCTGAATTTGAGATATCGACTTTGGGCACCAAAAATATCGATTTTTAGCATGTTTTGGGCCTATATTTTGAAAATATTCTAGCACTAAGTAGGCATGTACAGATGACTTCTGGGCCCCAAAAATATCGAATTTTCGGGTGTTTTGAGCCAGAATTTGAGATATAAACGGGTACAGAAGATGCATGCACATATCGACTTTGGACATTTAAAATATCGATTTTTAGTATGTTTTGGGCCTGTATTTTGAAAATACTCTAACACGGAGTAGGCATGTACAGATCGCTTCCGGGACCCCAAAATATCGAATTTTAGTGTGTTTTGAGGTTGAATTTGGGATATAAACAGGTGCAGAAGATGCGTACACATATTGTCTTTGGTCACCTAAAATTTCGATTTTCAGCTTGTTTTGGGCCTGTATATTGAAAATACTCTAACACGGAGTAGGCAAGTACAGATCGCTTCTGGGACCCCCTTCTGGGACCCCCTGAATTTGAGATATAAACGGGTACAGAAACTGCATCCACATATCGACTTTTGGGCACCTAAAAGATCAATTTTCAGTATGTTTTGGGCCTGTATATTGAAAATACTCTAACACAGAGTAGGCATGTACAGATTGCTTCTGGGACCCCAAAATATCGAATTTTCGGGTGTTTTGAGGTTGAATTTGAGATATAAACGGGTACAGAAGATGCATACACATATCGACTTTTGGGCACCTAAAAGATCGATTTTCAGTATGTTTTGGGCCTGTATATTGAAAATACTCTAACACGGAGTAGGCATGTACAGATCGCTTCTGGGACCCCAAAATATCGAATTTTCTGGTGTTTTGTGGTTGAATTTGGGATATAAACGGGTACAGAAGATGCATGCACATATCGACCTTTGGGCACCTAAAAGAACGGTTTTCAGTATGTTTTGGGCCTGTACTTTGAAAATACTCTAACACGGAGTAGGCAAGTACAGATCGCTTCTGGGACCCCAAAATATCGAATTTTCGGGTGTTTTGAGAATGAATTTGAGATATAAACGGGTACAGAAAATGCATCCACATATAGACTTTTGGGCACCTAAAAGATCGATTTTCAGTATGTTTTGGGCCTGTATATTGAAAATACTCTAACACGGAGTAGGCATGTACAGTTCGCTTTTGGGACCCCAAAATATCGATTTTTCGATTGTTTTGGGCCTGAATTTGAGATATCGACTTTGGGCACCAAAAATATCGATTTTTTAGCATGGTTTGGGCCTATATTTTGAAAATATTCTAGCACTAAGTAGGCATGTACAGATGACTTCTGGGACTCCAAAATATCGAATTTTCGGGTGTTTTGAGCCAGAATTTGAGATATAAACGGGTACAGAAAATGCATCCACATATAGACTTTTGGTCACCTAAAAGATCGATTTTCAGTATGTTTTGGGCCTGTATATTGAAAACACTCTAACACGGAGTAGGCATGTACAGTTCGCTTCTGGGACCCCAAAATATCGAATTTTCGATTGTTTTGGGCCTGAATTTGAGATATCGACTTTGGGCACCAAAAATATCGATTTTTAGCATGTTTTGGGCCTATATTTTGAAAATATTCTAGCACTAAGTAGGCATGTACAGATGACTTCTGGGCCCCAAAAATATCGAATTTTCGGGTGTTTTGAGCCAGAATTTGAGATATAAACGGGTACAGAAGATGCATGCACATATCGACTTTGGACATTTAAAATATCGATTTTTAGTATGTTTTGGGCCTGTATTTTGAAAATACTCTAACACGGAGTACATGTACAGATCGCTTCCGGGACCCCAAAATATCGAATTTTAGTGTGTTTTGAGGTAGAATTTGGTATGTAAACGGGTACAGAAGATGCATGCACATATCGACTTTTGGACACCTAAAAGATCGATTTTCAGTATGTTTTGGGCCTGTATTTTGAAAATACTCTAACACGGAGTAGGCATGTACAGTTCGCTTCTGGGACCCCAAAATATCAAATTTTCGGGTGTTTTGGGCCTGAATTTGAGATATCGACTTTGGGCACCTAAAATATAGATTTTTAGCATGTTTTGAGCCTATATTTTGAAAATTTTCTAGCACTAAGTAGGCATGTACAGATCACTTCTGGGACCCCAAATTATCGAATTTTCGGGTGCTTTGAGGTTGAATTTGAGATATAAACGGGTACAGAAGATGCATACACATATCGACTTTTGGGCACTTAAAATATCGATTTTTAGCATGTTATGAGCCTATATTTTGAAAACATTCTAGCACTGAGTAGGCATGTACAGATCGCTTCTGGGACCCAAAAATATCGAATTTTCGGGTGTTTTGAGGTTGAATTTGGGATATAAACAGGTGCAGAAGATGCGTACACATATTGTCTTTGGTCACCTAAAATTTCGATTTTCAGCTTGTTTTGGGCCTGTATATTGAAAATACTCTAACACGGAGTAGGCAAGTACAGATCGCTTCTGGGACCCCCTTCTGGGACCCCCTGAATTTGAGATATAAACGGGTACAGAAACTGCATCCACATATCGACTTTTGGGCACCTAAAAGATCAATTTTCAGTATGTTTTGGGCCTGTATATTGAAAATACTCTAACACAGAGTAGGCATGTACAGATTGCTTCTGGGACCCCAAAATATCGAATTTTCGGGTGTTTTGAGGTTGAATTTGAGATATAAACGGGTACAGAAGATGCATACACATATCGACTTTTGGGCACCTAAAAGATCGATTTTCAGTATGTTTTGGGCCTGTATATTGAAAATACTCTAACACGGAGTAGGCATGTACAGATCGCTTCTGGGACCCCAAAATATCGAATTTTCTGGTGTTTTGTGGTTGAATTTGGGATATAAACGGGTACAGAAGATGCATGCACATATCGACTTTTGGGCACCTAAAAGAACGGTTTTCAGTATGTTTTGGGCCTGTACTTTGAAAATACTCTAACACGGAGTAGGCAAGTACAGATCGCTTCTGGGACCCCAAAATATCGAATTTTCGGGTGTTTTGAGAATGAATTTGAGATATAAACGGGTACAGAAAATGCATCCACATATAGACTTTTGGGCACCTAAAAGATCGATTTTCAGTATGTTTTGGGCCTGTATATTGAAAATACTCTAACACGGAGTAGGCATGTACAGTTCGCTTTTGGGACCCCAAAATATCGATTTTTCGATTGTTTTGGGCCTGAATTTGAGATATCGACTTTGGGCACCAAAAATATCGATTTTTTAGCATGTTTTGGGCCTATATTTTGAAAATATTCTAGCACTAAGTAGGCATGTACAGATGACTTCTGGGACTCCAAAATATCGAATTTTCGGGTGTTTTGAGCCAGAATTTGAGATATAAACGGGTACAGAAGATGCATGCACATATCGACTTTGGACATTTAAAATATCGATTTTTGGTATGTTTTGGGCCTGTATTTTAAAAATACTCTAACACGGAGTAGGCATGTACAGATCGCTTCCGGGACCCCAAAATATCGAATTTTCGTGTGTTTTGAGGTAGAATTTGGGATATAAACGGGTACAGAAGATGCATGCACATATCGACTTTTGGACACCTAAAAGATCGATTTTCAGTATGTTCTGGGCCTGTATTTTAAAAATACTCTAACACGGAGTAGGCATGTACAGTTCGCTTTTGGGACCCCAAAATATCGAATTTTCGGGGGTTTTGGGCCTGAATTTGAGATATCGACTTTGGGCACCTAAAATATCGATTTTTAGCATGTTTTGGACCTATATTTTGAAAATATTCTAGCACTAAGTAGGCATGTACAGATCACTTCTGTGACCCCAAAATATCGAATTTTCGGGTGTTTTGAGCCTGAATTTGAGATATAAACGGGTACAGATAATGCATGCGCATATCGACTCTGGACACTTAAAATATCGATTTTTAGCAAGTTTTGAGCCTATATTTTGAAAACATTCTAGCACTGAGTAGGCATGTACAGATCGCTTCTGGGACCCAAAAATATCGAATTTTCGGGGGTTTTGAGGTTGAATTTGTGATATAAACGGGTACAGAAGATGCATGCACATATCGACTTTTGGGCACCTAAAAGAACGATTTTCATTATGTTTTGGGCCTGTATTTTGAAAATACTCTAACACGGAGTAGGCAAGTACAGACCGCTTCTGGGACCCCAAAATATCGAATTTTCGGGTGTTTTGAGAATGAATTTGAGATATAAACGGGTACAGAAAATGCATCCACATATCGACTTTTGGGCACCGAACATATCGATTTTCAGTATGTTTTGGGCCTGTATATTGAAAATACTCTAACACGGAGTAGGCATGTACAGTTCGCTTCTGGGACCCCAAAATATCGAATTTTCGATTGTTTTGGTCCTGAATTTGAGATATCGACTTTGGGCACCAAAAATATCGATTTTTTAGCATGTTTTGGGCCTATATTTTGAAAATATTCTAGCACTAAGTAGGCATGTACAGATGACTTCTGGGACCCCAAAATATCGATTTTTCGGGTGTTTTGAGCCAGAATTTGAGATATAAACGGGTACAGAAGATGCATGCACATATCGACTTTGGACATTTAAAATATCGATTTTTAGTATGTTTTGGGCCTGTATTTTGAAAATACTCTAACACGGAGTAGGCATGTACAGTTTTCTTCTGGGACCCCAAAATATCGAATTTTCGGGTGTTTTGGGCCTGAATTTGAGATATCGACTTTGGGCACCAAAAATATCGATTTTTAGCATGTTTTGGGCGTATATTTTGAAAATATTTTAGCACTAAGTAGGCTTGTACAGATCACTTCTGGGAACCCAAAATATCGAATTTTTAGGTGTTTTGAGCCTGAATTTGAGATATAAACGGGTACAGAAGATGCATGCACATATCGACTTTGGACACTTAAAATATCGATTTTTAGCATGTTTTGAGCCTATATTTTGAAAACATTCTAGCACTGAGTAGACATGTACAGATTGCTTCTGGGACCCAAAATTATCGAATTTTCGGGTGTTTTGAGGTTGAATTTGAGATATAAATGAGTGCAGAAGATGCATACACATGTTGACTTTGGGCACCTAAAATATCGATTTTCAGCATGTTTCGGGCCTGCATCTGAGTAGGCATGTACAGATCGCTTCTGGGACCCCAAAATATCGAATTTTCTGGTGTTTGGAGCCTGAATTTGAGATATAAACGGGTACAGAAGATGCATGCACATATCGACTTTTGGGCACCTAAAATATCGATTTTCAGCATGTTTTGGGCCTGTATTTTGAAAATACTCTTACTAGGGGTAGGCATGTACAAATCGCTTCTGGGACCCAAAAATATCGAATTTTCGGGTGTTTTGAGCCTGAATTTGAGATATAAACGGGTACAGAAGATGCATGCACATATCGACTTTGGACACTTAAAATATCGATTTTTAGCATGTTTTGAGCCTATATTTTGAAAACATTCTAGCACTGACTAGACATGTACAGATCGCTTCTGGGACCCAAAATTATCGAATTTTCGGGTGTTTTGAGGTTGAATTTGAGATATAAACGGGTACAGAAGATGCATACACATATCGACTTTTGGGCACCTACAAGATTGATTTTCAGTATGTTTCGGGCCTGTATTTTGAATATACTCTAACACGGAGTAGGCATGTACAGTTCCCTTCTGGGACCGCAAAATAACAAATTTTCGGGTGTTTTGGGCCTGAATTTGAGATATCGACTTTGGGCACCTAAAATATCGATTTATAGCATGTTTTGAGCCTATATTTTGATAATATTCTAGCACTAAGTAGGCATGTACAGATCACTTCTGGGACCCCAAATTATCGAATTTTCGGGTGTTTTGAGGTTGAATTTGAGATATAAACGGGTACAGAAGATGCATACACATATCGACTTTTGGGCACCTAAAAGATCGATTTTTAGCATGTTATGTGCCTATATTTTGAAAACATTCTAGCACTGAGTAGGCATGTACAGATCGCTTCTGGGACACAAAAATATCGAATTTTAGGGTGTTTTAAGGTTGAATTTGGGATATAAACAGGTGCAGAAGATGCATACACATATTGTCTTTGGTCACCTAAAATATCGATTTTCAGCTTGTTTTGGGCCTGTATATTGAAAATACTCTAACACGGAGTAGGCAAGTACAGATCGCTTCTGGGACCCCCTTCTGGGACCCCCTGAATTTGAGATATAAACTTGTACAGAAAATGCATGCACATATCGACTTTTGGGCACCTAAAAGATCGATTTTCAGTATGTTTTGGGCCTGTATTTTGAAAATACTCTAACACGGAGTAGGCATGTACAGATCGCTTCTGGGACCCCAAAATATCGAATTTTCTGGTGTTTTGAGGTTGAATTTGGGATATAAACGGGTACAGAAGATGCATGCACATATCGACTTTTGGGCACCTAAAAGAACGGTTTTAAGTATGTTTTGGGCCTGTACTTTGAAAATACTCTAACACGGAGTAGGCAAGTACAGATCGCTTCTGGGACCCTAAAATATCGAATTTTCGGGTGTTTTGAGAATGAATTTGAGATATAAAAGGGTACAGAAAATGCATCCACATATAGACTTTTGGGCACCTAAAAGATCGATTTTCAGTATGTTTTGGGCCTGTATATTGAAAATACTCTAACACGGAGTAGGCATGTACAGTTCGCTTCTGGGACCCCAAAATATCGAATTTTCGATTGTTTTGGGCCTGAATTTGAGATATCGACTTTGGGCACCAAAAATATCGATTTTTTAGCATGTTTTGGGCCTATATTTTGAAAATATTCTAGCACTAAGTAGGCATGTACAGATGACTTCTGGGACCCCAAAATATCGAATTTTCGGGTGTTTTGAGCCAGAATTTGAGATATAAACGGGTACAGAAGATACATGCACATATCGACTTTGGACATTTAAAATATCGATTTTTAGTATGTTTTGGGCCTGTATTTTAAAAATACTCTAACACGGAGTAGGCATGTACAGATCGCTTCCGGGACCCCAAAATATCGAATTTTCGTGTGTTTTGAGGTAGAATTTGGGATATAAACGGGTACAGAAGATGCATGCACATATCGACTTTTGGACACCTAAAAGATCGATTTTCAGTATGTTTTGGGCCTGTATTTTGAAAATACTCTAACACGGAGTAGGCATGTACAGTTCGCTTTTGGGACCCCAAAATATCGAATTTTCGGGGGTTTTGGGCCTGAATTTGAGATATCGACTTTGGGCACCTAAAATATCGATTTTTAGCATGTTTTGGACCTATATTTTGAAAATATTCTAGCACTAAGTAGGCATGTACAGATCACTTCTGTGACCCCAAAATATCGAATTTTCGGGTGTTTTGAGCCTGAATTTGAGATATAAACGGGTACAGATAATGCATGCGCATATCGACTCTGGACACTTAAAATATCGATTTTTAGCAAGTTTTGAGCCTTTATTTTGAAAACATTCTAGCACTGAGTAGGCATGTACAGATCGCTTCTGGGACCCAAAAATATCGAATTTTCGTGTGTTTTGAGGTTGAATTTGTGATATAAACGGGTACAGAAGATGCATGCACATATCGACTTTTGGGCACCTAAAAGAACGATTTTCATTATGTTTTGGGCCTGTATTTTGAAAATACTCTAACACGGAGTAGGCAAGTACAGATCGCTTCTGGGACCCCAAAATATCGAATTTTCGGGTGTTTTGAGAATGAATTTGAGATATAAACGGGTACAGAAAATGCATCCACATATCGACTTTTGGGCACCGAACATATCGATTTTCAGTATGTTTTGGGCCTGTATATTGAAAATACTCTAACACGGAGTAGGCATGTACAGTTCGCTTCTGGGACCCCAAAATATCGAATTTTCGATTGTTTTGGTCCTGAATTTGAGATATCGACTTTGGGCACCAAAAATATCGATTTTTTAGCATGTTTTGGGCCTATATTTTGAAAATATTCTAGCACTAAGTAGGCATGTACAGATGACTTCTGGGACCCCAAAATATCGATTTTTCGGGTGTTTTGAGCCAGAATTTGAGATATAAACGGGTACAGAAGATGCATGCACATATCGACTTTGGACATTTAAAATATCGATTTTTAGTATGTTTTGGGCCTGTATTTTGAAAATACTCTAACACGGAGTAGGCATGTACAGTTTTCTTCTGGGACCCCAAAATATCGAATTTTCGGGTGTTTTGGGCCTGAATTTGAGATATCGACTTTGGGCACCAAAAATATCGATTTTTAGCATGTTTTGGGCGTATATTTTGAAAATATTTTATCACTAAGTAGGCTTGTACAGATCACTTCTGGGAACCCAAAATATCGAATTTTTAGGTGTTTTGAGCCTGAATTTGAGATATAAACGGGTACAGAAGATGCATGCACATATCGACTTTGGACACTTAAAATATCGATTTTTAGCATGTTTTGAGCCTATATTTTGAAAACATTCTAGCACTGAGTAGACATGTACAGATTGCTTCTGGGACCCAAAATTATCGAATTTTCGGGTGTTTTGAGGTTGAATTTGAGATATAAATGAGTGCAGAAGATGCATACACATGTTGACTTTGGGCACCTAAAATATCGATTTTCAGCATGTTTTGGGCCTGCATCTGAGTAGGCATGTACAGATCGCTTCTGGGACCCCAAAATATCGAATTTTCGGGTGTTTGGAGCCTGAATTTGAGATATAAACGGGTACAGAAGATGCATGCACATATCGACTTTTGGGCACCTAAAATATCGATTTTCAGCATGTTTTGGGCCTGTATTTTGAAAATACTCTTACTAGGGGTAGGCATGTACAAATCGCTTCTGGGACAAAAAAATATCGAATTTTCGGGTGTTTTGAGCCTGAATTTGAGATATAAACGGGTACAGAAGATGCATGCACATATCGACTTTGGACACTTAAAATATCGATTTTTAGCATGTTTTGAGCCTATATTTTGAAAACATTCTAGCACTGACTAGACATGTACAGATCGCTTCTGGGACCCAAAATTATCGAATTTTCGGGTGTTTTGAGGTTGAATTTGAGATATAAACGGGTACAGAAGATGCATACACATATCGACTTTTGGGCACCTACAAGATTGATTTTCAGTATGTTTCGGGCCTGTATTTTGAAAATACTCTAACACGGAGTAGGCATGTACAGTTCGCTTCTGGGACCGCAAAAAAACAAATTTTCGGGTGTTTTGGGCCTGAATTTGAGATATCGACTTTGGGCACCTAAAATATCGATTTATAGCATGTTTTGAGCCTATATTTTGATAATATTCTAGCACTAAGTAGGCATGTACAGATCACTTCTGGGACCCCAAATTATCGAATTTTCGGGTGTTTTGAGGTTGAATTTGAGATATAAACGGGTACAGAAGATGCATACACATATCGACTTTTGGGCACCTAAAAGATCGATTTTTAGCATGTTATGTGCCTATATTTTGAAAACATTCTAGCACTGAGTAGGCATGTACAGATCGCTTCTAGGACACAAAAATATCGAATTTTAGGGTGTTTTAAGGTTGAATTTGGGATATAAACAGGTGCAGAAGATGCATACACATATTGTCTTTGGTCACCTAAAATATCGATTTTCAGCTTGTTTTGGGCCTGTATATTGAAAATACTCTAACACGGAGTAGGCAAGTACAGATCGCTTCTGGGACCCCCTTCTGGGACCCCCTGAATTTGAGATATAAACTTGTACAGAAAATGCATGCACATATCGACTTTTGGGCACCTAAAAGATCGATTTTCAGTATGTTTTGGGCCTGTATTTTGAAAATACTCTAACACGGAGTAGGCATGTACAGATCGCTTCTGGGACCCCAAAATATCGAATTTTCGGGTGTTTTGAGGTTGAATTTGGGATATAAACGGGTTCAGAAGATGCATGCACATATCGACTTTTGGGCACCTAAAAGAACGGTTTTAAGTATGTTTTGGGCCTGTACTTTGAAAATACTCTAACACGGAGTAGGCAAGTACAGATCGCTTCTGGGACCCTAAAATATCGAAT
Source organism: Petrolisthes cinctipes (assembly GCA_033782935.1). Taxonomy (NCBI): domain Eukaryota; kingdom Metazoa; phylum Arthropoda; class Malacostraca; order Decapoda; family Porcellanidae; genus Petrolisthes; species Petrolisthes cinctipes. The sequence continues at coordinate 961,716 of JAWQEG010001185.1, forward strand.
TTTCGGGTGTTTTGAGAATGAATTTGAGATATAAAAGGGTACAGAAAATGCATCCACATATAGACTTTTGGGCACCTAAAAGATCGATTTTCAGTATGTTTTGGGCCTGTATATTGAAAATACTCTAACACGGAGTAGGCATGTACAGTTCGCTTCTGGGACCCCAAAATATCGATTTTTCGATTGTTTTGGGCCTGAATTTGAGATATCGACTTTGGGCACCAAAAATATCGATTTTTTAGCATGTTTTGGGCCTATATTTTGAAATTATTCTAGCACTAAGTAGGCATGTACAGATGACTTCTGGGACCCCAAAATATCGAATTTTCGGGTGTTTTGAGCCAGAATTTGAGATATAAACGGGTACAGAAGATGCATGCACATATCGACTTTGGACATTTAAAATATCGATTTTTAGTATGTTTTGGGCCTGTATTTTAAAAATGCTCTAACACGGAGTAGGCATGTACAGATCGCTTCCGGGACCCCAAAATATAGAATTTTCGTGTGTTTTGAGGTAGAATTTGGGATATAAACGGGTACAGAAGATGCATGCACATATCGACTTTTGGGCACCTAAAATATCGATTTTCAGCATGTTTTGGGCCTGTATTTTGAAAATACTCTTACTAGGGGTAGGCATGTACAGATCGCTTCTGGGACCCAAAAATATCGAATTTTCGGGTGTTTTGAGCTTGAATTTGAGATATAAACGGGTACAGAAGATGCATGCACATATTGAGTTTGGGCACCTAAAATATCAATTTTTAGCATGTTTTGAGCCTGCATATTGAAAATACTCTAACTAGGGGTAGGCATGTACAGATCGCTTCTGGGACCCAAAAATATGGAATTTTCGGGTGTTTTTAGCCTGAATTTGAGATATAAACGGGTACAGAAGATGCATGCACATATCGACTTTGGACACTTAAAATATCGATTTTTAGCATGTTTTGAGCCTATATTTTGAAAACATTCTAGCACTGACTAGACATGTACAGATCGCTTCTGGGACCCAAAATTATCGAATTTTCGGGTGTTTTGAGGTTGAATTTGAGATATAAACGGGTACAGAAGATGCATACACATATCGACTTTTGGGCACCTACAAGATTGATTTTCAGTATGTTTCGGGCCTGTATTTTGAAAATACTCTAACACGGAGTAGGCATGTACAGTTCGCTTCTGGGACCGCAAAATAACAAATTTTCGGGTGTTTTGGGCCTGAATTTGAGATATCGACTTTGGGCACCTAAAATATCGATTTATAGCATGTTTTGAGCCTATATTTTGATAATATTCTAGCACTAAGTAGGCATGTACAGATCACTTCTGGGACCCCAAATTATCGAATTTTCGGGTGTTTTGAGGTTGAATTTGAGATATAAACGGGTACAGAAGATGCATACACATATCGACTTTTGGGCACCTAAAAGATCGATTTTTAGCATGTTATGTGCCTATATTTTGAAAACATTCTAGCACTGAGTAGGCATGTACAGATCGCTTCTGGGACACAAAAATATCGAATTTTAGGGTGTTTTAAGGTTGAATTTGGGATATAAACAGGTGCAGAAGATGCATACACATATTGTCTTTGGTCACCTAAAATATCGATTTTCAGCTTGTTTTGGGCCTGTATATTGAAAATACTCTAACACGGAGTAGGCAAGTACAGATCGCTTCTGGGACCCCCTTCTTTGACCCCCTGAATTTTAGATATAAGCTTGTACAGAAAATGCATGCACATATCGTCTTTTGGGCACCTAAAAGATCGATTTTCAGTATGTTTTGGGCCTGTATTTTGAAAATACTCTAACACGGAGTAGGCATGTACAGATCGCTTCTGGGACCCCAAAATATCGAATTTTCTGGTGTTTTGAGGTTGAATTTGGGATATATACGGGTACAGAAGATGCATGCACATATCGACTTTTGGGCACCTAAAAGAACGGTTTTCAGTATGTTTTGGGCCTGTACTTTGAAAATACTCTAACACGGAGTAGGCAAGTACAGATCGCTTCTGGGACCCCAAAATATCTAATTTTCTGGTGTTTTGAGGTTGAATTTGGGATATATACGGGTACAGAAGATGCATGCACATATCGACTTTGGACATTTAAAATATCGATTTTCAGTATGTTTTGGGCCTGTATTTTGAAAATACTCTAACACGGAGTAGGCATGTACAGTTTGCTTCTGGGACCCCAAAATATCGAATTTTCGGGGGTTTTGGGCCTGAATTTGAGATATCGACTTTGGGCACCTAAAATATCGATTTTTAGCATGTTTTGAGCCTATATTTTGATAATATTCTAGCACTAAGTAGGCATGTACAGATCACTTCTGGGACCCCAAATTATCGAATTTTCGGGTGTTTTGAGGTTGAATTTGAGATATAAACGGGTACAGAAGATGCATACACATATCGACTTTTGGGCACGTAAAATATCGATTTTTAGCATGTTATGAGCCTATATTTTGAAAACATTCTAGCACTGAGTAGGCATGTACAGATCGCTTCTGGGACACAAAAATATCGAATTTTCGGGTTTTTTAAGGTTGAATTTGGGATATAAACAGGTGCAGAAGATGCATACACATATTGTCTTTGGTCACCTAAAATATCGATTTTCAGCTTGTTTTGGGCCTGTATATTGAAAATACTCTAACACGGAGTAGGCAAGTACAGATCGCTTCTGGGACCCCCTTCTGGGACCCCCTGAATTTGAGATATAAACTTGTTCAGAAAATGAATGCACATATCGACTTTTGGGCACCTAAAAGATCGATTTACAGTATGTTTTGACCCTGTATTTTGAAAATACTCTAACACGGAGTAGGCATGTACAGTTTGCTTCTGGGACCCCAAAATATCGAATTTTCGGGTGTTTTGGGCCTGAATTTGAGATATCGACTTTGGGCACCTAAAATATCGATTTTTAGCATGTTTTGGGCCTGTATTTTGAAAATATTCTAGCACTAAGTGGGCAATTACAGATCACTTCTGGGACCCCAAAATATAGAATTTTCGGGTGTTTTGAGGTTGAATTTGAGATATAAACGGGTACAGAAGATTCATCCACATATCGACTTTTGGGCACCTAGAAGATCGATTTTCAGTATGTTTTGGGCCTGTATTTTGAAAATACTCTAGCACGGAGTAGGCATGTACAGATCGCTTCCTGGACCCAAAAATATCGAATTTTCGGGTGTTTTGAGGTTGAATTTGGGATATAAACGGGTACAGAAGATGCATGCACATATCGACTTTTGGGCACCAAAAAGATCGATTTTTAGTATGTTTTGTGCCTGTATTTTGAAAATACTCTAACACGGTGTAGGCATGTACAGTTTGCTTCTGGGACCCCAAAATATCGAATTTTCGGGTGTTTTGGGCCTGAATTTGATATATCGACCTTGGGCACCTAAAATATCGATTTTTAGCATGTTTTGGGCCTATATTTTGAAAATATTCTAGCTCTAAGTAGGCATGTACAGTTCGCTTCTGGGACCCCAAAATATCGAATTTTCGGGTATTTTGGGCCTGAATTTGAGATATCGACCTTGGGCACCTAAAATATCGATTTTTAGCATGTTTTGGGCCTATATTTTGAAAATATTCTAGCACTAAGTAGGCATGTACAGATCACTTCTGGGACCCCAAAATATCGAATTTTCGGGTGTTTTGAGCCTGAATTTGAGATATAAACGGGAACAGATGATGCATGCACATATCGACTTTGGACACTTAAAATATCTATTTTTAGCATGTTTTGATCCTATATTTTGAAAACATCATAGCACTGAGTAGGCATGTACAGATCGCTTCTGGGACCCCAAAATATCAAATTTTCGGGTGTTTTGAGGTTGAATTTGGGATATAAACGGGTGCAGAAGATGCATACACATATTGACTTTGGTCACCTGAAATATCGATTTTCAGCTTGTTTTGGGCCTGTATTTTGAAAATACTCTAACACGGAGTAGGCAAGTACAGATCGCTTCTGGGACCCCAAAATATCGAATTTTCGGGTGTTTTGAGCCTGAATTTGAGATATAAACGGGTACAGTAGATGCATCCACATATCGACTTTTGGGCACCTAAAAGATCGATTTTCAGTATGCTTTGACCTGTATATTGAAAATACTCTAACACGGAGTAGGCATGTACAGATCGCTTCTAGGATCCCAAAATATCAAATTTTCGGGTGTTTTAAGGTTGAATTTGGGATATAAACGGGTACAGAAGATGCATGCACATACCGACTTTTGGGCACCTAAAAGATCGATTTTCAGTATGTTTTTAGCCTGTATTTTGAAAATACTCTAACACGGAGTAGGCAAGTTCAGATCGCTTCTGGGACCCCAAAATATTGAATTTTCGGGTGTTTTGATCCTGAATTTGAGATATAAACGGGAACAGAAAATGCATGCACATATCGACTTTTGGGCACCTAACAGATCGATTTTCAGTATGTTTTTAGCCTGTATTTTGAAAATACTCTAACACGGAGTAGGCATGTACAGATCGCTTCTGGGACCCCAAAATATCGAATTTTCGGGTGTTTTGGGCCTGAATTTGAGATATCGACTTTGGGCACCTAAAATATCGATTTCTAGCATGTTTTGGGCCTATATTTTGGAAATATTCTAGCACTAAGTAGGCATGTACAGATCACTTCTGGGACCCCAGAATATCGAATTTTCGGGTGTTTTCAGCCTCAATTTTAGATATTAACGGGTACAGAAGATGCATGCACATATCGACTTTGGACACTTAAAATATCGATTTTTAGCATGTTTTGAGCCTATATTTTGAAAACATTCTAGCACTGAGTAGACATGTACAGATCGCTTCTGGGACCCAAAATTATCGAATTTTCGGGATTTTTGAGGTTGAATTTGAGATATAAACGAGTGCAGAAGATGCATACACATGTTGACTTTGTGCTCCTAAAATATCGATTTTCAGCATGTTTTGGGCATGCATCTGAGTAGGCAAGTACAGATCGCTTCTGGGACCCCAAAATATCGAATTTTCGGGTGTTTGGAGCCTGAATTAGAGATATAAACGGGTACAGATGATGCATGCGCATATCGACTTTGGACACTTAAAATATCTATTTTTTGCATGTTTTGAGCCTATACTTTGAAAACATTCTAGCACTGAGTTGGCATGTACAGATCGCTTCTGGGACCCAAAAATATCAAATTTTCGGGTGTTTTGAAGTTGAATTTGGGATATAAACGGGTGCAGAAGATGCATACACATATTGACTTTGGTCACCTAAAATATTGATTTTCAGCTTGTTTTGGGCCTGTATTTTGAAAATACTCTAACACGGAATAGGCATGTAGAGATCGCTTCCGGGACCCCAAAATATCGAATTTTCGGGTGTTTTGAGGTTGAATTTGGGATATAAACGGGTACAGAAGATGCCTTCACATATCGACTTTTGGGCACCTAAAAGATCGATTTTCAGTATGTTTTGGGCCTGCATTTTGAAAAAACTCTAACACGGTGTAGGCATGTACAGTTCGCTTCTGGGACCCCAAAATATCGGATTTTCGGGTGTTTTGGGCCTTAATTTGAGATATTGAGATATCGACTTTGGGCACCTAAAATATCGATTTTTATTATGTTTTGGGCCTATATTTTGAAAATATTCTAGCACTAAGTAGGCATATACAGATCATTTCTGGGACCCCAAAATATCGAATTTTCGGGTGTTTTGAGCCTGAATTTAAGATATAAACGGGTACAGATGATGCATGCACATATCGACTTTTGGGCACCTAAAAGATCGATTTTCAGTATGTTTTGGGCCTGTATTTTGAAAATACTCTAACATGGAGTAGGCATGTACAGTTCGCTTCTGGGACCCCAAAATATCGAATTTTCGGGTGTTTTGGGCCTGAATTTGAGATATCGACTTTGGGCACCTAAAATATTGATTTTTAGCATGTTTTGGGCCTATATTTTGAAAATATTCTAGCACTGAGTAGGCATGTACAGATTGCTTCTGGAACCCCAAAATATCGAATTTTCGGGTGTTTTGACCATGAATTTGAGATATAAACGGGTAGAGAAGAGAAGATGCATGCACATATTGACTTTGGGAACCTAAAATATCGATTTTCAGCATGTTTTGGGCCTGTATTTTGAAAATGCTCTAACACGGAAAAGGCATGTACAGATCGCTTCTGGGACCCCAAAATATCGAATTTTCGGGTGTTTTGAGGTTGAATCTGGGATATAAACGGGTGCAGAAGATGCATACACATATTGACTTTGGTCACCTAAAATATCGATTTTCAGTATGTTTTGGGCCTGTATATTGAAAATACTCTAACACGGAGTAGGCATGTACAGATCGCTTCTGGGACCCCAAAATATCGAATTTTCGGGTGTTTTGGGCCTGAATTTGAGATATCGACTTTGGGCACCAAAAATATCGATTTTAGCATGTTTTGGGCATATATTTTGAAAATATTCTAGCACTAAGTAGGCATGTACAGATCACTTCTGGGACCCCAAAATATCGAATTTTCGGGTGTTTTGAGCCTGAATTTGAGATATAAACGGGTTCAGAAGATGCATGCACATATCGACTTCTGGGTACCTAAAATATTGATTTTTAGCATGTTTTGGGCCTATATTTTGAAAATATTCTAGCACTGAGTAGGCATGTACAGATTGCTTCTGGGACCCCAAAATATTGAATTTTCGGGTGTTTTGAGCCTGAATTTGAGATATAAACGGGTATAGAAGAGAAGATGCATGCACATATTGACTTTGAGCACCTAAATAATCGATTTTCAGCATGTTTTGGGCCTGTATTTTGAAAATTCTCAAACACGAAAAAGGCATGTACAGATCGCTTCTGGGACTCCAAAATATCGAATTTTCGTGTGTTTTGAGCCTGAATTTGAGATATCGACTTTGGGCACTTAAAATATCGATTTTTAGCATGTTTTGGGCCTATATTTTGAAAATATTCTAGCACTAAGTAGGCATGTACAGATCACTTCTGGGACCCAAAAATATCGAATTTTCGGGTGTTTTGAGGTTGAATTTGGGATATAAACGGGTGCAGAAGATGCATACACATATTGACTTTGGTCACCTAAAATATCGATTTTCAGCTTGTTTTGGGTCTGTATCTTGAAAACATTCTAACTAGGAGTAGGCATGTACAGATCGCTTCTGGGACACCAAAATATCGAATTTTCGGGAGTATCGAGACTGAATTTGAGTTATATACGGGTACAAAAGATTCATGCACTTATCGACTTTTGGGCACCTAAAAGATCGATTTTCAGTATGTTTTGGGTCTGTATTTTGAAAATATTCTAACACGGAGTAGGCATGTACAGATCGCTTCTTGGACCCCAAAATCAAGAATTTTCGGGTGTTTTGGGCCTAAATTTGAGATATCGACTTTGGGCACCTATAATATTGATTTTTAGCATGTTTTGGGCCTATATTTTGAAAATATTCTAGCACTGAGTAGGCATGTACAGATCGCTTTTGGGACCCCAAAATATCGAATTTTCGGGTGTTTTGAGCCTGAATTTGAGATATAAACGGGTAGAGCAGATGCATGCACATATTGACTTTGGGCACCTAAAATATCGATTTTCAGCATGTTTTGGGCCTGTACTTTGAAATTACTCTAACATGGAAAAGGCATGTACAGATTGCTTCTGGGACCCCAAAATATCGAATTTTCGGGTGTTTTGACCTTGAATTTGAGATATCGACTTTGGGCACTTAAAATATCGATTTTTAGCATGTTTTGAGCCTATATTTTGAAAATATTTAGCTCTAAGTAGGCATGTACAGATCACTTCTGGGACCCCGATATATCGAATTTTCGGGTGTTTTGAACCAGATGATGCATGCACATATCGACTTTGGACACTTAAAATATCGATTTTTAGCATGTTTTAAGCCTATATTTTGAAAACATTCCAGCACTGAGTAGGCATGTACAGATCGCTTCTGGGACCCAAAAGTATCGAATTTTCGGGTGTTTTGATGTTTAATTTGGGATATAAACGGGTGCAGAAGATTCATATAAATATTGACTTTGGTCACCTTAAATATCGATTTTCAGCTTGTTTTGGGCTTGTATTTTGAAAACATTCTAACTAGGAGTAGGGATGTACAGATCGTTTCTAAGACCAAAAAATACCGAATTTTCGGGTGTTTTTGAGCCTGAATTTGAGATATAAACGGGCACAGAAGATGCATACACATATTGACTTTGGTCACCTAAAATATCGATTTTCAGCTTGTTTTGGGCCTGTATTTTGAAAATACTCTAACACGGAGTAGGCAAGTACAGATCGCTTCTGGTACCCAAAAATATCGAATTTTCGGGTGTTTTTAGCATGAATTTGAGATATAAACGGGTACAGAAGAGGGAACCACATATCGACTTTTGGGCACCTAAAAGATCGATTTTCAGTATGTTTTGGGCCTTTATATTGAAAATACTCTAACACGGAGTAGGCATGTACAGATCGCTTCTGGGACCCCAAAATATTGAATTTTTGGGTGTTTTGGGCCTGAATTTGAGATATCGACTTTGGGCACCTAAAATATCGATTTTTAGCATGTTTTGGCCCGATATTTTATAAATATTCTAGCACTGAGTAGGCATGTACAGATCACTTCTGGGACCCCAAAATATCGAATTTTCGGGTGTTTTGAGCCTGAATTTGAGATATAAACGGTTACAGAAGATGCATGCACATATCGACTTTTGGGCACCTAAAATATCGATTTTGAGCATGTTTTGGGTCTGTATCTTGAAAACATTCTAACTAGGAGTAGGGAAGTACAGATCGCTTCTAGGACCCAAAAATACCGAATTTTCGGGTGTTTTGAGGTTAAATTTGGGATATAAACGGGTGCAGAAGATGCATACACATATTGACTTTGGGCACCTAAAATATCGATTTTTAGCATATTTTGCGCCTGTATCTGAGTAGGCATGTACAGATCGCTTCTGGGACCCCAAAAAATCGAATTTTCGGGAGTAACGAGAGTGAATTTGAGTTATATACGGGTACAGAAGATGCATGCACTTATCGACTATTGCGCGCCTAAAAGATCGATTTTCAGTATGTTTTGGGTCTGTATTTTGAAAATATTCTAACATGGAGTAGGCATGTACAGATCGCTTCTTGGACCCCAAAATCTAGAATTTTCGGGTGTTTTGGGCCTAAATTTGAGATATCGACTTTGGGCACCTAAAATATTGATTTTTAGCATGTTTTGGGCCTATATTTTGAAAATATTCTAGCACTGAGTAGGCATGTACAGATCGCTTCTAGGACCCCAAAATATCGAATTTTCGGGCGTTTGGAGCCTGAATTTGAGATATAAACGGGTAGAGCAGATGCATGCACATATTGACTTTGGGCACCTAAAATATCGATTTTCAGCATGTTTTGGGCCTGTATTTTGAAAATATTCTAACATGGAAAAGGCATGTACATTGCTTCTGGAACCCCAAAATATCGAATTTTCGGGTGTTTTGAGCCTGAATTTCAGATATCGACTTTGGGCACTTAAAATATCGATTTTTAGCATGTTTTAGGCCTATATTTTGAAAATATTCTAGCACTAAGTAGGCATGTACAGATCACATCTGGGACCCCAAAATATCGAATTTTCGGGTGTTTTGAGCCAGATGATGCATGCAAATATCGACTTTGGACACTTAAAATATCGATTTTTAGCATGTTTTGAGCCTATATTTTGAAAACATTCAAGCACTGAGTAGGCATGTAAAGATCGCTTCTGGGACCCAAAAATATCGAATTTTCGGGTGTTTTGAGGTTTAATTTGGGATATAAACGGGTGCAGAAGATTCATATAAATATTGACTTTGGTCACCTTAAATATCGATTTTAAGCTTGTTTTGGGCCTGTATTTTAAAAATACTCTAACACGGAGTAGGCAAGTACAGATCGCTTCTGGTACCCAAAAATATCCAATTTTCGGGTGTTTTTAGCATGAATTTGAGATATAAACGGGTACAGAAGAGGGAACCACATATCGACTTTTGGGCACCTAAAAGATCGATTTTCAGTATGTTTTGGGCCTTTATATTGAAAATACTCTAACACGGAGTAGGCATGTACAGATCGCTTCTGGGACCCCAAAATATCGAATTTTCGGGTGTTTTGAGCCTGAATTTGAGATATAAACGGTTACAGAAGATGCATGCACATATCGACTTTTGGGCACCTAAAATATCGATTTTGAGCATGTTTTGGGTCTGTATCTTGAAAACATTCTAACTAGGAGTAGGGATGTACGGATCGCTTCTAGGACCCAAAAATACCGAATTTTCGGGTGTTTTGAGGTTTAATTTGGGATATAAACGGGTGCAGAAGATGCATACACATATTGACTTTGGGCACCTAAAATATCGATTTTCAGCATATTTTGGGCCTGTATCTGAGTAGGCATGTACAGATCGCTTCTGGGACCCCAAAAAATCGAATTTTCGGGAGTATCGAGACTGAATTTGAGTTATATACGGGTACAAAAGATGCATGCACTTATCGACTTTTGGGCACCTAAAAGATCGATTTTCAGTATGTTTTGGGTCTGTATTTTGAAAATATTCTAACACGGAGTAGGCATGTACAGATCGCTTCTTGGACCCCAAAATCAAGAATTTTCGGGTGTTTTGGGCCTAAATTTGAGATATCGACTTTGGGCACCTATAATATTGATTTTTAGCATGTTTTGGGCCTATATTTTGAAAATATTCTAGCACTGAGTAGGCATGTACAGATCGCTTTTGGGACCCCAAAATATCGAATTTTCGGGTGTTTTGAGCCTGAATTTGAGATATAAACGGGTAGAGCAGATGCATGCACATATTGACTTTGGGCACCTAAAATATCGATTTTCAGCATGTTTTGGGCCTGTACTTTGAAATTACTCTAACATGGAAAAGGCATGTACAGATTGCTTCTGGGACCCCAAAATATCGAATTTTCGGGTGTTTTGACCCTGAATTTGAGATATCGACTTTGGGCACTTAAAATATCGATTTTTGGCATGTTTTGAGCCTATATTTTGAAAATATTTAGCTCTAAGTAGGCATGTACAGATCACTTCTGGGACCCCGAAATATCGAATTTTCGGGTGTTTTGAACCAGATGATGCATGCACATATCGACTTTGGACACTTAAAATATCGATTTTTAGCATGTTTTAAGCCTATATTTTGAAAACATTCCAGCACTGAGTAGGCATGTACAGATCGCTTCTGGGACCCAAAAGTATCGAATTTTCGGGTGTTTTGATGTTTAATTTGGGATATAAACGGGTGCAGAAGATTCATATAAATATTGACTTTGGTCACCTTAAATATCGATTTTCAGCTTGTTTTGGGCTTGTATTTTGAAAACATTCTAACTAGGAGTAGGGATGTACAGATCGTTTCTAAGACCAAAAAATACCGAATTTTCGGGTGTTTTTGAGCCTGAATTTGAGATATAAACGGGCACAGAAGATGCATACACATATTGACTTTGGTCACCTAAAATATCGATTTTCAGCTTGTTTTGGGCCTGTATTTTGAAAATACTCTAACACGGAGTAGGCAAGTACAGATCGCTTCTGGTACCCAAAAATATCGAATTTTCGGGTGTTTTTAGCATGAATTTGAGATATAAACGGGTACAGAAGAGGGAACCACATATCGACTTTTGGGCACCTAAAAGATCGATTTTCAGTATGTTTTGGGCCTTTATATTGAAAATACTCTAACACGGAGTAGGCATGTACAGATCGCTTCTGGGACCCCAAAATATTGAATTTTTGGGTGTTTTGGGCCTGAATTTGAGATATCGACTTTGGGCACCTAAAATATCGATTTTTAGCATGTTTTGGCCCGATATTTTATAAATATTCTAGCACTGAGTAGGCATGTACAGATCACTTCTGGGACCCCAAAATATCGAATTTTCGGGTGTTTTGAGCCTGAATTTGAGATATAAACGGTTACAGAAGATGCATGCACATATCGACTTTTGGGCACCTAAAATATCGATTTTGAGCATGTTTTGGGTCTGTATCTTGAAAACATTCTAACTAGGAGTAGGGAAGTACAGATCGCTTCTAGGACCCAAAAATACCGAATTTTCGGGTGTTTTGAGGTTAAATTTGGGATATAAACGGGTGCAGAAGATGCATACACATATTGGCTTTGGGCACCTAAAATATCGATTTTTAGCATATTTTGCGCCTGTATCTGAGTAGGCATGTACAGATCGCTTCTGGGACCCCAAAAAATCGAATTTTCGGGAGTAACGAGAGTGAATTTGAGTTATATACGGGTACAGAAGATGCATGCACTTATCGACTATTGCGCGCCTAAAAGATCGATTTTCAGTATGTTTTGGGTCTGTATTTTGAAAATATTCTAACATGGAGTAGGCATGTACAGATCGCTTCTTGGACCCCAAAATCTAGAATTTTCGGGTGTTTTGGGCCTAAATTTGAGATATCGACTTTGGGCACCTAAAATATTGATTTTTAGCATGTTTTGGGCCTATATTTTGAAAATATTCTAGCACTGAGTAGGCATGTACAGATCGCTTCTGGGACCCCAAAATATCGAATTTTCGGGCGTTTGGAGCCTGAATTTGAGATATAAACGGGTAGAGCAGATGCATGCACATATTGACTTTGGGCACCTAAAATATCGATTTTCAGCATGTTTTGGGCCTGTATTTTGAAAATATTCTAACATGGAAAAGGCATGTACATTGCTTCTGGAACCCCAAAATATCGAATTTTCGGGTGTTTTGAGCCTGAATTTCAGATATCGACTTTGGGCACTTAAAATATCGATTTTTAGCATGTTTTGGGCCTATATTTTGAAAATATTCTAGCACTAAGTAGGCATGTACAGATCACATCTGGGACCCCAAAATATCGAATTTTCGGGTGTTTTGAGCCAGATGATGCATGCAAATATCGACTTTGGACACTTAAAATATCGATTTTTAGCATGTTTTGAGCCTATATTTTGAAAACATTCAAGCACTGAGTAGGCATGTACAGATCGCTTCTGGGACCCAAAAATATCGAATTTTCGGGTGTTTTGAGGTTTAATTTGGGATATAAACGGGTGCAGAAGATTCATAAAAATATTGACTTTGGTCACCTTAAATATCGATTTTAAGCTTGTTTTGGGCCTGTATTTTAAAAATACTCTAACACGGAGTAGGCAAGTACAGATCGCTTCTGGTACCCAAAAATATCCAATTTTCGGGTGTTTTTAGCATGAATTTGAGATATAAACGGGTACAGAAGAGGGAACCACATATCGACTTTTGGGCACCTAAAAGATCGATTTTCAGTATGTTTTGGGCCTTTATATTGAAAATACTCTAACACGGAGTAGGCATGTACAGATCGCTTCTGGGACCCCAAAATATCGAATTTTCGGGTGTTTTGAGCCTGAATTTGAGATATAAACGGTTACAGAAGATGCATGCACATATCGACTTTTGGGCACCTAAAATATCGATTTTGAGCATGTTTTGGGTCTGTATCTTGAAAACATTCTAACTAGGAGTAGGGATGTACGGATCGCTTCTAGGACCCAAAAATACCGAATTTTCGGGTGTTTTGAGGTTTAATTTGGGATATAAACGGGTGCAGAAGATGCATACACATATTGACTTTGGGCACCTAAAATATCGATTTTCAGCATATTTTGGGCCTGTATCTGAGTAGGCATGTACAGATCGCTTCTGGGACCCCAAAAAATCGAATTTTCGGGAGTATCGAGACTGAATTTGAGTTATATACGGGTACAGAAGATGCATGCACTTATCGACTTTTGGGCGCCTAAAAGATCGATTTTCAGTATGTTTTGGGTCTGTATTTTGAAAATATTCTAACATGGAGTAGGCATGTACAGATCGCTTCTTGGACCCCAAAATCTAGAATTTTCGGGTGTTTTGGGCCTAAATTTGAGATATCGACTTTGGGCACCTAAAATATTGATTTTTAGCATGTTTTGGGCCTATATTTTGAAAATATTCTAGCACTGAGTATGCATGTACAGATCGCTTCTGGGACCCCAAAATATCGAATTTTCGGGTGTTTGGAGCCTGAATTTGAGATATAAACGGGTAGAGCAGATGCATGCACATATTGACTTTGGGCACCTAAAATATCGATTTTCAGCATGTTTTGGGCCTGTATTTTGAAAATATTCTAACACGGAGTAGGCAAGTACAGATCGCTTCTGGTACCCAAAAATATCCAATTTTCGGGTGTTTTTAGCATGAATTTGAGATATAAAAGGGTACAGAAGAGGGAACCACATATCGACTTTTGGGCACCTAAAAGATCGATTTTCAGTATGTTTTGGGCCTTTATATTGAAAATACTCTAACACGGAGTAGGCATGTACAGATCGCTTCTGGGACCCCAAAATATCGAATTTTCGGGTGTTTTGAGCCTGAATTTGAGATATAAACGGTTACAGAAGATGCATGCACATATCGACTTTTGGGCACCTAAAATATCGATTTTGAGCATGTTTTGGGTCTGTATCTTGAAAACATTATAACTAGGAGTAGGGATGTACGGATCGCTTCTAGGACCCAAAAATTCCGAATTTTCGGGGGTTTTGAGGTTTAATTTGGGATATAAACGGGTGCAGAAGATGCATACACATATTGACTTTGGGCACCTAAAATATCGATTTTCAGCATATTTTGGGCCTGTATCTGAGTAGGCATGTACAGATCGCTTCTGGGCCCCAAAAAATCGAATTTTCGGGAGTAACGAGACTGAATTTGAGTTATATACGGGTACAGAAGATGCATGCACTTATCGACTTTTGGGCGCCTAAAAGATCGATTTTCAGTATGTTTTGGGTCTGTATTTTGAAAATATTCTAACATGGAGTAAGCATGTACAGATCGCTTCGTGGACCCCAAAATCTAGAATTTTCGGGTGTTCTGGACCTAAATTTGAGATATCGACTTTGGGCACCTAAAATATTGATTTTTTAGCATGTTTTGGGCCTATATTTTGAAAATATTCTAGCACTGAGTAGGCATGTACAGATCGCTTCTGGGACCCCAAAATATCGAATTTTCGGGTGTTTGGAGCCTGAATTTGAGATATAAACGGGTAGAGCAGATGCATGCACATATTGACTTTAGGCACCTAAAATATCGATTTTCAGCATGTTTTGGGCCTGTATTTTGAAAATATTCTAACATGGAAAAGGCATGTACAGATTGCTTCTGGGACCCCAAAATATCGAATTTTCGGGTGTTTTGAGCCTGAATTTCAGATATCGACTTTGGGCACTTAAAATATCGATTTTTAGCATGTTTTGGGCCTATATTTTGAAAATATTCTAGCACTAAGTAGGCATGTACAGATCACTTCTGGGACCCCAAAATATCGAATTTTCGGGTGTTTTGAGGTTTAATTTGGGATATAAACGGGTGCAGAAGATTCATATAAATATTGACTTTGGTCACCTTAAATATCGATTTTAAGCTTGTTTTGGGCCTGTATTTTGAAAATACTCTAACACGGAGTAGGCAAGTACAGATCGCTTCTGGTACCCAAAAATATCGAATTTTCGGGTATTTTTAGCATGAATTTGAGATATAAACGGGTACAGAAGAGGGAACCACATATCGACTTTTGGGCACCTAAAAGATCGATTTTCAGTATGTTTTGGGCCTGTATATTGAAAATACTCTAACACGGAGTAGGCAGGTACAGATCGCTTCTGGGACAACAAAATATCGAATTTTTGGGTGTTTTGGGCCTGAATTTGAGATATCGACTTTGGGCACCTAAAATATCGATTTTTAGCATGTTTTGGGCCGATATTTTATAAATATTCTAGCACTGAGTAGGCATGTACAGATCTCTTCTGGGACCCCAAAATATCGAATTTTCGTGTGTTTTGAGCCTGAATTTGAGATATAAACGGTTACAGAAGATGCATGCACATATCGACTTTTGGGCACCTAAAATATCGATTTTGAGCATGTTTTGGGTCTGTATCTTGAAAACATTATAACTAGGAGTAGGGATGTACGGATCGCTTCTAGGACCCAAAAATTCCGAATTTTCGGGGGTTTTGAGGTTTAATTTGGGATATAAACGGGTGCAGAAGATGCATACACATATTGACTTTGGGCACCTAAAATATCGATTTTCAGCATATTTTGGGCCTGTATCTGAGTAGGCATGTACAGATCGCTTCTGGGCCCCAAAAAATCGAATTTTCGGGAGTAACGAGACTGAATTTGAGTTATATACGAGTACAGAAGATGCATGCACTTATCGACTTTTGGGCGCCTAAAAGATCGATTTTCAGTATGTTTTGGGTCTGTATTTTGAAAATATTCTAACATGGAGTAAGCATGTACAGATCGCTTCGTGGACCCCAAAATCTAGAATTTTCGGGTGTTCTGGACCTAAATTTGAGATATCGACTTTGGGCACCTAAAATATTGATTTTTTAGCATGTTTTGGGCCTATATTTTGAAAATATTCTAGCACTGAGTAGGCATGTACAGATCGCTTCTGGGACCCCAAAATATCGAATTTTCGGGTGTTTGGAGCCTGAATTTGAGATATAAACGGGTAGAGCAGATGCATGCACATATTGACTTTAGGCACCTAAAATATCGATTTTCAGCATGTTTTGGGCCTGTATTTTGAAAATATTCTAACATGGAAAAGGCATGTACAGATTGCTTCTGGGACCCCAAAATATCGAATTTTCGGGTGTTTTGAGCCTGAATTTCAGATATCGACTTTGGGCACTTAAAATATCGAAATTTAGCATGTTTTGGGCCTATATTTTGAAAATATTCTAGCACTAAGTAGGCATGTAGAGATCACTTCTGGGACCCCAAAATATAGAAATTTTCAGGTGTTTTGAGCCAGATGATGCATTCAAATATCGACTTTGGACACTTAAAATATCGATTTTTAGCATGTTTTGAGCCTATATTTTGAAAATGTTCTAGCACTGAGTAGGCATGTACAGATCGCTTCTGGGACCCCAAAATATCGAATTTTCGGGTGTTTGGAGCCTTAATTTGAGATATAAACGGGTAGAGCAGATGCATGCACATATTGACACTGGGCTCCTAAAATATTGATTTTCAGCATGTTTAGGACCTGTATTTTTAAAATACACTAACACGGAGTAGGCATGTACAGATCGCTTCTGGGACCCCAAAATATCGAATTTTCGGGTGTTTTAAGCTTGAATTTGAGATATAAACGGGTACTGAAGATGCATGCACATATCGACTTTTGGGTACCTAAAAAATCGATTTTGAGCATGTTTTGGGTCTGTATCTTGAAAACATTCTAACTAGGAGTAGGCATGTACAGATCGCTTCTGGGACCCAAAAATATCGAATTTTCGGGTGTTTTGGGCATGAATTTGAGATATCGACTTTGGGCACCTAAAATATCGATTTTTAGCATGTTTTGGGCCTATATTTTGAAAATATTCTAGCACTAAGTAGGCATGTACTTATCGCTTCTGGGACCCCAAAATATCGAATTTTTGGGTGTTTTGAGCCTGAATTTGAGATATAAACGGGTACTGAAGATGCATGCACATATCGACTTTTGGGCACCTAAAATATCGATTTTGAGCATGTTTTGGGTCTGTATCTTGAAAACATTCTAACTAGGAGTAGGGATGTACAGATCGCTTCAAGGACCCAAAAATACCGAATTTTCGGGTGTTTTTAGCCTGAATTTGAGATATAAACGGGTACAGAAGGGCACATATTGACTTTGGGTACCTAAAACATCGATTTTCAGCATGTTTTTGGCCTGTATTTTGAAAATATTCTAGCACTGAGTAGGCATGTACAGATCGCTTCTGGGACCCCAAAATATCAAATTTTCGGGTGTTTTGAGCCTGAATTTGAGATATCAACGGGTACAGAAGATGCATGCACATAATGACACTGGCCTACTAAAATATTGATTTTCAGCATGTTTTGAGCCTGTATTTTTAAAATACTCTAACACGGAGTAGGCATGTACAGATCGCTTCTGAGACACCAAAATATCGAATTTTCGGGTGTTTTAAGCTTGAATTTGAGATATAAACTGGTACTGAAGATGCAAGCACATATCGACTTTTGGGTACCTATAATATCGATTTTGAGCATGTTTTGGGTCTGTATCTTGAAAACATTCTAACTAGGAGTAGGAATGTACAGATCGCTTCTAGGACCCAAAAATACCGAATTTTCGGGTGTTTTGAGCCTGAATTTGAGATATAAACGGGTACAGATGATGCATGCACATATCGACTTTGGACACTTAAAATATCGGTTTTTAGCATGTTTTGAGCCTATATTTTGAAAACATTCTAGCACTGAGTAGGCATGTAAAGATCGCTTCTGGGACCCAAAAGTATCAAATTTTCGGGTGTTTTAAGCTTGAATTTGAGATATAAACGGGTCCAGAAGATGCATACACATATTGACTTTGGTCACCTAAAATATCGATTTTCAGCTTGTTTTGGGCCTGTATTTTGAAAATACTCTAACACGGAGTAGGCAAGTACAGATCGATTCTGGGACCCCAAAATATCGAATTTTCTGGTGTTTTGGGCCTGAATTTGAGATATCGACTTTGGGCACCTAAAATATCGATTTTTAGCATGTTTTGGGCCTATTTTTTGAAAATATTCTAGCACTGAGTAGGCATGTACAGATCGCTTCTGGGACCCCAAAATATCGAATTTTCGGGTGTTTTGAGCCTGAATTTGAGATATAAACAGGTACAGAAGATGCATTCACATATCGACTTTTGGGGACCTAAAATATCGATTTTGAGCATGTTTTGGGTCTGTATCTTGAAAACATTCTAACTAGAAGTAGGGATGTACATATCGCTTCAAGGACCCAAAAATACCGAATTTTCGGGTGTTTTGAGCCTGAATCTGAGATATAAACGGGTACAGAAGATGCATGCACATATTGACTTTGGGCACCTAAAATATTGATTTTCAGCATGTTTTGGGCCGGTATTTTTAAAATACTCTAACACGGAGTAGGCATGTACAGATCGCTTCTGGGACCCCAAAATATCGAATTTTCGGGTGTTTTAAGCTTGAATTTGAGATATAAACGGGTACTGAAGATGCATGCACATATCGACTTTTGGATACCTAAAATATCGATTTTGAGCATGTTTTGGGTCTGTATCTTGAAAACATTCTAACTAGGAGTAGGCATGTACAGATCGCTTCTAGGACCCAAAAATTCCGAATTTCCGGGTGTTTGGAGCCTGAATTTGAGATATAAACGGGTACAGAAGATGCATGCACATATTGACACTGGGCTCCTAAAATATTGATTTTCAGTATGTTTTGGGCCTGTATTTTTAAAATACTCTAACACGGAGTAGGCATGTACAGATCGCTTCTGGGACCCCAAAATATCGAATTTCCGGGTGTTTTAAGCTTGAATTTGAGATATAAACGGGTACTGAAGATGCATGCACATATCGACTTTTGGGTACCTAAAATATCGATTTTGAGCATGTTTTGGGTCTGTATCTTGAAAACATTCTAACTAGGAGTAGGCATGTACAGATCGCTTCTGGGACCAAAAAATATCGAATTTTCGGGTATTTTGAGGTTTAATTTGGGATATAAACGGGTGCAGAAGATGTATACACATATTGACTTTGGTCACCTAAAATATCGATTTTCAGCTTGTTTTGGGCCTGTATTTTGAAAATACTCTAACACGGAGTAGGGAAGTACAGATCGCTTCTGGGACACCAAAATATCGATTTTTTGGGTGTTTTTGGCCTGAATTTGAGATATCGACTTTGGGCACCTAAAATATCGATTTTTAGCATGTTTTGGGCCTATATTTTGAAAATTTTCTAGCACTGAGTAGGCATGTACAGATCATTTCTGGGACCCCAAAATATCAAATTTTTGGGTGTTTTGAGCCTGAATTTGAGATATAAACGGGTACAGAAGAAGCATGTACATATCTACTTTGGGCACCTAAAATATCGATTTTGAGCATGTTTTGGGTCTGTATCTTGAAAACATTCTAACTAGGAGTAGGGATGTACAGATCGCTTCTAGGACCCAAAAATACCGAATTTTCGGGTGTTTTGAGCCTGAATTTGAGATATAAACGGGTACAGAAGATGCATGCACATATTGACTTTTGGGCACCTAAAATATCGATTTTCAGCATGTTTTGGGCCTGTAATTTGAAAATATTTTAGCACTGAGTAGGCATGTACAGATCGTTTCTGGGACCCCAAAATATCAAATTTTCGGGTGTTTTGAGCCTGAATTTGAGATATAAACGGGTACAGAAGATGCATGCACATATTGACACTGGGCTACAAAAATATTGATTTTCAGCATGTTTTAAGCCTATATTTTTAAAATACTCTAACACGGAATAGACATGTACAGATGGCTTCAGGGACCCCAAAATATCGAATTTTCGGGTGTTTTAAGCTTGAATTTGAGAAATAAACGGGTACTGAAGATGCATGAACATATCGACTTTTGGGTACCTAAAATATCGATTTTGGGCATGTTTTGGGTCTTTATCTTTAAAACATTCTAACTAGGAGTAGGCATGTACAGATCGCTTCTAGGACCCAAAAATACCGAATTTTCGGGTGTTTTGAGTCTGAATTTGAGTTATAAACGGGTACAGATGATGCATGCACATATCGACTTTGGACACTTAAAATATCGGTTTTTAGCATGTTTTTAGCCTATATTTTGAAAACATTCTAGCACTGAGTAGGCATGTACAGATCGCTTCTGGGACCCAAAAATATCGAATTTTCGGGTGTTTTGAGCCAGAATTTGAGATATAAACGGGTACAGAAGATGCATGCACATATTGACTTTGGGCACCTAAAATATTGATTTTTAGCAAGTTTTGGGCCTGTATTTTTAAAATACTCTAACACGGAGTACGCATGTACAGATCGCTTCTGGGACCCCAAAAAATCGAATTTTCGGGTGTTTTAAGCTTGAATTTGCGATATAAACGGGTACTGAAGATGCATGCACATATCGACTTTTGGGTACCTTAAATATCGATTTTGAGCATGTTTTGGGTCTGTATCTTGAAAACATTCTAACTAGGAGTAGACATGTACAGATCGCTTTGTAGGACCCAAAAATACCGAATTTTCGGGTTTTTTGAGCCTGAATTTAATATATAAACGGGTACAGAAGATGCATGCACATATTGACACTGGGCTACAAAAATATTGATTTTCAGCATGTTTTAAGCCTATATTTTTAAAATACTCTAACACGGAATAGACATGTACAGATGGCTTCAGGGACCCCAAAATATCGAATTTTCGGGTGTTTTAAGCTTGAATTTGAGAAATAAACGGGTACTGAAGATGCATGCACATATCGACTTTTGGGTACCTAAAATATCGATTTTGGGCATGTTTTGGGTCTTTATCTTTAAAACATTCTAACTAGGAGTAGGCATGTACAGATCGCTTCTAGGACCCAAAAATACCGAATTTTCGGGTGTTTTGAGTCTGAATTTGAGTTATAAACGGGTACAGATGATGCATGCACATATCGACTTTGGACACTTAAAATATCGGTTTTTAGCATGTTTTTAGCCTATATTTTGAAAACATTCTAGCACTGAGTAGGCATGTACAGATCGCTTCTGGGACAAAAAAATATCGAATTTTCGGGTGTTTTGAGCCAGAATTTGAGATATAAACGGGTACAGAAGATGCATGCACATATTGACTTTGGGCACCTAAAATATTGATTTTTAGCAAGTTTTGGGCCTGTATTTTTAAAATACTCTAACACGGAGTAGGCATGTACAGATCGCTTCTGGGACCCCAAAAAATCGAATTTTCGGGTGTTTTAAGCTTGAATTTGCGATATAAACGGGTACTGAAGATGCATGCACATATCGACTTTTGGGTACCTTAAATATCGATTTTGAGCATGTTTTGGGTCTGTATCTTGAAAACATTCTAACTAGGAGTAGACATGTACAGATCGCTTTGTAGGACCCAAAAATACCGAATTTTCGGGTGTTTTGAGCCTGAATTTGAGATATAAACGGGTACAGAAGATGCATTCACATATTGACTTTTGTGCACCTAAAATATCGATTTTCAGCATGTTTTGGGCCTGTAATTTGAAAATATTTTAGCACTGAGTAGGCATGTACAGATCGTTTCTGGGACCCCAAAATATCAAATTTTCGGGTGTTTTGAGCCTGAATTTGAGATATAAACGGGTACAGAAGATGCATGCACATATTGACACTGGGCTACAAAAATATTGATTTTCAGCATGTTTTAAGCCTATATTTTTAAAATACTCTAACACGGAATAGACATGTACAGATGGCTTCAGGGACCCCAAAATATCGAATTTTCGGGTGTTTTAAGCTTGAATTTGAGAAATAAACGGGTACTGAAGATGCATGCACATATCGACTTTTGGGTACCTAAAATATCGATTTTGGGCATGTTTTGGGTCTTTATCTTTAAAACATTCTAACTAGGAGTAGGCATGTACAGATCGCTTCTAGGACCCAAAAATACCGAATTTTCGGGTGTTTTGAGTCTGAATTTGAGTTATAAACGGGTACAGATGATGCATGCACATATCGACTTTGGACACTTAAAATATCGGTTTTTAGCATGTTTTGAGCCTATATTTTGAAAACATTCTAGCACTGAGTAGGCATGTACAGATCGCTTCTGGGACCCAAAAATATCGAATTTTCGGGTGTTTTGAGCCAGAATTTGAGATATAAACGGGTACAGAAGATGCATGCACATATTGACTTTGGGCACCTAAAATATTGATTTTTAGCAAGTTTTGGGCCTGTATTTTTAAAATACTCTAACACGGAGTAGGCATGTACAGATCGCTTCTGGGACCCCAAAAAATCGAATTTTCGGGTGTTTTAAGCTTGAATTTGCGATATAAACGGGTACTGAAGATGCATGCACATATCGACTTTTGGGTACCTTAAATATCGATTTTGAGCATGTTTTGGGTCTGTATCTTGAAAACATTCTAACTAGGAGTAGACATGTACAGATCGCTTTGTAGGACCCAAAAATACCGAATTTTCGGGTGTTTTGAGCCTGAATTTGAGATATAAACGGGTACAGAAGATGCATGTACATATTGACACTGGGCTCCTAAAATATTGATTTTCAGCATGTTTTAGGCCTGTATTTTTAAAATACTCTAACACGGAGTAGGCTTGTCCAGATCGCTTCTGGGACCCAAAAATATCGAACTTTCGGGTGTTTTAAGCTTGAATTTGAGATATAAACGGATACTGAAGATGCATGCACATATCGACTTTTGGGTACCTAAAATATCGATTTTGAGCATGTTTTGGGTCTGTATCATGAAAACATTCTAACTAGGAGTAGGCATATACAGATCGCTTCTAGGACCCAAAAATACCGAATTTTCGGGTGTTTTGAGCCTGAATTTGAGATATAAACGGGTACAGATGATGCATGCACATATCGACTTTGGACACTTAAAATATCGGTTTTTAGCATGTTTTTAGCCTATATTTTGAAAACATTCTAGCACTGAGTAGGCATGTACAGATTGCATCTGGGACCCCAAAATATCGAATTTTTTGGTGTTTTGGGCCTGAATTTGAGATATCGACTTTGGGCACCTAAAATATCGATTTTTAGAATGTTTTGGGCCTATATTTTAAAAACCTTCAAGCACTGAGTAGGCATGTACAGATCGCTTCTGGGACCCCAAAATATCGAATTTTCGGGTTTTTGAGCCTGAATTTGAGATATAAACGGGTACAGATGATGCATGCACATATCGACTTTGGACACTTAAAATATCGGTTTTTAGCATGTTTTTAGCCTATATTTTGAAAACATTCTAGCACTAGGTAGGCATGTACAGATCGCTTCTGGGACCCCAAAATATCGAATTTTCGGGTGTTTTGAGCCTCAATTTGACATATAAACAGGTATAGAAGATGCATGCACATATCGACTTTTGGGCACCTAAAATATCGATTTTGAGCATGTTTTGGGTCTGTATCTTGAAAACATTCTAACTAGGAGTAAGGATGTACAGATCGCTTCCAGGACTCAAAAATACCGATTTTTCGGGTGTTTTGAGCCTGAATTTGAGATATAAACGGGTACAGAAGATGCATGCACATATTGACTTTGGGCACCTAAAATATTGATTTTCAGCATGATTTGGGCCTGTAATTTTAAAATACTCTAACACCGAGTAGGCATGTACAGATCGCTTTGTAGGACCCAAAAATACCGAATTTTCGGGTGTTTTAAGACTTTGGGCACTTAAAATATCGATTTTTAGCATGTTTTGGGCCTATATTTTGAAAATATTCTAGCACTAAGTAGGCATGAACAGATCGCTTCCGGGACCCAAAAATATCGAATTTTCGGGTGTTTTGAGGTTGAATTTGGGATATAAACGGGTGCCGAAGATGCATACACATATTGACTTTGGTCACCTAAAATATCTATTTTCAGCTTCTTTTGGGCCTGTATTTTAAAAATACTCTAACACTGAGTAGGCAAGTACAGATCGCTTCTGGGACCCCAAAATATCGAATTTTCGGGTGTTTTGAGCCTGAATTTGAGATATCGACTTTGGGCACCAAAATATCGATTTTTAGCATGTTTTGGGCCTATATTTTGGAAATATTCTAGCACTAAGTAGGCATGTACAGATCACTTCTGGGACCCCAAAATATCGAATTTTCGGGTGTTTTCAGCCTCAATTTGAGATATAAACGGGTACAGAAGATGCATGCACATATCGACTTTTGACACTTAAAATATCGATTTTTAGCATGTTTTGAGCTAATATTTTGAAAACATTCTAGCACTAAGTAGGCATGTACAGATCGCTTCTGGGACCCCAAAATATCGAATTTTCGGGTGTTTTTGAGCCTCAATTTGACATATAAACAGGTATAGAAGATGCATGCACATATCGACTTTTGGGCACCTAAAATATCGATTTTGAGCATGTTTTGGGTATGTATCTTGAAAACATTCTAACTAGGAGTAAGGATGTACAGATCGCTTCCAGGACCCAAAAATACCGATTTTTCGGGTGTTTTGAGCCTGAATTTGAGATATAAACGGGTACAGAAGATGCATGCACATATTGACTTTGGGCACCTAAAATATTGATTTTCAGCATGATTTGGGCCTGTAATTTTAAAATACTCTAACACCGAGTAGGCATGTACAGATCGCTTTGTAGGACCCAAAAATACCGAATTTTCGGGTGTTTTAAGACTTTGGGCACTTAAAATATCGATTTTTAGCATGTTTTGGGCCTATATTTTGAAAATATTCTAGCACTAAGTAGGCATGAACAGATCGCTTCCGGGACCCAAAAATATCGAATTTTCGGGTGTTTTGAGGTTGAATTTGGGATATAAACGGGTGCCGAAGATGCATACACATATTGACTTTGGTCACCTAAAATATCTATTTTCAGCTTCTTTTGGGCCTGTATTTTAAAAATACTCTAACACTGAGTAGGCAAGTACAGATCGCTTCTGGGACCCCAAAATATCGAATTTTCGGGTGTTTTGAGCCTGAATTTGAGATATCGACTTTGGGCACCAAAATATCGATTTTTAGCATGTTTTGGGCCTATATTTTGGAAATATTCTAGCACTAAGTAGGCATGTACAGATCACTTCTGGGACCCCAAAATATCGAATTTTCGGGTGTTTTCAGCCTCAATTTGAGATATAAACGGGTACAGAAGATGCATGCACATATCGACTTTTGACACTTAAAATATCGATTTTTAGCATGTTTTGAGCTTATATTTTGAAAACATTCTAGCACTAAGTAGGCATGTACAGATCGCTTCTGGGACCCCAAAATATCGAATTTTCGGGTGTTTTTGAGCCTCAATTTGACATATAAACAGGTATAGAAGATGCATGCACATATCGACTTTTGGGCACCTAAAATATCGATTTTGAGCATGTTTTGGGTATGTATCTTGAAAACATTCTAACTAGGAGTAAGGATGTACAGATCGCTTCCAGGACCCAAAAATACCGATTTTTCGGTTGTTTTTAGCCTGAATTTGAGATATAAACGGGTACAGAAGATGCATGCACATATTGACTTTGGGCACCTAAAATATTGATTTTCAGCATGATTTGGGCCTGTAATTTTAAAATACTCTAACACCGAGTAGGCATGTACAGATCGCTTCTGAGACCCCAAAATATCGAATTTTCGGGTGTTTTAAGCTTGAATTTGAGATATAAACGAGTACTGAAGATGCATGCACATATCGACTTTTGTGTTCCTAAAATATTGATTTTGAGCATGTTTTGGGTTTGTATCTTGAAAACATTCTAACTAGAAGTAGGCATGTACAGATCGCTTTGTAGGACCCAAAAATACCGAATTTTCGGGTGTTTTAAGCCTTTGGGCACTTAAAATATCGATTTTTAGCATGTTTTGGGCCTATATTTTGAAAATATTCTAGCACTAAGTAGGCATGTACAGATCACTTCTGGGACCCCAAAATATCGAATTTTCGGGTGTTTTGAGGTTGAATTTGGGATATAAACGGGTACAGAAGATGCATGCACATACCGACTTTTGGGCACCTAAAAGGTCGATTTTCATTATGTTTTGGGCCTGTATTTTAAAAATACTCTAACACGGAGTAGGCATGTACAGTCCGCTTCTGGGACCCCAAAATATCGAATTTTCGTGTGTTTTGGGCCTGAATTTGAGATATCGACTTTGGGCACCTAAAATATCGATTTTTAGCATGTTTGGGGCCTATATTTTGAAAATATTATAGCACTAAGTAGGCATGTACAGATCACTGCTGGTACCCAAAATATCGAATTTTCCGGTGTTTTGAGCCTGAATTTCAGATATAAACGGGTACAGATGATGCATGCACATATCGACTTTTGGGCACCTAAAATATCGATTTTGAGCATGTTTTGGGTCTGTATCTTGAAAACATTCTAACGAGGAATAGGGATGTACAGATCGCTTCTATGTCCCAAAAATATCGAATTTTCGGGTGTTTTTAACCTGAATTTGAGATATAAACGGGTACAGAAGATGCATGCACATATTGACTTTGGGCACCTAAAATATCGATTTTCCGCATATTTTGGGCCTGTATTTTGAAAATATTCTAGCACTGAGTAGGCATGGACAGATCGCTTCCGGGACCCAATAATATCGAATTTTCGGGTGTTTTGAGGTTAAATTTGGGATATAAACGGGTGCAAAAGATGCATACACATATTGACTTTGGTCACTTAAAATATCGATTTTCAGCTTCTTTTGGGCCTGTATTTTAAAAATACTCTAACACGGAGTAGGCAAGTACAGATCGCTTCTGGGACCCCAAAATATCGAATTTTCGGGTGTTTTGAGCCTGCATTTGAGATATAAACTGGTACAGAAGATGCATGCACATATCGACTTTTGGGTACCTTAAATATCGATTTTGAGCATGTTTTGGGTCTGTATCTTGAAAACATTCTAACTAGGAGTAGACATGTACAGATCGCTTTGTAGGACCCAAAAATACCGAATTTTCGGGTGTTTTGAGCCTGAATTTGAGATATAAACGGGTACAGAAGATGCATGTACATATTGACACTGGGCTCCTAAAATATTGATTTTCAGCATGTTTTAGGCCTGTATTTTTAAAATACTCTAACACGGAGTAGGCTTGTCCAGATCGCTTCTGGGACCCCAAAATATCGAACTTTCGGGTGTTTTAAGCTTGAATTTGAGATATAAACGGATACTGAAGATGCATGCACATATCGACTTTTGGGTACATAAAATATCGATTTTGAGCATGTTTTGGGTCTGTATCATGAAAACATTCTAACTAGGAGTAGGCATGTACAGATCGCTTCTAGGACCCAAAAATACCGAATTTTCGGGTGTTTTGAGCCTGAATTTGAGATATAAACGGGTACAGATGATGCATGCACATATCGACTTTGGACACTTAAAATATCGGTTTTTAGCATGTTTTTAGCCTATATTTTGAAAACATTCTAGCACTGAGTAGGCATGTACAGATTGCATCTGGGACCCCAAAATATCGAATTTTTTGGTGTTTTGGGCCTGAATTTGAGATATCGACTTTGGGCACCTAAAATATCGATTTTTAGAATGTTTTGGGCCTATATTTTAAAAACCTTCAAGCACTGAGTAGGCATGTACAGATCGCTTCTGGGACCCCAAAATATCGAATTTTCGGGTTTTTGAACCTGAATTTGAGATATAAACGGGTACAGATGATGCATGCACATATCGACTTTGGACACTTAAAATATCGGTTTTTAGCATGTTTTTAGCCTATATTTTGAAAACATTCTAGCACTAGGTAGGCATGTACAGATCGCTTCTGGGACCCCAAAATATCGAATTTTCGGGTGTTTTGAGCCTCAATTTGACATATAAACAGGTATAGAAGATGCATGCACATATCGACTTTTGGGCACCTAAAATATCGATTTTGAGCATGTTTTGGGTCTGTATCTTGAAAACATTCTAACTAGGAGTAAGGATGTACAGATCGCTTCCAGGACTCAAAAATACCGATTTTTCGGGTGTTTTGAGCCTGAATTTGAGATATAAACGGGTACAGAAGATGCATGCACATATTGACTTTGGGCACCTAAAATATTGATTTTCAGCATGATTTGGGCCTGTAATTTTAAAATACTCTAACACCGAGTAGGCATGTACAGATCGCTTTGTAGGACCCAAAAATACCGAATTTTCGGGTGTTTTAAGACTTTGGGCACTTAAAATATCGATTTTTAGCATGTTTTGGGCCTATATTTTGAAAATATTCTAGCACTAAGTAGGCATGAACAGATCGCTTCCGGGACCCAAAAATATCGAATTTTCGGGTGTTTTGAGGTTGAATTTGGGATATAAACGGGTGCCGAAGATGCATACACATATTGACTTTGGTCACCTAAAATATCTATTTTCAGCTTCTTTTGGGCCTGTATTTTAAAAATACTCTAACACTGAGTAGGCAAGTACAGATCGCTTCTGGGACCCCAAAATATCGAATTTTCGGGTGTTTTGAGCCTGAATTTGAGATATCGACTTTGGGCACCAAAATATCGATTTTTAGCATGTTTTGGGCCTATATTTTGGAAATATTCTAGCACTAAGTAGGCATGTACAGATCACTTCTGGGACCCCAAAATATCGAATTTTCGGGTGTTTTCAGCCTCAATTTGAGATATAAACGGGTACAGAAGATGCATGCACATATCGACTTTTGACACTTAAAATATCGATTTTTAGCATGTTTTGAGCTTATATTTTGAAAACATTCTAGCACTAAGTAGGCATGTACAGATCGCTTCTGGGACCCCAAAATATCGAATTTTCGGGTGTTTTTGAGCCTCAATTTGACATATAAACAGGTATAGAAGATGCATGCACATATCGACTTTTGGGCACCTAAAATATCGATTTTGAGAATGTTTTGGGTATGTATCTTGAAAACATTCTAACTAGGAGTAAGGATGTACAGATCGCTTCCAGGACCCAAAAATACCGATTTTTCGGTTGTTTTTAGCCTGAATTTGAGATATAAACGGGTACAGAAGATGCATGCACATATTGACTTTGGGCACCTAAAATATTGATTTTCAGCATGATTTGGGCCTGTAATTTTAAAATACTCTAACACCGAGTAGGCATGTACAGATCGCTTCTGAGACCCCAAAATATCGAATTTTCGGGTGTTTTAAGCTTGAATTTGAGATATAAACGAGTACTGAAGATGCATGCACATATCGACTTTTGTGTTCCTAAAATATTGATTTTGAGCATGTTTTGGGTTTGTATCTTGAAAACATTCTAACTAGAAGTAGGCATGTACAGATCGCTTTGTAGGACCCAAAAATACCGAATTTTCGGGTGTTTTAAGCCTTTGGGCACTTAAAATATCGATTTTTAGCATGTTTTGGGCCTATATTTTGAAAATATTCTAGCACTAAGTAGGCATGTACAGATCACTTCTGGGACCCCAAAATATCGAATTTTCGGGTGTTTTGAGGTTGAATTTGGGATATAAACGGGTACAGAAGATGCATGCACATACCGACTTTTGGGCACCTAAAAGGTCGATTTTCATTATGTTTTGGGCCTGTATTTTAAAAATACTCTAACACGGAGTAGGCATGTACAGTCCGCTTCTGGGACCCCAAAATATCGAATTTTCGTGTGTTTTGGGCCTGAATTTGAGATATCGACTTTGGGCACCTAAAATATCGATTTTTAGCATGTTTGGGGCCTATATTTTGAAAATATTATAGCACTAAGTAGGCATGTACAGATCACTGCTGGTACCCAAAATATCGAATTTTCCGGTGTTTTGAGCCTGAATTTCAGATATAAACGGGTACAGATGATGCATGCACATATCGACTTTTGGGCACCTAAAATATCGATTTTGAGCATGTTTTGGGTCTGTATCTTGAAAACATTCTAACGAGGAATAGGGATGTACAGATCGCTTCTATGTCCCAAAAATATCGAATTTTCGGGTGTTTTTAACCTGAATTTGAGATATAAACGGGTACAGAAGATGCATGCACATATTGACTTTGGGCACCTAAAATATCGATTTTCCGCATATTTTGGGCCTGTATTTTGAAAATATTCTAGCACTGAGTAGGCATGGACAGATCGCTTCCGGGACCCAATAATATCGAATTTTCGGGTGTTTTGAGGTTAAATTTGGGATATAAACGGGTGCAAAAGATGCATACACATATTGACTTTGGTCACTTAAAATATCGATTTTCAGCTTCTTTTGGGCCTGTATTTTAAAAATACTCTAACACGGAGTAGGCAAGTACAGATCGCTTCTGGGACCCCAAAATATCGAATTTTCGGGTGTTTTGAGCCTGCATTTGAGATATAAACTGGTACAGAAGATGCATCCACATTTCGACTTTTCGGCACCTAAAAGATCGATTTTCTGTATGTTTTGGGCCTGTATATTGAAAATACTCTAACACGGAGTAGGCATGTACAGATCGCTTCTGGGACCCCAAAATATCGAATTTTTGGGTGATTTGGGCCTGAATGTGAGATATCGACTTTGGGCACCTAAAATATCGATTTTTAGCATGTTTTGGGCCTATATTTTGAAAATATTCTAGCACTGAGTAGGCATGTACAGATCGCTTCTGGGACCCCAAAATATCAAATTTTCGGGTGTTTTGAGCCTGAATTTGAGATATAAACGGGAATAGAAGATGCATGCACAAATCGTCTTTTGTGCACCTAAAATATCGATTTTTTAGCATGTTTTGGGTCCGTATCTTGAAACCATTCTAATTAGGAGTTGGGATGTACAGATCACTTCTAGGACCCAAAAATACCGAATTTTCGGGTGTTTTGAGGTTGAATTTGGGATATAAACGGGTACAGAAGATACATGCACATATCGACTTTTGGGCACCTAAAAGGACGATTTTCATTATGTTTTTGGCCTGTATTTTGAAAATACTCTAACACGGAGTAGGCATGTACAGTCCGCTTCTGGGACCCCAAAATATCGAATTTTCGGGTGTTTTGGGCCTGAATTTGAGATATCGACTTTGGACACTTTAAATATCGATTTTTAGCATGTTTTGAGCCTATATTTTGAAAACATTCTAGTACTGAGTAGGCATGTACAGATCGCTTCTGGGACCCAAAAGTATCGAATTTTCGGGTGTTTTGAGGTTGAATTTGGGATATAAACGGGAGCAGAAGATGCATACACATATTGACTTAGGTCACCTAAAATATCGATTTTCAGCTTGTTTTGGGCCTGTATTTTAAAAATACTCTAACACGGAGTAGGCATGTACAGATCGCTTCTGGGACCCCAAAATATCGAATTTTTGGGTGTTTTGGGCCTGAATTTGAGATATCGACTTTGGGCACCTAAAATATCGATGTTAAGCATGTTTTGGGCCTATATTTTGAAAATATTCTAGCACTGAGTAGGCATGTATAGATCGCTTCTAGGACCCAAAAATATCGAATTTTCGGGTGTTTTTAACCTGAATTTGAGATATAAACGGGTACAGAAGATGCATGCACATATTGACTTAGCACCTAAAATATCGATTTTTCGCATATTTTGGGCCTGTATTTTGAAAATATTCTAGCACTGAGTAGGCATGTACAGATCGCTTCTGGGACCCCAAAATATCAAATTTTCGGTTGTTTTGAGCCTGAATTTGAGATATAAACGGGTACAGAAGATGCATGCACATATTGACACTGGGCTCCTAAAATATTGATTTTCAGCATGTTTTGAGCCTGTATTTTTAAAATACTCTAACACGGAGTAGGCATGTACAGATCGCTTCTGTGACCCCAAAATATCGAATTTTCAGGTGTTTTAAGCTTCAATTTGAGATATAAACGGGTACTGAAGATGCATGCACATATCGACTTTTGGGTACCTAAAATATCGATTTTGAGCATGTTTTGGGTCTGTATCTTGAAAACATTCTAACTAGGAATAGGGATTTACAGATCGCTTCTGGGACCCCAAAATATCGAGTTTTCGGGTGTTTTGAGGTTGAATTTGGGATATAAATGGATACAGAAGATGCATCCACATATCGACTTTTGGGCACCTAAAAGATCGATTTTCAGCATGTTTTGGGTCTGTATCTTGAAAACATTCTAACTAGGAGTAGGCATGTACAGATCGCTTCTAGGACCCAATAATACCGAATTTTCGGGTGTTTTGAGCCTGAATTTGAGATATAAACGGGTACAGATAATGCATGAACATATCGACATTGGACACTTAAAATATGGATTTTTAGCATATTTTAAGCCTATATTTTGAAAACATTCTAGCACTGAGTAGGCATGTACAGATCGCTTCTGGGACCCCAAAATATCGAATTTTCGGGTGTTTTGAGGTTTAATTTGGGAAAAAAACGGGTGCAGAAGATTCATACACATATTGACTTTGGTCACCTAAAATATCGATTTTCAGCTTGTTTTGGGCCTGTATTTTGAAAATATTCTAGCACTGAGTAGGCATGTACAGATCGCTTATTGGACCCCAAAATATCGAATTTTCGTGTGTTTTGAGCCTGAATTTGAGATATAAACGGGTACAGAAGATGCATGCACATATCGACTTTTGGGCACCTAAAATATCGATTTTGAGCATGTTTTGGGTCTGTTTCTTGAAAACATTCTAACTAGGAGTAGGGATGTACAGATCGCTTCTAGGACCCAAAAATATCGAATTTTCGGGTGTTTTGAACCTGAATTTGAGATATAAACGGGTACAGAAGATGCATGCACATATTGACTTTGGGCACCTAAAATATCGATTTTTCGCATATTTTGGGCCTTTATTTTGAAAATATTCTAGCACTGAGTAGGCATGCACAGATCGTTTCTGGGACCCCAAAATATCAAATTTTCGGTGGTTTTGAGCCTGAATTTGAGATATAAACGGGTACAGTAGATGCATGCACATATTGACACTGGGCTCCTAAAATATTGATTTTCAGCATGTTTTGAGCCTGTATTTTTAAAATACTCTAAAACAGAGTAGGCATGTACAGATCGCTTCTGGGACCCCAAAATATCGAATTTTCAGGTGTTTTAAGCTTCAATTTGAGATATAAACGGGTACTGAAGATGCATGCACATATCGACTTTTGGGTACCTAAAATATCGATTTTGAGCATGTTTTGGGTCTTTATCTTGAAAACATTCTAACTAGGAGTAGGGATGTACAGATCGCTTACAAGAACCAAAAATACCGAATTTTCGGGTGTTTTGAGCTTGAATTTGAGATATAAACGGGTACAGAAGATGCATTCAAATATCGACTTTTGGGCACCTAAAATATCGATTTTGAGCATGTTTTGGGTCTGTATCTTGAAAACATTCTAACTAGGAGTAGGGATTTACAGATCGCTTCTAGGACCCAAAAATACCGAATTTTCGGGTGTTTTAAGCTTGAATTTGAGATATAAACGGGTACTGAAGATGCATGAACATATCGGCTTTTGGGTACCTAAAAAATCGATTTTGAGCATGTTTTGGGTCTGTATCTTGAAAACATTCTAACTAGGAGTAGGCATGTACAGATCGCTTCTGGGACCCAAAAATATCGAATTTTCGCGTTTTTTGATGTTTAATTTGGGATATAAACGGGTGCAGAAGGTGCATACACATATTGACTTTGGTCACCTAAAATCTCGATTTTCAGCTTTTTTGAGGCCTGTATTTTGAAAATACTGTAACACGGAGTAGGCAAGTACAGATCGCTTCTGGTACCCAAAAATATCGAATTTTTGGGTGTTTTTGGCCTGAATTTGAGATATCGACTTTGGGCACCTAAAATATCGATTTTTAGCATGTTTTGGGCCTATATTTTGAAAATATTCTAGCACTAAGTAGGCATGTACATATCGCTTCTGGGACCCCAAAATATCGAATTTTCGGGTGTTTTGAGCCTGAATTTGAGATATAAACGGGTACAGAAGATGCATGCACATATCGACTTTTGGGCACCTAAAATATTGATTTTGAGCATGTTTTGGGTCTATATCTTGAAAACATTCTAACTAGGAGTAGGGATGTACAGATCGCTTCTAGGACCCAAAAATATCGAATTTTCGGGTGTTTTGAACCTGAATTTGAGATATAAACGGGTACAGAAGATGCATGCACATATTGACTTTGGGCACCTAAAATATCGATTTTCCGCATAATTTGGGCCTGTATTTTGAAAATATTCTAGCACTGAGTAGGCATGCACAGATCGTTTCTGGGACCCCAAAATATCAAATTTTCGGTTGTTTTGAGCCTGAATTTGAGATATAAACGGGTACAGTAGATGCATGCACATATTGACACTGGGCTCCTAAAATATTGATTTTCAGCATGTTTTGAGCCTGTATTTTTAAAATACTCGAACACAGAGTAGGCATGTACAGATCGCTTCTGTGACCCCAAAATATCGAATTTTCGGGTGTTTTGAGCCTGAATTTGAGATATAAACGGTAGAGAAGATGCATCCACTTATCGACTTTTGGGGTACCTAAAAGATCGATTTTCAGAATGTTTGGGCCTGTATTTTAAAAATATTCTAGCAATGAGTAGGCATGTACAGATCGCTTCTGGGACCCTAAAATATCGAATTTTTGGGTGTTTTGGGCCTGAATTTGAGATATCAACTTTGGGCACCTAAAATATCGATGTTAAGCATGTTTTGGGCCTATATTTTGAAAATATTCTTGCACTGAGTAGGCATGTACAGATCGCTTTTGGGAACCCAAAATATCGAATTTTCGGGTGTTTTGAGCCTGAATTTGAGATATAAACAGGTACAGAATATGCATGCACATATCGACTTTTGGGGACCTAAAATATCGATTTTGAGCATGTTTTGGGTCTGTATCTTGAAAACATTCTAACTAGAAGTAGGGATGTACAGATCGCTTTAAGGACCCAAAAATACCGAATTTTCGGGTGTTTAAAGCCTGAATTTGGGATATAAACGGGTACAGAAGATGCATGCACATATTGACTTTGGGCACCTAAAATATTGATTTTCAGCATGTTTTGGGCCTGTATTTTTAAAATACTCTAACACAGATCGCTTCTGGGACCCCAAAATATCGAATTTTCGGGTGTTTTAAGCTTGAATTTGAGATATAAACGGGTACTGAAGATGCATGCACATATTGACACTGGGCTCCTAAAATATTGATTTTCAGCATGTTTTGGGCCTGTATTATTAAAATACTCTAACACGGAGTAGGCATGTACAGATCGCTTCTGGGACCCCAAAATATCGAATTTCTGGGTGTTTTAAGCTTGAATTTGAGATATAAACGGGTACTGAAGATGCATGCACATATCGACTTTTGGGTACCTAAAATATCGATTTTGAGCATGTTTTGGGTCTGTATCTTGAAAACATTCTAACTAGGAGTAGGCATGTACAGATCGCTTCTGGGACCCAAAAATATCGAATTTTCGGGTGTTTTGAGGTTTAATTTGGGATATAAACGGGTGCAGAAGATGCATACACATATTGACTTTGGTCACCTAAAATATCGATTTTCAGCTTGTTTTGGGCCTGTATTTTGAAAATACTCTAACACGGAGTAGGCAAGTACAGATCGCTCCTGGGACCCCAAAATATCGAATTTTTGGGTGTTTTTTGGCCTGAATTTGAGATATCGACTTTGGGCACCTAAACATCGATTTTTAGCATGTTTTGGGCCTATATTTTGAAAATTTTCTAGCACTGAGTAGGCATGTACAGATCGCTTCTGGGACCCCAAAATATCGAATTTTTGGTGTTTTGAGCCGGAATTTGAGATATAAACGGGTATAGAAGAAGCATGTACATATCTACTTTGGGCACCTAAAATATCGATTTTGAGCATATTTTGGGTCTGTATCTTTAAAACATTCTAACTAGGAGTAGGCATGTACAGATCGCTTCTAGGACCCAAAAATACCGAATTTTCGGGTGTTTTGAGTCTGAATTTGAGATATAAACGGGTACAGAAGATGCATGCACATATTGACTTTGGGCACCTAAAATATTGATTTTTAGCAAGTTTTGGGCCTGTATTTTTAAAATACTCTAACACGGAGTAGGCATGTACAGATCGCTTCTGGGACCCAAAAATATCGAATTTTCGGGTGTTTTGAGCCTGAATTTGAGATATAAACGGGTACAGAAGATGCATGCACATATTGACTTTGGGCACCTAAAATATTGATTTTTAGCAAGTTTTGGGCCTGTATTTTTAAAATACTCTAACACGGAGTAGGCATGTACAGATCGCTTCTGGGACCCCAAAATATCGAATTTTCGGGTGTTTTAAGCTTGAATTTGCGATATAAACGGGTTCTGAAGATGCATGCACATATCGACTTTTGGGTACCTAAAATATCGATTTTGAGCATGTTTTGGGTCTGTATCTTGAAAACATTCTAACTAGGAGTAGACATGTACAGATCGCTTTGTAGGACACAAAAATACCGAATTTTCGGGTGTTTTGAGCCTGAATTTGAGATTTAAACGGGTACAGAAGATGCATGTACATATTGACACTGGGCTCCTAAAATATTGATTTTCAGCATGTTTTAGGCCTGTATTTTTAATATACTCTAACACGGAGTAGGCTTGTACAGATCGCTTCTGGGACCCCAAAATATCGAATTTTCGGGTGTTTTAAGCTTTAATTTGAGATATAAACGGATACTGAAGATGCATGCCTATATCGACTTTTGGGTACCTAAAATATCGATTTTGAGCATGTTTTGGGTCTGTATCTTGAAAACATTCTAACTAGGAGTAGGCATGTACAGATCGCTTCTAGGACCCAAAAATACCGAATTTTCGGGTGTTTTGAGCCTGAATTTGAGATATAAACGGGTACAGATGATGCATGCACATATCGACTTTGGACACTTAAAATATCGGTTTTTAGCAAGTTTTTAGCCTATATTTTAAAAACATTCTAGCACTAAGTAGGTATGTACAGATCTCTTCTGGGACCTCAAAATATCGAATTTTCGGGTGTTTTGAGCCTGAATTTGAGATATAAACGGGTACAGAAGATGCATGCACATATTGACTTTGGGCACCTAAAATATTGATTTTCAGCATGATTTGGGCCTGTATTTTTAAAATACTCTAACACCGAGTAGGCATGTACAGATCGCTTCTGGGACCCCAAAATATCGAATTTTCGGGTGTTTTAAGCTTGAATTTGAGATATAAACGGGTACTGAAGATGCATGCGCATATCGACTTTTGGGTACCTAAAATATTGATTTTTAGCAAATTTTGGGCCTGTATTTTTAAAATACTCTAACTCGGAGTAGGCATGTACAGATCGCTTCTGGGACCCAAAAATATCGAATTTTCGGGTGTTTTGAGCCTGAATTTGAGATATATACGGGTACAGAAGATGCATGCACATATTGACTTTGGGCACCTAAAATATTGATTTTTAGCAAATTTTGGGCCTTTATTTTCAAAATACTCTATCACGGAGTAGGCATGTACAGATCGCTTCTGGGACCCCCAAATATCGAATTTTCGGGTGTTTTAAGCCTGAATTTGCGATATAAACGGGTTCTGAAGATGCATGCACATATCGACTTTTGGGTACCTAAAATATCGATTTTGAGCATGTTTTGGGTCTGTATCTTGAAAACATTCTAACTAGGAGTAGACATGTACAGATCGCTTTGTAGGACCCAAAAATATCGAATTTTCGGGTGTTTTGAGCCTGAATTTGAGATATAAACGGGTACAGAAGATGCATGTACATATTGACACTGGGCTCCTAAAATATTGATTTTCAGCATGTTTTAGGCCTGTATTTTTAAAATACTCTAACACGGAGTAGGCTTGTAACGATCGCTTCTGGGACCCCAAAATATCGAATTTTCGGGTGTTTTAAGCTTGAATTTGAGATATAAACGGATACTGAAGATGCATGCCTATATCGACTTTTGGGTACCTAAAATATCGATTTTGAGCATGTTTTGGGTCTGTATCTTGAAAACATTCTAACTAGGAGTAGGCATGTACAAATCGCTTCTAGGTCCCAAAAATACCGAATTTTCGGGTGTTTTGAGCCTGAATTTGAGATATAAACGTGTACAGATGATGCATGCACATATCGACTTTGGACACTTAAAATATCGGTTTTTAGCATGTTTTTAGCCTATATTTTGAAAACATTCTAGCACTAAGTAGGCATGTACAGATCGCTTCTGGGACCCCAAAATATCGAATTTTCGGGTGTTTTGAGGTTTAATTTGGGATATAAACGGGTGCAGAAGATGCATACACATATTGACTTATGTCACCTAAAATATCGATTTTCAGCTTGTTTTGGGCCTGTATTTTGAAAATACTCTAACACGGAGTAGGCAAGTACAGATCGCTTCTGGGACCCCAAAATATCGATTTTTTGGGTGTTTTTGGCCTGAATTTGAGATATCGACTTTGGGCACCTAAAATATCGATTTTTAGCATGTTTTGGGCCTATATTTTGAAAATATTCTAGCACTGAGTAGGCATGTACAGATCGTTTCTGGGACCCCAAAATATCGAATTTTCGGGTGTTTTGAGCCTGAATTTGAGATATAAACGGGTACAGAAGATGCATGTACATATTGACTTTTGGGCACCTAAAATATCGATTTTCAGCATGTTTTGGGTCTGTAATTTGGAAATATTTTAGCACTGAGTAGGCATGTACAGATCGTTTCTGGGACCCCAAAATATCAAATTTTCGGGTGTTTTTAGCCTGAATTTGAGATATAAACGGGTACAGAAGATGCATGCACATATTCACACTGGGCTACAAAAATATTGATTTTCAGCATGTTTTGAGCCTGTATTTTTATAATACTCTAACACGGAATAGACATGCACAGATGGCTTCTGGTACCCCAAAATATCGAATTTTCGGGTGTTTTAAGCTTGAATTTGAGATATAAACGGGTACTGAAGATGCATGCACATATCGACTTTTGGGAACCTAAAATATCGATTTTGGGCATGTTTTGGGTCTGTATCTTTAAAACATTCTAACTAGGAGTAGGCATGTACAGATCGCTTCTAGGACCCAAAAATACCGAATTTTCGGGTGTTTTGAGTCTGAATTTGAGATATAAACGGGAACAGATGATGCATGCACATATCGACTTTGGACACTTAAAATATCGGTTTTTAGCATGTTTTTAGCCTATATTTTGAAAACATTCTAGCACTAAGTAGGTATGTACAGATCTCTTCTGGGACCCCAAAATATCGAATTTTCGGGTGTTTTGAGTCTGAATTTGAGATATAAACGGGAACAGATGATGGATGCACATATCGACTTTGGACACTTAAAATATCGGTTTTTAGCATGTTTTTAGCCTATATTTTGAAAATATTCTAGCACTGAGTAGGCATGTACAGATCGCATCTGGGACCCGAAAATATCGAATTTTTGGGTGTTTTGAGCCTGAATTTGAGTTATCGACTTGGGGCACCTAAAATATCGATTTTTAGCATGTTTTGGGCCTATATTTTGAAAATATTCTAGCACTGAGTAGGCATGTACAGATCGCTTCTGGGACCCCAAAATATCGAATTTTCAGGTGTTTTGAGCCTGAATTTGAGATATAAACGGGTACAGATGATGCATGCACATATCGACTTTGGACACTTAAAATATCGGTTTTTAGCATGTTTTTAGCCTATATTTTAAAAACATTCTAGCACTAAGTAGGTATGTACAGATCTCTTCTGGGACCCCAAAATATCGAATTTTCGGGTGATTTGAGCCTGAATTTGAGATATAAACGGGTACAGATGATGCATGCACATAATGACTTTGGGCACCTAAAATATTGATTTTCAGCATGATTTGGGCCTGTATTTTTAAAATACTCTAACACCGAGTAGGCATGTACAGATCGCTTCTGGGACTTCAAAATATCGAATTTTCGGGTGTTTTAAGCTTGAATTTGAGATATAAACGGGTACTGAAGATGCATGCGCATATCGACTTTTGGGTACCTAAAATATTGATTTTGAGCATGTTTTGGGTCTGTATCTTGAAAACATTCTAACTAGAAGTAGGTATGTACAGATCGCTTTGTAGGACCCAAAAATACCGAATTTTCGGGTGTTTTGAGCCTGAATTTGAGATATAAACGGGTACAGAAGGTGCATGTACATATTGACACTGGGCTCCTAAAATATTGATTTTTAGCATGTTTTAGGCCTGTATTTTTAAAATACTCTAACACGGAGTAGGCTTCTACAGATCGCTTCTGGGACCCCAAAATATCGAATTTTCGGGTGTTTTAAGCTTGAATTTGAGAGATAAACGGATACTGAAGATGCATGCCTATATCGACTGTTGGGTAACTAAAATATCGATTTTGATCATGTTTTGGGTCTGTATCTTTAAAACATTCTAACTAGGAGTAGGCATGTACAGAGCGCTTCTAGGACCCAAAAATACCGAATTTTCGGGTGTTTTGAGCCTGAATTTGAGATATAAACGGGTACAGAAGATGCATGCACATATCGACTTTGGACACTTAAAATATCGGTTTTTAGCATGTTTTTAGCCTATATTTTGAAAACATTCTAGCACTTAGTAGGCATGTACAGATCGCATCTGGGACCCAAAATATCGAATTTTTGGGTGTTTTGGGCCTGAATTTAAGATATCGACTTTGGGCACCTAAAATATCGATTTTTAGCATGTTTTGGGCCTATATTTTGAAAATATTCTAGCACTGAGTAGGCATGTACAGATCGCTTCTGGGACCTCAAAATATCGAATTTTCGGGTGTTTTGAGCCTGAATTTGAGATATAAACAGGTACAGAAGATGCATGCACATATCGACTTTTGGGCAAATAAAATATCGATTTTGAGCATGTTTTGGGTCTGTATCTTGAAAACATTCTAACTAGAAGTAGGGATGTACAGATCGCTTCAAGGACCCAAAAATACCGAATTTTCGGGTGTTTTTGAGCCTGAATTTGAGATATAAACGGGTACAGAAGATACATGCACATATTGACTTTGGGCACCTAAAATATTGATTTTCAGCATGTTTTGGTCCTGTTTTTTTAAAATACTCTAACACGGAGTAGGCATGTACAGATCGCTTCTGGGACCCCAAAATATCGAATTTTCGGGTGTTTTAAGCTTGAATTTGAGATATAAACGGGTACTGAAGATGCATGCACATATCGACTTTTGGGTACCTAAAATATCGATTTTGAGCATGTTTTTGGTCTGTATCTTGAAAACATTCTAACTAGGAGTAGACATGTACAGATCGCTTCTAGGACCCAAAAATACCGAATTTCCGGGTGTTTTGAGCCTGAATTTGAGATATAAACGGGAACAGAAGATGCATGCACATATTGACACTGGGCTCCTAAAATATTGATTTTCAGCATGTTTTGGGCCTGTATTATTAAAATACTCTAACACGGAGTAGGCATGTACAGATCGCTTCTGGGACCCCAAAATATCGATTTTTTGGGTGTTTTGGGTCTGAATTTGAGATATCGACTTTGGGCAACTAAAATATCGATTTTTAGCATGTTTTGGGCCTATATTTTGAAAATTTTCTAGCACTGAGTAGGCATGTACAGATCGCTTCTGGGACCCCAAAATATCGAATTTTTGGGTGTTTTGAGCCTGAATTTGAGATATAAACGGGTACAGAAGATGCATGCACATATTGACTTTGGGCACCTAAAATATTGATTTTTAGCAAGTTTTGGGCCTGTATTTTTAAAATACTCTAACACGGAGTAGGCATGTACAGATCGCTTCTGGGACCCCAAAATGTCGAATTTTCGGGTGTTTTAAGCTTGAATTTGCGATATAAACGGATACTGAAGATGCATGCCTATATCGACTGTTGGGTAACTAAAATATCGATTTTGATCATGTTTTGGGTCTGTATCTTGAAAACATTCTAACTAGGAGTAGGGATGTACAGATCGCTTCCAAGAACCAAAAATACCGAATTTTCGGGTGTTTTGAGCCTGAATTTGAGATATAAACGGGTACAGAAGATGCATGCACATATTGACTTTTGGGCACCTAAAATATCGATTTTCAGCATGTTTTGGGCCTGTAATTTGAAAATATTTTAGCACTGAGTAGGCATGTACAGATCGTTTCTGGGACCCCAAAATATCAAATTTTCGGGTGTATTGAGCCTGAATTTGAGATATAAACGGGTACAGAAGATGCATGCACATATCGACTTTGGACACTTAAAATATTGGTTTTTAGCATGTTTTTAGCCTATATTTTGAAAACATTCTAGCACTAAGTAGGTATGTACAGATCTCTTCTGGGACCCCAAAATATCGAATTTTCGGGTGTTTTGAGCCTGAATTTGAGATATAAACGGGTACAGAAGATGCATGCACATATTGACTTTGGGCACCTAAAATATTGATTTTCAGCATGATTTGGGCCTGTATTTTTAAAATACTCTAACACCGAGTAGGCATGTACAGATCGCTTCTGGGACTTCAAAATATTGAATTTTCGGGTGTTTTAAGCTTGAATTTGAGATATAAACGGGTACTGAAGATGCATGCGCATATCGACTTTTGGGAACCTAAAATATTGATTTTGAGCATGTTTTGGGTCTGTATCTTGAAAACATTCTAACTAGAAGTAGGCATGTACAATTCGCTTTGTAGGACCCAAAAATACCGAATTTTCGGGTGTTTTAAGCTTGTATTTGAGATAAAAACGGGTACATAAGATGCATGTACATATTGACACTGGCTCCTAAAATATTGATTTTGAGCATGTATTGGGCCTGTATTTTTAAAATACTCTAACACGGAGTAGGCATGTACAGATCGCTTATGGGACCCAAAAATATCGAATTTTCGGGTGTTTTGAGCCTGAATTTGAGATATAAACGGGTACAGAAGATGCATGCACATATTGACTTTGGGCACCTAAAATATTGATTTTTAGCAAGTTTTGGGCCTGTATTTTTAAAATACTCTAACACGGAGTAGGCATGTACAGATCGCTTCTGGGACCCCAAAATATCGATTTTTTGGGTGTTTTGGGCCTGAATTTGAGATATCGACTTTGGGCACCTAAAATATCGATTTTTAGCATGTTTTGGGCCTATATTTTGAAAACATTCTAGCACTGAGTAGGCATGTACAGATCGCTTCTGGGACCCCAAAATATCGAATTTTCGGGTGTTTTGAGCCTGAATTTGAGATATAAACGGGTACAGATGATGCATGCACATATCGACTTTGGACACTTAAAATATCGGTTTTTAGCATGTTTCTAGCCTATATTTTGAAAACATTCTAGCACTAAGTAGGCATGTACAGATCGCTTCTGGGACCCCAAAATGTCGAATTTTCGGGTGTTTTGAGCCTCAATTTGACATATAAACAGGAACAGAAGATGAATGCACATATCGACTTTTGGGCACCTAAAATATCGATTTTGAGCATCTTTTGGGTCTGTATCTTGAAAACATTCTAACTAGGAGTAAGGATGTACAGATCGCTTCTAGGACCCAAAAATACCGAATTTCCGGGTGTTTTGAGCCTGAATTTGAGATATAAACGGGTACAGAAGGTGCATGTACATATTGACACTGGGCTCCTAAAATATTGATTTTTAGCATGTTTTAGGCCTGTATTTTTAAAATACTCTAACACGGAGTAGGCTTCTACAGATCGCTTCTGGGAACCCAAAATATCGAATTTTCGGGTGTTTTAAGCTTGAATTTGAGATATAAACGGATACTGAAGATGCATGCCTATATCGACTGTTGGGTAACTAAAATATCGATTTTGATCATGTTTTGGGTCTGTATCTTG
Source organism: Petrolisthes cinctipes (assembly GCA_033782935.1). Classification (NCBI taxonomy): domain Eukaryota; kingdom Metazoa; phylum Arthropoda; class Malacostraca; order Decapoda; family Porcellanidae; genus Petrolisthes; species Petrolisthes cinctipes. Next base: position 1,006,305 of record JAWQEG010001185.1, read on the forward strand.
AAAACATTCTAACTAGGAGTAGGCATGTACAGATCGCTTCTAGGACCCAAAAATACCGAATTTTCGGGTGTTTTGAGCCTGAATTTGAGATATAAACGGGTACAGAAGATGCATGCACATATCGACTTTGGACACTTAAAATATCGGTTTTTAGCATGTTTTTAGCCTATATTTTGAAAACATTCTAGCACTTAGTAGGCATGTACAGATCGCATCTGGGACCCAAAATATCGAATTTTTGGGTGTTTTGGGCCTGAATTTAAGATATCGACTTTGGGCACCTAAAATATCGATTTTTAGCATGTTTTGGGCCTATATTTTGAAAACATTCTAGCACTGAGTAGGCATGTACAGATCGCTTCTGGGACCCCAAAATATCGAATTTTCGGGTGTTTTGAGCCTGAATTTGAGATATAAACAGGTACAGAAGATGCATGCACATATCGACTTTTGGGCACCTAAAATATCGATTTTGAGCATGTTTTGGGTCTGTATCTTGAAAACATTCTAACTAGAAGTAGGGATGTACAGATCGCTTCAAGGACCCAAAAATACCGAATTTTCGGGTGTTTTTGAGCCTGAATTTGAGATATAAACGGGTACAGAAGATGCATGCACATATTGACTTTGGGCACCTAAAATATTGATTTTCAGCATGTTTTGGGCCTGTTTATTTAAAATACTCTAACACGGAGTAGGCATGTACAGATCGCTTCTGGGACCCCAAAATATCGAATTTTCGGGTGTTTTAAGCTTGAATTTGAGATATAAACGGGTACTGAAGATGCATGCACATATCGACTTTTGGGTACCTAAAATATCGATTTTGAGCATGTTTTTGGTCTGTATCTTGAAAACATTCTAACTAGGAGTAGGCATGTACAGATCGCTTCTAGGACCCAAAAATACCGAATTTCCGGGTATTTTGAGCCTGAATTTGAGATATAAACGGGAACAGAAGATGCATGCACATATTGACACTGGGCTCCTAAAATATTGATTTTCAGCATGTTTTGGGCCTGTATTATTAAATTACTCTAACACGGAGTAGGCATGTACAGATCGCTTCTGGGACCCCAAAATATCGATTTTTTGGGTGTTTTGGGTCTGAATTTGAGATATCGACTTTGGGCACCTAAAATATCGATTTTTAGCATGTTTTGGGCTTATATTTTGAAAATTTTCTAGCACTGAGTAGGCATGTACAGATCGCTTCTGGGACCCCAAAATATCGAATTTTTGGGTGTTTTGAGCCTGAATTTGAGATATAAACGGGTACAGAAGATGCATGCACATATTGACTTTGGGCACCTAAAATATTGATTTTTAGCAAGTTTTCGGCCTGTATTTTTAAAATACTCTAACACGGAGTAGGCATGTACAGATCGTTTCTGGGACCCCAAAATGTCGAATTTTCGGGTGTTTTAAGCTTGAATTTGCGATATAAACGGGTTCTGAAGATGCATGCACATATCGACTTTTGGGTACCTAAAATATCGATTTTGAGCATGTTTTGGGCCTGTATTTTTAAAATACTCTAACAAGGAGTAGGCATGTACAGATCGCTTCTGGGACCCAAAAATATCGAATTTTCGGGTGTTTTGAGCCTGAATTTGAGATATAAACGGGTACAGAAGATGCATGCACATATTGACTTTGGGCACCTAAAATATTGATTTTTAGCAAGTTTTGGGCCTGTATTTTTAAAATACTCTAACACGGAGTAGGCATGTACAGATCGCTTCTGGGACCCCAAAATGTCGAATTTTCGGGTGTTTTAAGCTTGAATTTGCGATATAAACGGGTTCTGAAGATTCATACACATATCGACTTTTGGGTACCTAAAATATCGATTTTGAGCATGTTTTGGGTCTGTATCTTGAAAACATTCTAACTAGGAGTAGACATGTACAGATCGCTTTGTAGGACCCAAAAATACCGAATTTTCGGGTGTTTTGAGCCTGAATTTGAGATATAAACGGGTACAGAAGGTGCATGTACATATTGACACTGGGCTCCTAAAATATTGATTTTTAGCATGTTTTAGGCCTGTATTTTTAAAATACTCTAACACGGAGTAGGCTTCTACAGATCGCTTCTGGGACCCCAAAATATCGAATTTTCGGGTGTTTTAAGCTTGAATTTGAGATATAAACGGATACTGAAGATGCATGCCTATATCGACTGTTGGGTAACTAAAATATCGATTTTGATCATGTTTTGGGTCTGTATCTTGAAAACATTCTAACTAGGAGTAGGCATGTACAGATCGCTTCTAGGACCCAAAAATACCGAATTTTCGGGTGTTTTGAGCCTGAATTTGAGATATAAACGGGTACAGAAGATGCATGCACATATCGACTTTGGACACTTAAAATATCGGTTTTTAGCATGTTTTTAGCCTATATTTTGAAAACATTCTAGCACTTAGTAGGCATGTACAGATCGCATCTGGGACCCAAAATATCGAATTTTTGGGTGTTTTGGGCCTGAATTTAAGATATCGACTTTGGGCACCTAAAATATCGATTTTTAGCATGTTTTGGGCCTATATTTTGAAAACATTCTAGCACTGAGTAGGCATGTACAGATCGCTTCTGGGACCCCAAAATATCGAATTTTCGGGTGTTTTGAGCCTGAATTTGAGATATAAACAGGTACAGAAGATGCATGCACATATCGACTTTTGGGCACCTAAAATATCGATTTTGAGCATGTTTTGGGTCTGTATCTTGAAAACATTTTAACTAGAAGTTGGGATGTACAGATCGCTTCAAGGACCCAAAAATACCGAATTTTCGGGTGTTTTTGAGCCTGAATTTGAGATATAAACGGGTACAGAAGATGCATGCACATATTGACTTTGGGCACCTAAAATATTGATTTTCAGCATGTTTTGGGCCTGTTTTTTTTAAATACTCTAACACGGAGTAGGCATGTACAGATCGCTTCTGGGACCCCAAAATATCGAATTTTCGGGTGTTTTAAGCTTGAATTTGAGATATAAACGGGTACTGAAGATGCATGCACATATCGACTTTTGGGTACCTAAAATATCGATTTTGAGCATGTTTTTGGTCTGTATCTTGAAAACATTCTAACTAGGAGTAGGCATGTACAGATCGCTTCTAGGACCCAAAAATACCGAATTTCCGGGTATTTTGAACCTGAATTTGAGATATAAACGGGAACAGAAGATGCATGCACATATTGACACTGGGCTCCTAAAATATTGATTTTCAGCATGTTTTGGGCCTGTATTATTAAAATACTCTAACACGGAGTAAGCATGTACAGATCGCTTCTGGGACCCCAAAATATCGATTTTTTGGGTGTTTTGGGTCTGAATTTGAGATATCGACTTTGGGCACCTAAAATATCGATTTTTAGCATGTTTTGGGCTTATATTTTTAAAATTTTCTAGCACTGAGTAGGCATGTACAGATCGCTTCTGGGACCCCAAAATATCGAATTTTTGGGTGTTTTGAGCCTGAATTTGAGATATAAACGGGTACAGAAGATGCATCCACATATTGACTTTGGGCACCTAAAATATTGATTTTTAGCAAGTTTTGGGCCTGTATTTTTAAAATACTCTAACACGGAGTAGGCATGTACAGATCGCTTCTGGGACCCCAATATGTCGAATTTTCGGGTGTTTTAAGCTTGAATTTGCGATATAAACGGGTTCTGAAGATGCATGCACATATCGACTTTTGGGTACCTAAAATATCGATTTTGAGCATGTTTTGGGCCTGTATTTTTAAAATACTCTAACACGGAGTAGGCATGTACAGATCGCTTCTGGGACCCAAAAATATCGAATTTTCGGGTGTTTTGAGCCTGAATTTGAGATATAAACGGGTACAGAAGGTGCATGTACATATTGACACTGGCTCCTAAAATATTGATTTTGAGCATGTATTGGGCCTGTATTTTTAAAATACTCTAACACGGAGTAGGCATGTACAGATCGCTTATGGGACCCAAAAATATCGAATTTTCGGGTGTTTTGAGCCTGAATTTGAGATATAAACGGGTACAGAAGATGCATGCACATATTGACTTTGGGCACCTAAAATATTGATTTTTAGCAAGTTTTGGGCCTGTATTTTTAAAATACTCTAACACGGAGTAGGCATGTACAGATCGCTTCTGGGACCCCAAAATATCGAATTTTCGGGTGTTTTAAGCTTGAATTTGCGATATAAACGGGTTCTGAAGATGCATGCACATATCGACTTTTGGATACCTAAAATATCGATTTTGAGCATGTTTTGGGTCTGTATCTTGAAAACATTCTAACTAGGAGTAGACATGTACAGATCGCTTTGTAGGACCCAAAAATACCGAATTTTCGGGTGTTTTGAGCCTGAATTTGAGATATAAACGGGTACAGAAGATGCATGCACATATTGACACTGGGCTCCTAAAATATTGATTTTCAGCATGTTTTGGGCCTGTATTTTTAAAATACTCTAACACGGAGTAGGCATGTACAGATCGCTTCTGGGACCCCAAAATATCGAATTTTCGGGTGTTTTAAGCTTGAATTTGAGATATAAACGGGTACTGAAGATACATGCACATATCGACTTTTGGGTACCTAAAATATCGATTTTGAGCATGTTTTGGGTCTGTATCTTGAAAACATTCTAACTAGGAGTAGGCATGTACAGATCGCTTCTGGGACCCAAAAATATCGAATTTTCGGGTGTTTTGAGATTTAATTTGGGATATAAACGGGTGCAGAAGATGCATACACATATTGACTATGGTCACCTAAAATATCGATTTTCAGCTTGTTTTGGGCCTGTATTTTGAAAATACTCTAACACGGAGTAGACAAGTACAGATCGCTTCTGGGACCCCAAAATATCGATTTTTTGGGTGTTTTGGGCCTGAATTTGAGATATCGACTTTGGGCACCTAAAATATCGATTTTTAGCATGTTTTGGGCCTATATTTTGAAAACATTCTAGCACTGAGTAGGCATGTACAGATCGCTTCTGGGACCCCAAAATATCGAATTTTCGGGTGTTTTGAGCCTGAATTTGAGATATAAACGGGTACAGATGATGCATGCACATATCGACTTTGGACACTTAAAATATCGGTTTTTAGCATGTTTCTAGCCTATATTTTGAAAACATTCTAGCACTAAGTAGGCATGTACAGATCGCTTCTGGGACCCCAAAATGTCGAATTTTCGGGTGTTTTGAGCCTCAATTTGACATATAAACAGGAACAGAAGATGAATGCACATATCGACTTTTGGGCACCTAAAATATCGATTTTGAGCATCTTTTGGGTCTGTATCTTGAAAACATTCTAACTAGGAGTAAGGATGTACAGATCGCTTCTAGGACCCAAAAATACCGAATTTCCGGGTGTTTTGAGCCTGAATTTGAGATATAAACGGGTACAGAAGGTGCATGTACATATTGACACTGGGCTCCTAAAATATTGATTTTTAGCATGTTTTAGGCCTGTATTTTTAAAATACTCTAACACGGAGTAGGCTTCTACAGATCGCTTCTGGGAACCCAAAATATCGAATTTTCGGGTGTTTTAAGCTTGAATTTGAGATATAAACGGATACTGAAGATGCATGCCTATATCGACTGTTGGGTAACTAAAATATCGATTTTGATCATGTTTTGGGTCTGTATCTTGAAAACATTCTAACTAGGAGTAGGCATGTACAGATCGCTTCTAGGACCCAAAAATACCGAATTTTCGGGTGTTTTGAGCCTGAATTTGAGATATAAACGGGTACAGAAGATGCATGCACATATCGACTTTGGACACTTAAAATATCGGTTTTTAGCATGTTTTTAGCCTATATTTTGAAAACATTCTAGCACTTAGTAGGCATGTACAGATCGCATCTGGGACCCAAAATATCGAATTTTTGGGTGTTTTGGGCCTGAATTTAAGATATCGACTTTGGGCACCTAAAATATCGATTTTTAGCATGTTTTGGGCCTATATTTTGAAAACATTCTAGCACTGAGTAGGCATGTACAGATCGCTTCTGGGACCCCAAAATATCGAATTTTCGGGTGTTTTGAGCCTGAATTTGAGATATAAACAGGTACAGAAGATGCATGCACATATCGACTTTTGGGCACCTAAAATATCGATTTTGAGCATGTTTTGGGTCTGTATCTTGAAAACATTCTAACTAGAAGTAGGGATGTACAGATCGCTTCAAGGACCCAAAAATACCGAATTTTCGGATGTTTTTGAGCCTGAATTTGAGATATAAACGGGTACAGAAGATGCATGCACATATTGACTTTGGGCACCTAAAATATTGATTTTCAGCATGTTTTGGGCCTGTTTATTTAAAATACTCTAACACGGAGTAGGCATGTACAGATCGCTTCTGGGACCCCAAAATATCGAATTTTCGGGTGTTTTAAGCTTGAATTTGAGATATAAACGGGTACTGAAGATGCATGCACATATCGACTTTTGGGTACCTAAAATATCGATTTTGAGCATGTTTTTGGTCTGTATCTTGAAAACATTCTAACTAGGAGTAGGCATGTACAGATCGCTTCTAGGACCCAAAAATACCGAATTTCCGGGTATTTTGAGCCTGAATTTGAGATATAAACGGGAACAGAAGATGCATGCACATATTGACACTGGGCTCCTAAAATATTGATTTTCAGCATGTTTTGGGCCTGTATTATTAAATTACTCTAACACGGAGTAGGCATGTACAGATCGCTTCTGGGACCCCAAAATATCGATTTTTTGGGTGTTTTGGGTCTGAATTTGAGATATCGACTTTGGGCACCTAAAATATCGATTTTTAGCATGTTTTGGGCTTATATTTTGAAAATTTTCTAGCACTGAGTAGGCATGTACAGATCGCTTCTGGGACCCCAAAATATCGAATTTTTGGGTGTTTTGAGCCTGAATTTGAGATATAAACGGGTACAGAAGATGCATGCACATATTGACTTTGGGCACCTAAAATATTGATTTTTAGCAAGTTTTCGGCCTGTATTTTTAAAATACTCTAACACGGAGTAGGCATGTACAGATCGTTTCTGGGACCCCAAAATGTCGAATTTTCGGGTGTTTTAAGCTTGAATTTGCGATATAAACGGGTTCTGAAGATGCATGCACATATCGACTTTTGGGTACCTAAAATATCGATTTTGAGCATGTTTTGGGCCTGTATTTTTAAAATACTCTAACAAGGAGTAGGCATGTACAGATCGCTTCTGGGACCCAAAAATATCGAATTTTCGGGTGTTTTGAGCCTGAATTTGAGATATAAACGGGTACAGAAGATGCATGCACATATTGACTTTGGGCACCTAAAATATTGATTTTTAGCAAGTTTTGGGCCTGTATTTTTAAAATACTCTAACACGGAGTAGGCATGTACAGATCGCTTCTGGGACCCCAAAATGTCGAATTTTCGGGTGTTTTAAGCTTGAATTTGCGATATAAACGGGTTCTGAAGATTCATACACATATCGACTTTTGGGTACCTAAAATATCGATTTTGAGCATGTTTTGGGTCTGTATCTTGAAAACATTCTAACTAGGAGTAGACATGTACAGATCGCTTTGTAGGACCCAAAAATACCGAATTTTCGGGTGTTTTGAGCCTGAATTTGAGATATAAACGGGTACAGAAGGTGCATGTACATATTGACACTGGGCTCCTAAAATATTGATTTTTAGCATGTTTTAGGCCTGTATTTTTAAAATACTCTAACACGGAGTAGGCTTCTACAGATCGCTTCTGGGACCCCAAAATATCGAATTTTCGGGTGTTTTAAGCTTGAATTTGAGATATAAACGGATACTGAAGATGCATGCCTATATCGACTGTTGGGTAACTAAAATATCGATTTTGATCATGTTTTGGGTCTGTATCTTGAAAACATTCTAACTAGGAGTAGGCATGTACAGATCGCTTCTAGGACCCAAAAATACCGAATTTTCGGGTGTTTTGAGCCTGAATTTGAGATATAAACGGGTACAGAAGATGCATGCACATATCGACTTTGGACACTTAAAATATCGGTTTTTAGCATGTTTTTAGCCTATATTTTGAAAACATTCTAGCACTTAGTAGGCATGTACAGATCGCATCTGGGACCCAAAATATCGAATTTTTGGGTGTTTTGGGCCTGAATTTAAGATATCGACTTTGGGCACCTAAAATATCGATTTTTAGCATGTTTTGGGCCTATATTTTGAAAACATTCTAGCACTGAGTAGGCATGTACAGATCGCTTCTGGGACCCCAAAATATCGAATTTTCGGGTGTTTTGAGCCTGAATTTGAGATATAAACAGGTACAGAAGATGCATGCACATATCGACTTTTGGGCACCTAAAATATCGATTTTGAGCATGTTTTGGGTCTGTATCTTGAAAACATTTTAACTAGAAGTTGGGATGTACAGATCGCTTCAAGGACCCAAAAATACCGAATTTTCGGGTGTTTTTGAGCCTGAATTTGAGATATAAACGGGTACAGAAGATGCATGCACATATTGACTTTGGGCACCTAAAATATTGATTTTCAGCATGTTTTGGGCCTGTTTTTTTTAAATACTCTAACACGGAGTAGGCATGTACAGATCGCTTCTGGGACCCCAAAATATCGAATTTTCGGGTGTTTTAAGCTTGAATTTGAGATATAAACGGGTACTGAAGATGCATGCACATATCGACTTTTGGGTACCTAAAATATCGATTTTGAGCATGTTTTTGGTCTGTATCTTGAAAACATTCTAACTAGGAGTAGGCATGTACAGATCGCTTCTAGGACCCAAAAATACCGAATTTCCGGGTATTTTGAACCTGAATTTGAGATATAAACGGGAACAGAAGATGTATGCACATATTGACACTGGGCTCCTAAAATATTGATTTTCAGCATGTTTTGGGCCTGTATTATTAAAATACTCTAACACGGAGTAAGCATGTACAGATCGCTTCTGGGACCCCAAAATATCGATTTTTTGGGTGTTTTGGGTCTGAATTTGAGATATCGACTTTGGGCACCTAAAATATCGATTTTTAGCATGTTTTGGGCTTATATTTTTAAAATTTTCTAGCACTGAGTAGGCATGTACAGATCGCTTCTGGGACCCCAAAATATCGAATTTTTGGGTGTTTTGAGCCTGAATTTGAGATATAAACGGGTACAGAAGATGCATCCACATATTGACTTTGGGCACCTAAAATATTGATTTTTAGCAAGTTTTGGGCCTGTATTTTTAAAATACTCTAACACGGAGTAGGCATGTACAGATCGCTTCTGGGACCCCAATATGTCGAATTTTCGGGTGTTTTAAGCTTGAATTTGCGATATAAACGGGTTCTGAAGATGCATGCACATATCGACTTTTGGGTACCTAAAATATCGATTTTGAGCATGTTTTGGGCCTGTATTTTTAAAATACTCTAACACGGAGTAGGCATGTACAGATCGCTTCTGGGACCCAAAAATATCGAATTTTCGGGTGTTTTGAGCCTGAATTTGAGATATAAACGGGTACAGAAGGTGCATGTACATATTGACACTGGGCTCCTAAAATATTGATTTTTAGCATGTTTTAGGCCTGTATTTTTAAAATACTCTAACACGGAGTAGGCTTCTACAGATCGCTTCTGGGACCCCAAAATATCGAATTTTCGGGTGTTTTAAGCTTGAATTTGAGATATAAACGGATACTGAAGATGCATGCCTATATCGACTGTTGGGTAACTAAAATATCGATTTTGATCATGTTTTGGGTCTGTATCTTGAAAACATTCTAACTAGGAGTAGGCATGTACAGAGCGCTTCTGGGACCCCAAAATATCGAATTATTGGGTGTTTTGAGCCTGAATTTGAGATATAAACGGGTACAGAAGAAGCATGTACATATCTACTTTGGGCACCTAAAATATCGATTTTGAGCATGTTTTGGGTCTGTATCTTGAAAACATTCTAACTAGGAGTAGGGATGTACAGATCGCTTCCAAGACCCAAAAATACCGAATTTCCGGGTGTTTTGAGCCTGAATTTGAGATATAAACGGGTACAGAAGATGCATGCACATATTGACTTTTGGGCACCTAAAATATCGATTTTCAGCATGTTTTGGGCCTGTAATTTGAAAATATTTTAGCACTGAGTAGGCATGTACAGATCGTTTCTGGGACCCCAAAATATCAAATTTTCGGGTGTTTTGAGCCTGAATTTGAGATATAAACGGGTACAGAAGATGCATGCACATATCGACTTTGGACACTTAAAATATTGGTTTTTAGCATGTTTTTAGCCTATATTTTGAAAACATTCTAGCACTAAGTAGGTATGTACAGATCTCTTCTGGGACCCCAAAATATCGAATTTTCGGGTGTTTTGAGCCTGAATTTGAGATATAAACGGGTACAGAAGATGCATGCACATATTGACTTTGGGCACCTAAAATATTGATTTTCAGCATGATTTGGGCCTGTATTTTTAAAATACTCTAACACCGAGTAGGCATGTACAGATCGCTTCTGGGACTTCAAAATATTGAATTTTCGGGTGTTTTAAGCTTGAATTTGAGATATAAACGGGTACTGAAGATGCATGCGCATATCGACTTTTGGGAACCTAAAATATTGATTTTGAGCATGTTTTGGGTCTGTATCTTGAAAACATTCTAACTAGAAGTAGGCATGTACAGATCGCTTTGTAGGACCCAAAAATACCGAATTTTCGGGTGTTTTAAGCCTGTATTTGAGATAAAAACGGGTACATAAGATGCATGTACATATTGACACTGGCTCCTAAAATATTGATTTTGAGCATGTTTTGGGCCTGTATTTTTAAAATACTCTAAAACGGAGTAGGCATGTACAGATCGCTTCTGGGACCCAAAAATATCGAATTTTAGGGTGTTTTGAGCCTGAATTTGAGATATAAACGGGTACAGAAGATGCATGCACATATTGACTTTGGGCACCTAAAATATTGATTTTTAGCAAGTTTTGGGCCTGTATTTTTAAAATACTCTAACACGGAGTAGGCATGTACAGATCGCTTCTTGGACCCCAAAATATCGAATTTTCGGGTGTTTTAAGCTTGAATTTGCGATATAAACGGGTTCTGAAGATGCATGCACATATCGACTTTTGGATACCTAAAATATCGATTTTGAGCATGTTTTGGGTCTGTATATTGAAAACATTCTAACTAGGAGTAGACATGTACAGATCGCTTTGTAGGACACAAAAATACCGAATTTTCGGGTGTTTTGAGCCTGAATTTGAGATATAAACGGGTACAGAAGATGCATGCACATATTGACACTGGGCTCCTAAAATATTGATTTTCAGCATGTTTTGGGCCTGTATTTTTAAAATACTCTAACACGGAGTAGGCATGTACAGATCGCTTCTGGGACCCCAAAATATCGAATTTTAGGGTGTTTTAAGCTTGAATTTGAGATATAAACGGGTACTGAAGATGCATGCACATATCGACTTTTGGGTACCTAAAATATCGATTTTGAGCATGTTTTGGGTCTGTTTCTTGAAAACATTCTAACTAGGAGTAGGCATGTACAGATCGCTTCTGGGACCCAAAAATATCGAATTTTCGGGTGTTTTGAGGTTTAATTTGGGATATAAACGGGTGCAGAAGATGCATACACATATTGACTTTGGTCACCTAAAATATCGATTTTCAGCTTGTTTTGGGCCTGTATTTTGAAAATACTCTAACAGGGAGTAGGCAAGTACAGATCGCTTCTGGGACCCCAAAATATCGATTTTTTGGGTGTTTTGGGCCTGAATTTGAGATATCGACTTTGGGCACCTAAAATATCGATTTTTAGCATGTTTTGGGCCTATATTTTGAAAACATTCTAGCACTAAGTAGGCATGTACAGATCGCTTCTGGGACCCCAAAATATCGAATTTTCGGGTGTTTTGAGCCTCAATTTGACATATAAACAGATACAGAAGATGAATGCACATATCGACTTTTGGGCACCTAAAATATCGATTTTGAGCATCTTTTGGGTCTGTATCTTGAAAACATTCTAACTAGGAGTAAGGATGTACAGATCGCTTCTAGGACCCAAAAATACCGAATTTCCGTGTGTTTTGAGCCTGAATTTGAGATATAAACGGGTACAGAAGATGCATGCACATATTGACACTGGGCTCCTAAAATATTGATTTTCAGCATGTTTTGGGCCTGTATTTTTAAAATACTCTAACACGGAGTAGGCATGTACTGATCGCTTCTGGGACCCCAAAATATCGAATTTTCGGGTGTTTTAAGCTTGAATTTGAGATATAAACGGGTACTGAAGATTCATGCACATATCGACTTTTGGGTACCTAAAATATCGATTTTGAGCATGCTTTGGGTCTGTATCTTGAAAACATTCTAACTAGGAGTAGGCATGTACAGATCGCTTCTGGGACCCAAAAATATCGAATTTTCGGGTGTTTTGAGGTTTAATTTGGGATATAAACGGGTGCAGATGATGCATACACATATTGACTTTGGTCACCTAAAATATCGATTTTCAGCTTGTTTTGGGCCTGTATTTTGAAAATACTCTAACACGGAGTAGGCAAGTACAGATCGCTTCTGGGACCCCAAAATATCGATTTTTTGGGTGTTTTTGGCCTGCATTTGAGATATCGATTTTGCTCACCTAAAATATCGATTTTTAGCATGTTTTGGGCCTATATTTTGAAAATTTTCTAGCACTGAGTAGGCATGTACAGATCGCTTCTGGGACCCCAAAATATCGAATTTTTGGGTGTTTTGAGCCTGAATTTGAGATATAAACGGGTACAGAAGAAGCATGTACATATCTACTTTGGGCACCTAAAATATCGATTTTGAGCATGTTTTGGGTCTGTATCTTGAAAACATTCTAACTAGGAGTAGGGATGTACAGATCGCTTCTAGGACCCAAAAATACCGAATTTTCGGGTGTTTTGAGCCTGAATTTGAGATATAGACGGGTACAGAAGATGCATTCACATATTGACTTTTTGGCACCTAAAATATCGATTTTCAGCATGTTTTGGGCCTGTAATTTGAAAATATTTTAGCACTGAATAGGCATGTACAGATCGTTTCTGGGACCCCAAAATATCAAATTTTCGGGTGTTTTGAGCCAGAATTTGAGATATAAACGGGTACAGAAGATGCATGCACATATTGACAGTGGGCTACAAAAATATCGATTTTTAGCATGTTTTTCGCCCATATTTTGAAAACATTCTAGCACTAAGTAGGCATGTACAGATCGCTTCTGGGACCCCAAAATATCGAATTTTCGGGTGTTTTGAGCCTGAATTTGAGATATAAACAGGTACAGAAGATGCATGCACATATTGACTTTTGGGGACCTAAAATATCGATTTTGAGCATGTTTTGGGTCTATATCTTGAAAACATTCTAACTAGAAGTAGGGATGTACAGATCGCTTCAAGGGCCCAAAAATACCGAATTTTCGGGTGCTTTGAGCCTGAATTTGAGATATAAACGGGTACAGAAGATGCATGCACATATTGACTTTGGGAACCTAAAATATTGATTTTCAGCATGTTTTGGGCCTGTTTTTTTAAAATACTCTAACACGGAGTAGGCATGTACAGATCGCTTCTGGGACCCCAAAATATCGAATTTTCGGGTGTTTTAAGCTTGAATTTGAGATATAAACGGGTACTGAAGATGCATGCACATATCGACTTTTGGGCACCTAAAATATCGATTTTGAGCATGTTTTTGGTCTGTATCTTGAAAACATTCTAACTAGGAGTAGGCATGTACAGATCGCTTCTAGGACCCAAAAATACCGAATTTCCGGGTGTTTTGAGCCTGAATTTGAGATATAAACGGGTACAGAAGATGCATGCACATATTGACACTGGGCTCCTAAAATATTGATTTTCAGCATGTTTTGGGCCTGTATTATTAAAATACTCTAACACGGAGTAGGCATGTACAGATCGCTTTTGAGACCCCAAAATATCGAATTTCCGGGTGTTTTAAGCTTGAATTTGAGATATAAACGGGTACTGAAGATGCATGCACATATCGACTTTTGGGTACCTAAAATATCGATTTTGAGCATGTTTTGGGTCCGTATCTTGAAAACAATCTAACTAGGAGTAGGCATGTACAGATCGCTTCTGGGACCCAAAAATATCGAATTTTCGGGTGTTTTGAGGTTTAATTTGGGATATAAACGGGTGCAGAAGATGCATACACATATTGACTTTGGTCACCTAAAATATCGATTTTCAGCTTGTTTTGGGCCTGTATATTGAAAATACTCTAACACGGAGTAGGCAAGTACAGATCGCTTCTGGGACCCCAAAATATCGATTTTTTGGGTGTTTTGGGCATGAATTTGAGATATCGACTTTGGGCACCTAAAATATCGATTTTTAGCATGTTTTGGGCCTATATTTTGAAAACATTCTAGCACTGAGTAGGCATGTACAGATCGCTTCTGGGACCCCAAAATATCGAATTTTCGGGTGTTTTGAGCCTGAATTTGAGATATAAACGGGTACAGATGATGCATGCACATATCGACTTTGGACACTTAAAATATCGGTTTTTAGCATGTTTTTAGCCTATATTTTGAAAACATTCTAGCACTAAGTAGGCATGTACAGATCGCTTCTGGGACCCCAAAATATCGAATTTTCGGGTGTTTTGAGCCTGAATTTGAGATATAAACAGGTACAGAAGATGCATGCACATATTGACTTTTGGGGACCTAAAATATCGATTTTGAGCATGTTTTGGGTCTGTATCTTGAAAACATTCTAACTAGAAGTAGGGATGTACAGATCGCTTCAAGGACCCAAAAATACCGATTTTTCGGGTGCTTTGAGCCTGAATTTGAGATATAAACGGGTACAGAAGATGCATGCACATATTGACTTTGGGAACCTAAAATATTGATTTTCAGCATGTTTTGGGCCTGTTTTTTTAAAATACTCTAACACGGAGTAGGCATGTACAGATCGCTTGTGGGACCCCAAAATATCGAATTTTCGGGTGTTTTAAGCTTGAATTTGAGATATAAACGGGTACTGAAGATGCATGCACATATCGACTTTTGGGCACCTAAAATATAGATTTTGAGCATGTTTTTGGTCTGTATCTTGAAAACATTCTAACTAGGAGTATGCATGTACAGATCGCTTCTAGGACCCAAAAATACCGAATTTCCGGGTGTTTTGAGCCTGAATTTGAGATATAAACGGGTACAGAAGATGCATGCACATATTGACACTGGGCTCCTAAAATATTGATTTTCAGCATGTTTTGGGCCTGTATTATTAAAATACTCTAACACGGAGTAGGCATGTACAGATCGCTTCTGAGACCCCAAAATATCGAATTTCCGGGTGTTTTAAGCTTGAATTTGAGATATAAACGGGTACTGAAGATGCATGCACATATCGACTTTTGGGTACCTAAAATATCGATTTTGAGCATGTTTTGGGTCCGTATCTTGAAAACAATCTAACTAGGAGTAGGCATGTACAGATCGCTTCTGGGACCCAAAAATATCGAATTTTCGGGTGTTTTGAGGTTTAATTTGGGATATAAACGGGTGCAGAATATGCATACACATATTTACTTTGGTCACCTAAAATATCGATTTTCAGCTTGTTTTGGGCCTGTATTTTGAAAATACTCTAACACGGAGTAGGCAAGTACAGATCGCTTCTGGGACCCCAAAATATCGATTTTTTTGGGTGTTTTGGGCATGAATTTGAGATATCGACTTTGGGCACCTAAAATATCGATTTTTAGCATGTTTTGGGCCTATATTTTGAAAACATTCTAGCACTGAGTAGGCATGTACAGATCGCTTCTGGGACCCCAAAATATCGAATTTTCGGGTGTTTTGAGCCTGAATTTGAGATATAAACGGGTACAGATGATGCATGCACATATCGACTTTGGACACTTAAAATATCGGTTTTTAGCATGTTTTTAGCCTATATTTTGAAAACATTCTAGCACTAAGTAGGCATGTACAGATCGCTTCTGGGACCCCAAAATATCGAATTTTCGGGTGTTTTGAGCCTCAATTTGACATATAAACAGGTACAGAAGATGAATGCACATATCGACTTTTGGGCACCTAAAATATCGATTTTGAGCATGTTTTGGGTCTGTATCTTGAAAACATTCTAACTAGGAGTAGGCATGTACAGATCGCTTCTTTGACCCAAAAATATCGAATTTTCGGGTGTTTTGAGGTTTAATTTGGGATATAGACGGGTACAGAAGATGCATGCACATATTGACTTTTGGGCACCTAAAATATCGATTTTCAGCATGTTTTGGGCCTGTAATTTGAAAATATTTTAGCACTGAGTAGGCATGTAAAGATCGTTTCTGGGACCCCAAAATATCAAATTTTCGGGTGTTTTGAGCCTGAATTTGAGATATAAACGGGTACAGAAGATGCATGCACATATTGACAGTGGGCTACAAAAATATTGATTTTCAGCATGTTTTGGGCCTATATTTTGAAAACATTCTAGCACTGAGTAGGCATGTACAGATCGCTTCTGGGACCCCAAAATATCGAATTTTCGGGTGTTTTGAGCCTGAATTTGAGATATAAACGGGTACAGATGATGCATGCACATATCGACTTTGGACACTTAAAATATCGGTTTTTAGCATGTTTTTAGCCTATATTTTGAAAACATTCTAGCACTAAGTAGGCATGTACAGATCGCTTCTGGGACCCCAAAATATCGAATTTTCGGGTGTTTTGAGCCTGAATTTGAGATATAAATAGGTACAGAAGATGCATGCACATATTGACTTTTGGGGACCTAAAATATCGATTTTGAGCATGTTTTGGGTCTGTATCTTGAAAACATTCTAACTAGAAGTAGGGATGTACAGATCGCTTCAAGGACCCAAAAATACCGAATTTACGGGTGTTTTGAGCCTGAATTTGAGATATAAACGGGTACAGAAGATGCATGCACATATTGACTTTGGGAATCTAAAATATTGATTTTCAGCATGTTTTGGGCCTGTTTTTTTAAAATACTCTAACACGGAGTAGGCATGTACAGATCGCTTCTGGGACCCCAAAATATCGAATTTTCGGGTGTTTTAAGCTTGAATTTGAGATATAAACGGGTACTGAAGATGCATGCACATATCGACTTTTGGGCACCTAAAATATCGATTTTGAGCATGTTTTTGGTCTGTATCTTTAAAACATTCTAACTAGGAGTAGGCATGTACATATCGCTTCTAGGACCCAAAAATACCGAATTTCCGGGTGTTTTGAGCCTGAATTTGAGATATAAACGGGTACAGAAGATGCATGCACATATTGACACTGGGCTCCTAAAATATTGATTTTCAGCATGTTTTGGGCCTGTATTATTAAAATACTCTAACACGGAGTAGGCATGTACAGATCGCTTCTGGGACCCCAAAATATCGAATTTCCGGGTGTTTTAAGCTTGAATTTGAGATATAAACGTGTACTGAAGATGCATGCACATATCGACTTTTGGGTACCTAAAATATCGATTTTGAGCATGTTTTGGGTCCGTATCTTGAAAACAATCTAACTAGGAGTAGGCATGTACAGATCATTTCTGGGACCCAAAAATTTCGAATTTTCGGGTGTTTTGAGGTTCAATTTGGGATATAAACCGGTGAAGAAGATGCATACACATATTGACTTTGGTCACCTAAAATATCGATTTTCAGCTTGTTTTGGGCCTGTATTTTGAAAATACTCTAACACGGAGTAGGCAAGTACAGATCGCTTCTGGGACCCCAAAATATCGATTTTTTGTGTGTTTTGGGCCTGAATTTGAGATATCGACTTTGGGCACCTAAAATATCGATTTTTAGCATGTTTTGGGCCTATATTTTGAAAATTTTCTAGCACTGAGTAGGCATGTACAGGTCGCTTCCGGGACCCCAAAATATCGAATTTTTGGGTGATTTGAGCCTGAATTTGAGATATAAACGGGTACAGAAGAAGCATGTACATATCTACTTTGGGCACCTAAAATATCGATTTTGAGCATGTTTTGGGTCTGTATCTTGAAAACATTCTAACTAGGAGTAGGGATGTACAGATCGCTTCTAGGACCCAAAAATACCGAATTTTCGGGTGTTTTGAGCCTGAATTTGAGATATAAACGGGTACAGAAGATGCATGCACATTTTGACACTGGGCTACAAAAATATTGATTTTCAGCATGTTTTGAGCCTGTATTTTTATAATACTCTAACACGGAATAGACATGTACAGATGGCTTCTGGGACCCCTAAATATCGAATTTTCGGGTGTTTTAAGCTTGAATTTGAGATATAAACGGGTACTGAAGATGCATGCACATATCGACTTTTGGGTACCTAAAATATCGATTTTGGGCATGTTTTGGGTCTGTATCTTTAAAACATTCTAACTAGAAGTAGGCATGTACAGATCGCTTCTAGGACCCAAAAATACCGAATTTTCGGGTGTTTTGTGTCTGAATTTGAGATATAAACGGGTACAGATGATGCATGCACATATCGACTTTGGACACTTAAAATATTGGTTTTTAGCATGTTTTTAGCCTATATTTTGAAAACATTCTAGCACTAAGTAGGTATGTACAGATCTCTTCTGGGACCCCAAAATATCGAATTTTCGGGTGTTTTGAGCCTGAATTTGAGATATAAACGGGTACAGAAGATGCATGCACATATTGACTTTGGGCACCTAAAATATTGATTTTCAGCATGATTTGGGCCTGTATTTTTAAAATACTCTAACACCGAGTAGGCATGTACAGATCGCTTCTGGGACTTCAAAATATCTAATTTTCGGGTGTTTTAAGCTTGAATTTGAGATATAAACGGGTTCTGAAGATGCATGCACATATCGACTTTTGGGTACCTAAAATATCGATTTTGAGCATGTTTTGGGTCTGTATCTTGAAAACATTCTAACTAGGAGTAGACATGTACAGATCGCTTTGTAGGACCCAAAAATACCGAATTTTCGGGTGTTTTGAGCCTGAATTTGAGATATAAACGGGTACAGAAGATGCATGTACATATTGACACTGTGCTCCTAAAATATTGATTTTCAGCATGTTTTAGGCCTGTATTTTTAAAATACTCTAACACGGAGTAGGCTTGTACACATCGCTTCTGGGACCCCAAAATATCGAATTTTCGGGTTTTTTAAGCTTGAATTTGAGATATAAACGGATACTGAAGATGCATGCCTATATCGACTTTTGGGTACCTAAAATATCGATTTTGAGCATGTTTTGGGTCTGTATCTTGAAAACATTCTAACTAGGAGTAGGCATGTACAGATCGCTTCTAGGACCCAAAAATACCGAATTTTCGGGTGTTTTGAACCTGAATTTGAGATATAAACGGGTACAGATGATGCATGCACATATCGACTTTGGACACTTAAAATATCGGTTTTTAGCATGTTTTTAGCCTTTATTTTGAAAACATTCTAGCACTTAGTAGGCATGTAAAGATCGCATCTGGGACCCAAAATATCGAATTTTTGGGTGTTTTGGGCCTGAATTTAAGATATCGACTTTGGGCACCTAAAATATCGATTTTTAGCATGTTTTGGGCCTATATTTTGAAAACATTCTAGCACTGAGTAGGCATGTACAGATCGCTTCGGGGACCCCAAAATATCGAAATTTCGGGTGTTTTGAGCCTGAATTTGAGATATAAACGGGTACAGATGATGCATGCACATATCGACTTTGGACACTTAAAATATCGGTTTTTAGCATGTTTTTAGCCTATATTTTGAAAACATTCTAGCACTAAGTAGGCATGTACAGATCGCTTCTGGGACCCCAAAATATCGAATTTTCGGGTGTTTTGAGCCTCAATTTGACATATAAACAGGTACAGAAGATGAATGCACATATCGACTTTTGGATACCTAAAATATCGATTTTGAGCATCTTTTGCGTCTGTATCTTGAAAACATTCTAACTAGGAGTAAGGATGTACAGATCGCTTCTAGGACCCAAAAATACCGAATTTTCGGGTGTTTTGAGCCTGAATTTGAGATATAAACGGGTACAGAAGATGCATGCACATATTGACTTTTGGGCACCTAAAATATCGATTTTCAGCATGTTTTGGGCCTGTAATTTGAAAATATTTTAGCACTGAGTAGGCATGTACAGATCGTTTCTGGGACCCCAAAATATCAAATTTTCGGGTGTTTTGAGCCTGAATTTGAGATATAAACGGGTACAGAAGATGCATGCACATATTGACACTGGGCTACAAAAATATTGATTTTCAGCATGTTTTGAGCCTGTATTTTTATAATACTCTAACACGGAATAGACATGTACAGATCGCTTCTAGGACCCAAAAATACCGAATTTTCGGGTGTTTTGTGTCTGAATTTGAGATATAAACGGGTACAGATGATGCATGCACATATCGACTTTGGACACTTAAAATATCGGTTTTAGCATGTTTTTAGCCTATATTTTGAAAACATTCTAGCACTGAGTAGGCATGTACAGATCGCATCTGGGACCCGAAAATATCGAATTTTTGGGTGTTTTGAGCCTGAATTTGAGATATCGACTTTGGGCACCTAAAATATCGATTTTTAGCATGTTTTGGGCCTATATTTTGAAAATATTCTAGCACTGAGTAGGCATGTACAGATCGCTTCTGGGACCCCAAAATATCGAATTTTCGGGTGTTTTGAGCCTGAATTTGAGATATAAACGGGTACAGATGATGCATGCACATATCGACTTTGGACACTTAAAATATTGGTTTTTAGCATGTTTTTAGCCTATATTTTGAAAACATTCTAGCACTAAGTAGGTATGTACAGATCTCTTCTGGGACCCCAAAATATCGAATTTTCGGGTGTTTTGAGCCTGAATTTGAGATATAAACGGGTACAGAAGATGCATGCACATATTGACTTTGGGCACCTAAAATATTGATTTTCAGCATGTTTTAGGCCTGTATTTTTAAAATACTCTAACACGGAGTAGGCTTGTACAGATCGCTTCTGGGACCCCAAAATATCGAATTTTCGGGTTTTTTAAGCTTGAATTTGAGATATAAACGGATACTGAAGATGCATGCCTATATCGACTTTTGGGTACCTAAAATATCGATTTTGAGCATGTTTTGGGTCTGTATCTCGAAAACATTCTAACTAGGAGTAGGCATGTACAGATCGCTTCTGGGACCCAAAAATATCGAATTTTCGGGTGTTTTGAGGTTTAATTTGGGATATAAACGGGTGCAGAAGATGCATACACATATTAACTTTGGTCACCTAAAATATCGATTTTCAGCTTGTTTTGGGCCTGTATTTTGAAAATACTCTAACACGGAGTAGGCAAGTACAGATCGCTTCTGGGACCCCAAAATATCGATTTTTTGGGTGTTTTTGGCCTGAATTTGAGATATAAACGGGTACAGATGATGCATGCACATATCGACTTTGGACACTTAAATTATCGATTTTGAGCATCTTTTGGGTCTGTATCTTGAAAACATTCTAACTAGGAATAAGGAGGTACAGATCGCTTCTAGGACCCAAAAATACCGAATTTCCGGGTGTTTTGAGTCTGAATTTGAGATATAAACGGGTACAGAAGATGCATGCACATATTGACACTGGGCTCCTAAAATATTGATTTTCAGCATGTTTTGGGCCTATATTTTGAAAACATTCTAGCACTGAGTAGGCATGTACAGATCGCTTCTGGGACCCCAAAATATCGAATTTTCGGATGTTTTGAGCCTGAATTTGAGATATAAACGGGTACAGATGATGCATGCACATATCGACTTTGGACACTTAAAATATCGGTTTTTAGCATGTTTTTAGCCTATATTTTGAAAACATTCTAGCACTAAGTAGGCATGTACAGGTCGCTTCTGGGACCCCAAAATATCGAATTTTCGGGTGTTTTGAGCCTGAATTTGAGATATAAACGGGTACAGAAGATGCATGCACATATTGACACTGGGCTCCTAAAATATTGATTTTCAGCATGTTTTGGGCCTGTATTTTTAAAATACTCTAACACGGAGTAGGCATGTACAGATCGCTTCTGTGACCCCAAAATATCGAATTTTCGGGTGTTTTAAGCTTGAATTTGAGATATAAACGGGTACTGAAGATACATGCACATATCGACTTTTGGGTACCTAAAATATCGATTTTGAGCATGTTTTGGGTCTGTATCTTGAAAACATTCTAACTAGGAGTAGGCATGTACAGATCGCTTCTGGGACCCAAAAATATCGAATTTTCGGGTGTTTTGAGGTTTAATTTGGGATATAAACGGGTGCAGAAGATGCATACACATATTGACTTTGGTCACCTAAAATATCGATTTTCAGCTTGTTTTGGGCCTGTATTTTGAAAATACTCTAACACGGAGTAGGCAAGTACAGATCGCTTCTGGGACCCCAAAATATCGATTTTTTGGGTGTTTTTAGCCTGAATTTGAGATATCGACTTTGCTCACCTAAAATAACGATTTTTTAGCATGTTTTGGGCCTATATTTTGAAAATTTTCTAGCACTGAGTAGGCATGTACAGATCGCTTCTGGGACCCCAAAATATCGAATTTTTGGGTGTTTTGAGCCTGAATTTGAGATATAAACGGGTACAGAAGAAGCATGTACATATCTACTTTGGGCACCTAAAATATCGATTTTGAGCAAGTTTTGGGTCTGTATCTTGAAAACATTCTAACTAGGAGTAGGGATGTACAGATCGCTTCTAGGACCCAAAAATACCGAATTTTCGGGTGTTTTGAGCCTGAATTTGAGATATAAACGGGTACGGAAGATGTATGCACATATTGACTTTTGGGCACCTAAAATATCGATTTTCAGCATGTTTTGGGCCTGTAATTTGAAAATATTTTAGCACTGAGTAGGCATGTACAGATCGTTTCTGGGACCCCAAAATATCAAATTTTCGGGTGTTTTGAGCCTGAATTTGAGATATAAACGGGTACAGAAGATGCATGCACATATTGACAGTGGGCTACAAAAATATTGATTTTCAGCATGTTTTGAGCCTGTATTTTTAAAATACTCTAACACGGAATAGACATGTACAGATGGCTTCTGGGACCCCAAAATATCGAATTTTCGGGTGTTTTGAGCCTGAATTTGAGATATAAACGGGTACAGTTGATGCATGCACATATCGACTTTGGACACTTAAAATATCGGTTTTTAGCATGTTTTTAGCCTATATTTTGAAAACATTCTAGCACTAAGTAGGCATGTACAGATCGCTTCTGGGACCCCAAAATATCGAATTTTCGGGTGTTTTGAGCCTGAATTTGAGATATAAACAGGTACAGAAGATGCATGCACATATCGACTTTTGGGGACCTAAAATATCGATTTTGAGCATGTTTTGGGTCTGTATCTTGAAAACATTCTAACTAGAAGTCGGGATGTACAGATCGCTTCAAGGACCCAAAAATACCGAATTTTCGGGTGTTTTGAGCCTGAATTTGAGATATAAACGGGTACAGAAGATGCATGCACATATTGACTTTGTGCACCTAAAATATTGATTTTCAGCATGTTTTGGGCCTGTTTTTATAAAATACTCTAACACGGAGTAGGCATGTACAGATCGCTTCTGGGACCCCAAAATATCGAATTTTCGGGTGTTTTAAGCTTGAATTTGCGATATAAACGGGTTCTGAAGATGCATGCACATATCGACTTTTGGGTACCTAAAATATCGATTTTGAGCATGTTTTGGGTCTGTATCTTGAAAACATTCTAACTAGGAGTAGACATGTACAGATCGCTTTGTAGGACCCAAAAATACCGAATTTTCGGGTGTTTTGAGCCTGAATTTGAGATATAAACGGGTACAGAAGATGCATGTACATATTGACACTGGGCTCCTAAAATATTGATTTTCAGCATGTTTTAGGCCTGTATTTTTAAAATACTCTAACACGGAGTAGGCTTGTACAGATCGCTTCTTGGACCCCAAAATATCGAATTTTCGGGTTTTTTAAGGTTGAATTTGAGATATAAACGGATAATGAAGATGCATGCCTATATCGACTTTTGGGTACCTAAAATATCGATTTTGAGCATGTTTTGGGTCTGTATCTTGAAAACATTCTAACTAGGAGTACGCATGTACAGATCGCTTCTAAAAACCCAAAAATACCGAATTTTCGGGTGTTTTGACCTTGAATTTGAGATATAAACGGGTACAGAAGATGCATGCACATATCGACTTTGGACACTTAAAATATCAGTTTTTAGCATGTTTTTAGCCTATATTTTGAAAACATTCTAGCACTTAGTAGGCATGTACAGATCGCATCTGGGACCCAAAATATCGAATTTTTGGGTGTTTTGGGCCTGAATTTAAGATATCGACTTTGGGCACCTAAAATATCGATTTTTAGCGTGTTTTGGGCCTATATTTTGACAACATTCTATCACTGAGTAGGCATGTACAGTTTGCTTCTGTGACCCCAAAATATCGAATTTTCGGGTGATTTGAGCCTGAATTTGAGATATAAACGGGTACAGATGATGCATGCACATATCGACTTTGGACACTTAAAATATCGGTTTTTAGCATGTTTTTAGCCAATATTTTGAAAACATTCAAGCACTAAGTAGGCATGTACAGATCGCTTCTGTTACCCCAAAATATCGAATTTTCGGGTGTTTTGAGCTTGAATTTGAGATATAAACAGGTACAGAAGATGAATGCACATATCGACTTTAGGGCACCTAAAATATCGATTTTGAGCATGTTTTGGGTCTGTATCTTGAAAACATTCTAACTAGGAGTAAGGATGTACAGATCGCTTCTAGGACCCAAAAATACCGAATTTCCGGGTGTTTTGAGCCTGAATTTGAGATATAAACGGGTACAGAAGATGCATGCACATATTGATACTGGGCTCCTAAAATATTGATTTTCAGCATGTTTTGGGCCTGTAGTTTTAAAATACTCTAACACGGAGTAGGCATGTACAGATCGCTTCTGGGACCCCAAAATATCGAATTTTCGGGGGTTTTAAGCTTGAATTTGAGATATAAACGGGTACTGAAGATGCATGCACATATCGACTTTTGGGTACCTAAAATATCGATTTTGAGCATGTTTTGGGTCTGTATCTTGAAAACATTCTAACTAGGAGTAGGCATGTACAGATCGCTTCTGGGACCCAAAAATATCGAATTTTCGGGTGTTTTGAGGTTTAATTTGGGATATAAACGGGAGCAGAAGATGCATACACATATTGACTTTGGTCACCTAAAATATCGATTTTCATCTTGTTTTGGGCCAGTATTTTGAAAATACTCTAACACGGAGTAGGCAAGTACAGATCGCTTCTGGGACCCCAAAATATCGATTTTTTGGGTATTTTTGGCCTGAATTTGAGATATCGACTTTGGGCACCTAAAATATCGATTTTTAGCATGTTTTGGGCCTATATTTTGAAAATTTTCTAGCACTGAGTAGGCATGTACAGATCGCTTCTGGGACCCCAAAATATCGAATTTTTGGGTGTTTTGAGCCTGAATTTGAGATATAAACGGGTACAGAAGAAGCATGTACATATCTACTTTGGGCACCTAAAATATCGATTTTGAGCATGTTTTGGGTCTGTACCTTGAAAACATTCTAACTAGGAGTAGGGATGTACAGATCGCTTCTAGGACCCAAAAATACCGAATTTTCGGGTGTTTTGAGCCTGAATTTGAGATATAAACGGGTACAGATGATGCATGCACATATCGACTTTGGACACTTAAAATATCGGTTTTTAGCATGTTTTTAGCCTATATTTTGAAAACATTCAAGCACTAAGTAGGCATGTACAGATCGCTTCTGGGACCCCAAAATATCGAATTTTCGGGTGTTTTGAGCTTGAATTTGATAAATAAACAGGTACAGAAGATGAATGCACATATCGACTTTTGGGCACCTAAAATATCGATTTTGAGCATGTTTTGGGTCTGTATCTTGAAAACATTCTAACTAGGAGTAAGGATGTACAGATCGCTTCTAGGACCCAAAAATACCGAATTTCCGGGTGTTTTGAGCCTGAATTTGAGATATAAACGGGTACAGAAGATGCATGCACATATTGACACTGGGCTCCTAAAATATTGATTTTCAGCATGTTTTGGGCCTGTAGTTTTAAAATACTCTAACACGGAGTAGGCATGAACAGATCGCTTCTGGGACCCAAAAATATCGAATTTTCGGGTGTTTTGAGCCTGAATTTGAGATATAAACGGGTACAGAAGATGCATGCACATATTGACTTTTGGGCACCTAAAATATCGATTTTCAGCATGTTTTGGGCCTGTAATTTGAAAATATTTTAGCACTGAGTAGGCATGTACAGATCGTTTCTGGGACCCCAAAATATCAAATTTTCGGTTGTTTTGAGCCTGAATTTGAGATATAAACGGGTACAGAAGATGCATGCACATATTGACAGTGGGCTACAAAAATATTGATTTTCAGCATGTTTTGAGCCTGTATTTTTAAAATACTCTAACACGGAATAGACATGTACAGATGGCTTCTGGGACCCCAAAATATCGAATTTTCGGGTGTTTTAAGCTTGAATTTGAGATATAAACGGGTACTGAAGATGCATGCACATATCGACTTTTTGGTACCTAAAATATCGATTTTGGGCATGTTTTGGGTCTGTATCTTTAAAACATTCTAACTAGGAGTAGGCATGTACAGATCGCTTCTAGGACCCAAAAATACCGAATTTTCGGGTGTTTTGAGTCTGAATATGAGATATAAACGGGTACAGATGATGCATTCACATATCGACTTTGGACACTTAAAATATCGGTTTTTAGCATGTTTTTAGCCCATATTTGGAAAACATTCTAGCACTGAGTAGGCATGTACAGATCGCATCTGGGACCCGAAAATATCGAATTTTAGGGTGTTTTGAGCCTGAATTTGAGATATCGACTTTGGGCACCTAAAATATCGATTTTGAGCATGTTTTGGGCATTTATTTTGAAAATATTCTAGCACTGAGTAGGCATGTACAGTTTGCTTCTGGGACCCCAAAATATCGAATTTTCGGGTGTTTTGAGCCTGAATTTGAGATATAAACGGGTACAGAAGATGCATGCACATATTGACTTTGGGCACCTAAAATATTGATTTTCAGCATGATTTGGGCCTGTATTTTTAAAATACTCTAACACCGAGTAGGCATGTACAGATCACTTCTGGGACTTCAAAATATCGAATTTTCTGGTGTTTTAAGCTTGAATTTGAGATATAAACGGGTACTGAAGATGCATGCACATATCGACTTTTGGGTACCTAAAATATCGATTTTGAGCATGTTTTGGGTCTGTATCTTGAGAACATTCTAACTAGGAGTAGACATGTACAGATCGCTTTGTAGGACCCAAAAATATCGAATTTTCGGGTGTTTTGAGCCTGAATTTGAGATATAAACGGGTACAGAAGATGCATGCATATATTGACACTGGGCTCCTAAAATATTGATTTTCAGCATGTTTTAGGCCTGCATTTTTAAAATACTCTAACACGGAGTAGGCTCGTACAGATCGCTTCTGGGACCCCAAAATATCGAATTTTCGGGTGTTTTAAGCTTGAATTTGAGATATAAACGGATACTGAAGATGCATGCCCATATCGATTTTTGGGTACCTAAAATATCGATTTTGAGCATGTTTTGGGTCTGTATCTTGAAAACATTCTAACTAGGAGTAGGCATGTACAGATCGCTTCTAGGACCCAAAAATACCGAATTTTCGGGTGTTTTGATCCTGAATTTGAGATATAAACGGGTAAAGATGATGCATGCACATATCGACTTTGGACACTTAAAATATCGGTTTTTAGCATGTTTTTAGCCTATATTTTGAAAACATTCTAGCACTGAGTAGGCATGTACAGATCCCATCTGGGACCACAAAATATCGAATTTTTGGGTGTTTTGGGCCTGAATTTGAGATATTGACTTTGGGCACCTAAAATATCGATTTTTAGCAAGTTTTGGGCCTATATTTTGAAAACATTCTAGCACTGAGTAGGCATGTACAGATCGCTACTGGGACCACAAAATATCGAATTTTCGGGTGTTTTGAGCCTGAATTTGAGATATAAACGGGTACAGATGATGCATGCACATATCGACTTTGGACACTTAAAATATCGGTTTTTAGCATGTTTTTAGCCTATATTTTGAAAACATTCTAGCACTAAGTAGGCATGTACAGATCACTTCTGGGACCCCAAAATATCGAATTTTCGGGTGTTTTGAGCCTCAATTTGACATATAAACAGGTACAGAAGATGCATGCACATATCGACTTTTGGGCACCTAAAATATCGATTTTGAGCATGTTTTGGGTCTGTATCTTGAAAACATTCTAACTAGGAGTAAGGATGTACAGATCGCTTCTATGACCAAAAAATACCGATTTTTCGGGTGTTTTGAGCCTGAATTTGAGATATAAACGCGTACAGAAGATGCATGCACATATTGACTTTGGGCACCTAAAATATTGATTTTCAGCATGATTTGGGCCTGTAATTTTAAAATACTCTAACACCGAGTAGGCATGTACAGATCACTTCTGGGACCCCAAAATATCGAATTTTCGGGTGTTTTAATCTTGAATTTGAGATATAAACGGGTACTGAAGATGCATGCACATATCGACTTCTGTGTACCTAAAATATTGATTTTGAGCATGTTTTGGGTCTGTATCTTGAAAACATTCTAACTAGAAGTAGGCATGTACAGATCGCTTTGTAGGACCCAAAAATACCGAATTTTCGGGTGTTTTAAGCCTGAATTTGAGATAAAAACGGGTACAGAAGATGCATGTACATATTGACACTGGGCTCCTAAATTATTGATTTTGAGCATGTTTTGGGCCTGTATTTTTAAAATACTCTAACACTGAGTAGGCATGCACAGATCGCTTCTGGGACCCCAAAATATCGAATATTCGGGTGTTTCAAGCTTGAATTTGAGATATAAACGGGTACTGAAGATGCATGCACATATCGACTTTTGGATACCTAAAATATCGATTTTGAGCATGTTTTGGGTCTGTATCTTGATACATTGTAAGTAGGAGTAGGCATGTACTGATCGCTTCTGGGACCCAAAAATATCGAATTTTCGGGTGTTTTGAGCCTTAATTTGAGATATAAACGGGTACAGAAGATGCATGCACATATTGACTTTGGGCACCTAAAATATTGATTTTTAGCATGTTTTGGGCCTGTATTTTTAAAATACTCTAACACGGAGTAGGCATATACAGATCGCTTCTGGGACCCCAAAATATCGAATTTTCGGGTGTTTTAAGCTTGAATTTGCGATATAAACGGGTACTGAAGATGCATGCACATATCGACTTTTGGGTACCTAAAATATCGATTTTGAGCATGTTTTGGGTCTGTATCTTGAAAACATTCTAACTAGGAGAAGACATGTACAGATCGCTTTGTAGGACCCAAAAATACCGAATTTTCGGGTGTTTTGAGCCTGAATTTGAGTTATAAACGGGTACAGAAGATGCATGTACATATTGACACTGGGCTCCTAAAATATTGATTTTCAGCATGTTTTAGGCCTGTATTTTTAAAATACTCTAACACGGAGTAGGCTTGTACAGATCGCTTCTGGGACCCTAAAATATCGAATTTTCAGGTGTTTTAAGCTTGAATTTGAGATATAAACGGGTACTGAAGATGCATGCACATATCGACTTTTGGGTACCTAAAATATCGATTTTGAGCATGTTTTGGGTCTGTATCTTGAAAACATTCTAACTAGGAGTAGGCATGTACAGATCGCTTCTAGGACCCCAAAATACCGAATTTTCGGGTGTTTTGAGCCTGAATTTGAGATATAAACGGGTACAGATGATGCATGCACATATCGACTTTGGACACTTAAAATATCGGTTTTTAGCATGTTCTTAGCCTATATTTCGAAAACGTTCTAGCACTGAGTAGGCATGTACAGATCGCATCTGGGACCCCAAAATATCGAATTTTTGGGTGTTTTGGGCCTGAATTTGAGATATCGACTTTGGGCACCTAAAACATCGATTTTTAGCATGTTTTGGGCCTATATTTTGAAAATATTCAAGCACTGACTAGGCATGTACGGATCGCTTCTGGGACCCCAAAATATCGAATTTTCGGGTGTTTTGAGCCTGAATTTGAGATATAAACGGGTACTGATGATGCATGCACATATCGACTTTGGACACTTAAAATATCGGTTTTTAGCATGTTTTTAGCCTATATTTTGAAAACATTCAAGCACTAAGTAGGCATGTACAGATCGCTTCTGGGACCCCAAAATATCGAGTTTTCTGGTGTTTTGAGCCTCAATTTGACATATAAACAGGTACAGAAGATGCATGCACATGTTGACTTCGGGCACCTAAAATATTGATTTTCAGCATGATTTGGGCCTGTAATTTTAAAATACTCTAACACCGAGTAGGCATGTACAGATCGCTTCTGGGACCCCAAAATATCGAATTTTCGGGTGTTTTAAGCTTGAATTTGAGATATAAACGGGTACTGAAGATGCATGCACATATCGACTTTTGTGTACCTAAAATATTGATTTTGAGCATGTTTTGGGTCTGTATCTTGAAAACATTCTAACTAGAAGTAGGCATGTACAGATCGCTTTGTAGGACCCAAAAATACCGAATTTTCGGGTGTTTTAAGCCTGAATTTGAGATAAAAACGGGTACAGAAGATTCATGTACATATTGACACTGGGCTCCTAAAATATTGATTTTGAGCATGTTTTGGGCCTGTATTTTTAAAATACTCTAACACTGAGTAGGCATGTACAGATCGCTTCTGGGACCCCAAAATATCGAATTTCCCGGTGTTTCAAGCTTGAATTTGAGATATAAACGGGTACTGAAGATGCATGCACATATCGACTTTTGGATACCTAAAATATCGATTTTGAGCATGTTTTGGGTCTGTATCTTGATACATTCTAAGTAGGAGTAGGCATGTACAGATCGCTTCTGGGACCCAAAAATATCGAATTTTCGGGTGTTTTGAGCCTGAATTTGAGATATAAACGGGTACAGATGATGCATGCACATATCGACTTTGGACACTTAAAATATCGGTTTTTAGCATGTTTTTAGCCTATATTTTGAAAACGTTCTAGCACTGAGTAGGCATGTACAGATCGCATCTGGGACCCCAAAATATCGAATTTTTGGGTGTTTTGGGCCTGAATTTCAGATATCGACTTTGGGCACCTAAAACGTCGATTTTTAGCATGTTTTGGGCCTATATTTTGAAAATTTTCTAGCACTGAGTAGGCATGTACAGATCGCTTCTGGGACCCCAAAATATCGAATTTTCGGGTGTTTTGAGCCTGAATTTCAGATATAAACGGGTACAGATGATGCATGCACATATCGACTTTGGACACTTAAAATATCGGTTTTTAGCATGTTTTTAGCCTATATTTTGAAAACATTCTAACACTAAGTAGGCATGTACAAATCGCTTCTGGGACCCCAAAATATCGAATTTTTTTGGTATTTTGAGCCTGAATTTGAGATATAAACAGGTTCAGAAGATGAATGCACATATCGACTTTTGGGCACCTAAAATATCGATTTTGGGCATGTTTTGGGTCTGTATCTTGAAAACATTCTAACTAGGAGTAAGGATATACAGATCGCTTCTAGGACCCAAAAATAACGAATTTTCGGGTGTTTTAAGCCTGAATTTGAGATAAAAACGGGTACAGAAGATGCATGTACATATATTCACTGGGCTCCTAAAATATTGATTTTGAGCATGTTTTGGGCTTGTATTTTTAAAATACTCTAACACTGAGTAGGCATGTACAGATCGCTTCTTGGACCCCAAAATATCGAATTTTCGGGTGTTTCAAGCTTGAATTTGAGATATAAACGGGTACAGATGATGCATGCACATATCGACTTTGGACACTTAAAATATCGGTTTTTAGCATGTTTTGGGCCTATATTTTGAAAACATTCAAGCACTAAGTAGGCATGTACAGATCGCTTCTAGGACCCAAAAATATCGAATTTTCGGGTGTTTTGAGCCTGAATTTGAGATATAAACGGGTACAGAAGATGCATGCACATATTGACTTTGGGCACCTATAATATTGATTTTCAGCATGATTTGGGCCTGTATTTTTAAAATACTCTAACACCGAGTAGGCATGTACAGATCACTTCTGGGACTTCAAAATATCGAATTTTCGGGTGTTTTAAGCTTGAATTTCAGATATAAACGGGTACTGAAGATGCATGCGCATATCGACTTTTGGGTACCTAAAATATTGATTTTGAGCATGTTTTGGGTCTGTATCTTGAGAACATTCTAACTAGAAGTAGGCATGTACTGATCGCTTTGTAGGACCCAAAAAAACCGAATTTTCGGGTCTTTTAAGCCTGAATTTGAGATAAAAACGGATACAGAAGATGCATGTACATATTGACACTGGGCTCCTAAAATATTGATTTTGAGCATGTTTTGGGCCTGTATTTTTAAAATACTCTAACACGGAGTAGGCATGAACAGATCGCTTCTGGGACCCAAAAATATCGAATTTTCGGGTGTTTTGAGCCTGAATTTGAGATATAAACGGGTACAGAAGATGCATGCACATATTGACTTTGGGCACCTAAAATATTAATTTATAGCAAGTTTTGGGCCTATATTTTTAAAATACTCTAACACGGACTAGGCATGTACAGATCGCTTCTGGGACCCCAAAATATCGAATTTTCGGGTGTTTTGAGCCTGAATTTCAGATATAAACGGGTACAGATGATGCATGCACATATCGACTTTGGACACTTAAAATATCGGTTTTTAGCATGTTTTTAGCCTATATTTTGAAAACATTCTAACACTAAGTAGGCATGTACAAATCGCTTCTGGGACCTCAAAATATCGAATTTTTTTGGTGTTTTGAGCCTGAATTTGAGATATAAACAGGTTCAGAAGATGAATGCACATATCGACTTTTGGGCACCTAAAATATCGATTTTGAGCATGTTTTGGGTCTGTATGTTGAAAACATTCTAACTAGGAGTAAGGATATACAGATCGCTTCTAGGACCCAAAAATACCGAATTTTCGGGTGTTTTAAGCCTGAATTTGAGATAAAAACGGGTACAGAAGATGCATGTACATATATTCACTGGGCTCCTAAAATATTGATTTTGAGCATGTTTTGGGCTTGTATTTCTAAAATACTCTAACACTGAGTAGGCATGTACAGATCGCTTCTTCGACCCCAAAATATCGAATTTTCGGGTGTTTCAAGCTTGAATTTGAGATATAAACGGGTACAGATGATGCATGCACATATCGACTTTGGACACTTAAAATATCGGTTTTTAGCATGTTTTGGGCCTATATTTTGAAAACATTCAAGCACTAAGTAGGCATGTACAGATCGCTTCTAGGACCCAAAAATATCGAATTTTCGGGTGTTTTGAGCCTGAATTTGAGATATAAACGGGTACAGAAGATGCATGCACATATTGACTTTGGGCACCTATAATATTGATTTTCAGCATGATTTGGGCCTGTATTTTTAAAATACTCTAACACCGAGTAGGCATGTACAGATCACTTCTGGGACTTCAAAATATCGAATTTTCGGGTGTTTTAAGCTTGAATTTGAGATATAAACGGGTACTGAAGATGCATGCGCATATCGACTTTTGGGTACCTAAAATATTGATTTTGAGCATGTTTTGGGCCTGTATCTTGAGAACATTCTAACTAGAAGTAGGCATGTACTGATCGCTTTGTAGGACCCAAAAATACCGAATTTTCGGGTGTTTTAAGCCTGAATTTGAGATAAAAACGGATACAGAAGATGCATGTACATATTGACACTGGGCTCCTAAAAAATTGATTTTGAGCATGTTTTGGGCCTGTATTTTTAAAATACTCTAACACGGAGTAGGCATGAACAGATCGCTTATGGGACCCAAAAATATCGAATTTTCGGGTGTTTTGAGCCTGAATTTGAGATATAAACGGGTACAGAAGATGCATGCACATATTGACTTTGGGCACCTAAAATATTAATTTATAGCAAGTTTTGGGCCTATATTTTTAAAATACTCTAACACGGACTAGGCATGTACAGATCGCTTCTAGGACCCCAAAATATCGAATTTTCGGGTGTTTTGAGCCTGAATTTGAGATATAAACGGGTACAGATGATGCATGCACATATCGACTTTGGACACTTAAAATATCAGTTTTTAGCATGTTTTTAGCCTATATTTCGAAAACGTTCTAGCACTGAGTAGGCATGTACAGATCGCATCTGGGACCCCAAAATATCGAATTTTTGGGTGTTTTGGGCCTGAATTTGAGATATCGACTTTGGGCACCTAAAACATCGATTTTTAGCATGTTTTGGGCCTATATTTTGAAAATATTCAAGCACTGACTAGGCATGTACAGATCGCTTCTGGGACCCCAAAATATCGAATTTTCGGGTGTTTTGAGCCTGAATTTGAGATATAAACGGGTACTGAAGATGCATGCACATATCGACTTTTGGATACCTAAAATATCGATTTTGAGCATGTTTTGGGTCTGTATCTTGATACATTGTAAGTAGGAGTAGGCATGTACAGATCGCTTCTGGGACCCAAAAATATCGAATTTTCGGGTGTTTTGAGCCTGAATTTGAGATATAAACGGGTACAGATGATGCATGCACATATCGACTTTGGACACTTAAAATATCGGTTTTAGCATGTTTTTAGCCTATATTTTGAAAACATTCAAGCACTAAGTAGGCATGTACAGATCGCTTCTGGGACCCCAAAATATCGAATTTTCGGGTGTTTTGAGCCTCAATTTGACATATAAACAGGTACAGAAGATGCATGCACATATTGACTTCGGGCACCTAAAATATTGATTTTCAGCATGATTTGGGCCTGTAATTTTAAAATACTCTAACACCGAGTAGGCATGTACAGATCGCTTCTGGGACCCCAAAATATCGAATTTTCTGGTGTTTTAAGCTTGAATTTGAGATATAAACGGGTACTGAAGATGCATGCACATATCGACTTTTGTGTACCTAAAATATTGATTTTGAGCATGTTTTGGGTCTGTATCTTGAAAACATTCTAACTAGAAGTAGGCATGTACAGATCGCTTTGTAGGACCCAAAAATACCGAATTTTCGGGTGTTTTATGCCTGAATTTGAGATAAAAACGGGTACAGAAGATGCATGTACATATTGACACTGGGCTCCTAAAATATTGATTTTGAGCATGTTTTGGGCCTGTATTTTTAAAATACTCTAACACTGAGTAGGCATGTACAGATCGCTTCTGGGACCCCAAAATATCGAATTTTCGGGTGTTTCAAGCTTGAATTTGAGATATAAACGGGTACTGAAGATTCATGCACATATCGACTTTTGGATACCTAAAATATCGATTTTGAGCATGTTTTGGGTCTGTATCTTGATACATTCTAAGTAGGAGTAGGCATGTACAGATCGCTTCTGGGACCAAAAAATATCGAATTTTCGGGTGTTTTGAGCCTGAATTTGAGATATAAACGGGTACAGAAGATGCATGCACATATTGACTTTGGGCACCTAAAATATTGATTTTTAGCATGTTTTCGGCCTGTATTTTTAAAATACTCTAACACGGAGTAGGCATGTACAGATCGCTTCTGGGACCCCAAAGTATCGAATTTTCGGGTGTTTTAAGCTTGAATTTGCGATATAAACGGGTACTGAAGAGGCATGCACATATCGACTTTTGGGTACCTAAAATATCGATTTTGAGCATGTTTTCGGTCTGTATCTTGAAAACATTCTAACAAGGAGTAGACATGTACAGATCGCTTTGTAGGACCCAAAAATACCGAATTTTCGGGTGTTTTGAGCCTGAATTTGAGATATAAACGGGTACAGAAGATGCATGCACATATCGACTTTTGGGCACCTAAAATATCGGTTTTGACCATGTTTTGGGTCTGTATCTTGAAAACATTCTAACTAGGAGTAGGGATGTACTGATCGCTTCTAGTACCCAAAAATACCGAATTTTCGGGTGTTTTGAGCCTGAATTTGAGATATAAACGGGTACAGAAGATGCATGCACATATCGACTTTGGACACCTAAAATATCGATTTTTAGCATGTTTTGAGCCTATGTTTTGAAAACATTCTAGCACTGACTAGACATGTACAGATCGCTTCTGGGACCCAAAATTATCGAATTTCCGGGTGTTTTGAGGTTCAATTTGAGATATAAACGAGTGCAGAAGATGAATACACATGTTGACTTTGGACACTTAAAATATCGATTTTTAGTATGTTTTGGGCCTGTATATTGAAAATACTCTAACACGGAGTAGGCATGTACAGATCGCTTCTGGGACCCCAAAATATCGATTTTTTGGGTGTTTTGGGCCTGAATTTGAGATATTGACTTTGGGCACCTAAAATATCGATTGCAGCATGTTTTGGGCCTATATTTTGAAAATATTCTAGCACTAAGTAGGCATGTACAGATCACTTCTGGGACCCCAAAATATCGAATTTTCGGGTGTTTTGAGCCTGAATTTGAGATATAAACGGGTACAGATGATGCATGCACATATCGACTTTGGACACTTAAAATATCGATTTTTAGTATGTTTTGGGCCTGTATATTGAAAATACTCTAACACGGAGTAGGCATGTACATATCGCTTCTGGGACCCCAAAATATCGATTTTTTGGGTGTTTTGGGCCTGAATTTGAGATATTGACTTTGGGCACCTAAAATATCGATTTTTAGTATGTTTTGGGCCTATATTTTGAAAATATTCTAGCACTGAGTAGGCATGTACAGATCGCTTCTGGGACCCAAAAATCTCGAATTTTCGGGTGTTTTGAGCCTGAATTTGAGATATAAACGGGTACAGAAGATGCATGCACATATCGACTTTTGGGCTCCTTATATATATCGATTTTGAGCATGTTTTGGGTGTGTATCTTGAAAACATTCTAACTAGGAGTAGGGATGTACAGATCGCTTCTAGGGCTCAAAAATACCGAATTTTCGGGTGTTTTGAGCCTGAATTTGAGATATAAACGGGTACAGAAGATGCATGCACATATTGACTTTGGACACCTAAAATATCGATTTTCAGCATGTTTTGGGCCTGTATTTTGAAAAAACTCTAACTAGGAGTAGGCATGTACAGATCGCTTCTGGGTCCAAAAAATATCGAATTTTCGAGTGTTTTGAGCCTGAATTTGATATATAAACTGGTACAAAAGATGCATGCACATATCGATTTTGGACACTTAAAATATCGATTTTTAGCATGTTTTGAGCCTATATTTTGAAAACATTCTAGCACTGACTAGACATGTACAGATCGCTTCTGGGACCCAAAATTATCGAATTTTCGGGTGTTTTGAGGTTGAATTTGAGATATAAACGAGTGCAGAAGATGCATGCACATATCGACTTTTGGGCACCTAAAATATCGGTTTTGACCATGTTTTGGGTCTGTATCTTGAAAACATTCTAACTAGGAGTAGGGATGTACTGATCGCTTCTAGTACCAAAAAATACCGAATTTTCGGGTGTTTTGAGCCTGAATTTGAGATATAAACGGGTACAGAAGATGCATGCACATATCGACTTTGGACACCTAAAATATCGGTTTTTAGCATGTTTTGAGCCTATGTTTTGAAAACATTCTAGCACTGACTAGACATGTACAGATCGCTTCTGGGACCCAAAATTATCGAATTTCCGGGTGTTTTGAGGTTCAATTTGAGATATAAACGAGTGCAGAAGATGAATACACATGTTGACTTTGGACACTTAAAATATCGATTTTTAGTATGTTTTGGGCCTGTATATTGAAAATACTCTAACACGGAGTAGGCATGTACAGATCGCTTCTGGGACCCCAAAATATCGATTTTTTGGGTGTTTTGGGCCTGAATTTGAGATATTGACTTTGGGCACCTAAAATATCGATTGCAGCATGTTTTGGGCCTATATTTTGAAAATATTCTAGCACTAAGTAGGCATGTACAGATCACTTCTGGGACCCCAAAATCTCGAATTTTCGGGTGTTTTGAGCCTGAATTTGAGATATAAACGGGTACAGAAGATGCATGCACATATCGACTTTTGGGCTCCTTATATATATCGATTTTGAGCATGTTTTGGGTGTGTATCTTGAAAACATTCTAACTAGGAGTAGGGATGTACAGATCGCTTCTAGGGCTCAAAAATACCGAATTTTCGGGTGTTTTGAGCCTGAATTTGAGATATAAACGGGTACAGAAGATGCATGCACATATTGACTTTGGACACCTAAAATATCGATTTTCAGCATGTTTTGGGCCTGTATTTTGAAAAAACTCTAACTAGGAGTAGGCATGTACAGATCGCTTCTGGGTCCAAAAAATATCGAATTTTCGAGTGTTTTGAGCCTGAATTTGATATATAAACTGGTACAAAAGATGCATGCACATATCGATTTTGGACACTTAAAATATCGATTTTTAGCATGTTTTGAGCCTATATTTTGAAAACATTCTAGCACTGACTAGACATGTACAGATCGCTTCTGGGACCCAAAATTATCGAATTTTCGGGTGTTTTGAGGTTGAATTTGAGATATAAACGAGTGCAGAAGATGCATACACTTGTTGACTTTGGGCACCTAAAATATCGATTTTCAGCATGTTTTGGGCCTGCATCTGAGTAGGCATGTACAGATCGCTTCTGGGATACCAAAATATCGAATATTCGGGTGTTTTGAGACTGAATTTGAGATATAAACGGGTACAGAAGATGCATGCACATATCGACTTTTGGGCACCTAAAAGATCGATTTTCAGTATGTTTTGGGCCTGTATCTTGAAAATACTCTAACACGGAGTAGGCATGTACAGTTCGCTTCTGGGACCCCAAAATATCGAATTTTCGGGTGTTTTGGGCCTGAATTTGAGATATCGACTTTGGGCACCTAAAATATTGATTTTTAGCATGTTTTCGGCCTATATTTTGAAAATATTCTAGCACTGAGTAGGCATGTACAGATCGCTTCTGGGACCCCAAAATATCGAATTTTCGGGTGTTTTGAGCCTGAATTTGAGATATAAACGGGTACAGAAGATGCATGCACATATCGACTTTTGGGCACCTAAAATATCAATTTTGAGCATGTTTTGGGTCTGTATCTTGAAAACATTCTAACTAGGAGTAGGGATGTACAGATCGCTTCTAGGACCCAAAATACCGAATTTTCGGGTGTTTTGAGCCTGAATTTGAGATATAAACGGGTACTGAAGATGCATTCACATATCGACTTTGGACACCTAAAATATCGATTTTTAGCATGTTTTGAGCCTATATTTTGAAAACATTCTAGCACTGACTAGACATGTACAGATCGCTTCTGGGACCCAAAATTATCGAATTTTCGGGTGTTTTGAGGTTGAATTTGAGATATAAACGAGTGCAGAAGATGCATACACATGTTGACTTTGGGCACCTAAAATATCGATTTGCAGCATGTTTTGGGCCTGCATCTGAGTAGGCATGTACAGATCGCTTCTGGGACACCAAAATATCGAATTTTCGGGTGTTTTGCGCCTGAATTTGAGATATAATCGTGTACAGAAGATGCATGCACATATCGACTTTTGGGCACCAAAAAGATCGATTTTCAGTATGTTTTGGGCCTGTATTTTGAAAATACTCTAACACGGAGTAGGCATGTACAGTTTGCTACTGGGACCCCAAAATATCGAATTTTCGAGTGTTTTGGGCCTGAATTTGAGATATCGACTTTGGGCACCTAAAATATCGATTTTTAGCATGTTTTGGGCCTATATTTTGAAAATATTCTAGCACTAAGTAGACATGTACAGATCA
Source organism: Petrolisthes cinctipes (assembly GCA_033782935.1). NCBI lineage: Eukaryota > Metazoa > Arthropoda > Malacostraca > Decapoda > Porcellanidae > Petrolisthes > Petrolisthes cinctipes. The sequence goes on from JAWQEG010001185.1 coordinate 1,046,386, forward strand.
CTTCTGGGACCCTAAAATATCGAATTTTCGGGTGTTTTGAGCCTGAATTTGAGATATAAACGGGTACAGGTGATGCATGCACATATCGACTTTGGACACTTAAAATATCGATTTTCAGCATGTTTTGGGTCTGTATCTCTAAAACATTCTAACTAGGAGTAGGGATGTACAGATTGCTTCTAGGACCCAATAATACCGAATTTTCGGGTGTTTTGAGCCTGAATTTGAGATATAATCGGGTACAGAAGATGCATTCACATATCAACTTTTGGGCACCTAAAATATTGATTTTCAGCATGTTTTGAGCCTGTATTTTTAAAATACTCTAACACATAGTAGGCATGTACAGATAGCTTCTGGGACCCCAAAATATGGAATTTACGGGTGTTTTGAGCCTGAATTTGAGATATAAACAGGTACAGAAGATGCATGCACATATCGACTTTGGTCACCTAAAATATCTATTTTCAGCATGTTTTGGGTCTGTATTTTGAAAATACTCTAACTAGGAGTAGGCATGTACAGATCGCTTCTAGGACCCAAAATTATCGAATTTTCGGGTGTTTTGAGCCTGAATTTGAGATATAAACGGGTACAGAAGATGCATGCACATATCGACTTTGGACACTTAATATCGATTTTTAGCATGTTTTGAGCCTATATTTTGAAAACATTCTAGCACTGACTAGAAATGTACAGATCGTTTCTGGGACCCAAAATTATCGAATTTTCGGGTGTTTTGAGGTTGAATTTGAGATATAAACGAGTGCAGAAGATGCATACACATGTTGACTTTGGGCACCTAAAATATCGATTTTCAGCATGTTTTGGGCCTACATCTGAGTAGGCATGTACAGATCGCTTCTGGGATACCAAAATATCGAATTTTCGGGTGTTTTGAGCCTGAATTTGAGATATAAACGGGTACAGAAGATGCATGCAAATATCGACTTTTGGGCACCTAAAATATCGATTTTGAGCATGTTTTGGGCCTGCATCTTGAAAATACTCTAACACGGAGTAGGCATGTACAGTTCGCTTCTGGGACCCCAAAATATCGAATTTTCGGGTGTTTTGGGCCTGAATTTGAGATATCGACTTTGGGACCTAAAATATCGATTTTTAGCATGTTTTGGTCCTATATTTTGAAAATATTCTAGCACTAGGTAGGCATGTACAGATCACTTCGGGGACCCCAAAATATCGAATTTTCGGGTCTTTTGAGCCTGAATTTGAGATATAAACGGGTAGAAATGATGCATTCACATATCGACTTTGGACACTTAAAATATCGATTTTTAGCATGTTTTGAGCCTATATTTTGAAAACATTCTAGCACTGAGTAGGCATGTACAGATCGCTTCTGGGACCCAAAATTATCGAATTTTCGGGTGTTTTGAGGTTGAATTTGAGATATAAACGAGCGCTGAAGATGCATACACATGTTGACTTTGGGCACCTAAAATATCGATTTTAAGCATGTTTTGGGCCTGCATCTGAGTAGGCATGTACAGATCGCTTCTGGGACCCCAATATATCGAATTTTCGGGTGTTTTGGGCTTGAATTTGAGATATCGACTTTGGGCACCTAAAATATCAATTTTTAGCATGTTTTAGGCCTATATTTTGAAAATATTCTATCACTAAGTAGGCTTGTACAAATCACTTCTGGGACCGCAAAATATCGAATTTTCGGGTGTTTTGAACCTGAATTTGAGATATAAACGGGTACAGATGATGCATGCACATATCGACTTTGGACACTTAAAATATCGATTTTTAGCATGTTTTGAGCCTATATTTTGAAAACATTATAGCAATGAGTAGGCATGTACAGATCGCTTCTGGGACCCCAAAATATCGAATTTTCGGGTGTTTTGAGGTTGAATTTGGGATATAAACGGGTGCAGAAGATGCATACACATATTGACTTTGGTCACCTAAAATATCGATTTTCAGCTTGTTTTGGGCCTGTATCTTGAAAACATTCTAACTAGGAGTAGGGATGTACAGATCGCTTCTGGGACCCAAAAATATCGAATATTCGGGTGTGTTGAGCCTGAATTTGAGATATAAACGGGTACAGAAGATGCATGCACATATCGACTTTGGACACCTAAAATATCGATTTTTAGCATTTTTTGAGCCTATATTTTGAAAACATTCTGGCACTGACTAGACATGTACAGATCGCTTCTGGGACCCAAAATTATCGAATTTTCGGGTGTTTTGAGGTTGAATTTGAGATATAAACGAGTGCAGAAGATGCATACACATGTTGACTTTGGGCACTTAAAATATCTATTTGCAGCATGTTTTGGGCATGCATCTGAGTAGGCATGTACAGTTCGCTTCTGGGACCCCAAAATATCGAATTTTCGGGTGTTTGGAGCCTGAATTTGAGATATAAACGTGTACAGAAGATGCATGCACATATCGACTTTTGGGCACCAAAAAGATCGATTTTCAGTATGTTTTGGGCCTGTATTTTGAAAATACTCTAACACGGAGTAGGCATGTACAGTTTGCTTCTGGGACCCCAAAATATCGAATTTTCGGGTGTTTTGGGCCTGAATTTGAGATATCGACTTTCGGTACCTAAAATATCGATTTTTAGCATGTTTTGGGCCTATATTTTGAAAATATTCTAGCACTAAGTAGACATGTACAGATCACTTCTGGAACCCCAAAATATAGAATTTTCGGGTGTTTTGAGCCTGAATTTGAGATATAAACGGGTACAGATGATGCATGCACATATCGACTTTGCACACTTAAAATATCGATTTTGAGCATGTTTTGGGTCTGTATCTCTAAAACATTCTAACTAGGAGTAGGGATGTACGGATCGCTTCTAGGACCCAAAAATACCGAATTTTCGGGTGTTTTGAGCCTGAATTTGAGATATAATCGGGTACAGAAGATGCATGCACATATCAACTTTTGGGCACCTAAAATATTGATTTTCAGCATGTTTTGAGCCTGTATTTTTAAAATACTCTAACACATAGTAGGCATGTACAGATCGCTTCTGGGACCCCAAAATATCGAATTTTTGGGTGTTTTAAGATTGAATTTGAAATATAAACGGGTACTGTAGATGCAAGCACATATCGACTTTTGGGTACCTAAAATATCGATTTTGAGCATGTTTTGGGTCTGTATCTTGAAAACATTCTAACTAGGAGTAGGCATGTACAGATCGCTTCTAGGACCCCAAAATACCGAATTTTCGGGTGTTTTGAGCCTGAATTTGAGATATAAACGGGTACAGAAGATGCATGCACATATCAACTTTTGGGCACCTAAAATATCGATTTTGAGCATGTTTTGGGTCTGTATCTTGAAAACATTCTAACTAGGAGTAGGGATGTACAGATCGCTTCTGGGACCCAAAAATATCGAATATTCGGGTGTGTTGAGCCTGAATTTGAGATATAAACGGGTACAGAAGATGCATGCACATATCGACTTTGGACACTTAAAATATCGATTTTTAGCATGTTTTGAGCCTATATATTGAAAACATTCTAGCACTGACTAGACATGTAATGATCGCTTCTGGGACCCAAAATTATGGAATTTACGGGTGTTTTGAGGTTGAATTTGAGATATAAACGAGTGCAGAAAATGCATACACATGTTGACTTTGGGCACCTAAAATATTGATTTTCAGCATGTTTTGGGCCTGTATTTTTAAAATACTTTAACTAGGAGTAGGCATGTACAGATCGCTTCTGGGACCCAGAAATATCGAATATTCGAGTGTTTTGGGCCTGAATTTGAGATATCGACATTGGGCACCTAAAATATCGATTTTTAGCATGTTTTGAGCCAATATTTTGAAAACATTCTAGCACTGAGTAGGCATGTAAAGTTCGCTCCTGGGACCCAAAAATATCGATTTTTCGGGTGTTTGGAGCCTGAATTTAAGATATATACGGGTACAGAAGATGCATCCACATATCGACTTTTGGGCACCTAAAAGATCGATTTTCAGTATGTTTTGAGCCTGTATTTTGAAAATACTCTAACACGGAGTAGGCATGTACAGTTTGCTTCTGGGACCCCAAAATATCGAATTTTCAGGTGTTTTAAGCCTGAATTTGAGATATAAACGGGTACAGAAGATGCATGCACATATTGACTTTTGGCACCTAAAATATCGATTTTCAGCATGTTTTGGGCGTGTATTTTGAAAATATTCTAGCACTGAGTAGGCATGTACAGATCGCTTCTGGGCCCCAAATTATCGAATTTTTGGGTGTTTTGAGCCTGAATTTGATATATAAACGGGTACAGAAGATGCATGCGCATATCGACCTTTGAGCATCTAAAATATCGATTTTGAGCATGTTTTGGGTCTGTATCGTGAAAACATTGTAACTAGGAGACTGGGTTGTACAGATCGCTTCTAGGACCCAAAAATACCGAATTTTCGGGTGTTTTGAGCCTGAATTTGAGATATAAACGGGTACAGAAGATGCATGCACATATTGACTTTGGGCACCTAAAATATCGATTTTCAGCATGTTTTGGGCCTGTATTTTGAAAATACTCTAACTAGGAGTAGGCATGTACAGATCGCTTCTGGGACCCAAAAATATCGAATTTTCGGGTGTTTTGAGCCTGAATTTGAGATATAAACGGGTACAGAAGATGCATGAACATATCGACTTTGGACGCTTAAAATATCGATTTTTAGCATGTTTTGAGCCTATATTTTGAAAACATTCTAGCACTGACTAGACATGTACAGATCGCTTCTGGGACCCAAAAATATCGAATTTTCGGGTGTTTTGAGGTTGAATTTGAGATATAAACGAGTGCAGAAGATGCATACACATGTTGACTTTGTGCACCTAAAATATCGATTTTCAGCATGTTTTTGGCCTGCATCTGAGTAGGCATGTACAGATCACTTCTGGGACCCCAAAAAACCGAATTTTCGGGAGTTTGGAGCCTGAATTTGAGATATAAACGGGTACAGAAGATGCATGCACATATCGACTTTTGGGCACCAAAAAGATCGATTTTCAGTATGTTTTGGGCCTGTATTTTGAAAATACTCTAACACGGAGTAGGCATGTACAGTTCGCTTCTGGGACCCCAAAATATTGAATTTTCGGGTGTTTTGGGCCTGAATTTGAGATATCGACTTTGGGCACCTAAAATATCGATTTTTAGCATGTTTTGGGCCTATAATTTGAAAATATTCTAGCACTGAGTAGGCATGTACAGATCGCTTCTGGGATCCCAAAATATCGAATTTTCGGGTGTTTTGAGCCTGATTTTGAGATAAACGAGTGCAGAAAATGCATACACATGTTGACTTTGGGCACCTAAAATATCGATTTTCAGCATGTTTTGGGCCTGTATTTTTAAAATACTCTAACCAGGAGTAGGCATGTACAGATCGCTTCTGGGACCCAAAAATATCGAATTTTCGGGTGTTTTGAGCCTGAATTTGAGATATAAACGGGTACAGAAGATGCATGCACATATCAACTTTTGGGCACCTAAAATATTGATTTTCAGCATGTTTTGAGCCTGTATTTTTAAAATACACTAGCACTGACTAGACATGTACAGATCGCTTCTGGGACCCAAAATTATCGAATTTTCGGGTGTTTTGAGGTTGAATTTGAGATATAAACGAGTGCAGAAAATGCATACACATGTTGACTTTGGGCACCTAAAATATCGATTTTCAGCATGTTTTTGGCCTGCATCTGAGTGTACAGTATAAGAGGGTCTCACACACAGCTTCCCCACTTGAAGCAACAGAATCCAGAAGGCCTTCTTACAACAACAGACACAAGAAGGTAACCATTTTACCCTCCAATTTCTCACTTGTCATCCCTAAACTCGAGAGAGAGAGACGGAGAGAAAGGGAGAGAGAGAGAGAGAGGGAGAGAAAATAGAAAGAGAGAGAGAGAAGAATTGGGTGGAGCTTAGACAAAACTCCACCCCTTTTCAAGAAGTTAATAATAATAATAATATCTGAATAGACTTGGCATCTTCCAAAACAGAATGAATATAAACGGACCAGCAGAGCTTTAGTGAGGGACTAAAGATCAAAACAGCTAAAAGACATCTTCTCTGTACTCCATTAACATAAGACAAGGAAGGGGATACACTCCTTTAGTATTAATAAAGTAAGTTTAATTTTACTTACTGAAGTTTATTTCCTACCTTGACTGAACACCATCACAACGCCGAGCTCGCTACCTAATACAACAACAACAACAACCACAACCAACTACAACTCCAGAGCAAGGTGATGTACCATATTCTTCGAAGAGATCAAATTAGGACTGGTACATTTTGATGGCAGCGGTGTTTTGCAACAAGGCAGATTGCAAGTAAAACTTCACAGGAGTACAGAGAACCTCATCTACTTCACAGCAAACAATCATCACTTCATCACTACGGCGATCCTGTTACGTAAATGCTTTCGTAAGGACAACGCCATCACTCCATCACCTCCACGCTGACGCCTCCTTATACGTAAATTCTCTCGTAAAAGGCAAGTCAATGTTCATCATCTTCACTCTAATTACGACTGTTAGTGTGTTAGTGTGCGAGCTAACTAATAATCGCTTCGTCACTTCACGGTCGTCGCCCCTTCACCACATCGTCACCTCGTCAGGCAACACCTCAGCTCGACCTCGTCATCACGTCGTCATCGTCGTTGCAACTACAGTCAACTAAAGTAGGTACACATTACATGTTACATTACATTATTTTTCACTTGTTCACGAACATGTTAGAAAGTTAGAGTTCCTCATTTGATGTCTAAACGGAATACTTTCACTAAGTTGAAGAAGAGCTTAGACGTATTTTCCCCCATTAAACATCCAAACGACCCAAACCTAACACTGAATGCCACTACCAATGATTCATTGAGCTCAGGGCTAGAAAATTCATCCCCTGTGTCCCAAAGTCTTATTCCTGGTGCCGACACATACGAATCACCTTCTGCTTCCTCCATCCTATCTCCTTCTAAAACTCGATCTGGTATTCCATATCATCTTGTATCTTCTCCAATCATGGCCACTTCTCCACAATCTCCTAATACCTCTAACCCTACTCCTTCTAGCCAAACTTCACCTGCTATGCCTAACCAATTTCAAACAGTGAGAGTATTACCAACCCCCAATTATTTGAAGCAATATACGGGAGATGATCCACGATATGGAATTCATCTCTTTTTGCGACATTTGGAGGATGCATTTTGTCAGGCAGAAATTAGCCAGGATATAGATAAGATTAGATTTGTGCGATGTCATATTGCACCTGATAGTCCCGCTAGTTACATGTTAACAGCCAGTGCTTTTTCTGACCCTGATAACTTAACGTCATATGATACGTTTAGGGAGTCACTCATAGATATTTTTGGAGATGGTCAGCTCCATGGGTCATTGTCATGGGTCCAAAGAATGGCTAAAACAACTGCAGATAACATAACTGCACATGATCCAGCAAAAGCACTTGCATTAGCAGGGTCCCTAGCCTTAGATGCCAAAGAATCATTAAAGTCCTCACCTTGGGTACAAAATGGGAATATTACCTTAGATAATACTATTAAGTTAATAGAGTATGTCCAATTTACGTTGCTGTTAAAAGAAAATTATCGTTTGGATATTCCTAAACATCCATTTGGTCCAACTGACAAACTAATCAAGTTAGCTTCCAAACTTAGCATGAAAGAATCTCAGAACATACCTCGTGCATTACATGTTGCTCCATCAATGGAAACAAAGACTTTCAATACTAGTGCCACATCAAATCAAGGGAAGTCACAAAGGAAATATTATAAACATTGCAACAAAACTAATCATTATACCAGTGACTGTTATTTCTTACATAACTCTAGGGGGAATTATCAATGGAAACGTAATAAGTATTCTTATAACAATAAATATTGTCATTTACATGAGTCCACTTCACATTCCTTAGATGAATGTGTGGTGCTTAAAAGAATGAAAGAAGAAATGCAACGGAACACGAGGTACGATACGAGACCACCGCAATATTCGAAATGGCAACATCCCAGAAAATAGTACGTCCCATAAACCCTGTCGTCGCCTCCACCGGTAATGTACTATCAATCCCTGTACAGGTATTACATTGTAACACCTCCTTAATGATAGACACAGGCGCGGCAGTTTCATTGTTATCTGAAATTTCCTTTAAAAGATTGTGCAACTTAAATCCACAGCGACATTTACATAATAAGATAGAGCCCATTGACATAGAATTGTCTGCCATAACAGGAAATAAATTACAAGTCATAGGGACGCTAACCCTTCCTGTCAGGTTAGAAAAGGGAACTAACCATATAAACATAAAATTCTATATAATACGGAATTATGAACTACCAACAGACGGTGTATTGGGACTATCAGACATTATTAGGCAGGACATTATCATTGACCCAGGATATAAAATGATACGTTTCAAAAATAAATGTATTCCAATACAGGATTGTCCTGGCCTTTATTTACGTTCAAGTAACGTTCACTCTATTTATAATACAAATGATGAAAATGATTCCATTATCATAAAGGCTATTGCTGCATGTAATACTATATTAACTCCAAATTTCGTCCATGCATTGAAGGTAAAGCTTCCATCTCATGTACAGCCACATACTAGTGTCCTCTCCTTAATAGAGTCAGTGAAAATAAATAACCTGGGATTAGAATCTACGTTAACTAATGTAAGTAATAATAATGTTGCTACTATCTATCTCTTTAATAAAACATCTACCAATATTCAGGTGAAAAAGGGAACATATCTATGTGATCTGTACAAATGGAAGTTAGAACAAATACCACAAGGAAATATTGCATCGGTTCTTACCGAAGGGAATCATATTGACAGTCAGGTAGGGGAACAACTTAGAAATTTTGTCCATGGCGGTGATTTTCCACTTTATCGTGATAATCTCATCGACATCTTAGCCACATATCGAGAGGCGATTGCCCTACCTGGTGAATCCTTAGGAAAAACCGATATTATAAAGCATACCATTACCCTAACATCCCCTCACCCTATTTATACTTGAGCATATAGATTACCTCATAGTAGGCAGAAAATGGTAAATGAAATGGTAAGTGAAATGTTGGATGAAGGCATTATTAAGAATTCTCACTCCCCTTATAACAGCCCTATGTTTTTGGTTTAAAAAAATAATGGTGAATTTAGACCAGTAATTGATTACAGGAAAATAAATAATGCTACAATTAAAGATAAATATCCCCTCCCTCTATTGAGAGATGTTTTGTCTAACATTGGTGAAACAAAACCTATGATATTCTCCACATTAGACTTAGTCAGTGGATATTGGCAAGTAGCATTAGATGATAAAAGTCAACCCATAACTGCATTTAGTACTCCCCATGGTCATTATGAATACACCCGTATGCCATTTGGGTAATGTAATGCTCCATCCACATTTCAGCGTATGGTAAATTTTCTTTTTGGCGATATATATAATGAAGTCATTGCTTATTTAGACGATTTGATTATTTTTTCAAAGGACGTGCCTTCACATTTAGAAACATTAAATAAAGTTATGCATAGGTTGCATCAGGTAGGCCTTAAACTTAAAATGTCTAAATGTCATTTTCTTAAACAGGAAATAAAATTTTTAGGACATACCATCAATAGCAAAGGGCTCCATAAACAATCTGATAAAATACGAGCAATGAAAGAATTCCCTACTCCAAAAAATGCAACTAATGTAAAGTCATTTTTGGGTTTATGTTCTTATTATAGAAGCTTTGTAAGAAATTTTTCCCAAATAGCAAAGCCCCTAAATAATCTCCTCAAGAAAAATGCAGATTTTGTATGGATGCCTGAACAGCAGCTGAGCTTTGAATTACTAAAGAATAAATTGGTATCAGCTCCAATTCTTGCATTCCCAGATTTTTCGTTACCTTTTATAATTTGTACTGATGCTTCTTCATTAGGCTTAGGCGCTGTCCTTATGCAAGAAATTGCTAAAGGTCAGTGTCAGGTAATTGCGTATGCTTCGAGAATATTAAATGCACAGGAAACTCGTTACTCTGTAACAGAACAGGAAACTTTAGCTATAGTATGGGCACTTCGTACCTTCAGGGAAATCGTGTTGGGATATCCTTTACAAGTTTTTACAGATCACCAACCGATTATGGGCTTCCTGAAAACTCAAAATCTCACGGGGAAATTGGCCAGATGGTATTTAACAATTCAGGAATTTCAACCGCATATTGATATTAAATACCTTCCAGGTCGATTAAATCATGTAGCAGATGCTTTAAGCAGACATCCTGTTTCTTCAGTTTCTAAGTCACCCATAGACTTTGACTTCAATGCAGTTCGTATACATCAACAACAGGATCCTATGATAAAAGCGATAAATTACTCATTAAACTCAGGTGATGATTATAATGGTCAGGAATTACCTATTATCATACATAACTTCTCCCTCCATGATAATGTTGTTTATAGGAAACTTAGAAAACGTAACATACAAACTGATCAAATAGTGATACCACGATCATTGGTTCCCTCAGTATTAACCTTATATCATAATACGGCAGGACATCCTGGCAGAGATCGATGTCTGTCCACTCTCCGTACGAAGTACTATTGGCATACAATGAAAGTAGATGTGGAAACGCATATCGCCCAGTGCGAAACATGCAATGCAAATAAGGGACATCCAATTGGACCAGCTCCATTAGGGGAATATCCAATGCCGAGTGAACCATGGGCAGTAGTAGGAATGGATTTACTCTCGCTACCACAGTCACATCAGGGATCAAATTATTTATTAACTGTGGTTGATCATTTTTCTAGGTATTTGGTGGTAGCTCCACTGAAAACGAAAACTGCTGAAGAGGTTGCACATAAATTTATATCCAAATTCATATGTCCATTTACATGTCCCAAAATCATAATATCAGATAATGGTAAGGAATTTCGTAACAGTATCTTACAGAAGATATCTGAGTTTTATAATATTAAGCAAACGTTTGTATTAGCATATCACCCTGCATCTAATGGGTTAGCAGAACGGCAAAACCGTAAAATATTAGAAGTACTTCGGGGGGCAATAAATAAAATCCCTTCCACATGGGAGGACTGGATTGATATGACAGTCTGTTCTATAAACGCTACAAAAACAGAAACAGTGGGTAAAACTCCTCATGAAATAATATTTGGCGTGCAGAAACGTCTTCCATATGATATAACAATTCCCACACAGAGGCCATGCTACAACATGGACGACTACGCTGAACGACAGCGAGTTGCATTTCAACAAATTCATCATGAGGTACAAAACAATTTACAGGCTAGCAGAAATAAAATGCGTATAAGGCAGCATAATAAGGCAAAGACGCAAACCTTCACTCCAGGTGATCAGGTAATGTTACAGGTGCCCGATCGAACTTCGAAACTTCTGCCTCGGTTCACGGGACCGTACACTGTACTCTCACTAGTAGGCAATAAAATCGAGATAAAGCATAATATTACTCAGGTGGATGATATTGTTCATGTAGACAGAATAAAGAAATTGGTAAATAGCGCGCAAACCCAACATCTAAATAACCAATTAGAATCTCTGCAACATGACCTATTTCCTCTTCCTAGTAATTTTATCCCTACTACTGATACTCATAAAATAAACATTTATAAACAGAAACTCCGATCGGCGAAGAAGTAAAAGATTATAATTCTTCTTACAGATGTGGCCCAACTCAACATATATTATGGTTTTCATAGCCATACTGGCGGCAACGAAAGGTTACGCTGACGTAACCACCGTCCCTAATGATGATGTGCTTATCCCGGGAGCGCTCGTCCAACAATTTGGTAAAATATTGGTGACGGAAGATGTTATCACTATTTCTTATTCATTAAAGGACATATCTGTTTTATTTCACAAATTTTCTGCAGTTGAGAAAGGATTGCAGATACTTAATGATACACTAGTTTTTCCTGACAGTAATGACTCGATGGCATTTAGTGATTTAAGGGCATTATATTCAGTCTTGTCCTTTAAGGTTCAACGCACTATGAAAGACTTACGTGACCTTAGTTACATTGCTCGCCTATTACATAATAATCCAATTGCTCAGAGCCACCACCACCGCCAGGAGCGTGGTTTAGTTAATATTTTAGGTGAAATATCTAAGGCACTCTTTGGTACTGCAATGGATGGTGATGTACAGGCATTATCCCGAAAATTAAATGTTGTAGGACAAGCAGTTGCAAATCAGGGTAAGGTATTCAGGCAAATATATAAAAGTGTTCAAATCATTGATCAAAACTTGGATACAGTTTCTGATGCTTTACGTAAACAACAGCAACTCTTATCTGCAGAGATAGGACACTCACATCGCATTATTAGGCTCCTATTAATATCTGTTAGTTGGCAGGAAACTGAAACTCAGGTACAAGGACTTAGGGAGTCTTGTCAAACATTAATTAAGGATGTAATTACTGCAGGTTTAGGTAAGGTTAACTCACGATTATTACCAATCACACAATTGCAGGATGCACTTGAAATAGCTATGATGAACTACCATCTTACTCCCATATTTCATGCACCTAATCTGGAATATTATTATCCAGTCATGACCAGTATTTTAACACCAGACTATATACTGATTAATATTCCAATGAAGAGTAAGATTTCCTTCACAGGCTACTCAGTACAACCATTCCCAATGAATGTGGAAAATAATCTTTTAATGTTAGATTCCCAACCTATAAATATTGTTCTTAGTGATGATTATTCTCTTGTTGATGTGCTTAGTGAAGCACAATTTCTCAATTGCCATTCTGCATATCTTCATTTATATGTTTGTCCTGCATATCTGTTTGCATTTAAAGCTCCAAATGACGCACCATGTCTAATTGCTTAAAGTCAAAGGATTACTCGTCAAGCACTCTCTGCATGTACTTTCAAATCTGTTACTAACCAAACACTCTTTCATCGTCATTTCTTTAATTCCACTATCTATACTTTCCTGCCGAGACACGAGTAACACTAATCTGCCCTAATGACACTACACATGGTATGGTTAAAGGCTACTATAAAGCAGCTGATTCATGTGAAATACGATCCAAAAGAATCGTTACCTTACCTAGTAAACATCACTTGCTTGGAAACATGACACTCTCTTCCACCTTTCAACATATTTCGTATAAGGTCGACTTGTTTAACATCTCCCAATTATCAATTGTTTCAGAAAAAGTGGAACTATTGACTCTACTCAATGATACAATGATTCAAGAATCCTTATCTGATAATTTAATTCCTCCATATTTGGATCACGAGATATTGCTACCTACATTTATAATTCCATGTCTTATTCTTTTGGTCTGTACAGTGATTTTCATATTTTGCATTAGGAGAGTCTATCGACGTTATACTGTGTTATCTCGTCTTGAAAACAATATTTTAAATGCTCCATCACAGCCTTAACTTAGCACCAAGGCTTACCCTTCCTTAATGCCTGAATCGTCAGCATAGGTTTAGCTTACATACACATAACTACAAGCACCTAGCTCAACATATTAATATTAAGTTGATTTCCTTATGTTCTCATGTATTGATTTTCATTTATGTATACTATGTGCCAAGATCTTGATGCAATTTTTTTGTGTTACTATTTATTGTATTTATTATTAAGTTCCTAGTCCTATATGTATGTACCGAGGATTGTACATCTGTTTCCCACAATAAAGATGATATCTGAGGACAGATTTCCGGTAGCGGACTGAGCAAATGTACAGTACTGTATAAGAGGGTCTCACACACAGCTTCCCCACTTGAAGCAACAGAATCCAGAAGGCCTTCTTACAACAACAGACACAAGAAGGTAACCATTTTACCCTCCAATTTCTCACTTGTCATCCCTAAACTCGAGAGAAAGAGAGGGAGAGAAAGGGAGAGAGAGAGAGAGGGAGAGAAAATAGAAAGAGAGAGAGAGAAGAATTGGGTGGAGCTTAGACTGAACACCATCACAACGCCGAGCTCGCTACCTAATACAACAACAACAACAACCACAACCAACTACAACTCCAGAGCAAGGTAATGTACCATATTCTTCGAAGAGATCAAATTAGGACTGGTACATGAGTAGGCATGTACAGATCGCTTCTGGGACCCCAAAAAACCGAATTTTCGGGAGTTTGGAGCCTGAATTTGAGATATAAATGGGTACAGAAGATGCATGCACATATCGACTTTTGGGCACCAAAAAGATCGATTTTCAGTATGTTTTGGGCCTGTATTTTGAAAATACTCTAACACGGAGTAGGCATGTACAGTTCGCTTCTGGGACCCCAAAATATCGAATTTTCGGGTGTTTTGGGCATGAATTTGAGATATCGACTTTGGGCACCTAAAATATCGATTTTTAGCATGTTTTGGGCCTATATTTTGAAAATATTCTAGCACTGAGTAGGCATGTACAGATCGCTTCTGGGATCCCAAAATATCGAATTTTCGGGTGTTTTGAGCCTGATTTTGAGATAAACGAGTGCAGAAAATGCATACACATGTTGACTTTGGGCACCTAAAATATCGATTTTAAGCATGTTTTGGGCCTGTATTTTTAAAATACTCTAACTAGGAGTAGGCATGTACAGATCGCTTCTGGGACCCAAAAATATCGAATATTCGGGTGTGTTGAGCCTGAATTTGAGATATAAACGGGTACAGATGATGCATGCACATATCGACTTTGGACACTTAAAATATCGATTTTTAGCATGTTTTGAGCCTATATATTGAAAACATTCTAGCACTGACTAGACATGTAATGATCGCTTCTGGGACCCAAAATTATCGAATTTACGGGTGTTTTGAGGTTGAATTTGAGATATAAACGAGTGCAGAAAATGCATACACATGTTGACTTTGGGCACCAAAAATATTGATTTTCAGCATGTTTTGGGCCTGTATTTTTAAAATACTTTAACTAGGAGTAGGCATGTACAGATCGCTTCTGGGACCCAGAAATATCGAATATTCGAGTGTTTTGGGCCTGAATTTGAGATATCGACATTGGGCACCTAAAATAACGATTTTTAGCATGTTTTAGGCCTATATTTTGAAAATATTCTAGCACTAAGTAGGCATGTACAGATCACTTCTGGGACCCCAAAATATCGAATTTTCGAGTGTTTAGAGCCTGAATTTGAGATATAAACGGGTACAGATGATGCATGCACATATCGACTTTGGACACTTAAAATATCGATTTTTAGCATGTTTTGAGCCTATATTTTGAAAATATTCTAGAATTGAGTAGGCATGTACAGATCGCTTCTGGGACCCAAAAATATCGAATTTTCGGGTGTTTTGAGGTTGAATTTGGGATATAAACGGGTGCAGAAGATGCATACACATATTGACTTTGGTCACCTAAAATATGGATTTTCAGCATGTTTTGGGCCTGTATTTTTAAAATACTCTAACTAGGAGTAGGCATGTACAGATCGCTTCTGGGACCCAAAAATATCGAATTTTCGGGTGTTTTGAGCCTGAATTTGAGATATAAACGGGTACAGAAGATGCATGCACATATCGACTTTGGACACTTAATATCGATTTTTAGCATGTTTTGAGCCTATATTTTGAAAACATTCTAGCACTGACTAGACATGTACAGATCGCTTCTGGGACCCAAAATTATCGAATTTTCGGGTGTTTTGAGGTTGAATTTGAGATATAAACGAGTGCAGAAGATTCATACAGATGTTGACTTTGGGCACCTAAAATATCGATTTTCAGCATGTTTTTGGCCTGCATCTGAGTAGGCATGTACAGATCGCTTCTGGGGCCCCAAAATAACGAATTTTCGGGTGTTTGGAGCATGAATTTGAGATATAAACGGGTACAGAAGATGCATGCACATATCGACTTTTGGGCACCAAAAAGATCGATTTTCAGTATGTTTTGGGCCTGTATATTGAAAATACTCTAACACGGAGTAGGCATGTACAGTTCGCTTCTGGGACCCAAAAATATCGATTTTTCGGGTGTTTTGGGCCTGAATTTGAGATATCGACTTTGGGCACCTAAAATATCGATTTTTAGCATGTTTTGGGCAAATATTTTGAAAATATTCTAGCACTAAGTACAGATCACTTCTGGGACCCCAAAATATAGAATTTTCGGGTGTTTTGAGCCTGAATTTGAGATAACGGGTACAGATGATGCATGCACATATCGACTTTGGACACTTAAAATATCGATTATTAGTATGTTTTGGGCGTGTATATTGAAAATACTCTAACACGGAGTAGGCATGTACAGATCGCTTCTGGGACCCCAAAATATCGATTTTTTGGGTGTTTTGGGCCTGAATATGATATATCGACTTTGGGCACCTAAAATATCGATTTATAGCATGTTTTGGGCCTATACTTTGAAAATATTCTAGCACTGAGTAGGCATGTACAGATCGCTTCAGGGACCCAAAAATATCGAATTTTCGGGTGTTTTGATCGTGAATTTGAGATATAAACGGGTACAGATGATGCATGCACATATCGACTTTTGGGCACCTAAAATATCGATTTTGAGCATGTTTTGGGTGTGTATCTTGAAAACATTCTAACTAGGAGTAGGGATGTACAGATCGTTTCTAGGACCCAAAAATACCGAATTTTCGGGTGTTTTGAGCCTGAATTTGAGATATAAACGGGTACAGAAGATACCTGCACATATTGATTTTTGGCACCTAAAATATTGATTTTCAGCATGTTTTGGACCTGTATTTTTGAAAATACTCTAACTAGGAGTAGGCATGTACAGATCGCTTCTGGGTCCCAATAATATCGAATTTTCAGGTGTTTTGAGCCTGAATTTGATATATAAACGGGTACAATAGATGCATGCACATATCGACTTTGGACACATAAAATATCGATTATTAGCATGTTTTGAGCCTATATTTTGAAAACATTCTAGCACTGACTAGACATGTACAGATCGCTTATGGGAGAACAAAATATCGAATTTTCGGGTGTTTTGAGCCTGAATTTGAGATATAAACGGGTACAGATGACGCATGCACATATTGACTTTGGACACTTAAAATATCGATTTTTAGCATGTTTTAAGCCTATATATTGAAAAAATTCTAGCACTGAGTAGGCATGTACATATCGCTTCTTGGACCCAAAAATATCGAATTTTAGTGTGTTTTGAGGTTGAATTTCGGATATAAACGGGTACAGAAGATGCATACACCTTTTGACTTTAGGCACATAAAATATCGATTTTCAGCATGTTTTGGGCGTCTATTTTTAAAATACTCTAACTAGGAGTAGGCATGTACAGATTGCATCTGGGACCCAAAAATATCGAATTTTCGAGTGTTTTGGGCCTGAATTTGAGATATCGACTTTGGGCACCTAAAATATCGATTTTTAGCATGTTTTGGGCCTATATTTTGAAAATATTCTAGCACTAAGTAGGCATGTACAGATCACTTCTGGGACCCCAAAATATCAAATTTATGGGTGTTTTGAGGCTGAATTTGAGATATAAACGGGTACAGATGATGCATGCACATATCGACTTTGGACACTTAAAATATCGATTTTTAGCATGTTTTGGGCCTATATTTTGAAAATATTCTAGCACTAAGTAGGCATATACAGATCACTTCTGGGACCCCAAAATATCAAATTTATGGGTGTTTTGAGCCTGAATTTGAGATATAAACGGGTACAGATGATGCATGCACATATCGACTTTGGACACTTAAAATATCGATTTTTAGCATGTTTTGAGCCTATATTTTGAAAACATTCTAGCACTGAGTAGGCATGTACAGATCGCTTCTGGGACCCAAAACTATCGAATTTTCGGGTGTTTTGAGGTTGAATTTGAGATATAAACGAGTGCAGAAAATGCATACACATGTTGATTTTGGGCACCTAAAATATCGATTTTCAGCAAGTTTTGGGCGTCTATTTTTAAAATACTCTAACTAGGAGTAGGCATGTACAGATCATTTCTGGGACCCCAAAATATCGAATTTTCGGGTGTTTTGAGGCTGAATTTGAGATATAAACGGGTACAGATGATGCATGCACATATCGACTTTGGACACTTAAAATATCGATTTTTAGTATGTTTTGGGCCTGTATATTGAAAATACTCTAACACGGAGTAGGCATGTACAGATCGCTTCTGGGACACCAAAATAACGATTTTTTGGGTGTTTTGGGCCTGAATTTGAGATATCGACTTTGGGCACCTAAAATATCGATTTATAGCATGTTTTGGGCCTATACTTTGAAAATATTCTAGCACTGAGTAGGCATGTACAGATCGCTTCAGAAACCCAAAATTATCGAATTTTCGGGAGTTTTGAGCCTGAATTTGAGATATAAACGGGTACAGAAGATGCATGCACATATCGACTTTTGGGCACCTAAAATATCGATTTTGAGCATGTTTTGGGTGTGTATCTTGAAAACATTCTAACTAGGAGTAGGCATGTACAGATCGCTTCTTGGACCCCAAAATATCGAATTTTCGGGTGTTTTGAGCCTGAATTTGAGATATAAACTGGTACAGAAGATGCATGCAAATATCGACTTTTGGGCACCAAAAATATCGATTTTGAGCATGTTTTGGGTCTGTATCTTGAAAACATTCTAACTAGGAGTGGGGAGGTACAGATCTCTTCTATGACCCAAAAATACCGAATTTTCGGGTGTTTTGAGCCTGAATTTGAGATATAAACGTGTACAGAAGATGTATTCACATATTTGACTTTGGGCACCTAAAATATCGATTTTCAGCATGTTTTGGGCCTGTATTTAGAAAATACTCTAACACGGAGTAGGCATGTACAGTTCGCTTCTGGGACCCCAAAATATAGAATTTTTGGGTGTTTTGGGCATGAATTTGAGATATCGACTTTGGGCACCTACAATATCGATTTCTAGCATGTTTTGGGCCTATATTTTGAAAATATTCTAGCACTAAGTAGGCATGTACAGATCACTTCTGGGACCCAAAATTATCGAATTTTCGGGTGTTTTGAGGTTGAATTTGAGATATTAACGGGTACAGAAGATGCATGCACATATCGACTTTTGGGCACCTAAAAGATCGATTTTCAGTATGTTTTAGGCCTGTATTTTGAAAATACTCTAACACGGAGTAGGCATGTACAGTTCACTTCTGGGACCCCAAAATATCGAATTTTTGGGTGTTTTGGGCATGAATTTGAGATATCGACTTTGGGCTCCTAAAAAATCGATTTTTAGTATGTTTTGGGCCTATATTTTGAAAATATTCTAGCACTAAGTAGGCATGTACAGATCACTTCTGGGACCCCAAAATATCAATTTTTTCGGGTGTTTTGAGCCTGAATTTGAGATATAAACGGGTACTGATGATGTATGCACATATCGACTTTGGACACCTAAAATATCGATTTTTAGCATGTTTTGAGCCTATATTTTGAAAACATTCTAGCACTGAGTAGGCATGTACAGATCGCTTCTGCGACCCAAACATATCGAATTTTCGGGTGTTTTGAGGTTGAATTTGGGATATAAACGGTTACAGATGATGCATGCACATATTGACTTTGGACACTTAAAAGATCGATTTTTAGCATGTTTTGAGCCTATATTTTGAAAACATTCTAGCACTGACTAGACATTTACAGATCGCTATTGGAACCCAAAAATATCGAATTTTCGGGTGTTTTGAGGTTGAATTTGAGATATAAACGAGTGCAGAAGATGCATACACATGTTGACTTTGGGCACCTAAAATATCGATTTTCAGCATGTTTTGGGGCTGCATCTGAGTAGGCATGTACAGATCGCTTCTGGGACCCCAAAATATCGAATTTTCGGGTGTTTGGAGCCTGAATTTGAGATATAAACGGGTACAGAAGATGCATGCACATATCGAGTTTTGGGCACCTAAAAGATCGATTTTCAGTATGTTTTGGGCCTGTATTTTGAAAATACTCTAACACGGAGTAGGCATGTACACATCACTTCTGGGACCCCAAAATATCGAATTTTCGAGTGTTTTGAGCCTGAATTTAAGATATAAACGGGTACAGATGATGCATGCACATATCGACTTTGGACACTTAAAATATCGATTTTTAGCATGTTTTGAGACTATATTTTGAAAAAATTATGGCACTGAGTAGGCATGTACAGATCGCTTCTGGGACCCAAAAATATCGAATTTTCGGGTGTTTTGAGGTTGAATTTGGGATATAAACGGGTACAGAAGATGCATGCACCTATCGACTTTTGGGCACCTAAAAGATCGATTTTCAGTATGTTTTGGACTTGTATTTTGAAAATACTCTAACACGGAGTAGGCATGTACAGTTCGCTTCTGGGACCCCAAAATATCGAATTTTCGGGTGTTTTGGGCCTGAATTTGAGATATCGACTTTAGGCACCTAAAATATCGATTTTTAGCATGTTTTGGGCCTATATTTTGAAAATATTCTAGCACTAAGTAGGCATGTACAGATCACTTCTGGGACCTCAAAATATCGAATTTTCGGGTGTTTTGAGCCTGAATTTGATATATAAACGGGAACAGATGATTCATGCACATATAGACTTAGGACACTAAAAATATCGATTTTTAGCATGTTTTGAGCCTATAGTTTGAAAATATTCTAGCACTAAGTAGGCATGTACAGATCCCTTGTGTAACCCCAAAATATCGAATTTTCGGGTGTTTTGAGCCTGAATTTGAGATATAAACGGGTACAGATGATGCATGCACATATCGACTTTGGACACTTAAAATATCGATTTTTAGTATGTTTTGGGCCTGTATATTGAAAATACTCTAACATGGAGTAGGCATGTACAGATCGCTTCTGGGACCCCAAAATATCGAATTTTTGGGTGTTTTGGGCCTGAATTTGAGATATCGACTTTGGGCACCTAAAATATCGATTTTTAGCATGTTTTAAGCCTATATTTTGAAAATATTCTAGCACTGAGTAGGCATGTACAGATCGCTTCTGGGACCCCAAAATATCGAATTTTCGGGTGTTTTGAGCCTGAATTTGAGATATAAACTGGTACAGAAGATGCATGCACATATCGACTTTTGGGCACCTAAAATATCGATTTTGAGCATGTTTTGGGTCTGTATCTTGAAAACATTCTAACTAGGAGTGGGGAGGTACAGATCGCTTCTATGACCCAAAAATACCGAATTTTCGGGTGTTTTGAGCCTGAATTTGAGATATAAACGGGTACAGAAGATGCATTCACATATCGACTTTGGACACTTAAAATATCGATTTTTAGCATGTTTTGAGCCTATATTTTGAAAACATTCTAGCACTGACTAGACATGTACAGATCGCTTCTGGGACCCAAAATTATCGAATTTTCGGGTGTTTTGAGATTGAATTTGAGATATAAACGGGTACAGAAGATGCATGCACATATCGACTTTTGGGCACCTAAAAGATCGATTTTCAGTATGTTTTAGGCCTGTATTTTGAAAATACTCTAACACGGAGTAGGCATGTACAGTTCACTTCTGGGACCCCAAAATATCGAATTTTTGGGTGTTTTGGGCATGAATTTGAGATATCGACTTTGGGCACCTAAAAAATCGATTTTTTAGTATGTTTTGGGCCTATATTTTGAAAATATTCTAGCACTAAGTAGGCATGTACAGATCACTTCTGGGACACCAAAATATCAATTTTTTCGGGTGTTTTGAGCCTGAATTTGAGATATAAACGAGTGCAAAAGATGCATACACATGTTGACTTTGGGCACCTAAAATATCGATTTTCAGCATGTTTTGGGGCTGCATCTGAGTAGGCATGTACAGATCGCTTCTGGGACCCCAAAATATCGAATTTTCGGGTGTTTGGAGCCTGAATTTGAGATATAAACGGGTACAGAAGATGCATGCACATATCGACTTTTGGGCACCTAAAAGATCGATTTTCAGTATGTTTTGGGCCTGTATTTTGAAAACACTCTAACACGGAGTAGGCATGTACACATCACTTCTGGGACCCCAAAATATCGAATTTTCGAGTGTTTTGAGCCTGAATTTAAGATATAAACGGGTACAGATGATGCATGCACATATCGACTTTGGACACTTAAAATATCGATTTTTAGCATGTTTTGAGACTATATTTTGAAAAAATTATGGCACTGAGTAGGCATGTACAGATCGCTTCTGGGACCCAAAAATATCGAATTTTCGGGTGTTTTGAGGTTGAATTTGGGATATAAACGGGTACAGAAGATGCATGCACCTATCGACTTTTGGGCACCTAAAAGATCGATTTTCAGTATGTTTTGGGCTTGTATTTTGAAAATACTCTAACACGGAGTAGGCATGTACAGTTCGCTTCTGGGACCCCAAAATATCGAATTTTCGGGTGTTTTGGGCCTGAATTTGAGATATCGACTTTAGGCACCTAAAATATCGATTTTTAGCATGTTTTGGGCCTTTATTTTGAAAATATTCTAGCACTAAGTAGGCATGTACAGATCACTTCTGGGACCTCAAAATATCGAATTTTCGGGTGTTTTGAGCCTGAATTTGATATATAAACGGGAACAGATGATTCATGCACATATAGACTTTGGACACTAAAAATATCGATTTTTAGCATGTTTTGAGCCTATAGTTTGAAAATATTCTAGCACTAAGTAGGCATGTACAGATCCCTTGTGTGACCCCAAAATATCGAATTTTCGGGTGTTTTGAGCCTGAATTTGAGATATAAACGGGTACAGATAATGCATGCACATATCGACTTTGGACACTTAAAATATCGATTTTTAGTATGTTTTGGGCCTGTATATTGAAAATACTCTAACATGGAGTAGGCATGCACAGATCGCTTCTGGGACCCCAAAATATCGAATTTTTGGGTGTTTTGGGCATGAATTTGAGATATCGACTTTGTGCACCTACAATATCGATTTCTAGCATGTTTTGGGCCTATATTTTGAAAATATTCTAGCACTAAGTAGGCATGTACAGATCACTTCTGGGACCCAAAATTATCGAATTTTCGGGTGTTTTGAGGTTGAATTTGAGATATAAACGGGTACAGAAGATGCATGCACATATCGACTTTTGGGCACCTAAAAGATCGATATTCAGTATGTTTTAGGCCTGTATTTTGAAAATACTCTAACACGGAGTAGGCATGTACAGTTCACTTCTGGGACCCCAAAATATCGAATTTTTGGGTGTTTTGGGCATGAATTTGAGATATCGACTTTGGGCACCTAAAAAATCGATTTTTAGTATGTTTTGGGCCTATATTTTGAAAATATTCTAGCACTAAGTAGGCATGTACAGATCACTTCTGGGACCCTAAAATATCAATTTTTTCGGGTGTTTTGAGCCTGAATTTGAGATATAAACGGGTACTGATGATGTATGCACATATCGACTTTGGACACCTAAAATATCGATTTTTAGCATGTTTTGAGCCTATATTTTGAAAACATTCTAGCACTGAGTACGCATGTACAGATCGGTTCTGCGACACAAACATATCGAATTTTCGGGTGTTTTGAGGTTGAATTTGGGATATAAACGGGTGCAGAATATGCATACACATATTGACTTTTGTCACCTAGAATATCGATTTTCAGCATATTTTGGGCCTGTATTTTGAAAATACTCTAACACGGAGTAGGCATGTACAGTTCGCTTTTGGGACCCCAAAATATCGAATTTTCGGAAGTTTTTGGCCTGAATTTGAGATATCGACTTTGGGCACCTAAAATATTGATTTATAGCATGTTTTGTGCCTATATTTTTGAAAATATTCTACCACTAAGTAGGCATGTACAGATCACTTCTGGGACTCCAAAATATCGAATTTTCGGGTGTTTTGAGCCTGAATTTGAGATATAAACAGGTACAGATGATGCATGCACATATCGACTTTGGACACTTAAAATATCGATTTTTAGCATGTTTTGAGCCTATATTTTGAAAACATTCTAGCACTAAATAGGCATTTACAGATCACTTCTGGGACCCCAAAATATCGAATTTTCGGGTGTTTTGAGCCTGAATTTGAGATATAAACGGGTACAGATGATGCATGCACATATTGACTTTGGACACTTAAAATATCGATTTTTAGCATGTTTTGAGCCTATATTTTGAAAACATTCTAGCACTGACTAGACATTTACAGATCGCTATTGGAACCCAAAAATATCGAATTTTCGGGTGTTTTGAGGTTGAATTTGAGATATAAACGAGTGCAGAAGATGCATACACATGTTGACTTTGGGCACCTAAAATATCGATTTTCAGCATGTTTTGGGGCTGCATCTGAGTAGGCATGTACAGATCGATTCTGGGACCCCAAAATATCGAATTTTCGGGTGTTTGGAGCCTGAATTTGAGATATAAACGGGTACAGAAGATGCATGCACATATCGAGTTTTGGGCACCTAAAAGATCGATTTTCAGTATGTTTTGGGCCTGTATTTTGAAAATACTCTAACACGGAGTAGGCATGTACACATCACTTCTGGGACCCCAAAATATCGAATTTTCGAGTGTTTTGAGCCTGAATTTAAGATATAAACGGGTACAGATGATGCATGCACATATCGACTTTGGACACTTAAAATATCGATTTTTAGCATGTTTTGAGACTATATTTTGAAAAAATTATGGCACTGAGTAGGCATGTACAGATCGCTTCTGGGACCCAAAAATATCGAATTTTCGGGTGTTTTGAGGTTGAATTTGGGATATAAACTGGTACAGAAGATGCATGCACCTATCGACTTTTGGGCACCTAAAAGATCGATTTTCAGTATGTGTTGGACTTGTATTTTGAAAATACTCTAACACGGAGTAGGCATGTACAGTTCGCTTCTGGGACCCCAAAATATCGAATTTTCGGGTGTTTTGGGCCTGAATTTGAGATATCGACTTTAGGCACCTAAAATATCGATTTTTAGCATGTTTTGGGCCTATATTTTGAAAATATTCTATCACTAAGTAGGCATGTACAGATCACTTCTGGGACCTCAAAATATCGAATTTTCGGGTGTTTTGAGCCTGAATTTGATATATAAACGGGAACAGATGATTCATGCACATATAGACTTAGGACACTAAAAATATCGATTTTTAGCATGTTTTGAGCCTATAGTTTGAAAATATTCTAGCACTAAGTATGCATGTACAGATCCCTTGTGTGACCCCAAAATATCGAATTTTCGGGTGTTTTGAGCCTGAATTTGAGATATAAACGGGTACAGATGATGCATGCACATATCGACTTTGGACACTTAAAATATCGATTTTTAGTATGTTTTGGGCCTGTATATTGAAAATACTCTAACATGGAGTAGGCATGTACAGATCGCTTCTGGGACCCCAAAATATCGAATTTTTGGGTGTTTTGGGCCTGAATTTGAGATATCGACTTTGGGCACCTAAAATATCGATTTTTAGCATGTTTTAAGCCTATATTTTGAAAATATTCTAGCACTGAGTAGGCATGTACAGATCGCTTCTGGGACCCCAAAATATCGAATTTTCGGGTGTTTTGAGCCTGAATTTGAGATATAAACTGGTACAGAAGATGCATGCACATATCGACTTTTGGGCACCTAAAATATCGATTTTGAGCATGTTTTGGGTCTGTATCTTGAAAACATTCTAACTAGGAGTGGGGAGGTACAGATCGCTTCTATGACCCAAAAATACCGAATTTTCGGGTGTTTTGAGCCTGAATTTGAGATATAAACGGGTACAGAAGATGCATTCACATATCGACTTTGGACACTTAAAATATCGATTTTTAGCATGTTTTGAGCCTATATTTTGAAAACATTCTAGCACTGACTAGACATGTACAGATCGCTTCTGGGACCCAAAATTATCGAATTTTCGGGTGTTTTGAGATTGAATTTGAGATATAAACGGGTACAGAAGATGCATGCACATATCGACGTTTGGGCACCTAAAAGATCGATTTTCAGTATGTTTTAGGCCTGTATTTTGAAAATACTCTAACACGGAGTAGGCATGTACAGTTCACTTCTGGGACCCCAAAATATCGAATTTTTGGGTGTTTTGGGCATGAATTTGAGATATCGACTTTGGGCACCTAAAAAATCGATTTTTAGTATGTTTTGGGCCTATATTTTGAAAATATTCTAGCACTAAGTTGGCATGTACAGAAAACTTCTGGGACCCCAAAATATCAATTTTTTCGGGTGTTTTGAGCCTGAATTTGAGATATAAACAGGTACAGATGATGTATGCACATATCGACTTTGGACGCTTAAAATATCGATATTTAGCATGTTTTGAGCCTATATTTTGAAAACATTCTAGCACTGAGTAGGCATGTACAGATCGCTTCTGCGACCCAAACATATCGAATTTTCGGGTGTTTTGAGGTTGAATTTGGGATATAAACGGGTGCAGAATATGCATACACATATTGACTTTTGTCACCTAAAATATCGATTTTCAACTTGTTTTGGGCCTGTATTTTGAAAATACTCTAACACGGAGTAGGCATGTACAGATCGTTTATGGAACCCCAAAATATCGAATTTTCGGGTGTTTTAAGCTTGAATTTGAGATATAAACGGGTACAGAAGATGCATACACATGTTGACTTTGGGCACCTAAAATATCGATTTTCAGCATGTTTTGGGCCTGCATCTGAGTAGGCATGTACAGATCGCTTCTGGGACCCCAAAATATCGAATTTTCGGGTGTTTGGAGCCTGAATTTGAGATATAAACGGGTAGAGAAGATGCATGCACATATTGACTTTTGGGCACCTAAAAGATCGATTTTCAGTATGTTTTGGGTCTTTATCTAGAAAACATTCTAACTAGGAGTAGGGATGTACAGATCGCCTCTAGGACCCAAAAATACCGAATTTTAGGGTGTTTTGAGCCTGAATTTGAGATATAAACGGGTACAGAAGATGCATGCACATATTGACTTTGGGAAACTATAATATCGATTTTCAGCATGTTTTGGGCCTGTATTTTGAAAATACTCTAACTAGGAGTAGGCATGTACAAATCGCTTCTGGGACCCAAAAATATCGAATTTTCAGGTGTTTTGAGCCTGAATTTGAGATATAAACGGGTACAGAAGATGCATGCACATATCGACTTTGGACACTTAAAATATCGATTTTTAGCATGTTTTAAGCCTATATTTTGAAAACATTCTAGCACTGACTAGACATGTACAGATCACTTCTGGGACCCAAAATTATCGAATTTTTGGGTGTTTTAAGGTTGAATTTGAGATATAAACGAGTGCAGAAGATGCAAACACATGTTGACTTTGAGCACCTAAAATATCGATTATCAGCATGTGTTGTGCCTGCATCTGAGTAGGCATGTACAGATCGCTTCTGGGACCCCAAAATATCGAATTTTGGGGTGTTTTGAGGGAGAATTTGGGATATAAACGGGTACAGAAGATGCATGCACATATCGACTTTTGGGCACCTAAAAGATCGATTTTCAGTATGTTTTGGGCCTGTATTTTGAAAATACTCTAACACGGAGTAGGCATGTACAGTTCGCTTCTGGGACCACAAAATATCGAATTTTCGGGTGTTTTGGGCCTGAATTTGTGATATCGACTTTGGGCACCTAAAATATCGATTTTTAACATGTTTTGGGCCTATATTTTGAAAATATTCTAACACTGAGTAGGCATGTACAGATCGCTTCAGGGACCCAAAAATATCGAATTTTCGGGTGTTTTGAGCATGAATTTGAGATATAAACGGGTACAGAAGATGCATGCACATATCGACTTTTGGGCACCTAAAATATCGATTTTCAGCATTCTTTTGGGCCTGTATGTTGAAAATACTCTAACTAGGAGTAGGCATGTACAGATCGCTTCTGGGACCCAAAAATATCGAATTTTCAGGTGTTTTGAGCATGAATTTGAGATATAAACGGGTACAGAAGATGCATGCACATATAGACTTTGGACACTTAAAATATCGATTTTTAGCATGTTTTGAGCCTTTTTTTTGAAAAAATTCTAGCACTGACTAGACATGTACAGATCGCTTCTGGGACCCAAAATTATCGAATTTTTGGGTGTTTTGAGGTTGAATTTGAGATATAAACGAGTGCAAAAGATGCATACACATGTTGACTTTGGGCACCAAAAATATCTATTTTCAGCATGTTTTGGGCCTGCATCTGAGTAGGCTTGTACAGATCGCTTCTGGGACCCCAAAATATCGAATTTTCGGGTGTTTGGAGCCTGAATTTGAGATATAATCGGGTACAGAAGATGAATGCACATATCGACTTTTGGGAACCTAAAAGATCGATTTTCAGTATGTTTAGGGCCTGTATTTTGAAAATACTCTAACACGGAGTAGGCGTGTACAGATCACTTCTGGGACCCCAAAATATCGAATTGTCGGGTGTTTTGAGCCTGAATTTGAGATATAAACGGGTACAGATGATGCATGCACATATCGACTTTTGACACTTAAAATATCGATTTTTAACATGTTTTGAGCCTATATTTTGATAACATTCTAGCACTGACTAGACATGTACAGATCGCTTCTGGGACCCAAAATTATCGAATTTTCGGGTGTTTTGAGGTTGAATTTGAGATATAAACGAGTGCAGAAGATGCGTACACATGTTGACTTTGGGCACCTAAAATATCGATTTTCAGCATGTTTTGGCGCTGCATCTGAGTAGGCATGTACAGATCGCTTCTGGGACCCCAAAATATCGAATTTTCGGGTGTTTGGAGCCTGAATATGAGATATAAACGGGTACAGAAGATGCATGCAAATTTCGACTTTTGGGCACCTAAAAGATCGATTTTCAGTATGTTTTGGGCCTGTATTTTGAAAATACACTAACACGGAATAGGCATCTACAGTTCGCTTCTGGGACCCCAAAATATCGAATTTTTGGGTGTTTTGGGCATGAATTTGAGATATCGACTTTGGGCACCTAAAAAATCGATTTTTAGCATGTTTTGGGCCTATATTTTGAAAATATTCTAGTACTAAGTAGGCATGTACAGATCACTTCTGGGACCCCAAAATATCAATTTTTTCGGGTGTTTTGAGCCTGAATTTGATATATAAACGGGTACAGATGATGCATGCACATATCGACTTTGGACACTTAAAATATCGATTTTTAGCATGTTTTGAGCCTATATTTTGAAAACATTCTAGCACTGAGAAGGCATGTACAGATCGCTTCTGGGACCCAAAAATATCGAATTTTCGGGTGTTTTGAGGTTGAATTTGGGATATAAACGGGTGCATAATATGCATACACATATTGACTTTTGTCACCTAAAATATCGATTTTCAGCTTGTTTTAGGCCTGTATTTTGAAAATACTGGAACACGGAGTAGGCATGTACAGATCGCTTCAGGAACCCCAAAATATCGAATTTTCGGGTGTTTTAAGCTTGAATTTGAGATATAAACGGGTACAGAAGATGCATGCACATATAGACTTTGGACACTTAAAATATCGATTTTTAGCATGTTTTGAGCCTATTTCTTGAAAAAATTCTAGCACTGACTAGACATGTACAGATCGCTTCTGGGACCCAAAATTATCGAATTTTTGGGTGTTTTGAGGTTGAATTTGAGATATAAACGAGTGCAGAAGATGTATACACATGTTGACTTTGGGCACCAAAAATATCGATTTTCAGCATGTTTTGGGCCTGCATCTGAGTAGGCATGTACAGATCGCTTCTGGGACCCCAAAATATCGAATTTTCGGGTGTTTGGAGCCTGAATTTGAGATATAATCGGGTACAGAAGATGCATGCAAATATCGACTTTTGGGCACCTAAAATATCGATTTTGAGCATGTTTTGGGTCTGTATCTTGAAAACATTCTAACTAGGAGTAAGGATGTACAGATCGCTTCTAAGACCCAAAAATACCGAATTTTCGGGTGTTTTGAGCTTGAATTTGAGATATAAACGGGTACTAAAGATGCATGCAAATATCGACTTTTGGGTACCTAAAATATCGATTTTGAGCATGTTTTGGGTCTGTATCTTGAAAACATTCTAACTAGGAGTAGGCATGTACAGATCGCTTTGTAGGACACAAAAATACGGAATTTTCGGGTGTTTTGAGTCTGAATTTGAAATATAAACGGATACAGAAGATGCATGCACATATTGACATTGGGCTACTAAAATCTTGATTTTGAGCATGTTTTGGGCCTGTAATTTTAAAATACTCTAACACGGAGTAGGCATGTACAGATCGCTTCTGGGACTCCAAAATATCGAATTTTCGGGTTTTTTAAGCTTGAATTTGAGATATAAACGGGTCCTGAAGATGCATGCACATATCGACTTTTGGATACCTAAAATATCGATTTTGAGCATGTTTTGGGTCTGTATCTTCAAAACATTCTAACTAGGAGTAGGCATGTACAGATCGCTTTGTAGGACCCAAAAATACCGAATTTTCAGGTGTTTTGAACCTGAATTTGAGATATAAACGGGTACAGAAGATGCATGTACATATTGACACTGGGCTCCTAAAATATTGATTTTCAGCATGTTTTGGGCCTGTATTTTTAAAATACTTTAACACGGAGCAGGCTTGTACAGATCGCTTCTGGGACCCCAAAATATCAAATTTTCGGGTGTTTTAAGCTTGAATTTGAGATATAAACGGGTACTGAAGATGCATGCACATATCGACTTTTGGGTACCTAAAATATCGATTTTGAGAATGTTTTGGGTATGTATCTTGATACATTCTTACTAGGCGTAGGCAAGTACAGATCGCTTCTGGGACCCCAAAATATCAAATTTTCGGGTGTTTTGAGACTGAATTGAAGATATAAACGGGTACAGAAGATGCATGCACATATTGACACTGGGCTACTAAAATATTGATTTTCAGCATGTTTTGAGCCTGTATTTTTAAAATACTCTAACACGGAGTAGGCATGTACAGATCGCTTCTGGGACCCCAAAATATTGAATTTTTGGGTGTTTTAAGCTTGAATTTGGGATATAAACGGGTACTGAAGATGCATGCACATATCGACTTTTGGGTACCTAAAATATCGATTTTGAGCATGTTTTGGGTCTGTATCTTGAAAACATTCTAACTAGGAGTAGGCATGTACAGATCGCTTCTAGGACCCCAAAATACCGAATTTTCGGGTGTTTTGAGCCTGAATTTGAGATATAAACGGGTACAGATGATGCATGCACATATTGACTTTGGACAATTAAAATATCGGTTTTTAGCATGTTTTGAGCCTATATTTTGAAAACATTTTAGCACTGAGTAGGCATGTACAGATCGCTTCTGGGACCCAAAAATATCGAATTTTAGGGTGTTTTGAGGTTGAATTTGGGATATAAACGGGTGCAAAAGATGTATACACATATAAACTTTGGTCACCTAAAATATCGATTTTTAGCTTGTTTTGGGCCTGTATTTTGAAAATACTCTAACACGGAGTAGGCAAGTACAGATCGCTTCTGGGAACCAAAAATATCGAATTTTTGGGTGTTTTGGGCCTGAATTTGAGATATCGACTTTTGGCACCTAAAATATCGATTTTTATCATATTTTGGGCATATATTTTGAAAATATTCTAGCACTGAGTAGGCATGTACAGATCGCTTCTGGGACCCTAAAATATCGAATTTTCGGGTGTTTTGAGCCTGAATTTGAGATATAAAATGGTACAGAAGATGCATGCACATATCGACTTTTGGGCACCTAAAATATCGATTTTGAGCATGTTTTGGGTCTGTATCTTGAAAACATTCTAACTAGGAGTAGGGATGTACAGATCGCTTCTAGGACCCAAAAATACCGAATTTTCGGTTGTTTTGAGCTTGAATTTGAGATATAAACGGGTACTGAAGATGCATGCAAATATCGACTTTTGGGTACCTAAAATATCGATTTTGAGCGTGTTTTGGGTCTGTATCTTGAAAACATTCTAACTAGGAGTAGGCATGTACAGATCGCTTTGTAGGACACAAAAATACCGAATTTTCGGGTGTTTTGAGCCTCAATTTGAAATATAAACGGGTACAGAAGATGCATGTACATATTGACACTGGGCTACTAAAATCTTGATTTTGAGCATGTTTTGGGCCTGTATTTTTAAAATACTCTAACACGGAGTAGGCATGTACAGATTGCTTCTGGGACCCCAAAATATCGAATTTTCGCGTTTTTTAAGCTTGAATTTGAGATATAAACGGGTCCTGAAGATGCATGCACATATCGACTTTTGGATACCTAAAATATCGATTTTGAGCATGTTTTGGGTCTGTATCTTGATACATTCTAACTAGGAGTAGGCATGTACAGATCGCTTCTGGGACCAAAAAATATCGAATTTTCGGGTATTTTGAGCCTGAATTTGATATATAAACGGGTACAGAAGATGCAAGCACATATTGACTTTGGGCACTTAAAATATTGATTTTCAGCATGTTTTGGGCCTGTATTTTTAAAATACTCTAACACGGAGTAGGCATGTACAGATCGCTTCTGGGACCCCAAAATATCGAATTTTCGGGTGTTTTAAGCTTGAATTTGAGATATAAACGGGTATTGAAGATGCATGCACATATCGACTTTTGGGTACCTAAAATATCGATTTTGAGCATGTTTTGGGTCTGTATCTTCAAAACATTCTAACTAGGAGTAGGCATGTACAGATCGCTTTGTAGGACCCAAAAATACCGAATTTTCTGGTGTTTTGAGCCTGAATTTGAGATATAAACGGGTACAGAAGATGCATGTACATATTGACACTGGGCTCCTAAAATATTGATTATCAGCATGTTTTGGGCCTGTATTTTTAAAATACTCTAACACGGAGCAGGCTTGTACAGATCGCTTCTGGGACCCCAAAATATCGAATTTTCGGGTGTTTTAAGCTTGAATTTGAGATATAAACGGTTACTGAAGATGCATGCACATATCGACTTTTGGGTACCTAAAATATCGATTTTGAGAATGTTTTGGGTATGTATCTTGTTACATTCTTACTAGGAGTAGGCATGTACAGATCGTTTCTGGGACCCAAATATATCGAATTTTCGGGTGTTTTGAGGTTTAATTTGGGATATAAACGGGTGCAGAAGATGCATACACATATTGACTTTGGTCACCTAAAATATCGATTTTCAGCTTGTTTTGGGCCTGTATTTTGAAAATACTCTAACACGGAGTAGGCAAGTACAGATCGCTTCTGGGACCCAAAAATATCGAATTTTTGGGTGTTTTGGGCATGAATTTGAGATATCGACTTTGGGCACTTAAAATATCGATTTTTAGTATATTTTGGGCCTATATTTTGAAAATATTCTAGCACTGAGTAGGCATGTACAGATCGCTTTTGGGACCCCAAAATATCGAATTTTCGGCTGTTTTGAGCCTGAATTTGAGATATAAAAAGGTACAGAAGATGCATGCACATATCGACTTTTGGGCACCTAAAATATCGATTTGAGCATGTTTTGGGTCTTGATCTTGAAAACATTCTAACTAGGAGTAAGGATGTACAGATCGCTTCTAAGACCCAAAAATACCGAATTTTCGGGTGTTTTGAGCTTGAATTTGAGATATAAACGGGTACTGAAGATGCATGCAAATATCGACTTTTGGGTACCTAAAATATCGATTTTGAGCATGTTTTGGGTCTGTATCTTGAAAACATTCTAACTAGGAGTAGGCATGTACAGATCGTTTTGTAGGACAAAAGAATACCGAATTTTCGGGTGTTTTGAGCCTGAATTTGAAATATAAACGGGTACAGAAGATGCATGTACATATTGACACTGGGCTACTAAAATCTTGATTTTGAGCATGTTTTGGGCCTGTATTTTTATAATACTCTAACACGGAGTAGGCATGTACAGATCGCTTCTGGGACCCCAAAATATCGAATTTTCGGGTTTTTTAAGCTTGAATTTGAGATATAAACGGGTCCTGAAGATGCATGCACATATCGACTTTTGGATACCTAAAATATCGATTTTGAGCATGTTTTGGGTCTGTATCTTGATATATTCTAACTAGGAGTAGGCATGTACAGATCGCTTCTGGGACCCAAAAATATCGAATTTTCGGGTATTTTGAGCCTGAATTTGAGATATAAACGGGTACAGAAGATGCATGCACATATTGACTTTGGGCACTTAAAATATTGATTTTCAGCATGTTTTGGGCCTGTATTTTTAAAATACTCTAACACGGAGTAGGCATGTACAGATCGCTTCTGGGACCCCAAAATATCGAATTTTCGGGTGTTTTAAGCTTGAATTTGAGATATAAACGGGTACTGAAGATGCATGCACATATCGACTTTTGGGTACCTAAAATATCGATTTTGAGCATGTTTTGGGTCTGTATCTTCAAAACATTCTAACTAGGAGTAGGCATGTACAGATCGCTTTGTAGGACCAAAAAATACCGAATTTTCGGGTGTTTTGAGCTTGAATTTGAGATATAAACGGGTACAGAAGATTCATGTACATATTGACACTGGGCTCCTAAAATATTGATTTTCAGCATGTTTTGGGCCTGTATTTTTAAAATACTCTAACACGGAGCAGGCTTATACAGATCGCTTCTGGGACCCCAAAATATCGAATTTTCGGGTGTTTTAAGTTTGAATTTGAGATATAAACGGGTACTGAAGATGCATTCACATATCGACTTTTGGGTACCTAAAATATCGATTTTGAGAATGTTTTGGGTATGTATCTTGATACATTCTTACTAGGAGTAGGCATGTACAGATCGCTTCTGGGACCCAAATATATTGAATTTTCGGGTGTTTTGAGGTTTAATTTGGGATATAAACGTGTGCAGAAGATGCATACACATATTGACTTTGGTCACCTAAAATATCGATTTTCAGCTTGTTTTGGGCCTGTATTTTGAAAATACTCTAACACAGAGTAGGCAAGTACAGATCGCTTCTGGGACCCCAAAATATCGAATTTTTGGATGTTTTGGGCCTGAATTTGAGATATCGACTTTGGGCACCTAAAATATCGATTTTTAGCTTTTTTTCGGCCTATATTTTGAAAATATTCTAGCACTGAGTAAGCATGTACAGATCGCTTCTGGGACCCAAAAATATCGAATTTTCGGGTGTTTTGAGCCTGAATTTGAGATATAAACGGGTACAGAAGATTCATGCACATATTGACTTTGGGCACCTAAAATATCGATTTTTAGCATGTTTTGGGCCTGTATTTTGAAAATATTCTAGCACTGAGTAGGCATGTACAGATCGCTTCTGGGACCCCAAAATATCAAATTTTCGGATGTTTTGAGCCTGAATTGAAGATATAAACGGGTACAGAAGATGCATGCACATATTGACACTGGGCTACTAAAATATTGATTTTCAGCATGTTTTGAGCCTGTATTTTTAAAATACTCTAAAACGGAGTAGGCATGTACAGATCGCTTCGGGGACCCCAAAATATCGAATTTTCGGGTGTTTTAAGCTTGAATTTGAGATATAAACGGGTACTGAAGATGCATGCACATATCGACTTTTGGGTAACTAAAATATCGATTTTGAGCATGTTTTGGGTCTGTATCTTGAAAACATTCTAACAAGGAGTAGGCATGTACAGATCGCTTCTAGGACCCAAAAATACCGAATTTTCGGGTGTTTTGAGCCTGAATTTGAGATATAAACGGGTACAGATGATGCATGCACATAATGACTTTGGACACTTAAAATATCAGTTTTTAGCATGTTTTGAGCCTATATTTTGAAAACATTTTAGCACTGAGTAGCCATGTACAGATCGCTTCTGGGACCCCAAAATATCGAATTTTCGGGTGTTTTGAGCCTGAATTTGAGATATAAAAAGGTACAGAAGATGCATGCACATATCGACTTTTGGGCACCTAAAATATCGATTTTGAGCATGTTTTGGGTCTGTATCTTGAAAACATTCTAACTAGGAGTAGGGATGTACAGATCGCTTCTAGGACCCAAAAATATCGAATTTTCGGGTGTTTTGAGCCTGAATTTGAGATATAAACGGGTACAGAAGATGCATGCACATATTGACTTTGGGCACCTCAAATATTAATTTTCAGCATGTTTTGGGCCTGTATTTTTAAAATACTCTAACACGGAGTAGGCAAGTACAGATCGCTTCTGGGACCCAAAAATATCGAATTTTTGGGTGTTTTGGGCCTGAATTTGAGATATCGACTTTGGGCACCTAAAATATCGATTTTTAGCATATTTTGGGCCTATATTTTGAAAATATTCTAGCACTGAGTAGGCATGTACAGATCGCTTCTGGGACCCCAAAATATCGAATTTTCGGGTGTTTTGAGCCTGAATTTGAGATATAAAAAGATACAGAAGATGCATGCACATATCGACTTTTGGGCACCTAAAATATCGATTTTGAGCATGTTTTGGGTCTGTATCTTGAAAACATTCTAACTAGGAGTAGGGATGTACAGATCGCTTCTAGGACCCAAAAATATCGAATTTTCGGGTATTTTTAGCCTGAATTTGAGATATAAACGGGTACATAAGATGCATGCACATATTGACTTTGGGCACCTCAAATATTGATTTTAAGCATGTTTTGGGCCTGTATTTTTAAAATACTCTAACAAGGAGTAGGCATTTACAGATTGCTTCTGGGACCCCAAAATATCGAATTTACGGGTGTTTTAAGCTTGAATTTGAGATATAAACGGGTACTGAAGATGCATGCACATATTGACTTTTGGGTACCTAAAATATCGATTTTGAGCATGTTTTGTGTATGTATCTTGAAAACATTCTAACTAGGAGTAGGCATGTACAGATCGCTTCTAGGACCCAATAATATCGAATTTTCGGGTGTTTTGAGCCTGATTTTGAGATATAAACGGGTACAGAAGATGCATGCACATATCCACTTTGGACACTTAAAATATCGATTTTTAGCATGTTTTGAGCCTGTATCTGAGTAGGCATGTATAGATCGCTTCTGGGACCCCAAAATATCGAATTTTCGGGTGTTTGGAGCCTGAATTTGAGATATAATCGGGTACAGAAGATGCATGCACATATCGACTTTTGGGCACCTAAAAGATCGATTTTCAGTATGTTTAGGGCCTGTATTTTGAAAAAACTCTAACACGGAGTAGGCATGTGCAGTTCGCTTCTGGGACACCAAAATATCGAATTTTTGGGTGTTTTGGGCATGAATTTGAGATATCGACTTTGGGCACCTAAAAAATCGATTTTTAGCATGTTTTGGGCCTATATTTTGAAAATATTCTAGCACTAAGTAGGCATGTACAGATCACTTCTGGGACCCCAAAATATCAATTTTTTCGGGTGATTTGATTTTGAATGTGGGATATTAACGGGTGCAGAATATGCATACCCATATTGACTTTTGTCACCTAAAATATCGATTTTCAGCTTGTTTTGGGCCTTTATTTTGAAAATACTCTAACACGGAGTAGGCATGTACAGATTGCTTCTGGAACCCCAAAATATCGAATTTTTGGGTGTTTTGGACCTGAATTTGAGATATCGACTTTGGGCACCTAAAATATCGGTTTTTAGCGTGTTTTCGGCCTATATTTTGAAAATATTCAAGCACTGAGTATGCATGTACAGTTTGCTTCTGGGACCCCAAAATATCGAATTTTCGGGTGTTTTGAGCATGAATTTGAGATATAAAAAGGTACAGAAGATGCATGCACATATCGACTTTTGGGCACCTAAAATATCGATTTTGAGCATGTTTTGGGTCTGTATCTTGAAAACATTCTAACTAGGAGTAGGGATGTACAGATCGCTTCTAGGAACCAAAAATTTGGATTTTTCGGGTGTTTTGAGCCGGAATTTGAGATATAAACGGGTACAGAAGATGCATGCACATATTGACTTTGTACACCTCAAATATTGATTTTCAGCATGTTTTGGGCCTGTATTTTTAAAATACTCTAACACGGAGTAGGCATATACAGTTCGCTTCTGGGACCCCAAAATATCGAATTTACGGGTGTTTTAAACTTGAATTTGAGATATAAACGGGTACTGAAGATGCATGCACATATTGACTTTGGGTACCTAAAATATCGATTTTGAGCATGTTTTGGGACTGTATCTTGAAAACATTCTAACTAGGAGTAGGCATGTACAGATCGCTTCTAGGACCCAATAATACCGAATTTTCGGGTGTTTTGAGCCTGAATATGAGATATAAACGGGTACAGAAGATGCATGCACATATCCACTTTGGACACTTATAATATCGATTTTTAGCATGTTTTCAGCCTGTATCTGAGTAGGCATGTATAGATCGCTTCTGGGACCCCAAAATATCGAATTTTCGGGTGTTTTGGGCCTAAATTTGAGATATCGACTTTGGGCACTTAAAATATTGATTTTTAGCATGTTTTGGGCCTATATTTTGAAAATATTCTAGCACTGAGTAGGCATGTACAGATCGCTTCTGTGACCCCAAAATATCGAATTTTCGGGTGTTTTGAGCCTGAATTTGAGATATAAACGGGTACAGATGATGCATGAACATATCGACTTTGGACACTTAAAATATCGGTTTTTAGCATGTTTTTAGCCTATATTTTGAAAACATTCTAGCACTGAGTAGGCATGTACAGATCGCTTCTGGGACCCCAAAATATCGAATTTTTGAGTGTTTTGGGCCTGAATTTGAGATATCGACTATTGGCACCTAAAATATCGATTTTTAGCATGTTTTGGGCCTATATTTTGAAAATATTCTAGCACTGAGTAGGCATGTACAGATCGCTTCTGGGACCCCAAAATATCGAATTTTCGGGTAATTCGAGCCTGAATTTGTGATATAAACGGGTACAGAAGATGCATGCACATTTCGACTTTTGGGTACCTAAAATATCGATTTTGAGCATGTTTTGGGTATGTATCTTGATACATTCTTACTAGGAGTAGGCATGTACAGATCGCTTCTGGGACCCAAAAATATTAAATTTTCGGGTGTTTTGAGGTTTAATTTGGGATATAAACGGGTGCAGAAGATGCATACACATATTGACTTTGGTCACCTAAAATATCGATTTTCAGCTTGTTTTGGGCCTGTATTTTGAAAATACTCTAACACGGAGTAGGCAAGTACAGATCGCTTCTGGGACCCCAAAATATCGAATTTTTGGGTGTTTTGGGCCTGAATTTGAGATATCGACTTTTGGCACCTAAAATATCGATTTTTAGCATGTTTTTGGCCTATATTTTGAAAATATTCTAGCACTGAGTAGGCATGTACAGATCGCTTCAGGGACTCCAAAATATCGAATTTTCGGGTAATTTGAGCCTGAATTTGTGATATAAACGGGTACAGAAGATGCATGTACATATTGACTTTGGTCACCTAAAATATCGATTTTCAGCATGTTTTGAGACTGTATTTTTAAAATACTCTAACACAGAGTAGGCATGTACAGATCGCTTCTGGGACCCCAAAATATCGAATTTTCGAGTGTTTTAGGCTTGAATTTGAGATATAAACGGGTACTGAAGATGCATGCACATATCGACTTTTGGGTACCTAAAATATCGATTTTGAGCATGTTTTGGGTCTGTATCTTGAAAACATTCTAACTTGGAGTAGGCATGTACAGATAGCTTTTAGGACCCAAAAATACCGAATTTTTGGGTGTTTTGAGCCTGAATTTGAGATAAAAAAGAGGACGGATGATGCATGCACATATCGACTTGGGACACATATAATATCGGTTTTTAGCATGTTTTTAGCCTATATTTTGAAAAGATTCTAGCACTGAGTAGGCATGTACAGATCGCTTCTGGGACCCTAAAATATCGAATCTTTGGGTGTTTTGGGCCTGAATTTGAGATATCGACTTTGGGCACTAAAATATCGATTTTTAGCATGTTTTGGACCTATATTTTGAAAATATTCTAGCAATGAGTAGGCATGTACAGATCGCTTCTGGGACCCCAAAATATCGAATTTTCGGGTCTTTTGAGCCTGAATTTGAGATATAAACGGGTACAGATGATGCATGCACATATCGACTTTGGACACTTAAAATATCGGTTTTTAGCATGTTTTTAGCCTATATTTTGAAAACATTCTAGCACTGAGTAGGCATGTAAAGATCGCTTCTGGGACCCCAAAATATTGTATTTTTGGGTGTTTTGGGCCTGAATTTGAGATATCGTCTTTGGGCACTTAAAATATCGATTTTTAGCATGTTTTGGGCCTATATTTTGAAAATATTCTAGCACTGAGTAGGCATGTACAGATCGCTTCTGGGACCCCAAAATATCGAATTTTCGGGTAATTTGAGCCTGAATTTGTGATATAAACGGGTACAGAAGATGCATGCACATTTCGACTTTTGGGTACCTAAAATATCGATTTTGAGCATGTTTTGGGTATGTATCTTGATACATTCTTACTAGGAGTAGGCATGTACAGATCGCTTCTGGGACCCAAAAATATTAAATTTTCGGGTGTTTTGAGGTTTAATTTGGGATATAAACGGGTGCAGAAGATGCATACACATATTGACTTTGTTCACCTAAAATATCGATTTTCAGCTTGTTTTGGTCCTGTATTTTGAAAATACTCTAACACGGAGTAGGCAAGTACAGATCGCTTCTGGGACCCCAAAATATCGAATTTTTGGGTGTTTTGGGCCTGAATTTGAGATATCGACTTTTGGCACCTAAAATATCGATTTTTAGCATGTTTTTGGCCTATATTTTGAAAATATTCTAGCACTGAGTAGGCATGTACAGATCGCTTCAGGGACCCCAAAATATCGAATTTTCGGGTAATTTGAGCCTGAATTTGTGATATAAACGGGTACAGAAGATGCATGTACATATTGACTTTGGTCACCTAAAATATCGATTTTCAGCATGTTTTGAGACTGTATTTTTAAAATACTCTAACACGGAGTAGGCATGTACAGATCGCTTCTGGGACCCCAAAATATCGAATTTTCGAGTGTTTTAGGCTTGAATTTGAGATATAAACGGGTACTGAAGATGCATGCACATATCGACTTTTGGGTACCTAAAATATCGATTTTGAGCATGTTTTGGGTCTGTATCTTGATAACATTCTAACTAGGAGTAGGCATGTACAGATAGCTTCTAGGACCCAAAAATACCGAATTTTCGGGTGTTTTGTGCCTGAATTTGAGATAAAAAAGGGGACGGATGATGCATGCACATATCGACTTGGGACACATATAATATCGGTTTTTAGCATGTTTTTAGCCTATATTTTGAAAAGATTCTAGCACTGAGTAGGCAAGTACAGATCGCTTCTGGGACCCCAAAATATCGAATTTTGGGTGTTTTGGGCCTGAATTTGAGATATCGACTTTGGGCACCTAAAATATCGATTTTTAGCATGTTTTGGGCCTATATTTTGAAAATATTCTAGCACTGAG
This sequence comes from Petrolisthes cinctipes, assembly GCA_033782935.1. Lineage (NCBI taxonomy): Eukaryota > Metazoa > Arthropoda > Malacostraca > Decapoda > Porcellanidae > Petrolisthes > Petrolisthes cinctipes. The sequence goes on from JAWQEG010001185.1 coordinate 1,087,926, forward strand.
TAGGCATGTACAGATCGCTTCTGGGACCCCAAAATATCGAATTTTCGGGTGTTTTGAGCCTAAATTTGAGATATAAACGGGTACAGATGATGCATGCACATATCGAGTTTGGACACTTAAAATATCGGTTTTTAGCATGTTTTTAGCCTATATTTTGAAAACATTCTAGCACTGAGTAGGCATGTGAAGATCGCTTCTGGGACCTCAAAATATCGAATTTTTGGGTGTTTTGGGCCTGAATTTGAGATATCGACATTGGGCACCTAAAATATCGATTTTTAGCATGTTTTGGGCCTATATTTTGAAAATATTCTAGCACTGAGTAGGCATGTACAGATCGCTTCTGGGACCCCAAAATATCGAATTTTCGGGTGTTTGAACCTGAATTTGAGATATAAACAGGTACAGAAGATGCATGCACATATCGACTTTTGGGCACCTAAAATATCGATTTTGAGCATGTTTTGGGTCTGTATCTTGAAAACATTCTAACTAAGAGTAAGGATGTACAGATCGCTTCTAAGACCCAAAAATACCGAATTTTCGGGTGTTTTGAGCCTGAATTTGAGATATAAACAGGTACAAAAGATGCATGCACATATTGACTTTGGGCACCTAAAATATTTATTTTCAGCATGTTTTGGGCCTGTATTTTTAAAATACTCTAACAAGGAGTAGGCATTTACAGATTGCTTCTGGGACCCCAAAATATCGAATTTACGGGTGTTTTAAGCTTGAATTTGAGATATAAACGGGTACTGAAGATGCATGCACATATTGACTTTTGGGTACCTAAAATATCGATTTTGAGCATGTTTTGGGTCTGTATCTTGAAAACATTCTAACTAGGAATAGGCATGTACAGATCGCTTCTAGGACCCAATAATATCGAATTTTCGGGTGTTTGGAGCCTGAATTTGAAATATAATCGGTTACAGAAGATGCATGCACATATCGACTTTTGGGCACCTAAAACATCGATTTTTAGTATGTTTAGGGCCTGTATTTTGAAAAAACTCTAACACGGAGTAGGCATGTACAGTTCGCTTCTGGGACACCAAAATATCGAATTTTTGGGTGTTTTGGGCATGAATTTGAGATATCGACTTTGGGCACCTAAAAAATCGATTTTTAGCATGTTTTGGGCCTATATTTTGAAAATATTCTAGCACTAAGTAGGCATGTACAGATCACTTCTGGGACCCCAAAATATCAATTTTTTCGGGTGATTTGATTTTGAATTTGGGATATAAACGGGTGCAGAATATGCATACACATATTGACTTTTGTCACCTAAAATATCGATTTTCAGCTTGTTTTGGGCCTTTATTTTGAAAATACTCTAACACGGAGTAGGCATGTACAGATTGCTTCTGGAACCCCAAAATATCGAATTTTTGGGTGTTTTGGACCTGAATTTGAGATATCGACTTTGGGCACCTAAAATATCGATTTTTAGCGTGTTTTCGGCCTATATTTTGAAAATATTCAAGCACTGAGTAGGCATGTACAGTTCGCTTCTGGGACCCCAAAATATCGAATTTTCGGGTGTTTTGAGCCTGAATTTGAGATATAAAAAGGTACAGAAGATGCATGCACATATCGACTTTTGGGCACCTAAAATATCGATTTTGAGCATGTTTTGGGTCTGTATCTTGAAAACATTCTAACTAGGAGTAGGGATGTACAGATCGCTTCTAGGACCCAAAAATTTGGATTTTTCGAGTGTTTTGAGCCGGAATTTGAGATATAAACGGGTACAGAAGATTCATGCACATATTGACTTTGTGCACCTCAAATATTGATTTTCAGCATGTTTTGGGCCTGTATTTTTAAAATACTCTAACACGGAGTAGGCATATACAGATCGCTTCTGGGACCCCAAAATATCGAATTTACGGGTGTTTTAAGCTTGAATTTGAGATATAAACGGGTACTGAAGATGCATGCACATATTGACTTTGGGTACCTAAAATATCGATTTTGAGCATGTTTTGGGTCTGTATCTTGAAAACATTCTAACTAGGAGTAGGCATGTACAGATCGCTTCAAGGACCCAATAATACCGAATTTTCGGGTGTTTTGAGCCTGAATTTGAGATATAAACGGGTACAGAAGATGCATGCACATATCCACTTTGGACACTTATAATATCGATTTTTAGCATGTTTTCAGCCTGTATCTGAGTAGGCATGTATAGATCGCTTCTGGGACCCCAAAATATCGAATTTTCGGGTGTTTTGGGACTAAATTTGAGATATCGACTTTGGGCACTTAAAATATTGATTTTTAGCATGTTTTGGGCCTATATTTTGAAAATATTCTAGCACTGAGTAGGCATGTACAGATCGCTTCTGGGACCCCAAAATATCGAATTTTCGGGTGTTTTGAGCCTGAATTTGAGATATAAACGGGTACAGATGATGCATGAACATATCGACTTTGGACACTTAAAATATCGGTTTTTAGCATGTTTTTATCCTATATTTTGAAAACATTCTAGCACTGAGTAGGCATGTAAAGATCGCTTCTGGGAACCCAAAATATCGAATTTTTGAGTGTTTTGGGCCTGAATTTGAGATATCGACTTTTGGCACCTAAAATATCGATTTTTAGCATGTTTTGGGCCTATATTTTGAAAATATTCTAGCACTGAGTAGGCATGTACAGATCGCTTCAGGGACCCCAAAATATCGAATTTTCGGGTAATTTGAGCCTGAATTTGTGATATAAACGGGTACAGAAGATGCATGTACATATTGACTTTGGTCACCTAAAATATCGATTTTCAGCATGTATTGAGACTGTATTTTTAAAATACTCTAACACGAAGTAGGCATGTACAGATCGCTTCTGGGACCCCAAAATATCGAATTTTCGAGAGTTTTAGGCTTGAATTTGAGATATAAACGGGTACTGAAGATGCATGCACATATCGACTTTTGGGTACCTAAAATATCGATTTTGAGCATGTTTTGGGTCTGTATCTTGAAAACATTCTAACTAGGAGTAGGCATGTACAGATAGCTTTTAGGACCCAAAAATACCGAATTTTTGGGTGTTTTGAGCATGAATTTGAGATAAAAAAGAGGACGGATGATGCATGCACATATCGACTTGGGACACTTATAATATCGGTTTTTAGCATGTTTTTAGCCTATATTTTGAAAAGATTCTAGCACTGAGTAGGCATGTACAGATCGCTTCTGGGACCCCAAAATATCGAATCTTTGGGTGTTTTGGGCCTGAATTTGAGATATCGACTTTGGGCACTAAAATATCGATTTTTAGCATGTTTTGGGCCTATATTTTGAAAATATTCTAGCACTGAGTAGGCATGTACAGATCGCTTCTGGGACCCCAAAATATCGAATTTTCGGGTGTTTTGAGCCTGAATTTGAGATATAAACGGGTACAGATGATGCATGCACATATCGACTTTGGACACTTAAAATATCGGTTTTTAGCATGTTTTTAGCCTATAATTTGAAAACATTCTAGCACTGAGTAGGCATGTAAAGATCGCTTCTGGGACCCCAAAATATTGTATTTTTGGGTGTTTTGGGCCTGAATTTGAGATATCGACTTTGGGGACCTAAAATATCGATTTTTAGCATGTTTTGGGCCTATACTTTGAAAATATTCTAGCACTGAGTAGGCATGTACAGATCGCTTCTGGGACCCCAAAATATCGAATTTTCGGGTAATTTGAGCCTGAATTTGGTATATAAACGGGTACAGAAGATGCATGTACATATTGACTTTGGGCACCTAAAATATCGATTTTCAGCATGTTTTGAGACTGTATTTTTAAAATACTCTAACACGGAGTAGGCATGTACAGATCGCTTCTGGGACCCCAAAATATCGAATTTTCGGGTGTTTTAGGCTTGAATTTGAGATATAAACGGGTACTGAAGATGCATGCACATATCGACTTTTGGGTACCTAAAATATCGATTTTGAGCATGTTTTGGGTCTGTATCTTGATAACATTCTAACTAGGAGTAGGCATGTACAGATAGCTTCTAGGACCCAAAAATACCGAATTTTCGGGTGTTTTGTGCCTGAATTTGAGATATACACGGGTACAGATGATGCATGCACATATCGAGTTTGGACACTTAAAATATCGGTTTTTAGCATGTTTTTAGCCTATATTTTGAAAAGATTCTAGCACTGAGTAGGCATGTGAAGATCGCTTCTGGGACCCAAAAATATCGAATTTTTGGGTGTTTTGGGCCTGAATTTGAGATATCTACATTGGGCACCTAAAATATCGATTTTTAGCATGTTTTGGGCCTATATTTTGAAAATATTTTAGCACTGAGTAGGCATGTACAGATCGTTTCTGGGACCCCAAAATATCGAATTTTCGGGTATTTGAACCGGAATTTGAGATATAAACAGGTACAGAAGATGCATGCACATATCGACTTTTGGGCAACTAAAATATCGATTTTGAGCATATTTTGGGTCTGTATCTTGAAAACATTCTAACTAAGAGTAAGGATGTACAGATCGCTTCTAAGACCCAAAAATACCGAATTTTCGGGTGTTTTGAGCCTGAATTTGAGATATAAACAGGTACATAAGATGCATGCACATATTGACTTTGGGCACCTAAAATATTTATTTTCAGCATGTTTTGGGCCTGTATTTTTAAAATACTCTAACACGGAGTAGGCATGTACAGATCGCTTTTGGGACAACAAAATATCGAATTTTCGGGTGTTTTAAGCTTGAATTTGAGATATAAACGGGCACTGAAGATGCATGCACATATCGACTTTTGGGTACCTAAAATATCGATTTTGAGCATGTTTTGGGTATGTATCTTGATACATTCTTACTAGGAGTAGGCATGTACAGATCGCTTCTGGGACCCAAAAATATCGAATTTTCGGGTGTTTTGAGGTTTAATTTGGGATATAAACGGGTGCAGAAGATGAATACATATATTGACTTTGGTCACCTAAAATATCGATTTTCAGCTTGTTTTGGGCCTGTATTTTGAAAATACTCTAACACGGAGTAGGCAAGTACAGATCGCTTCTGGGACCCCAAAATATCGAATTTTTGGGTGTTTTGGGCCGGAATTTGAGATATCGACTTTTGGCACCTAAAATATCGATTTTTAGCATGTTTTTGGCCTATATTTTGAAAATATTCTAGCACTGAGTAGGCATGTACAGATCGCTTCTAGGAGCCCAAAATATCGAATTTTCGAGTGTTTTAGGCTTGAATTTGAGATATAAACGGGTACTGAAGATGCATGCACATATCGACTTTGGGTACCTAAAATATCGATTTTGAGCATGTTTTGGGTCTGTATCTTGAAAACATTCTAACTAGGAGTAGGCATGTACAGATAGCTTTTAGGACCCAAAAATACCGAATTTTTGGGTGTTTTGAGCCTGAATTTGAGATAAAAAAGAGGACGGATGATGCATGCACATATCGACTTGGGACACTTATAATATCGGTTTTTAGCATGTTTTTAGCCTATATATTGAAAAGATTCTAGCACTGAGTAGGCATGTACAGATCGCTTCTGGGACCCCAAAATATCGAATCTTTGGGTGTTTTGAGCCTGAATTTGAGATATCGACTTTGGGCACTAAAATATCGATTTTTAGCATGTTTTGGGCCTATATTTTGAAAATATTCTAGCACTGAGTAGGCATGTACAGATCGCTTCTGGGACCCCAAAATATCGAATTTTCGGGTGTTTTGAGGCTGAATTTGAGATATAAACGGGTACAGATGATGCATGCACATATCGACTTTGGACACTTAAAATATCGGTTTTTAGCATGTTTTTAGCCTATATTTTGAAAACATTCTAGCACTGAGTAGGCATGTAAATATCGCTTCTGGGACCCCAAAATATTGAATTTTTGGGTGTTTTGGGCCTGAATTTGAGATATCGACTTTGGGCACCTAAAATATCGATTTTTAGCATGTTTTGGGCCTATATTTTGAAAATATTCTAGCACTGAGTAGGCATATCGAATTTTCGGGTAATTTGAGCCTGAATTTGTGATATAAACGGGTACAGAAGATGCATGCACATTTCGACTTTTGGGTACCTAAAATATCGATTTTGAGCATGTTTTGGGTATGTATCTTGATACATTCTTACTAGGAGTAGGCATGTACAGATCGCTTCTGGGACCCAAAAATATTAAATTTTCGGGTGTTTTGAGGTTTAATTTGGGATATAAACGGGTGCAGAAGATGCATACACATATTGACTTTGGTCACCTAAAATATCGATTTTCAGCTTGTTTTGGGCCTGTATTTTGAAAATAATCTAACACGGAGTAGGCAAGTACAGATCGCTTCTGGGACCCCAAAATATCGAATTTTTGGGTGTTTTGGGCCTGAATTTGAGATATCGACTTTTGGCACCTAAAATATCGATTTTTAGCATGTTTTTGGCCTATATTTTGAAAATATTCTAGCACTGAGTAGGCATGTACAGATCGCTTCAGGGACCCCAAAATATCGAATTTTCGGGTAATTTGAGCCTGAATTTGTGATATAAACGGGTACAGAAGATGCATGTACATATTGACTTTGGTCACCTAAAATATCGATTTTCAGCATGTTTTGAGACTGTATTTTTAAAATACTCTAACACGGAGTAGGCATGTACAGATCGCTTCTGGGACCCCAAAATATCGAATTTTCGAGTGTTTTAGGCTTGAATTTGAGATATAAACGGGTACTGAAGATGCATGCACATATCGACTTTTGGGAACCTAAAATATCGATTTTGAGCATGTTTTGGGTCTGTATCTTGATAACATTCTAACTAGGAGTAGGCATGTACAGATAGCTTCTAGGACCCAAAAATACCGAATTTTCGGGTGTTTTGTGCCTGAATTTGAGATAAAAAAGGGGACGGATGATGCATGCACATATCGACTTGGGACACATATAATATCGGTTTTTAGCATGTTTTTAGCCTATATTTTGAAAAGATTCTAGCACTGAGTAGGCAAGTACAGATCGCTTCTGGGACCCCAAAATATCGAATTTTTGGGTGTTTTGGGCCTGAATTTGAGATATCGACTTTGGGCACCTAAAATATCGATTTTTAGCATGTTTTGGGCCTATATTTTGAAAATATTCTAGCACTGAGTAGGCATGTACAGATCGCTTCTGGGACCCCAAAATATCGAATTTTCGGGTGTTTTGAGCCTAAATTTGAGATATAAACGGGTACAGATGATGCATGCACATATCGAGTTTGGACACTTAAAATATCGGTTTTTAGCATGTTTTTAGCCTATATTTTGAAAACATTCTAGCACTGAGTAGGCATGTGAAGATCGCTTCTGGGACCCCAAAATATCGAATTTTTGGGTGTTTTGGGCCTGAATTTGAGATATCGACATTGGGCACCTAAAATATCGATTTTTAGCATGTTTTGGGCCTATATTTTGAAAATATTCTAGCACTGAGTAGGCATGTACAGATCGCTTCTGGGACCCCAAAATATCGAATTTTCGGGTGTTTGAACCTGAATTTGAGATATAAACAGGTACAGAAGATGCATGCACATATCGACTTTTGGGCACCTAAAATATCGATTTTGAGCATGTTTTGGGTCTGTATCTTGAAAACATTCTAACTAAGAGTAAGGATGTACAGATCGCTTCTAAGACCCAAAAATACCGAATTTTCGGGTGTTTTGAGCCTGAATTTGAGATATAAACAGGTACAAAAGATGCATGAACATATTGACTTTGGGCACCTAAAATATTTATATTCAGCATGTTTTGGGCCTGTATTTTTAAAATACTCTAACTAGGAGTAGGCATTTACAGATTGCTTCTGGGACCCCAAAATATCGAATTTACGGGTGTTTTAAGCTTGAATTTGAGATATAAACGGGTACTGAAGATGCATGCACATATTGACTTTTGGGTACCTAAAATATCGATTTTGAGCATGTTTTGGGTCTGTATCTTGAAAACATTCTAACTAGGAATAGGCATGTACAGATCGCTTCTAGGACCCAATAATATCGAATTTTCGGGTGTTTGGAGCCTGAATTTGAAATATAATCGGTTACAGAAGATGCATGCACATATCGACTTTTGGGCACCTAAAACATCGATTTTTAGTATGTTTAGGGCCTGTATTTTGAAAAAACTCTAACACGGAGTAGGCATGTACAGTTCGCTTCTGGGACACCAAAATATCGAATTTTTGGGTGTTTTGGGCATGAATTTGAGATATCGACTTTGGGCACCTAAAAAATCGATTTTTAGCATGTTTTGGGCCTATATTTTGAAAATATTCTAGCACTAAGTAGGCATGTACAGATCACTTCTGGGACCCCAAAATATCAATTTTTTCGGGTGATTTGATTTTGAATTTGGGATATAAACGGGTGCAGAATATGCATACACATATTGACTTTTGTCACCTAAAATATCGATTTTCAGCTTGTTTTGGGCCTTTATTTTGAAAATACTCTAACACGGAGTAGGCATGTACAGATTGCTTCTGGAACCCCAAAATATCGAATTTTTGGGTGTTTTGGACCTGAATTTGAGATATCGACTTTGGGCACCTAAAATATCGATTTTTAGCGTGTTTTCGGCCTATATTTTGAAAATATTCAAGCACTGAGTAGGCATGTACAGTTCGCTTCTGGGACCCCAAAATATCGAATTTTCGGGTGTTTTGAGCCTGAATTTGAGATATAAAAAGGTACAGAAGATGCATGCACATATCGACTTTTGGGCACCTAAAATATCGATTTTGAGCATGTTTTGGGTCTGTATCTTGAAAACATTCTAACTAGGAGTAGGGATGTACAGATCGCTTCTAGGACCCAAAAATTTGGATTTTTCGAGTGTTTTGAGCCGGAATTTGAGATATAAACGGGTACAGAAGATTCATGCACATATTGACTTTGTGCACCTCAAATATTGATTTTCAGCATGTTTTGGGCCTGTATTTTTAAAATACTCTAACACGGAGTAGGCATATACAGATCGCTTCTGGGACCCCAAAATATCGAATTTACGGGTGTTTTAAGCTTGAATTTGAGATATAAACGGGTACTGAAGATGCATGCACATATTGACTTTGGGTACCTAAAATATCGATTTTGAGCATGTTTTGGGTCTGTATCTTGAAAACATTCTAACTAGGAGTAGGCATGTACAGATCGCTTCAAGGACCCAATAATACCGAATTTTCGGGTGTTTTGAGCCTGAATTTGAGATATAAACGGGTACAGAAGATGCATGCACATATCCACTTTGGACACTTATAATATCGATTTTTAGCATGTTTTCAGCCTGTATCTGAGTAGGCATGTATAGATCGCTTCTGGGACCCCAAAATATCGAATTTTCGGGTGTTTTGGGACTAAATTTGAGATATCGACTTTGGGCACTTAAAATATTGATTTTTAGCATGTTTTGGGCCTATATTTTGAAAATATTCTAGCACTGAGTAGGCATGTACAGATCGCTTCTGGGACCCCAAAATATCGAATTTTCGGGTGTTTTGAGCCTGAATTTGAGATATAAACGGGTACAGATGATGCATGAACATATCGACTTTGGACACTTAAAATATCGGTTTTTAGCATGTTTTTATCCTATATTTTGAAAACATTCTAGCACTGAGTAGGCATGTAAAGATCGCTTCTGGGACCCCAAAATATCGAATTTTTGAGTGTTTTGGGCCTGAATTTGAGATATCGACTTTTGGCACCTAAAATATCGATTTTTAGCATGTTTTGGGCCTATATTTTGAAAATATTCTAGCACTGAGTAGGCATGTACAGATCGCTTCAGGGACCCCAAAATATCGAATTTTCGGGTAATTTGAGCCTGAATTTGTGATATAAACGGGTACAGAAGATGCATGTACATATTGACTTTGGTCACCTAAAATATCGATTTTCAGCATGTATTGAGACTGTATTTTTAAAATACTCTAACACGAAGTAGGCATGTACAGATCGCTTCTGGGACCCCAAAATATCGAATTTTCGAGAGTTTTAGGCTTGAATTTGAGATATAAACGGGTACTGAAGATGCATGCACATATCGACTTTTGGGTACCTAAAATATCGATTTTGAGCATGTTTTGGGTCTGTATCTTGAAAACATTCTAACTAGGAGTAGGCATGTACAGATAGCTTTTAGGACCGAAAAATACCGAATTTTTGGGTGTTTTGAGCATGAATTTGAGATAAAAAAGAGGACGGATGATGCATGCACATATCGACTTGGGACACTTATAATATCGGTTTTTAGCATGTTTTTAGCCTATATTTTGAAAAGATTCTAGCACTGAGTAGGCATGTACAGATCGCTTCTGGGACCCCAAAATATCGAATCTTTGGGTGTTTTGGGCCTGAATTTGAGATATCGACTTTGGGCACTAAAATATCGATTTTTAGCATGTTTTGGGCCTATATTTTGAAAATATTCTAGCACTGAGTAGGCATGTACAGATCGCTTCTGGGACCCCAAAATATCGAATTTTCGGGTGTTTTGAGCCTGAATTTGAGATATAAACGGGTACAGATGATGCATGCACATATCGACTTTGGACACTTAAAATATCGGTTTTTAGCATGTTTTTAGCCTATAATTTGAAAACATTCTAGCACTGAGTAGGCATGTAAAGATCGCTTCTGGGACCCCAAAATATTGTATTTTTGGGTGTTTTGGGCCTGAATTTGAGATATCGACTTTGGGGACCTAAAATATCGATTTTTAGCATGTTTTGGGCCTATACTTTGAAAATATTCTAGCACTGAGTAGGCATGTACAGATCGCTTCTGGGACCCCAAAATATCGAATTTTCGGGTAATTTGAGCCTGAATTTGGTATATAAACGGGTACAGAAGATGCATGTACATATTGACTTTGGGCACCTAAAATATCGATTTTCAGCATGTTTTGAGACTGTATTTTTAAAATACTCTAACACGGAGTAGGCATGTACAGATCGCTTCTGGGACCCCAAAATATCGAATTTTCGGGTGTTTTAGGCTTGAATTTGAGATATAAACGGGTACTGAAGATGCATGCACATATCGACTTTTGGGTACCTAAAATATCGATTTTGAGCATGTTTTGGGTCTGTATCTTGATAACATTCTAACTAGGAGTAGGCATGTACAGATAGCTTCTAGGACCCAAAAATACCGAATTTTCGGGTGTTTTGTGCCTGAATTTGAGATATACACGGGTACAGATGATGCATGCACATATCGAGTTTGGACACTTAAAATATCGGTTTTTAGCATGTTTTTAGCCTATATTTTGAAAAGATTCTAGCACTGAGTAGGCATGTGAAGATCGCTTCTGGGACCCAAAAATATCGAATTTTTGGGTGTTTTGGGCCTGAATTTGAGATATCTACATTGGGCACCTAAAATATCGATTTTTAGCATGTTTTGGGCCTATATTTTGAAAATATTTTAGCACTGAGTAGGCATGTACAGATCGTTTCTGGGACCCCAAAATATCGAATTTTCGGGTATTTGAAACGGAATTTGAGATATAAACAGGTACAGAAGATGCATGCACATATCGACTTTTGGGCAACTAAAATATCGATTTTGAGCATATTTTGGGTCTGTATCTTGAAAACATTCTAACTAAGAGTAAGGATGTACAGATCGCTTCTAAGACCCAAAAATATAGAATTTTCGGGTGTTTTGAGCCTGAATTTGAGATATAAACAGGTACATAAGATGCATGCACATATTGACTTTGGGCACCTAAAATATTTATTTTCAGCATGTTTTGGGCCTGTATTTTTAAAATACTCTAACACGGAGTAGGCATGTACAGATCGCTTTTGGGACAACAAAATATCGAATTTTCGGGTGTTTTAAGCTTGAATTTGAGATATAAACGGGCACTGAAGATGCATGCACATATCGACTTTTGGGTACCTAAAATATCGATTTTGAGCATGTTTTGGGTATGTATCTTGATACATTCTTACTAGGAGTAGGCATGTACAGATCGCTTCTGGGACCCAAAAATATCGAATTTTCGGGTGTTTTGAGGTTTAATTTGGGATATAAACGGGTGCAGAAGATGAATACATATATTGACTTTGGTCACCTAAAATATCGATTTTCAGCTTGTTTTGGGCCTGTATTTTGAAAATACTCTAACACGGAGTAGGCAAGTACAGATCGCTTCTGGGACCCCAAAATATCGAATTTTTGGGTGTTTTGGGCCGGAATTTGAGATATCGACTTTTGGCACCTAAAATATCGATTTTTAGCATGTTTTTGGCCTATATTTTGAAAATATTCTAGCACTGAGTAGGCATGTACAGATCGCTTCTAGGAGCCCAAAATATCGAATTTTCGAGTGTTTTAGGCTTGAATTTGAGATATAAACGGGTACTGAAGATGCATGCACATATCGACTTTGGGTACCTAAAATATCGATTTTGAGCATGTTTTGGGTCTGTATCTTGAAAACATTCTAACTAGGAGTAGGCATGTACAGATAGCTTTTAGGACCCAAAAATACCGAATTTTTGGGTGTTTTGAGCCTGAATTTGAGATAAAAAAGAGGACGGATGATGCATGCACATATCGACTCGGGACACTTATAATATCGGTTTTTAGCATGTTTTTAGCCTATATATTGAAAAGATTCTAGCACTGAGTAGGCATGTACAGATCGCTTCTGGGACCCAAAAATATCGAATCTTTGGGTGTTTTGGGCCTGAATTTGAGATATCGACTTTGGGCACTAAAATATCGATTTTTAGCATGTTTTGGGCCTATATTTTGAAAATATTCTAGCACTGAGTAGGCATGTACAGATCGCTTCTGGGACCCCAAAATATCGAATTTTCGGGTGTTTTGAGGCTGAATTTGAGATATAAACGGGTACAGATGATGCATGCACATATCGACTTTGGACACTTAAAATATCGGTTTTTAGCATGTTTTTAGCCTATATTTTGAAAACATTCTAGCACTGAGTAGGCATGTAAATATCGCTTCTGGGACCCCAAAATATTGAATTTTTGGGTGTTTTGGGCCTGAATTTGAGATATCGACTTTGGGCACCTAAAATATCGATTTTTAGCATGTTTTGAGCCTATATTTTGAAAATATTCTAGCACTGAGTAGGCATGTACAGATCGCTTCTGGGACCCCAAAATATCGAATTTTCGGGTAATTTGAGCCTGAATTTGGTATATAAACGGGTACAGAAGATGCATGTACATATTGACTTTGGGCACCTAAAATATCGACTTTCAGCATGTTTTGAGACTGTATTTTTAAAATACTCTAACACAGAGTAGGCATGTACAGATCGCTTCTGGTACCCCAAAATATCGAATTTTCGGGTGTTTTAGGCTTGAATTTGAGATATAAACGGGTACTGAAGATGCATGCACATATCGACTTTTGGGTACCTAAAATATCGATTTTGAGCATGTTTTGGGTCTGTATCTTGAAAACATTCTAACTAGGAGTAGGCATGTACAGGTCGCTTCTGGGACCCCAAAATATCGAATTTTCGGGTGTTTTGAGCCTAAATTTGAGATATAAACGGGTACAGATGATGCATGCACATATCGAGTTTGGACACTTAAAATATCGGTTTTTAGCATGCTTTTAGCCTATATTTTGAAAAGATTCTAGCACTGAGTAGGCATGTAAAGATCGCTTCTGGGACCCCAAAATATCGAATTTTTGGGTGTTTTGGGCCTGAATTTGAGATATCGACATTGGGCACCTAAAATATCGATTTTTAGCATGTTTTGGGCCTATATTTTGAAAATATTCTAGCACTGAGTAGGCATGTACAGATCGCTTCTGGGACCCCAAAATATCGAATTTTCGGGTGTTTGAACCTGAATTTGAGATATAAACAGGTACAGAAGAAGCATGCACATATCGACTTTTGGGCACCTAAAATATCGATTTTGAGCATGTTTTGAGTCTGTATCTTGAAAACATTCTAACTAGGAGTAAGGATGTACATATCGCTTCTAAGACCCAAAAATACCGAATTTTCGGGTGTTTTGAGCCTGAATTTGAAATATAAACAGGTACATAAGATGCATGCACATATTGACTTTGGGCACCTAAAATATTGAGTTTCAGCATGTTTTGGGCCTGTATTTTTAAAATACTCTAACACGGAGTAGGCATGTACAGATCGCTTCTGGGACCCCAAAATATTGAATTTTCGGGTGTTTTAAGCTTGAATTTGAGATATAAACGGGCACTGAAGATGCATGCACATATCGACTTTTGGGTACCTAAAATATCGATTTTGAGCATGTTTTGTTTCTGTATCTTGAAAACATTCTAACTAGGAGTAGACATGTACAGATCGCTTTGCAGGACACAAAAATACCGAATTTTCGGGTGTTTTGAGCCTGAATTTGAGATATAAACGGGTACAGAAGATGCATGTACATGTTGACACTGGGCTCCTAAAATATTGATTTTCAGCATGTTTTGGGCCTGTATTTTTAAAATACTCTAACACGGAGTAGGCTTGTACAGATCGCTTCTTGGACCCCAAAATATCGAATTTTCGGGTGTTTTAAGCTTGAATTTGAGATATAAACGGGTACTGAAGATGCATGCACATATCGACTTTTGGGTACCTAAAATATCGATTTTGAGCATGTTTTGGGTATGTATCTTCATACATTCTTACTAGGAGTAGGCATGTACAGATCGCTTCTTGGACCCAAAAATATCGAATTTTCGGATGTTTTGAGGTTTAATTTGGGATATAAACGGGTGCAGAAGATGCATACACATATTGACTTTGGTCACCTAAAATATCGATTTTCAGCTTGTTTTGGGCCTGTATTTTGAAAATACTTTAACACGGAGTAGGCAAGTACAGATCGCTTCTGTGACCAAAATATATCGAATTTTTGAGTGTTTTGGGCCTGAATATGAGATATCGACTTTGGGCACCTAAAATATCGATTTTTAGCATGTTTTCGGCCTATATTTTGAAAATATTCTAGCACTGAGTAAGCATGTACAGATCGCTTCTGGGACCCCAAAATATCGAATTTTCGGGTGTTTTGAGCCTGAATTCGATATTTTGGGGTCCCAAAGGCGAGTTGTACATGAATACTCCGTGTTAGAGTATTTTCAAAATACAGGCCCAAAATATACTGAAAATCGATCTTTTAAGTGCTTAAAATTCGATATGTGGATGCATCTTCTGTACCCGTTTATATCTCAAATTCAAGTTCCAAACACCCGAAAATTCGATATTTTGGGGTCCTAGAAGCGATCTGTACATGTCTACTCAGATACAGGCCAAAACATGCTGAAAACCGATATTTTAGTTGCCCGAAGTCAATATGTGTATGCATCTTCTGCACCCGTTTATATCCCAAATTCAACCTCAAAACACCCGAAAATTCGATATTTTTGGGTCCCAGAAGCGATCTGTACATGCCTACTCAGTGCTAGAATGTTTTCAAAATATAGGTTCAAAACATGCTAAAAATCGATATTTTAAGTGTCCAAAGTCGATATGTGCATGCATCTTCTGTACCCGTTTATATCTCAAATTCATTCTCAAAACACCCAAAAATTCGTTATTTTTGGGTCCTAGAAGCGATCTGTACATGCCTACTCCTAGTTAGAATATTTTCAAGATACAGACCCAAAACATACTCAAAATCAATATTTTATGTGCTCAAAAGTCGATATGTGCATGCATCTTTAGTACCCGTTTATATCTCAAATTCAGGCTCAAAACACCCGAAAATTCTATATTTTTGGGTCCCAGAAGCAATCTGTATATGCCTAGTCAGTGCTAGAATATTTTCAAAGAATAGGCCCAAAACATGCTAAAAATCAATATTTTAAGTGCCCAAAAGTCGATATGTGCATGCATCTTCTTTACCCGTTTATATCTCAATTTCAGGCTCCAAACACCCGAAAATTCGATATTTTGGGGTCCCAGAAGCGATCTGTACATGCCTATTCAGATACAGGCCAAAACATGCTGAAAACCGATATTTTAGGTGCCCAAAGGCAAAATGTGTATTCACCTTCTGCACCCGTATATATCCCAATTTCAACCTCATAACACCCGAAAATTCGATATTTTTGGGTCCCAGATGCGATCTGTACATGCTTACTCAGTGCTAGAATGTTTTCAAAATATAAGCTCAAAACATGCTAAAAATCGATATTTTAAGTGTCCAAAGTCGATATGTGCATGCATATACTGTATCCGTGTATATCTCAAATTCAGGCTCAAAACACCCGAAAATTCGTTATTTTTGGGTCCTAGAAGCGATCTTACATGCCTACTCTTAGTTAGAATGTTTTCAAGATACAGACCTAAAACATGCTCAAAATCGATATGTTAGGTGTCTAAAAGTCTATATGTGCATTCATCTTCAGTACCCGTTTATATCTCAAATTCAGGCTCAAAACACCCGAAAATTCGATATTTTGGGATCCCAGAAGCGATCTGTACATGCCTAGTCAGTGCTAGAATATTTTCAAAATATAGGCCCAAAACATGCTAAAAATAAATATTTTTGGTGCTCAAAGTCAATATATCATATTCAGGCCCAAAACACCCGAAAATTCGATATTTTGGGGTCCCAGAAGCGATCTGTACATGCCTACTCCGTGTTAGAGTATTTTCAAAATACAGGCCAAAAACATAATGAAAATCGATCTTTTAGGTGCCCAAAAATCAAAATGCGCATGCATCTTCTGTACCCGTTTATATCTCAAATTCAGGCTCAAAACACCCGAAAATTCGATATTTTGGGGTCCCAGAAGCGATCTGTACATGCCTACTCAGTGCTAGAATATTTTCAAAATATAGGCCCAAAACATGGTAAAAATCGATATTATAGGTGCACAAAGTCGATATCTTAAATTCCGGACCAAAACACCCGTAAATTCGATATTTTGGGGTCCCAAAAGCTATTTGTACATGCCTACTCCGTGTTAGAGTATTTTCAGAATACAGGCCCAAAATATACTGAAAATCGATCTTTTAAGTGCCCAAAAGTCAAAATGTGGATATA
This sequence comes from Petrolisthes cinctipes, assembly GCA_033782935.1. NCBI lineage: Eukaryota > Metazoa > Arthropoda > Malacostraca > Decapoda > Porcellanidae > Petrolisthes > Petrolisthes cinctipes. The sequence goes on from JAWQEG010001185.1 coordinate 1,104,996, forward strand.
TCTTCTGTACCCGTTTATATCTCGAATTCAGGCTCCAAACACCCGAAAATTCGATATTTTGGCGTCCCAGAAGCGATCTGTACATGCCTACTCAGATACAGGCCAAAACTTGCTGAAAACCGATATTTTAGTTGCCCAAAGTCAATATGTGTATGCATCTTCTGCACACGTTTATATCCCAAATTTAACCTCAAAACACCCGAAAATTCGATATATTTGGGTCCCAGAAGCGATCTGTACATGCCTACTCAGTGCTAGAATGTTTTCAAAATATAGGCTCAAAACATGCTAAAAGTCGATATTTTAAGTGTCCAAAGTCGATATGTGCATGCATATTCTATACCTGTTTAGATCTTATATTCAGGCTCAAAACACCCGAAAATTCGTTATTTTTTGGTCCTAGAAGCGATCTTACATGCCTACTCCTAGTTATAATGTTTTTAAGATACAGACCCAAAACATGCTCAAAATCGATATTTTAGGTGCACAAAGTCGATATCTCAAATTCAGGCCCAAAACAGCCGAAAATTCGATATTTTGGGGTCCCAAAGGCGAGTTGTACATGAATACTCCGTGTTAGAGTATTTTCAAAATACAGGCCCAAAATATACTGAAAATCGATCTTTTAAGTGCTTAAAATTCGATATGTGCATGCATCTTCTGTACCCGTTTATATTTCAAATTCAAGTTCCAAACACCCGAAAATTCGATATTTTGGGGCCCAGAAGCTATCTGTACATGCCTACTCAGATTCAGGCCAAAACATGCTGAAAACCGATATTTTAGTTGCCCAAAGTCAATATGTGTATGCATCTTCTGCACCCGTTTATATCCCAAATTCAACCTCAAAACACCCGAAAATTCGATATTTTTGGGTCCCAGAAGCGATCTGTACTTGCCTACTCAGTGCTAGAATGTTTTCAAAATATAGGTTCAAAACATGCTAAAAATCGATATTTTATGTGTCCAAAGTCGATATGTGCATGCATCTTCTGTACCCGTTTATATCTCAAATTCAGGCTCAAAACACCCCAAAATTCGTTACTTTTGGGTCCTAGAAGCGATCTGTACATGCCTACTCCTAGTTAGAATATTTTCAAGATACAGACCCAAAACATACTCAAAATCGATATTTTATGTGCCCAAAAGTCGATATGTGCATGCATCTTCAGTACTCGTTTATATCTCAAATTCAGGCTCAAAACACCCGAAAATGCTATATTTTTGGGTCCCAGAAGCGATCTGTATATGCCTAGTCAGTGCAAGAATATTTTCAAAGAATAGGCCCAAAACATGCTAAAAATCAATATTTTAAGTGCCCAAAAGTCGATATGTGCATGTATCTTCTGTACCCGTTTATATCTCAATTTCAGGCTCCAAACACCCGAAAATTCGATATTTTGGGGTCCAAGAAGCGATCTGTACATGCCTACTCAGATACAGGCCAAAACATGCTGAAAACCGATATTTTAGGTGCCCAAAGTCAAAATGTGTATGCATCTTCTGCACCCGTTTATATCCCAAATTCAACCTCATAACACCCGAAAATTCGATATTTTTGGGTCCCAGATGCGATCTGTACATGCTTACTCAGTGCTAGAATGTTTTCAAAATATAAGCTCAAAACATGCTAAAAATCGATATTTTAAGTGTCCAAAGTCGATATGTGCATGCATATACTGTATCCGTGTATATCTCAAATTCAGGCTCAAAACACCCGAAAATTCGTTATTTTTGGGTCCTAGAAGCGATCTTACATGCCTACTCTTAGTTAGAATGTTTTCAAGATACAGACCTTAAACATGCTCAAAATCGATATGTTAGGTGTCTAAAAGTCTATATGTGCATTCATCTTCAGTACCCGTTTATATCTCAAATTCAGGCTCAAAACACCCGAAAATTCGATATTTTGGGATCCCAGAAGCGATCTGTACATGCCTAGTCAGTGCTAGAATATTTTCAAAATATAGGCCCAAAACATGCTAAAAATAAATATTTTTGGTGCTCAAAGTCAATATATCATATTCAGGCCCAAAACACCCGAAAATTCGATATTTTGGGGTCCCAGAAGCGATCTGTACATGCCTACTCCGTGTTAGAGTATTTTCAAAATACAGGCCAAAAACATAATGAAAATCGATCTTTTAGGTGCCCAAAAATCAAAATGCGCATGCATCTTCTGTACCCGTTTATATCTCAAATTCAGGCTCAAAACACCCGAAAATTCGATATTTTGGGGTCCCAGAAGCGATCTGTACATGCCTACTCAGTGCTAGAATATTTTCAAAATATAGGCCCAAAACATGGTAAAAATCGATATTATAGGTGCACAAAGTCGATATCTTAAATTCCGGACCAAAACACCCGTAAATTCGATATTTTGGGGTCCCAAAAGCTATTTGTACATGCCTACTCCGTGTTAGAGTATTTTCAGAATACAGGCCCAAAATATACTGAAAATCGATCTTTTAAGTGCCCAAAAGTCAAAATGTGGATATATCTTCTGTACCCGTTTATATCTCGAATTCAGGCTCCAAACACCCGAAAATTCGATATTTTGGCGTCCCAGAAGCGATCTGTACATGCCTACTCAGATACAGGCCAAAACTTGCTGAAAACCGATATTTTAGTTGCCCAAAGTCAATATGTGTATGCATCTTCTGCACACGTTTATATCCCAAATTTAACCTCAAAACACCCGAAAATTCGATATATTTGGGTCCCAGAAGCGATCTGTACATGCCTACTCAGTGCTAGAATGTTTTCAAAATATAGGCTCAAAACATGCTAAAAGTCGATATTTTAAGTGTCCAAAGTCGATATGTGCATGCATATTCTATACCTGTTTAGATCTTATATTCAGGCTCAAAACACCCGAAAATTCGTTATTTTTTGGTCCTAGAAGCGATCTTACATGCCTACTCCTAGTTATAATGTTTTTAAGATACAGACCCAAAACATGCTCAAAATCGATATTTTAGGTGCACAAAGTCGATATCTCAAATTCAGGCCCAAAACAGCCGAAAATTCGATATTTTGGGGTCCCAAAGGCGAGTTGTACATGAATACTCCGTGTTAGAGTATTTTCAAAATACAGGCCCAAAATATACTGAAAATCGATCTTTTAAGTGCTTAAAATTCGATATGTGCATGCATCTTCTGTACCCGTTTATATTTCAAATTCAAGTTCCAAACACCCGAAAATTCGATATTTTGGGGCCCAGAAGCTATCTGTACATGCCTACTCAGATTCAGGCCAAAACATGCTGAAAACCGATATTTTAGTTGCCCAAAGTCAATATGTGTATGCATCTTCTGCACCCGTTTATATCCCAAATTCAACCTCAAAACACCCGAAAATTCGATATTTTTGGGTCCCAGAAGCGATCTGTACTTGCCTACTCAGTGCTAGAATGTTTTCAAAATATAGGTTCAAAACATGCTAAAAATCGATATTTTATGTGTCCAAAGTCGATATGTGCATGCATCTTCTGTACCCGTTTATATCTCAAATTCAGGCTCAAAACACCCCAAAATTCGTTACTTTTGGGTCCTAGAAGCGATCTGTACATGCCTACTCCTAGTTAGAATATTTTCAAGATACAGACCCAAAACATACTCAAAATCGATATTTTATGTGCCCAAAAGTCGATATGTGCATGCATCTTCAGTACTCGTTTATATCTCAAATTCAGGCTCAAAACACCCGAAAATGCTATATTTTTGGGTCCCAGAAGCGATCTGTATATGCCTAGTCAGTGCAAGAATATTTTCAAAGAATAGGCCCAAAACATGCTAAAAATCAATATTTTAAGTGCCCAAAAGTCGATATGTGCATGTATCTTCTGTACCCGTTTATATCTCAATTTCAGGCTCCAAACACCCGAAAATTCGATATTTTGGGGTCCAAGAAGCGATCTGTACATGCCTACTCAGATACAGGCCAAAACATGCTGAAAACCGATATTTTAGGTGCCCAAAGTCAAAATGTGTATTCATCTTCTGCACCCATTTATATCCCAAATTCAACCTCATAACACCCTAAAATTCGATATTTTTGGGTCCCAGATGCGATCTGTACATGCCTACTCAGTGCTAGAATTTTTTCAAAATATAGGCTCAAAACATGCTTAAAGTCGATATTTTAAGTGTCCAAAGTCGATATGTGCATGCATATTCTATACCCGTTTATATCTTATATTCAGGCTCAAAACACCCGAAAATTCGTTATTTTTGGTTCCTAGAAGCGATCTGTATATGCCTATTCCTAGTTAGAATGTTTTCAAGACACAGACCCAAAACATGCTCAAAATCGATATTTTAGGTGCCCAAAAGTTGATATGTGCATGCATCTTCAGTACCCGTTTATATCTCAAATTCAGGCTCAAAACACCCAAAAATTTGATATTTTGGAATCCCAGAAGCGATCTGTACATGCCTAGTCAGTGCTAGAATATTTTCAAAATATAGGCCCAAAACATGGTAAAAATCGATATTTTAGGTGACCAAAGTCGATATCTCAAATTCAGGCCCAAAACACCCGAAAATTCGATATTTTGGGGTCCCAGAAGCGATCTGTACATGCCTACTCCGTGTTAGAGTATTTTCAAAATACAGGCCAAAAACATACTGAAAATCGATCTTTTAGGTGCCCAAAAGTCGATATGTGCATGCATCTTCTGTACCCGTTTATATCTCAAATTCAGGCCCAAAACACCCAAAAATTCGTTTTTTTTCAGGTAACAGAAGCGATCTGTACATGCCTACTTCGTGTTAGAATATTTTCAAAATACAGGCCCAAAACATACTGAAAATCGATATTTTAGGTGCCCAAAAGTCGATATGTGCATGAATCTTCTGTACCCGTTTATATCTCAAATTCAGGCTCAAAACACCCGAAAATTCGATATTTTGGGGTCCTAGAAGCGATTTGTACATGCCTACTCAGTGCTAGAATGCTTTCAAAATATAGGCTCAAAACATGCTAAAAATCGATATTTTAAGTGTCCAAAGTCGATATGTGCATGCATCTTCTGTACCCGTTTATATCTCAAATTCAGGCTTAAAACACCTGAAAATTCGTTATTTTCGGGTCCTAGAAGCGATCTGTACATTCTTACTCCTAGTTAGAATTTTTTCAAGATACAGACCCAAAACATACTCAAAATCGATATTTTAGGTGCCCAAAAGTCCATATGTTCATGCCTATTCAGTACCCGTTTATATCTCAAATTCAGGCTCATAACACCAAAAAATTCGATATTTTAGGGTCCCAGAAGCGATCTGTACATGCCTACTCAGTGCTTGAATATTTTCAAAAAAAAGGCCCAAAACATGCTAAAAATCGATATTTTAGGTGCACAAAGTTGATATCTCAAATTCAGGCCCAAAACACCCGAAAATGCGACATTTTGGGGTCCCAGAAGCGATCTGTACTTGCCTACTCTGTGTTATAGTATTTTCAAAATACAGGGCAAAAACATACTGAAAATCTATCTTTTAGGTGCCCTAAAGTCGATATGTGCATGCATCTTCTGAACCCGTTTATATCTCAAATTCAGGCTCCAAACACCCGAAAATTCGATATTTTGGGGTCCCAGAAGCGATCTGTACATGCCTACTCAGTGCTAGAATGTTTTCAAAATATAGGCTCAAAGCATGCTAAAAATCTATATATCAAGTGTCCAAAGTCGATATGTGCATACATCTTCTGTACCCGTTTATATCTCAAATTCAGGCTCAAAACACCCGAAAATTCGATATTTTGGGGTTCTTGAAGCGATCTGTACATGCCTACTCCTAGTTAGAATTTTTTCAAGATACAGACCCAAAACATGCTCAAAATCAATATTTTAGGTGCCCAAAAGTCGATATGTGCATGCATCTTCTGTACCCGTTTATATCTCAAATTCAGGATCAAAACACCCAAAAATTCGTTATTTTTGGGTCCTAGAAGCGATCTGTACATGCTTTCTCCTAGTTAGAATGTTTTTAAGATACAGATACAAAACATGCTACATATCGATATTTTAGGTGCCCAAAAGTCGATAAGTGCATGCATCTTCAGTACCCGTTTATATCTCAAATTCAGGCTCAAAACACCCGAAAATTCGATATTTTGGGGTCCCAGAAGTGATCTGTACATGCCTACTCAGTGCTAGAAAATTTTCAAAATATAGGCCCAAAACATGCATAGTATAAATCGATATTTTCAGTGCCCAAAGTCGATATCTTAAATTCATGCCCAAAACACCCGAAAAGTCGATATTTTGGGGTCCGAGAAGCGATCTGTACATGCCTACTCCGTGTTAGAGTATTTTAATAATACAGGCCCAAAACCTACTGAAGATCGATCTTTTAGGTGCCCAAAAGTCGATATGTGCATGCATCTTCTGCACCAGTTTATATCTCAAATTCAGGCTCCAAACACCCGAAAATCCGATATTTTGGGGTCCCAGAAGCGATCTGTACATGCCTTCTCAGATGCAGGCCAAAACATGCTGAAAATCGATATTTTAGTTGCCCAAAGTCAATATGTGTATGTATCTTCTACACCCGTTTATATCCCAAATTCAACCTCAAAACACCTAAAAATTAAATATTTTGGGGTGTCAGAAGCGATCTGTACATGCCTACTCCGTGTTAGAGTATTTTCAAAAAACAGGCCCAAAACATACTGAAAATCGATCCTTTAGGTGCCCAAAAGTCGATATGTGCATGCATCTTCAGTACCCGTTTATATCTCAAATTCAGGCTCCAAACACCCGAAAATTCGATATTTTGGGGTCCCAAAAGCGATCTGTACATGCCTACTCCTAGTTAGAATGTTTTCAAGATACAGACCCAAAACATGCTCAAAATCGATATTTTAGGTGCCCAAAAGTCGATATGTGCATGCATCTTCAGTTCAAGTTTATATATCAAATTCAGGCTCAAAACACTCGAAAATTCGATATTTTGAGGTCCAAGAAGCGATCTGTACATGCCTACTCAGATACAGGCCAAAATATGCTGAAAATCGATATTTTAGGTGCCCAAAGTCAATATGAGTATGCATTTTCTGCAACCGTTTATATCCCAAATTCAACCTCAAAACACCTGAAAATTCGATATTTTTGGGTCCCTGAAGCGATCTGTACATGCCTACTCAGTGCTAGAATGTTTTCAAAATATAGGCTCAAAACATGCTAAAAATTGATATTTTAAGTGTCCAAAGTCGATATGTGCATGCATCTTCTGTACCCGTTTATATCTCAAATTCAGGCTCAAAATACCCGAAAATTAGTTATTTTTGGGTCCTAGAAGCGATCTGTACATGCCTTCTCCTAGTTAGAATGTTTTCAAGATACAGACACAAAACATGCTCAAAATTGATATTTTATGTGCCTAAAAGTCGATATGTGCATGCATCTACTGTACCCGTTTATATCTCAAATTCAGGCTCAAAACACCCGAAAATTCGATATTTTGTGGTCCAAGAAGCGATCTGTACATGCTTACTCCGTGTTAGAGTATTTTCAAAATACAGGCCTAGAACATACTGAAAATCGATCTTCTAGGTGCCCAAAAGTCGATATGTGCATGCATCTTCTGTACACGTTTATATCTCAAATTCAGGCTCCAAACACCCGAAAATTCGATATTTTGGTGTCCCAGAAGCGATCTGTACATGCCTACGACATGTTTGAATGTTTTTAAGATACAGACCCAAAACATGCTCAAAATCGATATTTTAGGTGCCCAAAAGTCGATATGTGCATGCATTTTCAGTACCCGTTTATATATCAAATTCAGGCTCAAAACACCCGAAAATTCGATATTTTGGGGTCCCAGAAGCGGTCTGTACATGCCTACTCAGTGCTAGAATGTTTTAAAAATATAGGCTCAAAACATGCTAAAAATCGATATTTTAAGTGTCCAAAGTCGATATGTACATGCATCTTCTGTATCCGTTTATATCTCAAATTCAGGCTCAAAATACCGAAAAATTCGTTATTTTTGGGTCCTAGAAGCGATCTGTACATGCTTTCTCCTAGTTAGAATGTTTTTAAGATACAGATACAAAACATGCTCCATATCGATATTTTAGGTGCCCAAAAGTCGATAAGTGCATGCATCTTCAGTACCCGTTTATATCTCAAATTCAGGCTCAAAACACCCGAAAATTCGATATTTTGGGGTCCCAGAAGCGATATGTACATGCTTACTCCTAGTTTGAATGTTTTCAAGATACAGACCGAAAACATGCTCAAAATCGATATTTTAAGTGCCCAAAAGTCGATATGTGCATGCATCTTCAGTACCCGTTTATATATCAAATTCAGGCTCAAAACACCTGAAAATTCGATATTTTGGGGTCACAGAAGCGATCTGTACATGCCTACTCAGTGCTAGAATTTTTTCAAAATATAGTCCCAAAACATGCTAAAAATCGATATTTTAGGTGCTCAAAGTCGATATCTCAAATTCAGGCCCAAAACCCCCGAAAATTCGATATTTTGGGGTCCCAGAAGCGATCTGTACATGCCTACTCCGTGTTAGAGTATTTTCAAAATACAGGCCCAAACCATACTGAAAATCGATCTTTTAGGTGCCCAAAAGTCGATATGTGCATGCATTTTCTGTACCCGTTTATATCTCAAATTCAGGCTCCAAACACCCGAAAATTCGTTTTTTTGGGGTCCCAGAAGCGATCTGTACATGTCTACTCAGATACAGACCAAAACATGCTGAAAATCGATATTTTAGGTGCCCAACGTCAATATGTGTATGCATCTTCTGCACTCGTTGATATCCCAAATTCAACCTCAAAAAACCCGAAAATTCGATATTTTTGGTTCCTAGAAGCTATCTGTACATGCCTACTCAGTGCTAGAATGTTTTCAAAATATAGGCTTAAAACATTCTAAAAATCGATATTTAAAGTGTCCAAAGTCGATATGTGCATGCATCTTCTGTACCCGTTTATATCTCAAATTCAGGCTCCAAACACCCGAAAATTCGATATTTTTGGGTCCCAGAAGCAATCTGTACATGCCTACTCAGTGCTAGAATGTTTTCAAAATATAGGCTCAAAACATGCTAAAAATCGAAATTTTAAGTGTCCAAAGTCGATATGTGCATGCATCTTCTGTACCCGTTTATATCTCAAATTCAGGCTTAAAACACCCAAAAATTCGATATTTTGGGGTCCCTGAAGCGATCTGTACATGCCTTCTCAGTGCTAGAATATTTTCAAAGTATAGGCCCAAAACATTTTAAAAATCGATATTTTAGGTGCCCAAAGTCGATATCTCAAATTCAGGCCCAAAACACCCGAAAATTCGATATTTTGGGGTCCCAGAAGCGATCTGTACATGCCTACTCCGTGTTAGAGTATTTAAAAAATACAGGCCCAAAACATACTGAAGATCGTTCTTTTAGGTGCCCAAAAGTCGATTTGTGCATGCTTCTTCTGCACCAGTTTATATCTCAAATTCAGGCTCCAAACACCCGAAAATTCGATATTTTTGGGTCCCAGAAGCGACCTGTACATGAATACTCAGTGCTAGAATGTTTTCAAAATACAGACCCAAAACATGCTCAAAATCGATATTTTAGGTGCCAAAAAGTCGATATGTGCATGCATCTTCAGTACCCGTTTATATATATCAAATTCAGGCTCAAAACACCCGAAAACTCGTCATTTTTGGGTCCTAGGAGCGATCTGTACATGCTTACTCCTAGTTTGAATGTTTTCAAGATACAGACCGAAAACATGCTCAAAATCGATATTTTAAGTGCCCAAAAGTCGATATGTGCATGCATCTTCAGTACCCGTTTATATATCAAATTCAGGCTCAAAACACCTGAAAATTCGATATTTTGGGGTCACAGAAGCGATCTGTACATGCCTACTCAGTGCTAGAATGTTTTCAAAATATAGGCTCAAAACATGCTAAAAATCGATATTTTAAGTGTCCAAAGTCGATTTGTGCATGCATCTTCTGTACCCGTTTATATCTCAAATTCAGGCTTAAAACACCTGAAAATTCGTTATTTTTGGGTCCTAAAAGCGATCTGTACATACCTACTCCTAGTTAGAATGTTTTCAAGATACAGACCCAAAACATGCTCAAAATCGATATTTTAGGTACCCAAAAGTCGATATGTGGATACATCTTCAGTACCCGTTTATATCTCAAATTCAGGCGCAAAACACCCGAAAATTCGATATTTTGGGGTCTCAGAAGCGATCTGTACATGCCTACTCAGTGCTAGAATTTTTTCAAAATATAGTCCCAAAACATGCTAAAAATCGATATTTTAGGTGCTCAAAGTCGATATCTCAAATTCAGGCCCAAAACCCCCGAAAATTCGATATTTTGGGGTCCGAGAAGCGATCTGTACATGCCTACTCCGTGTTAGAGTATTTTCAAAATACAGGCCCAAAACATACTGAAAATCGATCTTTTAGGTGCCCAAAAGTCGATATGTGCATGCATTTTCTGTACCCGTTTATATCTCAAATTCAGGCTCCAAACACCCGAAAATTCGTTTTTTTGGGGTCCCAGAAGCGATCTGTACATGTCTACTCAGATACAGACCAAAACATGCTGAAAATCGATATTTTAGGTGCCCAACGTCAATATGTGTATGCATCTTCTGCACCCGTTGATATCTCAAATTCAACCTCAAAAAACCCGAAAATTCGATATTTTTGGTTCCCAGAAGCTATCTGTACATGCCTACTCAGTGCTAGAATGTTTTCAAAATATAGGCTTAAAACATTCTAAAAATCGATATTTAAAGTGTCCAAAGTCGATATGTGCATGCATCTTCTGTACCCGTTTATATCTCAAATTCAGGCTCAAAACACCCAAAAATTCGTTATTTTTGGGTCCTAGAAGCGATCTGTACATGCCTACTCCTAGTTAGAATATTTTCAAGATACAGACCCAAAACATACTCAAAATCAATATTTTATGTGCCCAAAAGTCGATATGTGCATGCATCTTTAGTACCCGTTTATATCTCAAATTCAGGCTCAAAACACCCGAAAATTCTATATTTTTGGGTCCCAGAAGCAATCTGTATATGCCTAGTCAGTGCTAGAATATTTTCAAAGAATAGGCCCAAAACATGCTAAAAATCAATATTTTAAGTGCCCAAAAGTCGATATGTGCATGCATCTTCTTTACCCGTTTATATCTCAATTTCAGGCTCCAAACACCCGAAAATTCGATATTTTGGGGTCCCAGAAGCGATCTGTACATGCCTATTCAGATACAGGCCAAAACATGCTGAAAACCGATATTTTAGGTGCCCAAAGGCAAAATGTGTATTCATCTTCTGCACCCGTATATATCCCAAATTCAACCTCATAACACCCGAAAATTCGATATTTTTGGGTCCCAGATGCGATCTGTACATGCTTACTCAGTGCTAGAATGTTTTCAAAATATAGGCTCAAAACATGCTAAAAATCGATATTTTAAGTGTCCAAAGTCGATATGTGCATGCATATACTGTATCCGTGTATATCTCAAATTCAGGCTCAAAACACCCGAAAATTCGTTATTTTTGGGTCCTAGAAGCGATCTTCCATGCCTACTCCTAGTTAGAATGTTTTCAAGATACAGACCTAAAACATGCTCAAAATCGATATGTTAGGTGTCTAAAAGTCTATATGTGCATTCATCTTCAGTACCCGTTTATATCTCAAATTCAGGCTCAAAACACCCGAAAATTCGATATTTTGGGATCCCAGAAGCGATCTGTACATGCCTAGTCAGTGCTAGAATATTTTCAAAATATAGGCCCAAAACATGCTAAAAATAAATATTTTTGGTGCTCAAAGTCAATATATCATATTCAGGCCCAAAACACCCGAAAATTCGATATTTTGGGGTCCCAGAAGCGATCTGTACATGCCTACTCCGTGTTAGAGTATTTTCAAAATACAGGCCAAAAACATAATGAAAATCGATCTTTTAGGTGCCCAAAAATCAAAATGCGCATGCATCTTCTGTACCCGTTTATATCTCAAATTCAGGCTCAAAACACCCGAAAATTCGATATTTTGGGGTCCCTGAAGCGATCTGTACATGCCTACTCAGTGCTAGAATATTTTCAAAATATAGGCCCAAAACATGGTAAAAATCGATATTATAGGTGCACAAAGTCGATATCTTAAATTCCGGACCAAAACACCCGTAAATTCGATATTTTGGGGTCCCAAAAGCGATTTGTACATGCCTACTCCGTGTTAGAGTATTTTCAGAATACAGGCCCAAAATATACTGAAAATCGATCTTTTAAGTGCCCAAAAGTCAAAATGTGGATATATCTTCTGTACCCGTTTATATCTCGAATTCAGGCTCCAAACACCCGAAAATTCGATATTTTGGCGTCCCAGAAGCGATCTGTACATGCCTACTCAGATACAGGCCAAAACTTGCTGAAAACCGATATTTTAGTTGCCCAAAGTCAATATGTGTATGCATCTTCTGCACACGTTTATATCCCAAATTTACCTCAAAACACCCGAAAATTCGATATATTTGGGTCCCAGAAGCGATCTGTACATGCCTACTCAGTGCTAGAATGTTTTCAAAATATAGGCTCAAAACATGCTAAAAGTCGATATTTTAAGTGTCCAAAGTCGATATGTGCATGCATATTCTATACCTGTTTAGATCTTATATTCAGGCTCAAAACACCCGAAAATTCGTTATTTTTTGGTCCTAGAAGCGATCTTACATGCCTACTCCTAGTTATAATGTTTTTAAGATACAGACCCAAAACATGCTCAAAATCGATATTTTAGGTGCACAAAGTCGATATCTCAAATTCAGGCCCAAAACAGCCGAAAATTCGATATTTTGGGGTCCCAAAGGCGAGTTGTACATGATTACTCCGTGTTAGATTATTTTCAAAATACAGGCCCAAAATATACTGAAAATCGATCTTTTAAGTGCTTAAAATTCGATATGTGCATGCATCTTCTGTACCCGTTTATATTTCAAATTCAAGTTCCAAATACCCGAAAATTCGATATTTTGGGGCCCAGAAGCTATCTGTACATGCCTACTCAGATTCAGGCCAAAACATGCTGAAAACCGATATTTTAGTTGCCCAAAGTCAATATGTGTATGCATCTTCTGCACCCGTTTATATCCCAAATTCAACCTCAAAACACCCGAAAATTCGATATTTTTGGGTCCCAGAAGCGATCTGTACTTGCCTACTCAGTGCTAGAATGTTTTCAAAATATAGGTTCAAAACATGCTAAAAATCGATATTTTATGTGTCCAAAGTCGATATGTGCATGCATCTTCTGTACCCGTTTATATCTCAAATTCAGGCTCAAAACACCCCAAAATTCGTTACTTTTGGGTCCTAGAAGCGATCTGTACATGCCTACTCCTAGTTAGAATATTTTCAAGATACAGACCCAAAACATACTCAAAATCGATATTTTATGTGCCCAAAAGTCGATATGTGCATGCATCTTCAGTACTCGTTTATATCTCAAATTCAGGCTCAAAACACCCGAAAATGCTATATTTTTGGGTCCCAGAAGCGATCTGTATATGCCTAGTCAGTGCTAGAATATTTTCAAAGAATAGGCCCAAAACATGCTAAAAATCAATATTTTAAGTGCCCAAAAGTCGATATGTGCATGTATCTTCTGTACCCGTTTATATCTCAATTTCAGGCTCCAAACACCCGAAAATTCGATATTTTGGGGTCCAAGAAGCGATCTGTACATGCCTACTCAGATACAGGCCAAAACATGCTGAAAACCGATATTTTAGGTGCCCAAAGTCAAAATGTGTATTCATCTTCTGCACCCATTTATATCCCAAATTCAACCTCATAACACCCTAAAATTCGATATTTTTGGGTCCCAGATGCGATCTGTACATGCCTACTCAGTGCTAGAATTTTTTCAAAATATAGGCTCAAAACATGCTTAAAGTCGATATTTTAAGTGTCCAAAGTCGATATGTGCATGCATATTCTATACCCGTTTATATCTTATATTCAGGCTCAAAACACCCGAAAATTCGTTATTTTTGGTTCCTAGAACCGATCTGTATATGCCTATTCCTAGTTAGAATGTTTTCAAGACACAGACCCAAAACATGCTCAAAATCGATATTTTAGGTGCCCAAAAGTTGATATGTGCATGCATCTTCAGTACCCGTTTATATCTCAAATTCAGGCTCAAAACACCCAAAAATTTGATATTTTGGAATCCCAGAAGCGATCTGTACATGCCTAGTCAGTGCTAGAATATTTTCAAAATATAGGCCCAAAACATGGTAAAAATCGATATTTTAGGTGACCAAAGTCGATATCTCAAATTCAGGCCCAAAACACCCGAAAATTCGATATTTTGGGGTCCCAGAAGCGATCTGTACATGCCTACTCCGTGTTAGAGTATTTTCAAAATACAGGCCAAAAACATACTGAAAATCGATCTTTTAGGTGCCCAAAAGTCGATATGTGCATGCATCTTCTGTACCCGTTTATATCTCAAATTCAGGCTCCAAACACCCGAAAATTCGATATTTTGGGGTCCCAGAAGCGATCTGTACATGCCTACTCAGATACAGGCCAAAACATGCTGAAACCCGATATTTTAGGTGCCCAAAGTCAATATGTGTATGCATCTTCTGCACAAGTTTATATCCCAAATTCAACCTCAAAACACCCGAAAATTCGATATTTTTCGGTCCCAGAAGCGATTTGTACATGCCTACTCAGTGCTAGAATGTTTTCATAATATAAGCTCAAAACATGCTAAAAGTCGATATTTTAAGTGCCCAAAAGTCGATATGTGCATGCCTCTTAAGTACCCGTTTATATCTCAAATTCAGGCTCAAAACACCCAAAAATTCGATATTTTAGGGTCCTAGAAGCGATCTGTACATGCCTACTCAGTGCTTGAATATTTTCAAGATATAGCCCCAAAACATGCTAAAAATCGATATTTTAGGTGCACAAAGTCGATATCTCAAATTCAGGCAAAAAACACCCGAAAATTCGATATTTTAGGGTCCCAGAAGCGATCTGTACATGCCTACTTCGTGTTAGAGTATTTTTAAAATACAGGCTCAAAACATGCTAAAAATCGATATTTTAAGTGTTCAAAGTCGATATGTGCATGCATCTTCTGTACCCGTTTATATCTCAAATTCAAGCCCAAAACACCCAAAAATTCGCTTTTTTTCAGGTAACAGAAGCGATCTGTACATGCCTACTTCGTGTTAGAATATTTTCAAAATACAGGCCCAAAACATACTGCAAATCGATATTTTAGGTGCCCAAAAGTCGATATGTGCATGAATCTTCTGTACCCGTTTATATCTCAAATTCAGGCTCAAAACACCCGAAAATTCGATATTTTGGGGTCCTAGAAGCGATTTGTACATGCCTACTCAGTGCTAGAATGCTTTCAAAATATAGGCTCAAAACATGCTAAAAATCGATATTTTAAGTGTCCAAAGTCGATATGTGCATGCATCTTCTGTACCCGTTTATATCTCAAATTCAGGCTTAAAACACCTGAAAATTCGTTATTTTCGGGTCCTAGAAGCGATCTGTACATTCTTACTCCTAGTTAGAATGTTTTCAAGATACAGACCCAAAACATACTCAAAATCGATATTTTAGGTGCCCAAAAGTCCATATGTTCATGCCTATTCAGTACCCGTTTATATCTCAAATTCAGGCTCATAACACCCAAAAATTCGATATTTTAGGGTCCCAGAAGCGATCTGTACATGCCTACTCAGTGCTTGAATATTTTCAAAAAAAAGGCCCAAAACATGCTAAAAATCGATATTTTAGGTGCACAAAGTCGATATCTCAAATTCAGGCCCAAAACACCCGAAAATGCGACATTTTGGGGTCCCAGAAGCGATCTGTACTTGCCTACTCTGTGTTATAGTATTTTCAAAAAACAGGGCAAAAACATACTGAAAATCTATCTTTTAGGTGCCCTAAAGTCGATATATGCATGCATCTTCTGAACCCGTTTATATCTCAAATTCAGGCTCCAAACACCCGAAAATTCGATATTTTGGGGTCCCAGAAGCGATCTGTACATGCCTACTCAGTGCTAGAATGTTTTCAAAATATAGGCTCAAAGCATGCTAAAAATCTATATATCAAATGTCCAATGTCGATATGTGCATACATCTTCTGTACCCGTTTATATCTCAAATTCAGGCTCAAAACACCCGAAAATTCGATATTTTGGGGTTCTTGAAGCTATCTGTACATGCCTACTCCTAGTTAGAATTTTTTCAAGATACAGACCCAAAACATGCTCAAAATCAATATTTTAGGTGCCCAAAAGTCGATATGTGCATGCATCTTCTGTACCCGTTTATATCTCAAATTCAGGCTCAAAACACCCAAAAATTCGTTATTTTTGGGTCCTAGAAGCGATCTGTACATGCTTTCTCCTAGTTAGAATGTTTTTAAGATACAGATACAAAACATGCTACATATCGATATTTTAGGTGCCCAAAAGTCGATAAGTGCATGCATCTTCAGTACCCGTTTATATCTCAAATTCAGGCTCAAAACACCCGAAAATTCGATATTTTGGGGTCCCAGAAGTGATCTGTACATGCCTACTCAGTGCTAGAAAATTTTCAAAATATAGGCCCAAAACATGCTATAAATCGATATTTTCAGTGCCCAAAGTCGATATCTTAAATTCATGCCCAAAACACCCGAAAAGTCGATATTTTGGGGTCCGAGAAGCGATCTGTACATGCCTACTCCGTGTTAGAGTATTTTAAAAATACAGGCCCAAAACCTACTGAAGATCGATCTTTTAGGTGCCCAAAAGTAGATATGTGCATGCATCTTCTGCACCAGTTTATATCTCAAATTCAGGCTCCAAACACCCGAAAATCCGATATTTTGGGGTCCCAGAAGCGATCTGTACATGCCTTCTCAGATGCAGGCCAAAACATGCTAAAAATCGATATTTTAGTTGCCCAAAGTCAATATGTGTATGTATCTTCTACACCCGTTTATATCCCAAATTCAACCTCAAAACACCTAAAAATTAAATATTTTGGGGTGTCAGAAGCGATCTGTACATGCCTACTCCGTGTTAGAGTATTTTCAAAAAACAGGCCCAAAACATACTGAAAATCGATCCTTTAGGTGCCCAAAAGTCGATATGTGCATGCATCTTCAGTACCCGTTTATATCTCAAATTCAGGCTCCAAACACCCGAAAATTCGATATTTTGGGTTCCCAAAAGCGATCTGTACATGCCTACTCCTAGTTAGAATGTTTTCAAGATACAGACCCAAAACATGCTCAAAATCGATATTTTAGGTGCCCAAAAGTCGATATGTGCATGCATCTTCAGTTTAAGTTTATATATCAAATTCAGGCTCAAAACACTCGAAAATTCGATATTTTGAGGTCCAAGAAGCTATCTGTACATGCCTACTCAGATACAGGCCAAAATATGCTGAAAATCGATATTTTAGGTGCCCAAAGTCAATATGAGTATGCATTTTCTGCACCCGTTTATATCCCAAATTCAACCTCAAAACACCTGAAAATTCGATATTTTTGGGTCCCTGAAGCGATCTGTACATGCCTACTCAGTGCTAGAATGTTTTCAAAATATAGGCTCAAAACATGCTAAAAATTGATATTTTAAGTGTCCAAAGTCGATATGTGCATGCATCTTCTGTACCCGTTTATATCTCAAATTCAGGCTCAAAATACCCGAAAATTAGTTATTTTTGGGTCCTAGAAGCGATCTGTACATGCCTTCTCCTAGTTAGAATGTTTTCAAGATACAGACACAAAACATGCTCAAAATCGATATTTTATGTGCCTAAAAGTCGATATGTGCATGCATCTACTGTACCCGTTTATATCTCAAATTCAGGCTCAAAACACCCGAAAATTCGATATTTTGTGGTCCAAGAAGCGATCTGTACATGCTTACTCCGTGTTAGAGTATTTTCAAAATACAGGCCTAGAACATACTGAAAATCGATCTTCTAGGTGCCCAAAAGTCGATATGTGCATGAATCTTCTGTACACGTTTATATCTCAAATTCAGGCTCCAAACACCCGAAAATTCGATATTTTGGTGTCCCAGAAGCGATCTGTACATGCCTACGCCATGTTTGAATGTTTTTAAGATACAGACCCAAAACATGCTCAAAATCGATATTTTAGGTGCCCAAAAGTCGATATGTGCATGCATTTTCAGTACCCGTTTATATATCAAATTCAGGCTCAAAACACCCGAAAATTCGATATTTTGGGGTCCCAGAAGCGGTCTGTACATGCCTACTCAGTGCTAGAATGTTTTAAAAATATAGGCTCAAAACATGCTAAAAATCGATATTTTAAGTGTCCAAAGTCGATATGTACATGCATCTTCTGTATCCGTTTATATCTCAAATTCAGGCTCAAAATACCGAAAAATTCGTTATTTTTGGGTCCTAGAAGCGATCTGTACATGCTTTCTCCTAGTTAGAATGTTTTTAAGATACAGATACAAAACATGCTCCATATCGATATTTTAGGTGCCCAAAAGTCGATAAGTGCATGCATCTTCAGTACCCGTTTATATCTCAAATTCAGGCTCAAAACACCCGAAAATTCGATATTTTGGGGTCCCAGAAGCGATATGTACATGCCTACTCCGTGTTAGAGTATTTAAAAAATACAGGCCCAAAACATACTGAAGATCGATCTTTTAGGTGCCCAAAAGTCGATTTGTGCATGTTTCTTCTGCACCAGTTTATATCTCAAATTCAGGCTCCAAACACCCAAAAATTCGATATTTTGGGGTCCCAGAAGCGATCTGTACATGAATACTCAGTGCTAGAATGTTTTCAAAATACAGACCCAAAACATGCTCAAAATCGATATTTTAGGTGCCAAAAAGTCGATATGTGCATGCATCTTCAGTACCCTTTTATATATATCAAATTCAGGCTCAAAACACCCGAAAACTCGTCATTTTTGGGTCCTAGGAGCGATCTGTACATGCTTACTCCTAGTTTGAATGTTTTCAAGATACAGACCGAAAACATGCTCAAAATCGATATTTTAAGTGCCCAAAAGTCGATATGTGCATGCATCTTCAGTACCCGTTTATATATCAAATTCAGGCTCAAAACACCTGAAAATTCGATATTTTGGGGTCACAGAAGCGATCTGTACATGCCTACTCAGTGCTAGAATTTTTTCAAAATATAGTCCCAAAACATGCTAAAAATCGATATTTTAGGTGCTCAAAGTCGATATCTCATATTCAGGCCCAAAACCCCCGAAAATTCGATATTTTGGGGTCCCAGAAGCGATCTGTACATGCCTACTCCGTGTTAGAGTATTTTCAAAATACAGGCCCAAAACATACTGAAAATCGATCTTTTAGGTGCCCAAAAGTCGATATGTGCATGCATTTTCTGTACCCGTTTATATCTCAAATTCAGGCTCCAAACACCCGAAAATTCGTTTTTTTGGGGTCCCAGAAGCGATCTGTACATGTCTACTCAGATACAGACCAAAACATGCTGAAAATCGATATTTTAGGTGCCCAACGTCAATATGTGTATGCATCTTCTGCACCCGTTGATATCCCAAATTCAACCTCAAAAAACCCGAAAATTCGATATTTTTGGTTCCCAGAAGCTATCTGTACATGCCTACTCAGTGCTAGAATGTTTTCAAAATATAGGCTTAAAACATTCTAAAAATCGATATTTAAAGTGTCCAAAGTCGATATGTGCATGCATCTTCTGTACACGTTTATATCTCAAATTCAGGCTCCAAACACCCGAAAATTCGATATTTTTGGTCCCAGAAGCAATCTGTACATGCCTACTCAGTGCTAGAATGTTTTCAAAATATAGGCTCAAAACATGCTAAAAATCGAAATTTTAAGTGTCCAAAGTCGATATGTGCATGCATCTTCTGTACCCGTTTATATCTCAAATTCAGGCTTAAAACACCCAAAAATTCGATAATTTGGGGTCCCTGAAGCGATCTGTACATGCCTTCTCAGTGCTAGAATATTTTCAAAGTATAGGCCCAAAACATTTTAAAAATCGATATTTTAGGTGCCCAAAGTCGATATCTCAAATTCAGGCCCAAAACACCCGAAAATTCGATATTTTGGGGTCCCAGAAGCGATCTGTACATGCCTACTCCGTGTTAGAGTATTTAAAAAATACAGGCCCAAAACATAC
This sequence comes from Petrolisthes cinctipes, assembly GCA_033782935.1. Taxonomy (NCBI): domain Eukaryota; kingdom Metazoa; phylum Arthropoda; class Malacostraca; order Decapoda; family Porcellanidae; genus Petrolisthes; species Petrolisthes cinctipes. Next base: position 1,125,236 of record JAWQEG010001185.1, read on the forward strand.
TGAAGATCGTTCTTTTAGGTGCCCAAAAGTCGATTTGTGCATGCTTCTTCTGCACCAGTTTATATCTCAAATTCAGGCTCCAAACACCCGAAAATTCGATATTTTTGAGTCCCAGAAGCGATCTGTACATGAATACTCAGTACTAGAATGTTTTCAAAATACAGACCCAAAACATGCTCAAAATCGATATTTTAGGTGCCAAAAAGTCGATATGTGCATGCATCTTCAGTACCCGTTTATATATATCAAATTCAGGCTCAAAACACCCGAAAACTCGTCATTTTTGGGTCCTAGGAGCGATCTGTACATGCTTACTCCTAGTTTGAATGTTTTCAAGATACAGACCGAAAACATGCTCAAAATCGATATTTTAAGTGCCCAAAAGTCGATATGTGCATGCATCTTCAGTACCCGTTTATATATCAAATTCAGGCTCAAAACACCTGAAAATTCGATATTTTGGGGTCACAGAAGCGATCTGTACATGCCTACTCAGTGCTAGAATGTTTTCAAAATATAGGCTCAAAACATGCTAAAAATCGATATTTTAAGTGTCCAAAGTCGATTTGTGCATGCATCTTCTGTACCCGTTTATATCTCAAATTCAGGCTTAAAACACCTGAAAATTCGTTATTTTTGGGTCCTAAAAGCGATCTGTACATACCTACTCCTAGTTAGAATGTTTTCAAGATACAGACCCAAAACATGCTCAAAATCGATATTTTAGGTGCCCAAAAGTCGATATGTGGATACATCTTCAGTACCCGTTTATATCCCAAATTCAGGCGCAAAACACCCGAAAATTCGATATTTTGGGGTCTCAGAAGCGATCTGTACATGCCTACTCAGTGCTAGAATTTTTTCAAAATATAGGCCCAAAACATGCTAAAAATCGATATTTTAGGTGCTCAAAGTCGATATCTCAAATTCAGGCCCAAAACCCCCGAAAATTCGATATTTTGGGGTCCCAGAAGCGATCTGTACATGCCTACTCCGTGTTAGAGTATTTTCAAAATACAGGCCCAAAACATACTGAAAATCGATCTTTTAGGTGCCCATAAGTCGATATGTGCATGCATTTTCTGTACCCGTTTATATCTCTAATTCAGGCTCCAAACACCCGAAAATTCGTTTTTTTGTGGTCCCAGAAGCGATATGTACATGTCTACTCAGATACAGACCAAAACATGCTGAAAATCGATATTTTAGGTGCCCAACGTCAATATGTGTATGCATCTTCTGCACCCGTTGATATCCCAAATTCAACCTCAAAAAACCCGAAAATTCGATATTTTTGGTTCCCAGAAGCTATCTGTACATGCCTACTCAGTGCTAGAATGTTTTCAAAATATAGGCTTAAAACATTCTAAAAATCGATATTTAAAGTGTCCAAAGTCGATATGTGCATGCATCTTCTGTACCCGTTTATATCTCAAATTCAGGCTCCAAACACCCGAAAATTCGATATTTTTGTGTCCCAGAAGCAATCTGTACATGCCTACTCAGTGCTAGAATGTTTTCAAAATATAGGCTCAAAACATGCTAAAAATCGAAATTTTAAGTGTCCAAAGTCGATATGTGCATGCATCTTCTGTACCCGTTTATATCTCAAATTCAGGCTTAAAACACCCAAAAATTCGATATTTTGGGGTCCCTGAAGCGATCTGTACATGCCTTCTCAGTGCTAGAATATTTTCAAAGTATAGGCCCAAAACATTTTAAAAATCGATATTTTAGGTGCCCAAAGTCGATATCTAAAATTCAGGCCCAAAACACCCGAAAATTCGATATTTTGGGGTCCCAGAAGCGATCTGTAAATGCCTACTCCGTGTTAGAGTATTTAAAAAATACAGGCCCAAAACATACTGAAGATCGATCTTTTAGGTGCCCAAAAGTCGATTTGTGCATGCTTCTTCTGCACCAGTTTATATCTCAAATTCAGGCTCCAAACACCCGAAAATTCGATATTTTGGGGTCCCAGAAGCGATCTGTACATGAATACTCAGTGCTAGAATGTTTTCAAAATACAGACCCAAAACATGCTCAAAATCGATATTTTAAGTGCCAAAAAGTCGATATGTGCATGCATCTTCTGTACCCGTTTATATCTCAAATTCAGGCTTAAAACACCTGAAAATTCGTTATTTTGGGGTCCTAGAAGCGATCTGTATATGCTTATTCCTAGTTAGAATGTTTTCAAGATACACAACCAAAACATGCTCAAAATCGATATTTTAGTTGCCCAAAAGTCGATAAGTGCATGCATCTTCAGTACCCGTTTATATCTCAAATTCAGGCTCAAAACACCCGAAAATTCGATATTTTGGGGTCCCAGAAGCGATCTGTACATGCCTACTCAGTGCTAGAAATTTTTCAAAATATAGGATCAAAACATGCTAAAAATCGATATTTTAGGTGCCCAAAGTCGATATCTCAAATTCAGGCCCAAAATACCCGAAAATTCGATATTTTTGGTTCCTAAAAGCGATCTGTACATGCCTACTCAGTGCTAGAATGTTTTCAAAATATAGGCTTAAAACATTGTAAAAATCGATATATAAAGTGTCCAAAGTCGATATGTGCATGCATCTTGTGTACCTGTAAATATCTCAAATTCAGGCTCAAAACACCTGAAAATTCGTTATTTATGGGTCCTAGAAGCAATCTGTACATGCCTACTCCTAGTTAGAATGTTTTCAAGATACAGACCCAAAACATGCTCAAAATCGATATTTTAGTTGCCCAAAAGTCGATATGTACATACATCTTCAGTACCCGTTTATATCTCAAATTCAGGCGCAAAACAACCGAAAATTCGATATTTTGGGGTCCCAGAAGAAATCTGTACATGCCTACACCGTGTTAGAGTATTTTCAAATTACAGGAACAAAACATACTGAAAATCGATTTTATAGGTGCCCAAAAGTCGATATGTGCATGCATCTTCTGTACCCGTTTATATATCAAATTCAGGCTCCAAACACCCGAAAATTCGTTATTTTGGGGTCCCAGAAGCGATCTGTACATGCCTACTCAGATACAGGCCAAAACATGCTGAAAATCGATATTTTAGGTGCCCAAAGTCAATATGTATGCATATTCTGCACCGGTTTATATCCCAAATTAAACCTCAAAACACCAGAGAATTCGATATTTTTGGGTCCCAGAAGCGATCTGTACATGCCTACTCAGTGCTAGAATGTTTTCAAAATATAGGCTCAAAACATGCTAAAAATCGATATATAAAGTGTCCAAAGTCGATATGTGCATGCATCTTCTGTACCCGTTTATATCTCAAATTCAGGCTAAAAGCACCCGAAAATTCGTTATTTTTGGGTCTTACAAGCAATCTGTACATGCCTACTCCTAGTTAGAATGTTGTCAAGATACAGGCCCAAAACATGCCTAAAATCGATATTTTAGGTTCCCAAATGTCGATATGTGCATGCATCTTCAGTACCCGTTTATATCTCAAATTCAGGCTCAAAACACCCGAAAATTCGATATTTTGGGGTCCCAGAAGCGATCTTTACATGTCTACTTAGTGCTAGAATATTTTCAAAACATAGGCCCAAAACATGCTAAAAATCGATATTTTAGGTGCTCAAAGTCGATATCCCAAATTCAGGCTCAAAATACCCAAAAATTCGATATTTTGGGATCCCTGAAGCGATCTTTACATGTCTACTTAGTGCTAGAATATTTTCAAAACATAGGCTCAAAACATGCTAAAAATCGATATTATAAGTGTCCAAAGTCGATATGTGCATGCATCTTCTGTACCTGTAAAAATCTCAAATTCAGGCTCAAAACACCTGAAAATTCGTTATTTTTGGGTCCTAGAAGCAATCTGTACATGCCTACTCCTAGTTAGAATTTTTTCAAGATACAGACCCAAATCATGCTCACAATCGATATTTTAGGTGCCAAAAAGTCGATATGTGCATGCATCTTCAGTACCCGTTTATATCTCAAATTCAGGCGCAAAACACCCGAAAATTCGTCATTTTTGGGTCCTAGGAGCGATCTGTACATGCCTACTCCTAGTTAGAATGTTTTTAAGATACAGACCGAAAACATGCTGAAAATCGATATTTTAAGTGCCCAAAAGTAGATATGTGCATGCATCTTCAGTACCCGTTTATATCTCAAATTCAAGCTCAAAACACCGAAAATTCGATATTTTGGGGTCCCAGAAGCGATCTGTACATGCCTACTCAGTGCTTGAATATTTTCAAAATATAGGCCCAAAACATGCTAAAAATCGATATTTTAGGTGCTCAAAGTCGATATCTCAAATTCAGGCTCAAAACACCCGAAAATTCGATATTTTCGGGTCCCTGAAGCGATCTGTACATGCCTACTTAGTGCTAGAATATTTTCAAAGCATAGGCTCAAAACATGCTAAAAATCGATATTTTAAGTGTCCAAAGTCGATATGTGCATGCATTTTCTGTACCTGTAAATATCTCAAATTCAGGCTCAAAACACCTGAAAATTCCTTTTTTTTGGGTCCTAGAAGCAATCTGTACATGCCTACTCCTAGTTAGAATGTTTCCAAGATACTGACCCAAAACATGCTCAAAATCGATATTTTAGGTGCCCAAAAGTCGATATGTAAATGCATCTTCAGTACCCGTTTATATCTCAAATTCAGGCGCAAAACACCCGAAAATTCGATATTTTGGGGTCCCAGAAGCGATCTTTACATGCCTACTCAGTGCTAGAATATTTTCAAAATATAGGCTAAAAACATGCTAAAAATCGATATATAAAGTGTCCAAAGTCGATATGTGCATGCATCTTCTGTACCCGTTTATATCTCAAATTCAGGCTCAAAGCATCCGAAAATTCGTTATTTTTGGGTCCTAGAAGCAATCTGTACATGCCTACTCTTAGTTATAATGTTTTCAAGATACAGACCATAAACATGCTCAAAATCGATATTTTAGGTGCCCAAAAGTCGATATGTGCATGCATCTTCAGTACCCGTTTATATCTCAAATTCAGGCTCAAAACACCTGAAAATTCGATATTTTGGGGTCCCAGAAGCGATCTGTACATGCCTACTCAGTGCTACAATATTTTCAAAATATAGGCTCAAAACATGCTAAAAATCGATATTTTAGGTGTCCAAAGTCGATATCTCAAATTCAGGCCCAAAACACCCAAAAATTCGATATTTTGGGGTCCCTGAAGCGATCTGTACATGCCTACTCCGTGTTAGAGTATTTTCAAAATACAGGCCCTAAACATACTGAAAATCGATCTTTTAGGTGCCCAAAATTCGATATGTGCATGCATCTTCTGTACCCGTTTATATCTTAAATTCAGGCTCCAAACACCCGAAAATTCGATATTTTGGGGTCCCAGTAGCGATCTGTACATGAATACTCAGTGCTAGAATGTTTTCAAAATACAGACCCAAAACATGCTCAAAATCGATATTTTAGGTGCCAAAAAGTCGATATGTGCATGGATATTCAGTACCCGTTTATATCTCAAATTCTGGCTCAAAACACCCGAAAACTCGTCATTTTTGGGTCCTAGGAGCGATCTGTACATGCCTACTCCTAGTTAGAATGTTTTCAAGATACAGACCGAAAACATGCTCAAAATCGATATTTTAGGTGCCCAAAAGTCGATATGTGCATGCATTTTCAGTACCCGTATATATCTCAAATTCAGGCTCAAAACACCATAAAATACGATATTTTGGGGTCTCAGAAACGATCTGTACATGCCGACTCAGATACAGGCCAAAACATGCTGAAAATCGATATTTTAGGTGCCCTAATTAAATATGTGTATGCATCTTCTGCACCCGTTTATATCTCAAATTCAACCTCAAAACACCCGAAAATTCGATATTTTTGGGTCCCAGAAGCGATTTGTACATGCCTACTCAGTGCTAGAATATTTTCAAAATATAGGCCCAAAATATGCTAAAAATCGGTATTTTATGTGCCCAAAGTCGATATCTCAAATTCAGGCTCAAAACACCCGAAATTTCGATATTTTGGGGTTCCAGAAGCGATCTGTACATACCTATTCAGTTACAGGCTCAAAACATGCTGAAAATCGATCTTTTAGGTGCCCCAATGTCGATATGTGCATGCATCTTCTGTACCCGTTTATATCTCAAATTCAGGCTCAAAACCTCAAAAATTCGATATTTTGGGGTCCCAGAAGCGATCTGTACATGCCTACTTCTAGTTAGAATGTTTTCAAGATTCAGACGCAAAACATGCTCAAAATCGATATTTTAGGTTCCCAAAGTCGATATCTGAAATTCAGGCACAAAACACCCGAAAATTCGATATTTTGGGGTCCCAGAAGCGATCTGTACATGCCTACTTCTAGTTAGAATGTTTTCAAGATTCAGACACAAAACATGCTCAAAATCAATATTTTAGGTGCGCAAAAGTCGATATGTGCATGCATCTTCAGTACCCGTTTATATCTCAAATTCAGGCTCAAAACACCCGAAAATTCGATATTTTGGGGTCCCAGAAGCGATCTGTACATGCCTACTCAGTGCTAGAATATTTTCAAAATATAGGGCAAAAACATGCTAAAAATCGATATTTTAGGTGCCCAAAGTCGATATATCAAATTCAGGTACAAAACACCCGAAAATTCGATATTTTGGGGTCCCAGAAGCGATCTGTACATGCCTACCCAGATACAAGCCCAAAACATGCTGAAAATCGATATTTTAGGTGCCCAAAGTCAAAATGTGTATGCATCTTCTGCACCAGTTTATATCTCAAATTCAGCCTCAAAACACCCGAAAATTCGATATTTTGGGGTCCCAGAAGCGATCTGTACATGCCTACTCAGTGCTAGAATATTTTCAATATATAGGCCACAAATATGGTAAAAATCGGTATTTTATGTGCCCAAAGTCGATATCTCAAATTCAGGCTCAAAACACCCGAAATTTCGATATTTTGGGGTCCCAGAAGCGATCTGTACATGCCTACTCAGTGCTAGAATGTTTTCAAAATATAGGCTCAAAACATGCTAAAAGTCGATATTTTAAGTGTCCAAAGTCGATATGTGCATGCATATTCTATACCTGTTTAGATCTTATATTCAGGCTCAAAACACCCGAAAATTCGTTATTTTTTGGTCCTAGAAGCGATCTTACATGCCTACTCCTAGTTATAATGTTTTTAAGATACAGACCCAAAACATGCTCAAAATCGATATTTTAGGTGCACAAAGTCGATATCTCAAATTCAGGCCCAAAACAGCCGAAAATTCGATATTTTGGGGTCCCAAAGGCGAGTTGTACATGATTACTCCGTGTTAGAGTATTTTCAAAATACAGGCCCAAAATATACTGAAAATCGATCTTTTAAGTGCTTAAAATTCGATATGTGCATGCATCTTCTGTACCCGTTTATATTTCAAATTCAAGTTCCAAACACCCGAAAATTCGATATTTTGGGGCCCAGAAGCTATCTGTACATGCCTACTCAGATTCAGGCCAAAACATGCTGAAAACCGATATTTTAGTTGCCCAAAGTCAATATGTGTATGCATCTTCTGCACCCGTTTATATCCCAAATTCAACCTCAAAACACCCGAAAATTCGATATTTTTGGGTCCCAGAAGCGATCTGTACTTGCCTACTCAGTGCTAGAATGTTTTCAAAATATAGGTTCAAAACATGCTAAAAATCGATATTTTATGTGTCCAAAGTCGATATGTGCATGCATCTTCTGTACCCGTTTATATCTCAAATTCAGGCTCAAAACACCCCAAAATTCGTTACTTTTGGGTCCTAGAAGCGATCTGTACATGCCTACTCCTAGTTAGAATATTTTCAAGATACAGACCCAAAACATACTCAAAATCGATATTTTATGTGCCCAAAAGTCGATATGTGCATGCATCTTCAGTACTCGTTTATATCTCAAATTCAGGCTCAAAACACCCGAAAATGCTATATTTTTGGGTCCCAGAAGCGATCTGTATATGCCTAGTCAGTGCTAGAATATTTTCAAAGAATAGGCCCAAAACATGCTAAAAATCAATATTTTAAGTGCCCAAAAGTCGATATGTGCATGTATCTTCTGTACCCGTTTATATCTCAATTTCAGGCTCCAAACACCCGAAAATTCGATATTTTGGGGTCCAAGAAGCGATCTGTACATGCCTACTCAGATACAGGCCAAAACATGCTGAAAACCGATATTTTAGGTGCCCAAAGTCAAAATGTGTATTCATCTTCTGCACCCATTTATATCCCAAATTCAACCTCATAACACCCTAAAATTCGATATTTTTGGGTCCCAGATGCGATCTGTACATGCCTACTCAGTGCTAGAATTTTTTCAAAATATAGGCTCAAAACATGCTTAAAGTCGATATTTTAAGTGTCCAAAGTCGATATGTGCATGCATATTCTATACCCGTTTATATCTTATATTCAGGCTCAAAACACCCGAAAATTCGTTATTTTTGGTTCCTAGAACCGATCTGTATATGCCTATTCCTAGTTAGAATGTTTTCAAGACACAGACCCAAAACATGCTCAAAATCGATATTTTAGGTGCCCAAAAGTTGATATGTGCATGCATCTTCAGTACCCGTTTATATCTCAAATTCAGGCTCAAAACACCCAAAAATTTGATATTTTGGAATCCCAGAAGCGATCTGTACATGCCTAGTCAGTGCTAGAATATTTTCAAAATATAGGCCCAAAACATGGTAAAAATCGATATTTTAGGTGACCAAAGTCGATATCTCAAATTCAGGCCCAAAACACCCGAAAATTCGATATTTTGGGGTCCCAGAAGCGATCTGTACATGCCTACTCCGTGTTAGAGTATTTTCAAAATACAGGCCAAAAACATACTGAAAATCGATCTTTTAGGTGCCCAAAAGTCGATATGTGCATGCATCTTCTGTACCCGTTTATATCTCAAATTCAGGCTCCAAACACCCGAAAATTCGATATTTTGGGGTCCCAGAAGCGATCTGTACATGCCTACTCAGATACAGGCCAAAACATGCTGAAACCCGATATTTTAGGTGCCCAAAGTCAATATGTGTATGCATCTTCTGCACAAGTTTATATCCCAAATTCAACCTCAAAACACCCGAAAATTCGATATTTTTCGGTCCCAGAAGCGATTTGTACATGCCTACTCAGTGCTAGAATGTTTTCATAATATAAGCTCAAAACATGCTAAAAGTCGATATTTTAAGTGCCCAAAAGTCGATATGTGCATGCCTCTTAAGTACCCGTTTATATCTCAAATTCAGGCTCAAAACACCCAAAAATTCGATATTTTAGGGTCCTAGAAGCGATCTGTACATGCCTACTCAGTGCTTGAATATTTTCAAGATATAGCCCCAAAACATGCTAAAAATCGATATTTTAGGTGCACAAAGTCGATATCTCAAATTCAGGCAAAAAACACCCGAAAATTCGATATTTTAGGGTCCCAGAAGCGATCTGTACATGCCTACTTCGTGTTAGAGTATTTTTAAAATACAGGCTCAAAACATGCTAAAAATCGATATTTTAAGTGTTCAAAGTCGATATGTGCATGCATCTTCTGTACCCGTTTATATCTCAAATTCAGGCCCAAAACACCCAAAAATTCGTTTTTTTTCAGGTAACAGAAGCGATCTGTACATGCCTACTTCGTGTTAGAATATTTTCAAAATACAGGTCCAAAACATACTGCAAATCGATATTTTAGGTGCCCAAAAGTCGATATGTGCATGAATCTTCTGTACCCGTTTATATCTCAAATTCAGGCTCAAAACACCCGAAAATTCGATATTTTGGGGTCCTAGAAGCGATTTGTACATGCCTACTCAGTGCTAGAATGCTTTCAAAATATAGGCTCAAAACATGCTAAAAATCGATATTTTAAGTGTCCAAAGTCGATATGTGCATGCATCTTCTGTACCCGTTTATATCTCAAATTCAGGCTTAAAACACCTGAAAATTCGTTATTTTCGGGTCCTAGAAGCGATCTGTACATTCTTACTCCTAGTTAGAATGTTTTCAAGATACAGACCCAAAACATACTCAAAATCGATATTTTAGGTGCCCAAAAGTCCATATGTTCATGCCTATTCAGTACCCGTTTATATCTCAAATTCAGGCTCATAACACCCAAAAATTCGATATTTTAGGGTCCCAGAAGCGATCTGTACATGCCTACTCAGTGCTTGAATATTTTCAAAAAAAAGGCCCAAAACATGCTAAAAATCGATATTTAAGGTGCACAAAGTCGATATCTCAAATTCAGGCCCAAAACACCCGAAAATGCGACATTTTGGGGTCCCAGAAGCGATCTGTACTTGCCTACTCTGTGTTATAGTATTTTCAAAAAACAGGGCAAAAACATACTGAAAATCTATCTTTTAGGTGCCCTAAAGTCGATATATGCATGCATCTTCTGAACCCGTTTATATCTCAAATTCAGGCTCCAAACACCCGAAAATTCGATATTTTGGGGTCCCAGAAGCGATCTGTACATGCCTACTCAGTGCTAGAATGTTTTCAAAATATAGGCTCAAAGCATGCTAAAAATCTATATATCAAATGTCTAAAGTCGATATGTGCATACATCTTCTGTACCCGTTTATATCTCAAATTCAGGCTCAAAACACCCGAAAATTCGATATTTTGGGGTTCTTGAAGCTATCTGTACATGCCTACTCCTAGTTAGAATTTTTTCAAGATACAGACCCAAAACATGCTCAAAATCAATATTTTAGGTGCCCAAAAGTCGATATGTGCATGCATCTTCTGTACCCGTTTATATCTCAAATTCAGGCTCAAAACACCCAAAAATTCGTTATTTTTGGGTCCTAGAAGCGATCTGTACATGCTTTCTCCTAGTTAGAATGTTTTTAAGATACAGATACAAAACATGCTACATATCGATATTTTAGGTGCCCAAAAGTCGATAAGTGCATGCATCTTCAGTACCCGTTTATATCTCAAATTCAGGCTCAAAACACCCGAAAATTCGATATTTTGGGGTCCCAAAAGTGATCTGTACATGCCTACTCAGTGCTAGAAAATTTTCAAAATATAGGCCCAAAACATGCTATAAATCGATATTTTCAGTGCCCAAAGTCGATATCTTAAATTCATGCCCAAAACACCCGAAAAGTCGATATTTTGGGGTCCAAGAAGCGATCTGTACATGCCTTCTCAGATGCAGGCCAAAACATGCTAAAAATCGATATTTTAGTTGCCCAAAGTCAATATGTGTATGTATCTTCTACACCCGTTTATATCCCAAATTCAACCTCAAAACACCTAAAAATTAAATATTTTGGGGTGTCAGAAGCGATCTGTACATGCCTACTCCGTGTTAGAGTATTTTAAAAAAACAGGCCCAAAACATACTGAAAATCGATCCTTTAGGTGCCCAAAAGTCGATATGTGCATGCATCTTCAGTACCCGTTTATATCTCAAATTCAGGCTCCAAACACCCGAAAATTCGATATTTTGGGGTCCCAAAAGCGATCTGTACATGCCTACTCCTAGTTAGAATGTTTTCAAGATACAGACCCAAAACATGCTCAAAATCAATATTTTAGGTGCCCAAAAGTCGATATGTGCATGCATCTTCAGTTCAAGTTTATATATCAAATTCAGGCTCAAAACACTCGAAAATTCGATATTTTGAGGTCCAAGAAGCGATCTGTACATGCCTACTCAGATACAGGCCAAAATATGCTGAAAATCGATATTTTAGGTGCCCAAAGTCAATATGAGTATGCATTTTCTGCACCCGTTTATATCCCAAATTCAACCTCAAAACACCTGAAAATTCGATATTTTTGGGTCCCTGAAGCGATCTGTACATGCCTACTCAGTGCTAGAATGTTTTCAAAATATAGGCTCAAAACATGCTAAAAATTGATATTTTAAGTGTCCAAAGTCGATATGTGCATGCATCTTCTGTACCCGTTTATATCTCAAATTCAGGCTCAAAATACCCGAAAATTAGTTATTTTTGGGTCCTAGAAGCGATCTGTACATGCCTTCTCCTAGTTAGAATGTTTTCAAGATACAGACACAAAACATGCTCAAAATCGATATTTTATGTGCCTAAAAGTCGATATGTGCATGCATCTACTGTACCCGTTTATATCTCAAATTCAGGCTCAAAACACCTGAAAATTCGATATTTTGTGGTCCAAGAAGCGATCTGTACATGCTTACTCCGTGTTAGAGTATTTTCAAAATACAGGCCTAGAACATACTGAAAATCGATCTTCTAGGTGCCCAAAAGTCGATATGTGCATGCATCTTCTGTACACGTTTATATCTCAAATTCAGGCTCCAAACACCCGAAAATTCGATATTTTGGTGTCCCAGAAGCGATCTGTACATGCCTACGCCATGTTTGAATGTTTTTAAGATACAGACCCAAAACATGCTCAAAATCGATATTTTAGGTGCCCAAAAGTCGATATGTGCATGCATTTTCAGTACCCGTTTATATATCAAATTCAGGCTCAAAACACCCGAAAATTCGATATTTTGGGGTCCCAGAAGCGGTCTGTACATGCCTACTCAGTGCTAGAATGTTTTAAAAATATAGGCTCAAAACATGCTAAAAATCGATATTTTAAGTGTCCAAAGTCGATATGTACATGCATCTTCTGTATCCGTTTATATCTCAAATTCAGGCTCAAAATACCGAAAAATTCGTTATTTTTGGGTCCTAGAAGCGATCTGTACATGCTTTCTCCTAGTTAGAATGTTTTTAAGATACAGATACAAAACATGCTCCATATCGATATTTTAGGTGCCCAAAAGTCGATAAGTGCATGCATCTTCAGTACCCGTTTATATCTCAAATTCAGGCTCAAAACACCCGAAAATTCGATATTTTGGGGTCCCAGAAGCGATATGTACATGCCTACTCCGTGTTAGAGTATTTAAAAAATACAGGCCCAAAACATACTGAAGATCGATCTTTTAGGTGCCCAAAAGTCGATTTGTGCATGTTTCTTCTGCACCAGTTTATATCTCAAATTCAGGCTCCAAACACCCAAAAATTCGATATTTTGGGGTCCCAGAAGCGATCTGTACATGAATACTCAGTGCTAGAATGTTTTCAAAATACAGACCCAAAACATGCTCAAAATCGATATTTTAGGTGCCAAAAAGTCGATATGTGCATGCATCTTCAGTACCCTTTTATATATATCAAATTCAGGCTCAAAACACCCGAAAACTCGTCATTTTTGGGTCCTAGGAGCGATCTGTACATGCTTACTCCTAGTTTGAATGTTTTCAAGATACAGACCGAAAACATGCTCAAAATCGATATTTTAAGTGCCCAAAAGTCGATATGTGCATGCATCTTCAGTACCCGTTTATATATCAAATTCAGGCTCAAAACACCTGAAAATTCGATATTTTGGGGTCACAGAAGCGATCTGTACATGCCTACTCAGTGCTAGAATTTTTTCAAAATATAGTCCCAAAACATGCTAAAAATCGATATTTTAGGTGCTCAAAGTCGATATCTCAAATTCAGGCCCAAAACCCCCGAAAATTCGATATTTTGGGGTCCCAGAAGCGATCTGTACATGCCTACTCCGTGTTAGAGTATTTTCAAAATACAGGCCCAAAACATACTGAAAATCGATCTTTTAGGTGCCCAAAAGTCGATATGTGCATGCATTTTCTGTACCCGTTTATATCTCAAATTCAGGCTCCAAACACCCGAAAATTCGATATTTTGTGGTCCCAGAAGCGATATGTACATGTCTACTCAGATACAGACCAAAACATGCTGAAAATCGATATTTTAGGTGCCCAACGTCAATATGTGTATGCATCTTCTGCACCCGTTGATATCCCAAATTCAACCTCAAAAAACCCGAAAATTCGATATTTTTGGTTCCCAGAAGCTATCTGTACATGCCTACTCAGTGCTAGAATGTTTTCAAAATATAGGCTTAAAACATTCTAAAAATCGATATTTAAAGTGTCCAAAGTCGATATGTGCATGCATCTTCTGTACACGTTTATATCTCAAATTCAGGCTCCAAACACCCGAAAATTCGATATTTTTGGTCCCAGAAGCAATCTGTACATGCCTACTCAGTGCTAGAATGTTTTCAAAATATAGGCTCAAAACATGCTAAAAATCGAAATTTTAAGTGTCCAAAGTCGATATGTGCATGCATCTTCTGTACCCGTTTATATCTCAAATTCAGGCTTAAAACACCCAAAAATTCGATAATTTGGGGTCCCTGAAGCGATCTGTACATGCCTTCTCAGTGCTAGAATATTTTCAAAGTATAGGCCCAAAACATTTTAAAAATCGATATTTTAGGTGCCCAAAGTCGATATCTCAAATTCAGGCCCAAAACACCCGAAAATTCGATATTTTGGGGTCCCAGAAGCGATCTGTACATGCCTACTCCGTGTTAGAGTATTTAAAAAATACAGGCCCAAAACATACTGAAGATCGTTCTTTTAGGTGCCCAAAAGTCGATTTGTGCATGCTTCTTCTGCACAAGTTTATATCTCAAATTCAGGCTCCAAACACCCGAAAATTCGATATTTTTGAGTCCCAGAAGCGATCTGTACATGAATACTCAGTACTAGAATGTTTTCAAAATACAGACCCAAAACATGCTCAAAATCGATATTTTAGGTGCCAAAAAGTCGATATGTGCATGCATCTTCAGTACCCGTTTATATATATCAAATTCAGGCTCAAAACACCCGAAAACTCGTCATTTTTGGGTCCTAGGAGCGATCTGTACATGCTTACTCCTAGTTTGAATGTTTTCAAGATACAGACCGAAAACATGCTCAAAATCGATATTTTAAGTGCCCAAAAGTCGATATGTGCATGCATCTTCAGTACCCGTTTATATATCAAATTCAGGCTCAAAACACCTGAAAATTCGATATTTTGGGGTCACAGAAGCGATCTGTACATGCCTACTCAGTGCTAGAATGTTTTCAAAATATAGGCTCAAAACATGCTAAAAATCGATATTTTAAGTGTCCAAAGTCGATTTGTGCATGCATCTTCTGTACCCGTTTATATCTCAAATTCAGGCTTAAAACACCTGAAAATTCGTTATTTTTGGGTCCTAAAAGCGATCTGTACATACCTACTCCTAGTTAGAATGTTTTCAAGATACAGACCCAAAACATGCTCAAAATCGATATTTTAGGTGCCCAAAAGTCGATATGTGGATACATCTTCAGTACCCGTTTATATCCCAAATTCAGGCGCAAAACACCCGAAAATTCGATATTTTGGGGTCTCAGAAGCGATCTGTACATGCCTACTCAGTGCTAGAATTTTTTCAAAATATAGGCCCAAAACATGCTAAAAATCGATATTTTAGGTGCTCAAAGTCGATATCTCAAATTCAGGCCCAAAACCCCCGAAAATTCGATATTTTGGGGTCCCAGAAGCGATCTGTACATGCCTACTCCGTGTTAGAGTATTTTCAAAATACAGGCCCAAAACATACTGAAAATCGATCTTTTAGGTGCCCAAAAGTCGATATGTGCATGCATTTTCTGTACCCGTTTATATCTCAAATTCAGGCTCCAAACACCCGAAAATTCGTTTTTTTGTGGTCCCAGAAGCGATATGTACATGTCTACTCAGATACAGACCAAAACATGCTGAAAATCGATATTTTAGGTGCCCAACGTCAATATGTGTATGCATCTTCTGCACCCGTTGATATCCCAAATTCAACCTCAAAAAACCCGAAAATTCGATATTTTTGGTTCCCAGAAGCTATCTGTACATGCCTACTCAGTGCTAGAATGTTTTCAAAATATAGGCTTAAAACATTCTAAAAATCGATATTTAAAGTGTCCAAAGTCGATATGTGCATGCATCTTCTGTACCCGTTTATATCTCAAATTCAGGCTCCAAACACCCGAAAATTCGATATTTTTGGGTCCCAGAAGCAATCTGTACATGCCTACTCAGTGCTAGAATGTTTTCAAAATATAGGCTCAAAACATGCTAAAAATCGAAATTTTAAGTGTCCAAAGTCGATATGTGCATGCATCTTCTGTACCCGTTTATATCTCAAATTCAGGCTTAAAACACCCAAAAATTCGATATTTTGGGGTCCCTGAAGCGATCTGTACATGCCTTCTCAGTGCTAGAATATTTTCAAAGTATAGGCCCAAAACATTTTAAAAATCGATATTTTAGGTGCCCAAAGTCGATATCTAAAATTCAGGCCCAAAACACCCGAAAATTCGATATTTTGGGGTCCCAGAAGCGATCTGTAAATGCCTACTCCGTGTTAGAGTATTTAAAAAATACAGGCCCAAAACATACTGAAGATCGATCTTTTAGGTGCCCAAAAGTCGATTTGTGCATGCTTCTTCTGCACCAGTTTATATCTCAAGTTCAGGCTCCAAACACCCGAAAATTCGATATTTTGGGGTCCCAGAAGCGATCTGTACATGAATACTCAGTGCTAGAATGTTTTCAAAATACAGACCCAAAACATGCTCAAAATCGATATTTTAAGTGCCAAAAAGTCGATATGTGCATGCATCTTCTGTACCCGTTTATATCTCAAATTCAGGCTTAAAACACCTGAAAATTCGTTATTTTGGGGTCCTAGAAGCGATCTGTATATGCTTATTCCTAGTTAGAATGTTTTCAAGATACACAACCAAAACATGCTCAAAATCGATATTTTAGTTGCCCAAAAGTCGATAAGTGCATGCATCTTCAGTACCCGTTTATATCTCAAATTCAGGCTCAAAACACCCGAAAATTCGATATTTTGGGGTCCCAGAAGCGATCTGTACATGCCTACTCAGTGCTAGAAATTTTTCAAAATATAGGATCAAAACATGCTAAAAATCGATATTTTAGGTGCCCAAAGTCGATATCTCAAATTCAGGCCCAAAATACCCGAAAATTCGATATTTTGGGGTCCCAGAAGCGATCTGTACATGCCTACTCCGTGTTAGAGTATTTTCAAAATACAGGCCCAAAACATACTGAAAATCGATCTTTTAGGTGCCCAAAAATCGATATGTGCATGCATCTTCTGTACCCGTTTATATCTTAAATTCAGGCTCCAAACACCCGAAAATTCGTTTTTTGGGGTCCCAGAAGCGATATGTACATGTCTACTCAGATACAGACCAAAACATGCTGAAAATCGATATTTTAGGTGCCCAACGTCAATATGTGTATGCATCTTCTGCACCCGTTGATATCCCAAATTGAACCTCAAAAAACCCGTAAATTCGATATTTTTGGTTCCTAAAAGCGATCTGTACATGCCTACTCAGTGCTAGAATGTTTTCAAAATATAGGCTTAAAACATTGTAAAAATCGATATATAAAGTGTCCAAAGTCGATATGTGCATGCATCTTGTGTACCTGTAAATATCTCAAATTCAGGCTCAAAACACCTGAAAATTCGTTATTTATGAGTCCTAGAAGCAATCTGTACATGCCTACTCCTAGTTAGAATGTTTTCAAGATACAGACCCAAAACATGCTCAAAATCGATATTTTAGTTGCCCAAAAGTCGATATGTACATGCATCTTCAGTACCCGTTTATATCTCAAATTCAGGCGCAAAACAACCGAAAATTCGATATTTTGGGGTCCCAGAAGAAATCTGTACATGCCTACACCGTGTTAGAGTATTTTCAAATTACAGGAACAAAACATACTGAAAATCGATTTTATAGGTGCCCAAAAGTCGATATGTGCATGCATCTTCTGTACCCGTTTATATATCAAATTCAGGCTCCAAACACCCGAAAATTCGTTATTTTGGGGTCCCAGAAGCGATCTGTACATGCCTACTCAGATACAGGCCAAAACATGCTGAAAATCGATATTTTAGGTGCCCAAAGTCAATATGTATGCATATTCTGCACCGGTTTATATCCCAAATTAAACCTCAAAACACCAGAGAATTCGATATTTTTGGGTCCCAGAAGCGATCTGTACATGCCTACTCAGTGCTAGAATGTTTTCAAAATATAGGCTCAAAACATGCTAAAAATCGATATATAAAGTGTCCAAAGTCGATATGTGCATGCATCTTCTGTACCCGTTTATATCTCAAATTCAGGCTAAAAGCACCCGAAAATTCGTTATTTTTGGGTCTTACAAGCAATCTGTACATGCCTACTCCTAGTTAGAATGTTGTCAAGATACAGGCCCAAAACATGCCTAAAATCGATATTTTAGGTTCCCAAATGTCGATATGTGCATGCATCTTCAGTACCCGTTTATATCTCAAATTCAGGCTCAAAACACCCGAAAATTCGATATTTTGGGGTCCCAGAAGCGATCTTTACATGTCTACTTAGTGCTAGAATATTTTCAAAACATAGGCCCAAAACATGCTAAAAATCGATATTTTTGGTGCTCAAAGTCGATATCCCAAATTCAGGCTCAAAATACCCAAAAATTCGATATTTTGGGATCCCTGAAGCGATCTTTACATGTCTACTTAGTGCTAGAATATTTTCAAAACATAGGCTCAAAACATGCTAAAAATCGATATTATAAGTGTCCAAAGTCGATATGTGCATGCATCTTCTGTACCTGTAAAAATCTCAAATTCAGGCTCAAAACACCTGAAAATTCGTTATTTTTGGGTCCTAGAAGCAATCTGTACATGCCTACTCCTAGTTAGAATTTTTTCAAGATACAGACCCAAATCATGCTCACAATCGATATTTTAGGTGCCAAAAAGTCGATATGTGCATGCATCTTCAGTACCCGTTTATATCTCAAATTCAGGCGCAAAACACCCGAAAATTCGTCATTTTTGGGTCCTAGGAGCGATCTGTACATGCCTACTCCTAGTTAGAATGTTTTTAAGATACAGACCGAAAACATGCTGAAAATCGATATTTTAAGTGCCCAAAAGTCGATATGTGCATGCATCTTCAGTACCCGTTTATATCTCAAATTCAAGCTCAAAACACCGAAAATTCGATATTTTGGGGTCCCAGAAGCGATCTGTACATGCCTACTCAGTGCTTGAATATTTTCAAAATATAGGCCCAAAACATGCTAAACATCGATATTTTAGGTGCTCAAAGTCGATATCTCAAATTCAGGCTCAAAACACCCGAAAATTCGATATTTTCGGGTCCCTGAAGCGATCTGTACATGCCTACTTAGTGCTAGAATATTTTCAAAGCATAGGCTCAAAACATGCTAAAAATCGATATTTTAAGTGTCCAAAGTCGATATGTGCATGCATTTTCTGTACCTGTAAATATCTCAAATTCAGGCTCAAAACACCTGAAAATTCCTTTTTTTTGGGTCCTAGAAGCAATCTGTACATGCCTACTCCTAGTTAGAATGTTTCCAAGATACTGACCCAAAACATGCTCAAAATCGATATTTTAGGTGCCCAAAAGTCGATATGTAAATGCATCTTCAGTACCCGTTTATATCTCAAATTCAGGCGCAAAACACCCGAAAATTCGATATTTTGGGGTCCCAGAAGCGATCTTTACATGCCTACTCAGTGCTAGAATATTTTCAAAATATAGGCTCAAAACATGCTAAAAATCGATATATAAAGTGTCCAAAGTCGATATGTGCATGCATCTTCTGTACCCGTTTATATCTCAAATTCAGGCTCAAAGCATCCGAAAATTCGTTATTTTTGGGTCCTAGAAGCAATATGTACATGCCTACTCTTAGTTATAATGTTTTCAAGATACAGACCATAAACATGCTCAAAATCGATATTTTAGGTGCCCAAAAGTCGATATGTGCATGCATCTTCAGTACCCGTTTATATCTCAAATTCAGGCTCAAAACACCTGAAAATTCGATATTTTGGGGTCCCAGAAGCGATCTGTACATGCCTACTCAGTGCTACAATATTTTCAAAATATAGGCTCAAAACATGCTAAAAATCGATATTTTAGGTGTCCAAAGTCGATATCTCAAATTCAGGCCCAAAACACCCAAAAATTCGATATTTTGGGGTCCCTGAAGCGATCTGTACATGCCTACTCCGTGTTAGAGTATTTTCAAAATACAGGCCCTAAACATACTGAAAATCGATCTTTTAGGTGCCCAAAATTCGATATGTGCATGCATCTTCTGTACCCGTTTATATCTTAAATTCAGGCTCCAAACACCCGAAAATTCGATATTTTGGGGTCCCAGTAGCGATCTGTACATGAATACTCAGTGCTAGAATGTTTTCAAAATACAGACCCAAAACATGCTCAAAATCGATATTTTAGGTGCCAAAAAGTCGATATGTGCATGGATATTCAGTACCCGTTTATATCTCAAATTCTGGCTCAAAACACCCGAAAACTCGTCATTTTTGGGTCCTAGGAGCGATCTGTACATGCCTACTCCTAGTTAGAATGTTTTTAAGATACAGACCGAAAACATGCTCAAAATCGATATTTTAGGTGCCCAAAAGTCGATATGTGCATGCATTTTCAGTACCCGTATATATCTCAAATTCAGGCTCAAAACACCATAAAATACGATATTTTGGGGTCCCAGAAACGATCTGTACATGCCGACTCAGATACAGGCCAAAACATGCTGAAAATCGATATTTTAGGTGCCCTAATTCAATATGTGTATGCATCTTCTGCACCCGTTTATATCTCAAATTCAACCTCAAAACACCCGAAAATTCGATATTTTTGGGTCCCAGAAGCGATTTGTACATGCCTACTCAGTGCTAGAATATTTTCAAAATATAGGCCCAAAATATGCTAAAAATCGGTATTTTATGTGCCCAAAGTCGATTTCTCAAATTCAGGCTCAAAACACCCGAAATTTCGATATTTTGGGGTTCCAGAAGCGATCTGTACATACCTATTCAGTTACAGGCTCAAAACATGCTGAAAATCGATCTTTTAGGTGCCCCAATGTCGATATGTGCATGCATCTTCTGTACCCGTTTATATCTCAAATTCAGGCTCAAAACCTCAAAAATTCGATATTTTGGGGTCCCAGAAGCGATCTGTACATGCCTACTTCTAGTTAGAATGTTTTCAAGATTCAGACACAAAACATGCTCAAAATCGATATTTTAGGTTCCCAAAGTCGATATCTGAAATTCAGGCACAAAACACCCGAAAATTCGATATTTTGGGGTCCCAGAAGCGATCTGTACATGCCTACTTCTAGTTAGAATGTTTTTAAGATTCAGACACAAAACATGCTCAAAATCAATATTTTAGGTGCGCAAAAGTCGATATGTGCATGCATCTTCAGTACCCGTTTATATCTCAAATTCAGGCTCAAAACACCTGAAAATTCGATATTTTGGGGTCCCAGAAGCGATCTGTACATGCCTACTCAGTGCTAGAATATTTTCAAAATATAGGGCAAAAACATGCTAAAAATCGATATTTTAGGTGCCCAAAGTCGATATATCAAATTCAGGTACAAAACACCCGAAAATTCGATATTTTGGGGTCCCAGAAGCGATCTGTACATGCCTACCCAGATACAAGCCCAAAACATGCTGAAAATCGATATTTTAGGTGCCCAAAGTCAAAATGTGTATGCATCTTCTGCACCAGTTTATATCTCAAATTCAGGCTCAAAACACCCGAAAATTCGATATTTTGGGGTCCCAGAAGCGATCTGTACATGCCTACTCAGTGCTAGAATATTTTCAATATATAGGCCACAAATATGGTAAAAATCGGTATTTTATGTGCCCAAAGTCGATATCTCAAATTCAGGCTCAAAACACCCGAAATTTCGATATTTTGGGGTCCTAGAAGCGATCTGTACATACCTAATAAGATACAGGCCCAAAACATGCTGAAAATCGATCTTTAAGGTGCCCCCAAAGTCGATATGTGCATGCATCTTCTGTACCCGTTTATATCCCAAATTTAACATCAAAACACCCGAAAATTCGATATTTTTGGGTCCCAGAAGCGATCTGTACATGCCTACCCAGATACAGGCCCAAAACATGCAGAAAATCGATATTTTAGGTGCCCAAAGTCAATATGTGTATGCATCTTCTGCACCCGTTTATATCCCAAATTCAACCTCAAAACACCCGAAAATTCGATATTTTTGGGACCCAGAAGCGATCTGTACATGCCTACTCAGTGCTAGAATATTTTAAAAATATGGGATCAAAACATGCTAAAAATCATATTTTAAGTGTCCAAAGTGGATATGTGCATGCATCTTCTGTACCCGTTTATATCTCAAATTCAGGCTCAAAACACCCGAAAATTCGATATTTTGGGGTCTTAGAAGCGATCTGTACATGCCTACCCAGTGCTAGAATATTTTCAAAATATAGGCCCAAAACATGCTACAAATCGATATTTTAGGTGCCCAAAGTCGATATCTCAAATTCAGGTACAAAACACCCGATATTTCGATGTTTTTGGGTCCCAGAAGCGATCTGTACATGCCTACTCTGTGTTAGAGTATTTTAAAAATACAGGCCCAAAACATGCTAAAAATCGATATTTTAGGTGCTCAAAGTCAATATGTGCATGTATCTTCTGTACCCGTTTATATCTCAAATTCAGGCTCAAAACACCCGAAAATTCGATATTTTGGGGTCCCAGAAGCGATCTTTACATGCCTACTCAGTGCTAGAATATTTTCAAAATATAGGTCCAAAATATGCTAAAAATCGATATTTTATGTGCCCAAAGTCGATATCTCAAATTCAGGCACAAAACACCCGAAAATTTGATATTTTGGGGTTCCAGAAGCGATCTGTATATGCCTACTCCGTGTTAGAGTATTTTCAAAATTACAGGCCCAAAACATACTGAAAATCGATCTTTTAGGTGCCCAAAAGTCGATATGTGCATCCATCTTCTGTACTCGTTTATATCTCAAATTCAGGCTCCAAACACCCGAAAATTCGATATTTTGGGGTCCCAGAAGCGATCTGTACATGCCTAATCAGATACAGGCCCAAAACATGCTAAAAATCGATATTTTAAGTGTCCAAAGTCGATTTGTGCATTCATCTTCTGTACCCGTTTATATCTTAAATTCAGGCTCAAAACACCCGAAAATTCGGTATTTTTGAGTCCTAGAAGTGATCTGTACATGCCTACTCATAGTTAGAATGTTTTCAAAATATAGGATCAAAACATGTTAAAAATCGATATTTTAAGTGTCCAAAGTCGATATGTGCATACATCTTCTGCACCCGTTTATATCTCAAATTCAGGCACAAAACACCCGAAAATTCGATATTTTGGGGTCTCAGAAGCGATCTGTACATGCCTACTCAGTGCTAGAATATTTTCAAAATATAGGTCCAAAATATGCTAAAAATCGATATTTTATGTGCCTAAAGTCGATGTCTCAAATTCAGGCACAAAACACCCGAAATTTTGATATTTTGGGGTTCCCGAAGCGATCTGTACATGCCTACTCCGTGTTAGAGTATTTTCAAAATTACAGGCCCAAAACATACTGAAAATCGATCTTTTAGGTGCCCAAAAGTCGATATGTGCATGCATCTTCTGTACTCGTTTATATCTCAAATTCAAGCTCCAAACACCCGAAAGTTCGATATTCAGGGGTCCCAGAAGCGATCTGTACATGCCTACTCAGATACAGGCCCAAAACACGCTGAAAATCGATATTTTAGGTGCCCAAATTCAATATGTGTATGCATCTTCTGTACCCGTTTATATCCCAAATTCAACATCAAAACACCCGAAAAATCGGTATTTTTGGGTCCTACAAGCGATCTGTACATGCTAACTCGTAGTTTGAATGTTTTCAAGATACAGACCCAAAACATGCTCAAAATCGATATTTTAGGTGCCCAAAAGTCGATATGTGCATGCATCTTCAGTACCCGTTTATATCTCAAATTCAGGCTCAAAACACCCGAAATTTCGATATTTTGGGTTCCAGAAGCGATCTGTACATGCCTACTCAGTGCTAGAATGTTTTAAAAATATAGGCTAAAAACATGCTAAAAATCGATATTTTAAGTGTCCAAAGTCGATATGTGCATGCATCTTCTGTACCCGTTTATATCTCAAATTCAGGCTCAAAACACCCGAAAATTCGGTATTTTTGAGTCCTAGAAGCGATCTCTACATGCCCACTCATAGTTAGAATGTTTTCAAAATACAGGCCCGAAACATATTGAAAATCGATCTTTTAGGTGCCCAAAAGTATATATGTGCATGCATCTTCTGTACCCGTTTATATCTCAAATTCAGGCTCAAAACACCCGAAAATTCGATATTTTGGGGTCCCAGAAGCGATCTGTACATGCCTACCCAGATACAGGCCCAAAACATATTAAAAATCGATATATTAAGGTGCCCAAAGTCTATATGTGTATGCATCTTCTGCACCCGTTTATATCCCAAATTCAACCTCAAAACACCCAAAAATTCGATATTTCGGGTCCCAGAAGCGATCTGTACATGCCTACTCAGTGCTAGAATGTTTTCCAAATATAGGCTCAAAACATGCTAAAAATCGATATTTTAAGTGTCCAAAGTCGATATGTGCATGCATCTTCTGTACCCGTTTATATCTCAAATTCAGGCTCAAAACACACGAATATTCGATATTTTGGGGTCCCAGAAGCGATCTATACATGCCTACTCAGTGCTAGAATATTTTCAAAATATAGGGCCAAAACATGCTAAAAATCGGTATTTTATGTGCCCAAAGTCGATATCTCAAATTCAGGCTCAAAACACCCAAAATTTCGATATTTTGGGGTCCTAGAAGCGATCTGTACATACCTAATAAGATACAGGCCCAAAACATGCTGAAAATCGATCTTTAAGGTGCCCCCAAAGTCGATATGTGCATGCATCTTCTGTACCCGTTTATATCCCAAATTTAACATCAAAACACCCGAAAATTCGATATTTTTGGGTCCCAGAAGCGATCTCTACATGCCTACTCCGTGTTAGAGTATTTTCAAAATACAGGCCCAAAACATACTGAAAATCTAAATTTTAGGTACCCAAAAGTCGATATGTGCATGCTTCTTCTGTACCCATTTATATCTTAAATTCAGGCTCCAAACACCCGAAAATTCGATATTTTGGGGTCCCAGAAGCGATCTGTACATGCCTACCCAGATTCAGGCCCAAAACATGCAGAAAATCGATATTTTAAGTGTCCAAAGTGGATATGTGCATGCATCTTCTGTACCCGTTTATATCTCAAATTCATGCTCAAAAACACCCGAAAATTCGATATTTTGGGGTCTTAGAAGCGATCTGTACATGCCTACCCAGTGCTAGAATATTTTCAAAATATAGGCCCAAAACATGCTACAAATCGATATTTTAGGTGCCCAAAGTCGATATCTCAAATTCAGGTACAAAACACCCGATATTTCGATGTTTTTGGGTCCCAGAAGCGATCTGTACATGCCTACTCTGTGTTAGAGTATTTTCAAAATACAGGCCCAAAACATGCTGAAAATCGATATTTTAGGTGCCCAAAGTCAATATGTGTATGCATCTTCTGTACCCGTTTATATCTCAAATTCAGGCTCAAAACACCCGAGAATTCGATATTTTGGGGTCTCAAAATCGATCTGTACATGCCTACTCAGTGCTAGAATATTTTGAAAATATAGGCCCAAAATATGCTAAAAATCGATATTTTATGTGCCCAAAGTCGATATCTCAAATTCAGGCACAAAACACCCGAAAATTTGATATTTTACGGTTCCAGAAGCAATCTGTACATGCCTACTCCGTGTTAGAGTATTTTCAAAATTACAGGCCCAAAACATACTGAAAATCGATCTTTTAGGTGCCCAAAAGTCGATATGTGCATGCATCTTCTGTAATCGTTTAAATCTCAAATTCAGGCTCCAAACACCCGAAAATTCGATATTTTGGGGTCCCAGAAGCGATCTATACATGCTTATTCAGATACAGGCCCAAAACATGCTGAAAATCGATATTTTAGGTGCCCAAATTCAATATGTGTATGCATCTTCTGCACCCGTTTATATCCCAAATTCAACCTTAAAACACCCCAAAAATCGGTATTTTTGGGGCCTATAAGCGATCTGTACATGTCTACTCCTAGTTAGAATGTTTTAAAGATACAGACCCAAAACATGCTCAAAATCGACATTTTAGGTGCCCAAAAGTCGATATGTGCATTCATCTTCAGTACCCGTTTATATCTCAAATTCAGGCTCAAAACACCCGAAAATTCGATATTTTGAGGTCCCAGAAGCGATCTGTACATGCCTACCCAGATACAGACCCAAAACATGCTCAAAATCGATATTTTTGTGCCCAAAAGTCGATATGTGCATGCATCTTCAGTACCCGTTTATATCTCAAATTCAGGCTCAGAACACCCGAAAATTCGATATTTTGGAGTCCAAGAAGCGATCTGTACATGCCGACTCCGTGTTAGAGTATTTTCAAAATACAGGCCCAAAACATGCTTTAAATCGATATTTTAGATGCCCAAAGTCAATATGTGCATGTATCTTCTGTACCCGTTTATATCTCAAATTCAGGCTCAAAACACCAGAAAATTCGATATTTTGGGGCCTCAGAAGCGATCTGTACATGCCTACTCAGTGCTAGAATATTTTCAAAATATAGGCCCAAAACATGCTAAAAATTGATATTTTAGGTGCCCAAAGTCGATATCTCAAATTCAGGCACAAAACACCCGAAATTTCGATATTTTTGGATCCCAGAAGCGATCTGTACATGCCTACTCCGTTTTAGAGTATTTTCAAAATACAGGCCCAAAACATGCTGAAAATCGATATTTTAGGTGCCGAAAGTCAATATGTGCATGCATCTTCTGTATCCGTTTATATCTCAAATTCAGGCTCCAAACAGACGAAAATTCGATATTTTGGGGTCCCAGAAGCGATCTGTACATGCCTACTCAGATACAGGCCCAAAACATGCTGAAAATCGATATTTTAGGTGCCCAAAGTCAATATGTGTATGCATCTTCGGCACCCGTTTATATCCCAAATTCAGGCTCAAAACACCCGAAAATTCGGTATTCTTGGGTCCTAGAAGCGATCTGTACATGCCTAATCCTAGTTAGAATGTATTCAAGATACAGACCTAAAACATGCTAAGAATCGATATTTTAGGTGCCCAAAAGTCAATATGTGCATGCATCTTCAGTAATCGTTTATATCTTAAATTCAAGCTCAAAACACCCGAAATTTCGATATTTTGGGGTCCCAGAAGCGATCTCTACATGCCTACTCCGTGATAGAGTATTTTCAAAATACAGGCCCAATACATATTGAAAATCGATCTTTTAGGTGCCCAAAGGTCGATATGTGCATGCATCTTCTGTACCCGTTTATAGCTCAAATTCAGGCTCAAAACACCTGATAATTCGATATTTTGGGGAAACAGAAGCGATCTGTACATGCTTACTCCGTGTTAGAGTATTTTCAAAATGTAGGCTCAAAACAGCTGAAAATTCGATATTTTGGGGTCCCAGAAGCGATCTGTACATACCTACTAAGATACAGACCCAAAACATGCTGAAAATCGATGTTTTAGGTGCCCAAACTCAATATGTGTAGGCATCTTCTGCACCCGTTAATATCCCAAATTCAACCTCAAAACACGCGAAAGTTCGAAGTTTTTGGGTCCCAGAAGCGAGCTGTACATGCCTACTCAGTGCTACAATGTTTTCAAAATATAGGCTCAAAACGTGCTAAAAATCGATATTTTATGTGTCCAAAGTCGATATGTTCTGGGACTCCAAAATATCGAATTTTCGGGTGTTCTGTGCCAGATTTTTAGCATGTTTTGGGCCTGTATTTTGAAAATATTCTAGCACTGAGTAGGCATGTACAGATCGCTTCTGGGACCCCAAAATATAGAATTTACGCGTGTTTTGAGCCTGAATTTGAGATATAAACGGATACAAAAGATGCATGCACATATTGACTTTGGGCACCTAAAATATCGGTTTATAGCATGTTTTGGGCCTGTATTTTGAAAATATTCCAGCACTGAGTAGGCATGTACAGATCGCTTCTGGGACCCTAAAATATCGAATTTTCGTGTGTTTTGTGCCTGAATTTGAGATATCGACTTTAGGCACCTAAAATATCGATTTTGAGCATGTTTTGGGTCTGTATCTTGAAAACATTCTAACTAGGAGTGCCTAGGCATGTACAGATCGCTTCTAGGACCCAAAAATACCGAATTTTCGGGTGTTTTAAGTCTGAATTTAAGATAAGAACGTGTACAGAAGATGCATGCACAATTCAACTTTGGACACTTAAAATATCAATTTTTAGCATGTTTTGACCCTATATTTTGAAAACATTCTAGCACTGAGTAGGCATGTACAGATCGCTTCTGCGACCCCAAAATATCGAATTTTCTGGTGTTTTGTGCCTGAATTTGAGATATCGACTTTGGGCACCTAAAATATCGATTTTTAGCATGTTTTGGGCCTATTTTATTGAAAATATTCTAGCACTGAGTAGGCATGTACAAATTGCTTCAGGGACCCCAAAATATTGAATTTCGGGTGTTTTGAGCCTGAATTTGAGATATAAACGGATACAGAAGATGCATGCACATATTGACTTTGGGCACCTAAAATATCGATTTTCAGCATGTTTTGGGCCGTTACTTTGAAAATACTCTAACACGTAGTAGGCATGTACAGATAGCTTCTTGGACCCCAAAATATCGAATTTTCGGGTGTTTTGAGCCTGAATTTAAGATATAAACGGGTACAGAATATGCATACACATATCAACTTTGGACACATAAAATATCGATTTTTAGCATGTTTTTAGCCTATAATTTGAAAAAATTCTAGCACTGAGTAGGCATGTAGAGATCGCTTCTGGGACCCAAAAATATCGAATTTTCGGGTGTTTTGAGCTTGAATTTGGGTTATAAACGGGTTCAGAAGGTGCATGCACATATCGATTTTTGGGCACCTAAAAGATCGATTTCCAGTATGTTTTGGGCCATTACTTTGAAAATACTCTAACACGGAGTAGGCATGTACAGATCGCTTCTGGGACCCGCAAATATCGAATTTTCGGGTGTTTTGTGCCTGAATTTGAGATATCGACTTTGGTCACCTAAAATATCGATTTTAACATGTTTTGGTCCTATATTTTGAAAATACTCTAACACGGAGTAGGCATGTACAGATCGCTTCTTGGGCCCCAAAATATCGAATTTTTGGATGTTTCGAGCCTGAATTTGAGATATAAACGGGTACAGAAGATGCATGCACATATCGACTTTCGACACTTAGAATATCGATTTTTAGCATGTTTTGAGCCTATATTTTGAAAACATTCTAGCACTGAGTAGGCATGTACAGATCGCTTCTGGGAACCAAAAATATCGAATTTTCGGGTGTTTTGAGGTTGAATTTGGTATATAAACGGGTGCAGAAGATGCATACACATATTGACTTTGGGCACATATAATATCGATTTTCAGCATATTTTGGGCCATTTCTGAGTAGGCATTTACAGATCGCTTCTAGGACCCCAAAAAATCGAATTTTCGGGTGTTTTCAACCTGAATTTAAGATATAAACGGGTACAGAAGATGCATGTAAATATCGACTTTGGACACTTAAAATATCGATTTTTAGCATGTTTTGAGCCTATATTTTGAAAACATTCTAGCATTGAGTAGGCATGTACAGATCACTTACGGGACCCAAAAATATCGAATTTTCAAGTGTCTTAAGCCTGAATTTGAGATATCGACTTTGGGCACCTAAAATATCGATTTTCAGGATGTTTTGGGCCTGTATTTTAAAAAATACTCTAACACGGAGTAGGCATGTACAGATCGCTTCTTGGACCCCAAAATATCGAATTTTCTGGTGTTTTGAGCCTGAATTTGAGATATAAACGGGTACAGAAGATGCATGCACATATCGACTTTGGACACTTAAAACATCGATTTTTAGCATGTTTTGAGCCTATATTTTGAAAACATTCTAGCACTGAGTAGGCATGTACAGTTCGCTTCTGGGACCCAAAAATATCGAATTTTCGGGTGTTTTCAGCCTGAATTTGAGA
Source organism: Petrolisthes cinctipes (assembly GCA_033782935.1). Lineage (NCBI taxonomy): Eukaryota > Metazoa > Arthropoda > Malacostraca > Decapoda > Porcellanidae > Petrolisthes > Petrolisthes cinctipes. The sequence continues at coordinate 1,155,291 of JAWQEG010001185.1, forward strand.
TATAAAAGAGTACAGAAGATGCATTCACATATCGACTTTTGGGCACCTAAAAGATCGATTTTCAGTATGTTTTGCGCCTGTATTTTAAAAAGACTCTAACACGGAGTAGGCAAGTACAGATCGCTTCTGCTACCCCAAAATATCGAATTTTCCGGTGTTTTGGGCCTGAATTTGAGATATCGACTTTGGGCACCTAAAATATCGATTTTTAGCATCTTTTGGGCCTATATTTTGAAAATATTCTAGCACTGAGTAGGCATGTACAGATCGCTTCTGGAACCCCAAAATATCGAATTTTTCGGGTGTTTTGAGCCTGAATTTGATATATAAACGGGTACAGAAGATGCATGCACATATCGACTTTGGACACTTAAAACATCGATTTTTAGCATGTTTTGAGCCTATATTTTGAAAACATTCTAGCACTCAGTAGGCATGTACAGTTCGCTTCTGGGACCCAAAAATATCGAATTTTCGGGTGTTTTGAGCCTGAATTTGGGATATAAACGGGTGCAGAAGATGTATACACATATTGACTTTGGGCACCTAAAATATCGATTTTCAGCATGTTTTGGGCCTGCATCTGAATAGGCATGTACATATCGCTTCTGGGACCCCAAAATATCGAATTTTCGGGTGTTTTGAGCCTGAATTTGAGATATAAATGGGTACTGAAGATGCATGCACATATCGACTTTTGGGCACCTAAAATATCGATTTTTAGCATGTTTTGGGTCTGTATCATGAAAACATTCTAACTTGGAGCGCCAGGCATGTACAGATCGCTTCTAGAACCCAAAAATACCGAATTTTCGGGTGTTTTGAGCCTGAATTTGAGATATAAACGGGTACAGAAGATGCATGCACATATCAACTTTGGACACTTAAAATATCGATTTTTAGCATGTTTTGAGCCTATATTTTGAAAACATTCCAGCACTGAGTTGGCATGTACATATCGCTTCTAGGACCAAAAAAAATCGAATTTTCAGGTTTTTTTATGTTGAATTTGGGATATAAACGGGTGCAGAAGATGCATGCACATATCGACTTTGGGCACTTAATATATCTATTTTTAGCATGTTGTCGGCCTGTATCTGAGTAGGCATGTAAAGATCGCATCTGGGACCCCAAAATATTGAATTTTCGGGTGTTTTCAGCCTGAATTTGAGATATAAAAGAGTACAGAAGATGCATTCACATATCGACTTTTGGGCACCTAAAAGATCGATTTTCAGTATGTTTTGCGCCTGTATTTTAAAAAGACTCTAACACGGAGTAGGCAAGTACAGATCGCTTCTGCTACCCCAAAATATCGAATTTTCCGGTGTTTTGGGCCTGAATTTGAGATATCGACTTTGGGCACCTAAAATATCGATTTTTAGCATCTTTTGGGCCTATATTTTGAAAATATTCTAGCACTGAGTAGGCATGTACAGATCGCTTCTGGAACCCCAAAATATCGAATTTTTCGGGTGTTTTGAGCCTGAATTTGATATATAAACGGGTACAGAAGATGCATGCACATATTGACTTTGGGCACCTAAAATATCGATTTTCAGCATGTTTTGGGCCTGTATATTTAAAAATGCTCTAACACGGAGTAGGCATGTACAGATCGCTTCTTGGACCCCAAAATATCGAATTTTCGGGTGTTTTGAGCCTGTATTTGAGATATAAACGGGTACAGAAGATGCATGCACATATCGACTTTGGGCACTTAAAATATCTATTTTTAGCATGTTGTCGGCCTGTATCTGAGTAGGCATGTACAGATCGCATCTGAGACCCCAAAATATTGAATTTTCGGGTGTTTTCAGCTTGAATTTGAGATATAAACGAGTACAGAAGATGCATTCACATATCGACTTTTGGGCACCTAAAAGATCGATTTTCAGTATGTTTTGCGCCTGTATTTTAAAAAGACTCTAACACGGAGTAGGCAAGTACAGATCGCTTCTGGGACCCCAAAATATCGAATTTTCGGGTGTTTTGTGCCTGAATTTGAGATATCGACTTTGGGCACCTAAAATATCGATTTTTAGCATCTTTTGGGCCTATATTTTGAAAATATTCTAGCACTGAGTAGGCATGTACATATCGCTTCTGGAACCCCAAAATATCGAATTTTTCGGGTGTTTTGAGCCTGAATTTGAGATATAAACGGGTGCAGAAGATGCATGCACATATCGACTTTGGACACTTAGAATATCGATTTTTAGCATGTTTTGAGCCTATATTTTGAAAAAATTATAGCACTGCGTAGGCATGTACAGATCGCTTCTGGGACCCAAAAATATCGAATTTTCGGGTGTTTTAAGGTTGAATTTGGTATATAAACGGGTGCAGAAGATACATACACATATTGACTTTGGGCACATATAATATCGATTTTCAGCATGTTTTGGGCCATTTCTCTCGTAGGCATGCACAGATCGCTTCTGGGACCCAAAAATATCGAATTTTCGAGTGTTTTCAACCTGAATTTGAGATATAAACGGGTACAGAAGATGCATGCAAATATCGACTTTGGACACTTAAAATATCGATTTTTAGCATGTTTTGATCCTATATTTTGAAAACATTCTAGCACGGAGTAGGCATGTACAGATCGCTTCTGGGACCCAAAAATATTAAATTTTTTAAGGTGTCTTAAGCCTGAATTTGAGAAATCGACTTTAGGCACCAAAAATATCGATTTTTAGCATGTTTTGGGCCTCTATTTTGAAAATACTCTAGCACTGAGTAGACATGTATAGATTGCTTCTGGGACCCTAAAATATCGAATTTTCGGGTGTTTTGAGCCTGAATTTGAGATATAAACGGTACAGAAGATGCATGCACATTTTGACTTTGGGCACCTAAAATATCGATTTTCGGCATGTATTGGGCCTGTATTTTAATAATACTCTAACACAAAGTAGGAATGTACAGATCGCTTCTTGGATCCCAAAATATCGAATTTTCGGGTGTTTTGAGAATGAATTTGAGATATAAACGAGTACTGAAGATGCATGCACATATCGACTTTTGGTCACCTTAAATATCGATTTTGAGCATGTTTTGGGTCTGTATCTTGAAAACATTCTAACTAGGAGTAGGCATGTACAAATCGATTCTAGGACCCAAAAATACCGAATTTTCGGGTGTTTTGAGCCTGAATTTGAGATATAAACGGGTACAAAAGATGCATGCAGATATCGACTTTGGATACTTAAAATATCGATTTTTAGCATGTTTTCAGCCTATATTTTGAAAACATTCTAGCACTGAGTAGGTATGTACAGATCGCTTCTGGGACCCAAAAAAATCGAATTGTCGGGTGTTTTGAGCCTGAATTTGAGATATAAACGGGTACTGAAGATGCATGCACATATCGACTTTTGGGCACCTAAAATATCGATTTTGAGCATGTTTTGGGTCTGTATCTTGAAAACATTCTATCTAGTAGTAGGCATGTACAGATCGCTTCTAGAACCCAAAAATACAAAATTTTCGGGTGTTTTGAGCCTCAATTTGAGATATAAAAGGGTACAGAAGATGCATGCACATATCGACTTTGGACACTTAAAATATAGATTTTTAGCATGTTTTGAGCCTATATTTTGAAAACATTCTAGCACTGTGTAGGTATGTACAGATCGCTTCTGGGACCCAAAAATATTAAATTTTTTAAGGTGTCTTAAGCCTGAATTTCAAAAATCGACTTTAGGCACCAAAAATATCGATTTTTAGCATCTTTTGGGCCTATATTTTAAAAACATTCTAGCACTGAGTAGGTATGTATAGATCGCTTCTGGGACTTTAAAATATCGAATTTTCGCGTGTTTTGAGCCTGAATTTGAGATATAAAAGGTACAGAAGATGCATGCACATTTTGACTTTGGGCACCTAAAATATCGATATTTAGCATGTTTTGGGCCTGTATTTTAAAATATACTCTAACACGGAGTAGGCATGTACAGATCGCTTCTTGGACCCCAAAATATCGAATTTTCGGGTGTTTTGAGCCTGAATTTGAGATATAAACGGGTACTGAAGATGCATGCACATATCGACTTTTGGGCACCTTAAATATCGATTTTAAGCATGTTTTGGGTCTGTATCTTGAAAACATTCTAGCACTGAGTAGGTATGTACAGATCGCTTCTGGGACCCAAAAATATCGAATTTTCGGGTGTTTTGAGCCTATATTTGAGATATAAACGGATACAGAAGATGCATGCACATATCGACTTTGGGCACTTAAAATATCTATTTTCAGCATGTTTTCGGCCTGTATCTGAGTATGCATGTATAGATCGCTTATGGGGCCCCAAAATATCGAATTTTCGGGTGTTTTGAGCCTGAATTTGAGATATAAACGGGTACTGAAGATGCATGCACATATCGACTTTTGGGCACCTAAAATATCGATTTTGAGCATGTTTTGGGTCTGTATCTTGAAAACATTCTAACTAGTAGTAGGCATGTACAGATCGCTTCTAGGACCCAAAAATACCGAATTTTCGGGTGTTTTGAGCCTGAATTTGAGAAATAAAAGGGTACAGAAGATGCATGCCCATATCGACTTTGGACACTTAAAATATCGAATTTTAGCATGTTTTGAGCCTATATTTTGAAAACATTCTAGCACTGAGTAGGTATGTACAGATCGCTTCTGAGACCCAAAAATATCGAATTTTCGGGTGTTTTGAGGTTGAATTTGGGATATAAACGGGTGTAGAAGATGCATACACATACTGACATTGGGCTCTTAAAATATCGATTTTAAGCATGTTTTGGGCATGTATCTGAGTAGGCATGTACAGATCGCATCTGGGACCCCAAAATATCGAATTTTTGGGTGTTTTGACCCTGAATTTGAGATATCGACTTTGGGCACCTAAAATATCGATTTCTATTTTTTTTTTTGCCTATATTTTGAAAATATTCTAGCACTGAGTAGGCATGTACAGATCGCTTCTGGGACCCCAAAATATTGAATTTTCGGGTGTTTTAAGCCTGAATTTGAGATATAAACGGGTACAGAAGATGCATGCACATTTTGACTTTGGACACATAAAATATCGATTTTCAGCATGTTTTGGGCCTGTATTTTGAAAATACTCTAACACGGAGTAGGCATGTACAGATAGCTTCTTGGACCCCAAAATATCGAATTTTCGGGTGTTTTGAGCCTGAATTTAAGATATAAACGGGTACAGAAGATGCATGCACATATCAACTATGGACACTTAAAATATCGATTTTTAGCATGTTTTGAGCCTATATTTTGAAAACATTCTAGCACTGGATAGGCATGTAGAGATCGCTACTGGGACCCAAAAATATCAAATTTTCGGGTGTTTTAAGCCTGAATTTGGGATATAAACGGGTGCAGAAGATGCATACACATATTGACTTTAGGCACCTAAAATATCGATTTTCAGCATGTTTTGGGCCTGTTTCTGAGTAGGCATTAACAGATCGCATCTGGGACCCCAATATATCGAATTTTCGGGTGTTTTGAGCCTGAATTTGAGATATAAACGGGTACAGAAGATGCATTCACATATCAACTTTTGGGCACCTAAAAGATCGATTTCCAGTATGAATTGGGCCTGTATTTTGAAAATACTCTAACACGGAGTAGGCATGTACAGATTTCTTCTAGGACCCAAAAAAAAAACGAATTATCGGGGGTTTTGTGCCTGAATTTGAGATATAGACTTTGGGCACCTAAAATATCGATTTTTAGCATGTTTTGGGCCTATATTTTGAAAATACTCTAACACAGAGTAGGCATGTACAGATCGCTTCTTGGGCCCCAAAATATCGAATTTTGGATGTTTTGAGCCTGAATTTGAGATATAAACGGGCACAGAAGATGCATGCACATATCGACTTTGGACACTTAGAATATCAATTTTTAGCATGTTTTGAGCCTATATTTTGAAAACATTCTATCACTGAGTAGGCATGTACAGATCGCTTCTGGGACCCAAAAATATCGAATTTTCGGGTGTTTTATGGTTGAATTTGGTATATAAACGGGTGCAGAAGATACATACACATATTGACTTTGGGCCCATATAATATCGTTTTTAAGCATGTTTTGGGCCATTTCTGAGTAGGCATGTACAGATCGCTTCTGGGACCCAAAAATATCGAATTTTCGGGTGTTTTCAACCAGAATTTGAGATATAAACGGGTATAGAAGATGCATGCAAATATCGACTTTGGACACTTAAAATATCGATTTTTAGCATGTTTTGATCCTATATTATGAAAACATTCTAGCACGGAGTAGGCATGTACAGATCGCTTCTGGGACCCAAAAATATTAAATTTTTTAAGGTGTCTTAAGCCTGAATTTGAGAAATCGACTTCAGGCACCAAAAATATCGATTTTTAGCATGTTTTGGGCCTATATTTTGAAAATATTCTAGCACTGAGTAGACATGTATAGATTGCTTCTGGGACCCTAAAATATCGAATTTCGGGTGTTTTGAGCCTGAATTTGAGATATAAACGGTACAGAAGATGAATGCACATTTTGACTTTGGGCACCTAAAATATCGATTTTCGGCATGTATTGGGCCTGTATTTTAAAAATACTCTAACACGGAGTAGGCATGTACAGTTCGCTTCTGGGACCCCAAAATATCGAATTTTCGGGCGTTTTGAGCATGAATTTGAGATATAAACGAGTAATGAAGATGCATGCACATATCGACTTTTGGGCACCTTAAATATCGATTTTGAGCATGTTTTGGGTCTGTATCTTCAAAACATTCTAACTAGGAGTAGGCATGTACAGATCGATTCTAGGACCCAAAAATACCGAATTTTCGGGTGTTTTGAGCCTGAATTTAAGATATAAACGGGTACAAAAGATGCATGCAGATATCGACTTTGGATACTTAAAATATCGATTTTTAGCATATTTTCAGCCTATATTTTGAAAACATTCTAGCACTGAGTAGGTATGTACAGATCGCTTTTGGGACCCAAAAATATCGAATTTTTGGGTGTTTTGAGCCTGTATTTGAGATATAAACGGATACAGAAGATGCATGCACATATCGACTTTGGGCACTTAAAATATCTATTTTCAGCATGTTTTCGGCCTGTATCTGAGTATGCATGTATAGATCGCTTATGGGGCCCCAAAATATCGAATTTTCGGGTGTTTTGAGCCTGAATTTGAGATATAAACGGGTACTGAAGATGCATGCACATATCGACTTTTGGGCACCTAAAATATCGATTTTGAGCATGTTTTGGGTCTCTATCTTGAAAACATTCTAACTAGTAGTAGGCATGTACAGATCGCTTCTAGGACCCAAAAATACCGAATTTTCGGGTGTTTTGAGCCTGAATTTGAGATATAAAAGGGTACAGAAGATGCATGCCCATATCGACTTTGGACACTTAAAATATCGAATTTTAGCATGTTTTGAGCCTATATTTTGAAAACATTCTAGCACTGAGTAGGTATGTACAGATCGCTTCTGGGACCCAAAAATATCGAATTTTCGGGTGTTTTGAGGTTGAATTTGGGATATAAACGGGTGCAGAAGATGCATACACATATTGACTTTGGGCACTTAAAATATCGATTTTAAGCATGTTTTGGGCCTGTATCTGAGTAGGCATGTACAGATCGCATCTGGGACCCCAAAATATCGAATTTTCGGGTGTTTTGAGCCTGAATTTGAGATATCGACTTTGGGCACCTAAAATATCGATTTCTAGCATGTTTTGGGCCTATATTTCGAAAATATTCTAGCACTGAGTAGGCATGTACAGATCGCTTCTTGGACCCAAAAATATCGAATTTTCGGGTGCTTGAGATTGAATTTGAGATATAAACGGGTACAGAAGATGCATGCACTTATTGACTTTGGGCACCTAAAATATCGATTTTCAGCATGTTTTGGGCCTGTATTTTGAAAATACTCTAACACGGAGTAGGCATGTACAGATCGCTTCTTGGACCCCAAAATATCGGATTTTCGGGTGTTTTGAGGTTGAATTTGAGATATAAACGAATACCGAAGATGCATGCACATATCGACTTTGGACACTTAAAATATCGATTTTTAGCATGTTTTGAGCCTATATTTTGAAAACATTCTATCACTGAGTAGGCATGTACAGATCGCTTCTGGGACCCAAAAATATCGAATTTTCGGGTGTTTTATGGTTGAATTTGGTATATAAACGGGTGCAGAAGATACATACACATATTGTCTTTGGGCCCATATAATATCGTTTTTAAGCATGTTTTGGGCCATTTCTGAGTAGGCATGTACAGATCGCTTCTGGGACCCAAAAATATCGAATTTTCGGGTGTTTTCAACCAGAATTTGAGATATAAACGGGTATAGAAGATGCATGCAAATATCGACTTTGGACACTTAAAATATCGATTTTTAGCATGTTTTGATCCTATATTATGAAAACATTCTAGCACGGAGTAGGCATGTACAGATCGCTTCTGGGACCCAAAAATATCGAATTTTCGGGTGTTTTGAGGTTGAATTTTAGATATAAATGGGAGCAGAAGATGCATACACCTATAGACTTTGGGCACCTAAAATGTTGACTTTAAGCATGTTTTTGGCCTGTAACTGAGTAGGCATGAACAGATCGATTATAGGACCTCAAAATATCGAATTTTCGGGTGTTTTGATAATGAGTTTGTGATATAAACGGGTACTGAAGATGCATGCACATATCGACTTTTGAGCACCTAAGATATCGATTTTGAGCATGTTTTGGGTCTGTATCTATAAAACATTCTAACTCGGAGTAGGCATGTACAGATAGATTCTAGGACCCAAAAATATCGAATTTTCGGGTGTTTCGAGGTTGAATTTGGGATATAAACGGGTGCAGAAGATGCATACACGTATTGACTTTGGGCATCTTAAATATCGATTTTGAGCATGTTTTGGGCCTGTATCTGAGTAGACATGTACAGATCGCATCTGGGACCCCAAAATATCAAATTTTCGGATATTTTGAGCCAGAATTTGAGATATCTTCTTTGGGAACCTAAAATATCGATTTTTAGCATGTTTTGGGCATATATTTTGAAAATATTCTAGCACTGAGTAAGCATGTACAGATCGCTTCTGGGACCCCAAAATATCGAATTTTCGGGTGTTTTGAGGTTGAATTTGGGATATAAATGGGTGCAGAAGATCCATACACATATTGACTTTGGGCACTTAAAATATCGATTTTTAGCATGTTTTGGGCCTGTATCTGAGTAGGCATGTACAGAACGCTTCTGGGACCCCAAAATATCGAATTTTCGGGTGTTTTGAGCCTTAATTTGAGATATCGACTTTGGGCACCTAAAATATCGATTTTTAGCATGTTTTGGGCCTATGTTTTGAAAATATTCTAGTACTGAGTAGGCATGTACAGATCGCTTCAGGGACCCCAAAATATCAAATTTTCTGGTGTTTTGAGCCTGAAATTGAGATATAAACGGGAACAGAAGATGCATGCACTTATTGACTTTGGGCACCTAAAATATCGATTTTCAGCATGTTTTGGGCCTGTATTTTGAAAATACTCTAACAAGGAGTAGGCATGTAGAGATCGCTTCTTGGACCCCAAAATTTCGAATTTTCGGGTGTTTTGAGGTTGAATTTGAGATATAAACGAATACAGAAGATGCATGCACATATCGACTTTGGACACTTAAAATATCGATTTTTTAGCATGTTTTGAGCTTATATTTTGAAAAAATTCTAACACTGAGTAGGCATCTACAGATCGCTTCTGGGACCCAAAAATATCGAATGTTCGGGTGTATTGAGGTTGAATTTGGGATATAAACGGGAGCAGAAAATGCATACACTTATTGACTTTGGGCACCTAAAATATTGATTTTAAGCATGTTTTTGGCCTGTAACTGAGAAGGCATGAACAGATCGATTATAGGACATCAAAATATCGAATTTTCGGGTGTTTTGAACCTGAGTTTGAGATATAAACGGGTACTGAATTTGCATGCACATATCGACTTTTAGGGACCTCAGATATCGATTTTGAGAATGTTTTGGGTCTGTATCTTTAAAACATTCTAACTAGGAGTAGGCATGTACAGATAGATTCTAGGACCCAAAAATACTGAATTTTCGGGTGTTTTGAGCCTGAATTTGAGATATAAAAGGGTACAGAAGAGGCATGCACATATCGACTTTAGACACTTAAAATATCGATTTTTAGCAAGTTTTGAGCCCACATTTTGGAAACATTCTAGCACTGAGTAGGTATGTACAGATCGCTTCTGGGACCCAAAAATATCGAATTTTCTGGTGTTTTGAGGTTGAATTTGGGATATAAACGGGTGCAGAAGATGCATACACATATTAACTTTGGGCACTTAAAATATCGATTTTCAGCAAGTTTCGGGCCTGTATCTGAGTAGGCATGTACAGATCGCATATGGGACCCCAAAATATCGAATTTTCGGGTGTTTTGAGCCTGAATTTGAGATATCGGCTTTGGGCACCTAAATATCGATTTTTAGCATGTTTTGGGCCTATATTTTGAAAATATTCTAGCACTGAGTAGGCATGTACAGATCGCTTCTAGGACCCAAAAATATCGAATTATAGGGTGTTTCGAGGTTGAATTTGGGATATAAACGGGAGCAGAAGATGCATACACTTATTGACTTTGGGCACCTAAAATGTTGATTTTAAGCATGTTTTTGGCCTGCACTGAGAAGGTATGAACAGATCGATTATAGGACCTCAAAATATCGAATTTTCGGGTGTTTTGAGCCTGATTTGAGATATCGACTTTGGGCACCTTAAATATCGATTTTTAGCAAGTTTTGGGCCTATATTTTGAAAATATTCTAGCACTGAGTAGGCATGTACAAATCGCTTCTGGGACCCCAATATATCGAATTTTCGGGTGTTTTTAGCCTGAATTTGAGATGTAAACGGTAACAGAAGATGCCTGCACATATTGACTTTGGGCACCTAAAATAACGATTTTCAGCATGTTTTGGGCCTGTATTTTGAAAATACTCTAACACGGAGTAGGCATGTACAGATCGCTTCTTGGACCCCAAAATATCGAATTTTTGGGTGTTTTGAGCCTGAATTTGAGATATAAACGGGTACTGAAGATGCATGCACAAATCGACTTTTGGGCACCTAAAATATCGATTTTGAGCATGTTTTGGGTCTGTATCTTGAAAACAATCTAACTAGAAGTAGGCATGTACAGATCGCTTCTAGGACCCAAAAATATCGAATTTTCGGGTGTTTTGAGCCTGAATTAGATATATAAACGGTACAGAAGATGCATGCACATATCGACTTCGGACACTTAAAATATCGATTTTTAGCATGTTTTGAGCCTATATTTTGAAAACATTCTAGCACTGAGTAGGCATGTACAGATCGCTTCTGGGACCCAAAAATATCGAATTTTCAGGAGTTTTGAGGTTGAATTTTGGATATAAACGGGTGCAGAAGATGCATACACATATTGACTTTGGGCATCTAAAATATCGATTTTCAGCATGTTTTGGACCTGTATCTCAGTAGGCATGTACAGATCGCTTCTGGGACCCAAAAATATCGAATTTTTGGGTGTTTTGAGCCTGAATTTAAGATATAAACGGGTAAAGAAAATGCATGCACATATTGACTTTGGGCACCTAAAATATCGATTTTCAGTATGTTTTGGGCCTGTATTTTGAAAATACACTAACACGGAGTAGGCATGTACAGATCGCTTCTGGGACCCCAAAATATCGTATTTTTGGGTGTTTTGTGCCTGAATTTGAGATATCGACTTTGGGCACCTAAAATATCGAATTTTTGCATGTTTTGGGCCTATATTTTGATAATATTCTAGCACTGAGTAGGCATGTACAGATCGCTTCGGGGACCCCAAAATATCAATTTTTCGGGTGTTTTGACCCTGAATTTGAGAAATAAACGGGAACAGAAGATGCATGCACTTATTGACTTAGGGCACCTAAAATATCGATTTTTAGCATGTTTTGGGCCTTTATTTTGAAAATACTCTAATACGGAGTAGGCATGTATAGATTGCTTCTTGGACCCCAAAATATCGAATTTTCGGGTGTTATGAGGTTGAATTTGTGATATAAACGGGTACAGAAGATGCATGCACATATCGACTTTGGACACTAAAAATATCGATTTTTAGCATCTTTTGAGCCTATATTTTGAAAACCTTCTAGTACTGAGTAGGCATGTACAGATCGCTTCTGGGACCCAAAAATATCGAATGTTCGGGTGTATTGAGGTTGAATTTGGGATATAAACGGGAGCAGAAAATGCATACACTTATTGACTTTGGGCACCTAAAATATTGATTTTAAGCATGTTTTTGGCCTGTAACTGAGAAGGCATGAACAGATCGATTATAGGACATCAAAATATCGAATTTTCGGGTGTTTTGAACCTGAGTTTGAGATATAAACGGGTACTGAATTTGCATGCACATATCGACTTTTAGGGACCTCAGATATCGATTTTGAGAATGTTTTGGGTCTGTATCTTTAAAACATTCTAACTAGGAGTAGGCATGTACAGATAGATTCTAGGACCCAAAAATACTGAATTTTCGGGTGTTTTGAGCCTGAATTTGAGATATAAAAGGGTACAGAAGAGGCATGCACATATCGACTTTAGACACTTAAAATATCGATTTTTAGCAAGTTTTGAGCCCACATTTTGGAAACATTCTAGCACTGAGTAGGTATGTACAGATCGCTTCTGGGACCCAAAAATATCGAATTTTCTGGTGTTTTGAGGTTGAATTTGGGATATAAACGGGTGCAGAAGATGCATACACATATTAACTTTGGGCACTTAAAATATCGATTTTCAGCAAGTTTCGGGCCTGTATCTGAGTAGGCATGTACAGATCGCATATGGGACCCCAAAATATCGAATTTTCGGGTGTTTTGAGCCTGAATTTGAGATATCGGCTTTGGGCACCTAAATATCGATTTTTAGCATGTTTTGGGCCTATATTTTGAAAATATTCTAGCACTGAGTAGGCATGTACAGATCGCTTCTAGGACCCAAAAATATCGAATTATAGGGTGTTTCGAGGTTGAATTTGGGATATAAACGGGAGCAGAAGATGCATACACTTATTGACTTTGGGCACCTAAAATGTTGATTTTAAGCATGTTTTTGGCCTGCACTGAGAAGGTATGAACAGATCGATTATAGGACCTCAAAATATCGAATTTTCGGGTGTTTTGAGCCTGAATTTGAGATATCGACTTTGGGCACCTTAAATATCGATTTTTAGCAAGTTTTGGGCCTATATTTTGAAAATATTCTAGCACTGAGTAGGCATGTACAAATCGCTTCTGGGACCCCAATATATCGAATTTTCGGGTGTTTTTAGCCTGAATTTGAGATGTAAACGGTAACAGAAGATGCCTGCACATATTGACTTTGGGCACCTAAAATAACGATTTTCAGCATGTTTTGGGCCTGTATTTTGAAAATACTCTAACACGGAGTAGGCATGTACAGATCGCTTCTTGGACCCCAAAATATCGAATTTTTGGGTGTTTTGAGCCTGAATTTGAGATATAAACGGGTACTGAAGATGCATGCACAAATCGACTTTTGGGCACCTAAAATATCGATTTTGAGCATGTTTTGGGTCTGTATCTTGAAAACAATCTAACTAGAAGTAGGCATGTACAGATCGCTTCTAGGACCCAAAAATATCGAATTTTCGGGTGTTTTGAGCCTGAATTAGATATATAAACGGTACAGAAGATGCATGCACATATCGACTTCGGACACTTAAAATATCGATTTTTAGCATGTTTTGAGCCTATATTTTGAAAACATTCTAGCACTGAGTAGGCATGTACAGATCGCTTCTGGGACCCAAAAATATCGAATTTTCAGGAGTTTTGAGGTTGAATTTGGGATATAAACGGGTGCAGAAGATGCATACACATATTGACTTTGGGCATCTAAAATATCGATTTTCAGCATGTTTTGGGCCTGTATCTCAGTAGGCATGTACAGATCGCTTCTGGGACCCAAAAATATCGAATTTTTGGGTGTTTTGAGCCTGAATTTAAGATATAAACGGGTAAAGAAAATGCATGCACATATTGACTTTGGGCACCTAAAATATCGATTTTCAGTATGTTTTGGGCCTGTATTTTGAAAATACACTAACACGGAGTAGGCATGTACAGATCGCTTCTGGGACCCCAAAATATCGTATTTTTGGGTGTTTTGTGCCTGAATTTGAGATATCGACTTTGGGCACCTAAAATATCGAATTTTTGCATGTTTTGGGCCTATATTTTGATAATATTCTAGCACTGAATAGGCATGTACAGATCGCTTCGGGGACCCCAAAATATCAATTTTTCGGGTGTTTTGACCATGAATTTGAGAAATAAACGGGAACAGAAGATGCATGCACTTATTGACTTAGGGCACCTAAAATATCGATTTTTAGCATGTTTTGGGCCTTTATTTTGAAAATACTCTAACACGGAGTAGGCATGTATAGATTGCTTCTTGGACCCCAAAATATCGAATTTTCGGGTGTTATGAGGTTGAATTTGTGATATAAACGGGTACAGAAGATGCATGCACATATCGACTTTGGACACTAAAAATATCGATTTTTAGCATCTTTTGAGCCTATATTTTGAAAACCTTCTAGTACTGAGTAGGCATGTACAGATCGCTTCTGGGACCCAAATAGAACGAATTTTCGGGTGTTTTGAGGTTGAATTTGGGATATAAACGGGAGCAGAAGATGCATACACTTATTGACTTTGGGCACCTAAAATATCGATTTTCAGCATATTTTGGGGCTGTACTGTATCTGAGTAGGCATGTATAGATTGCTTATTGGATCCCAAAATATCGAATTTTCGGTTGTTTTGAGGTAGAATTTGGGATATAAACTGGTGCAGAAGATGCATACACTTATTGACTTTGGGCACCTAAAATATCGATTTTCAGGATGTTTTGATCCTATATCTGAGTAGTCATGTACAAATCGCTTCTGGGACCCCAAAATATCGAATTTTCGGGTGTTTTGAGCCTGAATTAGAGATATAAACGGGTACAGAAGATGCATGCACATATCGACTTTGGACACTTAAAATATCGAGTTTTAGCATGTTTTGAGCCTATATTTTGAAAACATTCTAGCACTGAGTAGGCATGTACAGATTGCTTTTGGGAACCAAAAATATCGAATTTTCAGGAGTTTTGAGGTTAAATTTGGGATATAAACGGGTGCAGAAGATGCATACACATATTGACTTTGGGCATCTAAAATATCGATTTTCAGCATGTTTTGGGCCTGTATCTCAGTAGGCATGTACAGATCGCTTCTGGGACCCCAAAATATCGAATTTTCGGGTGTTTTGAGCCTGAATTTGATTTATAAACGGGTACAGAAGATGCATGCACATATCGACTTTTGGGCTCCTAAAAGATCGATTTTCAGTATGTTTTGGGCCTGTATTTTGAAAATACTCTAACACGGAGTAGGCATGTACAGATTGCTTCTGAGAACGCAAAATATCGAATTTGCGGGTGTTTTGTTCCTGAATTTGTGATATGGACTTTGGGCACCTAAAATATCGATTTTAGCATGTTTTGGGCCTGAATTTTGAAAATATTCTAGCACTGAGTAGGCATGTACAGATCGCTTCTGGGACCCCAAAATATCGAATTTTCGGGTGTTTTGAACCTGAATTTGAGATATAAATGGGTACAGAAGATGCATGCACATATTGACTTTGGGCACCTTAAATATCGATTTTCAGCATGTTTTGGGCCTGTATTTTGAAAAAACTCTAACACGGAGTAGGCATGTACAGATCGCTTCTAGGACCCAAAAATACCGAATTTTCGGGTGTTTTGAGACTGAATTAAAGATATAAACGAGTACAGAAGATGCATGCACTTATTGACTTTGAACACCTAAAATATCGATTTTCAGCATGTTTTGGGCCTGTATATTGAAAATACTCTAACACGGAGTAGGCATGTACAGATTATTTCTTGGACCCCAAAATATCGATTTTTCGGGTGTTTTGAGGTTGAATTTGATATATAAACGGGTGCAGAAGATGCATACACATATTGACTTTGGGCACCTAAAAATTCGATTTTCAGCATGTTTTGAACCTGTATCTGAGTAGTCATGTACAAATCGCTTCTGGGACCCCAAAATATCGAATTTTCGGGTGTTTTGAACCTGAATTTGAGATATAAATGGGTACAGAAGATGCATGCACATATTGACTTTGGGCACCTTAAATATCGATTTTCAGCATGTTTTGGGCCTGTATTTTGAAAAAACTCTAGCACTGAGTAGGCATGTACAGATCGCTTCGGGGACCCCAAAATATCAATTTTTCGGGTGTTTTGACCCTGAATTTGAGAAATAAACGGGAACAGAAGATGCATGCACTTATTGACTTAGGGCACCTAAAATATCGATTTTTAGCATGTTTTGGGCCTTTATTTTGAAAATACTCTAACACGGAGTAGGCATGTATAGATTGCTTCTTGGACCCCAAAATATCGAATTTTCGGGTGTTATGAGGTTGAATTTGTGATATAAACGGGTACAGAAGATGCATGCACATATCGACTTTGGACACTAAAAATATCGATTTTTAGCATCTTTTGAGCCTATATTTTGAAAACCTTCTAGTACTGAATAGGCATGTACAGATCGCTTCTGGGACCCAAATAGAACGAATTTTCGGGTGTTTTGAGGTTGAATTTGGGATATAAACGGGAGCAGAAGATGCATACACTTATTGACTTTGGGCACCTAAAATATCGATTTTCAGCATATTTTGGGGCTGTACTGTATCTGAGTAGGCATGTATAGATTGCTTATTGGATCCCAAAATATCGAATTTTCGGTTGTTTTGAGGTAGAATTTGGGATATAAACTGGTGCAGAAGATGCATACACTTATTGACTTTGGGCACCTAAAATATCGATTTTCAGGATGTTTTGATCCTATATCTGAGTAGTCATGTACAAATCGCTTCTGGGACCCCAAAATATCGAATTTTCGGGTGTTTTGAGCCTGAATTAGAGATATAAACGGGTACAGAAGATGCATGCACATATCGACTTTGGACACTTAAAATATCGAGTTTTAGCATGTTTTGAGCCTATATTTTGAAAACATTCTAGCACTGAGTAGGCATGTACAGATTGCTTTTGGGAACCAAAAATATCGAATTTTCAGGAGTTTTGAGGTTAAATTTGGGATATAAACGGGTGCAGAAGATGCATACACATATTGACTTTGGGCATCTAAAATATCGATTTTCAGCATGTTTTGGGCCTGTATCTCAGTAGGCATGTACAGATCGCTTCTGGGACCCCAAAATATCGAATTTTCGGGTGTTTTGAGCCTGAATTTGATTTATAAACGGGTACAGAAGATGCATGCACATATCGACTTCTGGGCTCCTAAAAGATCGATTTTCAGTATGTTTTGGGCCTGTATTTTGAAAATACTCTAACACGGAGTAGGCATGTACAGATTGCTTCTGAGAACGCAAAATATCGAATTTGCGGGTGTTTTGTTCCTGAATTTGTGATATGGACTTTGGGCACCTAAAATATCGATTTTAGCATGTTTTGGGCCTGAATTTTGAAAATATTCTAGCACTGAGTAGGCATGTACAGATCGCTTCTGGGACCCCAAAATATCGAATTTTCGGGTGTTTTGAACCTGAATTTGAGATATAAATGGGTACAGAAGATGCATGCACATATTGACTTTGGGCACCTTAAATATCGATTTTCAGCATGTTTTGGGCCTGTATTTTGAAAAAACTCTAACACGGAGTAGGCATGTACAGATCGCTTCTAGGACCCAAAAATACCGAATTTTCGGGTGTTTTGAGACTGAATTAAAGATATAAACGAGTACAGAAGATGCATGCACTTATTGACTTTGGGCACCTAAAATATCGATTTTCAGCATGTTTTGGGCCTGTATATTGAAAATACTCTAACACGGAGTAGGCATGTACAGATTATTTCTTGGACCCCAAAATATCGATTTTTCGGGTGTTTTGAGGTTGAATTTGATATATAAACGGGTGCAGAAGATGCATACACATATTGACTTTGGGCACCTAAAAATTCGATTTTCAGCATGTTTTGAACCTGTATCTGAGTAGTCATGTACAAATCGCTACTGGGACCCAAAAATATCGAATTCTCGGGTGATTTCAGATTGAATTTGACATATAAACGGGTACAGAAGATGCATGCACATATCGACTTTTGGGCTCCTAAAAGATCGATTTTCAGTATGTTTTGGGCCTGTATTTTGAAAATACTCTAACACGGAGTAGGCATGTACAGATTGCTTCTGAGACCCCAAAATATCGAATTTTCGGATGTTTTGTGCCTGAATTTGAGATATGGACTTTGGACATTTAAAATATCGATTTTTAGCATGTTTTGTGCCTGTATTTTGAAAACATTCTAGCACTGAGTAGGCATGTTCAGATCGCTTCTGGGACCCCAAAATATCGAATTTTCGGGTGTTTTGAGCCTGAATTTGAGATATAAATGGGTACTGAAAATGCATGCACATATTGACATTGGGCACCTAAAATATCGATTTTCGGCATGTTTTGGGCCCGTATTTTTAAAATACTCTAACACGGAGTAGGCATGTACAGATTGCTTCTTGGACCCCAAAATATCGAATTTTCGGGTGTTTTGAGGTTGAATTTGAGATATAAACGGGTACAGTAGATGCATGCACATATCGACTTTGGACACTAAAAATATCGATTTTTAGCATCTTTTAAGCCTATATTTTGAAAACATTCTAGCACTGAGTAGGCATGTACAGATGGCTTCTGGGACCCAAATATAACGAATTTTCGGGTGTTTTGAGGTTGAATTTGGGATATAAACGGGAGAAGAAGATGCATACAATTATTGACTTTGGGCACCTAAAATATCGATTTTCAGCATGTTTTGGGCCTGTATGTCAGTAGGCATATACAGATCGCTTATAGGACCCAAAAATATCGAATTTTTGGGTGTTTTGAGCCAGAATTTGATATATAAACGGGTACAGAAGATGCATGCACATATCGACTTTTGGGCTCCTAAAAGATCGATTTTCAGTATGTTTTGGGCCTCTATTTTGAAAATACTCTAACACGGAGTAGGCATGTACAGATTGCTTCTGAGACCCAAAAATATCGAATTTTCGGGTGTTTTTTGCCTGAATTTGAGATATGGACTTTGGGCACCTAAAATATCGATTTTTAGCATGTTTTGGGCCCGTATTTTGAAAATATTCTAGCACTGAGTAGGCATGTACAGATCGCTTCTAGTACCCCAAAATATCGAATTTTCGGGTGTTTTGAACCTGAATTTGAGATATAAATGGGTACAGAAGATGCATGCACATATTGACTTTGGGCACCTTAAATATCGATTTTCAGCATGTTTTGGGCCTGTATTTTGAAAATACTCTAACACGGAGTAGGCATGTACAGATCGCTTCTAAGACCCAAAAATATCGAATTTTAGGGTGTTTTGACCCTGAATTTGCGATATAAACGGGTACTGAAGATGCATGCACATATGGACTTTTGGTCACCAAAAATATCGATTTTGAGCATGTTTTGGGTCTGTATCTTGAAAACATTCTAACTAGGAGTAGGCTTGTAGAGATTGCTTCTAGGATCCAAAAATACCGAATTTTCGGGTGTTTTGACACTGAATTAGAGATATAAACGGGTACAGAAAATGCATGCACATATCGACTTTGGACACTTAAAATATCGATTTTTAGCATGTTTTGAGCCTATATTTTGAAAACATTCTAGCAATGAGTAGGCATGTACAGATTGCTTCTGAGACCCCAAAATATCGAATTTCCGGATGTTTTGTGCCGGAATTTGAGATATGGACTTTGGGCACCTAAAATATCGATTTTGAGCATGTTTTAAGTCTGTATCTTGAAAATATTCTAGCACTGAGTAGGCATGTGCAGATCGCTTCTGGGACCCCAAAATATCGAATTTTCGGGTGTTTTGAGCCAGAATTTGATATATAAACGGGTACAGAAGATGCATGCACATATCGACTTTTTGGGCTCCTAAAAGATCGATTTTCAGTATGTTTTGGGCCTCTATTTTGAAAATACTCTAACACGGAGTAGGCATGTACAGATTGCTTCTGAGACCCAAAAATATCGAATTTTCGGGTGTTTTTTGCCTGAATTTGAGATATGGACTTTGGGCACCTAAAATATCGATTTTTAGCATGTTTTGGGCCTGTATTTTGAAAATATTCTAGCACTGAGTAGGCATGTACAGATCGCTTCTAGTATCCCAAAATATTGAATTTTCGGGTGTTTTGAACCTGAATTTGAGATATAAATGGGTACAGAAGATGCATGCACATATTGACTTTGGGCACCTTAAATATCGATTTTCAGCATGTTTTGGGCCTGTATTTTGAAAATACTCTAACACGGAGTAGGCATGTACAGATCGCTTCTAAGACCCAAAAATATCGAATTTTCGGGTGTTTTGACCCTGAATTTGCGATATAAACGGGTACTGAAGATGCATGCACATATGGACTTTTGGTCACCAAAAATATCGATTTTGAGCATGTTTTGGGTCTGTATCTTGAAAACATTCTAACTAGGAGTAGGCTTGTAGAGATTGCTTCTAGGATCCAAAAATACCGAATTTTCGGGTGTTTTGACACTGAATTAGAGATATAAACGGGTACAGAAAATGCATGCACATATCGACTTTGGACACTTAAAATATCGATTTTTAGCATGTTTTGAGCCTATATTTTGAAAACATTCTAGCAATGAGTAGGCATGTACAGATTGCTTCTGAGACCCCAAAATATCGAATTTCCGGATGTTTTGTGCCGGAATTTGAGATATGGACTTTGGGCACCTAAAATATCGATTTTGAGCATGTTTTAAGTCTGTATCTTGAAAATATTCTAGCACTGAGTAGGCATGTGCAGATCGCTTCTGGGACCCCAAAATATCGAATTTTCGGGTGTTTTGAGCCTGAATTTGATATATAAACGGGTACTGAAGATGTATTCACATATCGACTTTTGGGCACCTAAAATATCGATTTTGAGCATGTTTTAGGTCTGTATCTTGAAAATATTCTAGCACTGAGTAGGCATGTGCAGATCGCTTCTGGGACCCCAAAATATCGAATTTTCGGGTGTTTTGAGCCTGAGTTTGATATATAAACGGGTACAGAAGATGCATGCACATATCGCCTTTGTTGCACCTAAAAGATCGATTTTGAACATGTTTTGGGTCTGTATCTTGAAAACATTCTAACTAGGAGTAGGCATGTACAGATCGCTTCAGGGACCCAAAAATATCGAATTTTCGGGTGATTTGAGGTTGAATTTGGAATATAAACAGGTGCAGAAGATGCATAAACATATTGACTTTGGGCACCTGAAATATCGATTTTTAGTATGTTTTGGGCCTGTATCTGAGTGCAGGCATGTACAGATCGCTTCTGGGACCCCAAAATATCGAATTTTCGGGTGTTTTGAGCCTGAATTTGAGATATAAACGGGTACAAAAGATGCATGCAGATATCGACTTTTTGGCACCTAAAAGATCGATTTTCAGTATGTTTTGGCCTGTATTTTGAAGATACTCTAACACGGAGTAGGCATGTACAGATCGCTTCTGGGACCCCAAAATATCGAAATTTCAGATGTTTTGTGCCTGAATTTGAGACATCGACATTGGGCACCTAAAATATTGATTTTTAGCATGTTTTGGGCCTATACTTTGAAAATATTCTAGCACTAAGTAGGCATGTACAGATCGCTTCTGGGACCCCAAAATATCGAATTTTCGGGTGTTTAGAGCATGAATTTGAGATATAAACGGTTACAGAAGATGCATGCACATTATGACTTTGGGCACCTAAAATATCGATTTTCAGTATGTTTTGGGCCTATATTTTGAAAATATTCTAGCACTAAGTAGGAATGTACAGATCGCATCTGGGACCCAAAAATATCGAATTTTCATTTGTTTTGTGCCTGAATTTGAGACATCGACTTTGGGCACCTAAAATATAGATTTTTAGCATGTTTCGGGCCTATATTTTAAAAATATTCTAGCACTAAGTAGGCATGTACAGATCGCTTCTGGGACCCCAAAATATCGAATTTTCGGGTGTTTTGAGCCTTAATTTGATATATAAACGGGTACTGAAGATGCATTCACATATCGACTTTTGGGCACCTAACATATCGATTTTGAGGATGTTTTAGGTCTGTATCTTGAAAATATTCTAGCACTGAGTAGGCATGTGCAGATTGCTTCTGGGACCCCAAAATATCGAATTTTCGGGTGTTTTGAGCCTGAATTTGATATATAAACGGGTACAGAAGATGCATGCACATATCGCCTTTGTTGCACCTAAAAGATCGATTTTGAACATGTTTTGGGTCTGTATCTTTAAAACATTCTAACTAGGAGTAGGCATGTACAGATCGCTTCAAGGACCCAAAAATATCGAATTTTCGGGTGATTTGAGGTTGAATTTGGAATATAAAAGGGTGCATATTGACTTTGGGCACCTGAAATATCGATTTTCAGTATGTTTTGGGCCTGTATCTGAGTAGGCTTGTACAGATCGCTTCTGGGACCCCAAAATATCGAATTTTCGGGTGTTTTGAGCCTTAATTTGATATATAAACGGGTACTGAAGATGCATTCACATATCGACTTTTGGGCACCTAACATATCGATTTTGAGGATGTTTTAGGTCTGTATCTTGAAAATATTCTAGCACTGAGTAGGCATGTGCAGATTGCTTCTGGGACCCCAAAATATCGAATTTTCGGGTGTTTTGAGCCTGAATTTGAGATATAAACGGGAACAAAAGATGCATGCATATATCGACTTTTGGGCACCTAAAAGATCGATTTTCAGTATGTTTTGGGCCTGTATTTTGAAAATACTCTAACACGGACTAGGCATGTACAGATCGCTTCTGGGACCCCAAAATATCGAATTTTCAGATGTTTTGTGCCTGAATTTGAGACATCGACTTTGGGCACCTGAAATACTGATTTTTAGCATGTTTTGGGCCTATATTTTGAAAATATTCTAGCACTAAGTAGGCATGTACAGATCGCGTCTGGGACCCCAAAATATCAAATTTTTGGGTGTTTTGAGCATGAATTTGAGATATAAACGGATACAGAAGATGCATGCACATTATGACTTTGGGCACCTAAAATATCGATTTTCAGCATGTTTTGGGCCTGTATTTTGAAAATACTCTAACACGGAGTAGGCATGTACAGAGCACTTCTTGGACCCCAAAATGTCGAATTTTCGGGTGTTTTGACCCTGAATTTGAGATTTAAATGGGTACAGAAGATGCATGCACATATCGTCTTTGGACACTAAAAATATCGATTGTTAGCATGTTTTGAGCCTATACTTTGAAAATATTCTAGCACTGAGTAGGAATGTACAGATCGCTTCTGGGACCCAAAAATATCGAATTTTCAGGTGTTTTGAGGTTGAATTTGGGATATAAACGTGTGCTGAAGATGCATACACATATTGACTTTTGGGCACCTAAAATATCGATTTTGAGCATGTTTTGGGTCTGTATCTTGAAAACATTCTAACTAGGATTAGGAATGTACAGATTGCTTCTAGGACCCAAAAATACCGAATTTTCGTATATTTTGAGCCTGAATTAGAGATGTAAACGGGTACAGAAGATACATGCAGATATCGTCTTTGGACACTAAAAATATCGATTGTTAGCATGTTTTGAGCCTATACTTTGAAAATATTCTAGCACTGAGTAGGAATGTACAGATCGCTTCTGGGACCCAAAAATATCGAATTTTCAGGTGTTTTGAGGTTGAATTTGGGATATAAACGGGTGCTGAAGATGCATACACATATCGACTTTGGACACTTAAAATATCGCTTTTTAGTATGTTTTGAGCCTATATTTTGAAAACATTCTAGCAATGAGTAGGCATGTACAGATTGCTTCTGAGACCCCAAAATATCGAATTTCCGGATGTTTTGTGCCGGAATTTGAGATATGGACTTTGGGCACCTAAAATATCGATTTTGAGCATGTTTTAAGTCTGTATCTTGAAAATATTCTAGCACTGAGTAGGCTTGTGCAGATCGCTTCTGGGACCCCAAAATATCAAATTTTCGGGTGTTTTGAGCCTGAATTTGATATATAAACGGGTACAGAAGATGCATGCATATTATCGACTTTTGGGCACCTAAAAGATCGATTTTGAACATGTTTTGGGTCTGTATCTTGAAAACATTTTAACTAGGAGTAGGCATGTACAGATCGCTTTAGGGACCCAAAAATATCGAATTTTCGGGTGATTTGAGGTTGAATTTCGAATATAAACGGGTGCAGAAGATGCATACACATATTGACTTTGGGCACCTGAAATATCGATTTTTAGCATGTTTTGGGCCTGTCTCTGAGTAGGCATGTACAGATTGCTTCTGGGACCCCAAAATATCGAATTTTCGGGTGTTTTGAGCCTGAATTTGAGATATAAACGGGTACAGAAGATGCATGCAGATATCGACTTTTGGGCACCTAAAAGATCGATTTTCAGTATGTTTCAGCCTGTATTTTGAAAATACTCTAACACGGAGTAGGCATGTACAGAGCGCTTCATGGACCCCAAAATATCGAATTTTCAGGTGTTTTGACCCTGAATTTGAGATATAAACGGGTACAGAAGATGCATGCACATATCGACTTTGGACACTTAAAATATCGATTTTCAGCGTGTTTTGAGCCTATATTTTGAAAATATTCTAGCACTGAATAGGCCTGTACAGATCGCTTCTGGAACCCAAAAATATCGAATTTTCAAGAGTTTTGAGGTTGAATTTGGGATATAAACGGGAGCAGAAAATGCATACACATATTGACTTTGGGCACCTAAAATATAGATTTTCAGCATGTTTTGGGCTTGTATATAAGTAGGCATGTACAGATCGTTTCTGGGACCTAAAAATAACGAATTTTCGGGTGTTTTGAGCCTGAATTTGAGATATAAACGGGTACAGAAGATGCATGCACATATCGACTTTGGACACTTAAAATATCGATTTTTAGCATGTTTTGAGCCTATATTTTGAAAACATTCTAGCACTGAGTAGGAATGTACAGATCGCTTCTGGGACCCCAAAATATCGAATTTTCGGGTGTTTTGAGCCTGAATTTGAGATATAAACGGTTACAGAAGATGCATACACATATTGACTTTGTGCACCTAAAATATCGATTTTTAGCATGCTTTGGGCCTGTATTTTGAAAATACTCTAACACGGAGTAGGCATGTACAGATCACTTCTGGGACCCTAAAATATCGATTTTTCGGGTGTTTTGAGCCTGAATTTGAGATATAAACGGGTACGGAAGATGCATGCCCATATCGACTTTGGACACTTAAAATATCGATTTTTAGCATGTTTTGAGCCTATATTTTGAAAACATTCTAGCACTGAGTAGCTACAGAAATGATCTTAGAATATAAAGTAATTAATTCACAGCAAGTAGAGTTTAATAAACAGGCTTCAGAATTTCCAGAGGAAATTAGAGAAGATCGTGTATCACCTCCTGTTAAAGAGGATACCGGAAATGAAGAAGGTTCACAACCATCAGAACACTTTGAAGAAAAGATTCCAGATAACTCTTCTGGGACCCAAAAATATAGAATTTTCGGGTGTTTTGAAGTTGAATTTGAGATATAAACGGGTTCAGAAGATGCATACACATATTGACTTTGGGCACCTAAAATATCGATTTTCAGCATGTTTTGGTCCTGTATCTGAATAGGCATGTACAGAACGCTTCTGGGACCCAAAAATATCGAATTTTCGGGTGTTTTGAGCCTGAATTTGAGATATAAACGGGTACAGAAGATGCATGCACATATCGACTTTTGGGCAACTAAATGATCGATTTGCAGTATGTTTTGGGCCCGTATTTTGAAATCTCTCTAACACGGAGTAGGCATGTACAGATCGCTTCTGGGACCCCAAAATATCTAATTTTCGGGTGTTTTGAGCCTGAATTTAAGATATAAACGGGTACTGAAGATGCATACACTTATTGACTTTGGGCACCTAAAATATCGATTTTCAGCATGTTTTGGGCCTGTATATGAGTAGGGATGTACAGATCGCATCTCCGACCCCAAAATATCGAATTTTCGGGTATTTTCAGCCTGAATTTGAGATATAAACGGTTACAGAAGATGCATGCACATATCGACTTTTAGGCACCTAAAAGATCGATTTTCAGTATGTTTTGGGCCTGTATTTTGAAAATACTCTAACACGGAGTAGGCATGTACAGATCATTTCTGGGACCCCAAAATATCGATTTTTTGGGTATTTTTAGCCTGAATTTGAGATATCGACTTTGGGCACTTAAAATATCGATTTTTAACATGTTTTGGGCCTATATTTTGAAAATATTCTAGCACTGAGTAGGCATGTACAGATCGCTTCTGGGGCCCCAAAATATCGATGTTTCGGGTGTTTTGAGCGTGAATTTGAGATATAAACGGTTACAGAAGATGCATGCACATATTGACTTTGGGCACCTAAAATATCGATTATCAGCATGTTTTGGGCCTGTATTTTGAAAATACTCTAACACGGAGTAGGCATGTACAGAGCGCTTCTTGATCCCTAAAATACCGAATTTTCGGGTGTTTTGAGCCTGAATTGAGATATAAACGGGTACAGAAGATGCATGCACATATCGACTTTGGACACTAAAAATATCGATTTTTAGCATGTTTTGAGCCTATATTTTGAAAATATTCTAGCACTGAGTTGGAATGTACAGATCGCTTCTGGGACCCAAAAATATCGAATTTTCGGGTGTTTTGTGCCTGAATTTGAGACATCGACTTTGGGCACCTAAAATATCGATTTTCAGCATGTTTTGGGCCTGTATCTGAGTAAGCATGTACACATCGCTTCTGGGACCCCAAAACATCGAATTTTCGGGTGTTTTAAGCCTGAATTTGATATATAAACGGGTACAGAAGATGCATGCACATATCGACTTTTGGGCACCTAAAAGATCGATTTTGTACATGTTTTGGGTCTGTATCTTGAAAACATTCTAACTAGGAGTAGGCATGTACAGATCGCTTCTAGGACCAAAAAATAACGAATTTTCGGGTGTTTTGAGCCTGAATTTGAGATATAAACGGGTACAGAAGATGCATGCACATATCGACTTTGGACACTTAAAATATCGATTTTTAGCATGTTTTGAGCCTATATTTTGAAAACATTCTAGCACTGAGTAGGCATGTACAGATCGCTTCTGGGACCCAAAAATATCGAATTTTCGGGTGTTTTGAGGTTGAATTTGGAATATAAACGGGTGCAGAAGATGCATACACATATTGACTTTGGGCACCTAAAATATCGATTTTCAGCATGTTTGGGGCCTGTATCTGAGTAGGCATATACAGATCGCTTCTGGGACCCCAAAATATCGAATTTTCGGGTGTTTTGATCCTGAATTTGAGATATAAATTTGTACAAAAGATGCATGCAGATATCGACTTTTGGGCACCTAAAAGATCGATTTTCAGTATGTTTTATGACTGTATTTTGAAAATACTCTAACACGGAGTAGGCATGTACAGATCGCTTCTGGGACCCCACAATATCTAATTTTCGGGTGTTTTGTGCCTTTATTTGAGACATCGACTTTGGGCACCTAAAATATCGATTTTTAGCATGTTTTGGGCCTATATTTTGAAAATACTCTAACAAGGAGTAGGCATGTACAGATCGCTTCTGGGACCCCAAAATATCGAATTTTCGGGTGTTTTGAGCCTGAATTTTATATATAAACGGGTACAGAAGATGCATGCATATATAGACTTTTGGTCACCTAAAATATCGATTTTAAGCATGTTTTGGGTCTGTATCTTAAAAACATTCTAACTAGGAGTAGGCATGTACAGATCGCTTCTAGGACCCTAAAATACCGAATTTTCGGGTGTTTTAAGCCTGAATTTGAGATATAAAAGGGTACAGAAGATGCATGCACATATCGACTTTGGACACTAAAAATATCTATTTTTAACATGTTTTAAACCTATATTTTAAAAATATTCTAGCACTGAGTAGGAATGTTCAGATCGCTTCTGGGACCCCAAAATATCGAATTTTCAGGTGTTTTGAGGTTGAATTTGAGATATAAACGGGTGCAGAAGATGCATACACATATAGACTTTTGGGCACCTAAAATATCGATTTTGAGCATGTTTTGGGTCTGTATCTTGAAAACATTCTAACTAGGAGTAGGCATGTACAGATCGCTTCTAGGACCAAAAAATACCGATTTTTTCTCGCATTTTGAGAATGAATTTGAGATATAAACGGGTACAGAAGATGCATGCACATATCGACTTTGGACACTTAAAATATCGATTTTTAGCATGTTTTGGGCCTATATTTTGAAATTATTCTAGCACTGACTAGGCATGTACAGTTCGCTTCTAGGACCTAAAAATATCGAATTTTCGGGTGTTTTGAGGTTGAATTTGGGATATAATCGGGAGCAGAAGTTGCATACACTTATAGAATTTGGGCACCTAAAATATCGATTTTCAGCATGTTTTGGGCCTGTATATGAGTAGGGATGTACAGATCGCATCTCGGACCCAAAAATATCGAATTCTCGGGTGTTTTCAGCCTGAATTCGAGATATAAACGGTTACAGAAGATGCATGCACATATCGACTTTTGGGCACCTAAAAGATCGATTTTCAGTATGTTTTGGGCCTGTATTTTGAAAATACTCTAACACGGAGTAGGCATGTACAGATCGCTTCTGGGACCCCAAAATATCGAATTTTCGGGTGTTTTGTGCCTGAATTTCAGATATCGACTTTGGGCGCTTAAAATATCGATTTTTAGCATGTTTTGGCCTATATTTTGAAAATATTCTAGCACTGAGTAGGCATGTACAGATAGCTTCTGGGACACCAAAATATCGAATTTTCGGGTGTTTTAAGCCTGAATTTGAGATATAAACGGTTACAGAAGATGGATGCACATATTGACTTTGGGCACCTAAAATATCGATTATCAGCATGTTTTGGGCCTGTATTTTGAAAATACTCTAACACGGAGTAGGCATGTACAGAGCGCTTCTTGGTCCCTAAAATACCGAATTTTTGGGTGTTTTGAGCCTGAATTGAGTTATAAACGGGTACAGAAGATGCATGCACATATCGACTTTGGACACTAAATATATCGATTTTTAGCATGTTTTGAGCCTATATTTTGAAAATATTCTAGCACTGAGTAGGAATGTACAGATCGCTTCTGGGACCCATAAATATCGAATTTTCGGGTGTTTTGTGCCTGAATTTGAGACATCGACTTTGGGCACCTAAAATATCGATTTTCAGCATGTTTTGGGCCTGTATCTGAGTAGGCATGTACACATCGCTTCTGGGACCCCAAAACATCGAATTTTCGGGTGTTTTGAACCTGAATTTGATATATAAACGGGTACAGAAGATGCATGCACATATCGACTTTAGGGCACCTAAAATATCGATTTTTAGCATGTTTTGGGCCTATATTTTGAAAATACTCTAACACGGAGTAGGCATATACAGATCGCTTCTGGGACCCCAAAATATCGAATTTTCGGGAGCTTTGAGCCTGAATTTTAGACATAAACGGGTACAGAAGATGCATGCATATACAGACTTTTGGGAACCTAAAATATCGATTTTAAGCATGTTTTGGGTCTGTATCTTAAAAACTTTCTAACTAGGAGTAGGCATGTACAGATCGCTTCTAGGTCCCTTAAATACCGAATTTTCGGGTGTTTTGAGCCAGAATTTGAGATATAAACGGGTAAAGAAGATGCATGCACATATCGACTTTGGACACTAAAAATATCGATTTTGAGCATGTTTTGGGTCTGTATCATAAAAATTATTCTAACTAGGACTAGGCATGTACAGATCGCTTCTAGGACCAAAAAATACCGATTTTTTCTCGTGTTTTGAGAATGAATTTGAGATATAAACGGGTACAGAAGATGCATGCACATATCGACTTTGGACACTTAAAATATCGATTTTTAGCATGTTTTGAGCCTATACTTTGAAAACATTCTAGCACTGACTAGGCATGTACAGATCACTTCTGGGACCCAAAAATATCGAATTTTCGTGTGTTTTGAGCCTGAATTTGGGATATAAACGAGTGCAGAAGATGCATATATACATATTGACTTTAGGCACCTAAAATATCGATTTTCAGCATGTTTTGGGCCTGTATCTTAGTAGGGATGTACAGATCGCATCTGGGACCCCAAAATATCGAATTCTCGAGTGTTTTCAGTCTGAATTTGAGATATAAACGGGTACAGAAGATGCAGCACATATCGACTTTTGGGCACCTAAAAGATCGATTTTCAGTATGTTTTGGGCCTGTATTTTGAAAATACTCTAACACGGAGTAGGCATGTACAGATCGCTTCTGGAACCCCAAAATATCGAATTTTCGGGTGTTTTATGAATGAATTTGAGATATCGACTTTATGCACCTAAAATATCGATTTTTAGCATGTTTTGGGCCTATATTTTGAAAATATTCTAGCACTGAGTAGGCATGTATAGATTGCTTCTGGGACCCAAAAATATCGAATTTTCGGGTGTTTTGAGCCTGAATGAGAGATATAAACGGGTACAGAAGATGCATGCACATATTGACTTTGGGCTCCTAAAATATCGATCTTCAGCATGTTTTAAGCCTATATTTTGAAAGCATTCTAGCACTGAGTAGGAATGTACAGATCACTTCTGGGACCCAAATACATCGAATTTTCGGGTGTTTTGAGGTTGAATTTGGGATATAAACGGGTGCAGAAGATGCATACACATATAGACTTTGGGCGCCTAAAATATCGATTTTCAGTATGTTTTGGGCCTGTATCTGAATAGGCATGTACAGATCGCTTCTGGGACCCCCAAATATCGAATTTTCGGGTGTTTTTAACCTGAATTTGAGATATAAACGGGTACTGAAGATGCATGCACATATCGACTTTTGGGCACCTAAAATATCGATTTTGAGCATGTTTTGGGTCTGTATTTTGAAAACATTCTAACTAGGAGTAAGCATGTACAGATTGCTTATAGGACCCAAAAATACCGAAATTTGAGATATAAACGGGTACAGAAGATGCATGCACATATCGACTTTGGACACTTAAAATATCGATTTTTAGCATGTTTTGAGCCTATATTTTGAAAACATTCTAGCACAGAGTAGGCATGTACAGATCGCTTCTGGGACCCAAAAATATCGAATTGTCTGGAGTTTTAAGGTTGAATTTAGGATATAAATGAGAGCAAAAGATGCATACACTTATTGACTTTGGGCAAATAAAATATTGATTTTCATTATGTTTTGGGCCTGTATCTGAGTAGGCATGTACAGATCGCTTCTGGGACCCAAAAATGACGATTTTTCGGGTGTTTTCAGCCTGAATTTGAGATATAAACGGGTACAGAAGATGCATGCACATATCGACTTTTGGGCACCTAAAAGATCGATTTTCAGTATGTTTTGGGCCTGTATTTTGAAAATACTCTAACACGGAGTAAGCATGTACAGATCGCTTCTGGGACCCCCAAATATCGAGTTTTCGGGTGTTTTGTGCCTGAATTTGATATTTCGACTTTGTGCACCTGAAATATCGATTTTTAGCATGTTTTGGGCCTATATTTTGAAAATATTCTAGCACTGAGTAGGCATGTAAAGATCGCTTCTGGGACCCCAAAATATCGAATTTTCGGGTGTTTTGAGCCTGAATTTGAGATATAAACGGGTACAGAAGATGCATGCACATATTGACTTTGGGCTCCTAAAATATCGATCTTCAGCATGTTTTGGGCTTGTATTTTGAAAATACCCTAAAACGGAGTAGGCAAGTACAGATCGCTTCTTGGGCCCCAAAATATCGAATTTTCGGGTGTTTTGAGGTTGAATTTGATATATAAACGGGTACAGATGATGCATGCACATATTGACTTTTGGGCACCTAAAAGATCGATTTTGTACACTTTTTGGGTTTGTATCTTGAAAACATTCTAACTAGGAGTAAGCATGTACAGATCGCTTCTGGGACCCCAAAATATCGAGTTTTCGGGTGTTTTGTGCCTGAATTTGATATATCGACATTGGGCACCTAAAATATCGATTTTTAGCATGTTTTGGGACTATATTTTGAAAATATTCTAGCACTGAGTAGGTATGTAAAGATCGCTTCTGGGACCCTAAAATATCGAATTTTCGGGTGTTTTGAGCCTGAATTTGAGATATAAACGGGTACAGAAGATGCATGCACATATCGACTTTGGACACTTAAAATATCGATTTTTACCATGTTTTGAGCCAATATTTTGAAAATATTCTAGCACTGAGTAGGAATGTACAGATTGCTTCTGGGACCCAAAAATATCGAATTTTAGGGTGTTTTGTGCCTGAATTTGAGACATCGACTTTGGTCACTTAAAATATCGATTTTCAGGATGTTTTGGGCCTGTATCGGAGTAGGCATGTACACATCGCTTCTGGGACCCCAAAACATCGAATTTTCGGGAGTTTTGAGCCTGAAATTGATATATAAACGGGTACAGATGATGCATGCACATATTGACTTTTGGGCACCTAAAAGATCGATTTTGTACACTTTTTGGGTCTGTATCTTGAAAACATTCTAACTAGGAGTAGGCATGTACAGATCGCTTCTAGGACCTAAAAATAACAATTTTTGGGTGTTTTGAGCCTGAATTTGAGATATAAACGGGTACAGAAGATGCATGCACATATCGACGTTGGACACTTAAAATATCGAATTTTAGCATGTTTTGAGCCTATATTTTGAAAACATTCTAGCACTGAGTAGGCATATACAGATCGCTTTTGGGACCCAAAAATATCGAATTTTCGGGTGTTTTGAGGTTGAATTTGGAATATAAACGGGTGCAGAAGATGCATACACATATTGACTTTGTGCACCTAAAATATCAATTTTCAGCATGTTTTGGGCCTGTATCTGAGTCGGCATGTACAGATCGCTTCTGGGACCCCAAAATATCGAATTTTCGGGTGTTTTGAGCCTGAATTTGAGATATAAACGGGTACTGAAGATGCATGCACATATCGACTTTTGGGCACCTAAAATATCGATTTTGAGCATGTTTTGGGTCTGTATCTTGAAAACATTCTAACTAGGAGTAGGCATGTACAGATCGCTTCTAGAACCCAAAAAAACCTAATTTTCGGGTGTTTTGAGGTTGAATTTGGGATATAAACGGATGCAGAAGATGCATACACATATTGACTTTGGGTACCTAAAATATCGATTTTGAGCATGTTTTGGGCCTGTATCTGAGTAGGCATGTACAGATCATTCTGGGACCCCAAAATATCGAATTTTCGGGTGTTTTGACCCTTAATTTGGGATATAAACGGATACAGAAGATGCATGCGTATATTGACTTTTGGGCACCTAAAATATCGATTTTCAGCATGTTTACGGCCTGTATCTTGAAAACATTCTAACTAGGAGTAGGCATGTACAGATCGCTTCTAGGACAAAAAAAAAACGATTTTTTCACGTGTTTTGAGCCTGAATTTGAGATATAAACGGGTACAGAAGATGCATGCACATATCGACTTTGGACATTTAACATATCGATTTTAAGCATGTTTTGAGCCTATATTTTGAAAACATTATAGCACTGAGTAGGCATGTACAGATTGCTTCTGGGACCCAAAAATATCGAATTTTCGGGTGTTTAGCGCCTGAATTTGAGATATTGACTTTCGGCACTTAAAATATCGATTTTTAGCATGTTTTGAGCTTATGTTTTGGAAACATTCTAGCACTGGGTAGGCATGTACACATCACTTCTGGGACCCAAAAATATCGAATTTTCGGGTGTTTTGAGCCTGAATTTGGGATATAAACGAGTGCAGAAGATGCTTACACATATTGACTTTGGGCACCTAAAATATCGATTTTCAGCATGTTTTGGGCCTGTATTTTGAAAATACTCTAACACGGAGTAGGCATGTACAGATCGCTTCTGGGACCCCAAAATATCGAATTTTTGGGTGTTTTGTGCCTGAGTTTGAGAAATCGACTTTGGGCACCTAAAATATCGATTTTTAGCATGTTTTTATCATGTATCGGAGTAGGCATGTACAGATCGCTTATGGGACCCCAAAATATCGAATTTTCGGGTGTTTTATGCCTGAATTTGAGATATAAACGGGTACTGAATATGCATTCACATATCGACTTTTGGGCACCTAAAATATCGATTTTGAGAATGTTTTGGGTCTGTATCTTGAAAACATTCTAACTAGGAGTAGGAATGTACAAATCGCTTATGGGACCCAAAAATATCGAATTTTCGGGTGTTTTGAGGTTGAATTTGGGATATAAACGGGTGCAGATGATGCATACACATATTGACTTTGGGTACCTAAAATATCGATTTTCAGCATGTTTTGATCATGTATCTGTGTAGTCATGTACAAATCGCTTCTGGGACCCCAAAATATCAAGTTTTCAAGTGTTTTCAGCTTGAATTTGAGGTATAAAAGGGTACAGAAGATGCATGCACATATCGACTTTTGGGCTCATAAAAGATCGATTTTCAGTATATTTTGGGCCTGTATCTTGAAAATACTCTAACACGGAGTAGGCATATACAGATCGCTTCTGAGACCCCAAAATATCGAATTTTCGGGTGTTTTGTGCCTGAATTTGAGATATCGACTTTGGGCACCTAAAATATCGATTTTTAGCATGTTTTAGGCCTGTATTTTGAAAATATTCTAGCACTCAGTAGGCATGTACAGATCACTTCTGGGACCCCAAAATATCGAATTTTCGGGTGTTTTGAGCCTGAATTTGAGATATAAACGGGTACAGAAGATTCATGCACATATTGTCTTTGGGCACCTAAAATATCGATTTTCAGCATGTTTTGGGCCTGTATTTTGAAAATACTCTAACACGGAGTAGGCATGTACAGATCGCTTCTGGGACCCCAAAATATCGAATTTTCGGGTGTTTTATGCCTGAATTTGAGATATAAACGGGTACTGAAGATGCATGCACATATCGACTTGTGGGCACCTAAAATATCGATTTTGAGCATGTTTTGGGCCTGCATATTGAAAACATTCTAACTAGGAGTAGGCATGTTCAGATCGCTTCTAGGACCCAAAAATACCTAATTTTCGGGTGTTTTGAGCGTTAATTTGAGATATAAACGGGTACTGAAGATGCATGCACATATCGACTTTTGGGCACCTAAAATATCGATTTTGAGCATGTTTTGGGTCTGTATCTTGAAATTATTCTAACTAGGAGTAGGCATGTACAGATCGCTTCTAGGACCAAAAAATACCGATTTTTTCTCGTGTTTTGAGAATGAATTTGAGATATAAACGGGTACAGAAGATGCATGCACATATCGACTTTGGACACTAAAAATATCGATTTCTATTATGTTTTAAGCCTATATTTTGAAAATATTCTAGAACTGAGTAGGAATGTACAGATCGCTTCTGGGACCCCAAAATATCGAATTTTCGGGTGTTTTGAGCGTGAATTTGAGATATAAACGGGTACTGAAGATGCATGCACATATCGACTTTTGGGCACCTAAAATATCGATTTTGAGCATGTTTTGGGTCTGTATCTTGAAATTATTCTAACTAGGAGTAGGCATGTACAGATCGCTTCTAGGACCAAAAAATACCTAATTTTTCTCGTGTTTTGAGAATGAATTTGAGATATAAACGGGTACAGAAGATGCATGCACATATCGACTTTTGGGCACCTAAAAGATCAATTTTCAGTATGTTGTGGGCCTGTATTTTGAAAATATTCTAACACGGAGTAGGCATGTACAGATCGCTTCTGGAACCCCAAAATATCGAATTTTCGGGTGTTTTGTGCCTGAATTTGAGATATCGACTTTGGGCACCTAAAATATCGATTTTTAGCATGTTTTGGGCCTATATTTTGAAAAGATTGCTTCTGGGTCCCGAAAATATCGAATTTTCGGGTGATTTGAGCCTGAATTTGAGATATAAACGGGTACAGAAGATGCATGCACATATTGACTTTGGGCTCCTAAAATATCGATCTTCAGCATGTTTTGGGCCTGTATTTTGAAAATACCCTAACACGGAGTAGGCAAGTACAGATCGCTTCTGGGACCCAAAAATATCGAATTGTCGGGAGTTTTGAGGTTGAATTTGGGATATAAATGAGAGCAGAAGATGCATACACTTATTGACTTTGGGCAAATAAAATATCGATTTTCAGTATGTTTTGGGCCTGTATCTGAGTAGGCATGTACAGATCGATTCTGGGACCCCAAAACATCGAATTTTCGGGTGTTTTCAGCCTGAATTTGAGATATAAACGGGTACAGAAGATGCATGCACATATCGACTTTTGGGCACCTAAAAGATCGATTTTCAGTATGTTTTGGGCCTGTATTTTGAAAATACTCTAACACGGAGTAAGCATGTTCAGATCGCTTCTGGGACCACAAAATATCGAGTTTTCGGGTGTTTTGTGCCTGAATTTGATATATCGACTTTGGGCACCTAAAATATCAATTTTTAGCATGTTTTGAGCCTACATTTTGAAAGCATTCTAGCACTGAGTAGGAATGTACCGATCACTTTTGGGACCCAAAAATATCGAATTTTCGGGTGTTTTGAGGTTGAATTTGGGATATAAACGGGTGCAGAAGATGCATACACATATTGACTTTGGGCACCTAAAATATCGATTTTCAGCATGTTTTGGGCCTGTATCTGAATAGGCATGTACAGATCGCTTCTGGGACCCAAAAATATCGAATTTTCGGGTTTTGTGAGCCAGAATTTGAGATATAAACGGGTACAGAAGATGCATGCACATATCGACTTTTGGGCAACTAAATGATCGATTTTCAGTATGTTTTGTGACCGTATTTTGAAAATTCTCTAACACGGAGTAGGCATGTACAGATCGCTTCTTGGACCCCAAAATATCGAATTTTCGGGTGTTTTGAGCCTGAATTTGAGATATAAACGGGTACTGAAGATGCATGCACATATCGACTTTGGACACTTAAAATATCGATTTTTAGCATGTTTTGGGCCTATATTTTGAAAATATTCTAGCACTGAGTAGGCATTTACAGATTGCTTCTGGGACCCCAAAATATCGAATTTTCGGGTGTTTTGAGCATGAATTTGAGATATAAACGGGTACAGAAGATGCATGCACATATTAACTTTGGGCACCTAAAATATCGATTTTCAGCATGTTTTGGGCCTGTATTTTGAAAATACTCTAACATGGAGTAGGCATGTACAGATCGCTTCTAGGACCCAAAAATATCGAATTTTTCGGGTGTTTTGAGGTTGAATTTGGGATGTAAACGGGTGCAGAAGATGCATACACTTATTGACTTTGGGCACCTAAAATATGGATTTTCAGCTTGTTTTGGGCCTGTATAAGAGTAGGGATGTACAGATCGCATCTGGGACCCCAAAATATCGAATTTTCGGGTGTTTTCAGTTTGAATTTGAGATACAAACGGTTACAGAAGATGCATGCACATATCGACTTTTGGGCACCTAAAAGATCGATTTTTAGTATGTTTTGGGCCTGAATTTTGAAAATACTCTAACACGGAGTAGGCATGTACAAATCGCTTCTGGGACCCCAAAATATCGAATTTACGGGTGTTTTGTGCCTGAATTTAAGATATCGACTTTGGGCACCTAAAATATCGATTTTTAGCATGTTTTGGGCCTATATTTTGAAAATATTCTAGCACTGAGTAGGCATGTACAGATCGCTTCTGTGACCCCAAAAATCGAATTTTCAGGTGTTTTGAACCTGAATTTGAGATATAAACGGGTACAGAAGATGCATGCACATATTGACTTTGGGCACCTAAAATATCGATTTTCAGCATGTTTTGGGCCTGTATTTTGAAAATACTCTAACACGAAGTAGGCATGTACAGATCGCTTCTTGGACCCCAAAATATCGTATTTTCGGGTGTTTGATGCCTGAATTTGAGATATAAAAGGGTACTGAAGATGCATGCATATATCGACTGGTGGGCACCTAAAATATCGATTTTGAGCATGT
This sequence comes from Petrolisthes cinctipes, assembly GCA_033782935.1. Lineage (NCBI taxonomy): Eukaryota > Metazoa > Arthropoda > Malacostraca > Decapoda > Porcellanidae > Petrolisthes > Petrolisthes cinctipes. The sequence goes on from JAWQEG010001185.1 coordinate 1,193,659, forward strand.
TTTGGGCCTGTATAATGAAAACATTCTAACTAGGAGTAGGCATGTACAGATCGCTTCTAGGATCCAAAAATACCTAATTTTCGGGTGTTTTGAGGTTGAATTTGGGATATAAACGGGTGCAGAAGATGCATACACATATTGACTTTGGGTACCTAAAATATCGATTTTGAACATGTTTTGGGCCTGTATCTGAGTAGGCATGTACAGATCATTCTGGGACCCCAAAATATCGAATTTTCGGGTGTTTTGACCCTGAATTTGGGATATAAACGGGTACAGAAGATGCATGCGCATATTGACTTTTGGGCACCTAAAATATCGATTTTGAGCATGTTTTCGGCCTATATTTTGAAAACATTATAGCACTGAGACGGCATGTACAGATTGCTTCTGGGACCAAAAAATATCGAATTTTCAGGTGTTTTGAGGTTGAATTTGGGATATAAACGGGTGTAGAAGATGCATACACATATTGACTTTGGGCACCTAAAATATGGATTTTCAGCATGTTTTGGGCTTGTATCTGAGTAGGTATGTACAGATCGCTTCTGGGACCCCAAAATATCGAATTTTCGTGTGTTTTGTGCCAGAATTTGAGATATTGACTTTCGGCAACTAAAATATCGATTTTTAGCATGTTTTGAGCTTATGTTTTGGAAACATTCTAGCACTGGGTAGGCATGTACACATCGCTTCTGGGACCCAAAAATATCGAATTTTCGGGTGTTTTGAGCCTGAATTTGGGATATAAACGAGTGCAGAAGATGCTTACACATATTGACTTTGGGCACCTAAAATATCGATTTTCAGCATGTTTTGGGCCTGTATTTTGAAAATACTCTAACACGGAGTAGGCATGTACAGATCGCTTCTGGGACCCCAAAATATCGAATTTTTGGGTGTTTTGTGCCTGAGTTTGAGATATCGACTTTGGGCACGTAAAATATCGATTTTTAGCATGTTTTGATCATGTATCTGAGTAGGCATGTACAGATCGCTTATGGGACCCCAAAATATCGAATTTTCGGGTGTTTTCAACCTGAATTTGAGATATAAACGGGTACTGAATATGCATGCACATATCGACTTTTGAGCACCTAAAATATCGATTTTGAGAATGTTTTGGTTCTGTATCTTGAAAACATTCTAACTAGGAGTAGGCATGTACAAATCGCTTATGGGACCCAAAAATATCGAATTTTCGGGTGTTTTGAGGCTGAATTTGGGATATAAACGGGTGCAGATGATGCATACACATATTGACTTTGGTTACCTAAAATATCGATTTTGAGCATGTTTTGATCATGTATCTGTGTAGTCAAGTACAAATCGCTTCTGGGACCCCAAAATATCAAATTTTCATGTGTTTTCAGCCTGAATTTGAGATATAAAAGGGTACAGAAGATGCATGCACATATCGACTTTTTGGGCTCCTAAAAGATCGATTTTTAGCATGTTTTGGGCCTGTATTTTGAAAATATTCTAGCACTCAGTAGGCATGTACAGATCGATTCTGGGACCCCAAAATATAGAATTTTCGGGTGTTTTGAGCCTGAATTTGAGATGTAAACGGGAACAGAAAATGCATGCACATATCGACTTTGAACTCTTAATATATCGATTTTTAGCATGTTTTGAGCATATATTTTGAAAACATTATAGCACTGAGTAGGCATGTAGAGATCGCTTCTGGGACCCAAAAATATCGAATTTTCGGGTGTTTTGAGGTTGAATTTGGGATATAAACGGGTGCAGAAGATGCATACACATATTGACTTTGGGCACCTAAAAGATCGATTTCTAGCATGTTTTGGGCCTGTATCCAAGTAGGCATGTACAGATCGCTTCTGGGACACAAAAATATCGAAATTTCGGTTGTTGTGAGCCTGAATTTGAGATATAAACGGGTACTGAAGATGCATGCACATATCGACTTTTGGGCACCTAAAATATCGATTTTGAGCATGTTTTGGGCCTGTATCTTGAAAACATTCTAACTAGGAGTAGGCATGTATAGATCGCTTCTAGGACCCAAAAATACCGATTTTGCGGGTGTTTTTAGCCTAAATTTGAGATATAAACGGGTACAGAAGATGCATACACATATCGACTTTGGACACTTAAAATATCGATTTTTAGCATGTTTTGAGCCTATATTTTGAAAGCATTCTAGCATTGAGTAGGCAGGTACAGATCGCTTTCGGGACCCAAAAATATCGATTTTTCAGGTGTTTTGAGGTTTAATTTGGGATATAAACGGGTGCAGAAGATGCATACACATATTGACTTTGGGCACCTAAAATATTGATTTTGAGCATGTTTTCGGCCTGTTTCTGAGTAGGCATGTACAGATCGCTTCTGGGACCCCAAAATATCGAATTTTCGGGTGTTTTGCGCCTGAATTTGAGATATAAACAGGTACAGAAGAACATGCACATATCGACTTTTGGGCACCAAAAAGATCGATTTTCAGTATGTTTTGGGCCTGTATTTTGAAAATACTCTAACACGGAGTAGGCATGTACAGATCGATTCAGGGACCCCAAAATATAGAATTTTCGGGTGTTTTGTGCCTTAATTTAAGATATCGACTTTGGGCACTTAAAATATCGATTTTTAGCATGTTTTGGGCCTATATTTTGAAAATACTCTAACACGGAGTTGTACAGATCACTTCTGGGGCCCCAAAATATCGAATTTTCGGGTGTTTTGAGCCTGAATTTGAGATATAAACGGGTACAGAAGAGGCATGCACATATCGACTTTGGACACTTAAAATATCGATTTTTAGCATGTTTTGAGCCTATATTTTGAAAACATTCTAGCACTGAGTAGGCATGTACATATCGCTTCTGGGACCCAAAAATATCGAATTTTCGGGGGTTTTGAGGTGGAATTTTGGATATAAACGGGTGTAGAAGATGCATACACATATTAACTTTGGGCACCTAAAAAATCGGTTATCAGCATGTTTTGGGCCTGTATCCGAGTAGGCATGTACAGATCGCTTCTGGGACCCGAAAATATCGAAATTTCGGGTGTTGTGAGCCTGAATTTGAAATATAAACGGGTACAGAAGATGCATGCACATATTGACTTTGGGCACCAAAATATCGATTTTCAGCATGTTTTGGGCCTATATTTTGAAAATACTCTAACACTTAGATGTACAGATCGCTTCTTGGACCCCAAAATATCGAATTTTAGGGTGTTTTGGGCCTGAATTTGAGATATAAGAAGGTATTGAACATGCATGCACATATCGACTTTTGGGCACCTAAAATATCGATTTTGAGCATGTTTTGGGCCTGTATCTGAGTAAGCATGTACAGATCGCTTCTGGGACCACAAAATATCGAATTTTCGGGTGTTGCGAGCCTGAATTTAAGACATAACCGGGTACAGAAGATGCAAGCACATATCGACTTTTGCGCACCTAAAAGATCGATTTTCAGTATGCTTTGGGCCTGTATATTGAAAATATTCTAACACGGAATAGGCATGTCCAGATCGCTTCTGGGACCCCAAAATATCGAATTTTCGGGTGTTTTGTGCCTGAATTTGAGATATTGACTTTTTTGCACCTAAATTATCGATTTTTAGCATGTTTTCGGGCTATATTTTGAAAATATTCTATCACTGAGTAGGCATGTACAGATTGCTTCTGGGACCCCAAAATATCGGATTTTCGGGTGTTTTGAGCCTGAATTTGAGATATAAACGGATACAGAAGATGCATGCACATATTGACTTTTGGCACCTAAAATATCGATTTTCAGCATGTTTTGGGCCTGTATTTTGAAAATACTCTAACACGGAGTAGGCATGTACAGATCGCTTCTTGGACCCCTAAATATCGAATTTTCGGGTGTTTTGAGCCTGAATTTGAGATATAAACGGGTACTGAAGATGCATGCACATTTGGGCACCTAAAATATCGATTTTGAGCATGTTTTGGGCCTGTATCTTGAAAACATTCTAACTAGGAGTAGGCATGTACAGATCGCTTCTAGGACCCAAAAATACCGAATTTGCGGGTGTTTTTAGCCTAAATTTGAGATATAAACGGGTACAGAAGATGCATGCACATATCGACTTTGGACACTTAAAATATCGATTTTTAGCATGTTTTGAGCCTATATTTTGAATACATTCTAGCATTGAGTAGGCATGTACAGATCGCTTTCGGGACCCAAAAATATCGATTTTTCAGGTGTTTTGAGGTTGAATTTGGGATATAAACGGGTGCAGAAGATGCATACACATATTAACTTTGGGCACCTAAAAAATCGATTATCAGCATGTTTTGGGCCTGTATCCGAGTAGGCATGTACAGATCGCTTCTGGGACCCGAAAATATCGAAATTTCGGGTGTTGTGAGCCTGAATTTGAAATATAAACGGGTCGTCCCTACCGAGACATAAGGTCGTAACTCGATTTTTGGCGAAATTGAGTTATGACCACTATGAAGTTCCTTGTGGCGAGTTCTATCATGTGTCAAAAGGACATTCCTGTAGGAGCAATGGCTGCCGAGATACAAGCACCCTGATTGGTGGCTTATCTTAACAAATTGTGAACTGTGGTAATACATAGTGGTGTATCTTGAGTTACTCCATTAGTCACTGCAGTAAACGATCATCCATAATGTGATTCCTGGGCGTAACTCAAGATACGCCACTTTGTCTTAGCTGTCATGTGGCTCCCATACCGTGTTTCCCACGTTTAAGTTAAGATACGCCACTTTAGCTTTGCAAGATTTCATTTTTATTTCACTGTTGTGAAAAGTAGATGCAATGGAGTGACATGCAGTAAATTTGGGAAAGCATGCTCCACATTTTCTGAAGAAGAAAGACAGGACATTAACCGAGCATTTTATGAAACAAAAAGCCTGCAGTTACAAAGAGAGTACATCATTCGGCATGTTAAAGTTGAACAAGTGAAGTCAAAAACTGTGAAAGGCCATGACTCAAGAAGATCGTCAACGCTCTACTATTCCTTGCCAAAAGGTGAGCAAACTCCTCTTGTGTGTAAAACAATGTTTCTCAACACTTTTAGCATTTCTGAGAAGACTGTACGAACAGCCCTGAAGAAGAAGATGCCATCGGGCACTGTTGAAACAGAGAAGAGAGGAGGTAGACAAGACCATCTTCAAGAAGAAGATAAACAGAGAAGAGATAAGATCAAGGCACATATAGACAGGTTTCCTAGAATGGAATCTCACTACTGCAGATCAAAGTCCACACGAGATTATTTACACTCAGATCTGAACCAGAAGAAAATGTACGAGATGTTTTTGGCTGAATGTTGTGTACCAGAGGGACTATCAGCAAGCTACACCACTTACTGCGATGTTCTGAAGCCTCAGAACATTTCATTTCATAACCCAAAGAAAGACCAATGTAAGATATGTGAAAATTTTAGAAAGGGGGACAGTGAGAAAAAGAAAGAACTTATGTGTATGTATGAACAACACAATAAGGAAAAATATGCAGTGAGGAAGATAAAAGAGCAAGCAAAAAACAACACAAAGAGTAATGTACAAGTGGCAGTATTCGACCTCCAACAGGTCATTTACTTGCCAAAAACTAATGATAATCAATTGTCCTACAAGAGAAGGCTGTCAAATTATAATTTTACAATTTATGAACTGAAATCAAAGAACTGTCACTGTTACACATGGCATGAAGGACAGGGTAAGAGAGGATCATCAGAAATTGCAACGTGCGTAAGAACATACCTAGAAAATTTGAACACTGCAGGAATCCATGAAGTAATATTATTTGCAGATGGTTGTCCTGGCCAAAACAAGAATTCCATTATAGCAACCATGCTTTTACACTCGGTACAGAACCTGGGAAACATTAAAAGGATCAAGCTACTATATTTTGAGGCCTATCATGGTCAAAGTGAAGGAGACTCTGCTCACAGCGCCATTAGCACTGCCATTGAAAGGGTCTGCGATTTGCTTGTGCCTTCCCAACTCATCCCAGTTTTCCGACTTGCTAGAAGAAAGAACCCATACTCCGTCCACACTCTCCAACACTCTGACTTCCAAGACTACAAGACATTGGCCAATCATCTTCGTATACGCTCAGTCAGAGAAGATGATCAGGGACATGATGTTGTCTGGCTTGATATGAGAGAGGTGATGGTACAAAAGACTGATAGGGACAAGCTTTTCTTCAAAACTAGTCATCAGCAAGAATCCTATAGGTCCATCACATTAAAACGGAAATGGTTGTCTGCGCTCGACTGCAACATGCCATCTAAACTGTATTCTAAACCACCAAAGATTTCCAAAGAGAAATATGATGACTTGATGTCACTTTGCAAGGCCCCCTTACCGATGGTTAGAGTAGCAGAGTATGTTAGTTTCTTTGAATCTCTACCTCATTCTAGTTAACTTTGCTTTGGGAATCAGGTACGGTGGTCTTGTTTTCATATGATACTGAACTTAGTTTAATTCAGTATATTAGGTGAAACTAATGTGATTTACATACTTTTTTAATGTCACACAGTCTGGCAGTAAACAACAAGAATTATTATTCTTATAATGGTTACCTATACTTGAAGGGAAATTATTTGTGCATACTGCAAGTAGTATGCTACAGTAATTGAAACAAATATTATTTTGATTGATTTTTGTATAACCATAATGAATTAGTTATTTTTTAAATGAAAAATGTTAAAGGAAATATTATTCAAAATCAAAATTTCTATTTTTCTTTACAATGGTCGTATTTCGACTGGTTCTATAGTGGCATACTACTTTGAAGGAAAATTAATGATGATGATTATTATTTAGGTTTAGAGTCACTGCCAAAGATTATCTACATTATTTTTTCCTGTGATAGGAAGTACCTGATATTATTAATTTTTTAGGGATACTTTCTTTTGGTTCAAGTAATAGTTTGAAAGAGTTGATGTGAATGAGGATGCAATTTATATTAATTTCCAAAGCTTAACTACTATTTCTTGTGATTGTAAGTATCTGTAGTCACTTAAGAATGCTTTCCTATTATTACAACATTAAACAGTAAAGAATATTGAGGCGTATCTCATTGATTACCTAATATACAGGTGATGTTGTGTTGTATTTCACAAAGTGACAAAGAGACGTATCTGTGGCGTATCTAATGATTTTCCAATCAGAAGAGTGTTTCCTCACAAGACGAACTGGCGTATCATTTTTAACCCCCTTAAAACCCCCCAAAACTCAAAAAATTATTAAAACGCTTACAAGCTCATGAAACCCCAACCTTTCGACTATTTATAGGCATTAAGACATTGAAAACATATTTAAAAGCAACTGAACTATAGCATGAATTATCTAGGTAAAAACTTTAACTGGCTCTCCTGAAAAGTTAGAAAAATCGAGTTACGACTGTATGTTTCGGTAGGGACGGGGTACAGAAGATGCATGCACATATTGACTTTGGGCACCAAAATATCGATTTTCAGCATGTTTTGGGCCTATATTTTGAAAATACTCTAACACGGAGATGTACAGATCGCTTCTTGGACCCCAAAATATCGAATTTTAGGGTGTTTTGGGCCTGAATTTGAGATATAAGAAGGTACTGAACATGCATGCACATATCGACTTTTGGGCACCTAAAATATCGATTTTGAGCATGTTTTGGGCCTGTATCTGAGTAGGCATGTACAGATCGCTTCTGGGACCACAAAATATCGAATTTTCGGGTGTTGCGAGCCTGAATTTAAGACATAACCGGGTACAGAAGATGCAAGCACATATCGACTTTTGCGCACCTAAAAGATCGATTTTCAGTATGCTTTGGGCCTGTATATTGAAAATACTCTAACACGGAATAGGCATGTCCAGATCGCTTCTGGAACCCCAAAATATCGAATTTTCGGGTGTTTTGTGCCTGAATTTGAGATATTGACTTTGGGCACCTAAATTATCGATTTTTAGCATGTTTTCGGGCTATATTTTGAAAATATTCTAGCACTGAGTAGGCATGTACAGATTGCTTCTGGGACCCCAAAATATCGGATTTTCGGGTGTTTTGAGCCTGAATTTGAGATATAAACGGGTACTGAAGATGCATGCACATTTGGGCACCTAAAATATCGATTTTGAGCATGTTTTGGGCCTGTATCTTGAAAACATTCTAACTAGGAGTAGGCATGTACAGATCGCTTCTAGGACCCAAAAATACCGAATTTGCGAGTGTTTTTAGCCTAAATTTGAGATATAAACGGGTACAGAAGATGCATGCACATATCGACTTTGGACACTTAAAATATCGATTTTTAGCATGTTTTGAGCCTATATTTTGAAAACATTCTAGCATTGAGTAGGCATGTACACATCGCTTTCGGGACCCAAAAATATCGATTTTTCAGGTGTTTTGAGGTTGAATTTGGGATATAAACGGGTGCGGAAGATGCATACACATATTAACTTTGGGCACCTAAAAAATCGATTATCAGCATGTTTTGGGCCTGTATCCGAGTAGGCATGTACAGATCGCTTCTGGGACCCGAAAAAATCGAAATTTCGGGTGTTGTGAGCCTGAATTTGAAATATAAACGGGTACAGAAGATGCATGCACATATTGACTTTGGGCACCAAAATATCGATTTTCAGCATGTTTTGGGCCTATATTTTGAAAATACTCTAACACGGAGATGTACAGATCGCTTCTTGGACCCCAAAATATCGAAATTTAGGGTGTTTTTTGGCCTGAATTTGAGATATAAGAAGGTACTGAACATGCATGCACATATCGACTTTTGGGCACCTAAAATATCGATTTTGAGCATGTTTTGGGCCTGTATCGGAGTAGGCATGTACAGATCGCTTCTGGGACCACAAAATATCGAATTTTCGGGTGTTGTGAGCCTGAATTTAAGACATAACCGAGTACAGAAGATGCAAGCACATATCGACTTTTGCGCACCTAAAAGATCGATTTTCAGTATGCTTTGGGCCTGTATATTGAAAATACTCTAACACGGAATAGGCATGTCCAGATCGCTTCTGGGACCCCAAAATATCGAATTTTCGGGTGTTTTATGCCTGAATTTGAGATATTGACTTTGGGCACCTAAATTATCGATTTTTAGCATGTTTTCGGGCTATATTTTGAAAATATTCTAGCACTGAGTAGGCATGTACAGATTGCTTCTGGGACCCCAAAATATCGGATTTTCGGGTGTTTTGAGCCTGAATTTGAGATATAAACGGATACAGAAGATGCATACACATATTGACTTTGGGCACCTAAAATATCGATTTTCAGCATGTTTTGGGCCTGTATTTTGAAAATACTCTGACACGGAGTAGGCATGTACAGATCGCTTCTTGGACCCCTAAATATCGAATTTTCGGGTGTTTTGAGCCTGAATTTGAGATATAAACGGGTACTGAAGATGCATGCACATATCGACTTTTGGGCACCTAAAATATCGATTTTCAGCATGTTTTCGGCCTGTATCTTGAAAACATTCTAACTAGGAGTAGGCATGTACAGATCGCTTCTAGGACCAAAAAATACCGATTTTTTCTCGTGTTTTGAGAATGAATTTGAGATATAAACGGGTACAGAAGATGCATGCACATATCGACTTTGGACATTTAACATATCGATTATAAGCATGTTTTGAGCCTATATTTTGAAAACATTATAGCACTGGGTAGGCATGTACACATCACTACTGGGACCCAAAAATATCGAATTTTCGAGTGTTTTGAGCCTGAATTTTGGATATAAACGAGTGCAGAAGATGCTTACACATATTGACTTTGGGCACCTAAAATATCGATTTTCAGCATGTTTTGGGCCTGTATTTTGAAAATACTCTAACACGGAGTAGGCATGTACAGATCGCTTCTGGGACCCCAAAATATCGAATTTTTGGGTGTTTTGTGCCTGAGTTTGAGATATCGACTTTGGGCACCTAAAATATCGATTTTTAGAATGTTTTGATCATGTATCGGAGTAGGCATGTACAGATCGCTTATGGGACCCCAAAATATCGAATTTTCGGGTGTTTTATGCCTGAATTTGAGATATAAACGGGTACTGAATAAGCATTCACATATCGACTTTTGGGCACCTAAAATATCGATTTTGAGAATGTTTTGGGTCTGTATCTTGAAAACATTCTAACTAGGAGTAGGAATGTACAAATCGCTTATGGGACCCAAAAATATCGAATTTTCGGGTGTTTTGAGGTTGAATTTGGGATATAAACGGGTGCAGATGATGCATACACATATTGACTTTGGGTACCTAAAATATCGATTTTCAGCATGTTTTGATCATGTATCTGTGTAGTCATGTACAAATCGCTTCTGGGACCCCAAAATATCAAGTTTTCAAGTGTTTTCAGCTTGAATTTGAGATATAAAAGGGTACAGAAGATGCATGCACATATCGACTTTTGGGCTCATAAAAGATCGATTTTCAGTATATTTTGGGCCTGTATCTTGAAAATACTCTAACACGGAGTAGGCATGTACAGATCGCTTCAGAGACCCCAAAATATCGAATTTTCGGGTGTTTTGTGCCTGAATTTGAGATATCGACTTTGGGCACCTAAAATATCGATTTTTAGCATGTTTTGGGCCTGTATTTTGAAAATATTCTAGCACTCAGTAGGCATGTACAGATCACTTCTTGGACCCCAAAATATAGAATTTTCGCGTGTTTTGAGCCTGAATTTGAGATATAAACGGGTACAGAAGATTCATGCACATATTGTCTTTGGGCACCTAAAATATCGATTTTCAGCATGTTTTGGGCCTGTATTTTGAAAATACTCTAACACGGAGTAGGCATGTACAGATCGCTTCTGGGACCCCAAAATATCGAATTTTCGGGTGTTTTATGCCTGAATTTGAGATATAAACTTGTACTGAAGATGCATGCACATATCGACTTGTGGGCACCTAAAATATCGATTTTGAGCATGTTTTGGGCCTGCATATTGAAAACATTCTAACTAGGAGTAGGCATGTTCAGATCGCTTCTAGGACCCAAAAATACCTAATTTTCGGGTGTTTTGAGGTTGAATTTGGGATATAAACGGGTGCAAAAGATGCATACACATATTGACTTTGGGTACCTAAAATATCGATTTTGAGCATGTTTTGGGCCTGTATCTGAGTAGGCATGTACAGATCATTCTGGGACCCCAAAATATCGAATTTTCGGGTGTTTTGACCCCCTTGAATTTGGGATATAAACGGGTACAGAAGATGCATGCGCATATTGACTTTTGGGCACCTAAAATATCGATTTTCAGCATGTCTTCGGCCTGTATCTTGAAAACATTCTAATTAGTAGTAGGCATGTACAGATCGCTTCTAGGACCAAAAAATACCGATTTTTTCATGTGTTTTGAGCCTGAATTTGAGATATAAACGGGCACAGAAGATGCATGCACATACCGACTTTGGACATTTAAAATATCGATTTTAAGCATGTTTTGAGCCTATATTTTGAAAACATTATAGCACTGAGTAGGCATGTACAGATTGCTTCTGGGACCAAAAAATATCGAATTTTCAGGTGTTTTGAGGTTAAATTTGGGATATAAACGGGTTCAGAAGATGCATACACATATTGACTTTGTGCACCTAAAATATCGATTTTCAGCATGTTTTGGGTCTGTATCTGAGTAGGCATGTACAGATCGCTTTTGGGACCCAAAAATATCGAATTTTCGGGTGTTTTGTGCCTGAATTTGAGATATTGACTTTCGGCACCTAAAATATCGATTTTTAGCATGTTTTGAGCATATGTTTTGGAAACATTCTAGCACTGGGTAGGCATGTACACATCGCTTCTGGGACCCCAAAATATCGAATTTTCGGGAGTTTTGAGCCTGAATTTGGGATATAAACGAGTGCAGAAGATGATTACACAAATTGTCTTTAGGCACCTAAAATATCGATTTTCAGCATGTTTTGGGTCTGTATTTTGAAAATACTCTAACACGGAGTAGGCATGTACAGATCGCTTCTGGGACCCCAAAATATCGATTTTTTGGGTGTTTTGTGACTGAGTTTGAGATATCGACTTTGTGCACCTAAAATATCGATTTTTAGCATGTTTTGATCATGTATCTGAGTAGGAATGTACAGATCGCTTATGGGACCGCAAAATATCGAATTTTCGGGTGTTTTATGCCTGAATTTGAGATATAAACGGGTACTGAATATGCATGCACATATCGACTTTTGGGCACCTAAAATATCTATTTTGAGAATGTTTTGGGTCTGTATCTTGAAAACATTCTAACTAGGAGTAGGCATGTACAAATCGCTTATGGGACTCAAAAATATCGAATTTTCGGGTGTTTTGAGGTTGAATTTGGGATATAAACGGGTGCAGATGATGCATACACATATTGACTTTGGGTACCTGAAATATCGATTTTCAGCATGTTTTGATCATGTATCTGTGTAGTCATGTACAAATCGCTTCTGGGACCCCAAAATATCAAATTTTCATGTGTTTTCAGCCTGAATTTGAGATATAAAAGGGTACAGAAGATGCATGCACATATCGACTTTTGGTCTCCTAAAAGATCGATTTTCAGTATATTTTGGGCCTGTATTTTGAAAATACTCTAACACGGAGTAGGCATGTACAGATCGCTTCTGAAACCCCAAAATATCGAATTTTCGGGTGTTTTGTGCCTGAATTTGATATATCGACTTTGGGCACCTAAAATATCGATTTTTAGCATGTTTTGGGCCTGTATTTTGAAAATATTCTAGCACTGAGTAAGCATGTACAGATCGCTTCTTGGACCCCAAAATATAGAATTTTTGGGTGTTTTGAGCCTGAATTTGAGATATAAACGGGAACAGAAAATGCATGCACATATCGACTTTGAACACTTAATATATCGATTTTTAGCATGTTTTGAGCCTATATTTTGAAAACATTCTAGCACTGAGTAGGCATGTAGAGATCGCTTCTGGGACCCAAAAATATCGAATTATCGGGTGTTGTGAGCCTGAATTTGAGATATAAACGGGTACAGAAGATGCAAGCACATATCGACTTTTGGGCACCTAAAAGATCGATTTTCAGTATATTTTGGGCCTGTATCTTGAAAATACTCTAACGCGGAGAAGGCATGTACAGATCGCTTCTGAGACCCCAAAATATCGAATTTTCGGGTGTTTTGTGCCTGAATTTGAGATATCGACTTTGGGCACCTAAAATATCGATTTTTAGCATGTTTTGGGCCTGTATTTTGAAAATATTCTAGCACTCAGTAGGCATGTACAGATCACTTTTGGGACCCCAAAATATAGAATTTTCGGGTGTTTTGAGCCTGAATTTGAGATATAAACGGGTACAGAAGATTCATGCACATATTGTCTTTGGGCACCTAAAATATCGATTTTCAGCATGTTTTGGGCCTGTATTTTGAAAATACTCTAACACGGAGTAGGCATGTACAGATCGCTTCTGGGACCCCAAAATATCGAATTTTCGGGTGTTTTATGCCTGAATTTGAGATATAAACGGGTACTGAAGATGCATGCACATATCGACTTGTGGGCACCTAAAATATCGATTTTGAGCATGTTTTGGGCTTGCATATTGAAAACATTCTAACTAGGAGTAGGCATGTTCAGATCGCTTCTAGGACCCAAAAATACCTAATTTCGCGTGTTTTGAGCGTGAATTTGAGATATAAACGGGTACTGAAGATGCATGCACATATCGACTTTTGGGCACCTAAAATATCGATTTTGAGCATGTTTTGGGTCTGTATCTTGAAATTATTCTAACTAGGAGTAGGCATGTACAGATCGCTTCTAGGACCAAAAAATACCGATTTTTTATCGTGTTTTGAGAATGAATTTGAGATATAAACGGGTACAGAAGATGCATGCACATATCGACTTTGGACACTAAAAATATCGATTTTTATCATGTTTTAAGCCTATATTTTGAAAATATTCTAGCACTGAGTAGGAATGTACAGATCGCTTCTGGGACCCAAAAATATCGAATTTTCGGGTGTTTTGAGCGTGAATTTGAGATATAAACGGGTACTGAAGATGCATGCACATATCGACTTTTGGGCACCTAAAATACCGATTTTGAGCATGTTTTGGGTCTGTATCTGGAAATTATTCTAACTAGGAGTAGGCATGTACAGATTGCTTCTAGGACCAAAAAATACCGATTTTTTCTCGTGTTTTGAGAATGAATTTGAGATATAAACGGGTACAGAAGATGCATGCACATATCGACTTTTGGGCAACTAAAAGATCAATTTTCAGTATGTTGTGGGCCTGTATTTTGAAAATATTCTAACACGGAGTAGGCATGTACAGATCGCTTCTGGAACCCCAAAATATCGAATTTTCGGGTGTTTTGTGCCTGAATTTGAGATATCGACTTTGGGCACCTAAAATATCGATTTTTAGCATGTTTTGGGCCTATATTTTGAAAAGATTGCTTCTGGGACCCGAAAATATAGAATTTTCGGGTGATTTGAGCCTGAATTTGAGATATAAACAGGTACAGAAGATGCATGCACATATTGACTTTGGGCTCCTAAAATATCGATCTTCAGCATGTTTTGGGCCTGTATTTTGAAAATACCCTAACACGGAGTAAGCATGTACAGATCGCTTCTGGGACCACAAAATATCGAGTTTTCGGGTGTTTTGTGCCTGAATTTGATATATCGACTTTGGGCACCTAAAATATCGATTTTTAGCATGTTTTGGGCCTATATTTTGAAAATATTCTAGCACTGAGTAGGCATGTACAGATCGCTTCTGGGACCCCAAAATATCGAATTTTCGGGTGTTTTGAACCTGAATTTGAGATATAAACGGGTACAGAAGATGCATGCGCATATCGACTTTGGACACTTAAAATATCGATTTTTAGCATGTTTTGAGCCTACTTTTTGAAAGCATTCTAGCACTGAGTAGGAATGTACCGCTCACTTTTGGGACCCAAAAATATCGAATTTTCGGGTGTTTTGAGGTTGAATTTGGGATATAAACGGGTGCAGAAGATGCATACACATATTGACTTTGGGCACCTAAAATATCGATTTTCAGCATGTTTTGGGCCTGTATCTGAATAGGCATGTACAGATCGCTTCTGGGACCCAAAAATATCGAATTTTCGGGAGTTGTGAGCCTGAATTTGAGATATAAACGGGTACAGAAGATGCATGCACATATCGAGTTTTGGGCAACTAAATGATCGATTTTCAGTATGTTTTGTGCCCGTATTTTGAAAATTCTCTAACACGGAGTAGGCATGTACAGATCGCTTCTTGGACCCCAAAATATCGAATTTTCGGGTGTTTTGAGCCTGAATTTGAGATATAAACGGGTACTGAAAATGCATGCACATATCGACTTTGGACACTTAAAATATCGATTTTTAGCATGTTTTGGGCCTATATTTTGAAAATATTCTAGCACTGAGTAGGCATTTACAGATCGCTTCTGGGACCCCCAAATATCGAATTTTCGGGTGTTTTGAGCCTGAATTTGAGATATAAACGGGTACAGAAGATGCATGCACATATTAACTTTGGGCACCTAAAATATCGATTTTCAGCATGTTTTGGGCCTGTATTTTGAAAATACTCTAACACGGAGTAGGCATGTACAGATCGCTTCTAGGACCCAAAAATATCGAATTTTTCGGGTGTTTTGAGGTTGAATTTGGGATGTAAACGAGTGCAGAAGATGCATACACTTATTGACTTTGGGCACCTAAAATATGGATTTTCAGCTTGTTTTGGGCCTGTATATGAGTAGGGATGTACAGATCGCATCTGGGACCCCAAAATATCGAATTTTCGGGTGTTTTCAGTTTGAATTTGAGATACAAACGGTTACAGAAGATGCATGCACATATCGACTTTTGGGCACCTAAAAGATCGATTTTTAGTATGTTTTGGGCCTGTATTTTGAAAATACTCTAACACGGAGTAGGCATGTACAAATCGCTTCTGAGACCCCAAAATATCGAATTTTCGGGTGTTTTGTGCCTGAATTTGAGATATCGACTTTGGGCACCTAAAATATCGATTTTTAGCATGTTTTGGGCCTGTATTTTGAAAATATTCTAGCACTCAGTAGGCATGTACAGATCACTTTTGGGACCCCAAAATATAGAATTTTCGGGTGTTTTGAGCCTGAATTTGAGATATAAACGGGTACAGAAGATTCATGCACATATTGTCTTTGGGCACCTAAAATATCGATTTTCAGCATGTTTTGGGCCTGTATTTTGAAAATACTCTAACACGGAGTAGGCATGTACAGATCGCTTCTGGGACCCCAAAATATCGAATTTTCGGGTGTTTTATGCCTGAATTTGAGATATAAACGGGTACTGAAGATGCATGCACATATCGACTTGTGGGCACCTAAAATATCGATTTTGAGCATGTTTTGGGCTTGCATATTGAAAACATTCTAACTAGGAGTAGGCATGTTCAGATCGCTTCTAGGACCCAAAAATACCTAATTTCGCGTGTTTTGAGCGTGAATTTGAGATATAAACGGGTACTGAAGATGCATGCACATATCGACTTTTGGGCACCTAAAATATCGATTTTGAGCATGTTTTGGGTCTGTATCTTGAAATTATTCTAACTAGGAGTAGGCATGTACAGATCGCTTCTAGGACCAAAAAATACCGATTTTTTATCGTGTTTTGAGAATGAATTTGAGATATAAACGGGTACAGAAGATGCATGCACATATCGACTTTGGACACTAAAAATATCGATTTTTATCATGTTTTAAGCCTATATTTTGAAAATATTCTAGCACTGAGTAGGAATGTACAGATCGCTTCTGGGACCCAAAAATATCGAATTTTCGGGTGTTTTGAGCGTGAATTTGAGATATAAACGGGTACTGAAGATGCATGCACATATCGACTTTTGGGCACCTAAAATACCGATTTTGAGCATGTTTTGGGTCTGTATCTGGAAATTATTCTAACTAGGAGTAGGCATGTACAGATTGCTTCTAGGACCAAAAAATACCGATTTTTTCTCGTGTTTTGAGAATGAATTTGAGATATAAACGGGTACAGAAGATGCATGCACATATCGACTTTTGGGCAACTAAAAGATCAATTTTCAGTATGTTGTGGGCCTGTATTTTGAAAATATTCTAACACGGAGTAGGCATGTACAGATCGCTTCTGGAACCCCAAAATATCGAATTTTCGGGTGTTTTGTGCCTGAATTTGAGATATCGACTTTGGGCACCTAAAATATCGATTTTTAGCATGTTTTGGGCCTATATTTTGAAAAGATTGCTTCTGGGACCCGAAAATATAGAATTTTCGGGTGATTTGAGCCTGAATTTGAGATATAAACAGGTACAGAAGATGCATGCACATATTGACTTTGGGCTCCTAAAATATCGATCTTCAGCATGTTTTGGGCCTGTATTTTGAAAATACCCTAACACGGAGTAAGCATGTACAGATCGCTTCTGGGACCACAAAATATCGAGTTTTCGGGTGTTTTGTGCCTGAATTTGATATATCGACTTTGGGCACCTAAAATATCGATTTTTAGCATGTTTTGGGCCTATATTTTGAAAATATTCTAGCACTGAGTAGGCATGTACAGATCGCTTCTGGGACCCCAAAATATCGAATTTTCGGGTGTTTTGAACCTGAATTTGAGATATAAACGGGTACAGAAGATGCATGCGCATATCGACTTTGGACACTTAAAATATCGATTTTTAGCATGTTTTGAGCCTACTTTTTGAAAGCATTCTAGCACTGAGTAGGAATGTACCGCTCACTTTTGGGACCCAAAAATATCGAATTTTCGGGTGTTTTGAGGTTGAATTTGGGATATAAACGGGTGCAGAAGATGCATACACATATTGACTTTGGGCACCTAAAATATCGATTTTCAGCATGTTTTGGGCCTGTATCTGAATAGGCATGTACAGATCGCTTCTGGGACCCAAAAATATCGAATTTTCGGGTGTTGTGAGCCTGAATTTGAGATATAAACGGGTACAGAAGATGCATGCACATATCGAGTTTTGGGCAACTAAATGATCGATTTTCAGTATGTTTTGTGCCCGTATTTTGAAAATTCTCTAACACGGAGTAGGCATGTACAGATCGCTTCTTGGACCCCAAAATATCGAATTTTCGGGTGTTTTGAGCCTGAATTTGAGATATAAACGGGTACTGAAAATGCATGCACATATCGACTTTGGACACTTAAAATATCGATTTTTAGCATGTTTTGGGCCTATATTTTGAAAATATTCTAGCACTGAGTAGGCATTTACAGATCGCTTCTGGGACCCCCAAATATCGAATTTTCGGGTGTTTTGAGCCTGAATTTGAGATATAAACGGGTACAGAAGATGCATGCACATATTAACTTTGGGCACCTAAAATATCGATTTTCAGCATGTTTTGGGCCTGTATTTTGAAAATACTCTAACACGGAGTAGGCATGTACAGATCGCTTCTAGGACCCAAAAATATCGAATTTTTCGGGTGTTTTGAGGTTGAATTTGGGATGTAAACGAGTGCAGAAGATGCATACACTTATTGACTTTGGGCACCTAAAATATGGATTTTCAGCTTGTTTTGGGCCTGTATATGAGTAGGGATGTACAGATCGCATCTGGGACCCCAAAATATCGAATTTTCGGGTGTTTTCAGTTTGAATTTGAGATACAAACGGTTACAGAAGATGCATGCACATATCGACTTTTGGGCACCTAAAAGATCGATTTTTAGTATGTTTTGGGCCTGTATTTTGAAAATACTCTAACACGGAGTAGGCATGTACAAATCGCTTCTGGGACCCCAAAATATCGAATTTACGGGTGTTTTGTGCCTGAATTTAAGATATCGACTTTGGGCACCTAAAATATCGATTTTTAGCATGTTTTGGGCCTATATTTTGAAAATATTCTAGCACTGAGTAGGCATGTACAGATCGCTTCTGGGACCCCAAAAATCGAATTTTCGGGTGTTTTGAACCTGAATTTGAGATATAAACGGGTACAGAAGATGCTTGCACATATTGACTTTGGGCACCTAAAATATCGATTTTCAGCATGTTTTGGGCCTGTATTTTGAAAATACTCTAACACGAAGTAGGCATGTACAGATCGCTTCATGGACCCCAAAATATCGTATTTTCGGGTGTTTGATGCCTGAATTTGAGATATAAAAGGGTACTGAAGATGCATGCATATATCGACTGGTTTGCACCTAAAATATCGATTTTGAGCATGTTTTGGGCCTGTATATTGAAAACATTCTAACTAGGAGTAGGCATGTACAGATCGCTTCTAGGACCCAAAAATACCTAATTTTCGGGTGTTTTGAGGTTGAATTTGGGATATAAACGGGTGCTGAAGATGCATACACATATTGACTTTGGGTACCTAAAATATCGATTTTGAACATGTTTTGGGCCTGTATCTGAGTAGGCATGTACAGATCATTCTGGGACCCCAAAATATCGAATTTTCGGGTGTTTTGACCCTGAATTTGGGATATAAACGGGTACAGAAGATGCATGCGCATATTGACTTTTGGGCACCTAAAATATCGATTTTGAGCATGTTTTCGGCCTGTACCTTGAAAACATTCTAACCAGGAGTAGGCATGTACAGATCGCTTCTAGGACCAAAAAATACCGATTTTTTCACGTGTTTTGAGCCAGAATTTGAGATATAAACGGGTACAGAAGATGCATGCACATATCGACTTTGGACATTTAAAATATCGATTTTAAGCATGTTTTGAGCCTATATTTTGAAAACATTATAGCACTGAGACGGCATGTACAGATTGCTTCTGGGACCCAAAAATATCGAATTTTCAGGTGTCTTGAGGTTGAATTTGGGATATAAACGGGTGCAGAAGATGCATACACATATTGACTTTGGGCACCTAAAATATGGATTTTCAGCATGTTTTGGGCCTGTATCTGAGTAGGCATGTACAGATCGCTTCTGGGACCCCAAAATATCGAATTTTCGGGTGTTTTGTGCCTGAATTTGAGATATTGACTTTCGGCAACTAAAATATCGATTTTTAGCATGTTTTGAGCTTATGTTTTGGAAACATTCTAGCACTGGGTAGGCATGTACACATCGCTTCTGGGACCCAAAAATATCAAATTTTCGGGTGTTTTGAGCCTGAATTTGGGATATAAACGAGTGCAGAAGATGCGTACACATATTTACTTTGGGCACCTAAAATATCGATTTTCAGCATGTTTTGGGCCTGTATTTTGAAAATACTCTAACACGGAGTAGGCATGTACAGATCGCTTCTGGGACCCCAAAATATCGAATTTTTGGGTGTTTTGTGCCTGAGTTTGAGATATCGACTTTGGGCACTTAAAATATCAATTTTTAGCATGTTTTGGGCCTATATTTTGAAAATATTCTAGCACTGAGTAGGCATGTATAGAGCACTTCTGGGGCCCCAAAATATCGAATTTTCGGGTGTTTTTAGCCTGAATTTGAGATATAAACGGGTACAGAATATGCATGCACATATTGACTTTGGGCACCTAAAATATCGATTTTCAGAATGTTTTAGGCCTATATTTTGAAAATACTCTAACGCGGAGTTGTAAAGATCGTTTCTTGGACCCCAAAATATCGAATTTTCGGGTGTTTTGAGCCTGAATTTGAGATATAAGCAGGTACTGAAGATGCATGCACACATCGACTTTTGGGTACCTAAAATATCGATTTTGAGCATGTTTTGGGCCTGTATCTGAGTAGGCATGTACAGATCGCTTCTGGGACCCCAAATTATCGAATTCTCGGGTGTTTTAAGCCTTAATTTGATATATAAACGGGTACAGAAGATGCTTGCATATATCGACTTTTGGGCACCTAAAAGATCGATTTTTAATAAGTTCGGGACCTGTATTTTGAAGATACTCTAACATGGAGTTGGCATGTACAGATCGCTTCTGGGACCCCAAAATATCGAATTTTCGAGTGTTTTGTGCCTGAATTTGAGATATCGACTTTGGGCACCTAAAATATCGATTTTTAGCATGTTTTGGGCATATATTTTGAAAATATTCTAGCACTGAGTAGGCATGTACAGATCGCTACTGGGACCCCAAAATATCGAATTTTCGGGTGTTTTAAGCCTTAATTTGAGATATAAACGGGAACAGAAAATGTGTGCATATATCGATTTTGAGCACCTAAAATATCGATTTTCAGCATGATTTGGGCCTGTATTTTTAAAATACTCTAACACGGAGTAGGCACGTACATATCGCTTCTAGGACCCCAAAATATCGAATTTTCGGGTGTTTTGAACCTGAATTTGAGATATAAACGGGTACAGAAGATGCATGCACATATCGACTTTGGACACTTAAAATATCGATTTTTAGCATGTTTTGAGCCTATATTATGAAAACATTCTAGCATTGAGTAGGCATCTAGAGATCGCTTCTGGAACCCAAAAATATCGATTTTTAAGGTGTTTTGAGATTAAATTTGGGAGATAAACGGGTGCAGAAAATGCATACACATATTAGCTTTGGGCACCTAAAATATCTATTTTTAGCATGTTTTGGGCTAGTATCTGAGTAGGCATGTACAGATCGCTTCTTGGACCCCTAAATATCGAATTTTCGGGTATTTTGAGCCTTAATTTGATATATAAACAGGTACAGAAGATGCTTGCACATATCGACTTTTTGGCACCTAAAAGATCGATTTTCAGTATGTTTTGGACCTGTATTTTGAAGATACTCTAACATGGAGTTGGCATGTACAGATCGCTTCTGGGACCCCAAAATATCGAATTTTCGGGTGTTTTGAGCCTGAATTTGAGATATAAACGGGTACTGAAGATGCATGCACATATTGACTTTTGGCACCTAAAATATCGATTTTGAGCATGTTTTTGGTCCGTATCTTGAAAACATTCTAACTAGGACTAGGCATGTACAGATCGCTTCTGAGACCCCAAAATATCGGATTTTCGGGTGTTTTGAATATGAATTTGAGATATAAACGGGTACAGAAGATGCATGCACGTATTGACTTGGGGAACCTAAAATATCGATTTTCAGCATGTTTTGGGCCTGTATTTTGAAAATACTCTAACACGGAGTAGACATGTACAGATCGCTTCTTGGACCCATAAATATCGAATTTTCGGGTGTTTTGAGCCTGAATTTGAGATATAAATGGGTACTGAAGATGCATGCACATATCAACTTTTGGGCCCCTAAAATATCGATTTTGAGCATGTTTTAAGCCTGTATCTTGAAAACATTCTAACTAGGAGTAGGCATGTACAGATCGTTTCTGGGACCCCAAAATATCGAATTTTCGGGTATTTTGAGCCTTAATTTGATATATAAACAGGTACAGAAGATGCTTGCACATATCGACTTTTTGGCACCTAAAAGATCGATTTTCAGTATGTTTTGGACCTGTATTTTGAAGATACTCTAACACGGAGTAGGCATGTACAGATCGCTTCTGGGACCCCAAAATATCGAATTTTCGGGTGTTTTATGCCTGAATCTGAGATATCCACTTTGGGCACCTAAAATATCGATTTTTGGCATGTTTTGGGCCTATATTTTGAAAATATTCTAGCACTGAGTAGGCATTTACAGATCGCTTCTGGGACCCCAAAATATCGAATTTTCGGGTGTTTTGAGCCTGAATTTGAGATATAAACGGGTACAGAAGATGCATGCACATATTGACTTTGGGCACCTTAAATATCGATTTCCAGCATGTTTTGGGCCTGTAATTTGAAAATACTCTAACACGGAGTAGGCATGTACAGATCGGTTCTTGGACCCCTAAATATCGAATTTTCGGGTGTTTTGAGCCTGAATTTGAGATATAAACGGGTACAGAAGATGCATGCACATATTGACTTTGGGCAAATAAAATATAGATTTTCAGCATGTTTTGGGCCTGTATTTTGAAAATACTCTAACACGGAGTAGGCATGTACAGATCGCTTCTGGGACCCCAAAATAACGAATTTTCGGGTGTTTTGTGGCTGAATTTGAGATATCGATTTTGGGCACTTAAAATACCGATTTTTAGCATGTTTTGGGCCTATATTTTGAAAATATTCTAGCACTGAGTAGGCATGTATAGATCCCTTCTCGGGCCCCAAAATATCGAATTTTCGGGTGTTTTGAGCCTGAATTTGAGATATAAACGGGTACAGAAGATGCATGCACATATTGACTTTGGGCACCTAAAATATCGATTTTCAGCATGTTTTGGGCCTGTATTTTGAAAATACTCTAACATGGAGTAGGCATGTACAGATCGCTTCTTGGACCCCTAAATATCGAATTTTCGGGGGTTTTGAGCCTGAATTTGAGATATAAACGGGTACTGAAGATGCATGCACATATCGACTTTTGGCAACTAAAATATCGATATTGAGCATGTTTTGGGTTCTTATCTTGAAAATATTCTAACTAGGAGTAGGCATGTACCGATCTCTTCTAAAACCCAAAAATACCGAATTTTCGGGTGTTTTTAGCCTGAATTTGATATATAAATGGGTAGAGAAGATGCATGCACATATCGACTTTTGGCACCTAAAATATCGATTTTAAGCATGTTTTAGGTCCGTATCTTGAAAATATTCTAACTAGGAGTAGGCATGTACAGATCGCTTCTAAGACCCAAAAATACCGAATTTTCGAGTGTTTTTAGCCTGAATTTGAGATATAAATTGGTAGAAAAGATGCATGCACATATTGACTTTGGACATTTAAAATATAGATTTTTAGCATGTTTTGAGCCTATATTTTGAAAAATTCTAGAATTGAGTAGGCATGTAGAGATCGCTTCTGGGACCCAAAAATATCTAATTTTCGGGTGTTTTGAGGTTGAATTTGGGAGATAAACGGGTGCAGAAAATGCATACACATATTAGCTTTGGGCACCTAAAATATCTATTTTTAGCATGTTTTGGGCTTGTATCTGAGTAGGCATGTACAGATCGCTTCTTGGACCCCTAAATATCGAATTTTCGGGTGTTTTGAGCCTGAATTTGAGATATAAACGGGTACTGAAGATGCATGCACATATTGACTTTTGGCACCTAAAATATCGATTTTGAGCATGTTTTTGGTCCGTATCTTGAAAACATTCTAACTAGGACTAGGCATGTACAGATCGCTTCTGGGACCCCAAAATATCGAATTTTCGGGTGTTTTGAATATGAATTTGAGATATAAACGGGTACAGAAGATGCATGCACGTATTGACTTTGGGAACCTAAAATATCGATTTTCAGCATGTTTTGGGCCTGTATTTTGAAAATACTCTAACACGGAGTAGGCATATACAGATCGCTTCTTGGACCCATAAATATCGAATTTTGGGGTGTTTTGAGCCTGAATTTGAGATATAAATGGGTACTGAAGATGCATGCACATATCAACTTTTGGGCCCCTAAAATATCGATTTTGAGCATGTTTTGGGCCTGTATCTTGTAAACATTCTAACTAGGAGTAGGCATGTACAGATCGCTTCTGGGACCCCAAAATATCGAATTTTAGGGTATTTTAAGCCTTAATTTGATATATAAACAGGTACAGAAGATGCTTGCACATATCGACTTTTTGGCACCTAAAAGATCGATTTTCAGTATGTTTTGGACCTGTATTTTGAAGATACTCTAACACGGAGTAGGCATGTACAGATCGCTTCTGGGACCCCAAAATATCGAATTTTCGGGTGTTTTGTGCCTGAATCTGAGATATCCACTTTGGGCACCTAAAATATCGATTTTTGGCATGTTTTGGGCCTATATTTTTAAAATATTCTAGCACTGAGTAGGCATGTACAGATCGCTTCTGGGACCCCAAAATATCGAATTTTCGGGTGTTTTGAGCCTGAATTTGAGATATAAACGGGTACAGAAGATGCATGCACATATTGACTTTGGGCACCTTAAATATCGATTTCCAGCATGTTTTGGGCCTGTATTTTGAAAATACTCTAACACGGAATAGGCATGTACAGATCGGTTCTTGGACCCCTAAATATCGAATTTTCGGGTGTTTTGAGCCTGAATTTGAGATATAAACGGGTACAAAAGATGCATGCACATATTGACTTTGGGCAAATAAAATATCGATTTTCAACATGTTTTGGGCCTGTATTTTGAAAATACTCTAACACGGAGTAGGCATGTACAGATCGCTTCTGGGACCCCAAAATAACGAATTTTCGGGTGTTTTGTGGCTGAATTTGAGATATCGATTTTGGGCACTTAAAATACCGATTTTTAGCATGTTTTGGGCCTATATTTTGAAAATATTCTAGCACTGAGTAGGCATGTATAGATCACTTCTGGGGCCCCAAAATATCGAATTTTCGGGTGTTTTTAGCCTGAATTTGAGATATAAACGGGTACAGAATATACATGCACATATTGACTTTGGGCACCTAAAATATCGATTTTCAGTATGTTTTAGGCCTATATTTTGAAAATACTCTCACACGGAGTTGTACAGATCGCTTCTTGGACCCTAAAATATCGAATTTTCGGTTGTTTTGAGCCTGAATTTGAGATATAAGCAGGTACTGAAGATGCATGCACACATCGACTTATGGGTACCTAAAATATCGATTTTGAGCATGTTTTGGGCCTGTATCTGAGTAGGCATGTACAGATCGCTTCTGGGACCCCAAATTATCGAATTTTCGGGTGTTTTAAGCCTTAATTTGATATATAAACGGGTACAGAAGATGCTTGCAGATATCGACTTTTGGGCACCTAAAAGACCGATTTTCAGTATGTTTTGGACCTGTATTTTGAAGATACTCTAACACAGAGTAGGCATGTACAGATCGCTTCTGGGACCCCAAAATATCGAATTTTCGGGTGTTTTGTGCCTGAATTTGAGATATCGACTTTGGGCACCTAAAATATCGATTTTTAGCATGTTTTGGACATATATTTTGAAAATATTCTAGCACTGAGTAGGCATGTACAGATCGCTACTGGGACCCAAAAATATCGAATTTTCGGGTGTTTTGAGCCTGAATTTGAGATATAAACGGGTACAGAAGATACATGCACATATTGACTTTGGGCACCTAAAATATCGATTTTCAGCATGTTTTGGGCCTGTATTTTGAAAATACTCTCACATGGAGTAGGCATGTACAGATCGCTTCTTGGACCCCTAAATATCGATTTTTCGGGTGTTTTGAGCCTGAATTTGAGATATAAACGGGTACTGAAGATGCATGCACATATCGACTTTTGGCAACTAAAATATCGATTTTGAGCATGTTTTGGGTCCGTATCTTGAAAATATTCTAACTAGGAGTAGGCATGTACCGATCGCTTCTAAAACCCAAAAATATCGAATTTTCGGGTGTTTTTAGCCTGAATTTGAGATATAAATGGGTAGAGAAGATGCATGCACATATCGACTTTTGGCACCTTAAATATCGATTTTGAGCATGTTTAAGGTCCGTATCTTGAAAATATTCTAACTAGGAGTAGGCATGTACAGATCGCTTCTAAGACCCAAAAATACCGAATTTTCGAGTGTTTTTAGCCTTAATTTGAGATATAAATGGGTAGAAAAGATGCATGCACATATTGACTTTGGACATTTAAAATATCGATTTTTAGCATGTTTTGAGCCTATATTTTGAAAAAATTCTAGAATTGAGTAGGCATGTAGAGATCGCTTCTGGGACCCAAAAATATCTAAATTTCGGGTGTTTTGAGGTTGAATTTGGGAGATAAACGGGTGCAGAAAATGCATACACATATTAGCTTTGGGCACCTAAAATATCTATTTTTAGCATGTTTTGGGTTTGTATCTGAGTAGGCATGTACAGATCGCTTCTTGGACCCCTAAATATCGAATTTTCGGGTGTTTTGAGCCTGAATTTGAGATATAAACGGGTACTGAAGATACATGCACATATTGACTTTTGGGCACCTAAAATATCGATTTTGAGCATGTTTTGGGCCTGTATCTTGAAAACATTCTAACTAGGAGTAGGCATGTACAGATCGCTTCTGGGACCCCAAAATATCGAATTTTCGGGTATTTTGAGCCTTAATTTGATATATAAACAGGTACAGAAGATGCTTGCACATATCGACTTTTTGGCACCTAAAAGATCGATTTTCAGTATGTTTTGGACCTGTATTTTGAAGATACTCTAACACTGAGTAGGCATGTACAGATCGCTTCTGGGACCCCAAAATATCGAATTTTCGGGTGTTTTGTGCCTGAATCTGAGATATCCACTTTGGGCACCTAAAATATCGATTTTTGGCATGTTTTGGGCCTATATTTTTAAAATATTCTAGCACTGAGTAGGCATGTACAGATCGCTTCTGGGACCCCAAAATATCGAATTTTCGGGTGTTTTGAGCCTAAATTTGAGATATAAACGGGTACAGAAGATGCATGCACATATTGACTTTGGGCACCTTAAATATCGATTTCCAGCATGTTTTGGGCCTGTATTTTGAAAATACTCTAACACGGAATAGGCATGTACAGATCGGTTCTTGGACCCCTAAATATCGAATTTTCGGGTGTTTTGAGCCTGAATTTGAGATATAAACGGGTACAAAAGATGCATGCACATATTGACTTTGGGCAAATAAAATATCGATTTTCAACATGTTTTGGGCCTGTATTTTGAAAATACTCTAACACGGAGTAGGCATGTACAGATCGCTTCTGGGACCCCAAAATAACGAATTTTCGGGTGTTTTGTGGCTGAATTTGAGATATCGATTTTGGGCACTTAAAATACCGATTTTTAGCATGTTTTGGGCCTATATTTTGAGAATATTCTAGCACTGAGTAGGCATGTATAGATCACTTCTGGGGCCCCAAAATATCGAATTTTCGGGTGTTTTTAGCCTGAATTTGAGATATAAACGGGTACAAAATATACATGCACATATTGACTTTGGGCACCTAAAATATCGATTTTCAGTATGTTTTAGGCCTATATTTTGAAAATACTCTCACACGGAGTTGTACAGATCGCTTCTTGGACCCTAAAATATCGAATTTTCGGTTGTTTTGAGCCTGAATTTGAGATATAAGCAGGTACTGAAGATGCATGCACACATCGACTTATGGGTACCTAAAATATCGATTTTGAGCATGTTTTGGGCCTGTATCTGAGTAGGCATGTACAGATCGCTTCTGGGACCCCAAATTATCGAATTTTCGGGTGTTTTAAGCCTTAATTTGATATATAAACGGGTACAGAAGATGCTTGCAGATATCAACTTTTGGGCACCTAAAAGATCGATTTTCAGTATGTTTTGGACCTGTATTTTGAAGATACTCTAACACAGAGTAGGCATGTACAGATCGCTTCAGGGAACCCCAAAATATCGAATTTTCGGGTGTTTTGTGCCTGAATTTGAGATATCGACTTTGGGCACCTAAAATATCGATTTTTAGCATGTTTTGGACATATATTTTGAAAATATTCTAGCACTGAGTAGGCATGTACAGATCGCTACTGGGACCCCAAAATATCGAATTTTCGGGTGTTTTGAGCCTGAATTTGAGATATAAACGGGTACAGAAGATACATGCACATATTGATTTTGGGCACCTAAAATATCGATTTTCAGCATGTTTTGGGCCTGTATTTTGAAAATACTCTCACATGCAGTAGGCATGTACAGATCGCTTCTTGGACCCCTAAATATCGATTTTTCGGGTGTTTTGAGCCTGAATTTGAGATATAAACGGGTACTGAAGATGCATGCACATATCGACTTTGGCAACTAAAATATCGATTTTGAGCATGTTTTGGGTCCGTATCTTGAAAATATTCTAACTAGGAGTAGGCATGTACCGATCGCTTCTAAAACCCAAAAATATCGAATTTTCGGGTGTTTTTAGCCTGAATTTGAGATATAAATGGGTAGAGAAGATGCATGCACATATCGACTTTTGGCACCTTAAATATCGATTTTGAGCATGTTTAAGGTCCGTATCTTGAAAATATTCTAACTAGGAGTAGGCATGTACAGATCGCTTCTAAGACCCAAAAATACCGAATTTTCGAGTGTTTTTAGCCTTAATTTGAGATATAAATGGGTAGAAAAGATGCATGCACATATTGACTTTGGACATTTAAAATATCGATTTTTAGCATGTTTTGAGCCTATATTTTGAAAAAATCCTAGAATTGAGTAGGCATGTAGAGATCGCTTCTGGGACCCAAAAATATCTAATTTTCGGGTGTTTTGAGGTTGAATTTGGGAGATAAACGGGTGCAGAAAATGCATACACATATTAGCTTTGGGCACCTAAAATATCTATTTTTAGCATGTTTTGGGTATGTATCTGAGTAGGCATGTACAGATCGCTTCTGAGACCCCAAAATATCGAATTTTCGGGTGTTTTGAGCATGAATTTGAGATATAAACGGGTACAGAAGATGCATGCACATATTGACTTTGGGCACCTAAAATATCGATTTTCAGCATGTTTTGGGCCTGTATTTTGAAAATACTCTAACACGGAGTAGGCATGTACGGATCGCTTCTTGGACCCCTAATAATCGAATTTTCGGGTGTTTTTGAGCCTGAATTTGAGATATAAACGGGTACTGAAGATGCATGCACATATCGACTTTTGGCACCTAAAATATCGATTTTGAGCATGTTTTGGGTCAGTATCTTCAAAGCATTCTAACTAGGAGTAGGCATGTAGAGATCGCTTCTAGGACCCAAAAATATCGAATTTTCGGGTGTTTTGAGGTTGAATTTGGGAGATAAACGGGTGCAATAGATGCATACACATATTGGTTTTGATCACCTAAAATATCTATTTTCAGCATGTTTTGAGCCTGTATCTGAGTAGATGTACAGATTGCTT
Organism: Petrolisthes cinctipes; assembly: GCA_033782935.1. Lineage (NCBI taxonomy): Eukaryota > Metazoa > Arthropoda > Malacostraca > Decapoda > Porcellanidae > Petrolisthes > Petrolisthes cinctipes. The sequence continues at coordinate 1,223,584 of JAWQEG010001185.1, forward strand.
CTGGGACCCCAAAATATCGAATTTTCGGATGTTTTGAGCCTGAATTTGAGATATAAACGGGTACTGAAGATGCATGCACTTATCGACTTTTGGCACCTAAAATATCGATTTTGAGCATGTTTTGGGTCCATATCTTGAAAACATTCTAACTAGGAGTAGGCATGTACAGATCGCTTCTAAGACCCAAAAATACCGAATTTTCGGGTGCTTTTAGCCTGAATTTGATATATAAATGGGTAGAGAAGATGCATGCACATATCGACTTTGGATACTTAAAATATCGATTTTTATCATGTTTTGGACCTATATTTTGAAAACATTCTAGCATTGAGTAGGCATGTAGAGATCGCTTCTGGGACCCATAAATTTTGAATTTTCGGGTGTTTTGAGGTTGAATTTGGGAGATAAACGCGTGCAGAATATGCATACACATATTGGATTTGGGCACCTAAAATGTCTATTTTCAGCATGTTTTGGGCCTGTATCTGAGTAGGCATGTACAGATCGCTTCTGGGACCCCAAAATATCGAATTTTTGGGTGTTTTGAGCCTTAATTTGAGATATAAACGGGTACAGAAGATGCATGCACATATCGACTTTTGGGCACCTAAAAGATCGATTTTCAGTATGTTTTGGGCCTGTATTTTGAAAATACTCTAACACGGAGTATGCATGTACAGATTGCTTCTGGGACCCCAAAATACCGAATTTTCGGGTGTTATGAGCCTGAATTTGAAATATCGACTTTGAGCACCTAAAATATCGATTTTTAGCATGTTTTGGGCCTATATTTTGAAAATATTCCAGCACTGAGTAGGCATGTACAGATCACTTCTGGGACCCCAAAATATCAAATTTTTGGGTGTTTTGAACCGGAATTCGAGATAGAAACGGGTACAGAAGATGCATGCACATATTGACTTTGGGCACCTAAAATATCGATTTTCAGCATGTTTTGGACCTGTATTTTGAAAATACTCAAACACGGAGTAGGCATGTACAGATCACTTCTGGGGCCCCAAAATATCGAATTTTCGGGTGTTTTGAGGTTAAATTTGGGATATAAACCGGTGTAGAATATGCATACACATATTGACTTTGGGCACCTAAAAAATCGATTTTCAGCATATTTTGGGCCTGTAGCTTAGTAGGCATGTACAAATCGCTTCTTGGACCCCAAAATATTGAATTTTCGGGTGTTTTGAGCCTGAATTTGAGATATAAACGGGTACTGATGATGCATGCACATATCGACTTTTAGCACCTAAATTATCGATTTTGAGCATGTTTTGGGTCCGTATCTTGAAAACATTCTAACTAGGAGTAGGCATGTACAGATCGCTTCTGGGACCCCAAAATATCGAATTTTCGGGTGTTTTTAGCCTGAATTTGAGATACAAATGGGTAGAGAAGATGCATGCACATATTGACTTTGGACACTTAAAATATCGATTTTTAGCATGTTTTGAGCCTATATTTTGAAAACATTCTAGCATTGAGTAGGCATGTAGAGATCGCTTCTGGGACCCAAAAATATCGAATTTTCGGGTGTTTTGAGGTTGAATTTGGGAGATAAACGGGTGCAGAAGATGCATACACACTTTAGCTTTGGGCACCTAAAATATCTATTTTCAGCATGTTTTGGGCATGTATCTGAGTAGGCATGTACAGATCGCTTCTGGGACCCAAAAATATCGAATTTTCGGGTGTTTTGAATCTGAATTTGAGATATAAACGGGTACAGAAGATGCATGCACATATTGACTTTGGGCACCTAAAATATCGATTTTCAGCATGTTTTGGGCCTGTATTTTGAAAATACTCTAACACGGAGTAGGCATGTACAGATCGCTTCTTGGACACCTAAATATCGAATTTTCGGGTGTTTTGAGCCTGAATTTGAGATATAAACGGGTACTGATGATGCATGCACATATCGACTTTTAGCACCTAAATTATCGATTTTGAGCATGTTTTGGGTCCGTATCTTGAAAACATTCTAACTAGGAGTAGGCATGTACAGATTGCTTCTGGGACCCCAAAATATCGAATTTTCGGGTGTTTTGAGGTTGAATTTGGGAGATAAACGGGTGCAGAAGATGCATACACACATTGGCTTTGGGCACCTAAAATATCTATTTTCAGCATGTTTTGGGCCTGTATCTGAGTAGGCATGTACAGATCGCTTCTTGGACCCCTAAATATCGATTTTTCGGGTGTTTTGAATCTGAATTTGAGATATAAATGGGTAGAGAAGATGCATGCACATATCGACTTTGGACACTTAAAATATCGATTTTTAGCATGTTTTGAGCCTATATTTTGAAAATATTCTAGCACTGAGTAGGCATGTACAGATCACTTTTGGGACCCCAAAATATCAAATTTTCAGGTGTTTTGAGCCTGAATTCGAGATATAAACGGGTACAGAAGATGCATGCACATATTGACTTTAGGCAAATAAAATATCGATTTTCAGCATGTTTAGGGCCTGTATTTTGAAAATACTCTAACACGGTGTAGGCATGTACAGATCGCTTCTGGGACCCCAAAATATCGAATTTTCGGGTGTTTTGTGCCTGAATTTGAGATATCGACTTTGAGCACTTAAAATATCGATTTTTAGCATGTTTTGGGCCTATATTTTGAAAATATTCTAGCACTGAGAAGGCATGTATAGATCACTTCTGGGGCCCCAAAATATCGAATTTTCGGGTATTTTTAGCCTGAATTTGAGATATAAACGGGTACAGAATATGCATGCACATATTGACTTTGGGCACCTAAAATATCGATTTACAGTATGTTTTAGGCCTATATTTTGAAAATACTCTAACACAGAGTTGTACAGATCGCTTCTTGGACCCCAAAATATCGAATTTTCGGGTGTTTTGAGCCTGAATTTGAGATATAAGCAGGTACTGAAGATACATGCTCACATCGACTTTTGGGTACCTAAAATATCGATTTTGAGCATGTTTTGGGCCTGTATCTGAGTAGGCATGTACAGATCGCTTCTGGGACCCCAAAATATCGAATTTTCGGGTGTTTTAAGCCTTAATTTGATATATAAACGGGTACATTAGATGCTTGCAGATATCGACTTTGGGCACCTAAAAGATCGATTTTCAGTATGTTTTGGACCTGTATTTTGAAGATACTCTAACACGGAGTAGGCATGTACAGATCGCTTCTGGGACCCCAAAATATCGAATTTTCGGGTGTTTTGTGCCTGAATTTGAGATATCGACTTTGGGCACTTAAAATATCGATTTTTAGCATGTTTTGGGCCTATATTTTGAAAATATTCTAGCACTGAGAAGGCATGTATAGATCACTTCTGGGGCCCCAAAATATCGAAATTTCGGGTGTTTTTAGCCTGAATTTGAGATATAAACGGGTACAGAATATGCATGCACATATTGACTTTGGGCACCTAAAATATCGATTTTCAGTATGTTTTAGGCCTATATTTTGAAAATACTCTAACACGGAGTTGTACAGATCGCTTCTTGGACCCCAAAATATCGAATTTTCGGGTGTTTTGTGCCTGAATTTGAGATATCGACTTCGGGCACCTAAAATATTGATTTTTAGCATGTTTTGGGCATATATTTTGAAAATATTCTAGCACTGAGTGGGCATGTACAGATCGCTACTGGGACCCCAAAATATCGAATTTTCGGGTGTTTTGAGCCTGAATTTGAGATATAAACGGGTACAGAAGATTCATGCACAAATTGACTTTGGGCACCTAAAATATCGATTTTCAGCATGTTTTGGGCCTATATTTTGAAAATACTCTAACACGGAGTAGGCATGTACAGATCGCTTCTTGGACCCCTAAATATCGAATTTTCGGGTTTTTTGAGCCTGAATTTGAGATATAAACGGGTACTGAAGATGCATGCACATATCGACTTTTGGCACCTAAAATATCGGTTTTGAGCATGTTTTGGGTCCGTATCTTGAAAATATTCTAACTAGGAGTAGGCATGTACAGATCGCTTCTAAAACCCAAAAATACCGAATTTTTGGGAGTTTTTAGCCTGAATTTGAGATATAAAAGGGTAGAAAAGATGCATGCACATATTGACTTTGGACATTTAAAATATCGATTTTTAGCATGTTTTAAGCCTATATTTTGAAAAAATTCTAGCATTGAGTAGGCATGTAGAGATCGCTTCTGGAACCCAAAAATATCAAATTTTCGGGTGTTTTGAGGTTGAATTTGGGAGATAAACGGGTGCAGACAATGCATACACATATTAGCTTTGGGCACCTAAAATATCTATTTTCAGCATGTTTTGGGCTTGTATCTGAGTAGGCTTGTACAGATCGCTTCTTGGACCCCTAAATATCGAATTTTCGGGTGTTTTGAGCCTGAATTTGAGATATAAACGGGTACTGAAGATGCATGCACATATCGACTTTTAGCACCTAAATTATCGATTTTGAGCATGTTTTGGGTCCGTATCTTGAAAACATTCTAACTAGGAGTAGGCATGTACAGATCGCTTCTGGGACCCCAAAATATCGATTTTTCGGGTGTTTTGAATCTGAATTTGAGATATAAATGGGTAGAGAAGATGCATGCACATATCGACTTTGGACACTTAAAATATCGATTTTTAGCATGTTTTGAGCCTATATTTTGAAAATATTCTAGCACTGAGTAGGCATGTACAGATCACTTTTGGGACCCCAAAATATCAAATTTTCAGGTGTTTTGAGCCTGAATTCGAGATATAAACGGGTACAGAAGATGCATGCACATATTGACTTTAGGCAAATAAAATATCGATTTTCAGCATGTTTAGGGCCTGTATTTTGAAAATACTCTAACACGGTGTAGGCATGTACAGATCGCTTCTGGGACCCCAAAATATCGAATTTTCGGGTGTTTTGTGCCTGAATTTGAGATATCGACTTTGAGCACTTAAAATATCGATTTTTAGCATGTTTTGGGCCTATATTTTGAAAATATTCTAGCACTGAGAAGGCATGTATAGATCACTTCTGGGGCCCCAAAATATCGAATTTTCGGGTATTTTTAGCCTGAATTTGAGATATAAACGGGTACAGAATATGCATGCACATATTGACTTTGGGCACCTAAAATATCGATTTACAGTATGTTTTAGGCCTATATTTTGAAAATACTCTAACACAGAGTTGTACAGATCGCTTCTTGGACCCCAAAATATCGAATTTTCGGGTGTTTTGAGCCTGAATTTGAGATATAAGCAGGTACTGAAGATACATGCTCACATCGACTTTTGGGTACCTAAAATATCGATTTTGAGCATGTTTTGGGCCTGTATCTGAGTAGGCATGTACAGATCGCTTCTGGGACCCCAAAATATCGAATTTTCGGGTGTTTTAAGCCTTAATTTGATATATAAACGGGTACATTAGATGCTTGCAGATATCGACTTTGGGCACCTAAAAGATCGATTTTCAGTATGTTTTGGACCTGTATTTTGAAGATACTCTAACACGGAGTAGGCATGTACAGATCGCTTCTGGGACCCCAAAATATCGAATTTTCGGGTGTTTTGTGCCTGAATTTGAGATATCGACTTTGGGCACTTAAAATATCGATTTTTAGCATGTTTTGGGCCTATATTTTGAAAATATTCTAGCACTGAGAAGGCATGTATAGATCACTTCTGGGGCCCCAAAATATCGAAATTTCGGGTGTTTTTAGCCTGAATTTGAGATATAAACGGGTACAGAATATGCATGCACATATTGACTTTGGGCACCTAAAATATCGATTTTCAGTATGTTTTAGGCCTATATTTTGAAAATACTCTAACACGGAGTTGTACAGATCGCTTCTTGGACCCCAAAATATCGAATTTTCGGGTGTTTTGTGCCTGAATTTGAGATATCGACTTCGGGCACCTAAAATATTGATTTTTAGCATGTTTTGGGCATATATTTTGAAAATATTCTAGCACTGAGTGGGCATGTACAGATCGCTACTGGGACCCCAAAATATCGAATTTTCGGGTGTTTTGAGCCTGAATTTGAGATATAAACGGGTACAGAAGATTCATGCACAAATTGACTTTGGGCACCTAAAATATCGATTTTCAGCATGTTTTGGGCCTATATTTTGAAAATACTCTAACACGGAGTAGGCATGTACAGATCGCTTCTTGGACCCCTAAATATCGAATTTTCGGGTTTTTTGAGCCTGAATTTGAGATATAAACGGGTACTGAAGATGCATGCACATATCGACTTTTGGCACCTAAAATATCGGTTTTGAGCATGTTTTGGGTCCGTATCTTGAAAATATTCTAACTAGGAGTAGGCATGTACAGATCGCTTCTAAAACCCAAAAATACCGAATTTTTGGGAGTTTTTAGCCTGAATTTGAGATATAAAAGGGTAGAAAAGATGCATGCACATATTGACTTTGGACATTTAAAATATCGATTTTTAGCATGTTTTAAGCCTATATTTTGAAAAAATTCTAGCATTGAGTAGGCATGTAGAGATCGCTTCTGGAACCCAAAAATATCAAATTTTCGGGTGTTTTGAGGTTGAATTTGGGAGATAAACGGGTGCAGACAATGCATACACATATTAGCTTTGGGCACCTAAAATATCTATTTTCAGCATGTTTTGGGCTTGTATCTGAGTAGGCTTGTACAGATCGCTTCTTGGACCCCTAAATATCGAATTTTCGGGTGTTTTGAGCCTGAATTTGAGATATAAACGGGTACTGAAGATGCATGCACATATCGACTTTTAGCACCTAAATTATCGATTTTGAGCATGTTTTGGGTCCGTATCTTGAAAACATTCTAACTAGGAGTAGGCATGTACAGATCGCTTCTGGGACCCCAAAATATCGAATTTTCGGGTGTTTTTAGCCTGAATTTGAGATACAAATGGGTAGAGAAGATGCATGCACATATTGACTTTGGACACTTAAAATATCGATTTTTAGCATGTTTTGAGCCTATATTTTGAAAACATTCTAGCATTGAGTAGGCATGTAGAGATCGCTTCTGGGACCCAAAAATATCGAATTTTCGGGTGTTTTGAGGTTGAATTTGGGAGATAAACGGGTGCAGAAGATGCATACACACTTTAGCTTTGGGCACCTAAAATATCTATTTTCAGCATGTTTTGGGCCTGTATCTGAGTAGGCATGTACAGATCGCTTCTGGGACCCAAAAATATCGAATTTTCGGGTGTTTTGAATCTGAATTTGAGATATAAACGGGTACAGAAGATGCATGCACATATTGACTTTGGGCACCTAAAATATCGATTTTCAGCATGTTTTGGGCCTGTATTTTGAAAATACTCTAACACGGAGTAGGCATGTACAGATCGCTTCTTGGACCCCTAAATATCGAATTTTCGGGTGTTTTGAGGCTGAATTTGAGATATAAACGGGTACTGATGATGCATGCACATATCGACTTTTAGCACCTAAATTATCGATTTTGAGCATGTTTTGGGTCCGTATCTTGAAAACATTCTAACTAGGAGTAGGCATGTACAGATTGCTTCTGGGACCCCAAAATATCGAATTTTCGGGTGTTTTTAGCCTGAATTTGAGATATAAATGGGTAGAGAAGATGCATGCACATATTGACTTTGGACACTTAAAATATCGATTTTTAGCATGTTTTGAGCCTATATTTTGAAAACATTCTAGCATTGAGTAGGCATGTAGAGATCGCTTCTGGGACCCAAAAATATCGAATTTTCGGGTGTTTTGAGGTTGAATTTGGGAGATAAACGGGTGCAGAAGATGCATACACACATTGGCTTTGGGCACCTAAAATGTCTATTTTCAGCATGTTTTGGGCCTGTATCTGAGTAGGCATGTACAGATCGCTTCTTGGACCCCTAAATATCGATTTTTCGGGTGTTTTGAATCTGAATTTGAGATATAAATGGGTAGAGAAGATGCATGCACATATCGACTTTGGACACTTAAAATATCGATTTTTAGCATGTTTTGAGCCTATATTTTGAAAATATTCTAGCACTGAGTAGGCATGTACAGATCACTTTTGGGACCCCAAAATATCAAATTTTCGGGTGTTTTGAGCCTGAATTCGAGATATAAACGGGTACAGAAGATGCATGCACATATTGACTTTAGGCAAATAAAATATCGATTTTCAGCATGTTTAGGGCCTGTATTTTAAAAATACTCTAACACGGTGTAGGCATGTACAGATCGCTTCTGGGACCCCAAAATATCGAATTTTCGGGTGTTTTGTGCCTGAATTTGAGATATCGACTTTGACCACTTAAAATATCGATTTTTAGCATGTTTTGGGCCTATATTTTGAAAATATTCTAGCACTGAGAAGGCATGTATAGATCACTTCTGGGGCCCCAAAATATCGAATTTTCGGGTGTTTTTAGCCTGAATTTGAGATATAAACGGGTACAGAATATGCATGCACATATTGACTTTGGGCACCTAAAATATCGATTTTCAGTATGTTTTAGGCCTATATTTTGAAAATACTCTAACACGGAGTTGTACAGATCGCTTCTGGGACCCCAAAATATCGAATTTTCGGGTGTTTTGTGCCTGAATTTGAGATATCGACTTCGGGCACCTAAAATATTGATTTTTAGCATGTTTTGGGCATATATTTTGAAAATATTCTAGCACTGAGTGGGCATGTACAGATCGCTACTGGGACCCCAAAATATCGAATTTTCGGGTGTTTTCAGCCTGAATTTGAGATATAAACGGGTACAGAAGATTCATGCACAAATTGACTTTGGGCACCTAAAATATCGATTTTCAGCATGTTTTGGGCCTATATTTTGAAAATACTCTAACACGGAGTAGGCATGTACAGATCGCTTCTTGGACCCCTAAATATCGAATTTTCGGGAGTTTTGAGCCTGAATTTGAGATATAAAAGGGTAGAAAAGATGCATGCACATATTGACTTTGGCCATTTAAAATATCGATTTTTAGCATGTTTTGAGCCTATATTTTGAAAAAATTCTAGCATTGAGTAGGCATGTAGAGATCGCTTCTGGAACCCAAAAATATCGAATTTTCGGGTGTTTTGAGGTTGAATTTGGTAGATAAACGGGTGCAGACAATGCATACACATTTTAGCTTTGGGCACCTAAAATATCTATTTTCAGCATGTTTTGGGCCTGTATCTGAGTAGGCTTGTACAGATCGCTTCTTGGACCCCTAAATATCGAATTTTCGGGTGTTTTGAGCCTGAATTTGAGATATAAACGGGTACTGAAGATGCATGCACATATCAACTTTTGGCACCTAAAATATCGATTTTGAGCATGTTTTGGGTCCGTATCTTGAAAACATTCTAACTAGCAGTAGGCATGTACAGATCGCTTCTTGGACCCCAAAATATCGAATTTTCGGGTGTTTTGAATATGAATTTGAGATATAAACGGGTACAAAAGATGCTTGCACATATCGACTTTTGGGCACCTAAAAGATCGATTTTCAGTATGTTTTGGACCTGTATTTTGAAGATACTCTAACACTGAGTAGGCATGTACAGATCGCTTCTGGGACCCCAAAATATCGAATATTCGGGTGTTTTGTGCCTGAATCTGAGATATCCACTTTGGGCACCTAAAATATCGATTTTTAGCATGTTTTGGGCCTATATTTTGAAAATATTCTAGCACTGAGTAGGCATGTACAGATCGCTTCTGGGACCCCAAAATATCGAATTTTCGGATGTTTTGTGCCTGAATTTGAGATATCGACTTTGAGCACCTAAAATATCGATTTTTAGCAAGTTTTGGGCCTATATTTTGAAAATATTCTAGCACTGAGTAGGCATGTACAGATCACTTCTGGGGCCCAAAAATATCGAATTTTCGGGTGTTTTCAGCCTGAATTTGAGATATAAACGGGTACAGAAGATGCATGCACATATTGACTTTGGGCACCTAAAATATCGATTTCCAGCATGTTTTGGGCCTGTATTTTGAAAATACTCTAACACGGAGTAGGCATGTACAGATCGCTTCTTGGACCCCTAAATATCGAATTTTCGGGAGTTTTGAGCCTGAATTTGAGATATAAAAGGGTAGAAAAGATGCATGCACATATTGACTTTGGACATTTAAAATATCGATTTTTAGCATGTTTTGAGCCTATATTTTGAAAAAATTCTAGCATTGAGTAGGCATGTAGAGATCGCTTCTGGAACCCAAAAATATCGAATTTTCGGGTGTTTTGAGGTTGAATTTGGGAGATAAACGGGTGCAGACAATGCATACACATATTAGCTTTGGGCACCTAAAATATCTATTTTCAGCATGTTTTGGGCCTGTATCTGAGTAGGCTTGTACAGATCGCTTCTTGGACCCCTAAATATCGAATTTTCGGGTGTTTTGAGCCTGAATTTGAGATATAAACGGGTACTGAAGATGCATGCACATATCAACTTTTGGCACCTAAAATATCGATTTTGAGCATGTTTTGGGTCCGTATCTTGAAAACATTCTAACTAGCAGTAGGCATGTACAGATCGCTTCTTGGCCCCCAAAATATCGAATTTTCGGGTGTTTTGAATATGAATTTGAGATATAAACGGGTACAAAAGATGCTTGCACATATCGACTTTTGGGCACCTAAAAGATCGATTTTCAGTATGTTTTGGACCTGTATTTTGAAGATACTCTAACACGGAGTAGGCATGTACAGATCGCTTCTGGGACCCCAAAATATCGAATATTCGGGTGTTTTGTGCCTGAATCTGAGATATCCACTTTGGGCACCTAAAATATCGATTTTTAGCATGTTTTGGGCCTATATTTTGAAAATATTCTAGCACTGAGTAGGCATGTACAGATCGCTTCTGGGACCCCAAAATATCGAATTTTCGGATGTTTTGTGCCTGAATTTGAGATATCGACTTTGAGCACCTAAAATATCGATTTTTAGCAAGTTTTGGGCCTATATTTTGAAAATATTCTAGCACTGAGTAAGCATGTACAGATCACTTCTGGGGCCCAAAAATATCGAATTTTCGGGTGTTTTCAGCCTGAATTTGAGATATAAACGGGTACAGAAGATGCATGCACATATTGACTTTGGGCACCTAAAATATCGATTTCCAGCATGTTTTGGGCCTGTATTTTGAAAATACACTAACACGGAGTAGGCATGTACAGATCGCTTCTTGGACCCCTAAATATCGAATTTTCGGGAGTTTTGAGCCTGAATTTGAGATATAAAAGGGTAGAAAAGATGCATGCACATATTGACTTTGGACATTTAAAATATCGATTTTTAGCATGTTTTGAGCCTATATTTTGAAAAAATTCTAGCATTGAGTAGGCATGTAGAGATCGCTTCTGGAACCCAAAAATATCGAATTTTCGGGTGTTTTGAGGTTGAATTTGGGAGATAAACGGGTGCAGACAATGCATACACATATTAGCTTTGGGCACCTAAAATATCTATTTTCAGCATGTTTTGGGCCTGTATCTGAGTAGGCTTGTACAGATCGCTTCTTGGACCCCTAAATATCGAATTTTCGGGTGTTTTGAGCCTGAATTTGAGATATAAACGGGTACTGAAGATGCATGCACATATCAACTTTTGGCACCTAAAATATCGATTTTGAGCATGTTTTGGGTCCGTATCTTGAAAACATTCTAACTAGCAGTAGGCATGTACAGATCGCTTCTTGGCCCCCAAAATATCGAATTTTCGGGTGTTTTGAATATGAATTTGAGATATAAACGGGTACAAAAGATGCTTGCACATATCGACTTTTGGGCACCTAAAAGATCGATTTTCAGTATGTTTTGGACCTGTATTTTGAAGATACTCTAACACGGAGTAGGCATGTACAGATCGCTTCTGGGACCCCAAAATATCGAATATTCGGGTGTTTTGTGCCTGAATCTGAGATATCCACTTTGGGCACCTAAAATATCGATTTTTAGCATGTTTTGGGCCTATATTTTGAAAATATTCTAGCACTGAGTAGGCATGTACAGATCGCTTCTGGGACCCCAAAATATCGAATTTTCGGATGTTTTGTGCCTGAATTTGAGATATCGACTTTGAGCACCTAAAATATCGATTTTTAGCAAGTTTTGGGCCTATATTTTGAAAATATTCTAGCACTGAGTAGGCATGTACAGATCACTTCTGGGGCCCAAAAATATCGAATTTTCGGGTGTTTTCAGCCTGAATTTGAGATATAAACGGGTACAGAAGATGCATGCACATATTGACTTTGGGCACCTAAAATATCGATTTCCAGCATGTTTTGGGCCTGTATTTTGAAAATACTCTAACACGGAGTAGGCATGTACAGATCGCTTCTTGGACCCCTAAATATCGAATTTTCGGGAGTTTTGAGCCTGAATTTGAGATATAAAAGGGTAGAAAAGATGCATGCACATATTGACTTTGGACATTTAAAATATCGATTTTTAGCATGTTTTGAGCCTATATTTTGAAAAAATTCTAGCATTGAGTAGGCATGTAGAGATCGCTTCTGGACCCCAAAAATATCGAATTTTCGGGTGTTTTGAGGTTGAATTTGGGAGATAAACGGGTGCAGACAATGCATACACATATTAGCTTTGGGCACCTAAAATATCTATTTTCAGCATGTTTTGGGCCTGTATCTGAGTAGGCTTGTACAGATCGCTTCTTGGACCCCTAAATATCGAATTTTCGGGTGTTTTGAGCCTGAATTTGAGATATAAACGGGTACTGAAGATGCATACACATATCAACTTTTGGCACCTAAAATATCGATTTTGAGCATGTTTTGGGTCCGTATCTTGAAAACATTCTAACTAGCAGTAGGCATGTACAGATCGCTTCTTGGACCCCAAAATATCGAATTTTCGGGTGTTTTGAATATGAATTTGAGATATAAACGGGTACAAAAGATGCTTGCACATATCGACTTTTGGGCACCTAAAAGATCGATTTTCAGTATGTTTTGGACCTGTATTTTGAAGATACTCTAACACGGAGTAGGCATGTACAGATCGCTTCTGGGACCCCAAAAAATCGAATATTCGGGTGTTTTGTGCCTGAATCTGAGATATCCACTTTGGGCACCTAAAATATCGATTTTTAGCATGTTTTGGGCCTATATTTTGAAAATATTCTAGCACTGAGTAGGCATGTACAGATCGCTTCTGGGACCCCAAAATATCGAATTTTCGGATGTTTTGTGCCTGAATTTGAGATATCTACTTTGAGCACCTAAAATATCGATTTTTAGAAAGGTTTTGGGCCTATATTTTGAAAATATTCTAGCACTGAGTAGGCATGTACAGATCACTTCTGGGGCCCAAAAATATCGAATTTTCGGGTGTTTTGAGCCTGAATTTGAGATATAAACGGGTACAGAAGATGCATGCACATATTGACTTTGGGCACCTAAAATATCGATTTCCAGCATGTTTTGGGCCTGTATTTTGAAAATACTCTAACACGGAGTAGGCATGTACAGATCGCTTCTTGGACCCCTAAATATCGAATTTTCGGGAGTTTTGAGCCTGAATTTGAGATATAAAAGGGTAGAAAAGATGCATGCACATATTGACTTTGGACATTTAAAATATCGATTTTTAGCATGTTTTGAGCCTATATTTTGAAAAAATTCTAGCATTGAGTAGGCATGTAGAGATCGCTTCTGGACCCCAAAAATATCGAATTTTCGGGTGTTTTGAGGTTGAATTTGGGAGATAAACGGGTGCAGACAATGCATACACATATTAGCTTTGGGCACCTAAAATATCTATTTTCAGCATGTTTTGGGCCTGTATCTGAGTAGGCTTGTACAGATCGCTTCTTGGACCCCTAATTATCGAATTATAGGGTGTTTTGAGCCTGAATTTGAGATATAAACGGGTACTGAAGATGCATGCACATATCAACTTTTGGCACCTAAAATATCGATTTTGAGCATGTTTTGGGTCCGTATCTTGAAAACATTCTAACTAGCAGTAGGCATGTACAGATCGCTTCTTGGACCCCTAAATATCGAATTTTCGGGTGTTTTGAATATGAATTTGAGATATAAACGGGTACAAAAGATGCTTGCACATATCGACTTTTGGGCACCTAAAAGATCGATTTTCAGTATGTTTTGGACCTGTATTTTGAAGATACTCTAACACGGAGTAGGCATGTACAGATCGCTTCTGGGACCCCAAAATATCGAATATTCGGGTGTTTTGTGCCTGAATCTGAGATATCCACTTTGGGCACCTAAAATATCGATTTTTAGCATGTTTTGGGCCTATATTTTGAAAATATTCTAGCACTGAGTAGGCATGTACAGATCGCTTCTGGGACCCCAAAATATCGAATTTTCGGATGTTTTGTGCCTGAATTTGAGATATCGACTTTGAGCACCTGAAATATCGATTTTTAGCAAGTTTTGGGCCTATATTTTGAAAATATTCTAGCACTGAGTAGGCATGTACAGATCACTTCTGGGGCCCAAAAATATCGAATTTTCGGGTGTTTTCAGCCTGAATTTGAGATATAAACGGGTACAGAAGATGCATGCACATATTGACTTTGGGCACCTAAAATATCGATTTCCAGCATGTTTTGGGCCTGTATTTTGAAAATACTCTAACACGGAGTAGGCATGTACAGATCGCTTCTTGGACCCCTAAATATCGAATTTTCGGGAGTTTTGAGCCTGAATTTGAGATATAAACGGGTACTGAAGATGCATGCACATATCGACTTTGGACACTTAAAATATCGATTTTTAGCATGTTTTGAGCCTTTTTTTTGAAAACATTCTAACATTGAGTAGGCATGTAGAGATTGCTTCTGGGACCCAAAAATATCGAATTTTCGGGTGTTTTGAGGTTGAATTTGGGAGATAATCGGCTGCTGAAGATGCATACACATATTGGCTTTGGGCACCTAAAATATCTATTTTCAGCATGTTTTGGGCCTGTATCTGAGTAGGCATGTAGAGATTGCTTCTGGGACCCAAAAATATCTAATTTTCGAGTGTTTTAAATCGGAATTTCAGATATAAACGGGTACAGAAGATGCATGCACATATCGACTTTTGGGCACCTAAATGATCGATTTTCAGTATGTTGTGGGCCTGTATTTTGAAAATACTCTAACACGGAGTAGGCATGTACAGATCGCTTCTTGGACCCCAAAATATCTAATTTTCGGGTGTTTTGAGCCTGAATTTGAGATATAAACGGGTACAGAAGATGGTTACACATATCGACTTCTGGGCACCTAAATTATCGATTTTCAGTATGTTTTGGGCCTGTATTTTGAAAATACTCTAACACGGAGTAGGCATGTAGAGATCGCTCCTAGGACCCCTAAATATCGAATTTTCGGGTGTTTTGAGCCTGAATTTGAGATATCGACTTTGAGCACCTAAAATATCGATTTTTAGCAAGTTTTGGGCCTATATTTTAAAAATATTCTAGCACTGAGTAGGCATGTATAGATCACTTCTGGGGCCCAAAAATATCGAATTTTCGGGTGTTTTCAGCCTGAATTTGAGATATAAACGGGTACAGAAGATGCATGCACATATTGACTTTGGGCACCTAAAATATCGATTTCCAGCATGTTTTGGGCCTGTATTTTGAAAATACTCTAACACGGAGTAGGCATGTACAGATTGCTTCTTGGACCCATAAATATCGAATTTTCGGGAGTTTTGAGCCTGAATTTGAGATATAAACGGGTACTGAAGATGCATGCACATATCGACTTTGGACACTTAAAATATAGATTTTTAGCATGTTTTGAGCCTTTTTTTTTAAAACATTCTAGCATTGAGTAGGCATCTAGAGATCGCTTCTGGGACCCAAAAATATCGAATTTTCGGGTGTTTTGAGGTTGAATTTGGGAGATAATCGGCTGCTGAAGATGCATACACATATTGGCTTTGGGCACCTAAAATATCTATTTTCAGCATGTTTTTGGCCTGTATCTGAGTAGGCATGTACAGATTGCTTCTGGGACCCAAAAATATCGAATTTTCGAGTGTTTTAAATCGGAATTTCAGATATAAACGGGTACAGAAGATGCATGCACATATCGACTTTTGGGCACCTAAATGATCGATTTTCAGTATGTTGTGGGCCTGTATTTTGAAAATACTCTAACACGGAGTAGGCATGTACAGATCGCTCCTAGGACCCCTAAATATCGAATTTTCGGGTGTTTTGAGCCTGAATTTGAGATATCGACTTTGATCACCTAAAATATCGATTTTTAGCAAGTTTTGGGCCTATATTTTAAAAATATTCTAGCACTGAGTAGGCATGTATAGATCACTTCTGGGGCCCAAAAATATCAAATTTTCGGGTGTTTTCAGCCTGAATTTGAGATATAAACGGGTACAGAAGATGCATGCACATATTGACTTTGGGCACCTAAAATATCGATTTCCAGCATGTTTTGGGCCTGTATTTTGAAAATACTCTAACACGGAGTAGGCATGTACAGATCGCTTCTTGGACCCATAAATATCGAATTTTCGGGAGTTTTGAGCCTGAATTTGAGATATAAACGGGTACTGAAGATGCATGCACATATCGACTTTGGACACTTAAAATATCGATTTTTAGCATGTTTTGAGCCTATATTTTGAAAACATTCTAGCATTGAGTAGGCATGTAGAGATCGCTTCTGGGACCCAAAAATATCGAATTTTCGAGTGTTTTAAATCTGAATTTCAGATATAAACGGGTACAGAAGATGCATGCACATACCGACTTTGGACACTTAAAATATCGATTTTTAGCATGTTTTGAGCCTATATTTTGAAAACATTCTAGCATTGAGTAGGCATGTAGAGATCGCTTCTGGGACCCAAAAATATCGAATTTTCGGGTGTTTTGAGCCTGAATTTGAGATATAAACGGGTACAGAAGATGCTTGCACATATCGACTTCTGGGCACCTAAATTATCGATTTTCAGTATGTTTTGGGCCTGTATTTTGAAAATACTCTAACACGGAGTAGGCATGTACAGATTGCTTCTGGGACCCCAAAATATCGAATTTTCGGGTGTTTTGTTCCTGAATTTGACATATCGACTTTGAGCACCTAAAATATCGATTTTAGCAAGTTTTGGGCCTATATTTTTAAAATATTCTACCACTGAATAGGCATGTATAGATCACTTCTAGGGCCCCAAAATATCGAATTTTCGGGTGTTTTCAGCCTGAATTTGAGATATAAACGGGTACAATATATGCATGCACATATTAACTTTGGGCACCAAAATATCGATTTTCAGTATGTTTTAGGCCTATATTTTGAAAATACTCTAACACGGAGTTGTACAGATCGCTTCTTCGACCCCAAAATATCGAATTTTCGGGTGTTTTGAGACTGAATTTGAGATATAAGCAGGTACTAAAGATGCATGCACATATCGACTTTTGGGTACCTATAATATAGATTTTAAGCATGTCTTCTGCCTGTATCTGAGTAGGCATGTACAGATCGCTTCTGGGACCCCAAAATATCGAATTTTCGGGTGTTTTAAGCCTGAATTTGAGATATAAACGGGTACAGAAGATGCATGCACATATTGACTTTGGGCACTTAAAATATCGATTTTCAGCATGTTTTGGGCCTGTATTTTGAAAATACTCTAACACGGAGTAGGCATGTACAGATCGCTTCTTGGACCCCTAATAATCGAATTTTCGGGTGTTTTGAGCCTGAATTTGAGATATAAACGGGTACAGAAGATGCATGCACTTATCGACTTTTGGCACCTAAAATATCGATTTTGAGCATGTTTTGGGTCAGTATCTTCAAAACATTCTAACTAGGACTAGACATGTACAGATCGCTTCTATGACCCAAAAATACCGAATTTTTGGGTGTTTTTAGCCTGAATTTGAGATATAAATGGGTAGAGAAGATGCATGCACATATCGACTTTGGACACTTAAAATATCGATTTTTAGCATGTTTTGAGCCTATATTTTGAAAACATTCTAGCATTGAGTAGGCATGTAGAGTCGCTTCTGGGACCCAAAAATATCGAATTTTCGGGTCTTTTGAGGTTGAATTTGGGAGATAAACGGGTGCAGAAGATGTATGCACTTATCGACTTTTGGCACCTAAAATATCGATTTTGAGCATGTTTTGGGTCAGTATCTTCAAAACATTCTAACTAGGAGTAGGCATGTACAGATCGCTTCTATGACCCAAAAATACCGAATTTGCGGTTGTTTTTAGCCTGAATTTGAGATATAAATGGGTAGAGAAGATGCATGCACATATCGACTTTGGACACTTAAAATATCGATTTTTAGCATGTTTTGAGCCTATATTTTGAAAACATTCTAGCATTGAGTAGGCATGTAGAGATCGCTTCTGGGACCCAAAAATATCGAATTTTCGGGTGTTTTGAGGTTGAATTTGGGAGATAAACGGGTGCAGAAGATGCATGCACATATTGACTTTGGGCACCTAAAATATCGATTTTCAGCATGTTTTGGGCCTGTATTTTGAAAATTCTCTAACACGGAGTAGGCATGTACGTACAGATTGCTTCTGGGACCCCAAAATATCGAATTTTCGGGTGTTTTGAGCCAGAATTTGAGATATAAACGGGTACAGAAGATGCATGCACATATTGACTTTGGGCACCTAAAATATCGATTTTCAGCATGTTTTGGGCCTGTATTTTGAAAATACTCTAACACGGAGTAGGCATGTACAGATCGCTTCTTGGACCCCTAATAATCGAGTTTTCGGGTGTTTTGAGCCTGAATATGAGATATAAACGGGTACTGAAGATTCATGCACATATCGACTTTTGGCACCTAAAATATCGATTTTGAGCATGTTTTGGGTCAGTATCTTCAAAACATTCTAACTAGGAGTAGGCATGTACAGATCGCTTCTAAGACCCAAAAATACCGAATTTTCGGGTGTTTTTAGCCTGAATTTGAGATATAAATGGGTAGAGAAGATGCATGCACATATCGACTTTGGACACTTAAAATATCGATTTTTAGAATGTTTTGAGCCTATATTTTGAAAACATTCTAGCATTGAGTAGGCATGTAGAGATCGCTTCTGGGACCCAAAAATATCGAATTTTCGGGTGTTTTGAGGTTGAATTTGGGATATAAACGGTTGCAGAAGATGCATACACATATTGACTTTGGGCACCTAAAATATCGATTTTCAGCATGTTTTGGGCCTGTATCTGAGTAGGCATGTACAGATCGCTTCTAGGACCCCAAAATATCGAATTTTAGGGTGTTTTGCGCCTGAAGTTGAGATATAAACGGGTATAGAAGATGCATGCACATATCGACTTTTGGGCACCTAAAAGATCGCTTTTTAGTATGTTGTGGGCCTGTATTTTGAAAATACTCTAACACGGAGTAGGCATGTACAGATCACTTCTTTGATCCCAAAAAATCAAATTTTCGAGTGTTGTGAGCCTGAATTTGAGATATAAACGGGTACAGAAGATACAAGCACATACCGACTTTTGGGCACCTAAAAGATCGATTTTCAGTATGCTTTGGGCCTGTATTTTGAAAATACTCTAACACGGAGTAGGCATGTACAGATCGCTTCTGGGACCCCAAAGTATCGAATTTTCGGATGTTTTGTGCCTGAATTTGAGATATTGACTTTGGGCACCTAAAATATCGATTTTTAGCATGTTTTGGGCCTATATTTTGAAATTATTCTAGCACTGAGTAGGCATGTACAGATCGCTTCTGGGACCTCAAAATATCGAATTTACGGGTGTTTTGAGCCTGAATTTGAGATATAAGCAGGTATTGAAGATGCATGCACATATCGACTTTTGGGCACCAAAAATATCGATTTTGAGCATGTTTTGGGCCTGTATCTGAGTAGGCATGTACAGATCGCTTCTGGGACCCAAAAATATCGAATTCTCGGGTGTTTTCAGCCTGAGTTTGAGATATAAACGGGTACAGAAGATGCATGCACTTATCGACTTTTGGGCACCTAAAAGATCGATTTTCAGTATGTTTTGGGCCTGTATTTTCAAGATACTCTAACACGGAGTAGGCATGTACAGATCGCTTCTGGGACCCCAAAATATCGAATTTTCGGGTGTTTTGTGCCTGAATCTGAGATATCGACTTTGAGCACCTAAAATATCGATTTTTAGCATGTTTTGGGCCTGTATATTGAAAATTTTCTAGCACTGAGTAAGCATGTACAGATCGCTTCTGGGACCACAAAATATCGAATTTTCAGGTGTTTTGAGCCTGAATTTGAGATATAAACGGGTACAGAAGATGCATGCACATATTGACTTTTGGCACCTAAAATATCGATTTTCAGCATGTTTTGGGCCTGTATTTCCAAAATACTCTAACACGGAGTAGGCATGTACAGATTGCTTCTGGGACCCCAAAATATCGAATTTTCGGGTGTTTTGTGCCTGAATTTGAGATATCGACTTTGAACACCTAAAATATCGATTTTTAGCATGTTTTGGGCCTATATTTTAAAAATATTCTAGCACTGAGTAGGCATGTATAGATCGCTTTTGGGGCCCCAAAATATCGAATTTTCGGGTGTTTTGAGCCTGAATTTGAGATATAAACGGGTACAGAATATGCATGCACATATTGACTTTGGGCACCTAAAATATCGATTTTTAGTATGTTTTAGGCCTATATTTTGAAAATACTCTAACACGGAGTTGTACAGATCGCTTCTTGGACCCCAAAATATCGAATTTTCGGTTGTTTTGAGACTGAATTTGAGAGATAAGCAGGTACTGAAGATGCATGCACATATAGACTTTTGGGTACCTATAATATCGATTTTGAGCATGTTTTGGGCCTGTATCTGAGTAGACATGTACAGATCGCTTTTGGGACCCAAAAATACCGAATTTTCGGGTGTTTTTAGCCTGAATTTGAGATATAAATGGGTAGAGAAGATGCGTGCACATATCGACTTTGGACACTTAAAATATCGATTTTTAGCATGTTTTGAGCCTATATTTTGAAAACATTCTAGCATTGAGTAGGCATGTAGAGATCGCTTCTGGGACCCAAAAATATCGAGTTTTCGGGTGTTTTGAGGTTGAATTTGGGAGATAAACGGGTGCAGAAGATGCATACACATATTGGCTTTGAGCACCTAAAATATCTATTTTCAGCATGTTTTGGGCCTGTATTATGAAAATATTCTAGCACTGAGTAAGCATGTACAGATCACTTCTGGGACCCCAAAATATTAAATTTTCGGGTGTTTTGAGCCTGAATTCGAGATATAAACGGGTACAGAAGATGCATGCACATATTGACTTTGTGCACCTAAAATTTCGATTTTCAGCATGTTTTGGGGGGATGTATTTTGAAAATACTCAAACACGGAGTAGGCATGTACAGATCACTTCTGGGGCCCCAAAATATCGAATTTTCGGGTGTTTTGAGGTTAAATTTGGGATATAAACGAGTGCAGAAGATGCATACACATATTTACTTTGGGCACCTAAAAAATCGATTTTCAGCATATTTTGGGGCTATATCTTAGTAGGCATGTACAGATCGCTTCTGGGACCCCAAAATATTGAATTTTCGGGTCTTTTGAGCCTGAATTTGATATATAAACGGGTACTGAAGATGCATGAACTTATCGACTTTTGGCACCTAAAATATCGATTTTGAGCATGTTTTTGGTCCGTATCTTGAAAACATTCTAACTAGGAGTAGGCATGTACAGATCGCTTCTAAGACCCAAAAATACCGAATTTTCGGGTGTTTTTTAGCCTGAATTTGAGATATAAACGGGTGCAGAAGATGCATCCACATATCGACTTTGGACACTTAAAATATCGATTTTTAGTATGTTGTGGGCCTGTATTTTGAAAACACTCTAGCACTGAGTAGACATGTAGAAATCGCTTCTGAGACCTAAAAATATCGAATTTTCGGGTTTTTTGAGCCTGAATTTGAGATATAAACGGGTGCAGAAGATGCATACACATATTGACTTTTGGCACCTAAAATATCGATTTTCAGCATGTTTTGGGCCTGTTTCTGAGTAAGCATGTTCAGATCGCTTCTGGGACCCCAAAATATCGAATTTTCGGGTGTTTTGAGCCTGAATTTGAGATATAAACGGGTACTGAAGATGCATGCACATATTGACTTTTAGGCACCTAAAATATCGATTTTGAGCATGTTTTGGGTCTGTATCTTGAAAACATTCTAACTAGTTGTAGGCATGTACTAGGAGTAGGCATATAGGTATTTGAGCCTATATTTTGAAAACATTCTAGCACTGAGTAGGCATGTCGAGATCGCTTCTGGGACCCAAAAATATCGATTTTTCGGGTGTTTGCCTCCAGCAAATCAATATTTTTTCTGGGTTTAAAATTTGGTTTTCTTGGACTTTTGAGCTTGAGTCTAATGGTTGCTAGCACTGGCACATGGTCACTGTTTACACCAGCACCTGGAAAGGTTTTTGCTTGAGTAACTGCATTCCGCTGTCTTTCATTTATTGTGATGAAGTCTATTTGGTTTTTCCCAGCTTCTCCGGGTGATTTCCACGTTCACAAATGTCTGTTATGATGCCTGAACCAAGTATTCATCACTATTTGCAACTTCTCCGAGCACCATTCTACGAATTTCTCTTCCCTACTGTTTCTTTCTCCAATGCCGAATGGTCCTACCACCCGTTCTACTCTTCCCTGTCCTACTTTGGCGTTAAAATCACCCATTACAATATTGATTTCATGTCTCTTACATTGGTTCAGGACAGTGTCAATACTTTCATAAAACCTGTCAATTTCTTCATCATCATAATCCGATGTCGGTGCGTAGACTTGTATGATATTGATATCCATTGGGTTTCCATATAACTTTACCAATATTACCCTGTCTGTGACTGCCCAGAAACCTTTGAAGCTATCAGCTATCTCTTTCGCCAAGAACAACTCCCCTCTCATGTCTATCTCCAACTGAATCGATAAATTTGCTTTTTTCATATTGCACTTCTCCCCGTCCTGTCCACCGCACTTCACTAGCTCCAAAGATGCTTATATTTAATCTCCTCATCTCTTGATGTACATTAGCAAGCTTTCCCGCTTGGTACATGGTTCGCACATTCCAGGTTGCGATTTTCCAACTTTTTCTTTGTTTGCCAGCAGTCGCTTGTTGACGGACAGGATTCGCCTGAGACCCACGAGTATCCCGACCGGACGAGACAGCAGCTATCCGAAGACCACTGCTCCCGTTAACTTCGTTTTCTTCATTCCTTGTTCTTGATGGTTGTACTAGGATAAGTACGTAGTGAGGGCTCCACTCCTCTTCTACGGTGACTGGCCGATGACCATGTTTGTGCCCGGCTCGCCCTGAAGTGTGTCACACACCATACTGTCACAGTTGCACACCGTTTGAAGTATTATATACGTCTCATACGCCATGCTACCGTTCCAGACTTCGCCTATTAGAGCTGGCACTGCTCCACACCACAAGTTGGCCTTGTGGTGCCCCTCACCTGGTTTAGCCCATCAGCCAAGATGGTTGCCCGGGATGTGGCCGTTGTCCTAGGCTGACAATTGGGATAAGTATCAGCATCAGGATCATCCATGGATGGATTGGCTGTCCCAGAAGCTTGTCCTACATCCCTACATCCCTGTTATGTTACTTAATTAAATACATGTCGAAGTTTATATTAATACTTCATAGCAACAGAGGTATAAATGGAAGGTTACTTAACATTGAATGGGGAGAGGAGAGGCAAGGAGGGGAAGTACTGTATTAATAGAACAAAAAAACATGTAATGACGTAACACACACTGCCATTATCTATGCTGATGACGTGTGTATCTGGCAACGTTATTGTATTCATGCAACGTTACCTTTATGACTGAAAATGCTTTGGTATACTGTATTTATTAAACAACTTTCTGGCAACATTATTTATATTTCTGTGTGTTGGTGTCCGTAAACAAAAATCTTCCTGCACCAATATCATATATTTCTCAATAATATTATGATTCCACCTTCCGAACATAATATATAGTATAATTATAACTTTGAGGAATTTGTTGTTAAATTATTTTAGTTCACATATGGTCATCTGTAATATTAGACATTTAAACCATATATACCTGTCAATTCTATCACATAGAGTGTTCCCTGATTAACAGGAACGTATCATGGACTAAGAAAGACAAACTTCTGGTATTGACTGTACAGCTGTGTTCATGATTCCCTGAGACACCATCTTATGGAGGGAACTTGACCTTCTCTATCCTTACTGGACAGCAGGTAGTTGAATCAAACTGTCTGACCAACACACACAGTGAAGCTAACAATAATATTATATTGAGGGAACTTGACCTTCTCTATCCTTACTGGACAGCAGGTAGTTGAATCAAACTGTCTGACCAACACACACAGTGAAGCTATATATACATATGTATATATAAACATTTATTTATTTATATCGGTATCTTGCTGCCCATCTATTTACCATTGATGAAATGCATTAGTTGTTGCGTGTACAAAATGATAAGAGTGGAATGGTGGTGATGACAGGTGTGACCATACTCTCTACTTTGACATATTATTCTCCTTTATCTCTCTCCCTCCCTCGTTTTCCTTCTCTCTCTCTCTCTCTCTCTCTCTCTCTCTCTCTCTCTCTCTCTCTCCATATTTGATTAAGCCTTTGTCTCTCTCTCTCTCTCTCTCTCTCTCTCTCTCTCTCTCTCTCTCTCTCTCTCTCTCTCTGTTAACACTCAGGAAATCCCCATCGTTGAGGCAAAAATGGAATGAGTTTATTTCCTCTCTCTCCAAGGTTGACGTCACCAACGAGAACTTTTGGGTGTAATGTTACCCTCCATACACACAGGTCTGGCACTACAAACAATATTATAGTAAGAACAAAGGTTTTTTATCCCCTTGTTTAGCCAGTATATAAATATTATCAGGTGTCTCAGACCAGTTATTACACAGAAGAAAACAAGTTATTAATTGCAATTATAACACGTACAATGTGTGTGTGTGTGTGTGTGTGTGTGTGTGGTGTGTGTGTGTGTGTGTGTGTGTGTGTGTGTGTGTGTGTGTGTGTGTGTGATCCTGCAAGTTATCCACTCATAGATTCTAGTGCTCTTCCCTACATCCTAAAAGTGTGTATGGTAATAAATATACAACCCTTGTCAAGGGGAATATGAAAGTTACTATATTGATTTAACAAGATGTAATAGCACAATAATTTACAAAGTATTAAGTTGTTTGCAGTACACTTGAGTTTATTATCTAATATGTTTTATCTCTTCCTCCACTGTCCCTACGGATGACGCCATGACACTTCCTGTGTGCGTGGGTGTATGTGTGTGTAGTCACTACCGGATCAGCAATCATCTTGTAGTGTTGTGTTTGTATAAATCCTTCTCAACTTCAGCATTACAGTGCTTCAATCTCTGGAGTTTATTATCAAGAAGAACCTTCCACATATTGGGTAAAGTGTTTTACTGCTACTTTTAATTAAATCCTGCACTCAACTATTTTGGATTGTCTTCCTTTGAAATGCTCTGTATTTCTTCATAATCTCTCCCTCTCTTTATCACTTCCTATCTTTCCTCTCCTATATTCTTTGGTCTGGTTTCTTCTGTGGCAACATTCTTTTCTGTACTGAACAGTTCCACCTTGCAATCCTCCCTTAATTCTTCTTTGAGTAATAATAGGTACACTTGGACATTGTGAACCAACACTACCAACATTAACCATCACATTGTCAGGTGATATTTTAATATTTATTATTGATCATAATAAGTTGTTGGAGACCAATTTAGTTTTAATAAATACAGTAAAGGCAATATTAGTAATGAATAGTAAGTCCCTGGCTACTACAGTAGTAACGTGTTGGCCTCACATCCGTGAGGTTGGCAGATGGAGCCTCGCCCAGGTCCCTGAGTTTAAAACTGTTTACTGAGGGGTTACTGCCATGGCTGGGCACCATGGTGGGGAGTTGGGCTGGTCTGGCTGACGTTCGGGAGAGTATCTCATCACAGATAGATACCAGAACTCAAACCCTGCAACTTGTTTTCTTATTTTAACATTCTACGGTGAAATGGTAAACAAATAATAACATTGACAAGCGTTCCACTAAGAACACATATTGTAACCTGATTATTATACCACCTGAGTTTGTCATAAGAGAAAAAGATTATTACTTATATCTTTATATTTCAATTAAGTATTAATTAACATTTCAGTATGAACATAATACATCTAGCATGCAGTATGTTGTTCTTTTATATCACTGTTTGGGATGTGACACTCTTATTTTCATATTTTCTATCAGTAATATTGTTTATTGTAGGTAATATTAGTATATATTCTTTACTGTTATAGCAACGTGATGGAGGGTTTAATTCTCTCTCTCTCTCTCTCTCTCTCTCTCTCTCTCTCTCTCTCTCTCTCTCTCTCTCTCTCTCTCTCTCTCTCTCTCTCTCTCTCTCTCTCTTGTGACAGTCATCTTGTGATAAGTCATGCAGGCAGTCTTATATAACGTTGAATGGAGGGTAGGGTGTGTGAGGGGAAGAAGAGAGGAAGGATGGAGGATAGGGTGTGTGAGGGGAAGGAGAGAAGAAAGAGGGAGGGTAGGGGGTTTGAGGGGCGAAAATGGTTAAAGGGGAAGTATTGGAGGATTGGTAAAGGAGAGGAAGGGGGATGGCTATGAAGCTGAAAAGGAAGGGGAGGGAGAGGGAGGGTACAAGAGGGGTAGGGAAGGGAAAGGAAGGGAGGAGAAGGGTAGGGAAGGGAAGGACAGGGTAGGTAGGGTAAAGTAAGGGGACCAATATAAGGGGTAATATACTTATGGTTCATTGGAGCACTTTGATTCTTCTGTCCCCCTATTCCTGCACCCCCCTACACCCCCCTGCACCCTCCTAAAACCCCTAAACACAAACACCCCCCCCCAAGCCTGTTCCCCTATTCCCACACCCCTCTAAACCCCCCTGCACCCCCCTAAACACATACAACCCACCTCCCAAGCATGTCCCCCTATTCCCGCTCCCCCCTAAAACCCTCCATACCCCTCTTAAACTCCCTAAACTCACACAACTCTCCCCCTAGCCTGTCCCCCTATTTCCACACACCCCTAAACCCCCCCGCACCTCACTAAAACCCACCTACATCCCCTTATACCCCCCTGCAACCCCCTAAAAACCCCCAGCACCCCCCTAAGAACCCCTTAACACACACAACCCCCCTCAAGCCTGTCCCCCTATTTCCACACACCCATAAACCTTCCCGTACCCATCTAAAATCCCCTTAACACACACATTCCCCCCCTCATAGCCTGTCCCCCTATTTCCGCACCTCCCTAAACCCTCCCGCAACTTTCTAAACCCCCCCCGCACCCCCCTAACAAAACCGCACCCTCTTAAACTCTTCCACAGCCCCCTAAAACACCATAAATACACACAACCCACCCACCCAAGCCAGTCCCCCTATTCCGGCACCCCTCCAAGCATATCCCCTTATTCCCGCACCTTTCTAAACCCACCCCCTGCACCCCCCTAAAAAAAACTAAACACACACAACCCCCCGAAGCCTGTCTCCCCATTCCCACACACCCCTAAACTCCCCCTCACCCCCTTAAAACCCCTTAAACACACACAACACCCACAAGCCTGCCCCCTATTCCAGTACCCTCCTAGACACACACAACCCCCCCCCCCCAAGCCTGTCCCACTATTCCCGCACCCCTCTAAACCCATCCGCACCCCCCTAAGACTCCCTAAACACACACAACCCCCCCCCCCAGCCTGTCCCCCTATTCCTGCACCCTTCCATGCCTGTCCCCCTATTCCCGCACCCCCCTAAATCCCCCGTAACCTCCTAAAACCCCTTAAACATACACTTTATTTATTTATTAATATAAGTAACAAAGGAGCACTACCATCTTGTATTACCATTATAATGTTTAAGAGAGAGAGAGAGAGAGAGAGAGAGAGAGAGAGAGAGAGAGAGAGGAGTAGTATTAACACACACACACATACACACACACACATACCCTAATAGTATACACACATGTGTATTAACACACAGACACACATACACACGTATGTATTAACACACACACATACACACACATATGTATTAACACACACACATACACACGTATGTATTAACACACACACATACACACACGTATGTATTAACACACACACATACACACACGTATGTATTAACACACACACATACACACACATATGTATTAACACACACATATACACACACGTATGTATTAACGCACACACACATACACACACGTATGTATTAACACACATACATACACATACCCTAATAGCATATACACGTATGTATTAACACATACACACATACACACACGTATGTATTAACACACACACACATACACACACGTATGTATTAACACACATACATACACATACCCTAATAGCATATACACGTATGTATTATCACATACACACATACACACACGTATGTATTAACACACACACACATACACACACGTATGTATTAACACACATACATACACATACCCTAATAGCATATACACGTATGTATTAACACATACACACATACACACACGTATGTATTAACACATACACATATACACACACAGAATGGTGACAGTAGTAATAACTCAACCTTTATTTATCATGGTGTGAACACTTTTACTAAGTTGTATAGATTAGTGAACAGGAAGTTTATGTTGTTATTTCATTAGAGAGAGAGAGTTGTGTCTGCTGGCATGGGTGTGTGTGCCTGTGTGCGTGCATCCGTGTGTTTGTGTGTGTGCGTACCTGTGCGTGCGTGCGTGTGCACGCGTGTGTGTACGTGAGTGCGTGCGTGTGTGTGTGTGTGTGTACGTGCGTGCCTGTGGGTGCATGCATGTGTGTGTGTTCGTGCATGCGTGCACATCTGGGGGGGGGGAGCTGATGGAGGTGGTAGAATAATATGTATATGGATAATTATCATTAATCCCTGGTTCTGATCTGTGACCACAATATAATTAATAATTAATTATTGTATTAGTCTTTGGTGAATCTGACATTTCATAATAACATTAATATTAATATATTAATATGCACCTTTATATGTATAGTCCTCAGGGACATCTGAAACACAGTACATGTTTCCAATATTAATATACACCTTTATATGTACAGTGCTCAGGGTCTGGTTGGACATCTGAAACAACGGGTGAAGTCCCACTGGACCGGTCCATCTGTGGCCTGGTGGTCACAAAGGAAAGGTAAGTAACACACACAGACAACACATGACCTATTTACTGGTCCATGTGTTCTTATCCCTAGCCATTATCACTCTCAACACACACACAGACACACACACACACACACACACAGACACACACAAACACACACACACACACACATACAGACAATTCATGACCTACTGTTATCTCCATGGTAGGTTAATAGGGTACCCATGTGAGACCTCTGTACTATGACCCATAATCCCCCCCTCCCTATGCCTATTCCTGCACCCCCCTAATCCCCCCGCACCCCTCTAAACACACACAACCCACCCCCAAGCTTGTCCCCCTATTACCGCACCCCTCTAAACCCCTTCGCACCCCCCTACAGCCCTCTAAACACACACACAACCCCCCCCCTAAGCCTGTCCCCGATTCCTGCACCCCCCTAAACCCCTTCGCACCCCCCAACAGCCCCCAAAACACACACAACCACCCCTGTCCCCCTATTCCCGCACCCCACTAAGCCCCCCCGCACCCCCCTAAACCTCACCCGCACACACTCACAGTAAACCCCCCCGCACACACTCATGTCTGTATTTACTACACAACAAATAATATTACTACACCAACACCAATCACATTATTATAAACTACACATAGATTAATTCCACAACGAAAGAAAGAAAGAGTGTAAATGACTTCTGGGTGAATTATTTAATGAATTTGGTGAGTAAACTATACAGTGATCATCATTATCTAACTGTTGGATAGATTTTGTGAATGTGAATATTCTGCTTTTGGATAATAATGAAGCCTTACAAGTGTGGTTGGTTAGGAATCAGAATCAGAATTAGAATCAGAATTTATTTCCATTATTAAAATGGTTATTCTTTACATTGGTCTTAAACACTATAGCTAAAACATTATGAAATTAAAATACGCTAAATCTAGCAATGAAGTAGAAAACAAAAATCTAGTAGTAAAACAAATAGCAGAGCAATAAAAGATAATTAAAACAATATGCAGATAAAAGCTTAAGGGGGAGGTTTTGTGTCGGTAAATCTGGAGCAACCAAATCCTCCAAACTATTCCAAGCAACAGGAAACTCTTATTTTTGTTCTTCTGGTCCTGTTTCCTGGCATACTTTGGAGGAATCAAGGCACTCCAATATACCAAAAAAAGAATTACCACCTTAAAGAAAGCACTAAAAATAAAAAAAATAAAAAAATAATAAGATAATATAATGAAGCAGTAAAACTAGGTAAAAGCACATGGAGTAAAAATAGTAAAATTGAAAAGACTCAATCGAAGATTCATTATTGGAATTGTTTTTCTAATTGATGTTTATTTAGATGAGTTTAAAAGGGGGCGTGTTTGATCTCAAGTGCGAGGGTGTTCCAAAGGGTGGGTGCTGCTACTAGGAAGGACCTGGAGCTGAAGCAGGTGTTACACCGAGGTACATGGAGTTGATTGGTCTGCCTTGTGTTGACACTCTGTCCTTGCATATCACGTACTGTGGGTAACGGGAACAACCAATCAGGAAGATTTTTATTTATTAGGTTGTATGTTATTTTCGCTACCTCAAGTTTATACTTTTGATTAATTTTTAGCCATCCCAACTCCTTAAGAAATGGAGTGACATGGTCCCTCTTGGCAGCTCCTCCAAGAGCAATTTTGGCGGCAAAATTTTGCAATTTCTGGACTCGACCAGTTTGAGTGGAATTGGTTGTTCCCCAGATACTAATGCCATAGTACATGATACTCATTACTAACGATTGTATTACAGAAATCCTTGTTATTTTGTTAAAACAATCCCTTATTCTATTGACATACATTAAAATTCCGTATACCTTCCTACTCATTTGGGTGATGTGAGTCTCAAACAGTAGGTGATTGTCAAAGTGAACACCCAAGTCCTTTAGGGATGTGCTGGGGAGGATTACATTTTCTTCCACCCGCAAATGAGTGTCTCGTGGAATCTTTGACAGGAGCCCCCTTTTCCCTATGAACATACATTGGGTTTTTTTAGCATTAAGCATTAGACCATTTTTATGAAAATATGTTTTAGCTAATTTTATGGTCTCTTTACTCTTGTGTATCAGATGATTTAAATTATCTATATTACTTGTGTGTATAAACTGTGCGTCATCAGCATATTGGATGATTTCGCAATCCTTTAAAAGACACGAAAGATCATTCACATATATAATAAACAATATGGGACCAAGAACTGACCCTTGAGGCACACCATAGGAAATATTTATTTTGTTGGACATGATATTGTTTATGCGCACCGAATGCGACCTGTCACTGAGGTAGCTTTGGAACCAGAAGGAATCAATATTCAACTTAGAGCACGTATGTAGTAATATAGTGTGGCTGACACTGTCAAAAGCTTTAGACAAGTCGCAGAGAGTAGTAACTAATGAAATGTTCTTATTGTCCATGTTTGTATATAAGTTGTTAGTTAGTTTTAGTAGGGCAGAGGTGGTTGATAAGTTTGACCTGAATCCATGTTGGATTTTGCTCAGCAAGTTGTTTGTTTCGAGGTGTTGGGTTAACTGAGTATATTATTTTTTCTAGTACTTTGGAAAAAACTGAGAGAAGAGATATAGGACGGTAGTTGCTTGGATCTTTAACATCACCAGACCTGTGGATAGGAATTACTATCGAGTGTTTCCACGCTATGGGAAAAACTCCTGTGGTTATTGATGTGTTTATGATGCATGTAAGGTGTGAAATGATAACAGGAAGGGAGTCTTTGAGAAATCTCAGTGTGATGCCGTCCGACCCGCAGGATTCACTCTTTTTCATGTTTGCTATAATGAGAGTTATTGTTTGCCAATTTGTGGATTCAGGTCGGAACTGGCAGGTTGGAGTTATATTACGTGAGTTTGTTTGTACTGGGTGTAATATTATATCTGGGTCGACTAAGTTTCTCTGGGATTTCTCAAAGGTGTCCTTTCCAACATTAGAAAAGATTGTGTTAAAATGATTAGTTGTCTGTGTTATGGTCTCTTTATCATCAATTTTACCTAGCGGCTCAGCATTATATTTATTATTAGGTATCATTTCTCTAATTGTCTTCCACGTGGCTCTGCTATTGCCTCTATTATTCTCTAGTTTACTGTTATAATATTCAGATTTAGAATGATGAGATAAACCACGAACTTGTCTCTTTAGGTTTTTGTATGTATTTTCTAAGTTAATATTGCTTTTGTCTTTTTTCCAGCTTTTCAGGGTATTATTTTTTTGTTGTATCAGTGTCCTCAGCTCCTCAGTGATCCAAGGAGTGAAGGGTCTCCTTACCTCCTGTGTCACTAATGGTGCACATAAATCTAAACATTTGGAGAAAACTTCATTGAATATTTGAACCTGGGTATCAACATTATCGGTAGAATAAATTGTATTTAATATCTGACCTTCAGCTATCAGTAGATTACATAATATATCTGGTGAATAGTTTTTAAGTTGGCGAATTTTTTTAATTTTGGTTTGCCTCTTGGGTTTAGTTATGTCCAGCGTGACAGATATGAGATCATGGTCAGCAATGGGACAAGCAATCACATCATGATGTAAAACTAAAACAGGAATATTGGTTATAATCACGTCCAATAGAGTAGCAGAGTGGGATGTAGTTCTTGAAGGCTTGTCGATTAATTGCGTTAATTTTGTGCTTTTGATTATCTGTTCCATCTTGTTTTTAGCTAAAATGTTACTATTAAGATCACCAAATGCATAAAAAGGCTTGTTACGTAAGCGTATGTAGTTAAAAACATCAGTGACATAGTCAAAGGAATGAGAGTTAGAGTGAGGATGTCGATACATGCAGCCAACTATAACAGAAGGTAGTTTCCTGCATTGCACTGTAAGCCACAAGTCCTCCACCCCATCAATTTGTTCAATGTTTACATTAATTGGCGTAACAGTAAGAGTATCTATAACATATATACACACACCTCCTCCTCTACCTTTATCATGCCTGTATACCCTGTAGTTAGGTATCGCAATATACTGGTCTAAAACATCGTGAGTCAGCCATGTTTCACTTACACATAAAATGTCAGGTTTCCGTTCATTAACTAAAATACATATTTCATCCATATTCGCTAAAAGACTTTGTGCATTAATGTGATCGATTTTCAGATTATCCTTTTTGTTAAAACTGCAGGCACTGTCCTCATGGCCAGGTTCCTATTCGTTTGGGTGCTGGCATAATCTTCCTTTATGTCCTAATTCATGGCAGTGTCCACACCTCAGTCTGTGATCGAACCTGCAGGTAGCCTGTCTATGGTTGAATTCCCCGCAGTTAAAACACCCATATTTTAATGCAGTATGGCGTTGTGTGTTGCGGGAACCGGGTTGAGACTGGGATTGCCCACCCATATGGCGCTTAAATGTTGAGGCGTAGCTGACTGCTGCCCCCTCTGGCGCGTGCATGGTGACCCCTGTGTGCGACATGTGCCCACGGAGCCTCGGTGCGAGGCCGTGGTGCAGCAGTATGGTATTCCGAGCTGCTAGGGTGGCGAAACGAGGCGGTACCTCGGGGGGCAGGGCCGGGTGATAGACGCGGGGCAGCACCGGAGATCTGCATGGTAGGTGGGGGTTGCAGTGCAGTAGTCGGAATGGCGAGGGGGTTGTCGTGATAGCACGGTTTGTGAAGTCGTATTATTGTATACCTTCCTCGGAGCTTTCTTGATTACATTTCAGTTTTTATATAATCGAAATTCAGGACACTGTGCTTCTATTGAACCTAACAGCCTGATGGCGCCTAGTCGGTTTAACACTGGCCTATTATCGTCACCATCGAAACACATGTCGTCTTGTTCACCAGTGCTAAGTCTGAAGTAGGGTAGAGTTTTAATTATTGAGATGCCATTTGATTTTCCCCACTTAAGTAAGTGTTCGTTGTAAGTCTCGATTTGGTCTTTAAATTGTTGTTCCATTGTAGGGGGAACTACCTGACATACATATATTTTCATTTCATAGTTTTTGTCTTTCAGGTCACTTATCAACGAGCCTAAGTTGTCAAGAATATTTTCACTGGGTGACTCTTCAATAATATCATGAATACCAGAATGTATCACGCACTCAGTCAGAATCCAGTTAAGTTTTTCAGAGATCCAGCTTCTGAGCAGGTCAAAATTAGCGCGTGTATGGTCCTTACTGAGCAGTTTTCACCGAGGTCGCTGCGTAGAACTCTGCGTAGATTAATGTCCCCCAGGAGTAGACAGTGTGGAGGAAGTTGATTGTTGTTCGGAGCCTGAGGTTGTTCCCTGCTGTTAGGACAAAGCTTTTGTTCCAGGTCATCCACTCGTTGCTGGAGTGCGGTGATGGTTTCGAATGCAGTCTTGACTTCCGTGTTCAGTAGGTCGATTTCCAAATCTTTAGTATGTAATTTAGCTTTGATGTTCTCAATGTCTAGGGCCATTTTTAATACATCTATTTCAGTCTTGTCACCGTGGGCTCCGTGAGGCGAGGTTGATGAGGTCAAGGCTTGAGTCGAGACGTGGGTGTGTGTGATGCTGGGCGAATGTGTGCGTGTCTGTGGTACAGGCGAGAGGCGGGGCGGGGATGTATGGGGTGAGGTGGAGATGAAGGGAGAGGTGAGGATGTGGGCTGAGTTGGGGGTGTGGGGCGAGTTGGGGGTGTGGGGCGAGTTGGGGGTGTGAGACGAGTTGGAGGAATGAGGCTAGGTGGGGATGTGGGACAAGGTGGGGGTACAGTGTAAGGCGTGGGTGTGGTGCGTGGCGGAGATAGGGGGGGTGGCGGGGGTGTATGTACTGTCGGGAGAGAGACCTGGGACCCTGACAACAGGGTGGAGTTGCTGTGTCCCATGCGGGGAATAGTCTGGCCTGGTGTCGTTTTCCTCAGCGATTGGTGTATTAGCCATTATCAAGTCTATAAGTTGCTCCTTGTTGACCCAGACTTTAGTTAATCCCAGTTCTCCACATCGCTTCTGTAGGTCAGATTTGTGGAATTTTAAAGGTAACAAACGAATACCACTGTGGAATGGATCCTAAAATAATAAAGCCTTACAACTGTGGTTGGTTTGGAAGGTAACAAACAAATACCACTGTGGAATGGACCCAATGTTATTGTTATTATTATATTACAGACATCATGTGTGTGTACAATGATAGGGTCTGTGTGTGTGTGTGTGTGTGTGTAGATTGAGAGGGTGTGTGTGTGTGTGTACAATGATAGGGTGGTGGTGTGTGTGTGTGTGTACATTGATATGGTAGTGTGTGTGTGTGTGTGTGTGTGTGTGTGTGTGTGTACAATGATAGGGTAGTGTGTGTGCGTGTGTGTGTACAATGATAGGGTAGTGTGTGTGCGTGTGTGTGTACAATGATAGGGTAGTGTGTGTGTGTGTGTGTGTGTGTGTGTGTGTGTGTGTGTGTGTGTGTGTGTACAATGATAGGGTAGTGTGTGTGTGTGTGTGTGTGTGTGTGTGTGTACAGAGGCTATTATTATTGTTATATTACGGACATCATGTGTGTGTACAATGATAGGGTGTGTGTGTGTGTATGTGTGTGTGTGTGTGTGTGTGTACAGAGGTTATTGTTATTGTTATATTACAGACATCATGTGTGTGTACAATGATAGGGTAGTGTATGTGTGTGTGTGTGTGTGTGTGTGTGTGTGTGTGTGTGTGTACAATGATAGGGTAGTGTGTGTGTGTGTGTACAGAGGCTATTATTATTGTTATATTACAGACATCATGTGTGGACGGAGTGTAATACTGATGATGGTGATGATGGTGGTGATGGTGTTGGCTCTCACACCACCTGTTGATGCTGGTATACGTACTGGTAAGTTTGGTCATTATTGTTTGTTACTATTTGTGTGTGTGTGCGTGTGTGTGTGTGTGTGTGTGTGCAAAAAATAGAGAGGAAGGAAGAAGGGTGTGTGTGTGTGTGTGTGTGTGACAGACAGACATACAGACAGTGTTGTGATAAATAGTGTAGTAATAACCATATAGTGTATAATACCCAAACAATGTACTGTACAAGTAGACAAATAAGATTGAGATATTATTGATTAAAATTACCCAAAAATATTGTCCTCCAAGTTACAGCGTTGGTGGTAAATCTGGAGCAACTGATTCCTCCAAACTATTCCAAGCAACAGATAACCATTACTTCTGTTGATATGGTCCTGCTGTTTCCTGGCATACTTTGGAGGAGTCAAGGTGCTCTAATGTATAAGAGACAGGAAAGGACAGAGTATTAAGGAAGAGAAGGAAAAGAGAGGAATAGATAGTGTATGGAGGAGGTGAAGTAAAGGGAATAAGAAGGAAAGGAAGGTAAAGTATGAAGGAGTAGAAGGAGGAGGAAGGGAGACAAGAGAAGAGGGGTAATGTTAGAGGGGTAATGAGAAGAGAAAGTACGAGGGTAGAGAATGAAGGAGAAAAAGAAGGAGGAAAGGAGAGAAGAATGGAGAGAAGGAGGAAAAAAAGAAAGGAAGGAAGGAAGAAAGGAAGGAAGGAGGAAAAAATGAGAAAATTGGAGAGAAGGAGATAGGGAAGGAAGGAAGTAGGGAGGGAATGAAGGAGGGAAGGAGAAAAGAATGAAGGAAATGAGAGTGAGAAGAATAGAGAGATGGAGCAGAAATGTTGATATAAATAATAATCCACTATTACCCCTAAGAGAGAGAGAGAGAGAGAGAGAGAGAGAGAGAGAGAGAGAGAGAGAGAGAGAGAGAGAGAGAGAGAGAGAGAGAGAGAGAGAGAGAGAGAGAGAACACATCACTAACAACTTTCCTCTCTCACCAGAATGTCCCGGCTACAACCAGTCATCCATGGTGTCTCAACAACCATTAGAGATGAACAAAATCGGTGAAGGTGTCATGGAGGCTAGGTTTCAGTTGTTGCCTCCACCTGATAATAATACCACGTGGGGGACAAGTCTCCACATCATGAAGCAAGACGATAAACAAACTCTGGCAACATTTGACATTGAGCACATTACCGGACCTCATAACCAAGTCAACATCAAGTGTTCCTGTACTAGTGAAGATGATCTTTCCAGTGTCAAAACCATCACAGGACCGTACGTCACCACCAAGCTGGCACTTCAAGACTTTTTCAAGCTTCGTGTTGGGTGTTGGCATCTTTATTACAACACCTTCTTGAAGATTACCTACCCATTGTCATTCACCAGCTTCAAGTGGAAAAAACAACCTGATTATCTCAAGAAGAAGGTCAGTTGTTCTCTTTATTAACAATGCATACAGATAAAATCATGACAATTATTACCATAACCTGACCTAACCTAACCTAGCCAACTCTAACCTAACCTAACCAAACCTAACTTAACCAAACCTGATCTAACCTAGCCTAAAGTAACTTAACCTAACCAATCCTAATCAAACCTAACCTAACCTGCAGTAACCTAATCTAACCTACAGTATCCTAACCTAACCTAACTATTGCCAGATTAATATAATAATGATGTGTGTTATTTTTTCAGAGAGGAGAGTGTTGGGTGGAGTTGTCGACTAACAATGATGATAAGGAGGAGAACCAGAAGTTGATGGACCACATGTGTCCCTTTAACTTACCAGAATTTCCACAACTTCAACTGACAGTCAAGTGTCCAGATGATGTTGAGCAATGTGCAACCATCAACTTCTGCAACACCGGTTAGTCTAATCCATCAACTTATATTTATATTATTTAATTAAATTATATACTATATTAGTATTATATTGGATGTCAGACAAGGATTTTTATAGCATTAATAATGAATGAAAAGTTATTGACAACTATCATGTAATTATCAATATAAGAAAAATAAGCACGTAACACCAAGGTAAGAAAGGGGGTTTTACACTTGTGGTACATTGGAGTGCCTTCATTCCTTCAAAGAATGTCAAGAAACAGGACCTGGTGAACAAATATACGAATGTCCTGTTGCTTGGAATGCTTTGGAGGAATTAGTTGCTCCAGTAATACCTCCATAAAGGCATTATTTATAATGGGTGAATTAGAAGGCTACTAATTACCACAAACTATCCCAGGAAACAAATCATCTCAGTGATTCTAATACTCACAACATTCTCACCTTGTTTTATGGTAACCTTAAAGTTAATGATGCCTTTAAACAATTTCCAGCAACAGGCCATCATTATTTATGTTAACCTGGTTCTGTTTCCTGGCATACTTTGGAGGAATCAAGGTGCTCCAATGTACCTACAGTGTAATAGCCTCTTAACAATGTGTACTGTTACAATAGTCTCAATATTAGAGTCTCCGTGAGGTGTGTGTGTATATATGTGTGTTTTATCATAATATATATTTATTACACAAATATATATATATATATATATATATATATATATATATATATATATATATATATATATATATATATATATATATATATATATATAAACATATATATATATATATATATATATATATATATATATATATATATATATATATATATATATATATATATATATATATATATATATATATTCTCTTTCAAACAAACGAGGTTGAAGGAAATGGCTTGTTCTGCATTAATGAGTTTATTATTTATATTTTCAATATCTATTACTGTTTTTCTTAAGTCTTCACTTAGATGGTGGATAAGTGAGGCAAATGTTGAGTTGTTGGGGGAGGTCGACGTTTCGTCCAGTACATTGGACATCTTCAGGAGGAAGTGGCGATTCTACTACTACTTGTTGGATTTCTTGGCTATCAACCAGAAGCATATAGCCAAAGGTCATTAAGCCATTGGATCCATTTTATTATATCAATCTATATAAGGTCATAAAGTTTTGTCTCCCTCAGAAAACTCAGCAGTTTGTTTATAATATTCTTATCATCTGATAGAATATTTTCGATGGTTAGAGCTATTTTTTTAAGTTGAAAAAATTGTTTGATTTTACTTCTTTGATTTTCATAATCAATACAAAAAATTAATAAGTGATTAATAGATAGTATTGTGTTGCATGATGTGCATTGAGGAGGAAAATTTCTATTAATGTAGGGTTCTAGGTGGGTTAACCATGTGGCGTTAACCCTTAGACGGGCTAACACCACCTCGTCCCTGCGACTACGCCATGATGACGTAGCCCAGGGTTCAATAACAGTTCTTACTTTATTTCTGATGTCTAATCTGGTCCACTGCCTTTGCCACAGGAGATGAATTCGAGACTTAATGAGGGAAACAAAACACCTGAGATCCGTACGGACTATGCTAATGTCCAGATCAACAGTTGACCCGACTAGTATATCAGCCTGTTCATTGCCATAGATACCATAATGTGAAGGTACCCATATTAGCTTGATTGATTTATTGGCACAAAACAGCTTACTAATGATATTACCCTGTATTTCGTTGTTAGTTGTATTTAAGGATTTAATAGCTTTAAGTGAACTTAATGAATCAGTAAAGATAACTACCCTATCGTGGGTCGTCGATAGGGCAAAATCCAAAGCTTTATTAATAGCAAAAAGTTCAGCAATAAAAATAGATGTATGAATCGGCAGTCTGAATCTTAACTGACATTCAGTCGACCATACACCTGCACCCACACATTCATCCGTCTTGGAGCCGTCGGTATACAGATGGAAATATGAAAGATGTTGAACAATTATCTCACGAAACCTCTGGTGTACCTCCACCTCCGGCACCCGGGATTTAACCCCTGGCAGCCAGGAATCCACCATAGTGAAGGGGGGTGTTACCCAGGGTGCAATATTTACTAAAACTGGCGATTCTGAGTGGGTGAGGGGTATTTATCTGTTTTCCGTATGTGGGGTGGGCGGGGCCACCATATCAGAAGCCTAGTGATTGGTGAATGGGGGGTAGCTTCTGATTCTGGCGCTACGTCTGAGTTGTTGGTTGGTTGTAGTGGTGGTGGGTAAGATGTTAGATGCTTGTGGCGGGTCAGTAGGTGTTGGAGGTGTGGTGGGTATCCTGACGGTGTTGGTGATGTGTCGTTTTCTGGAGGGCAGTATTTGAAGGTCTTGTGTCTGGTTGTTTATAGAGGGTTGTAGGGTTTCTATGTAGATCGCTTCTAGGTAGGAGAGTCTTCTGCTGTCTGTTTCTTTGTCTATTATGGTGGTATTATTTACTAGTTTGTCTCGTGTCAGAGCTTGGTTGTCGTGGGTGCGGTAGTGGTCTTTTATAGATCCTGACTGGAGGTTCATGGTGAGCCGACGAGACAGTGATGTTTGTGTTTTACCAACATAGTGGTGAGGCTCACAGTACACACTGTTACAGGTGTGTTGGTAAATCACGTGGTCACTGTTCATTGGGCTCTTGGAGGTAGTAGGTCGGTTGTGTAGGGTGAGGTTCGAGGTTTTTGGAGACTTGTAGTAAATTACTAGTTTAATCTCGCTGTCTGGGTCGGTGGGGTGGACATTCTTCTTTAGTATGTCTCTTAGTACGAAAAATCAACGGATGGCAAACTACCCTTCCTGGACCTCTTGGTTTATATATATATATATATATATATATATATATATATATATATATATATATATATATATATATATATATATATATATATATATATATATATATATATATATATATATATATATATATATATAATATATTTTATTACTCTTACGTTTCGGACTACACAGAGTCCATCTTCAGAGAGAAATGACATAGAGAAGAGGGTACCCCGAGATATATATACCGGTGGTGGCCTACATTGCACCTGCCACTCCTTAATCTGACCTGACCTCACCTCACACCCTCCTTTCTTTTATACTCCAGGGCTATACTGGCTGAGTATCTACACCACTTCATAAACCCTTCTCTATGATTATGAACTTTTTTGTACAAATGTATGCTGCTTCCAATGCTTTCCTCATTTTCTTATCCACCACCGATATATATATCTCGGGGTACCCTCTTCTCTATGTCATTTCTCTCTGAAGATGGACTCTGTGTAGTCCGAAACGTAAGAGTAATAACATAACTCAAAGCTCTATCCTGTGTTTACCTCCCACCCACACAACATACTTGTCAATATGAATCATTCATATATATATATATATATATATATATATATATATATATATATATATATATATATATATATATATATATATATATATATATATATATA
This sequence comes from Petrolisthes cinctipes, assembly GCA_033782935.1. Taxonomy (NCBI): domain Eukaryota; kingdom Metazoa; phylum Arthropoda; class Malacostraca; order Decapoda; family Porcellanidae; genus Petrolisthes; species Petrolisthes cinctipes. The sequence goes on from JAWQEG010001185.1 coordinate 1,264,925, forward strand.
TATATATATATATATATATATATATAAAATAACTGAATTTATATATATATACATATATATATATTAGCTGTACCAT